>JAHSVA010000008.1:30997500-32247500 GCA_019915185.1 Eucalyptus camaldulensis
CTTCGCCTTTCTTGTAGAGAAACAAAAACTCTCTAGCATCATCTCAAAGCAGCATGATCAAGTAAAGACCATTTCTTCTGCAACAATCTGGCATCTCGGAAAGATTGAATTGCCTGTCTACATTGCAAAAGGAGAACAATATCCATATCCATCTTCATCCTGAAAATATTCTTGTTATCGACATCCCTCATGTTTGGTACCAGGTACCATAGTTCTTCATATTTACGTGGTTGCAATGCACTCTTTCATTGCACAAAAATCAATAAATAAGTACTCCTGCATAAGCAATAATATACTATTCTTGTCCCAAGCTGCCACTTCTCTGCAGCCTAATGAAACGAAAGTCATGGTTCCACTTTGCTTATGAGTATTTAACGAAATTCCAGTGGCTTCCAGAGCTTATAGGACATGACTTTGTTGAGGATTATGGGTGCAATTATCCCTTTGCTATGCCGGCAGTTATGGTATAATAAGTTACCTTCTTGTGAAACTAAGACTGAGAAGTAACTGACTTAAATGGTTTTTGAGCTTTGTCAAAGTTAGTGCACAGAAACCTGAAACAAAGGGATGTAAGATTTGGAGAGATTTTGGCTGCTTTATATTTGGAGACTAACTTACTCCTTGGTGGTGAGCCAAGAAATACTTTATCCTCAGTTGGTGGTTTTTCTTTTAAGCCTTGATGGTGAGCTTCTCCTATCTTAAAGTCCCATGTCCTTGATGGGTGGCTTGTACTTCAAGTCTCAATGGTGAACTTCGTCAATCCCAATCTTCATCCTTGATTGGTGGTGCGTCTCTTAAGCCTTGGTGATTGTATTATATCCTACATTTGCATTTTACCCATCGACAACCTTCCTCACAAATACCCGTCCATACACATTACCCAAAAAATTCCTTATTCTGAGTAGCACTTGCCCACGCATGCATCATATCTTATAATTGTTCAAATCAATTACTATGACCTTTCCCCGGTATAATAGAAAAATAGCCGTCTTTTTTGTGAGTTTACCTAGGTATGCATCGTTCCCTTATGTGTCGTGCATGTCGATCCATGACAATGTTGCTTAATTTGATCAAGTAAAGCAAGTGGACAGAGTAGCTTCATTTCTTTTCCGTGTTAAATAGATATCCATTCCATCAAAAGCTTAATTAAACTAGCGTGGCCGCTGTAAAGTCGTTTACTAACATGTTACTTGTGTCCACATGTCAACTTAAATTAATATCAAAATGGATAAATATTCTACCATAGAGGTCAGATTATTGTTAAAATATGTCTCGAGTTTAAGCCCAATGCAAAATTACGAATATTCCGAATTGGATATGTTGCGGATGTTCGAAATCGAGCAAAGAAGATCCGAAGATCAACTTCCCGAATTTGAATCTGCGTTGGAGAGTCTGGCTGTTAAAATAGGAAAGTCCAACTTTGACTAGGACTTGGATTTTTGTTTAAAATATACAAAGACATGTTTTGGATAGGAAACAAAATTTCTATGAGAAGTTGGCAAAAGAATAAGGGTTTTACTTATATATAGACTTAAGGCCATGGGTGATAGATGTGGATCACAAATTGTTTTGAAGCGCCACGTGAGTGCTTGGTGTTCCGCCGTTGATCGTGAAGAATTGGTCTTGAAGCGCCGCCCTGCTATCGAGTGCTTGGGAGGGATTTTCTTTGTCATGAATTACATCCAAGAAGGTTTAGTGTTAAAGCCAATTAAATCTTGTGGTAAGATTTGCGTGTAATTCCTTCGTGAGATTGAGAGATTATTTCTTGAGGAATTTCGGGGCTAAACACTGTGTGTGTTATTGAGTGTAATTGGGGCTTGGGAAACACCGAGAGAGTGTTTAAATGACTCGAGATTGTATCGCTTGATCTATAGTGAAATTCGCTGCTGCTCTCCCCGTGGACGTAGGTCTTTACGACTGAACCACGTAAATCTGGTGTTCGATTTATTTTCTTTTTCTATCTATATTATTGTTCGATCACTCGCCTTATCGCAACAAGTGGTATCAGAGCCAGGCTTGGCTAAGTTGAAGCGAATCGATGGCGACAGAAGAAGTAAAAGTGAGAATCGACAAATTTGATGGTAAGGATTTTAGTTTCTGGAAGATGCAGATTGAAGATTATCTTTATCAGATGAAACTGCACTTGCCCTTGTCTGGGGAGAAACCAGCGACGATGAAGCAACCTGATTGGGATTTGCTGGATAGACGAGCTATGGGTGTTATTCGACTGACGTTGGCTCGTAACGTCGCGTTTAACATCCTGAAGGAAAAGACCACTGCTGATTTGATGCAAGCCCTGTCGGATGTGTACGAGAAGCCATCTGCGATCAACAAGGTCTGTTTGATGCGACGTCTATTTAATTTGAAGATGAGCGAAGGTGCGTCAGTTGCTGATCATATTAATGAATTTAATGTAATTATTAGTCAATTGAGTTCAGTTGAGATTGATTTTGAAGATGAGGTATGTGCTTTGATTCTATTATCCTCATTGCCTGATAGTTGGAATACTACCGTTACTGTTGTTAGTAATTCCTCTAGGTCAACAAGTTTGACGTTTGATGGGGTTTGAGATTTGATTCTGAGCGAGAACATTCGTAGAAGAGAATCTGGCAAATCTGCATCTATTGCTCTAGTAGGTGAAAATAGAGGAAGATCTGTAACACGTGTAGGTAATGGTAGTACTAATATGAACAGACGTAGTCAATCTAGGACTACTAATGTTGTATGTTGGAGCTGTGGCAAGAGGGGGCATCTTAGAAGGGATTGCCTTAAACTAAAGAACGAAAAAGGTAAGGGAATTATGGTTGATTCTGCAGATAATGTTGCAGCTGTAGCAGATAATGCCAATTATGTCTTGTCTGTCACTAATGATTCATCGCTTGATGGATGGATTATGGATTCTGGTTGTTCTTTTCATGTCACACCAAATAGAAACCGGTTTATTACTTATCAGTGCATGGGTAGTGATAAAGTCCAGTTAGGGAACAACGCTAAGTGCGATGTTGTGGGTGTTGGTGATGTTAAAATCAGAATGCATGATGGTATTGTGAGGACATTGACTGGAGTGAGGCATGTTCCAGAGTTGAAGAAGAACTTAATTTCCTTGGGTGCCCTAGATTCAGCTGGTTGCAGGTATTCTTCAAAAGGTGAAGTTTTGAAGGTTGTTCGAGGTGCCCTAGTGATAATGAAAGGAATCAAGCACGATGGCCTGTATAAAATTCAAGGTGAGACAGTGATAAATTTCGCTACGGAGACGTCGGATGCATCTGTTCGAGAGTCTATTGACTACTCGAGGAAGACCTAGGTGTTTGTGCCAAGGCACAAGTTTGATGCTAGTGTCAGGATCTCGCAGTCAAAAGCTTTGATCGAGACGGAGACTGGTAAGTTGATCAAGCATGTGTGGACTGACAATAGCATAGAGTTCTGTTCGGAGCTGACAAATAAATTATGCATGAAAGAGAGCACAGTGAAACACTGCACTAGTGCTAGTAAATCACAACAATTTGCAGAATTGATGAGCAGAACATTACTAGAGATGGCCCGAAAAATTATCTCTAGTGCTGGTATGGCTAGGAGATTCCTAGCCGATATGCTAAGTACGGTAAACTACCTGGTGAATAGATCCCCATCAACTGCTATTGAATGGCGGACTCCTAAAGAAGTGTGGTCAGGTAACGTTGCTGGTTATTCTATCATTAGAATGTTACGTTGCCCGTACTATTTTCGAGTGAGTGATGGTAAGCTCGATGGAAGGGCAAGGTGCATATTTCATGGCTATGCACAAGGTGAGCGAGGCGATCAGTTGTGGTGCCTAGATATAAATTCACCTGTTAACAGTAGAGAAGTTACTTTTGACGAGTCTCCAGTACTTCTGGCTAGGAGTGATTATAGCAGTGTTCAAACGGATCTGAACGGTGTTCAGCTTGAGGTGGAGTTGCAACCAGAAACTCCTGAGGTAGCGAGTACGAGTACTAGCAAAGTAATCGACACAGATGGTGCTCATAGCGAGGTGGAGCCTATAGAGCCAATGGTTGTTGTAACTGCTGAAATTAACAAGGTATGTATTCGATCTCCTGACATATATGGATGCAACAATGGTTTTGCTTTATCTGCGGTTAAGGAGGTTATGTCGGAAAATCCTTGTGGAGCAGTTAAAGGTGCATGTGGAGTTGGTATTCTGATGAGGTCCTCGGTTATGGCGAAGTTCAAGCGAGGCTTTGACTTGCACAATATATGTGGTGGTTGAGCCCATTGGGGGCTAGGGAAAGTAGCAGCAGAGTTTGAATTTTTTACGAAACGATTGTGACTTAGCTCAAACATTGAGTCAAGGTGGAGATTGTTAAAATATGTCTCGAGTTTAAGCCTAATGCAAAATTACGAATATTCCGAATTGGATATGTTGCGGATGTTCAAAATCGAGCAAAGAAGATCCGAAGATCAACTTTCCGAATTTGAATTTGCGTTGGAGAGTCTAGCTATTAAAATAGGAAAGTCCAACTTTGACTAGGACTTGGATTTTTGTTTAAAATATACAAAGATATGTTTTGGATAGGAAACAAAATTCCTATGAGAAGTTGGCAAAGGAATAAGGGTTTTACTTATATATAGACTTAAGGCCATGGGTGATAGATGTGGATCACAAATTGTTTTGAAGCGCCACGTGAGTGCTTGGTATTCTACCGTTGATCGTGAAGAATTGGTCTTGAAGCGTCGCCCTGCTATCGAGTGCTTGGGAGGGATTTTCTTTGTCGTGAATTATATCCAAGAAGGTTTAGTGTTAAAGCCAATTAAATCTTGTGGTAAGATTTGCGTGTAATTCCTTCGTGAGATTGAGAGATTATTTCTTGAGGAATTTCGGGGCTAAACACTGTGTGAGTTCTTGGGTGTAATTGGGGCTTGGGAAACACCGAGAGAGTGTTTAAGTGACTCGAGTGTGTAATCTCCTTGTATCGCTTGATCTATAGTGAAATTTGATGCTGCTCTCCCCGTGGACGTAGGTCTTTACGACTGAACCACGTAAATTTGGTGTACGATTTATTTTCTTTTTCTGTCTATATTATTGTTCGATCGCTCGCCTTATCGCAACAGATTACTTACATAATTGGAAAACACCGAAGATTTTTCATCAAACTAGTACACGATAAAGGATCCTAAAGTCACAATCTCTTGTGGGAAAAATATATATATATATATATATATATATATATATATATATACACGAACATGTTACTTGTATAGATGCACTTAATTACAATTGGACTTTTATGGAGTTTGAGTGTGTTAAATTATTCTCCCGTCATCTATCAGCTTAAGTTTTTTAATTAATATTAGGTTAAACTTTTGAACAAGATATCCAAGTCAAGTTCCATCTCGATTTATTTTGCATATGCGTGCTCCCCTCTAATTTGTACGTGATACAGGATATTAAAGCATTAGATTCCAATAGGCCCTATATTTAAGTCTCCATCCTTTTATTTGTTTAACATTTTGAGTTGAATTTTTCTAGCAGCGCAATTAATTATTTGCATAAATCATGTGATGTGATGTTGATTTGCTACTGAATTTTTCATACTAATGAAACTGTAGATCTTCCTATCACGTTTGGCCCATAAAAGCAAAAACATTTTTAGATCCGTCCCTTGTTGGGGACATTAGAACTTAGAAGGGTGAGTTCATAAAGACAGAAATTTTTTCCTTTTTCCCCTTGCTATCACAGTGAGATCGCATTATTTAAAAGACATAATGAGAACAAACAAGGTGTTGGCTTTACATGGTAAGGGATTAACTTCCTCTCCTGAGTCTTGGATTCAATTTTTTAATGGAAGAGCTAAATGAGCAAAACCCTCAATACATCATATCAATGTGGGGGAAGTGCATCCTTTAAATCGTCCAAAAAGTAGGACTAATTTAGATGCGCCAAAGCGGGCTCAAATATCATTATCGCTAAACCACGGAAAAAAAAAAGATATGATGAGAAAGGGATGCTATGATTTTGCACAAAAAGGCACGACTCTGGCAGACAGTTAGGGGAGAGAAAATTTAGGTTGTATGTACAAGGATAATTGGTCACTTCAATGAGAAAAATTGTGTTTAGAGACAATTAGCACGTGAAAATAGTCATACCATATCAAAAGTGGTTGATTCGAAAAGAACGTAAACCAATCTGAGTTAATCTGTTACTATCATAGTTGACGTCTGCATAAATAAAGACATTATAATTCTTTTCTCAAAACTCTTTGAAGAGACTAAATAGAATGTGAACTGTCAAAACTTAATGTTGCCAAAATAACAAAAGATTTATTGGCAAATATAATCTTTTCCAATTATATAGAAAAAAAAGATACTACAAAAGTCATAACATATATAAGGTGCTCACTTTGGTGCCATAATTTTTTCAATCAATCATCCTAATCCCATAACTTAAAAAAAAAAAACAAAATAAAACAAAACAAAAGTTCATTTATGTTGGAAAATCTGACGAGGTATTTAAATTTATAATGCTTGTGGCGAACGTTTTTTAAAAGTTATGTCACTGAAGTGATCAATTGAATAGTTGTGGCACCAAATTAAGCGTCCTATAAAAGTTATATTTTTTTTTCTTAATTACACCAAAGGAAGTTATATTGCAAGTTAAAAATAGTATTAGTCTTCACCTCACAATTCCTAATTAGAAGCACTATCGTTGCAAGATACAACTCTTATATGAAGTCTTTTACTAGACATTCCTCAATGTACTCAAACTTTTGAATTTCAAGAAATTTAAAAAATTTGAGTGTGCCATGGCTTATGGATATTGCTTATAACATTTTCAATATTTGTGGCTTAAGCATAAGTTTAGAAAGTTTGGGGGTAATGGCCCCTCTAGCTCACCTTTTAATTAGTCTTCGCTATAAGTTTGCAAGGTATTTGTCAAATATCTCAACTTCAACGCTCCGCTGTTTTAGCAACACATCAAAGAGCTCATGTTATTTTATCTAATATTACTAAACATATAAGTTACAACATATCACTATGCAACTTTAATACAACATAACACCAAAGAGCACGGTAATCTGTAAAAGATTATAGATCATTTTAAGGAAAACTACAACGATGGTCCTTGTATTTATTGCATATATTCAATTTTGATCCCCTTAATTGATCTCGGGACGAGTTTGCTCCCTAAACTAATCTCCCGTCAATTTCCGGACACATTGTGTATTTTCATCCAAATATTGATGGAAAATGCTAAATTAGCGATGGATATAAACACGTGGCACTAACTTGCAATAAACAAATTAATAGGGCATATTGAATTTTGGCCCTTGTACTTTTTTTTTTTATAGAGATTTGGGCCCTAAACTAACCCGCCATCATAAATTTCAGACAAATTTCGTTTTTATTTGTCCAATTACAAACAGAAAGTCTAGGTGTTAAAGATTAACATAGAGAGTCAGACATTTACAGTTTGTTTAGTAAATCAGAGACCTAGTAGTAATTCTCCATAAATGGTTACTTGAGTATTGCTTTTCAGGAATCTGGCCTCTAAGCACCAAACAAATTTGAACCATTTTAGACTGAAGGCTCTGTTTATTTCGTGGAAAATAAATTTTTGAAAAGTATTTATTTAAAAATGATCGCTTGTATTGCTTAAAATAATTAGTTAATGGAAAATATTTTCATTATTGATAACAATTTATGTCTAAATATTTTCATGGAAAATGAAAATGTTTTTCATTTATTCATTTTTATAAGTTATACACATGAACATTTTTATAAAAAAAAATAAATATTTGTTTTAGTGAAGCAAATGGAGCCAATCATCAACTTTTTTTTATTGTCAATCCATATAGACACCACATATCAATCTCCAACGCTCGGTCAGCAAATTCTATCTGCATTTGGATGGAAAACAAAATTTACCCTGAGGATAAAAAAATTAGTTTATGAACCAAACTCATCACAAAATTGAACATGGGCAATAGTATAGGGACCATTTTTGTTACTTCTCCTCAATTTTTTTTTATTCCACATTGACGCCACATGATTAGTACCAATTTTAACTCCAATGCCTAGTCAGTATTTTCCATCAACATTAGAACGGTAATGGAAGTAATAGAATAATTAAATAATAAACCACACATTTATATAATAGCTTAAGCTTTTAAAATAGCTGGTAGTGGTCACACAAAAATCTCATATTGTGTAAGAGCTGGACTTTTTGAGTTCGAATCTTTCCGGAACCCCAATTGCCTCCCTAGTTACATATTTCAACACTTAGGGTGCGTTTGGGAACCACTTTTGGGGAAAACCTTTAGGAAAATGCAAAGACCTTTGACTTCTGTGTTTGGTAAATTATACTTTGAAAGCTCTTTGTGAAGTGTTTTGAGCAAATTAGTGTTTGGGAAATTACATTTACAAAGGAGTTTTGTGGTAAAAAAAAATTATCAAAAGAAAAATTAAAAAAAAAAAATGACCAGCAAGGGCAGCGGCCGTCAGCGACCTCCGGCGACCCTGGATTCGGGGCAGCGAGGTCGTGCGCGTCGTGCGATGCGGCCTCAACCTCCGGCGACCCCGGATCTGGGGCCGCGAGGTCGCGCGTGTCGCACGACGCCACCTCGACCTCCAGCGACCTAAATCCGGGGCGTCAAGGTCGCAGGAGGACCTCGCCGCCCCGAATCTAGGCCACGACGGGGTCGCGCTACCTCGCTGCCCCCAGATCTGGGGCGGCGAGGTCGCGGGAGGTCGTGCGACGCCGCCGCAACCCAGATTCGGGGGTGGCGAGGTCGCACGACCCAGATCTAGTCGCTACTCGAGCCTCCGGCACCAGATCTGGTCGCGACCTCGGTGAGCTCCGCGCGGAGGTCACGATGCGGCAAGCGACAGTCGCCGGCAACGCCGCAACTCGCGAAGGTCGCCCGACTCTCCGACAACAATCGCCTAGGTCGCGGCATCCCTATAGCAGTCATCAACCCGGAGAAGATGAACAGTGTTTCATCCAAGGACACGAACCGGAAAAACAAAAAAATCATGAGGACAATTTTGGAAAAGAAAAAAGTGAATAGTATCACCTGGCATGCTGAAAATGCTGAAAAGCCCAAGGCAGCCCCCCACTTGCCTTGGGCTTTCAGCCTTAAAAATGCTAACATTCAACCCAAGTCCCTTCGAAAGTTTTTTCCCAAACACTATTTTTTTTGCCCAAAGGACTTTGGACCCCCAAGGGGCTTTGGGAAGTGGTTTCCAAACGCACCCTTAGTACTAATAAAAAAAACCAGACTAAGCATGAGGTTGAGTGATAGAATAACTAATAATAAATTGTGACTTTATCTAATAATTTAGTTTTTAGAATAGTTAGCAATATCTCTACCAAAATCTCACAGGAAGGATCGTCCTAAAATCGTGATTGGGGATTAATCACATGACAAGATACTATGACCAAAATTGAATATGGACAATAGTACAAAGCTATTTTTGTAATTCTCCATCATTTTATATGAATTTAACCGGACCAAAATTCAAAGAAGGAAGTGACCCATGGATTTGTCTCCCTAAACAAACTGCAATTTGAATTTTGACTTTCTCAAGTATCGGTTAGAGCTCTTCTCAGCTCCAATTCGAGAAAACATTAAGGTGCCTCGGTAGTGCCGTGACACTAGTGTATGAGCACCATCGAGAACGCGACGTGCGTCAAGTGGGATCGGAATTGAATTGGAAATATTGAATCTAAATAGTACTGAGGCCGACATGTGAGCTTGTTTCTATGGCTCCTAAGCTGCACGAAAGAGGCTTTAGAATTGGCGGTGGAGCGATAGCTGAGTTGTGTTGACTTTTCTTCAATTACTTGAGTCTAGTTCAAGTTTTCATCTTACACGTTATGACATCTAGCTGCTAGCCGAAGCAATTGACACTGTTCCATTGATATTTAACTCTAAAGTATCTTTCACATTTCACATCTACCACAAATGGAGAAAAATTTCAGATTTCTATCCAAAAAATATTTCCAAAATCAAGTCCAGAAATTCGTCTCCCATGGGAAAGATTTGCAGCAGAAGATGGTTTTGGGAGGAAAGGTTTTCGAATATATTTAGTAAATAATTTGCAAAGCTCTTTTGTGTAGAGATTGTGTCACATTTTCAATGGTGCTCAAGCATAATGACATCGCACTAATGGAGCACCTAACATTTTGCCCTATAGTTGGGGCAAAATACTTTCCAAATGATGGCTTTTCTCTTCACCATAAAAGTTAACTCTTAAAGCCCATTTTCTCATCCAACACATTGATCTTGATAAGAATAATAAAAAAGTACATATCTTTCTTTAAAAATCATATTTCAGAATATTAAAGGAAATTATAGATAAATTTTTATGTTAATATTTGTATGTTGTAAAAGTTTCGTGAGTTTCAAGATGAGAAAAAGTTGCACGGAAAAATTTAAATTAAGTTAAAAATAAAAAGTAAAAGTCTATAGGGTCAGTGATTACAACTTGGGGTTCACCTCTCCCTTCCTTGACTGATGCTAAAAATCGGTTTTGTTGGAGGGAGAATTCCTTGGGAGTGTTCTCAGTGGCCTCGGCTTGGGAGCTCATAAGGCGAAAGAATGATCGAGTTAGTTGGAATGGTTTCATCTGGAACAATGCCATCCTACCTCGATATCAATTCAACCTTTGGCTCATTACCAAGCAAAGGTTGCCTACTCAGGGGGTGTTTGGTTGGGCATTCCCAAGGGGCTTTGGGCCTCCAAAGCCCCTTGGGGGAAAATTTTGGTGTTTGGCAAAATAGTTGAAAGCCCCTTTGCCCAAATATGAGCATTCCGAAGGCTGAATGCTGAAAGCTGGGGAGGGGCGGCATTCGGCATTCGGCATTCCAGAAATGCAAAAATTACTGTTCATCTTCTTCTCCGACTCATCTTCTTCTCCGCTCGGCTCATCTTCTTCCCCGCCGCCTCAGAGTTCAGCTTCTCCGGCAACCACCACCACCGCCCAGGTGGCGCGATCGCGACCTAGGCGGCGTCGCGACCCGCGACCCAGGCGGCGTCGCCTGGCGCGCGCGAACCAGGCGACGCCGCCTGAGGTCGCGCGGACACAGGCGACGTCGCCTAAATCGCGCGTGCCAGGCAACGCCTCCTAAGGTCGCGGACCTCAGGCGGCGTCGCCTGGCGCACGCAAACCAGGCGACGCCGCCTGGGTCCGCGCAACCTCAGGCGGCGTCGCCTGGGTCGCGCGACCAGGCGACGCCGCCTGCGTCCGTGCGACCTCAGGCGGCGCCACCTAGGTCGCGCGACCAGGCGACACCGCTTGAGGTCGCGCCCTCAGCCGCCAGATTTGGCCGTCGGGAGGCCAGATCTGGCGGTCCGACGGCCAAATCTGGCCTCCGCAACCTCAGGCCGCCAGATCTGGCGGTCCGGCAGCCAGATTGGCCGTCCGGCAGTTGGCCGGCTGTTCGCCGGCAGTTTGCCGGCCACCGGATTTTATTTTCAAACTTTAAAAAAATAAAAAAAAAATAGCAAAAGCTAATTGGAAATGCTAGTTTTGCCAAACGGTAAATTATTTTTCAAAGCTACTTGAGATTGTAATTTACCAAACGGTGTAGCATTTCGGGAAATCCCTTTATCTCATAGGTATTTGCATTCTCCCAAGTGCACTTCCCCAAAGTTGAACCAAACGGGCCCTCAATCCCTTCTCATGGCCCATGGTAGGATTGTTGATGCATCCTGCCCTTTTTGTGAAGAAGAGTCTAATTCTATTGATTATTTATTTTTTGGATGTCGCATTACGTCATGTATTGCCTTTTTTTGGGCGACCAGGTGCGGATTCCCTTGGAGTAACAAGCCTTGGGAGGATATGCTAACTTGGGCCACCACCTTCCTTGCGGGTAAGGAGTTCCACAAATGTATTGCCCGTTTTTCCTTTGGTGCGCTCTGTCTTGCCCGTTTTTCCTTTGGTGCGCTTTGTCACATCATCTGGAAGAATAGGAATGATATCCTTTTCAGGGATGAGCCCGTTTCTATCTTGACCATGAAGAAGCACCTTCTCAAAGTCGTTCAAGATAAAGCTCTCACTTACAGGAATGTGGACTACTCCACTAGAAACAGAAAATTACAACGGTATTGGGAGCATGTTCATTGAGAGTGTAAGTTTTTTGAAGCCGAGGGTTGTATAGTTTTCCTTTCCCCTTATATCTATTTCTTACCTTACCCCCAAAAAAAAAAAAGTAAAAGTCTTTCGGGAAAGAGTCTTCATTTGAATGAGAAACCTTGTAAGTTCTAATATAATGAAAACAGTGATAAAAATGAAGACTGCTCTGTTTGCCTTGATTGCTGTATAGGGATCTCGTCGACATGCTGAGCAGTGAGCATCGAGCTTGATCTATAATGGAGCAGCATTACCTCACCATTCAATAAAGTTTTTATCGACTTCATAAAAACCAAAAAAGAAAAAAAAATGGCCGCTCAATTTAAGAGTGTGTGTGAATAAACAAATCTATAGTTAAGGAGAAATTACAAAACATGGTCCCTATACTATTCTCTCTGTTCAATTTTGGACTTTGCACTTTATTCTTTTAACCGTTTGGCCCATAAACGGACCTGTGATCATAATTTTCGGACATCATATTTCTTCGTACAAATACGAAGCAAAAATGCTAATTGCTAAAGATTCACATGTACAGTAAGACATTTATAATTAGTTTAGAAACATGGTGATTGGTGACCTAGTAGTAGTTCTATATAAATAGTTCATACTTGAGTATTCTTTTTGAGGAACCTGGCCAATAAGGGCCGGACAGATTTGTACAAGTTTAGTCAGCAAATTCTATCGGTATTTGAAGGGAAATACAAAATTTACCTTGATAATAAAACAATTAGTTTATGAACCAAATGTGTCAGAAAATGAGGACCAAAATTGGACATGGGAATAATTAAGGGACCATATTTGTAATTTCTCCTCAAAATTTTTATGCTTCCATTCCAGTGGCGCCACGTGTTAATTTCGGATGCTTAGTTATCATTTTCAATCAACATTCGAACGGAAATGGGACTTTGTCCCGAAATCTTTATCAGAGATTAGTCACGAGATAAAATACGATAACCAAAATTGAACGTGAACAGAATGCTTATGGACTGCTTGTTTAAATTGAAGCGATTATCCCATTAATTTTCATATTTTAGAAAATTTATGAAAAATCGATTTATTTGCAAATGTAATCTTTCCAAATTGCACAGAAAAAAGACACCATAAATATAATAACTTTCTTATTATGCTCACTTTAGTGCCATAACCTTTTCAATCGATAATCTGAGTCCCATTACTTAAAAGAAAAAACAAAACAAAACAAAACAAAACAAAACAAAACAACGGTCCTGGTATATATTGCATATATTCAATTTTGGTCCCCTTACTCGATCTAGAGACAAGTCAAACTGATCTCTCATCAATTTCTATACATATTGTGTATTTTCCATCCATATTTTGTATTTCATCGAAATATGGATGGAAAATACTAAATTAGTCAAACACATGACACGAACTTGCGATAAACAAATCAATAGGCCATATGCAATTTTGGTCCCTGTACTTTTTTTCCTAACAGATTTGGACTCTAAACTTTAATACCACATATCTACAACGCAACACCAAAGAGCACGGTAATTTTCTGTAAAAGACGATAGATCATTTTAGGGCAGACTACAACAATGGTCCCGGTATGTATTGCACATATTCAATTTTGGTCTTCTTACTTGATCTCGGGACTAGTTGTTCCCCAAATTGATCTCCCGTCAATTTCTGGACGCACTGTGTATTTTCATCCAAACATGGATGGAAAATACTAAATTAGTGAAGGATATGAACACGTGGCATGAACTTGCGATAAACAAATCAGTAGGCCATATTCAATTTTGGTCCTTGCACTTTATTTTTCTAAGAGATTTGGACTCTAAACTAACCCACGATTATGATTTTCAGACAAATTTGTCCAATTACAAATCAAAAGTGTTAAAGATTAACATAGAATTTATAGTTAGTTTTGTAAATCAATGACCTAGAAGTAGTTCTCAATAGATGGTAAATACTTGAGTATTTCTTTGCAGGAACTTGGCCAATAAGGGCTAGACAAATTTGTAACATTTTAGGCTTAAGGTTCTACTTGTTTCACAAAAAATGAATAATTTAGAAAATATTTTTCTAAAAATGATTGCTTGTATCGCTTGAAATAATTAGTCAATAGAAAATGTTTTTATTGTCGACAACAACATATGTCTAAATATTTTCATGGACGATGAATATATTTTTCATTTATTCACTTTTATAAGCGATACAAGTAATCATTTTTATCAAAAAATAATTTTCAAATTTTTATTTTTCACAAAGAAAATGGAGCCAATCATCATTTTTTTCATTGTCATTCCATATAAACATCACATATCACCCACGCATAGTTGCACTGGTTGAGGCTTGCCTCCTGAATTTGGTCACCAGGTCAGGGGTTCAACTCCCAGGGTATGTTCCGTGATTTAAGTGGGGGGCCCTGGCGGTGAGTTGCTAGGCCAGTCTCCCCCGAGATATAGTTGATGCTGTACTCCCGTAAGGTAAGCTAGGCCGGATCCTCGGCATAAAAAAAAAAAAAAATCACATATCGATCTCCAACACTTGGATTGAAAAACAAAATTTACCTTGGGGATAAAAAAATTAGTTTATGAACCAAACCTGGCACAAAATTGAACATGGGCAATACTATAGGAATCATTTTTGTAACTTCTATTCAGTCTTTTTTCTTAGGGAAAAAGCCATAAAAAATCCCAAACTTTGCCCAAAGTGATAAATTTACCCCAAATTTTTTTTGTGACACAAAAAACTCCAAACTTTACTAACCAAAACATATTTACCCTAAACTCTATGGCCAAGGGCATTTTCATCTTTTTCTTTTCCTTTTTATATTTTTCTTTTTTCTTTTTTTTTTCCATTTTTCTTCTTCTCTCTGTTGGCGGAGGGAAGCCAGACTCAGGTGAGGGCTGCCCTTGTGGACATCGAGCGAGGGTGGCCCTCGCCAGCCCTGGCAAGGGTGACCCTCACCTAGGCCAGATCTAGCAAGGAATACCCTCGCTCGACGCTAGCGAGGGTGGCCCTACCTTGAGTCTAGCTTCCCTCCACCATGGCTGGTGAAGGGAAGAGAGAAGAAGAAGAAAAAATAAAAATAAAAATAAAAATAAAAATAAATTAAAAAAATAAAAGATGAAAATACCCTATAATTTGGGATAAATGTACTATGTGGATACAAGTTTATGGTTTTTTTTTTTGTTACGAAAAAAAGTTTGGGATAAATATATTACAGTTGATAAAATTTGGAGTTTTTTTGAGTCACAAAAAAAGTTTTTGGTGAATTTGTCCCACTAGACAAAGTTTGGGATTTTTTGGCGGATTTTTCCCTTATATTATTATTTATTCCACGTCGACACCGCGGGTTCAACATCAATTTCAACTACAATGCCTAGTCAATATTTTCCGTCGATATTCACCAAATATATATATTTTCTGTCAACATTAGAACGGTAATGGAAGGATGGTTCCAAAATCCTGATTGGGGATTAATCACGTGACGAGATACGATGATCAAAATTGAATATGAGCAAAAGTACCATGCTATTTTTATATTCTCCGTCGATTTATATGAATCTGATCGGATGAAAATTCAAAGAATGTATTGACCCATGGATTTGTCCCGACGAACAATTCGTGATTTCAATTTTGACTTTCTCGAGTATACGTTTAGAGTTCTTTTCAGCTCCAGTTTGAGAAAATATTAGGTGATTCAGTAGTGCCGTGACACTAGTGTTTGAGAACCATCGAGAATGCGACATGCGTCGAGTGTGACCGGTGTTGAATTGGAAATATTGAATCTAGATAGTGCTAGGGCCGACGTGTGAGCTTGCTTCTATAGCTCCTAAGCTGCACGAAAGAGGTTTTAGCATTGACGGGGGAGCGATGGCTGAGTTGTGTTGACTTTCCGTCAATTACTTTAGACTAGTTCAAGTTTTCATCTTACACGTCATGGCATCTGGCTGATAGCCGACGCAATAGACAATGTTCCATTGATATTTAACTCTTAACGCATCTTTCACATTTCACATCTACCGAAAAAGGAGCAAAGTTTCAGATTTCTATCGAAAAAATATTTCTAAAATCAAGTCCAGATATTCGTCTCCCATAGGAAAGATTTGCAGCAGAAGATGATTTTGGGAGGAAAGGTTTTCGAATATATTTAATAAATAATTTGCAAAGATCTTTTGTGCAGATATGGTGTCACATTCTCTATAATGCTCAAGGATAATGACATCGTACCACTCGAGCACCTACATTTTGCCCTATAGTTGGGGCAAAATACAATCCAAATGCTGGCTTTTCTCAGAGAGAGAGAGAGAGAGAGAGAGAGAGAGAGAGAGAGAGAGAGAGATTGATTTGATTCAACATTTTGATCTTGATAAGAACAATCAAGAAGTGCATATCTTTCTTAAAAAATCCTATTTCAGATAATTATATATAAATTATAAATAAATTTATATGTCAACATTATTATGTCGTAAATTTTTTGTGATTTTGCCAATTTTGAAATTGTGAATATTATTTGTACTTTTAGGGCTTTTAACAGTGTAATATACGAGATTTTATCTCCTATCCGAATGCCTTCTCTATTATATAGATTAAATTAATTACATCGGTGAATTAAGTATTTCTTTAGGCTTGATTGAATCTTTTATGTCAGTGCTACTTATAATTATTAAATGTGCTTAGTTTTATTAAATGTTGAATAAATTATTCTTCAGCCCCTCTTAGAGTTATCAAATAGGTTTTAAGTTAAGTTTCCACTTGGTCGAGAAATAAGATATCTTATTTTGGATCTGGGTTCTTATTTAAAAAGTCATCTTTTTGCCTCCTTTTTGTGAGATGAGAGACTAAGCCAAAAAAAGATAAATTTTGGGTAATCAATCACAAAGAGATTCCTAAAGGCATCTGATTAACATCCCATCGACGTCTAGATTCACGTCATTTAGAAACTTTTTGTTATTAACGTTCGAATTTGATGACACCACTCGTGATTCTAAAATTATGCTATTGCTGACAAATAGCAATCTGCCACAATTCAGTAAGTATCCTGCGGGACCCATGGCATAGTTATTTCTTCATTTTGTTCATTAATGGATTTTTATTAGATTAAACGTTTTTCTCATTCACCATTGATGATATGTATACATAGAAATAATTATGCAATCAAATTCATCCATACATCACCGATCCAAAGATGAATTGATGAGATATTTTTTTTTACGATGTGGATGTGATAATGATCCTTCTTTATTTGCTAGCGTAGAGGTTTTGAATAAATTTTAGCCACAAACTGACAAATATGCAAAAGATTTTGTTAAAATTTTCAGACGGACTATGGACTTAATCAGAATCCATTTTCGTTTGAGTTTTCTACTAGTCTTTCTTCCTAGTTTTGTTTGTGCCAGAAATTGGCATGGCTCCTGTGTGCCAAAGATCAAACTATAGCAATTAATCAATAAGTTGAGACAATTAAAAGCAAAACTATGAAGGATAAGGAAATTCTTACGCATTTTATGGTAATGTATAAAAGAAATTACGAACTTTAGTTTTCATTACTATATTAAGATGCAAATTACTACCATTAAATTTGCCAATATCGAGGTACATATGTGAAAGAACTAGGTGAAAGAGATTCGTGCCAAAGAATTTACATGGTACGGAGTAATAAATTATCATAATTTATGCGCAACACACACCCTTGAGGTGAATGTTGGAGGATGATTTGATTTTGTACTCTGATTATAATCACGGAGATCATGGGACAATTGATTTAGTTATAGAATATCTTCAGAATATTCAGAAAATGTACCGGGAATTTTAATCTTATTCAATTTTCCTTTGTACTATAATTGTAGGCATATACATCTACAAGATACATTGAGAAAAACAATTACAATTTCCTGAAATACACTCCGTCTCTTGTCATGCTATCAGAGCATATGTTCTGACTAGCTTCCATGAGTGTTCTGAATTGCCTTCGGTAGTTCTTCAATTGTTGTTGCAAATTCTTCCTGCAAAACAAATTGACACACCGGTTAGAAATTCAATCTTCACACACTATGCCCAAAAATCAAGAAAACAAATCAAGCAGCAGCAACGACCAAGAACCGATCCACCCTACAATGGAGGAATCGCCCAACAATAACTTTTCTAAAAATCGAGTTTCAGACCAGATTGATCAAACGCAAGATCTCTCCGAACAACATCCTTTAGTTTCGTTGCCCACACCAGTTCAATCTTCAGGCCCAGTTCTGTCTTCAGGCCCAACACAATGGCCAGCAATGCAATGGATTCCCGTCCAAAGTCCATGGACCACTTGACCCACCAACAATAGTGGGCTTCCCATGGCCCACTCGGAGAAGGCGCAGACTTCAGGCCTTCAGCTGATGGATCGAGGTGGCCACCTCCAGGTCACAGAACCGACTTAGATCCAGTGGGCCAAGGGATGAATTCCTACTCGAGATTGCAACTCGGCTTCTACCTGTACCCTATTCTTGCCACCGGTCATCGCTCGAAGCTTGGAGACGCCCTTTACACCTCGCCGGCCAACGGACCCTAGCTCCACATTGATGGGTTTTTTATTTGATGGGCCAAATTAAGCCCGTTCGCCCATGTTGGACCAAAACCCGGCCCATAAGTGAAGGGCCCGTAAGTGATGCAGTTATTGTTGTATAAATAAATAAATAAAAAGAGGGAGAATGTTGGTTAACAGAAAGTGAAAAACACATATTTCTCTCTCTCCCTATACAGCAATGTTTTCTCTCTTGACGAACAGAATTCTAGGGCCTCAATTCTTTTTTCCGAGACTATAACGATACTTAATCTGTGGCAAACAATGTATGTCTGTCTCTATAATATATCTTTTTATCGGTGTTACATGTTCTTCCCGGTACATTTTGTGCGTTTGTTTTTAATATTCGATCGTTCGAGTATTAAGGTTTGAAACTGACAAGAAATTTCAATTTTTCTAGCCTGCCAACAGGTGTCTTCAACATCTCAATCAAATGCCACTATTTGCTAGTCTTGGTCGACCAACTACGAATGACAACAAATTTTCAACACACTATACCATCCGAGTTGAGCCAATCACTTGAGATGCCACTTTGCATCCTCATATGGCAATCACCTTGTGAAACGCATTTGGAGAGAGTCATTAATGCTTTGGGAGTTCATCCCAGCTTTTGAACAGATTTTATAAGACTTACCCTACGTATGGTGTTTTGGGGAATGGGTTATGGCCATCAACAGTTCAACATGAGCATAAATTTGGAATTGATCCTTTCAGAGGAAGTCAAAGATAAAAACATTGAGGACGTCTCTTCTAAAGGATGAGTCAGATGCGGATCGAGTCACTCGGGGTGTCTCGAGAAGCACCATCGAAAAGCTCGAGCAAAAGAGCTACTCTGCGTAGGATGGCGATGGATCTTGTTGTATTTGATCAGAAGAACTGAATGGTGTAGAGAAGGTGATGGAGATACCATGTTCCCCTTTCTTTCACAATAGATGCATCATTCGGTGGCTCAATAGGAACAACTCTTCTCCATTGTATCGATGACAAGTAGAAGAACAAGATCCAGAGTGGTTGCTTTCAGTTGGAAGATTTCTGTTTAAAAATGAGTTTTCTAATTTTTGCAATGGACTAAAGTACTTAGACATGATTACTTTGTAACTACTTGTCATTAATAATAAAAAAAAAATTGCTCTTCCTCGGTTTGTTCAGCTGCGATGCAATGACATGCCCGACCATTGGGACACTACATTAGCTCTTTTGCTAGTAATTTCGTCTGTGACGCTGGACTCCAAACTACCCTGTAATGTGAAAACTTGAGATTACATCACTAACATAACATGGGAGCTCTAAGGAAGAGTGCACTAAAAAGGGCCATACGCTATGACAACCTACCAACTTAAAGGACAACTAATATGGTTTTCATTATTGAGTTCACTTCATTATTGAGAAAATTTGTGTTGATTAGGTGGTTGAGATACTGAAATGGAGATGGCATTGGCCTTAAACCATGTAGTATAATGAAATGCCAAATATCACCAGAGGTGTCGAGACTTTTTAGTATTTTTTTCTTGGCTCCTGCCTGGAATCGAACCCCATAAACCCCATCCACCAGGGTGCAAAGCAGATTTGTGACCTACTAAAACTTGTTACCAAGTCATTCCACCAGATCCTATTTGATTTTCTAATTGAAACAAGTTATCAATTATCAAAAGCATGAACACCCTACCAGCTTTTACATCAAATTAAGATCCATCACAGAAATATCGAAAAGAAATTTTGATAAAAATCTAGCACTGCTCCCGCTTCGCTAATTATATGATGTGGATAAACAGACACTAATAGATTATCAATCAATCAGATTACCTAATGAAAGTGCTGAGACGTAAAATGAGACACTTGATAAATCGCCAGATCTCAATATATAAAAGTGTTTCCCTTGGGGCACTACAGATTTGTTTAGATAAATTCGGGTGCACATCGCATGGGAATAATCAGATTGTGACAATGACCTCATCCTCCGGTCAAGACAAATTACTGTAATTTCTTAGCAATGCGATAGAGATTACTACCCAATGCCAACTGCTGCAGTCAATGCAACAGGAACCACATTACAAGATCAGGTACAAAAGGCTGAAAATGAAACTTCTTCCCCATGCTGAATTTGAAGAATGTGAACTCGAGTATTATGCTGCCGATGAAATTCACACATCTAAATTCCTTCCATACTGACCTGAGAAAACATAGTTCACTCCATAAGAATACTCAAACAGCATTTTAAAGTTTTAAAGGATTGACAAAGAGAGTAATTCACACAAGCTCACTGTAAATGTTCTTGTATTTTTTGTGTTTCCTTTTGTTCTCTTTCTGACATTAGAATTGCTCTATTATGTACTTTTTTTTACTTATTTGAAAAAAAAAATGTTTGAGAGCATATTAAAGATTCAACGTGGACGTTCTAATACTTGAAACTTCCATGCCACACTCACGCGCACATACACCATCATGTTCATCTTTTAAGTGGTGATCAAGGGCAAAACTTTCTCAATCGTATCTGAGATACCATTGTAAGTTCCAGATCTATCTATCTATCCATCCATCTACACACAATAAACATTTCTTATGTCGCATTTTTCACATTATGCAAAATTAGTTGTTATTCCTCAACTCAAACATGGCCCTGCATTCAACTACACAGTGAGACAACTCTTGTCACAAATCCTGAGTATGCAGGAATAGCACTATGCCAGCAGTATACCGGAAGAGAAATAGTACATTGGAAAATAATTTTGCATTTGGGAGCAATATGTTGAGACACTATGGCTTATTTTGGTTAAGTGTCTAGTTCAACAAACTTCAGAGTCATTTCTTTTACCTCCAGAACCAATAATAAGCAAGTAAACATGATCATAGCAGAAATACATCCTCTAAAATAGCATGACTTGGGGAACAGGAGCTCTACATCCAAATGCAAATAATATGCAGAACATGGGGGAAAAGCAAATTTGTCTAGGTATTTGTCAGTGTTTAAAAAAAATGGAACTGCAATAAGCAGCTTAACTGCAATAAGTTTCAGACTGTTGAATTTTTTGGTGGTCAAAATCTAAACCAGGGTTAAGAAGGTTAAATTGGTTTCCAGAAGAAAGGAATGATGCATGGATGACATTCTAAAAAAGGGATTCAGGACTTTGATGTCCTTGAGGCATTCCTCACAAAAGGTTTTGGCACTGAGTTATGCATCATATTAGGAGTTTGAGTCAAAAGGCACATTTACTCAGGAGAAAACATGAAGTCAGTCATTAGTGAGTGATTCAAACTTATGGCCAAACCAAGCAATCCAGTAAGTACCAAAGTTGGCAATAAACACACTTAAACCAATGCCGATTGACTGACTCACATATGAACAAGTGGCTAATGAGAAAACTACAATTTCTGTACAGACAAAGGTGTCGGTCAGAAAATAGGAATTCTAACAATATGGAGCCACAGGACATAAATTGTAAAATAAAGTCTGGTCAGCTGCATTTCAGGGCTTGAACCAAACAACATACACATCCTGGCAAAAGGTAATGACTGCAACCATAATGAAGCCAAAGAGCAGCAAGACGGCCAGAACAATTTTGAACCAGAAAGATTTCCTATGCCATAAACCAGATCTTCCCAACTAGACATCCACCAGTGTGCCTTAACAATCCCTCATAAATACAATGACTTGAATTACAAGAAAGAAAAGTCCTCTTGGTCAGTCAATTTCCTTCAATTTATCTTCCACATGTCAACTCTATACCAGCTATGTTTCAGTCAGTGCCAGTGGCAATTTTAAACTCACAATGGAGTTCATATCCCTGTTTCTGGAGATCAATATTGTTGTCCTTGATTTTGTGGTGGGTGGATGTCAAATAACAAAGCACGTGCTTTATCCACTTATTTTTTTCAACCTTCTATTCTTTTCATATTGTTCCATCCAAATACAGCCTAAGAGAACCAGCTAAAATAAACACAACTATCACAGCTTTCTCTAGCTAACTGAGTCTCTAACAGAACAAAGACCAATGGTCACAAAATGAAACACCATTCGGTACAGGAAGTAGCTAAGATAGTCGAGGAAGCTGTAAAAATTGCATCCAGTAAAATAACATGATCTTCCTTTTATTTTTTTTTATTTTTTTAAGGAAGCCAAATAACTAATGAAAAGCATGCCATGTACAAACCAAACCATAAAGATGATAATACGCACCTTGCAATCTTCTATATTGATCCATCAGTTCCTTTCCACCGGCAACCACCATAAACCCTCCTCTCCTATTCATGTACTATCTAGGCTGCCACTTCATCACACCCCTAATGGCACTCACATCCACTCTTCCAGCTTCCCTCTCGCCAAATCAAAGCCAACTGGAATTCTTACTTCATCATCCTCCACAAGCTGCCACCACTCCTCCACTGCCACTATCTTTCTCCTTCTTGCTCTACTGCTCCTTCATGATTCCATCAACAAAGTCCACTGCATCTGGAAGCATGCGTGGCAGGATCATCAACAACAAATTTATGGACAATCCCGTCAATCTAAATGAAACTCCAAGCAGAAACTGTGACTACTTTGTTTTCCTTCATAGTTTTTCTCAGCAGCAAAACATCATCCCAGTTGCCCATCTTAGCATACATATTGGCCAGTAGGATATAGCGTCCACTATGTTGAGGTTCTAGTTGGATCAGATGCCTGCCGACTTTCTCTCCTAACTCAACATAGCCATGCATCATGCACCCATTCAACAAAGATGCCCAAATTGCACCATCTGGTTCCGTTGTCATACTCTTTATTAACATACCAGCCTCTTTGATTTGTCCAGCCCGAGCCAAGAGGTCAACCATGCATCCATAGTGTTCAATAGTTGGAGCGATGCCGTAAACTTTACTCATACGTCCAAACAAGCGCCATGCTTCATTGATGAGGCACTTCTGATTGCAAGCCATCAGAGCTCCAATAAATGTCACAGCATTTGGTTTAGGACCCCTGTTTTCCATCTCATAGAAAAGATGCAGCCCTGTTTCATTCTCACCATTAACAGCAAACCCCAATATCATCGCACTCCAGGTCGTTACATCTTTCAGAGGCATTTGGTCAAATACTTTTTGTGCGGGTCTAACAAACCCACATTTGACATAGAAATTAATCAATGCAGTGCCTAGCTCAAGTTCGTAATCAATGTCATTATCATCTATGTACTTATGAACCCATTTTCCTTCTTCAGAGGCACCCACGATGGCACAGGCGCTAAGTACGCTAACCAAAAGAGATCCACTTAATTTTACATCAGCACGGTCTTTAACCTCAGAAAACAACTCAATGGCCTCATCAAACCGCTCATTCCTAACATAGCCAGAGATCATGGCACTGTAGGAAACATCATTTTTCTCCGGCACTGAATCAAATAGCCCTCGGGCTTCGTTAACAAGGCCGCTGCTACAGTAGCCAGTGATAAGGCTCGTCCAGCAAACTACATTCCTCACTGGACTTTGGTCAAACAGGCGGCGAGCAGCACTCACAGCTCCGTGCTTAGAGTACACGCTCACCAGAGAACTCACCACATAAACATCACAATCGTGCCCGAACTTCAGGGCGCCACAGTGAACCTGGCCAAGCAAAGGAAAGCCAGCGCATGCCCTGACCAGCGCGGCGAAAGTGCGGGCATTCGGCCTGACGCCTTCCCTACACATTCGAGCGTACACCGACACGGCCTTCCCAGGTTCGGAGTCTCCCAAGAAACCCATCATCACGACATTGAAGTCGAAGACACCGGGGGCGGGAATGCGGGCGAAGACGCTCGCTGCGTAGCCCATGTTCCCGAAAGGCGCAAGCGCGGAGCAGGCCAGGATTTTGCTGGCGGTGTACGCGAAGCGAGCGAGGCCGGAGACGATGGTGTGGGCATGGATTTGCTTCAGGTGGGCGATGGTGGAGCATCTCCGGAGCAGAGCGAGGTACTGGAAGGTGGCGGGACGGTCGGTCATGCAAGTGATGTCTGGTTGGTGGTTAGTTCGTGGTCTTCAAGAGCGAACGAGGTTGAACCGGATCAAGTGCTGATCATGTTCTTTTCTAAACTAATATGTTTTTACTGCTTACTGTGGTTGGGTTTTCATGAGTAGGTTAACGCTGTCACATGCTAGTTTAGCTTGTCTATGTTTAGTCGGAAAAAGTACCAAAAAATGTTTTAAACCTAATGTATTGATAATAATTCAGTTCTAAATTTTTCAATTTGATCAATTTAATTTTAAACATTTTAATATTTTTACAAATTTAGTCCATTTGACTAATTGTGGCTAGCCGGCATTGATGTGGACGTTGGTGGGTGATCAGACACTGACATATGATTTTTTTTTCGAATTTTTTATTATTTTTTATTATTTTTTTTCCTTTTTCCTTTTCTTTTCCAGCGGTGGCTGGCGAGCCTTCGATGAGGCTTGCCGGCCACTAGGCGAGGCCCACGAAGCCCTCACCTGCGGCGAGCGGGGCTTTGCAACCCTCGCCCGGCCTCCGGCGGCTTTGCCCAAATCTAGGCGAGGCTAGCCTTGCCGGCAGTTGGGAAGGATATGGCAGCCATCACCAGGGCTGAGGCAAGGGCCATGAAGCCCTCGCTAGCCACCGACGAGGGTTGCGGGTGAGGTCGAGCAAGGGCTTCGCGGCCCTCGCCCTTGCCCTGGCAATGGCCGCCATGGCCTCGCTAGTGGCGAGAGAGGCCAAAGCGAGGCTAGCCTCACCCAGATCTGAGAAAAGCCAGCCTTGCTCGCTACTAGCAAGGCCATGGTAGCCATCGCCAGAGCAGAGGCGAGGGCCGCAAAGCCCTTGCTCGGCCTCACCCGCGGCCCTGGGCGAGGCCAATCGAGGGCTACGACCCTCGCCAGCGGTTGGCGAGGGCTTTGCGGCCCTCGCCTTCGCCCTAGCGATGGTCGCCATGGCCTTGCCAACCGCCGGTGAGGCTAGCCTTGCCCAGATCCGAGCAAAGCCGCCTCGTCGACAACCTTGGGAGAGGCCGGGTGAGGGCTTCGCGGCCACCGCCAGAAAAGAAAAGGAAAAAAGTAATAAAAAATAATAAAAAATTCGAAAAAGTCATAAAAATTTTCATGTCAGCATCCGGCCAACGTCCATGTCAATGCCGGTCGGGCAAAATTGGTAGGATGGACTGAATTGGTACCACTATTAAAATGTTTAGAACTAAATTTGTCCAATTAAAAAGTTTAGGATTGAATTGGTACCGATACAATAGGTTTATGACTTTTTTTTATACTTTTCCCATGTTTAGTCTTACCCGCATTTGGGAGGTTGATGTGCTCAGGAGGCGAAAAGTACTAGAAATGTACTAAACATATTATATTGATATCAATTCAATTATAAATTTTTCAAGTAAATTAATATAATCCTGAATCATTTTTTCATTTATATCAATTGAGTTCATTCAATCAATTTTAACTAGAATCATTAACATGGACAACATCGTCCAACTAACACAATGGGAGCTACATTTACAATTTTTTGATATTTTTCTGAACATTTTAAATATTTTCTGATTTTTTTTTTTTCATTTTTTTCATGCTGACGACCATTGCTGACTGCAGGCAATCCACACCAAGCAGAATAAAAAATTTTAAAATAAGATAAACCAGCAAGAACATCATAGAAAGGTTACACAATTTGCTTGTCTAATTTAAGTCATAGTAACGAAAATCAGGAACAGGTTTTAAGTGATTTAGTTTTGTGCAGTGAGATTTTGTGATTTAATTACTTTAAAAGAGATGAAAAGAATGTTCATTTAACCCAAAATTACACTATCTCCAATTATGTTCACCAATGTCATCTATCATCACCAGAGCGTTCAACTCATTCGTAAAACTGAACCATTTATCAAGTATTCCTGCACCAATCACCCACAATGGACTAATGTGGTGTCCTCAAAATGCATTTCAAGAATCACATCGATCGCCATGCCTTCACACGTGTTGCGTCGTATGAATTCTCGATGAGCAAATCGTCGTATTTGCTAATTACCTGGGGTTCTTGGAGTGCCATCCCGAGTAAACCCAAGAATACATGACATTTAATCGAACACTTGCAAACTCACGAGGGTCATCATTCTTTTAAGATCCAAAAGAACATGTAACATCTCAGTAGAGTAGCCTTTCAGATGAAACCAATCCAACCAACCATCGACAAAACCAACATGAAAAACCAACACTTAAGCATGTTTAGCTCATTGATCCGGGAAACACAAGGTTGAATCCGGTCACCAAAAAAGGAGAGTGAAAGAAACAGAATGGGGCGGAAGGACTCAAGACAGGACATGAGAAGGTAGGTCCTGTAACCATTATATCTAAACATAATATAAATCACTCAAAATTTTTGCAGGATCATCCTGTCTCTCTCCAAAAAATGCATATATATATATACCAATACAAATACGTCGTTAACTACTTGAAAGAGAAAAATACATTTGACTGCTGGATATGGAAAAACATAAGCAGTGCAGTGCATAACCAGCGATGCTCCTAAATATGAGCCATGCCAAAAATTGTATTATGAAAGTCTCTTAGTGCTGCTCATGCTTGCCACTGATCAAAACCGAGATTTGCGCTTGCGAGCTGTGTACTTTGAGTCAGGAGGCACCGCATTCCCTTTTCTCCTCATCTGATCTTTCTTTCTCAAAACCCACTCTCTTCCCTTGCCTCTCTTATTTACTTTCTGTTTCTTCTTTGGCCGGTGCCTGTCAGAGATACTGACCTGCATTTGAAAAGAGAGCAAGAAGAAAAGACAATCACCCTAGTCAATAATTAATTGAGAACAATTAACAAATCGAATGTTCCCATAAGATTAACAAAAGGAGAGAGAGAGAGAGAGAGTTCCTTAAGCAAACTGACATAGAATGAGCCTAAAAGAGAACAAAGAGAAAAAAGAAAGAAAAAGAAAAAACGGAATTAATATGCAAGTCCATGTCTAGAACAAGTCCAACATAATATTCAAATTTGCAAACTCACTGTTTGATTGTCTTCATCACCACTGCTATCGTCAGAGGAACTCTCCCCATTTTCCCCTTTTCCCCCTGGTACGGCACTGCTGACAGATGGTGGCCCACAACTAAGCACAAGGTATTCTTTCCTGCTCTTCGAGCTGTTTTCAATAATGATTCGAGGTTAGTTCATTTTTTTTTTTTTTTATAGGATTTTCATGAAGGCATGCATCCATATTACTGTCCATCCAAATTACTGTGGCAGTGATCAGCCTTCATCCAGAACACTCAGATTATCATCACATACACAGTCTAAAGCACTTATTCTGCAACCGAAGCATATGAAAAATCATTTGTTGAACAGCACATCTCTTGCCTGGACTTGTCATTAGACAGTCCCTCAAAGAAACAGAAAAAGGAAAACTTGCCAATACGATAATAAGCAATTCTGGACATGATATTGATGAGATTCTCAATATAATCATGGACCAGCCTTATAAGCTCAATTTTGCCAATTATCCCAGGCAACATCAACCCATTAGTAAGAGAATGAACAAAGAGAGATTGACGTGTGACAGATAAAGTGTATTATGCGCACATTTGATAATTTCATAAAAAAAGATTCCACCTATTTAGAAAATAAACTAAAAAGATTATTGACAGTAATTTCTCAGAAATTTATTTATGTTTTGATAGGTGAGCGTATTCACTAAAGGGCACCAAGGGGTGGAAACCCACATACAAGAAGAGCTCAGAGCCAAAAGAGCTCAATTCCAATACAAATCATCTACATTGTTCATTAAAGCATTTCCATCCACATGCAACTTTCCAACTCCCAATAATTACAAAAGAAAAAAAAAAGGGTGTTTCTCTCCAATGAAAGCCCACTTATTCTGCTCTCAGAAATTTTACTTTCGCGGATGACTTCCAAACAGCAGAATATATACTAAGATATGCACGACATATGCTGTTCCATCAATGTCAAACACTAAAATAAGTTCTGGTAATGAATACCTGTGTGGGTAGTCAACCACCACACCACCTGCAAATCCAGCCCGCATAGCAGAACTCAAAATCAATTCACGCTGGGCTATACTTTCTGGATAAACTTGAAAAACTGCTCTTGCCCCCCTTGCTAAGCATCTATATAATGATCCAAAAAATGCCCTAAAAAAATCAAGACAAATGTCACTTATAGGACATCCAAATAGGGACTAGAAGTTCTGCAAGATAGAAAAGCAGAAAAGAACATTTTTGATCATTTAAGAAAATCAACCAGTTATCATCCAAATGATGAGGAACATACTTCAATCTTAACCGTGGCTCGTGAGAGGACTTATCCGCATTGCATAACCACTGCATGACAAACGGATGTAGAATCAACAAACTACAGAAAAGAAACTAAAAAAGATTTTAAGTTACCGTAGAAATGCAGAGAATTTCCAGAGAGTATTGCGAGATCATGAATTAAGAATGTTTACCCTGCAAAAT
The DNA here is from genome assembly GCA_019915185.1 of Eucalyptus camaldulensis. Lineage (NCBI taxonomy): Eukaryota > Viridiplantae > Streptophyta > Magnoliopsida > Myrtales > Myrtaceae > Eucalyptus > Eucalyptus camaldulensis. The sequence continues at coordinate 31,026,574 of JAHSVA010000008.1, forward strand.
TGATGCACTGGATGCAAAGAAAATGTGCAGGAACAATATAACAATTACATCTTTATCCCCAGAGTACATTCCTTCAATCTTTCAAACCCAATGCACAATTCTAGTTAACATTTCATGTGCACATCTTTACCCCCTACCGTGTCCACTAGACAACAAGTCATTCTATCACCTCATTTTGATGGTATCTAACTGGCAGATAAAGGGGAAAAGAGAGTTGTATCTATCAAAGGTGAAGCACGACAGTAGCTACTTCATATCTCTGCAGGGAACTTTTTAGAGTTGATTGCAATATTAGCTGCTTCATCCTATCCATGTGGCCACAAGATAGATGCAAAATTAACTATGTTAACAGACATAGGTTCAATACGCAATGAATTTTAGTGAATGCAAGAGCTTAGGATTATAAGGATTTACAAATGTAGCTGCAAATGATTTAGGGGGCAGAACACCAGCAAATCTTGAATTTAATGTTATCTTATCAAACATTACCAAGACAATTAATATAATCGGTCCTCCTTTAAAAGCGTAGTCTTCCATTGCCCAAGTACCTTGCCATATCCTCTAAAGTATAACAGCTAAATTGAAACAATTTTACTTGAGCTTGACAAGAGAAGATATCTTCTTTCATAGTCTAAAACAAGTGTGCTCTTTTCGGTACTTACACTAAGGAACCCAATAATACAGAAGACCAACTGCTATTTGCTACTTTATGCACTATGAAGCGTGAGAATGGCAATTCTGGAGCTCCTAATAAAAATTAGCTCCATTAAGATCCAAGAAGAGAACTCCTACAGAATAAAATCATTAAAACGATAATCAATTTTATGAACACAATAAAATGAACCTGAACAGCAGAGATACTGATGGCTCCATCAATAACACCAGGTCTAAGTCCCAAGCCCTACAACAGAAAATTCACAATAAACCCAATGGCAAAGGAGTCAAATGTATGCAGGATGAACAATACCATCGAATGTGACAATCAACAAGGCCTATTACAATATGCCAGTACAAAGTTCTTCAAAAATAGAGGAAGCAATCAAGCATGCATGCACATATACTCCACAACAACCATCATCACATTGGTGTTGCATGCGTTAAAATTCTGGCAAGCCTGTTAATTGTCTTCTTATTCACTGCCAGGTGTCCTTTGCTATTCAGACTATGGTTCAACAAAGGTGGAATCGCCTGGGTTATGCTAGAAATTGGAAAGGAGAAGATTCTCAATGGAAATGGCATAAAGGAACTCAAACCACTAAGAAGACTTCGGAATCCCTCCATTATCTAATTAGCGCAACTTATGGCTTGGAAGGAACATAAGGAATCTTGAAGGCTTGAAATCAAATCAGCAATAGTTGAATAGCCTTGTCCTAATTATTCCACAAAAAACAAACTGCTTATTATTTGGCTAGGCCTTTTATATTTCTATTCTGTTTTCTTTCTGTTGATAGCTCATGGATGCTCAATGAAAAACTTGTGCTCTTTCAATAAAACGCCTCATATTAAGTAAAGAGAGAAATCATTGGCCACTAAAAGAATTAAAGGCGAAGTACGAGAATGAGCCCATTGCTGAATTTTCTCAGTTTCAGAAATAATAAAGTTCAAAAACTTTAAACTGGTTGGTACCTGACCCATGTCGCCAAGCAAAAGATCACCTTCTGCCTCTCTCTCCAGGGCGATGTCTACATTTGAACAGGTAAATGGAATATCAAAATATGAGCAGACTAGCAATCCCTTAAATCAATAGGTATTGAATTAACATACCAAGCATTGATGGGGAAATGTCCAAACCAATCCAGTTGTGTCCATTTTCTGATAGGGTCTCCCCACTCAATCCAGATCCACAACCTAGAAAGACCCAAATGTCAATACAACATGATCAATCATCATGACTCTCTGAGCATTACAGACACTGCTCATGGGGAAAAAAGAGAAGAAGTAATAAAGCAAGGAAGAGAGAAGTAAGTATTCTCATCAAGCAGGTGCTCCTATCAAAGCTAAGAAAGTATAACTGAGCGATAAAGTTGCAAGCTGTAACTTAACAAGAGAAGTTGATCACTTCTTCATGCCTGATAACCTAAAACAGAAGACGCAAGAACCCGGCAAGCAAATTGACCCTGTCTCTTCATCAAGCAAAAAAGTTCACCCAATAGACAGGAGACATTCTTCAATACTCCAAATAGACGCTCCAATCATCAGTCACCCACATCAACATTTGATCTTTGCCTTCCGACGGGAAGTACTTCGGTCAAAGACAATGTGGTTACACTAGAGATAAGTTCTCTCACCAACGCATCAATTCTCCACGAACGTCAGTCGAGCCAACGTTCCCCTTACCGGAAGCACACGTACAACAACACTTTCAACTCAAATTCAAGCACAACCCACTCAGCATTAGCAGAACTCAAGAGGGTACCAATATCAAGGAGTAATCTCGGAACGCCGTCGTCTGGCAAAGCAAGAAGCTCCAACGCCCTCTCCGACAGTTTAGCCTGCTTTTCCAAACCGACAAAAACCGCCAACAACCACGTTTGTCAGGAGAACCAAAAAAAAAAAAAACGACAAACATAACGCGATTACGCGAGCAATGCGACTGAACGAAATCGCGCGGACCTGAATTTCGATGATGCGGGAAGACGAGGTGTACTTGCGAGCCTCGACGTCGTTGTAGAATATCTCGGGCGGCGCCTGTATTTCCGGTCGAGAAGCCATCGGCAGAGCGACCGCCAGAAGAAGAAGAAGCTACTCGCAAGCTAAGTTCCGGGTCGGACTTTTCCAGCTGAGCACCGCCGGCACTCGCTGACCGACCGTCCTGAGAGAGAGAGAGAGAGAGAAAGAGAGAGAAGCGGCGGCTGAGGCGGCGAGACGGCGGCGGAGATACAAACGAGAGAGGGAACTAGGGATTTTCCTTGCTGGGGCTGGGGGCCTAACGAAAGCGGTGCGCCGAAGGCAAATTTTTAACTTTTTTTTCGGATTTTGAGACGCGCCCGTACAGTTTTTTTTTTTTTTTTATAATAAGACTCGTCTAAAACTTTTTTTTTTTAACAGAAGACTCGTCTAAAACTTTATTTAATAATAAATTTACGGCAATAAGACTCGTCTAAAGCTTTATTTAATAATAAATTTACAGCAAAATACCAAATAGGAACTCAAAAAGTACACTTATTTTCTCACATAAGGACTTCGAGTAAATCTTGTTTCAAATAAGGACATGAAGTGATCATATCAGTCTTAAAAGAAGAATCTTAAAAGGTTATATTGATTTCAAATAAAAGTCTAGCGTTACCGATTCACCGGTTGATAAAAAATTTTGGCCAACTAGTGGTATTTTCCTCAAAACACAATTTAAATTTAAATTATATTAGATTAAAATTTTTAAAGTGTAAACGTAAAAAAAAAAAAAAAAAGGCGAGAGAAGCCCCTCTTGCCTATGGTCGCTGCCCCATCTCCAGTAGGGTCGCCGACCGAAGGCCAGGGCTAGTAGGCCCTCACCCCAACCTGAGCAAGAGCTGATGACTCTCGCCGACTAGGCATTGGTAACCCTTGCCCAGTGCCCCCAAACCTTGCCTAGATCTAAGAGAGGCTCACTGCCCTCTCCCGACAAGTGTTGCCACCCCTCGCTCAATTGTTGACGACCCCATCGGCCATTGCTGTTGCCCCACCGGTGATGCGATGACGGCCACAAGCGGGAGGGAGCCCTGCCTTCCATCTTTTTTTCTTAATTTTTTTAATTTGTTTTTATGGAAAACAAGGAAAAAGAAAAAAAATTAAAAGATGAAATTGCCCCTTATCAAATAGTGAGTTGAGATCTTTTTTTGCAACTGATATGACCACTTTATATCCTTATTTGAAAAAATGTTAATTTTAGGACATTGTTTAAGAAAACGAGAGCATTTGTGGCCCTTATTTGAAATAATATTTATTTCTGACTTTTATTTGAGAAAATGAGGACACTCCAAACCTTTATTTAGAATTTTCCCTAAATTTTCTCATGAAAAACTCGTGTGTATGTTTCTAAAATATCAAGGGACCCCACGTAATTATGGATGGACAAAACTATAATATAGAATAACCAAAGACAAATGCAAGTAATTGATGAACCTCTTCTACTTTATGCATTCCAATTTGAAAATTTTATCGGGGATTTCGTAAATCCCTCATCTTTCTTTTTTTGACTAAATTAATTATGTACGGAAAATACATTAAAATCTAAACATGTTAGTTTATATTTTTTCATTCTTTTCATTATGGATGTGCTCTTTTGTTAAGGGTGATCAGTTTTTGGGTTGGGTCGATTCCACCCTAAAATCGAGAATTGGACTTAATTAAATTGATTGGTTCCAGTCTAGTTTAGGATTTTGATAATTTCAATTTCTTTATACATTAAAGGATAAGAAAAATTAAAAAAAGAAAAAAAAAATATCGGTATGGCGGTCCTATAACCTAGTTTCCTCCCATTTGTTCTCTAGCCACACCTTCAGTCCTTGGGGTTGACTAAAGAATAGCTATTTCATGTAGAGAAAATTAGGGCCTATTTGTTTGTATTCTTTTTTTTGTTCCCCGGAACACAATTTCTATTCTTTTGTTCCGGGGAATAAAAAAGAAAAGAAACGCATTTATTTACATTTTTGTTCTCCGGAACAAAAAAAAATGGATTTTTTGTTCCCAGAAACAAATTTGGAATATAGTTTCTTATTTCTGGGAACACTTCTAAGAAACAATTTTTCTCTCTTTTATTTTTTCCTTCACTTTCTTTTCTTCTTCTTTTCTCTTTGGCTGGTCGCCGGCCTTAGCCATGGCCGGCAACTGGAGGCCGGCGACCAGCTGTTGAGGGTCGGTGACCTCACCAAAGTGTCGCCGGCCTCTAGCGAGGCTCGGCCTCGCCTTGGCTAGGCGAGCTCTGGGCCAGCCCAGAGCTCGCCTAGCCACCGGCGAGGCTCAGCCTGACTGGGCCACCGCCAAGCTTGCGAGTTGCTGCGGGTTGCAGCGACGGCGTCGGCTTGGGTGGCGGAGAGCAGTAGCGTCGAGCAACAGCAGCTTCACGGGGGCAAGGTAGAGTGACGGCGTTCGGGCAGAGGCGCCTAGTGACAGGCTGAGGGTGGAGTCTCGGTGGTATACGTAGGGGACGAGCTGTAGGTGGCGGCTTAGCGTTGGGTTGCAGGCGGCGCAGCTGCTGCGAGCGAGGTGGACATGGTGGTGCGGGCGCGGCGGTACGGCGTGGAGCTCCGGTGAAGGGCGTTCGCGAAGGAGATGAACAGCCCTTCCTGCTGCACACATCCTCTCATGTGTTCTCTTCTTGGTGCACTCTCTACCGGCCCTCATCAGCCGGTTGTCGACCATGGCCGAGGCCAGCGACCAGCCAAAAGGAAGAAAAAAGGAAAAATAAAATAAAATAAATTTAAAATTTGATTTTTTTACAAAAAGAAAGTAAAATTAAAAAGAATAATAAGTATTACTAAAAGAAGTGTATAAAAGAAAATCAATTGAGAGTTTTCATACCGATTGGTGGAAAATATTTTTCAACTCATTTTCAAGTTTCAGCTAAATATTGTTATTTTCCTGAAAAATGATTTCTTTAAAAATGTTTCCAAAATTGTCATATTTTCCGCAAAATGAACGGAGCTTAAGTCAAAAGTAGATTTTGTTTCACTTTTATATTTCATAATTAGTCCCAACCTAAGCGTTATTATAGTCTTGTAATAAATGTAGATTTAAAGACGAAAACCTAAAACCGATCATAGAAATAAGGATAATTTTTTTTTCTATCCTACTTTTCGCTAAACTTACATTCAGCGAAATTTCTTAACCGACCCAATAGTGCAACAGCTGACTTCTCGCTCTCTCTCGGTTTTTTCACTTATTATAGTGTTAATTTTTAGTATTTGGAAGAATACCAAAATGCTAATTCAATATTCGCTCTCTAGAAAAGAATCCATATAGTGGTAGAGAAAGACAATAATGTTGTTTTGGCCATGGTTCGGGCTAGCATGGCCTCATCGATCTCGTACTCTTATGTCACGGCCAAGAGGTTCTGGTAGCTAAAGGGCCGTGCCTTGCCGCGGAGGACCTCCTGCGATCACTTGGATTCCCAACAAACTTCTCCTGGAAATTTCCACGGGCGGGCGATACGGTAATTGAGCCGTATTCTAGAAGACTCTAACTATTAATATCGGTAGCTGGTAGTTGTGTTTAAGTGTCGGTAGTTGAGACGGTGTAATATCGTCCGCCGAATAAATTCTAGATCAACGGATATAATCAGAGGGCTATGAGAATGAGTGCCCTCTCCCTCATTTGTAACCATCCAACACTTCAACAATACAACGCTCTGTAACCATCCAACACTTCAACACTTCAACAATACAACGCTCTGTAACCATCCAACACTTCAGCAATACAACGCTCATTTCTAAGGCTCATTTCTTTCCATAGTTCCCCTCTCTAGAAACTTTCTTTCTCTATGATCCGGATAAAGCGACTAGAAGTGAGTGTACGATTGATCAAGCAAGACTTTCTTTCTCTATGATCCGGATAAAGCGACTAGAAGTGAGTGTACGATTGATCAAGCTAGGCTTGGCTTAGGTGCTTCAACGATCCAAGTCGATCCAAAAGTGCTTGAGTCGTCGCGTGGTTACGATCCCAATCGATCGGCCCGTGACACTTGCCTCCGGTGACAGTCAACCTCCTCTTTAGCCGCTTCTCCACGGTTCTGTTGGAGATAACTTCCCCAAACTTGATAAATGGTTGTGGGTAGCATGAAGGGCTTCTTGTGCCTCTCTCAGTTCACGGTATACCACGTCCACGTTCTCGATCTCCTCCTTCTTGCACCAGAATTCATGCTCTGCAAGATTATAGGCAGCGATATCTGTCGAGTTAGACTGGAAGTTATGGATGCCCTGAAGGTTAGCATGAAGTGTTCGTAGTAAGTGACGAGGGGGTGATCAGCAGGGAGGTTTTTGGGCTCAACCTGTGTCGCCAGGCTCTTGATTTTGTTGAGAGCGTTGGGTTTGGCGGCCAGCAAGTCAGACTAAGGTACGAGAGCAGCTCTTTTCACAAGGCAAGGAAGTGCCGGTCGTAGGAAGAAGCAGAGGACGGAGAAGAAGATGGTGCCATTTCCACCTTGCAGAATCACGAAAGAAGTTTGAAGTCGAAATGGAGGATGGGAGTTCAATTGCCACGAGTCACACTATTTATAGAACAAGTTCAAAAGCCGAGCAATCACGACCTTTCACGAACCAACATGATAAAGAGGGTGGGTGAACGTACATAACTGCAGAGCATCTAAAAAGATAGGAATTCATGCGTCATGGGATAATGAAGAGACACGATGCACGTAATTAATATTATATCGGAAACCAAAATGATGTACGGTTGACCATCATGGCTGATGCTCGCTTATCGAAATATTACGACCATTGAAGGATTGAGATAAGCAAAGTAGCACTTGCTATTAAATGCCATAAAGATGGCGGACTACAAGTTATTCGGATGAATCTCGACTCATAATGAAGGATGAGGATTCAAATACTTTAACTATAGTGACAGGATGTCGGAGACGTCATGAAAGTAGTTGAGTGGCGCCAAAAATACTAAGATTATGACAACAATGGTCACTGAACATGGAGAAAAGTACAATAAATTGGTTCTGAAATTGGAATTCATATTAGCAAAGTGGTGCCAGAATATAAAATCCAAAGAAGCCATGAGTACGGATGGGAGCATATGTACAATCACATTAAATGTTGCATTATCCCTAGCACAAAGCTATGGAGTTACATTTTACCGTCGTAATTGGTTTCAAACTATCCATCCTTTTTGCTCCCAGCCTCCGACAGCTTAAGATATAGGGAAGCACAGGCTGCCTCAAGGTTAATGATGAACCTTGATTGAATTAGTAATGCCTGCAAAGGACTGTGGTCATTGGCTTTCAAAATGTCGAAAGTGGTTTGATGTCGAGACAGTCTCTTTCTTAAAAAAGCATTCTCCTCCAGCTTTTCGATAGCTTCTAAACTCTTCAGCCTTGTCCTATACGACTCTAGAGTGGAATTAAAGGAGAGAGAGAACTTGAGAGCTCGACACTGCATAGGATAAGGCAAATTGGTCAGAAAAGCAATGAGAGTGTTAGTTTCACCCTCAATAATAATGTCACCGCTTATGGTCTCATAACCCTTCCTTAATAGGTCATGGAGCCGTGCCCATTTAGCTTGAGTAGACTTACAATCTTCGGATAAAAGTGGCTCATTCAACAAGAAGGGAGATGGTGAACTGAAATTGTCGGCGCCTTTTGAGACATGAACCATGTTAATATGGTTGACGTCGGTCGGTTAAAAGGGAGAGTTGAACATGAGCCCATCGAAGGTCCTCGCAGTATGACCATCGAATGCTGATGAATCATCTGCATTCAATAATAGCTTAGAAGATGAGCAAATAAAAACAAGTGAAGCAAGGGAATTACCTTCACTAATTGGGTGCTCTAAATTTGTAATTGCTCGATGCTCAGATAGTCTTGAAGGTCTCTTAAATGGATGCAATAAACCCAAGGGGAATTGGGTGACTCTGGAAAGAATCCCGTCAGCATGGCAAGGGAACAGGAGGAGTCTATAATCAACCCACCATCCATTGAAAATCGTGGAGCTGTGAGGACGACTCGAGAAACCGTCGAAGTGAAAATGCCCAAGGACATAATGGATAACTTTGTTATGAAAAATGATGGCAGCTTTGTCTTGCTCTTGGCAAAGAGATGTTGGGAAAAAAGGAAGTTAATCGAATACACTATTGGCATGGGCACACCTTGAGTAAGTCCAAATTGTCGTGCACATTAATGGGGATAGTCCAAATTGTTGCGCACAACTGTGGGGATTATATATCTCGAAGCCTGAAGAATATCGCACTCAATAAGAAAAGTTTAGCATAAGACCAGATGGAGCCAGGACGCTCAACTAGAATAGATACATATCAGATTGCATGATTGAAGGGCTGTGGGCCTTATCATCAACACCTAACATGTTAGAAATCAAAGTCTGTCGATGATATCAATATATTAATCAAGCATTCAAATGGGGAGAAACCATTGGGTGGTGGACGAAATGCTTGACAAAACTTCCAGAGGCCAAACTCGCTTTCGACAGATGACTCGTGCTTTGGACCAGTGAGTTGGAATCTTCCCCTTCTTATAAAATAGTTGGGAGAAGTAGACATGTAGCCAACCATACATAATTCATACGAGACCAAAAAAGGATTCATGATGTCCCCTAGATAATGAGGTTTGTGCATTTGCAAGACCTTGATACAATGGGTTAAGAGCCATCGGTCTAATCTGTTATCGATACCATTCGACAATGCATAAGTCATGTCAATGAATTCATAGGACACAATTAACAAAGGGTGACAAAAGATGTATTGATAGAGCCAACATAACAAGAAAGCAACATGTTCTTCAAAGAAGACTAGCCCACTAGCCTTAGCAAATATATCCATAAACTCATCATAGGAAAAGTCTAGGTAAGGAATCTTATCAAAGAATGGACAAGCACTCATTTATTGACCGTCAAATTCCACAAAAAGGGAGAGATCGATCAAAGACCATATGTCTAGCAAAGTGATGGTTACAGGACTAGTTGGAAGGAAAAAAACAATTAGTTGAAGGTGACCAGAAATAGCAAAGGCTACCAGTTAGCCCATACTCTAGAGGATCAATGTGACATCCTCAATCCGACCCCAATTTTTAGAACAGGATCACAATAGTGGTAAAGTTTTAGAGCGGGATTGCAACGGTGATCAATAGGCCACGGAAATGCTGAGAAGGCCACTTTGGGGCAAAAAATCAAATTTTCATTGACGGGACGTAAAAATTAGGAAGGGTGGAAATGGGCCATAGACAAGGACCCACATGGGCCTAATGGGCCCTTAGACCTATGAAGGGTGGCCCAATGGGCCCAAGCCCGATGTGGGTAGCCTAATGGGCCTCACGCCCAAGAAGGGTGGCCCAAAGGAGCCCATGGGCCACCTAAGCCCTTTTTGATCTTTTCAAGTCTCTCATTAATGCCCATGTGCCTGAATAGTACCTAGGGCTTGTGAAATTATCATTTTGCCATTCTACCTAATAAAACAAGAAATGAGCACCCAATGAGGAGAGAAAAGATAAGATGATGGCATGCTTAGCCTACCCTATCTAGCTAAGCTTACTTGTCAAGTCCCGAATCCCGGGCACGCACACATCCCCCGGTGGTCGACTAAATTGTGACGTACCCAGGATGCGTCACCAACCCAAATGAGTCATGCACATGTGGAAGCGAAATAACAATCTCCAGACAACAAACAAACATACGGGATAGGAAAGAAGGGCAACCAATTTAAACAAACCACACTTTATATATAGCTAGGTCAACCTACAGTTTATACACAAGAGGTCTATCTCAAAAAGAACTATTGAGCCCTCTAAGCTTCGGACTCTTCAATTTTGGGCTCTGGGTCCTCCACAACACCATCAGGGGTGTCAATGTCCATAGGATGCCCTATTTCCCAATCCTCGGTCCCAATGAGAGACTTGTCAAAATCCTGTAGGGGACCCTCCTGACTCCCTTGAGGAAAGTTGATGAACCACGCTATGAATCGATGAGGTACCAACTGAGGTAGGTCCTCTTTGACCCAGACCGTGGACTCAACCAACTTACGGGTCAGGTTAGTCTCGAATATAAGGAAATAGGAGTACTAAAAGTCCATCACTTACGGGACCCCATAACACATATGGCGTATCTCCATCTAAGGACCTGAAAATTTTGAACTATGACGGGGTGAGATAATGTCTCAGCGAGTCTACACCCTAAACCCCGATTAGGAGGATAATTCACCTAGAGGCAGCCTAAACACGCATCATACAAAACTTACCTCGCCTCAGCACCTCCTTGCACATTAGTATAACTCATATAACATATGCATATAGTAATCACACTGAATAATTGGAACACTTCACTTTCACACATCAATCAATCATAGGAGTCTCGATTATAGAGTCAAATCGTTATGATATGTCACATTCTGTGCTACACAATTTTGTCCCATAATTAGGCGTGGTTATTTCACTCATTCAAGCGTTCCAATTAATTACGACCCAATAGCCACAGCCAACTCAACAGTTAGCAGTCATCCGGCATAATCGGGTGTTGTCCCGCTTCGTCGGGCACATCAACGTCTATATCTAGACAGCATTCCCAAAGGAGCATCGGCCCAGCCTCCACTACGATTGGCATCCGTTGACATGGGGCATTTGAACTTAATCAGGTAACATCCTGCGTAAACACATCAAGACGGGTTCACTACCCCATGTAAACGCATCAGGGTATTATGTGATCACGCACACATCCAATCTCGGCCAATGACATCGTGTTTTGTACTCAAATGCCTCAATTTCAAATAATGTACTTAGCCTATTTCTTCATATTAAAAACACCTGGTAAAATAATTGTGCGTGGCCACACCGTCAAATTGATTCACAAAGCGTGATACTCTCTCATTTAAAAATTGCACCATTTGATATAGTACTAAAAATATTTTTGGCGTCAAAACCAGACACCTAGTATTTTTCTAATTAAACACCAAAAATTCATATTTTTGAAATAATAATTTAAAATCATCACTCAGCATCCAATTGCATAACTTAGCAATCAATTGCACAAACCAATGCCACCATGACGATCAGCATGAAATTCTGACAACCGGCTATCCCGGTATAATTTATGCTAATTAATAAAAAATAAAAAATTGCAAAATAATTAAATTAAATCACTAATTAACCTACATAATATAATCTAGCCACCTAATTGAGCTAACTAACTAATCTACTAAGCTAACTAATTTAGTATAATTAAATTAACTATGTAATCTAACTAACCCCTAACTAAAACCATCTAACCACCTAGCCATCTGACTAAACTAACTAACTAACGATTACACTAACTAACTAACCTTAATCCTAATTAGGCCTAACTAATCCACCTCAAGTGTAATTAGTCCCCTAGTTAGAGTTTAGGACATAAACTCACCGGTTTAGCGTGAAAATCGGTTCACAACGATGGCGGCGCGACGACGACCACAACTCGGGTCTATGACGATACCAAAGGAGGCCGGGAAAGGTCCAAAAAAGGCCTAGCAAGCTATGAGCTTGCTGCTGGGCTTTGTTTCTGTGGGGCTGAACCGAAGGCTGGTTGAGAGGCTTGGTAGTTGATTGCGGTGCGGGGGACGGCGGAGACGGTCATGTGGCGATGGGCTGGCGACAGGAGTAGCTGAGGCGAGCGGATGGCCAGGGGCACGTGGGCTAGGGACGTGGAACACGATGCTTGAATGGGTGGCCTGGCTCGCGGCTTTGGGTTGGCTTGAACACAGAGAAGGGGGTGGTGTGAGGGTGTTGGTTGGTGAGGGCGGTCGAGTGGTGCAGCGGTTGGCTCAGGTGAAGCTAGCTAGTTCGGCAAGGGCGAGAGATGGTGGTTCAACAACAATGGAGGAGAATGAAGGCTTAAGGAAGAAGCAAGAAGAAGAAGAAGCTGCTGCTGGAAGGGGGACAAGAAGCCTTCAAAGGCAAGAGAAAATATCCCAAATCATCATTCTTAGCCCCTAAAGTCTTCAGCTCTATCCAGCAGCCATTTTTCCCTTCCAAAACCTCCCAAGCAAGCCAAATTAAAGTCTAAATATTGCAACCTAGCAGCCCCTACGAATTTCACCAAGTTCCATCTTCAGTTCACACCAAACAACTTCAATTTAATGGCCACACAAGCCATGGTAGCTGCCCAAAAAAATTCCTTGCACTTCCCTCACCAAATAGTTCACTTTGGAGGCTAAAAATCCACTCAATTTTGCCCTTCCGAATTTCTTGAATTTAAATTGCCCAATTTTGATTTTCAGTCAAAATTTTGAGCTCGCCAAAAATTCTTAAAAGGATATGACGATGTCCTAAAAATAAATCGTGACACACTAGAACTTTCAATTCCTGAAACCGAGTTCAATTTCGTAATTAATTTTGATCGGACACGATTTTAGCGTGACCTAACCTATCGGGTAGCTTTTAGAAATTTTATCGTGTTTGACCATTGGTTTATAAATTTCAATCCACATTTGTGCATTTTCGACTCATCGGTGACTCTCGGTTGTCGTAAAAATCTTAAGGTTTCAATTATAAGCACAGGGTATAGAATCGACAGAAAATTGAGTTAGTGCCGTTCGATGCGAATTTTGTAATCATTTGGAATCACCCACGATTTAATTACACCATTCTATTGAATTAGCCTATATCCGATCTCTAATCGATTATAATGGTGCCATATTGACTTTTGCTAATTATCACGGTCGAGTAGTCGATTTCTGGTCGAATTCTCAAGTCGGTCACGTTTATATCTCTTAACGGCTTCACTTGATAGATTAGTTATCTCGTGAATGATCAGCTTAGAGAAAAATGATCACAGGCGCGTCAATGAAATGCCCATTTCATTTAACTGAAATAGGGTTGAAAATCAGGATGTCATAACTTTTCATTTTTTTATAAAAATTTCGTCTTCGAAATTTAAACAATTACAATTCTTTTTCAAAAAGGTGGGGGTATTATTGTCTCATCAATTCTTCACTTTCCCATGTAGCTCGTTCTATTCCGTGATGTTGCCACACCACTTTGACCAAGGGAACTGTCTTGGTACATAGCACTTCCTCCTTGCCATCCACCATCTGAACTAGTCTCTTCACGTGCGACACTTTGTTGTCCACATCTAATTCTTCAAAATTCAGCATGTGGGTTGGGCCAGGTTCATACTTTCTTAATATCGACACACGGAAGACGTTGTTGACGCCTCAATTTAGTTTTTTTAATTAGTTTTTTTTGCCTTTTTCAGATAATAAAAAAATAATTATAAATAAATAAACAAAAACAACAAAAAAATAAATAAAAATAGCAAAAAAAGCAAAAGCAGCCAGCACCATTTTCTTTCCCTTTCTTCCCTCCACGCGGGCCTAGGGCCCATCCCTCTTTTTCCCAAATCCGGCCCAGCCCCCTTCTCTTCTTCTTCTTCTTCTTCTTCATTCTTCCATCTTCCCTTACACCTCTGTGGCTCACGTGCACAAAGGACACCAACGCGCGAAGGACGCCCTTCGGCCGAGGAGAGTAGGCCGACGTCGGCTGGGGATGACAGATCTCAAGCGCCATTAATGGCTGCCTTCAATGCCGAGCGCACTTCGCTAGATAAGCTCGAATGGGATGCCGGTTCAGCTGAGAAAAGCCGGTCGGCAAGCCGAAGGCTGGCGATCGAGGCCCTCTGTCGACCGGACCCCCCTCGCCTATAAATAGGTGGTCATGAGCTCCGTTGACGGGCACATCGAACTCCGAGATCTTCCCCTTAAGAGACTTCAGGGGGGAAATCAAAGAGTGAGCAAAGGGGGGCGAAGGATCGGGTCGCAAGCTAAATGACCTCCCACTGAGAGACATCGGGGGAGGCCGATGGCAAGCGAACCCAGATCCGGGAGGGGTTAGATTTGAGGGTGGAGGCTGAGCGAGGTCAGCCGGAGGAGGGAGTGCTAGATCTGGGAAGCCGGAAGCTTTGCACTACCGTTGCGACCACTGCTCTGCTGCTGTTGTTCCCCGCCTCGACGTCGTGCCACGACTGACCCGCCAACGCCACACCGGATTTGAGAGTTAAGGGACTGCTGTCGCTACCCTATCGTCGTCACCACCACCATTTGCCGCCACTAGGTATCCGCTGCCTCCGGTTGGGTACCCGTTGTCGCACTCCCCTCTCTCGAAACCCATCCATCTCCGGATCTCAACCTTAGTAAATTGGGGCCTTCGTCGCATCTCCTATCGCCACGCCATGAGCCCCGTTGTTGATCCAGTTGAGTGGCCGGTTGCCTGTTGCGACGTCACCGCCGTCGGACGTCGGGCTGCTATCCATCTGACCCCCTCCGTCCCTCATCAGCATCGCGAATTGCCATATCTCGTGAACTCCAGAAAACCGGGTTGGCGAAGGGGAAGACGGGTCGAATCGAGCGGATCTGGGTTGGCGTTTGGGTAAGGTTCCATGAATCGGGTTGCGGCTGTGAACCGGGTCAGAGAGTGGGTCGAGCATGGGTTTGAACCAGGTAGGGTTTCCGCTTGAGACGGGCTTGTGCGAGTGGGCTGGGTAGCCTTTGAGTTGAGGTTTTTATAAAAGTGGGCCTATTTTGATTTTGGGCCTGGAGTTTTTTTTTAAAAAAAAGAAAAAAACAAGTCGGGCCCGCTTCTATGTTTCGAGTCAATGACCTGAGTCAGACCCAACCTGCGGACCCGACCCGAGTCGGTTAACTAAAAATAAATAATTTATTTTCAAAAAAATAAAAAAATAATAAATGATTTATTTTCGAAAAAAATAAAAAATAGTAAAAATTATTTTGTTTTCCGAAAAATCAAAAAAATAAAAAATATTTCATATTTTCCAAAAAGTGCCAAAAATCCAAAAAAAAAGCCAAAAGACTTGTATTTTCTAAAAAATACCAAAAAAAAAATCCAAAAAATCCCTTTTATGTAAAAAAAAATAGAAAAAGACCCCAAAAAATAAAAAAGTTTCTCCTCCACAAATGAATAGAAAATTCCTCAAAAATCCAAAAACCTTAGGGTTTAAACAAGATTAGGTACCGAAAGGGCATTAGTAATTAATTAGTGTAATCAAGTCCCCGATTCTAATTTCTTTGGTTGCGCAGAAGCAGGAATTTCTCCTGATATTTGGCTTGGGTTTCTAATCAATCCACCCCAAATTAATTAGTGGCGACTCCGTTTTAAAAATTGATTTACAAGTTAAAAACTTAGACTATTAAAGTCATGAACGGTGGACTTGGGAGAGTCCGGGCCTAATAAATTTAGCCAAACCATTAGCCTCCGCAAGGCGCTCGTCCTTGATTGGGCGCAAAAAAAAAAAAAAAAAGAGGTTGCGACAGCTTGGCGACTCCGCTGGGGAAATTTTGAGGACTTAGGCCATTTTATCTTTATTTAAATGCTTTGCTGACTTGGGTTGTTTTCTTTTGTGCAGGTTAATAGCTTAGAGTTTTTTTTTTTTTTTAATATAAAATGTTTTGTGATTATAAACTACCGTGTATCCTTAAATGTTTTAGCACTACACATGGCACACACAACCCGGCTGCCAGACCTAGGCCGCCATAGGATATTTAGGATGGTGTTAAGAAAGATACGGCTTCGGACGTGAGACTGCATCATGAGGTTGCCTTTCTTTTCCTCAAATTTCTTTAGTCGAGGTTAAGGGGATACGATGCTAACGCGAGACTACAACGGGCATATACCTTTTTAATTTCAACAAGCCTTCTTAGTTAGAAATCGAGCCACACGTCCCATGCACATGTCTTTGTGCTTGCCATTTTTCTTTAAAAGCAAAGTAATTTTACTTTTACTCAGTCTTTTTCTTGGCTCATGGTAAACTAGGGTCAGGTTGTGTAACTCCCTTTCTTATATGCGATGGGAAAAATCGATATCCAGTTCATTCCTACCCCCAAGAAAGAGCTCCTTAGATGGTGGGATCAGTTGGATCAGCTTGGCCAAGAACGTGTCAAAGCAAGGATCGGCCATCTCTTCCCATTACTCTGAATAGATATCCACTCTAGGGTCATGCAAGCATTACCACATTTCAAGTGCCCCGAAATATCCACCTTTATATTCGGCAAATTTGAGTTGACTCTGACTTTAGAAGAATATAGTCTCGCCATAGGAATGCCCCTGGGAAGGGAGCTTGCCAAGCCACCAGTTGGCATTGACCCTGTGGTTGGTCTATCGTGGTTTTTAAAAAATCATTCGGTAAGAGAAATTGTTCAAGCCAACAACAATGCTTTCCTCTTATCATCTTTAACTGAATGTTTTGAAAAGCAATTAATGACCCAAAACACCAAGATCTTCCTCTTAGCATTCTTTGGATTTATTATCTTCCCCTCTCGAAAGAATGCTATAAATCCTTCAATCACATGGGTGATGAATCAAGTCATTTTTGGAGTAGGATATGTGAATATGGTTTTAGCCGAAACATTTTATCCCTTAATCGTTTTAAGGAAAATAAAGGAAAAATCATGAGGGCCGCCCAAGAAATTTTACAAATGTGGTTCTTTTCCCATATCAAAGGATTGGGCACCTCATGCAAATATTTGAAATCAACGAATTCAAACACCCACTGCAAAAGTTTCAGAACTTGGAAAAATACTCTCCCAACGAGGAATATTCTCGATGGATTAACTTATTAAAAAACCTTGACCCCGAGACATTCCTATGGCGAACTAAATGGTTTATTGCAGGAGAGGCGCGCTTTGCGCTTAATTATTACGACCCCATCCTGCTACTAGGCCTCTCTGGAGCTACCTCATATTTATCCATTTAGGGTGGCTCGTCAGTACAGGGCCCTCCAAGAAATCCCACCACCGCTCAAATCAAGTTGTTTCGAATCCTTTTCACCCATACGAGCTATGACTACTTAGAGGAGATCCGCATAATTCAGAATGCATGGAGTGAATGTCACACCGGAAGGATCATCATACCCAGAAAATTGAAGGGGCATGAAAAAGCCCACAAGACTGGAACTTCCCATCGCATATAAAAATGGGCAGCTTGGCTTTTTGATGTGAATATTTCTGATGTGAATATTTAGGATCGTTCTACCCTATTTGAAAGGCCCATTTGGCATTGTATAAATCCCCTGTTAATAAATAAAAATGACTCAACCCTTGCCATGGACCAGTGTTCCATATGTTTCCCTGGCTTATGTTCTCTCCTTTTTTTTTTTTTGCAATACAGGTAATCACAAGATAGTTGCATTCGCCAAAAGCTAAGCTAGAATGGCTGAAGAAAGTGTACCAAGCCGTATCGAGATTGTGGAAAATGAAATGAAGCAAGTCTTTAATGTGCTTCAGTAGCTCTCAAAGCAGATAGATTCCATCCAAGGCAAATTGGCTTCCGCCCCAGCCTCAGTCGAAGTATTGTTACCACAATTGTTTATCCGAGTTGATCAAGGAAAAGATACCGATGATAACATGCCAGAATTGAAGGATGGTACGCTCCAAATCATAGTCGAGAAAGCAAAGCCCAACAGTTTGTCTAAGATTGAACATGACAAAGGCCTTGAGAAACTTGAAGAGAGGCTAAAACAACTGTAGGGCCTTCAAGATCCTACTTTAACAGACCTCTCCATCTACTCTAAGGTCAAAATGCCTGAGCTTGAGAAGTATGATGGCATGACTTGCCCAAGGGCTCATTTGCAAATGTACTTGGTTCGAATGGCCTAATACGTTAATAATATGCCTCTAATGATCCAGTTGTTCTAGTCAAGTCTAGTAGGTCCTGCCCTGAGGTGGTACATCACAAAAAATATAAACCTCCTTGAAACATGGAGTGAAGCAAGTGAGGCATTCCTCAAGTAGTACAAGTTCATAATGGATATTACTCCTTCTCGTGAGGATCTTGAGCGCATGGAAAAGAAAAAGCATGAATCTTTCAAAGAATATGCTATTAGATGGAGGAATCTAGCCGCCCAGATCAGTCTCGAACCAACTGATTTTGAACTAAGAAAAATGTTCATCAAAACCCTCCCCTATGAATATCGTAATCGGATGGTGACTACGATCGCTGAATCATTCAATCAACTCATTCCAATAGGAGAGCAGATTGAGATAGGGTTAAGGGAGAGTTGGTTCGCTGAGCCTGCACCCATCAGTAGAAGGCTCAACATGAAAAAAGACAAGGAATCCCTGGTAGATGTCAATGCAACCTACACTACAAATACCGGTCACCTCCCGACCATTCAAGCGAGCACAGGGCAACAAAAGACCACCAGTCGTCAACCACCCCAGCGCCACAACAATAGAAGACAATTCACCCCGCTTCCTAGATCTTTATCATAGGTTTTGGCGATCCTCCGGAACAAGAACCTCCTCTCAATTGAGCCAAAGCGACCCAATGTTGAAAGCTTCTCCAACTATGATCCATCCAAAAAATGCGACTATCACATGGGAGAAGTAGGCCACTCAACTGACGAATGCTCCACCCTTAAGCACCGGATCCAAAACCTGCTAGTAACTAAAGCTTTCTCATTCCAAACTACAAAACCAAATGTCCGAAGCAATCCACTCCCTGATCATGCCGACAAGGTAAATGTGATATTCAGTTTAGAGGCTAGTCAAATCAGAAATGCCAAAATACCTACTGTTGACGTCTATCAAGGGCTGGTTGAAGCTAGGTATTATTCAAGCAATGGAATACCACCCTTAGCAACGATGAAGGAAAGGGTGTCAAGGATGATGGAGGCTGGAATAATTATGTACGCTGGCCACACCAGCATGGTCTCTACTATATCGCAAGTCATCATCAATTGGGATGAAGAATTTGCCGTGGTAAGCACAAGAAGGGAGAAGAAGGATTCCTCCCCACTTGAGGGCATTTTTGAAGGAGCCATAGTTCAAGCATTAACAACAGAAGCAGCTATAGTCATTGAGATCCCCAAGCCCTACAAATACGACGGCAACGATGCAGTACCGTGGTCTTACAACCTTGATGTTGGCTTAGTCACGAGATTTGGGCGAACATATGCTCAAGCCAATACGCAGCTTGCCAAGCCCATCACTGACGAAGAAGCCAAGCAGTTTTTGGCCGTAGTTAAAGCTAGCGAATACAATGTGGTGGAACAATTGCGAAAATCACCTGCACAAATTTCTCTGCTGGAATTACTTCGGACATCTGTCAAGCACCAGAAATCCTTCATGAAAGTACTAAGTGAAGTACATGTCTCTGAAACGATTGAGCATGACAAACTCGAGGAGTTCATCAGTACCATCCTTTTAAAAGATCATATGATGTTTTCTGATGAAGAGATTCCTGAGGAGGGTAGAGGGCACACTAAGGGTCTCTACATATTAGTCAAGTGAAATGCATCTCACGTCGCTCGAGTACAGATTGACAATGGATCTGCTCTTAACATATGTCCACTAGCGACACTCTGTTGTCTTAAAATAGAGACATCATGTATCCATACAACCAAGACTTCCGTTTGAGCATTCAATGAAACGAAAAAGGAAACAGTGGGAGAAATCGAGCTTGACATTCAAATAGGCCCAACTATATTCAAAATCTTGTTCCAGGTGATGGATATCCCCACTGCGTTCAATTTCCTCTTAGGCCGCCCATGGATCCATGTCACTGGAGCAGTACCTTCAAGCCTCCACCAAAATGTAAAGTTCGTGATTGAAGGAAAATTGATCACAGTCCACGGAGAAGAGGATCACCGCATCTACCGTGAGACAGCCATCCGTTATGTTCAACCTGCTGACAAAAAAGAATCCAGCTATCAATCGTTCGAGCTTATGTCTACTATACACGAAACTCGAGGGACTTCATCCTTTGTCCTCAAAATATCAAGCACTGTAATCATGGTAGGGAAAATCATGATTGGATATTGTTTTATCCTGGGTCAAGGGCTCGACAGGGTAAACCAAGGCATCTACAAGCCTATCAAAGCCTTGAGGAGACCTCATACCATCGGTATAGGATATCTGGAGCAACACTGGGAAGGAAAGGCAAAAAAGAAGACTAACCTTGTATACCTGCACCTTGAGGAAACCTTCCCAGGCCCTGCAAAGATGATGCATGAAGAAGAAGAAATGATTGACATTCCAAAGCAATTCAACTATGAAAACTTGAAGTCTCCTATTTACTTAGGCATGGGTCAGAACAGCATTACTCAACCCGTATTTACAAAGAAAGAAGGGCCAGATGATGTAACCACCATGTTTGGAGACCTTTTTGTAGGTGCCATTAAGGAGGAACAGATAGAAGAAACAGGCGATAACTTCTCGTTCACCCAGCTTCAACGTCAAGTCAATGAACTACGCGAGACAATATATCACTTAACAGAAAATTTCGCCCAAACTACTTGTGCATTCCGCTCTTGTCACAATGAGGAATTGGCAGCCAAAGTAAACGAAGAAGACCCTACTGACACGATCTGGCAAGGGGCTCGGCTACCCCAGTCCTCAAGAAACACGCGGCCATATTCGCCTCTTCCTAAATCGATGGCCACTATTTTCCCCATCTTCCTAGAGCAAGGAATAATCTTTAGGGAATTGAGGCGTTCTACTCCCGAGTACTTCCTTGATTATGATCCATCCAAGTATTGTGACTATCATTCAGCGGAATTAGGACACTTGCTAGATGACTATACCTCCTGAGAGACAAGATTCAAGATCTTTTAGATGCTGGGGTATTCACGTTCCGCTCCCCGTGGCTATGTTATGGCAAAGATGACCTCCTCGTGGTACCTAACACCCACATCATGCTCCCTGAGCACGCTAAGAAAGCGCATAGAGGAAAGGTAATTTTCAATTTAGGCAACACAGAAGGTCCAAGGGAAATAAAGATTGGCGCGAACCTTCCTAAAGAAGAAGCTACAAGCTTATTGCCCTCCTAAAGAGGTATCAAGACGTATTCGCATGGTCATATGTCGATATGTCAGGCCTCGAACCAATGATTGTGGAGCTTAACTTGCCAACCAACCCTGATGTGGCCCTCAAGAAGTAGTGGCTAAGAAGAGCTAAGCTTGAGTTGTCAAAAAAGATTGAAGAAGAAGTAATGAAGCTTCTGGAATTAGGCTTCCTTGAAGTCTCGCAATATCCTAGTTGGGTAGCAAACATTGTACCGGTGAAGAAGAAAGATGGTCAAATCCGGATTTGTGTCGACTATCGCGATTTGAACAAAGCAAGCCCAAAAGATGATTTCCCGCTACCTCACATAGACGTTCTTGTGGATAGTACTGCTGGATTCAAACTTTTCTCTTTCATGGATGGATTCTCAAGATACAACCAAATAAAAATGAAGGAGGAAGACAAGGAAAAGACGACATTCATTACTCTATGGGGGACTTTTCACTAGAAGGTCATGCCTTTTGGCCTAAAAAACGCTGGAGCAACTTACCAACGTGCCATGATTATCCTTTTCCATGACATGATGCACAAAGAAATTGAAGTATATGTCGATGACATGATCGCCAAAACCAGAGATGGAGAAGACTATGTGAAGACCCTAGAAAAATTATTCAATTGACTTCGCCAGCTCAAGTTGCGCTTGAACCCAGCAAAATGTGTGTTTGGGGCAAATTTTGGCAAATTACTTGGATTCATTGTGAGCTGTGAAGGGATAGAAGTGGACTCGTAAAAAACTAAAGCGATATTTGAGATGCCTCCTCCCTCGATTGTAAAAGAAGTTCGGAGCCTTCTGGGAAGATTAAATTACATTGCGTGACTCATTTCCCAGCTTTTCGAAATTGCAAAACCTTTCTTTAAACTTCTCAGGAAAGATGCACAAATCAAATGGGATGATGACTGCCGACTGGCATTTGAACATCTAAAGCAGTATATGATGAAACCCCCAGTTTTAATACCCCCGACTTTAGGGCACCCTTTGACCCTCTATCTTACCATCAACAATGAATCCTTAGGTGCAATGTTGGCACAAAAAGGACCCCATGATGGGAAGGAGCGAGCCATTTACTATTTGAGTAAAAAGTTCACCACGTTGGAACAAAACTACTCCAAGTTAGAAAAAACATATGCTGCATTGGTATGGGTGTTGCACAGATTCTAGCAGTATACCTTGCATTACCAAACATTCCTTGTAACTGAGAGTAACCCAATTAAGTATTTGCTCGGTTGCCTAGCCTTGGTGAGAAAATTGGCCAAATGGAAAATCCTAATCTCAGAATTTGACATCCAAGCGATGTCGCAAAAATCAGTTAAAGGTCGGGTGATTATTGATATGTTAGCAGATTGCCCTAAGGAAGTACGCGAGGATGATTCCTCAGATGACCAAATTTCAACAATAGAAGAGGACACATGGACTATGTTCTTTGACGGAGCTGTAAATTTGTCAGGTTCCGGCACCGGGGTGGTCTTGATATCCCCAAATGAGCAACAATATCCTGTGGCTGCAAAATTGATGTTTCTATGCACCAACAATATAGCCGAATATGAAGCATGCATCCTTGGCTTGTAAGTGGCTATTGGAATGGAAGTATCAAAACTAAAAGTGTTCGGTGACTCCGCCTTAATTATCCTCCAGACTTTGGGTGAGTGGAAGACAAGAGACGCCAAACTAGTGCATTATCACCACTACTTGGAAGAATTGGTGGAAGAATTCCAGGATGTTTCGTTTGAATATCAACCTAGAATTCATAACCAGTTTGCTGATGCACTAACAACGCTATCATCTATGTTGCAAGTAACGAAAGGGTTAAGAAGTAGAGCCTTTGAAGATTGAAGTCCTGGCAAGACAGGCCCACTGCATGACTATAACTGAAGAAACCGACGGGAAACCCTAGCATTACGATATCATGAAATACGTCCAGAAGCAGGAATTCCCTAAAGAAAGCACTCTCTCCGATCGAAAATACCTAATGAAAATGGCTTTGAGGTTCTTCGTCAGTGGTGAAAATTTGTACAAAAGATCATATGACTCAGTCCCGCTAAGGTGTGCGGATGCAAATGAAGCCACACAAATAATGCAAGAAATACATAAGGAGTATGTGGCCCTCACATGAATGGACGTATGTTAGCCAAGAAAATAATGAGATTGGGTTATTACTGGCTCCCCTTATAGAGCGATTGTGCTCAACATGTGCGAAGTTGTCATTGTTGTCAGATTCACGGGGACAAGATAAATGTCCCTCCAACTGAATTGCATCAGTTATTTGAGCCGTGGCCATTTTCAATGTGGGGCATCGATGTAATTAGCCCAATCAATTCGAAGGCGTCAAATGGGCACCGGTTCATTTTGGTCGCAATCGATTACTTCTCAAAATGGATCAAGGCCGCATCCCATGCAAGTGTAACTGCACGAAACGTTATGAAGTTCATCAAACATGACATAATCGCCTGTTATGGCATACCGGAAATATTGTCACTGACAATGGGTCAAACCTGAACAACAAGTTGATTGATCAATTGTTTTATGAGTTCAAAATCCAACATCTGAACTCGTCCCCTTATCGTCCACAAATGAATGGAGCCGTGGAAGCCGCTAACAAGAACATCAAGAGAATCCGATCTAAGACAGTTGAAAACTACTGCGACTGGCATGAGAGGTTACCTTTTGCACTAACAGCATATCAAACTTTGATTCGAACTTCCATTGGGGCAATGCCTTTTTCCTTAGTTTACGGCATGGAGGCGGTTTTGCCTATAGAAGGAGAAATCTCTTCCCTACGAATTTTATCCCAAGTAGGATTGTCCAAGGAAGAATGGACACAACAAAGGCTTGAGCAACTGAATATGGTCGACGAAAAATGACTGAAAGCCCTCTGTCATGGTGATTGTTACCAGTAGAGGGTAGCTCGATCATTCAATCAAAAGGTGCAACCCAAGCACTTTGAGGTGAACGAGCTAGTCTTGAGAAAGACACTGCCAATCTTTCCAGAGCTTGGAGGCAAGTTTGCCCCAAATTACAAGGGTCTCTATGTAATAAAGAAGATACTCCCTAGAGGAGCCTTGATCCTGACTAAAATGGATGGGCGGGAATTCTCCAAATCAGTCAATTCCGATGTTGTAAAAAAGTACTACCCTTGAAAGATGTTCGTTGTCTGGTATTGCCAAGCATTTCTCTATCGGAATGAAAATGCCTATGCACCTTTTATATGAGTGATGTATTTACACCATCATAAAAATCTGTTTGGGTGATCCAACAAAGAAGAATGAATGATAATCACCAGCATTTAAAGAAGTATCGGGAACCAAGCAGCAAATTCAAAGGAAAAATTTGGGCAAATCAATATTACCCAGGCAAACGCATAGGAGTGACCCATGTCAATTTCGCCTAATTTGGCGTAAAAGACGTGTCATCAAGGAACCAGTCCGGTTAAATAAAAAGAAGCCCTCTATCCTAGATAATAACCTTAGAATTGGGATACCTCACTTTTTTCAAATGCATGCTCTCGCAAGAAGTAATTGCCATAAGAGAATTGGAGGTTTTGATTGTCCATCTCAGATTCCATAGAAGCTTGAAGTACATGACTTTGCTCAATGCTGCTAATGGTCATATGGTCAAAGACATAATTCCACAGAAGGAAAGCGTTGCAAATCATCAATCGTGTGCACAGGGCTACAAATGAGGAAGGCCAATCGAAAGAAATGTCGAATCGTATCAAGACGAAGAGGCTGTCATCAACATACAGAGATCCTTAGGAGTTAACAAATACAAACTCCGAGGATGGGTAATTCGGTATGATCTCCAATACTACCGCTCTTTGAACTCGCTTTTGACATATTTTCCTTATCGGCAGGATGCATCGGGATTCAAGAGCCAAACTTGATGGTTAGGTTTGACAAATCAATATTGGTCAAGCTAGTACGTGGAAATGACCCACATCAAATTCACCTGACTTCGTGTAAAAGGACGTGTAATCCAAGAGCCAATTTAAAGAATAATTGACCTAACGAAGCAAGGGGCAAAAACATAAAGGCCCGTCAAATCAATGATCAGATCCCCAACCTTGGCTGATCCTTCGTGTCATTTCCATACTTAATAGGAGCAATCCATCGACACCCATTTGCGAATACCCCTTTTGGTGTTCAAAATCTAACATATTTAGAAACACCACTATGTTAGCCCCTAAAGTTGTCAATAGTGTCTTTTTTTTAGACAAAACCATTCATTTGTTTTGAGAGTACAAACTCCATCACATTTAGAATGCTGCATGCCTTTTCCAAATGAATTCTGCATGATGGTTTTGTTTGTCTATGTGACACCCCGAAACCCCTTAGGGTTGCCACAGGCACCTGATGTTACACCTAATGGAACATAGCTACACCTCTTAGAAGAAGTGTCGTATATCATAGACATTTTTTGTTTTTTGAAAACGGTCCCAGCGCGACTCATTAGCGGAAGCAAAATATAACATCGCCATCTCTCCCTCCAACAACCATGATACAATTGCACACCACTAAACATCATAATAGAAGACAGCCATGACACTTTATTTACATATTTTCAAGGGTTTCCTTGGGTCGGTACATCAAAAGAAAGGCCAGGACTCAGCCATACTTGTCCTAAAACCCAAAAAGAAACAGTTGACCCACTACGACTAACGTGTAAGATCCCCCATCACTAGTGTCGGCTAACCATCCCAAAAAGTTTCAGCTCCTACTCGTCATGCATGGGCCCTGACACCCATCCCGGTGCATCAGGCGGTGGCGGCGGCAGCATCCCACGCATCGCTCCATTGCGTTGAACATGGATGGATATGAACTCCTGGACAACAGGGCCCCCAGCCAGGCCCACATCGTACATAACTAAACATCGCACTCGAATATACGTAAGACCAGGAACAGAGGGACAGTCAAACTCCTCGCACTCAACCTCTACATCCGAAGGTGGACCGTAAAATACACCCCGCGTGACAGCAGGGAGTGGCATCTTGCTAATCTGAAATGTTGGTCCCCGAAGGGGTGAGTACAACCACTCAGTAGGTAAAGGAATCCAATAACCACTCAATGCATCATACAATACAATCACATCATCGTACATGCCATCCATGCATCCATGCGTGCTTACCTTGAAGCCATGCATATACCATCATACATCTTCATCACAATCATAACACATACATGTCGTCATGTCATAGGTTATCATCATCATGTCATACACATGTATCATCATATTATAGGTCGCCATCATATCATACATATGCCATCATCATTATGTCCTAGACATATCATCATCATCATATCATATCATATATCACCATCATCATGACATCATCCTATCATACACATGTCATCATCATCATGGCATCATCGTATCATATCATATATCACCATCATCATGACATCATCCCATCATACATGCATATCATCATGCCATAGGTGATCATCATCATATCATATCATACTTGCATGATTCAATTTCCACTTTTAACTTTCAATTCGATCACCACATCACCCTTTCTCAAGATCATCAATTTCATCTCATACTTCACACTCGCACCCCATCCTGGCATCGCGAGAAAAACCTCCGGCATTCAGCCATTTAAGGCCACCGAGCATCCGGCACCCCCACATTCCGGGCATCTCACATCCCAACTGGCATCACGAGGCATCCCCTCGGGCAAAGACCTCCGAGGCTTCCAGCACCCAACCATTCTAGGAATCCTGATACTCCCAGGGCCATCCGGCCATGTATCTCTATACATTCTGGGCATTCGGCACCCCCCATCCCGGGCATCCTGATACTCCCAAGGCATTATCATCCGCCACAAACAGATTCCTCATTTATCATTGATCATGTTCACCAATTTATGTCTCAATTTAACATGGCACATGATGTAATGGCAAACAAAATCACTTTCATGCTTTGATCTATGCATGCATTATCAATCATCATCATACATGCAGCAAGGTACAATCATCCATAAAGATAAAATTCATGGAATTCATACAATTTAAAATAGTCCATTTATCATGCCTCCTTTTGAAATTTATTTAAATCCCAGCTTGTACCATTTTCGAAAATATTTAAATTAAATATCCATATAATTCTCAAAAATCATGAAATTAAGGCTAGTTATAGACAAGACAATAGGGTAATAATTTCATGAAAAACACAAGGCCAAATCAAATTCCACACAAAATTATAATTCACACAAATACAGCATGTAATTTCGGATAAAAACAGAATGCACAGTTTCTGAAATAATTTGATTAAAATATCCAAACGACCTCTGAAAATTATGAAATTTTACCAGGTTATAACCAGGACACTAAAGTATATTTTTCATGAAGACTTCTAAGCCAAATTCGTTTTAGATTATTTTTTACAGTCACACGAAACTTCTGGATCTAACACCGAAACATCCAGTGCATGCTTCTCCGAAATACTGAGTTTTCACCTACCTATTCTTCTTCGTTTCCTCTGAAATTTGGATATGTTTTACTTCAAGAGGTACCCTACAACTTTCATGAGAGATCTAAGTCAAAATTCCAGAGTATAGTCATCATACAGGTCCATGAAGTCTCGGGTAACCTGTACCGCGTCTCCAGATCTACGGTTTTCAAGAGTAAGTTGATTCACTAGGCTACACTTGTTCATTTTGCTTCAAATTTGAGTATGTTAAACTTCAAGATGTTATATACAAGTTCCATGAAGAAGTCGAAAAGATATTCTTAGTAAAAATCAATATGCAACCACAAACCCACCGAAAGGTCAGTGAAATCGTTCCAGATCTGGTGTTTCCGTACAATGAGAGTTTGACCCCTTAAATATCCATAATTTTGTACCAAATTTTAGTATGTTATATTTTAAGATGTTGGATACAACTTTAATGAAGAGATCAAAGTCAAAATCGAACTCAAAACATGCATGTAAGCTCTCACAAGATTCTGGATCGGGCGGTTCATGCGAAAACATTGCAGATCTAGCATCTCCGTAGGATGAGAGTTTTACCCCTTAAATCTCCAAATATTGCACCAAATCTTAGTATTTTGTAGTTTAATATGTTAGCTACAACTTTCATGAAGAGATAAAATTTAAAATTGAACTCAAAACATGCATGCAAGCTCTCACAAAGTTCTGGCTCAAACGGTTCATGTGAAAACAGCATGCAACTCAAGAACAAAACACATTAGCTTCACTCCCATGCCTCCAAATGTCCTAGTTTCTGACCATACATGCAAGACATTGGTGCAAGAGTAGAAAGTGGATTCCCAACTTGCCTCTAAACCGAACGAACAGCAGCAAGCGGTCAGCACACCGGCGACGGACGGATGGCGTGCGGGGGCGACTTCTTCCTCTCCCTCTCGGCTTCTCCTCTCTCGGCCACACTCTCTCCCTCTCTCTCACATGGTTCTCTCTCTCTCTCCCTTTCTCACTTGGCCGAACAACCAGCCACCTCTCTCTCTCCTCTTCCCCTTTATTTCCCCAATTCCTCATCATTTGCAATGATTGCTTGCCACTCCAATTGGCCAATGCATGCCATCTCCCTTCTTGCCACTTGTCATGATACATGCGTGGGCTTGGGCTTTGGGAGCAATTGGGCCAGCAAAGGGCCGGCCATTCCTCCCCCCCTCTCATGGTCGACAGTCACTTCATGGGCCTCAATGGGCCGGCGGCAGCCCCATCCGCGGGCCTAATTGGGCCGACCAGCTTGGCCCACTAAAGCTTAGGCCAATGGGCCTAAGGCCCAAAAATTAAAATTTTCCCTTTTGTACTTTCTTCTATAAATTTTAAATTTTAAAATCCACATGGCCAAAGTCTTGTAACATTTTATTTATAGGAATTTAATTTATGAGGTGCATAGCCAAGCATAAATTATTCTCATTAATTTATCCTATAGTTCTAATTTAAAAATTCATGAACACAAACATATAACACATAGCCTTAAGAGAAAACTAATGGCTAAAACATAAACCATAGGTAATTTCATTACCTAATTATTGGCTTTAATCTTCCTCTAGAGGATGACTTGAATTTTGGGATGCCACAGTCTATGTCATTGATTCCGTTAAAGATTATCAGAATAGACAGCTAAATGAAGAATACAAGATTGATTGAGCATGCTAGATGAGGCGCGTCAGAATGATGAAAGGCAAGCCATATCCTACACACAGTCCCCCATCTATACACTTGTGAGATGAGTGAAGAAGATTCCATGACTGCAAGGTAAAGAGTTCTCTTGCGAATGGTACAATAACCAAAATAGTGAGAGGCATTTCATTGCTCACCCCTTTGAGCTCCTTACACTAGTCAAGCTTCTCTCATACCCCCGTCAAGAACCATCCCACACCGGGGCAGATCGGAGGTGAAGCAGCATCACATGGTGAGAAGAGAAATAGAAATTTTCTTGCTCGCACTTGCATCAATCTTTGGGTGTCTTTATTGCATATGAACACTCGCATTAATTTAAGTGCCCTAGAATGACGAATAGCAATTCTTTCTCTACGCACTTGTATTCATTGTACAACCCAATTGAGTCTGTAATTCCACCCTCACATGGAGGCAAAACAAAAGTTACTGCCATTTAAGCAACATAGCCTAGAGCGCCAGCTGAAGATGAAGACTCAGGAGTCTAATAACGGTGCTTCGATTGAACTTGCCTAGGCCAGTTCTTCTAATGACAAGAATGAAAAAACAGGGGCATAAAAAAGCAGCGTACCTGATAAAAGCAAGGTCAATATCCATAAATGAAAAACTTGAATAAAAATAGGGGCATGAAAAAAGCAGTGTGCCTGGTAAAAGCAAGGCTAATGCCCCCCAGTCAAAAATACAACTAAGAAAAAGTTGCTATTGTAGTCCATAGAACCTCCATCTGACAAGAAAGACTAGTGACAAATGCCAAGACAGTCACCAACTCTCACCCTCTTACATGTGAGCCAAGTCTATGTTATATTCCCATTGTAAAAGTGTCTTCAGACTAGGGGCACTTCAATTAATGTAGGATTTCATATGTGCATAAGCATTGCTCGAAGAAGTACAAGCAAGATTACTCTATCTCTTTTCGCGGGATTCTTGACTTGTAAACCCGGAGATGATCATGCAACATTTTCGTCCATTGGCTTCGACCTTGACGGTCCCATTTGATGAGCCGTTGACCAAGTCTTCATCACAATTTCAACAAAGACCTCTCACATTGGTAAAATTGTACCACTTGCGAGAATACTTGAACCCCTGTTGACATGATGACAGTGAGATAGTGTGGTCCTTATAAATCCTGCATTAATGGTCAAGATAGCCTTTTCCATGAGAGTGAGTGAAAAGTCCTTTCAGACTGAAAGTCCCTCATCTGGCATGCTTAAGACATCTACATGCTGAATAAAGGTTGTCTTTTAAAATCTTTCCCAGTGGAACTCAGATTATGCAAAACTGACAAAATTGTCATCAATAAATCACATTCAAACTCATAAATTAACCGCATATACAATCATGTGTGCATATTGTGCAAATAATATACATACTCTAAAAAATTAGAGATATTGTCAGTATCCCTTCAATACTTGTGATCATCCAAGTACTCTTTTAACACCTGCAAGCAATCAGGTACTCCTTCAACGCCTGCAAACATCCAAGCACCCTCCAAGAGTTTGTACTTGTGACCATCCAAGTACTCTTTCGATACCTGCAAGTAATAAGGTATTTTCCAGCATCTAGTACTTGTGATCATACAAGTACTCCTTCAATACTTGTGAACGTCTAGGTATCCTCAAAGAGTTTGTACTTGTGATCATCCAAGTACCCTTTCGATGCCTGCAAAGGCCCAAATATCCTCCCGGTTAGTACTTGTGAATATCTAGGTACTCTTTCAAAATGCCTGTAAATGTCCAGGCACCCAAAAAACAAGATGCCCTGAGAAAGGTCGGCGCATCTCCCGAGAAAGGTCGGGTATTAACTGGTATCCTCGATTGAGATTAGGCACCCCCAACAAATCGATGCCCTGAGAAAGGTCGGTGCATCTCCCGAGAAAGGTCGGGTACCAACTAGTGTCCTCAACTGAGGTTAGACACCCCAATAAATCAATGCCCTGAGAAAGGTCGGTGCATCTCCCGAGAAAGGTCGGTACCAACTGGTGTCCTTCACAAAGATCATGCACCCCACAAATCAATGCTCTAAGAACTAGGGGTGAGCGTGGTTCTCGGGTAGAACTGGGAACCGGGGAACTGAACCGAGGTTCCGGTTCAGTTCTCAGTTCCAAAGGGACTGGTTCCGGTTCTCGGTTCCCCTTTTTTGGGAACCAGAACCGAAATCGGAATTGGTCCAGTTAGGGCTAAAAAAAAAAAGCCCCAAATCAGAAATTGTCTCACATTTCACACTCTCTTCGCTCGTTCTCCGCGACTTTCACATTTCACTCTCTCTTCGCCCGTTCTCCACGCTCGACGCCACCGCTGGTCGCCCTTGATGCCACCGTTGCTCGCCCTCGACGCCACCGCTGACCTCTGCTCGGCGAGCCACCGCTTCCTCTGTAGAGAGAGAGAGAGAGAGCGTCGTTACAGGTGCTCGGCTCTTCCTTTGAGAAGAAGGCGAAGAAGAAGAAGGTGCGTGCGGCCGTGTCCGTGTCCGTCGCTCTTAGGATTTTGTGGTTTCCCACTGCTCTCTCATTTCCCTCCATCCCATTTCGCGTTTCCGTTTTTGCTGAGATCCGTGCGTTTCCATGTCTCTCTGTGCAGGTCCCGCTGGAGCTCGAGACTGTTACAGGTTCGTCCCCGTTCTCTCTGGCTTTCTCCTCGTACTGTCGTTCGTGTCCTAGTCTCCTTCGTGATCTTCTTTTTGGCTGGCCATGTTTTTTTTTTCCTTTGACTCGCTTGTCTTGTGCCGTCGTGGCTGGAGTATACCGTGTAGTTTCGGTGGCGGATATATGCATACTTTGGGCTTCTTCCTGGCACCCTCCTTTTAGAGATATGGTTTAAAGTGGCTCTGGGATTTCAATGGATGCTGACTATTTTTCATATGATAGTTACACATAAGCTTCTGATTAGAAAGTGACTGACTTGTGTTGGATTAGTTACTGGAAGTTTTTTTCTTCATGTTTTTTCTAATCATAATTTTCTTTAGTTGATGAGCACCTTTTCTTCAATTAGAACAGTGTAGTGTTGTTGAATCCTCAAGTGAATTCCAGTGTGAGCTGCAATCAGGTTAATCCTCAAACTTCATCACCACTCCAGTTGTTCCCACTCTGAACTCCAACTTGGAAGCATTGACCCAAGTTCCACTGCTGTGCTATGAGAAATAGACCTCCATTAGCTCACTAGTGAAATTGCTAATTGGGATCTGGAAGTAATTATTGCTTTTAAATCTTGCATGGAAGCTTTTGTTTAAGCCATTTATGCACAGGTCGCAATTTTCCAATGAAAGTGGGGCTTCATGTTTCTTTGATACAGGATATGTGTTCCAAGGATATGCAAACTTGTGACAGCTGTAGCCTCATTTTCCCTCGTAGAAGTATGAAAAAGATGGAAGGCCCAAGTGGTGAAGCTCAAATTTTGTGTAGATTGAGCTTCTTTCTTTTAGTTATGACTAATTAACTTAGCTTATCGGCTTTTACGGTATAGTTAGTCAGTTGTCTACTTTGGAATTTAAGTGATCCGAATGGTGTGTGTTGAAGACCTTTTATTATGGAAAACCTGCATAACTTGGGAAAGCTTTTAATTTACACATGGGTTGTTGATAAGCCGTCTTGATTTCGTTTGTCTTTGTAGAATTGTGTGCAAGTGTGGCTCATGTGGTTTAAAGATGTAGACACCTAGTCAATGGGAACAGTACACAGGTTGCAGAGCCAAAAAGTGGAAGTACAGTGTCAAAATCAAGGATACGAGAGAACCATTGGAGAAATGGGTTGGTACACTTTTCTGTGACTTCACGGCATCACTTGCGCTCTTTCCTCATCTATCAACTTATACTAGACTTGCTTATCTAGTCTGCTCGATTCTTTTGTTTATAAATAATCAATCATGAACTTTGTTTGAATATTTCCAGCATCAAATGTACTGATAAAGTAAACACCATGGAGTAGCTTTTCCTTATACAGCTCGTGGTGTGGTGTAGTGTCCATGATTTATACTTTGTGTGCAGATCTAGTCATTAACATATAACCTACTACAGGGGGGCATGGGTTTGTACATTATGAATTCACGTACCATGCTTCTGGAATCTATAGTCTTGGTCATCTTAAGAATGCTGTCTTTTAGCGTATTAATTGGTTATCTTTCAGCACACATCATTTGAGTTTCTGTATCTCCTTGATTTTAATGTTTTTCTCATGTGGAAGATTTCCAATAGAAGCATTTTTTTACTAAAAATGAAAAAAAAAAAGAACCTATTGGAACCTAGAACTAACCCCAGAACCTGTGATAGGGTAGGTTCTAGGTTCTTGGTTTTGACGGGTAGGTTCCAGGTTCCAAAAAATGAGGAACCTGTACCCGAGGGTAGGTTCCAGGTTCTAAGCGGAACCTGTAAGGAATCGGAAACCGCTCACCCCTACTAAGAATGGTCATCACATTCCCCAAGAAAGATTAGGTAAACAATTTATCGCTCTAATAGGTGACTGAAGAATGGTTTGGGTCTTGCAAGAGCAATTTCCCGTCAAGGCAACTGAAGAAATGTTCGGGTCTTAACGAAGCAACCTTCTCATGTCACCAGGTAAGATGACGCTTTGATACTTGCCAAACTCAGGGTTCACACCCCATCTCACTCACTCTCGATAAGTAACTACAGGTATCTTCTTATCTGTCTTATTTTATTTAAAGTTATATTGCTCTTTTTCTGCATAGAATAATAGGTCCCAAATAAAATATAATTTGCTACGCGTGCGTGGATAAAATTTAGGCATCAGTTTTTCTTTAAATGCAACCTCTGTGAACTCACCTTCAAATAGGGGTAGCTGTTGACGCCTAAATTTCGTTTTTTTAATTAGGTTTTTTTTTTGCCTTTTTTGGATAATAAAAAAAAATAAACAAAAAAAGCAAAAAAAGCAAAAGCAGCTAGCCCCCTTTTCTTTCCCTTTTTTCCCTCCACGTAGGCCTAGGGCCCATCCCTCTTTTTTTCCCAAATTTGGCCCGGCCCCCTTCTCTTCTTCTTCTTCTTCTTCCTTCTTCCATCTTCCCCTACACCTCTGCAGCTCACGCGCATAGAGGACATTGACGCGCGAAGGACGACCTACAGCCGAGGAGAGTAGGCCGACGTCGGCCGGAGATGACAGATCTCAAGGGCCATTAATGGCTGCCTTCAATGTCGAGCGTCCTTCACTGGATAAGCTTGAATGGGACGCCGATTCAGCTGAGGAAAGCTGGTCGGCACGCCGAAGGCCGGCGATTGAGGCCCTCTGTCGACTTGACCCCCTTGCCTATGAATGGGTGGTCGCAAGCTCTGTCAACGGGCATAGCAAACTTCGAGATCTTCCAATTGAGAGACTTCAAGGGGGAAATCAAAGAGCGAGCAAAGGGGGGGGCGAAGGATCGGGTTGTAAGTTAAGCGACCTCCCATCGAGAGACATTGGGGGAGGCCGGTGGCAAGCGAACCCAGATTTGCGAGGGGTCAGATCTGAGGGTGGAGGTCGAGCAAGGTTAGCCGGAGGAGGGAGTGCCAGATTTGGGAAGCTGGAAGCTCTGCGCCACCGTTGCGACCGCTCTGCTGCCGTTGTTCCCCACCCCGACGCTGTGTCGCGACTGACTTGCCAATGCCACACCGGATCTGAGAGTCGAGGGACTGCCATCGTTGCCTAGTCGTCGTCACCACCACCATTCGCCGCCACCAGGTATCCGCCGCCTTCGGTTGCATAGCCATCGTCGCACCCCCCTCTCTCGAAACCCATCCATCTCCAGATCTCGACCTCAGTAAATTGAGGCCTTTGTCGCATCTCCTACTGCCGCGCCACGAGCCCCGTCGTCGATCCAGTTGGGTGGCCGGCTACCAGCTGTGACGTTGCCACCGTCAGATGTCGGGCTGCTGTCCGTCTCACCCCCTTCGTCCCTCATCAGCGTTACGAATCGCCAGATCTTGTGAACTCCAGAAAACCGGGTTGGCGAAGGGGAAGATGGGTTGAAGTTGGGCGGATCTGGGTTGTCGTCCGGGTAGGGTTCCGCGAACCGGGTTGCGACTGTGAACCGGGTCAGAGAGCGGGTCGGATGTGGGTTTGAATCGGGTAGGGTTTCCGCCTGAGACGGGCCTGTGCGCGTGGGCCGGGTAGCCATCGGGCTGAGGTTTTTATAAAAGTGGGCCTATTTTGGTTTTGGGCCTGGAGTTTTTTTTTTTTTAAAGAAAAAAAACAAGTCAGGCCCGTGTCTGCGTTTCGGGTCAACGACCCGGGTTGGACCTAACTCGCGTTCCCGACCCGGGTCGGCTTTTCTATTATTTTAAATTATATTATAAAAATTAAATAAAAATAAATAATATATTTAAAAAATAAAAAAAATCAAAAAATGATTTATTTTTGAAAAATATTAAAAAATGGTAAAAAATATTTTGTTTTCCGAAAATAAAAAAATAAAAAATATTTCATATTTTCCAAAAAGTTCCAAAAATCCAAAAAAAGATGCCAAAAGACTTGTATTTTCTAAAAAATACCCAAAAAAATCCAAAAAATCCCTTTTATGTCCAAAAAAAATAGAAAAGGACCCAAAAAGAAAAAGTTTCTCCTCCACAAATGAATGGAAAATCCCTCAAAAATCCAAAAAGCCTTAGGGTTTAAACAAGATTAGGTACCGAAAGGGCATAAGTGATTAACTAGTGTAATCAAGTCCCCGATCCTAATTTCTTTGGTTGTGCAGATGCGAGTATTTCTCCCGATACTTCGCTTGGGTTTCTAATCAACCCACCCCAAATTGATTAGTGGTGATTCTGTTTTAAAAATTAACTTACAGGTTAAAAACTTAGACTATTAAAGTCGTGAATTGGTGGACTTGGGAGAGTACGAGCCTAATAAATTTAGCCAAACCATTGGCCTCCGCAAGATGCTCGCCCTTGATCGGGTGCCGAAAAAAAAGAGGTCGCGATAGACGTCATGCACTTGCGCTAGTCGTGGCGGCAACGTAAGATGATATGCCAAAATCCCTATTCTCTCTAGAATTTCGAAGGGACCGATGTACCTCGGACTCAGCTTCCCTTTCTTGCCGAAGCGCGAAGTACGCTTCATTGACAACACCTTCAGAAAGACGTGTTCACCAACTTAGAATTCCAATGGTCTTTACTGCTTGTCAGCATAACTTTTCTGGCGACTTTGAACAGTCTTTAGTCTTTCCCAAATGACTGTGACGGCATCAACTGACTGTTGAACTAACTTTGGGCCAATGATCTTTCGCTCTCCGACTTCATCCCAACAACTTGGTTTTGCACGCTCTGCCATACAACACTTCAAACGGTGCCATATGAATACTTTGCTGATAACTATTATTGTAGGTGAACTCAACTAAATGGAGCTATTCCTCCCAGCTTCCCTTGAAGTCCAACATGCAAGCTCGCAGCATGTCCTTAAGGGTTTGAATTGTCCTCTTAAATTGGCTATTCGTCTGAGGATGATAGGCCGTACTATACTGCAGCTTCGCTCCCAAGGCAATCTATAAACTTTTCCAAAAGGCTGCGGTGAACTTCGGGTCTCAATTAGATGTAAGCATGACTCATACTCTATGCAGTCAAACTATCTGATGCACGTACAACTTAGCATATTTGTCCAGTGCACAGTCTTTTCGTACGGCGATGAAGTGAGCAGACTTCGTCAATCTGTCAACTACAACCCATATGGAATCGTTACCTCGCTGACTCCTTGGTAAGTCCATCACAAAATCCATTGTGATATGTTCGCACTTCCACTTGGGAATCTCCAGAGATTGCAAAAGTCCTCCCGGTTTACAGTGTAATGCTTTCACTTGCTGGCACATCAGACACTTGGCGACATGTTTGGCGATATCTGCCTTCATATCGATCCACCAATAGCATTGATGCATATTATGATACATCTTCATATTGCTTGGATGAATGTTGTAACTGCTACGATGAGCTTTTGACAAGATCTCCTCCTTAAGCTCTGCATCGTTAGGTACACACAAACGTCCATGAAACTTCAGTGTTCCGTCTTCAAAAATCTAGAAGTCAGCCTTTCTCTTTTCTACATCTTCTTGCAATTTTTTTTTGAATCTGAGGATCTGTCATCTGTGACGTCTTGATCCTTATTTCGGCCCACTAACCTTTTAATAATCTATTAACATTTTCCACTTAAATAAATACCTAACTTGAAAAAATAATAAGGCCATAAAACTTGTAGTCACAAATCCATAAATTCCAATTTATAATACACATGGCCAATGATAGAATTTTCTTTCCTATCACATAATTATCCATTAAAAGCTTGGCCATAAATCTTATTACAAATTATGAATTAAATGGCTATAAAATAACTTGATGGTACTTCCATCACCTAGTCATAGACTTTAAGGTAATTGGAGGTCGTCATGAATTTTGGGATGCCACAATTCTCCCCTCCTTAGAGAATTTCGTCCTCAAAATTAGACATTTCCTATGTCTGTTGAAATAAGTGACAATACCTTTCCCTCATTTCATTTTCACTCTCCAATGTGGCTTCCTCCACATCATGATATCGCCATAATATCTTAACCAATGGAATTCTCTTGGTCTTGAGAATTTGTTCCTTTCGATCCAGTACTTGCACAGGCTCTTCAATGTTCCTCACTTTCTCATCCACTTTGATGGCTTCATGATCGAGTATGTGACCAGGGTCTGGCTCATACTTCCTTAGCCATGCCTGTACTTTTTTGAAAGTTATTGTTATACACAAATTCTACCAGGTATAACTTTTCATTCCAACTTCCTTTAAAGTCAAGGATGCAATCTCTTAACATGTCCTCTAATGCTTGGATCACTCTTTTTGTTTGTCCGTCCATTTGTGGATGAAAAGCGATACTAAACTAAAGCTTTAGTCCCTAAGGCGGTTTGAAGACTTCACCAAAGGTTTTGAAGTAAATCTTGAATCTCGATTCGATGTAACAATTACAGGAACACCATGTAAGCGTACCACTTGGCTTACATATCAATCGGCAAATTTACTCATCGGATAGTCTACGCGAACTGCTAGGAAATGGGTAGACCTAGTCAAGCAATCTACTATCACCTAGATAGAGTCGTGACCACTTAATGTCCTTGGAAATCTTTGCACGAAATCCATCATCACATGATCCCATTTCCATTTTGGTATATCTAACGGTCTCGATCTAACACACCATTTAGCCAAATTATTCCTATACCTTTGTCACCATCAATTCAAGCCTAGAACCATCAAAATCGACACCAGTAACAACTCATCTGGTTCAGTCCAACAAAGACATTCACTACGCTTTCATTGCAATATAGATTCAAGCCTAAAATATAGCATCATTCCTTTGATTCAAATATCAATAGTCCACCAAGACTTATTCGATTCAAAGATCGACAATCCACCAAAATAAAACTTGTCTAGTTTCCATCGAGTATATCTCGTGTCTCATCCTAAATGATCATCACTTAGACTAATCACTCATCAAATCCATAATTTGAACTTCCACCTTTTCACCTTGGAAAGAGTATAACCACAATTGATCATATCCACTGATTCCACAAAACCTTCTCAAACTAAGATCTTTACCTAAAATTAAAAGTTGACCATAATCAATTAAGCCTATTATTTCGACATATAAACCACAGATAATTTCATGTCTCATATAACCACTCAAACTCATGACTTCCAAGATCAATCTATACACACTAAATGCCTCCATGTAATGCATCAAGACTTCCAATGAGATCCTCTAATAGGAAGTCACTACTTAGCTCAAATGATCATAACTTAATCCTCAAATTCATAACTCACTCTCCAGAATTCACTTCTTAAGCCTTGTTTGCAGCACTATGCTTAGATGTTATGCATGTTCTTCAAGTCCTTTAGAATATATCAGATATCATGAAATGAAGACAATCACAATTTGTTCAAATAAGGCTTAAATATCCTATTCATTAAATCCATGAATGCAGCTAAGGCATGGAACTCATAGTGTCCATAGCGAGTCCTAAATGCGGTCTTAGAAATGTCTTCTTTCTTAATCCTTAGCTGATGGTATCCTGACCTCAAGTCAATTTTTGAAAAGACCGAACTTCCTTGCAATTGGTCAAATAGGTCATCAATTCTAGGTGATAAGTACTTACTCTTAACAATTACATAATTCAATTACCTATTATTAATCCACAAACGCATCGACATGTCCTTCTTTTTCACAAACAAACTTCTATAAGCTTAACCATGCTTCCGCTGCGCCACTCTGATAAAATTATCCGAAAAACACTGCCTTCCTAGTTTAGTTCATAGTTTGGTTCATTCCTGCCCCCTTTTGCCATCCTAGAAGCTTGCCAGGAGCCGCTCCTTGTTCAGGTCCTTTAACCTCGACGTCCCCTCCCCACCCTCATCGGACCAGGTCATTATAGGTACACCGGCTTTCGCTTGGTTCGAACCCAAACTACACATCCATTGGAGGGTCTCGTTTCGATAGGGACTAATTTACAAAGATATTATCCGCTTTGGCCTATCCCATTCTTAGCCTCATAGTTTTATCCTTAGCGCATGGGTAAGTACTATCTCGGGAGATAATTCATCCTAGTTCATTGCTTATGGAACTAGTTCATTCTTATGATAAGGTCAAAGTTATGCATAACTATCACTACCAAGTCCATATCCAGATCTCGTTCTCTTAGGGTTATCTCACACATCTCACATGCTAACGTAGATAACAACATATCTTTCAATGATGTGGAGATACGAAGAGGCATATCTAAAGATTTGTTCCTATTTCCCACAATCATCTATATTTTGTAGACCAAATGAATGCGTGCCACTCATATCAAATAACGCATATACCTTCTTATCCCTCTATCGAAATCATACCTAAGATAACACTTTCGGAAGCTCCTGCTTCCTCTTGAGTGACCGCATATACCCTTCCTTGTGCTGGTGGCCTTTGTGGATTCCTTGGTAGGTTTGGTCCATCAGTACTTTATTGTACCTGTCGCACCGAGCTAACATTCGGCTACGACCCATTGCGTGGACAATTTCTCTTAAAGTGTCCTATTTGCCCACATCCATTACATCTCAGTTGGCTATTACAAGGTCCTGGCCCATGTTGCCTACCACATCTCTGACAAAAATTACCCTGGTAGGGTACTCTCCCAAAAGTCGGGCCATTCCAAGCTCTTCTAAAATTTCCAAAGTTATTCTTTTTTCTTAGATTCCTAGGGCTAATTTTGTCCAGGATATGGTCTCTTACCCCTTCGAACATCATTAAAGGTCATTTGCCCCTTAGATTCTGATTGCTCTCTCACTAACTCTTGCTCCACCAACTGTGCCATCTCATAAATCTCATTATAATCCCTTATATTCAGAGGCACTAGTTGTTTCCTAATATCAATCCTTAATCCTTTCAAAAATCTCTTAGCTTTCTCCTCACGATCCTCAATCAACCTAGGGGCATACCTAGACAGTTCAGAAAATTTTGCCTCATACTGGTCTACTGTCAGCTCCCTTTGTTCTAACTAAACAAATTCAGTGATCTTTCTATCCTTGGCACAATTAGATAAATGCTTCCTATTGAAAGCCCTAACAAACTCATCACGATTCACATAAGTACCTGGTGGAAAGATTGTATCCTTCGAAGCTCTCCGCCAAAACTTTGCATTTCCCTCCAGCTGGTACTCTGCTAAAACTATTTTCTCAGCCTCACTGTAGTCTAATAATTGGAAAATCCGTTCCATTCCATCAATCCAATGTTCCGCCTCCTCAAGACTTCTCATTCCACTATACTAAAGTGGCTTCAACTTTAGGAATTGTTCCACCAGTCCCTGAGGGCAACGTTCCATTCCGGGTTGTTGCTACGCTTGCCTATCCATCAGATTTCCAATATTAGCCAATGCCTGTAGGATATCTTCCATTCGGGATTCAGCCCTTGCAGCAGAGGCTTCAGCCCTCGATGGATGAGCACTTCCAGCTCGCACCATGATTTTCCTACAGTTTTCCAAGCATTTGCCTCAACAATAATTTGCAACTCGGTGTCACTAGTCAGATCATTAATTAAGGCTATTACTAAAGTCACATAAGTAACATAGAATATTATTAACACACAAAAGCAACATCACACTAGTTACCAGGGATTTACGAGTGAATATCCATCACCCGTTGTTTAAATTAGTCAACCATTCCAGTTAGTATCCTATGGTGTGCATCATTCTATCCTCATTTCCATCTGAGGCACCTTATCACTCCAAATAGACCATAGCTCTGATACCAAAACAAGGCTGTGGCACCCCTCGACGGCCCCCGATCTGTTAGGGTCACCATAGTTCGCTTACCTTTTACTTTCCCTAATAACATGTCACTTTGATACCATTTCAATTGTAGCGGGTCCATACAACCATGGGGGTTTACATCTTTTATTATCAGTCCCTTGCGCAGTTCATATTGTGGAAGCACATCCATCAACTCTTTTCCTTATATTCAGAAAACGATGCACACTTACTAAACATTTATAGATAAAAGCCGAACACTTTTATTTACTTAAACCAGATGAACATCATTCATCGGTACACCAAAATGCTATAGTTTTGTATACTTGGTTATACTTCAAAAGATGACCGACATCTCCTCCAACAGTTGTATACTTAAAGTCCATCGATCGGTGTTGGCGTCCAAAAGTTCATTCTTTTGCTATCCTCCTCATCGCGGTCATATCCAACCACTTGATCCATCTACCAATGGCAGTGGGAGCAGAGGTATCTTATCTATTTTGAAATGTTATTCCCCAAAAAGGGGTGAGTATAACTACTCAGCAGTAAAGATCCACCAAACTACTCATTGCGTCAAACAAAACAATCAAGGCATCATAATAAAGCACATATCATTCATGCTATCAAGCATACTTACCTTGCAGCCATATATATGTCATCATACCATATGTGCATATACCATCATGTACTAATTATCAAGCATTCATGCATATATCACCACGCCATATGTGCATATACCACCATACACTCATCATCAAGCATTCATGCATATATCACCATGCCATATGTGCATATATCACCATGCACTCATCATCAAGCATTCATGCATACCCATGCCATATGTGCATATACCACCATGCACTCATCATCAAGCATTCGTGCATATCCATACCATAGGTGCATATACCACCATGCAGTCATGCATATCTCACCATGCCATATATGCATATACCACCATGATTTATATCATCCATGCTATCAAGCATACATCACCATGAGATCCATTCATACCTTCATAATCGCATTTTCAATATCAAATAGCATCAACTTACTCTCACAAGCAGATCATGCATCATGCCATATGCATACACCCATGCACATGATTCAATTTTAATTTTTATCTTTTACAAGGATCTCATCATTTTTCTTTCCAAGGATCAATGTTTGCATCCCACAATTTATTGCTTGCATCCAACTAGGCATCGCGAGGAACCTCCGGGCATGTATTGAAAATACAACCGGGCATCTGGCCCCCCACATTCCGGGCATCTCACATCCCAACTAGCATCACGAGGCATCCCCCCGAGCACAAACCTCTAGGGCTTTCGGAAATACATACCAACATACCACCAGGATTGCCCCCCTTTGGAATTATGTACCGTATACCGCCGGACATCTCGAAACTCCCGAGGACCCTCCAGAATTATGCCACTAGGCCACCGGGCATCCGGCACCCCCACATTCCAGGCATCCCGACACTCCCGGGACATCGTCGGCTCACACCTCCG
This sequence comes from Eucalyptus camaldulensis, assembly GCA_019915185.1. Taxonomy (NCBI): domain Eukaryota; kingdom Viridiplantae; phylum Streptophyta; class Magnoliopsida; order Myrtales; family Myrtaceae; genus Eucalyptus; species Eucalyptus camaldulensis. The sequence continues at coordinate 31,069,909 of JAHSVA010000008.1, forward strand.
ATGGTCTTCTCATCACCATAATGCATATTCCCATACATCTCATTTTTAATTTCACATTTGATGCAACAATGCCAATGATTTGACATCAACCCTTTTTAAAATCATATAATATGCCTTGGGAAAAGTATCATTTGATGCAATGGTTTTGAAAACTTCATTGAGTTCATGAAAATCCATCAATCCTTTGATGTCATATGAAATGTATGAATGTCATCATGTCATCACACGAATAATAATCCAGGATATCATGATTTACATAATAAATCCAATAAACAGTAAATAAAACAATTTCCAGCTTAAACAGAATGCGAGATATTCATGAAAAATTCTAGAAAATTAGCAAACGATGGAAATAAATTCTGAAAATTTACCAAAATGTAGATAAGATCTAAGAAAACATATTTTGTGAAGGATACCATATCAAACAAGGCTTCACAGAATACGTACAGGTCCGTATATATCACTGAAAAGGGTTTTTAACATGACCCATGCACAGTTTCGAAAAAAATTGCGATTAAACCCTTAAATAAACTCAGAAAATTCTGAAATTTGGACACCCTATAGTTAATACCTAGAGGTACAAGTTTTAGGAATAAATCGTAGTTCAATTCGTTCTGGATTAAAAGATAAAATCGATTTACTTTTCCTATTCTCGGTATCGTTTTCCAGATCTACCCGTGTTGAAGAAAAATCATTTCCTTGGTCATTAATGGTTCATTTACTCTGAAATTGTAGTATGTTGTTCCTCACAATATTACCTACAACTTTTATTAAGGACACACTATCAAATTTTAACGTTATGATTTTGTAAAAATCCTGAAATCATACTAGGTCAAAGCAACGTTTTTCCCAGATCCAGTTTCTTCAAACGACAACGGTTTCATCGACCTATTTTCGTTCATTTCCTCTAAATTTTTGATATGTTCTACCTCCAGAATTATAATACAACTTTTGTTCAGAGATCAAAGTGATATTTTAAGAAGAAAGTTACTTTACAGACCACGAAACCATTGAAGGTCATCACGATGAATTCCAGATCTAGTCTCTCCAAAGAAAAATAGTTTCACCAGGAAATACTTGTTCTTTTTATCTCAAATTTCAGTATGTTATTCTTCAAGATGTTCTATACAACTTTCATGAAGAGGTTGAAGTGAAATTTCAACTAAAAAGTCACATGCAACACAGGAAATCACCAAGAGGTCAACAAAACAGTTTCCAGATCTAATGTTTTCGTAGAAAAAGGGTTTCACACCTCAATAATTGTCCATTTTGTCTTAAATTTTAGTATGTTATACTTCAAGATGTTCTCTACAACTTTCATGAAGAGGTCAAAACAAGATTCCAACTAAAAAGTCACATGCAACACACAAACTCGCGGACGGTTGGACTGGTCTTTCTGAAATCAGCATGCATGACCAACGAATCTCTCTTCAAAGCTCCGAAATCTCATCCCATCTACCACAACCAAGACTTACCATCTACTACACATACACACAACAATGCAAAGAGTAGGTTTTAGGACTTCACTTGCCTCAAATCAAAGGAAAACACAGCAAGAACGACGGCGGTACTAGGCGGGCTCGACGGCGTCTCCTCTTCCTCTCTTCCTCTCTTTCTCTCTTTCTCTCTTTGGATGGTACTCTCTCTCTCTCTTCTCTCTCTTCTGGTCGAAATCCCCCTCCCCCTTTTCTTTTTAGTCAAATTAAAACCCTTGCATGCTCCCATTTTTGCATGGAGGGACACTTGTCCCTAAGAAGGAGACAAGTGTCTCCCTTGTTGAAGACACTTGGAGGAGGCCCATCCGGCTCCTCTCCCCATCCATGTGGTTGACAGCCCAATGGGCTTCATGGGCCTAGCTTTGGGCCAAAGTGGTGGAGGTCTTGGGCTGGGTTTTTGGGCTAGCTTGGCCTAAGAATTTCGGCCCACTAACCTTTTAATAATCTATTAACATTTTCCACTTAAATAAATACCTAACTTGAAAAAATAATAAGGACATAAAACTTGTAGTCACAAATCCATAAATTCCAATTTATGATACACATGGCGAATGATAGAATTTTCTTTCCTATCACATAATTATCCATTAAAAGCTTGGCCATAAATCTTATTACAAATTATGGATTAAATGGCTATAAAAATAACTTGATGGTACTTCCATCACCTATTCATAGACTTTAAGGTAACTAGAGGTCGTCATGAATTTTGGGATGCCACACCAATCCTTCTCACCCATACAACTAGGATCTAAGTTTCTATAAGTAGAACCTTCCAAGTATACTTTGCCAATCAACAAATCTAATTTACTCGTATTGATTTCAAAACGAATATTAGATCTTGAGATGCTGTATCCAGCCGTGAGAATTTCTTTAACCACTTGAATCAAATCCTTAAAGAAATACTCGATTCTGAATAAGTTTTCTTCGTCGATCTAGAAACTGTCAATGAGGGCAGACTTTAAATCTTGAGTCTGGCGATCTGGCGATCTTCAAACTTTGACGGAAGAGTCTGCAAATCTTTAGACTAGACTGATGGAAACGTTTTGTCAGCTTCAAAATAAATAAGGAAGTTTTCTCCAATACACACAAGCATACGGCCAAACACAATTGTAAGTAAAACCAAACAAAAGACATCACACACCACCCACGATTTGATGAGTAAGCACTTAGCTAACCTCAACAACAAAATCTACCTTCCAAGGGGTGAAAAATGAACCTTACTTACCTCGGCAAAATAGAGAACCAGCCTAGCGATAGCTTGGTGGTTTAAGGATGCAAGGTCGAGAGAGAGGAAAAGGCATGCAAGAAAGGCGGAGGAGGAGAAATGAGCCAAAGGTCGGAGAGAATGGATGGGGTGGTTCCCTATTTATAGGTCAAGCTTCATTTAATGTGGGTGATAGGTCGATTCGATAGAAGCACATAATTAAATTGTGAGTGATTCTACCTGATTGCAAAATTCGTGTCAAACGGCCCTAAACCGATTTTTCTGTCGATTATGTACGCGTTGCCCATAATTGAAACCTTGAAATTTTTACGACTACCGAGAGTCGCCTATGAGTCGGAGATGCGCAACATGGATCGAAAATATTCGACCGTGGGTCAACGCACTAAAATCCCTCAAAGCTACCCGGTAAGTTAGGTCACGCTAAAATTGCGTCTGAATGATTTTAACCATGAAATTGAACTCAGTTTCAAGAATTGAAAGTTCAAGTGTGTCACAATTTAGTTTTTGGACCTCGTCTCATATGTTGGAAATTTTCGGCAAGCCCGGAATTTTGGCGGAGAAATGGAATTTGGCAAAATTAAATCAAGGAAATTCGGAGGGGCATTTTCAAGTGGATTTTTGGTCTTTAAAGTGAACTAGTTGGTGAAGGAAATGCATGGAATTCGAATGGGCTGAGTGGGTGTGATTTTTGGCCATCCAATTGAAGTATTTTGTGGAGAATTGAGAGGAAATTAAATGGACTTCGTATGCTATTCGTATGCAGCTGAAGGGGGGCTGTTTTGGCCTTCAAATTGGCCTTGGTTGATGAAGATTTGTGAAGAAATTAGCCCTTGAGTGACCTATTGATCAAGTTGGCTGGAGATAATGGTGAAAAACACTTATGTGTAAGAAATATTTAGCCTTGACTTGCTTGTCCCGTTGTCCTGTTGTCCCCCTCTCTCTTACCCCTTCTTCCCCTTGATGCTCCCATTCCCTCTAGCTGATCAGCCTTGCTTTCTTCTTCTTCTTCATCTTGTCCTCCATCGTTGTTGCTACAACATAGATCCAACAACCACTAGCCCTCCGCACCATCCTAGCTGCTGCATCGACTTGCACCAGCCATAGCTAGTCGAGCTGCTTGGTCCAGCAGGACCGCTCGTCCCTGAGCTTGACTGCCTGTGCACCGTCCACTAGCCCAGCTGCCATCTCGCTACCTCAGTCACAGCCTCAGCCGCCCGTCATTCTAGCCTTCTAGTCCATCCCCACAGTGTCTAACCACTAGCACCACAACTAGCCCCCTCAACTCCCTCGACTAGCTCCAAAACAGAATCGGTTTCCAGCTTGAGCCGTGAGCTTCTAGGCCGTTTCCAACCCTTTCCAAGCCTCCTTTGGTGTTGTAGGCCCGGATTTTGGTCGCCGTCATGCCGCTGTCGCCGAGGACCCGTTACCTCACTAAACCGGTGAGTTAACATCTTAAGCTCTAATTTGGGGGTTAATTACTCTTAGAGGGATTAGTTTAGGGTTAATTGAGATTAGTGAGATTTAGTTAGCTTAACTAGATTGGTTAGGATAATTTAGTTAGGCCAATTAGGTGGTTAGATGGTTAGTTAGACCATTTAGTTAGCTTAATTAGTTAATGTAGTTAGTTAGTTAAATTAGTTAAATTGGTTTAAGTAGATTAGCCCAATTAGCTTATGTTAATTTAATTGAGTGTTTTAATTTAAATATTTTGCAATTTATTAAAGTAAATGCAATTTATTTAATTAATTATTAATTAGCGTAAATTATATCATGTTGATCATCATGGAAGTGTTGGTTTGTGAAATTGATTGCTAAATTATGCAATTGGATGCTTGGTGATGATTTTTGAATTATTATTTCAAAAATATGCAATTTTGGTATTTAATTAGAAAAATACTGGGTGTTGAGTTTTGACGCCAAAAATATTTTAAGTACTATATCAAATCGTGGAATTTTTAAATGGGAAAGTATCACGCTTTGTGGATCGATTTGACTGTGTGTCAATGCATGATTGTTTTACCAAATGTTTTTAATATGAAGAAAATAGGGCAAGTCCATTATTTGAAATGGAAGTATTTGAGCGCAAAGCACGATGTTCTTGGTCGAACATGGATGTGCGTGTGATCGCTATCGAAAACTGTCACGATGCATTTACGTCAGACAATGCTCCTTCGGGAATGCCTCATATCAACGGATGCTGGTCGCAGTGGAGACTGGGCCGATGCTCCTTCGGGAATGCCATCCAAATGTAGATGTTGTCGTGCTTGACGAAGCGGGATGACGCCCGCTTATGTTGGATAACCACCAATTGTTGAGTTGACCGTGGCCATTGAGTCGTAATTAATTGGAACGCTCGAATGAGTGAGATAACTGTGCCTGATTATGGGACAAAATTGTATGGCACAGAATGGGACGTGTCATAACGATTTGGCCTTATAATCGAGACCCCTGTGATTGATTGATATATGTTATGAGGTGTTCCAATTAATGATTTACGCTTGCTACGTTTGTATATGTTATATGAGCTGTACTAATGTGCAGAGGGAGGTGCTAAGGCAAGGTAAGTCTTATATGGTATATGTTTAGGCTGCCTCTAAGTGAATTATCGTCCTAATTGGGATTTAGGGCGTGAACTCGCTAAGACTTTGTCTCACGCCGTGAGTTAGTTAAATCCACAATCTAGGTCGATGAGGGCTTACCTCACTGGGTACCTCATCACTTTAGAGCGTGGTTCATTAACTTTTCTAACGGGGCTCGGGAGGGTCCCATATAAGGTTTTGATGGGCCTCCCATCGAGACCGGGGTGTGGGAAATAGGGCATCCTATGGATATTGACACCCCTGATGGTGTCATGGAGGACCTGGAGCCCATGACTGGAGAGTCTAGAGCTTGGCTCAGTACTTCTTTTTTGAGATAAACCTCTTGTTTATAAACCATAGGTTTGACCTGCCTGTATATAAAGTGTGTTTTATGAAAAATGTGCTAGCATGTTTTACTGTCCCATGTGTTTGATTGTTGTCTGGAAATTGTTTAATTCGCTTCCACATATGCATAAAACGAATGGGTCAATGACGCGTCCTACAAATATCGCATTTTAGTCGACCGCCGAGGGATGTGTGTGTACCCGAGGTTTAAGGCGTGATAGCCTCCCCATTCCACCTCAACGATTACCATCCTCCCCCATCCACCATCCACTTCATTTCACCATCCCTCATCATCATCCATCTTTGCCCACGCCAACACCACCAAGCTATTCCACCATCAGCCACCGTCTAGCATCACTCCACCTTCACACCCTCACACATCAACGTCTTCTCACGTCCAACATCCTACGACACCACCAAACCACAGTGGCCCCGCCATCAACGTCCAGCAACCTCAGCCCACCGAACAACCAGCGTTCAGCCCTCCCACAGAACCAAACCTCCCTCTTGACCATGAGCTGGTGAGGCCATCACAGCCGTCGGTTGAACATCGTTCAAGTTGCGGTAGACTTGGGTTCTCGCAGCCGTTGAATTCCGGTGAATTAACTCCCTAATCCTTTATTAGGTTATTAATTGCACTTAGGGAATTAGAGTAGGGTTAATTAGCTTGATTATATTAGTGTTAATTAGCTTGTTACATTAGAGTTAATTAAATTAGCTTAATCTTTAGAGCTGGTTTACTGGATACTCGCTGTTTGCTATTTTTGTGGGGGAAAAATGTACTACGATTTTGAGGTTGATTCCTTCTTGAAAAACGTTCTAGACATCTTCAATTATGACATATTTTACTCAAGATTTTAGGGATTTAAAAGGATGATATTTCAGATTCGTTATTTGCAAAACATAATCTCAGATTATGTTGGAAATAGTGACCTTTCGGTGTTCAAGGGATTTTTATCAATTCCTAGGGTTCGATTTTGAAAAGAGTGTATTCACAAAAGTTGTTCACCACATCTTTTAATTTAATATAGTCAAATTTCAGATCAAACGGACACAGTTTTTGTAACGGTTTGGGAGATTTGCTACTCTTAATCTAGAAAGATATGGGTTAAGGTGTCTTCATAAAAAATGTTTTTTTATGTGTCCTTTACAACATATTAAAATTTGAGAATTTTCTGAGCTCGTTTGTGTATGTTTCTAGAATTAAAATTGGAGATGTGTGAGTGGACCGGTTTCTGCCGATTAGGGCCGATTGGGGTTTTGTGGTTATTCATGGTATCGTGCTTGTTGAATAACTTGTATTTGGTGATGTGGTTGACTTTTGGCATGCTAAAAACTTATGTGTGAGATCATGAGGTTGATTGCTCTTTGTTGGTTGTTTATTGTTATTGCAAAACAAAACATTGTGGACTATTAAATAGAAAATAAATGAGGTGTCGAGTCTGGACACCAAAACTTATTTTTCCATTAAAAAAATGAGGTTTTAAATTAGGTGCGTACAAATTTTGATAGATTAATTTTGAGTACGAGAGCATCTACGAATTTATTTCCAAAATTTTTGAATAGAAAAAAAGGGGGTTACTCTAAATGGTTTTTAAAAGAGGGAGGTTGGAAAAAAATAGAAAAGAAAAATAGTGTCGGGTTTGGACGCCAAATTTAATGTGCTCAACAAAAAGAGGAGGTTTTATACTAGATGCGTGTAAAAGTTTGGCAGGTTAATTTCAAATACGTGATCCCTTATGAATTTATTTCGGAAAGTTTGGGATTTTGGTGTTTTGTCTATATGATGGAAGCTAAAAGTTGACTCGGTTGATGATGCGCCTTCCGAGTTAGGTTAATTAAGTAGCTCAGTTTAATTAAATGCAATTTATTTAATTACTCGTGATTTATTTAATTAATTTTAATTAGCGTAAATTATGACGGAATATCCGTTTATCAGAAATTTAAGCTGATCGTCGTGGGTGCGTTTATATGTGAAATTGATTGCTTAATTGTGCAATTGAGTGCTTGATTGTTGGTTTGGACTATTATTGCAAAATATGATTTTATGGTATTTAAATAGAAAAATACCGAGTGTCAGTTTTTGACACCAAAATATTTTATGTACTATATGAAATTGTGGAATTTTGAAATGGGAGAGTATTACGTTTTATGGTTCGATTTCATGGTGTGACCACGCACAATTATTTTACCGGGTATTTTTAATACGAAGAAAATTGGCTAAGTCCATTATTTGAAATTGAAGTATTTGAGTGCAAAGCACGATATTTTTAGCTGAGTTTGGATGTGTGTGTGATCGCTATCAGAACCCGTCACCCGATGAAAGTCAGGGAGATAATGCTCCTTCGAGAATGCCCTTGATAACGGATGTCGGTCGCAGTAGAAGTTGGGCCGATGCTCTTGTGTGGAATGCCCTTGACAACGGATGCTGGTCACAGTGGAGGCTGGACCGATGCTCCTTGTGGAATGCCGTCTAGATGTAGATGTTGCCATGTCCAATGAAGCGAGACGACGCCCAGTTATGTCAAATGACCACCAAGGGATGCGCTCGTGCCCGAGGTTTGGGGCGTGATAGGCTTCCTCCTCAAATTAGGCGTGCAGCCCTCTTCCCATCCAAGCTAGGCATGTAGTTCTCCCATTCTAAGGCGAAAAATGTTTTAAGCAACTTCAAAATCAGAACTATTACCTTATCAAACGGGCTCAAAAAACTACAAAATTTTAATATGTTGTAGAAAAGACCTTAAAAAACATTTTTCATGAAGAAATCCAAACCAAATTTGTTCTGTGGAAAGAGAAGAAAATCATTGAACACATCATAAAAATTTGTTCGTCGAGTAGATTCAACGGTTAGAGAGAGAGAGAGACTCATTTCAAAATCCGAATCTTCATAGAACTTTTTGAAATTTTAATATGTTGTATATATGGATGTCATCTAAAACTTTTGAGGATGAAGCATGTCCAAATTTGAAAGGAAATATTTTATTAAAATTCGAGAAAGCAACCTTGTTACCGTTTTCACTATATTTGACAGGTTCTATACGATAATTGATTGGTCCTTCATCCCAACCATTTCGCCTATTGTTTTTCTGAAATTTAAGTATGTTATAGATCAAGATGTTTTGAATAACTTTTGTGAAGGAAGCTTCTCCAAATTCGAACCATAAAAAACTCTATAAAATTGGAAAGCTGTGAAGGTCTAAAAATTTCAAAAAATTGGAAAGTCAAAACCTATGAAACCCTAGGTGACAAGTCTATGGAAGAGAGGTGTGACATCCCGAATTTTTGACCCCATCTTGATAATATGAAATTGGCATTTCGTCAACACGCCTGTGGTCCTTTTTCTCCGAGTTGGCCACTCACAAGTCAACTAACCTATTAGGTGAAGCCGTTAAGGATATAAACGTGGCAGACTCGAGAATTCGATCGAAAATCAATTGCTCGACCATAATAATCGGCAAGGGTCAAACGACACCATTATAATTGATTTGTGATTGGATATAGGTCGATTTGACAGACTCATGTAATTTAATTATGCTTGATTGCGAAATTGACGTTGAACGGCACTAACCCGGTTTTCAGTCGATTTTATACTTGGTATTCGTAATTGAAACCTTACGATTTTTACAACAACCGAGAGTTGCCTACGAGTCGAAGATGCACAAATGTGTATCGAATAATTTTCGATCCACCGGTGAAACGCGATAAAATCCCTAAAAGCTACTCGGTAGGTTAGGTCATACTAAAATCACATTCGGTTAATTTTATCCACGAAATTGAATCTGGTTTCAGGATTCTAACGTTTGAGCGCGTCATAATTCATTTTTAGGATGTCATCTCATCTTTCGATGAAATTTCGTCGAGTCCGGAATTTTGCTGAAAAAATTGGTTTTTGAACAATTCGAAAAAATAAGAGGAAATTCATATGGGAGAGGAATTTAGCTATTGTGTTGCCCAAAAATAGCTAATTGTGGGAGTTAGGCTCGTGAAAGTAATTGGGGAATAAAGAGGATAAAGCATGAAGACTTTGGGGACTTAGAGATGATGATTTTAGGATATTTTTCTTGACTTCTTTGGCTTCCCCCCTCTCTTTCCTCCCTCTCTCTCCTCACGTATCCCCTCCCCTCCATCTTCCTTTGCTGCCGTCAATCCCCCCAAGTTCTTCACCCACTTCACCCCACGCCCCCACCATCCATCATTCCCCCTCCCCTTCTGCCAGCGAATTCCTCCCCACGCCAGCGCCATCTCCTTCGTGGCTGCATCCACCAACCAAGACAACCCCACCAGCACACTCCATTCCCCACCCAAGTGTTCTTTTTCACTTCTTCATTCACCGCCTCATGCAAGCTCCACACGAGCTCCCCACCTTCACCACCTAGTTGCCAACAGCCCACCCCCACGTTCTTTTTCAGCTGGTCCTCTTTCCTTTCATTTTGCTGCGGCAACTCCACCGACCAACATCATCCAACCGTCAGCCCTCCACCGTCCGTGCCACCATTAGCCCACCAACGACCAGCAAGCTCAGCCAAGCAGAACAGCCAACCTCAACGCTTGCCGTGAGTCCCCTTGGCTTTTTCCACCCCAGTCGGTCCTCCATTGGAGACCCGGTAGTTACGAGATCTCACCGCCGTCATGCTGCCGTCGCCGTGGGCACGTTACCTCGCTAATCCAGTGAGTTAACTCCATAATCTTTGATTAGGTTTTTAATTGCATTTAGGGAGTTAAATTAGTGTTAATTAGCTGGTTAGATTAGTGTGAGCTGGATTAGTTTAATCTTCAGAACTAGTTTACTAGACCCTCGCCGTTTGCCATTTTTATGGGGAAAAATGTGCTATGATTTTGAGGTTGCTTCCGTCTTGAAAAATGTTCTAAACATTTTCAGCTATGAAATATGTTTTACTAAAAATTTAATAGATTTAAAAGAATGAGATTTCAGCTTCGTTTCAATCAAAGCAGAACCTCTATTGTGCTGAAACTTGTGACCTTTTGGTGTTCAATGGATTTTTATCAACTCTTAGGGTTCAAATTTCGAAAGAGTTCCTTCACAAAAGTTTTTCATCACAACTTTTAGTTTAACATAATCAAATTTCAGATCAAAAAAATAATTTTGGACCTCGAACCAATTTGATTTCGGAAAACAGACTTTCTGGACACGGACACAGTTTTTGTAACGGTTTGGGAAATTTATTGCACTCAATATAGAAAGATCTGGGTTAAGGTGTCTACATAAAAAATATTCTTTTAGTTGTTGTTTACAACATATTAAAATTTTATAATTTTATGAACTTGTTTGATTATGTTTCCAGAATTAAACTTGGAGATGCGCGAGTGGCCAGGTTTTTGCCGATTAGGACTGGTAGTGGTTTTGTGATTATTCTTGGTGTCGTGCTTGCTGGATAAGGTGTATTTGGTGATGTGGGTAACTTTTGGCATGCTTAGAATGTATGCATGATAATATGTGGATGGTTGTTCTATGCTGATTGTTTATTGTTATTACAAAAGATGACCTTTTGGACTATTTTTTAGAAAATAAATGAGGTGTCGAGTCCGGACATGAAAACTTATTTGCTCTATAAAACAATAAGGTTTTAAACTAGGTGCATGCAAATCTTGACTGATTAATTTTGAGTACGTGAGCACCTATGAATTTATTTCTATACGTTTTGAACAAAAAAAAAAAAAAGAAGAGGGGATTACTAAGGTTTGTTTTCAAAAGAGGGTGGTTGGAAAAGAAATTAGAAAAGAGATATGGTGTCGGGTTTAGACGCCAAGTTTTATATGCTCAATATGTCACGCCTCAAACGTCAAGTGTGTACCCATCCCTCGGCGGTCGATTAAATTGTGACGTCCCAAGACACGTTGCCGATCCTTTCATTTTAATGCGAATGCAGAAGCGAATAGCCCCAGACAACACAAAGATATGATAGAAAAGTTGGGCCAAAATTTTGAAAACTACACATAACACCTTTATACAAAACTAACTAGTTTAATTACAATGCTAGTCTATTCACGAAGGTCTACAAAAGTAGAAATGCTACTAGCCCTCTAAGCATTCGAACTATCAACCGAAGACTCTAAGATCTCTGGCTCCGGAGAACTTGGGTCTACCATTGCACCACTAGGAGGGTCAACTGTACCCTTGTCAAAAGCAATTTGTAGCACCGACATAGGGATCTTAGATTCCGATAGGGGACCTTCTCTGGGTCCATCTCGCCCGCGACGATACCACGATTTGTATTGATGGGGTACCATCTGGGATAGACCCGCATCAACCCAAACAATGGATCTTACAAGTTCGTAGACCCAGGCTTCATGACCCCTAGGAAGAGAAATCAAAGAGACCTGTTCGGTGACCTTCTTCGGCTAGCCAAAATGCTCATGAGAGATCGCCATCTAAGGACCTGAGAATGTTATTCCACGACGAGGTGAGACGATGTCTCAGCACGTTCACGCCCTAAACTCTGACTAGGAAAGATATACGCCTAAAGGCTACCTATGCACACACACAAGATAGAGGACTTACCTTTGTCTCAACTCCTTCCTACAAGTCAGTATAATTTATATTCTCAATTGATCAATCCAAATCAATTCCCTGATCAACTTAGTCAATCCAACCAACGATCAATCAATACCATCGGTACTATCTATCGATCCGATATGACCACTACTCACACAAGCTGAAATACATGTCAAGGCTCTCACAAACTACAATATATGGTCATAGTTCTCACAAGCTGATATAGATAGATAGTAGCTCGCACAAGCTGATAATATAGATCGTGCTTTCACAAGCTGATATAACGATCTTAGCTTACACAAGCTAATAAGGTATACTGCTCTCACAAACTAACGTATCAAAGTATATAGGTTGATACAGTATACTACTCTCACAAGCTGACATGCAAAGCCAAAAGCTAATAAAAAGTATACTGCTCTCGCAACCTGACGTATCAAGCACTTAGGCTGATACAATATACTGCTCTCACAAGCTGACGTACAAAGGGTCCCAAAAGCTGACGATAAATATGCTCGCATAAGTTGACATACAATCATGCTCTCACAAGCTGATAAACCATCAAGTTAAAAGTCTCAATAAAAATAGTCATGTGTGGGTACACGGTTGGCCTAAGCTAAAACACAATATCTTTCTTTTAGAAAATCCCTCTATTTAATATAGTTCATAAACACATTTATGATGCTATAAACCAACACCCGGTATTTTCTAATTAAAATACCAAAATCACACAATTTGGGATAAATGCCAAAATTTACCAATTTCACTCAATTTACACAATCTAGCATTCAATCAAATAAACCAATCATACCATTGAAATCAGGAAAAAATTCCGATCACCGGCTATCTCGGTATGATTTTCGGAAAATAATAAATAATTAAATAATTACCAAAATTAATTAAATAAATACAATTAAATGTCATAAATAGAGACTTAGGCCGGAAAAGCCTAATTAAATACCGAAACAGGCCTGAAAAAAATTTCGAACCTATCTAGATAAATAATACAACCTATCTAGTTGCTAATTAAGCCAATCTAACCACCTAACATGCAATAACAAGTAATTAAATTGGTAATCCGTTCTAACTAACCATCTAAACCATACTTAGCCTAAACTAATCAACCCTTAATCATAATTAACTCTGTAAGCAGAGTTTAGTGAGTAAACTCACCAGTTTTGAAATCCGATGAGTTCATAGTGACAGCAACTTGGAGACAGGCAACAAACTTCGAAGTGGCGGCACTCTATGAGGTCCGAAAGCAGTCTGAAATGGGCCTTGAAGCCCACGGTTCCTTGCTAGCTTTGGCTTGTGTTTGTTGGGCCGAGGGACTGAGCTGGGCGACAGTTTAGGCTGGAAGTGGCGAGGGTGGTTGGCAGACGGCTGCAGTGGTGCACGGCGAAGGTGGATGGCGACAGAATGGCGACAACGGGGCTCCGGTTAAGCTCGACATGGCTTAAGGAGGCTCGGGGGATGAGCTGGGCTTGCAGGACAGCGAGTTGGAGGCAGATGTCCAAATGGCACGCAACAGGCGAGTGACGGCAAGTGGCAAGCTTGGCGGCAGTCGGACGGGCGAGCGACGGGCAGGGGAGGTGGCTGGCTTAGTTTTCTTTGGTTTCTCAAAGCTCAAAGCTCACTGTAAAATGGAGAAAGCAGGTTGCAAGAGGAAGAATAAGACAAGTGCCTTGTGGAGGGTTCTCTTGGCCCAAAATATCCTATAATTGATCATTAGATGGCCCCCCACCATGTCTGCCCTATCCTCAGCCAAATAGCAGCCAACAAGTTTCCCTAGGAAGCCATTGAAGTGGTCCAAAAGTCCTTCCCCACATGGCCTTACGAATTTGCCACACAATTCCCCCAAATTGAACCAATTTCTCTTCAATTGGACTTAAACCGGTCCCTACAAAATCCACCAAGGTGTCCTCAACCAAATTGACATTTTTCCTTGGCAATAGAACCAACTTGAATCCCAAAAATGCGATAAAAAATGGTCCTCTGAATTTTCCGATAAAAACGGCCATATTTTGAATTTTCGCCAAAAATCTCGAGTCACAGAAAAATCTTCAGAGGATGAGTTGACAGTCCCGAAATAAATCGTGACAGAACATAACTTTCAATTTCTGAAATCGGATTCAAATTCGTGGTTAATTTCAATCTGGCGCGATTTTAGCATGACCTACCCTACCAGGTAGTTTTCAGAAATTTTTAGCGTAATTAACTCGTGGTTGATTTATTTCGAGGCACAATGTACATCTTTGACAAATTGGTGACTCTCGATTGTTGTGAAAATCTTGAGGTTTCAAATACGGGTACAAGGTACCAAAACAATAGAAAAATCGGTTTAATGCTGATCGACGAGAATTTGCGATTTGGTGGAATCACCCACACTTAGTCAATATCTCAGTCAAATTGACTTATCTTTGATCTCTAATCGATTTTTAACTGTGTTGTAATGACCGCTGCATATAAGCACAGTTAAGTAGTTGATTTCTGGTTGAATTCTCAAATCTATTGCATTAAAATCCCTTAACGGCTTTACCTAATAATCTAGTTATCTCATGAGTAACCAGCTCAGAGAATAGAACTCTAGGCACGTCGATGAAAAGCCTAACTTATTCAATTGAAAGCAGGATTGGGAATTCAAAATGTCACATAATAAAATGAGGAGGTTTTATACGAGGTGCATGCAAAGCTTGGCGGGTTAATTTCAAATACGGGACCCTGTACGAATTTATTTCGAAATGTTTGAACAAAAAAAAAAAAGAGTTGCTAAGTTTATTTTTAAAAGGGGTTTTGGTGTTTTGGCTATATGATGAAAGGTAAAAGGTTGACCTGATTGATGAGGTGCTTGCATGGTTAGGTTATTTAAGTAGTTTAGTTTAATTAATCGCAACTTATTTATTTACTCATAATTTATTTAATTAATTTTAATTAGTGTAAATTGTGACGAAATAGCCGTTTTGCATAATTTTACACTGACTCTCATGGTTGACTTTATACGTGAAATTGATTGTTTATTTGTGCAATTGAGTGCTTGATTGCCATTATGAATTATTATTGCAAAAATTGGATTTTGGTATTTAAATAGAAAAATATCGAGTGTCAGTTTTTTAAGGCAAAAATGTTTAGATAGTATATGAAATCATGGAATTTTGAAATGAGAGGGTACCATGCTTACTGGCTCGATATAAATGCGTGACCACGCACGATTATTTTACTCGGATGATTTTTAATACGAAGAAAATTGGCCAAGTCCATTATTTGAAATGGAAGTATTTGAGTGCAAAGCATGATGTTCTTGGCCAAGTATGTGATGGTATGTGATCATCTAATACCCTGATGTGTTTACACAAGGTAGTGAACTCGTCCTGATGCGTTTACGCATGATGATGCTTGATTAAGTTTAGATGCCCTTGACAATGGATGCCAGATTGCGGTAGAGGTCGGACCGATACTCCTTATGGAATGTTGTTGATGCATTTATGCGGGACGATGCCGTGCTCGATGGGGCGAGATGACACCCAGTTATGACGGATGATTGCCGACTAATGAGTTGGTCGTAGCTATTAGGTCATAAATAATAGGGACACGTGTGAGCGTTTGAGATAGCCGTGCCTGATTATGGGACGAAATTGTGTGGCCCGAAATGGGACGTGTCATAACAATTTGGCCTTATAATCGGGACCCCAGTGATTGTTTGAGAAACGAATCGAGATGTTCCAATTATTGAATACATTTACTATATGCATATGTTATATGCGTTGAACTAATATGTAGGGACGTGCTGAGGCGAGGTAAGTTCTGAATGGTGCATGTCTAGGACTGCCTCTGAGTGAATTCTCGTCCGAATCAAGGTTTAGGATTTTGACTCACTGAGATTTTTATCTCATCCCGTCGTGGTTTAAATATTTGTAGGTCCTTAGTTGGAGAACTCGGAGCCTAAGGTTGGAGGGTCTAGTGTGTAGGCGGCCTAGGGTTTTCTTTTGGACAGAGACTTGTTAATACGAACCCTTAGGTTAACTTGGCATGTACATGAGTGTGTTTTGTGAAAATTGGTTGTCTTGCTTTTCTATCTCGTGTTTGATTGTTGTTTGGAGTTTATTTAGTTCACTTCCGCATGTGCATAAAAAAGAAATGGTTGGCGACGCGTCCTTGGAACATCGCAAAATTTTTAGTCAATCACCGAGGGATGTGTGCATGCTCGGGGTTTGGGGCGTGACAAGAGGTGGTACCCACTTGGCTTCTAAGATAACTGGTCATCATTCCTTTAGGCTATGAGTCATCCCATTTCATTAATTACTTGGGATTCATAAGCTTCCACACTCATTATCTTTATTTAATGCATTTGACTCTTGTTCTTCAAGAAGATTGGCCTATCTAGTTTCGCCTTCTAATAAGGGTCGAAATCGAGGACATTACATGGTCCATCCATGGACCCAGCTCATATCAAAACATTAGTCCATGGTCCATCCATCGATCAATTTTTTGCTCATTATCAAATTATAGTCACAAGACAATGCCTTGTGATAAGATGACCAAGATTCCTCCCTTGGCAAGGTCTTTGCCTATGAAGTAGATGGCTCGGCCCATAAGGATATCCTAAATCCGGTATGCATACCCACCAGCCCCTCCATGGGCTCACAGCGATATTGAGCACCAAACCCACATCCTCCACTATCTAGAAATTCATACATAATCAATCTCATGATCCACAATGCATTTCACAAACCAACAATATAACATTTCGTAACTCAATTCATCCAATAGAAACACTTTTTCGTAAAGCATTTCTCACATCATTTCATAAATCAAATTCACAAATCGATATATATATATATATATATATATATAATCTTTAGTAACATCCTTCATAAAACGTTTCTCAAATCATCTTATAACTCATTCCATAAAATAATTCGTAAAGCGATGTATCATTTCACAATACCTTTCGTAAAACCATTCTCAAATCATTCTCAACTATTAAAAGGTAGTAATTTGCTCGATCCAAACTTTTATGCAACAAACATGCTTTAATTGCTCGTATGATACTCAATTTTTTTTTATCTCTTTCAAGACATGAGTTTATAAATCCATAGAAGGGATAGCACCACTCACCTTGTCGCTTACAACCAGAGAATAAACCATACTCATATCATCGAACTCGCAGCCTTATCAAATAACCGAGGGATAATGTTAAAATTAAATAAAACTTTACCTCAACTATGAAATGACTAAACAACGCTTTAACACTAACAAAATGACTCATATGTGCTGAGAAATCGCATACCTCAAGCGACTATTCAAGCCGTTCACAACATGAGGTTTAAGCACAAAACTTGGTCACATCAAAACTCTTTCCACCGAACCCTGTTTCAAATGTTCTTATAGTCAATAAAAAGCCCTTTCAACGCACTACAAGGAGCCCAACTTGACTGTTCCAAAATCAAGCTGAAAATTGACAAAATACGGGCCCAAAACTGCTGGATGCACACTGTTCATCTCGCACGGGAAACTTCAAAATTTTGTTTGGGGAAAACCGTAAACTCAAATCATGATCTGTAAAATCCTATGACTCCACAACACTCTAGACTATCATTTTTTTTTTTTTATAAAAAATATGTGGCTTAACGATCAAAACTTGGACTTCGCCTCTCGATTTTCCCAAAATTCTGAATTTGAGCCCTAAACCCGGAAAATACTTCAATTGCATGCATGAAGGGTGTGAGCGCTTATCAAGCATTGAAATATGAAGTCGAATTGCTTGGCGAGGTGTCTGTAGAATACTCCTCTTCCTTCTTCCTTCTTCCTCTTCTTTCTTTCTTTCCTTTCTCCCTTTCTTCTTTTCTTTTCCTCCTACGCGAGCGTGCGTGCTTACGGCCTCATAAAGGGGCTAAGTATTCCACTGTTCCCTTTTTGCTTTTTCTTTTGTTGACTCAACGTTTCTCTATTTTTCTTTTTATTTCTTTTTTCTTTTCCTGTCTTTCCTCCCTTTTCTTGTTCAATGGACGAAGCCCACCTTCCTTTTCTGCTGCTCTCAATCGTCCATTTTGAGGTGGTGGGTTTTCCTTATTTTCTTTTTTTTACTCTTGGACCTTTAACTCTTTGACTGGTCAACTCCCACAACTATTACAAAATTTATACCAAAGCATCCTCCAAGTATGCACTCTGTGCAAGATGACAGTAGAACAGGTAGTATTTCTTGCACATTCGCGATCACTTGACCTGATAGATATATTTTGCATTCGCTTATTTCCTATACAGGTGGAATCCCCCTAACGGAAATAGTTTGAATAGGACTTATAGATCACGCTAATTGCAACTACGATCATGGTCAAATGCGATGGTTAGTGGGTTTGAAATAATTGGGAGAGGGCTCATACTGTCTGGCCATGAATCAATATCTATGATCGAGTCGTCCATAGAGCAAACAGTTTATCTAGAAGAACTCATCACCAAATTAAGAGCAGGAATTAGGCCTTAGAAAATTAAAGAGTTAAAAACAACACACACTTTTATAACAGAAAAACTGAAATTGCATTGTTATCAAATAAGAAGACTCTAATCACACCCACGGTACAATGAGAAGAAGCTCTCAGCTCTCTCCATATTATTTCTAGCACAGTACAGACTTGCACACTCAAATGACATATTAATGCAAATGGACTAACTTTGACTCATGAAAATGCATAGTCCTCCTCTGTGTTCTTCAGGGATACGTTATTAGCTCCATGATGATGCAGTCTATGGCATCACTTATTATGCAAACTTAGTGAAGCGGTCTTACTATACTATGCACTTTTCTTAAGGTGGACAGAGATCCTGCCGTCAAGAGGTGAACTTTCACACATTCTTTATGAGTACGATTAGTTACGCCGCCCATGTTCTCGTGATGAATGTCCTGGATGATGCATACAATGGAGCCTCTCAAGCTTTTCCTCATATTCCTTAATTTTCTTCTCCAGATCCTCCTTTTCCCTGATCAGTAAGCTTGCAAGGACGTTGTGGTCGTAGGTCAATACTGCCCACTCGTTCCAATCGCCAAGGGGCTCTTTCATGTGCAACAACTTAAGTTTGTTCTCCTCCAACTTTGGTTGAATGTGGAATTTCCCTCTTATGGCTGCTAAGTAGTCCACGGTGGTCATGATCTTTTCGGAGGTTGAACTTCTCTCGTTGTTCCTCGTCAACAAGTTCTGCATTGGAAAGATCGAGGAAAACAGATAATCATCAAACTTCAAAGATTACAATAACACTGTTGGATATAGTGAATAATACTGTGATACGATGGACAGAGGAGAGAGGTGAGTCTTACTCTTACCTTTGCAGGCTTAGGTGCTCTCTCTAGTCCTTTGGCCCTCCTATTTATAGATATGGGGCCGAGCATCCTCGGCATTCTCCCGACTCTTCGACATGCATTAACCTTCATTTTCGACGCGTTTTTCAATCTAACCATTGTTTTTCTTCATGTACTACGTTTTCGCACTTTCCATGTGATATTAATCTGGTTGGTGGTTTTCATTCTTACGTTTTCTCTCATAAAACTACTGAGGTCGATCCTATTTTCAAGGTCGCATCACATGAGGAAGTATTTTATTTTATTTGTTTATTCTCGTCGTGGAAATCATGGAGCCCCTTCTACTTTTTTAGTAAATTTTAGTATATTATCCATGCTTCCCATGCGTTCCATTTTCATGTGTCATTATGAAGATTGGATCAGAAAAAATAATGCCGGGTGATGTTTCAAATCAATTATCACTTCGTATCTATTATAAAAATATAGAGAATTTCGCGTGGAGTACATTGTCATGGATATCAATGAAGGTAACAATTTAATATTTTGGCCACCCGCCTAAGTTTTCATTCGCATTTTATGCAAATCAATGCTAATGACAATATTTTATTCAACTATAAAACAGCATACACCTATGCGTGTGAGGGAAAATATAGGAAAAGAAAAGGTTGAATATGTGTAGAGAGAAGAGATGTATAAAATAAAATAATAACATCCGATAAGAATTCTAAATAATTACAAGTTATCTTTAGATTTTGAAAATAAGATACTTATGGGATTAACTGGTACTTATGTTGACTGTCTCCAAAAATACTGAGATCGATCCTGTTTTCACGGTCGCATCACATGGTGGAAGTATTTTATTTCATTTGTTTCTTCGCGTCGTGCAAATTAATGGAGCCCTTTCCACCTATGCGCGTGAGGGAAAATATAGGAAAAGAAAAGGTTGAATATGTGTAGAGAGAAGAGATGTATAAAATAAAATAATAACATCGGATAAGAATTCTAAATAATTACAAGTTATCTTTAGATTTTGAAAATAAGATACTTATGGGATTAACTGGTACTTATGTTGACTGTCTCCAAAAATACTGAGATCGATCCTGTTTTCATGGTCGCATCACATGGTGGAAGTATTTTATTTCATTTGTTTCTTCGAGTCGTGCAAATTAATGGAGCCCTTTCGGCTTTTTTAGTATCTTTTAGTATCCATGCTTCCCAAGGTTCCATTTTTTTTAGATGTCAGTACGATGAAGTTAGTTGATCTTTCATGTCCATTATGAATCTGTATCTGTAAGTGAATGGGCGAGAATTTCGCGCGGAGAGGGTTATTAAACAAAAAAATATTTATTCCGTACATGTGACCAAGGTGTGAAAATTGAACGGAAGCCACCCGCCTGAGTTTTAAGCTCGCATATTATGCAAAGCATGGGGTTAGCGACAACAAGGCGGGATTCTCTCTTGAGCATGCACACTTTGCGCTTAATGTGCAGTTAGAATGGTCATTTGATTCATAATTTTCAACTTCATTGAGGTCAAATTGAGCTGTACGAAGTCGAAGTGATATAGAGATTCAAACTACACGTAGATTGTGAAATTAAATGCTTCCGAAAATTCGAGGGGCGATTTGTTGCCCTGGTGTATGCATCATGTTAATCTGAGAGACCTCATCAAATTAGTCCAGCGTTGCTTAATGGTGTCACAACATATTACAGTAAATACACCACAACAGAATGGTATTGTAGAACACATGAGTATAACCTTATTAAAAAGAACTAGGTGCATGTTATCTAACGCTAGTTTAGGCAAGGAGTTCTAGACCAAGGCAGTCAATACAGCTTCTTGGTTGGTAAATCGCTCTCCTTGCAAAACACTTAAGGAGGTATGTTTAAGTAAACCTGTTGATTATTTTTTTCTTGGTGTATTTGGATATCTGGCATAAGTACACGTTAGTGAGGGGAAAATATAACCTAGAGTAAAGAAATGCATCTTTCTTGGTTATACATCTAGTGTAAAGGGTTAATAGACTTTGGTATGCTGATTCATTTGAGATCATCATCAATAGAGATGTTACTTTTGATGAGTCTATTATACTTGATCATAGCAAAGAATTTTCTGTTCTTGTCATGAAAATCTAAAAGGTGTTGCGAAGAAGGTGAAGCTTGAAGTAATTTCTTCATCACCAATTCAATCGTCTACTGATAATACCAAGGTTGAAGAACTTGAAGGGGAATACTATTTTATTGCTAGAGATACAGACCAATAAGGACAATGAAGCCTCCATGGGATATATGGTTA
The DNA here is from genome assembly GCA_019915185.1 of Eucalyptus camaldulensis. NCBI lineage: Eukaryota > Viridiplantae > Streptophyta > Magnoliopsida > Myrtales > Myrtaceae > Eucalyptus > Eucalyptus camaldulensis. The sequence goes on from JAHSVA010000008.1 coordinate 31,091,651, forward strand.
CACATATTTTGTTCCTTATGAATAATATATTGAGAATAAAACCTTTGTTCAAAAGACTCGACGAAGTGGTTAGCTGCCATGAATGAAGAGATGGAGTCTCTTGAAAATAATCAAATTTGAGAGCTTGTCAAGCCACCAAAAGGAAGGAAAATTGTAGGCTACAAATGAGTTTTCAAAAGAAAGGAATGTATTCCTAGAGTTGAAGACATCATATTCAAAGCTTGTCTAATTGCTAAAAGATACAGTGAGATTGAGGAACATGGTTTTAATGATGTGTTTTCACTTGTCTTTAAACAACTCCATTTGGGGTTGTCTTACATTAGTTGCTATCAATGATTTAGAAGTGGAATAGCTAAATACGAAAACAGTTTTCTTACATGGTGGACATGAAGAGCAAATCTATATGAATCAACCAGAAGGTTTTCAATTTGAAGGCAAGGAAGATCATGTTAGTCTACTAAAAAAGTCTACATATGACTAGAAGCAATGACCTAGACAATAGTATAAAAGGTTTGATTCGTTTCTAGTGCAACTTGGTTATTGTAAGCAAATATGATAGTTACATATATCTGTGCAAACTTTAAAATGGCATTTCCATTTATCTACTTTTATATATTGATGATATGTTGATTGCAACAAAAGATAAATTCGATATACATTATTTGAAGGAATGGTTGCGTGCTAAATTTGAAATGAAAGATTTAGGTGCAATGACGAAAATCCTAGGTGTGGAAATTCAGGGAGATCAAAAAAGTGAAATTGTATCTCTCTTAGAAAGCTAATTGAGAGTTGTTAGATCATTTTGGCATGAAAGATGCCAAACTAGTAAATACTCCTCTGGCTACTCCTTTTTTATTATCAATTAATCTATGTCCACATATGGATAAGGAGATAGAATAAATGCCAAGTATTCCATACTGTAATGTAATTAGCAGTCTTATGAATGGCATGGTTTGCACTCGACTCGAAAATTCAGAAGCTGTCAGCGTGTCAAGAAGATATACATCTTGCCTAGGCAAAGTGGATGGGCAAGTTGTAAAGTGGATTTTGAAATATATGATTGGTACTTCTAATTATGGTTTAAAGTTTGGGAAAACAAGTGACACTCTTACATAATATGCTGATTTTGATTATGCTAGTGACCTTGATAAGAGGAAGTCTTTGACTGGGTATATTTTTACTATCGAAGGTTGTGCAGTTAGTTGGAAAGCTACTTTACAATATAAGGTTGCTCTGTCTACCGCAGAGGTATGGCTGTTATACAGGCAGTTGAAGAGGGCATATGTTTAATAGGCTTATTTGGAGAACTCAATGTGGATCATGGTGTGACTATTGTCTGTGGTGATAATCAGAGTGCTATACATCTTACAAAAATCAAATGAATAATAAGAGGACAAAGCACATTGATGTGTAGTATCATTTTATTCAAGACATTCTCAAAGATGCTTATGTCAAGGTTTTGAAAATTGGTACATAGGATAATCCAATTGATATGTTGAGGAGGACCTTACCTATTGCCAAATTCAATCATAGCTTGGATTTGGTTAACATCTATTGCAATTAAGTTTTACTATAGTGGGAGGAGAAGATTGTTTGTCCCTTATGTCTAATTCAAGCCAAGGTGGAGATTTGTTGAGTATATCTTGAATTCTTTATGGACTTGGGCTAAGGTTTTTTTTTTTTTTTTTGGTAAAGGACTTGGGCTAAGGTTAGGGCTTGAGAACAGTATAAATAATATTTATCTCATGTTGGAATGATAAGAAGTAGAGATAGAAAGAGCTTTTAGTTTTTAACTGCCTTTTTGTAATCCTTGAATCTCAATAGTGGATTTTGCTTCCACTCGCCTTATGATTTTTTCGGCAAGGGTTTTTCATGTAAATCTATGTGTTCTTTTAGTCTTTCCAGTTTTAATTTTGTTGCAATTTCCGCATTAGTCATAACAATTACAAAAGTTAAATAGTCTAAAAAAGAATGATAATACACTTGTGTCGAGTCTGCATGTACGACATGTGCTAGCTATTATGCATCGAAAGTGAATCACGCTAAATTAATTTAGCATCTCCGTGACACAAACTGAAGAGCTAGTTTATCTCTTCTAGACGAAGTAGTGCGCCTCTAGATGCCTAGTTCAACTCAGCACTTTTCTTACTAATGTAATCTTATGTTGGCACGTCAATCGAACTTCCAGCCAAAGGCAAGAAAGGTTAATCAGAAGATAAGATCATATAACATTTATGAGATAAGAATAAAGGGATGATGAAAGTGGTTAAACAGCGAGCAAATGTTTGAAAAGATAAGAGTCCGCCCAACATATTTCATCTGCCCTTGTCTCAAGAAAAGCTATATAGCTGGATGTGGGGAAATTATAGCACTCACCACTTATGTAGTATTCGGTTGTTTAGACTTCATACTCCGGTTGCTGGCTTTTATTCTTACGTTCTCTCTCATGAAACTACTGAGATCGATCCTGTTTTCAAGGTCGCATCACATGGTGGAAGTATTTTAATTCGTTTGTTTTTTCTCGTCGTGGAAATTCATGGAGCCCTTTTGAATCTTTTAGTATCTTTGAGTATCCATGCTTCCCACGGGTTCCATTTTTTAACATGTCAGTACCAACAATGTTAGTTGATCTTCCATGCCGATTATGAATCTGTATCTGTAAGTGGAGGGGCGAGAATTTCTCGCGGAGAGGGTTATTAAACAGAACATTATTTATTCCATACATGTCGTCAAAGTGTGATAATTTAATGGAAGCCACCCGCCTGAGTATCGCATGTTACGCAAAGCATGTGGTTAGCGACAATATTTCACACTTTGTACTTAATGTGCGGTTAGAATGGTAATTTGACTCATACTTTTCGAATTCATTCAGGTCGAATTGATCTGTATGAAGTCGAAGTGACGTAGAAATCCAAACTGCGTGTAGATTATGAAATTAACTGCGTTCATATTCGAAAAAATTAGGGGCACAAATTGTCCCTGAATTTTCTTCAGGGCAAACAGCCCTGGTGTATGCAGCGTGTTAGCACGAGAGACCTCATCGACTTAGTCTAGTGTTGTCTGCAGAGGGTACCTTAGAGACCACAGTAAGAAACTGTCCTTTATGTACATGCCAGCAAAGTTGTAGAACCATCTTGGATTACCTGTAAAATGAAAGGGACAAAAGAAAATAGAAATACTTCACCGCTATCCCTCAAGTTTGTAGGCTTACGTCTTGCTCATTTCTCTAGGCTTACTGGGAAATTACATTTTCTATGAGAATAGAGGGCCCTAAGTTTTAAATTAAGTTTCTCTTAGTTCCATCTCGCCTGGATATGTACTAGTGAAAGTTGTATATAAGCCTGATAAAATCACATGCAGTGCGTTCATAGTCGCATCTATTTAAAGGGCCATGCTCTGTGTCGAAATCACACTTTCCTGGTAGTATCATACTTCCTCATTCCGTTGTCCACTGAGCACTCGCCCTTCTCAGGGTATCCAACAAGTTCTTGAGGTACTCTGCTGGATTATCTCCATGCATTTATTTAAAGCTATTTCCTAATTATAACGGGTCTTTCTTACGATGAACTCGGTTAAAAAATATATAATTACAATTTTCTTTGCAGGTTGTAGTCAAGATGGCAGATCGCAAGATGGCAAATCACCAGTTGGAGAATTTAATGAGGAGAGTAGGCTCAAATCCAAACTTAAAACAAAATGACAAGATGCTGCATGTTCACAGTCCGCTCGGTGGTTCTAATGAGTGGGTCGTATTGACCTATAATCTGCAGGTCATAGGAGATTACATAAAGGAGAACTCGAAACTGCGTAAGAAGCTGGACCGTGTGGTCGAACAGTATGTTAGCCAGCTAGAAATTTATGGGGGGAACATGAATCCTTACCCGGGCGATCCCTCGGAAAACCCTGATTTATGGAAAATAATGAGTCGGAAGTTGGAAGCTTTAGAGCGAAGGGTCACAAACCTGGAAGAACACGCAGACGAAGCATGACCTCTATATTGGCAAGTGCAAACTGGCGAAGGGAAGACGTTGTTCTGTACTGTGTCAAAGATAACGTGTTCAGGGTGATCCTCATAATATATTCAGGAAACTATCCTTTTTTCTACTTCAGTTAGACATGTGAGCTTGGCCTTATCTGGAAGCCTAGGATGGGTGGATAAGTGAGGCCTTTTACCATTTAGTCCGTTCAACTAAAGCGAACTTCTCGTCCTCTGTCCGCTTGAGGCTGGGAAAAAATGTGTTTGTGTTATCTTTACGTATTCGTCTGAATAAAATCGTGTTCCTGCAAGTATGTAAGATTTCGCGTATGTCTTGCCCTTCTCTTTGTGTTTTTCACCTTCTGAGTCACAATTATTAGATTAATTCATGTTGAGACGGATGATGCCACGCAGGGGACAAATAGGTTGATTTATAAAATTTAACAATTTTTTGCGGAATAACTCAAGTTTAATAGATGCAAGAATAGTTTGATAATCTCATATGCAAGATGCTTCAATCAAATAAATTTTCAAACAAGGAAGGAGATGGAAGATGATGCCCGCAGATCTCATAGAGGTTCGGATCAGATCGAGGATACTTCCACTCTCCTAGATTAATAGCCATCAACAAGGCCGATATCTACCTGTTATCTCAAGAGACAGCTACAGGGAAGCAAGTACTGATTTTATGTGAAGCTTTATATCATAGCATCAATACACAAGCATTGCTCATATACTTCTACACTTTTTCATTCACAGATTTCAATCAACAATAATTCTTGATAGAGTGAAGCACAAATGAGCACTAGCAAGTTCACAGTGGGAGAACGAGATAATATCAAACTTGTAATTCTCTCAATTTTCATCCACTCCCTCAACTTGCTTTGAATCCCTCGTATAGTTCTCGGCTCTCACAAGAGAAGAATTGCTAAGCTAGCCAACGCCGACGCTCCAACTAATAATGGTGCTCCAATAGCCACTAATTTTTTTTTAACAAAGAAACTGGCTATTGGAGAAGCAAGTTTGATCTTTCCTAAGCATCGATTTCTATCTTCACAATGAAGTAGGACCTCGCCTATCACAAAAAAACAAGTTTCTATCCTTCATAATTAATCAGTTCAAGTGGTTTTCATGAACCTTCAACTATACACTTCAAGCTTTCTAAGAACACCTGAATCGCTTAGTGGGTAGGTCATTTGGTCACTCAATTGGTTCAAGCCAGTTATCCCCCATGGTGACTTTTCTAACACCTCTATCATCAAATTCCAAAGATCTAAAGGATCGATAGGCCACGCTTTCACGGTTCGTAGTTGTGCTGGAAATGAGAATCAAAAGAGCTTTTACCCTTTTTTTTCTACATGAGATTTATGTTCTCGTTAAGCTCATCTTGGATATGCTGACCCAACCAAACTTCGCACTTGACAATGTCTTCTACTTGAATTGTCCTATGTGCGCGAACCTTAGTTTTAAAAGAAGGGACCTTGCCACACCTTCATTTCATGGAAAACGTAAAATAATGTTAAAAGTAGTGGTATTTCACTTTTGTCATTTCTGGCTCCCACTTATTTTATACCTCTCAAGTCATTTCACAAAGTCGGACTAGGGGCAAGCTCCATAGGGCATTCTTTCCCCGCTAATTTTGCCAAGCCCATTCCCTTGTGTCACGCTCTGATCCTCGAGCGCATGCCCATCCCTCGGTGGTTAATTAAATTGCCACATCCCAGGATGCGTCGCCGATCCATTCATTTTAATGCACAAGCGGAAGCGTATAAATAAATCCCTAGATAACACAAAGATGGGATAGAAAAGCAGGACTACAATTGCACAACCACAACACACATTTATACACAGCTAACTAGTTTATTTACAATACTAGTCTATAGGCAAAAGTCTACAAAAGTATAAAGTCTACAAGTACTCTAGGCATTCGAGTCCCTAGCTGAAAACTCTGAGGTCTCCTGGGGACTCAGGTCTACCATTACACCACTAGGAGGGTCAGCTGTACCCTCGCCAAAAGTGATCTCTAACACCGACATAGAAATCTCAGAATCCTGTAGAGGACCTTCTCTGGGTCCATTGCGTCTGCGACGATACTACGCTCTGAATTGATGGGGTACCCTCTAAAGTAGACCTGCATCAGCCCAGACAATGGTTCTCACAAGTTCATAGACCCAAGCTCCTTGGTCCCCGGGAAAAGGAATCTGGCTGGGCAAAACACTATGGAGGAACTGCCATTCAAGGACCTGAAAAGGTTGAGCCCACGACGGGGTGAGGTAATGTCTCAGCAAGTTCACTCCTTAAACTCTGACTATGAAGGAAATACGCCTAAAGGCAGTCTATGCACACACAAGACATAAGACTTACCTTGCCTCAGTTCCTTTCTGCAAGTTAACACAATTCATATATTCAACCAATCAATTCAATTCAAATCATCGCTCCATCGATCCACTCAGTTAATCAACTCAATTTGACACCATTGACATGGTCCATACCATTTATCAATCAATACCATCTATAAATTCAACACTATCTATCAATTCAATTGATACAATCACTGCTCACACAAATTGAAATAGAGGATCATAGCTCTCACAAGCTAATATAGATGATCATAGCTCTCACAAGTTGATATAAATATATAGTAGCTCGCACAAGCTGATATATAGATTGTTGCTCTCACAAGCTGATAAATGATCATTGCTCACACAAGCTGATATAAGGTATACTTGTTGGAGAAAACTCCTTTGATACTTTGAAGTTGACAAAACTTATTCAAAGTCTATTCTTAAGACGACTAGACTTTAGTGTCAAAGTCTGAAGACATCTAGACTTTGTGTCAAAGTCCGAAGACTCCCAAACTTTGTATCAAAGTTTGTCCATACTAACAAATTCCAGACTAAACGCTACTGAAGAATGAAGACTTATCCAAATGCAAGATTTTGTTTATCTCTTCAGGAGTTCAGTTCGTATGGTTTATGGATGGCTTTCTAGTTGGATATATCACCTATGAGATTGATTATCTTTATTGAAATCAATTTAGATAAATCAAATCTTTTCGGATTGCAAGTAAATATGGAAAGAATCTACTTATGAAACCAAGATCCTAAAAGTATGGGCGAACAAGATTGACGGGTTTTCATCACAATCTTCAAACGGCTAGAGATCTCCTTGATTGATTTTGTCCAACGGGTAGATTGGAAGAATTCCTGTGGAAAGTGCCAACGATCGAGAAGGCATGAAGGAGTATTTAAGGTGGACTTTCTAGTTGTTCAATGGAGTGCGTGAAAGAAAAATTTCAAAGTCTAAAGCTTACCATTTTCTTGTCATTTATATTCCAAGCTCAAAGTTGTATTCAAAAGAGAAAGAAACTTATAGTGTGACTTTGTGAAAGAGTAGTAAAAACTCTTTACTGTAAAGTTGAGATCACAAGGCTATAAAATCTCTTTTGATTCTTAGTGGAGCTGAAGGCTGTTAGCATGAAGAGTGGATGCAGGCTTATTTTAAGCCGAATCACTATAAATTATGTGTTCTTATTCTCTTCCTTGAACTCATTTATTTTGTTCATAGTTCTATTTAACCACTAAAGTTTGAACTTGCTCAAAGTCTGTTGTTCTTTAGACTCAGTTTCAAAAGCAAATTATTTCTATTGTTCTTTGCGATAAATTGTCTTCACACATATTCACCCCTCTCTAGGTGTTCATACTAGCACTTACAAATGGTATTAGAGCCTGTGTGCTTATTTCATTGAAGTGTTTTTACTTCTAAGTTAGCGATCTATGGCTAGTATTTTGGCTTTGGGATTGGTTGAAGGTCAAAGCAACACTAGATCTCCTTACTTTGATGGGAAAGAGTACAATGTGTGGAAAAATAAGATTGAGGCATTTCTGAGATCAAAAGATCCCCTGGAGTGGGATGTGCTAGAAAAAGTGATCAATCCTAAAGCTATATCAACCTTAGAAAGAGGAAAAGAAGTTGTAGATGTTGGCGAAACAACACAAGTAGAAATAACCAAGAGAAAAGCTCTTAATGCTAAAGTTATCTACTCTTTATACTATGTCTTATCTCCTACTGAGTATAACCGAATTTCTTCTTGTGAAACAATGAAAGAAGTTTAGGACAGATTGCATGTTACCTAAGAAGGAACTGATTGAGTAAAGGAAACGAAAATCAATATTCTACTCAGACAGTATGAAGCATTCAAAATGAAGCCTGGAGAATCCATTACTGATATGTTCAGTCGCTTGACAGAGATTGTAAATGGCCTGGCTTATCAAGGACAACCAATCTCAAGACTAGTGAAAGTCAATAAACTGCTGCATGGACTTTCTAAAGAGTGGAATCATGTGAAGACATCAATTAGAGAAACTCAGAGGATCATGCCTCAATCCATAGATAAACTAGTAGGCATGCTTCAATCAAATGAAGTGAAGCAGATCAATGAGAAAGAAGTTCCAAGAGGTAAGAAGTCAATTGTTTTAAAATGTAACGATGATTCTGATGATGCAAATTCAGATGATGACATGGATGATGAAGAGCTAGTGCTTATGATTAAGAAGTTCAGAAAGTTGAATAAAAAGGGAAGAATATTCAACTGGAATAAGCAAAGCACGCAAAATTTCCAAAAGAGACCAACTGAGGACAATGAAACCAACAAAGATGTAATATGCTTCGAATGCAAGAAAAATAGGCATATCGGACCGAATTGTCATTTGTTGAAAAAAAAGAAAGGAAGAACTGAGAAATACAAAAAGGCTCTCAATGCTGAAACCTAAAGTGACACTGTGTGTGAGGAAAGTGAAGAGGAATATGCCAATATATGTCTGATGGTCCATTTCGATTCAGACTCAGAATCAGAAACAGGCTCTGATTCAGATTTAGTTCAAGAAGTTAAGGTAAGTAACTTAAAAATTCCTGTTAAGAAGAACTTTGTCTCAATCTCAAAACCTCTTTTAAAATGATTTCCGAACTAAAAAAGAAGAATTCTAAGCTCAAGCAACAGGAAATTTATTGAAAAAAAAAAAGTTTGAAAGTCTGGATAAAAATTTTGTTAATTTGAAAGAAAATTATGATTCTCTTGCTAAGGAAAATGTTACTCTGAAAGAAGACCTTTTAAATGTTTCAAAAAGATTTTCAAAATGATCCAAAAAGTTAGAGAAAATTCTTTCAGTACAAAGACCCTATTTTAATAAATCTAATTTAGGTATGACTTTAGAAACCATTCCATTGATTGATTTTCCCAAGGTAAAAGAGAGACTCAAACAAAGACCTGTAAAGGCATTTTACAAAATTCATTTTCAAAGAGTTTTTGTAAAACTTGTTGGCTGAAGTGCATTTAAATGTTCAAAGTACAATAGCTTAGAACATTTTGAGAAGGAATGTACCAAAGGTTGGAGACCTGTTAAGAAGGACTGGGCAAAGTCTGTCTTTAATACTAACTCTCCTGGACTCAAGAAAATATGGGTACCAATGAAAACTTGGTAGAAGGTTTGAACTACAATCTATTCAACATAAGTCAACTTTGTGACACTGGATTCAGAATAAACTTCTGAGAAGGTATCTGTTTTTGAACGAGTCATGACTTCTCCCAGTCTTTCACTGGGCGAAGGCATGGGAATATTTATCTTCTAGATTAAACCCAGAAAGTTCTTAGTACCTTATATCTATTCAAGACAAAGCAAGTCTCTGGCATCAAATGCTTGAACATGTCAACATGAAGCAAATTGCCAAGATTTCTTATAATAAGCTTGTTCATGGTCTTCCCAACCTCGCTTTTCAAAAGTCTGAATTATGCACTCAACATATTTTGGGAAAACAGGTTTGAAGTACCTTGAAACCTGTAAATCAAGTTTCTACCAATCAAGCTTTGCAGCTTTTGCATATGGACCTTTTTGGACCAACTAGAACTCAGAGTATTGGTGAAAAGAAATATTGTCTAGTAATCATGGATGATTACTCTCGCTTCACTTGGGTTTATTTTCTGGCAAGTAAGTCCAAAGTCTTCTCTTATTTATCAAAGTTTGCAGAGAAGGTTCAAAATGAAAAGGGTTATAATATTTCATGCATACGAACCGACCATGGAAGTGAGTTTGAGAATCAGAATTTTGCGAAATTTCGTGATGAATCTGGTTTCCGGCATGTTTTCTCTTCTCCATACACTCCAGAACAAAATGAGTTGTGAAAAGGAAAAACAAATCCTTACAAGAGATGGCCAGAACCCTTTTAACTGAGAGCAATATATCCTCTCCATTTTGGGTAGAAGCAGTTTCTACAACTTGCTACATCATCAATAAAGTGTTCTTGAGGCTTATCTTGGAGAAAACTCCTTATGAAATCTATAAAGGAAAGAAACCAAATGTTTCTTACTTCCACATCTTTGGATGTAAATGTTTTGTTCTAAAAAATGCAAATGATCGAATTAGGAAGTTTGAAGAAAAATATGACAAAGGAATCTTCCTTAGTTATTCTACTTCAAGCAAAACTTACAGGGTCTTTAACAAGAAGACTTAATCCATGGAAGAATCTATGAATGGCAAGTTTCAGGATTATGCGCAGACTCAACCAGATCAGACTCAACTTGAAAAATCTGAACCTGTTCCAGATTTTACAAAATCTACTTCCCTTGAAGAGGTTCAGACTTCTGGAGAGCAGAAACAAGTAGATTGAGAAGTTTTAACCAAAGAAGAGGATCAACAAACTTTCAGATCAAACAACAATTGGAAACACAAGTCAAGTCATCCCAAAGAACTCATCATTGGCAACATTGATGAAGGAATTCGAATCAAATCCAAAAGGTGAGAAGAGTCGAGTGCTTTATAGCACTTGTTTTTTAGATTGAAACAAAAGGTGTAAATGAAGCCTTGTCGGATGAAAGCTAGATAGAAGCTATGTGAGAAGAGTTCAAATAGTTCAGCATCAACGATGTTTGGGAGTTGATTCCAAAACCTAAAGGTAAATCTATAATTGGGACAAAATGGGTCATCATGAACAAGATGAACGAGAAAGAAAAAGTAGTCAAAAATAAAGCAAGATTTGTGGCCAAAGGATATACTCAAGAAGATTGGATAGACTATCATGAGACCTATGCACTAGTAACGAGGTTAGAAGCAATTAGATTATTACTTGTTTTCACTTACTATAAAAATTTTAGGTTATTCTAAATGGATGTAAAGAGTGCATTCCTAAATGGGTTCATTCAAGAAGAAATCTATGTGGAACAACCACTAGGATTTAAAGATCCAAGAAAGCTAGACTCAGTCTATAGACTGAAAAAGGCATTGTATGGACTGAAGCAAGCATCTTGAGCCTAGTATGAAAGGTTGAGTAAGTTTTTAATTCGAAACGATTTCAAAAAAAGGAAAATAGATACTACTTTGTTCTTAAAGAGAGAATGAAAAGATTTTTTACTAGTACAGATTTATGTAGATGATATTATCTTTGGTTCTACTAATGAAAATCTATGCAAGAAATTTTCAAAGTCTATGCAAGATGAATTTGACATGAGTATAATGGGTGAGTTAACTTTCTTTCTGGGATTGCAAGTTAAACAATCAAAGAAATGTATATTCATTCACCAGGAGAAATATGCCAAAGATCTGATCAAGAAATTTGGGTTAGAGAATTGCAAAAAGACAAAGACACTTATGTCAAGTTCCTTAAAGCTGGACAAAGAAGAAAAAATGAAGAAAGTAGATCAAAAGCTTTACAAAAGCATGATCAGTTTAGTGTTTGCATATGTGCTAGATTTCGGTCTAATCCTCCTTGTGAACTGTTGGAAGAGGAAGTTGAACAAGATGTTGTTCCTCTCCATACTTTAACTCCTCGGGTTCTATACAAGCTTTATGATCATCTGAAAAAGGGTGGTTTGCCAATGTCCTTTATTATTGATTTTCTAAGAGAACATAATTACAAGAATGAAAAGTTGTTTCTGAGAATGATGGAACGTTTAGGAATAGCAAAGAAAGGAGCAGCAGATGAGGCTTTCCTTAACTTTCTTGTCGATCCTAGATTTAGCTCTTTCAATCAGCCTGAAAGCAAAGATGATGATGAGAGGATGTTTTCGAATTTTCAGCTGAGGATTGGCATTGCTGTTGAAATGCCTAGTGATGGAACGAAGCTTTTTTGGTTTAAGGATCATAAAAGGGTTTACACCCAAATGTTGAAAAGAGGGGTGATGAACCCTTGATCAATCAACTTTGATTTTTTAGACCCGATCAAAGTGAATTGAGGGAGAAATTGGCTTTCCTTCAACTTGAAAGCTTCTTCTATAAGACAACTATTGTGTATTCGGAGTTGACTACCTTTTTCTATTCAAACCTTTCTTTCCTTGATTAGAATCATTTCAAAGTCACTGTGAGTGATAAGGACTATCTGGTGGATGTTGATATATTGGTTGACATTATTGGGGTGGAAAGGAGTGGTTTCCAATCAATAAGTGTCTCGGTTGGTCAGGCAACAAGATTTCTTGTTAGGGACAAACTACCCGAAGGAAGCATCACTTATTCTAGATTTATAGCCTCAAATGTCTTGCTGCACAAGATTGTCATAAACTACATCAGACCAAAGGCTGCTTCAAAAACAAATGTTTCCAGATTTGAAGCTAGACTTATGTTTGCTATCTCCAATGGTATGAAGTTCTCATTCCGTCATACAATCCTCATGCACATGTATAGGACTATTATGAAGGATAAAGGATAGATGCCTTATTTAATGTTGATTACAAAATTGTTTAGACATTTTTAGATCGACTTTCCCGCCTCTCTTTGCACTCGAACTGTTGTTCCTATGGTTATAGGACTGAAAATGGTTTCGAAGATAAGGTTGAAAGATCTAAACATGGCTATAGAGTGCTTGAAGGAGGAAACTCGTAGCAAAACCAAGAAAAAGTCTCCTGGACAAAAGAGGAAAGGCAAGGAAATTATGCAAGAACCTATCAAGAAGAGAAGATCCCTCATTCTGCAGGACAAAGATGATGAAGATGATCTTACCATTTCTACCTTTGCCTTGAAGAATCTTTGAAATGTTGTTGGTTTTGAGCAATGCAAGGAGATAGAAGAAGGAGAGAAAGCATAAATAGAGCAAAGAGAAGAAGAAAGAGAAGACAGAGAAGAAATAGAGGAAAGAGAAGAAACAGGAAGAGAAGCTACAGAAGAAGAGTAGGGTCAGGATGACTCCTATGAAGCAACAATTGCAATATCCTTATCTAAGGATTCACAAGCTACTAGGAGTGGATAAGTAGGAGAAAGAATATAAAAAGAACATTACTTTCATGCTGAAACCAAGAAAGAACAAGAAGAAGTTTTCTATTCTCCACCTGTAGGCATAGAAACAGGGGGAGCTCATGAGAAAACAAGTACTTCTCATTTTGCAAGTGATGATATAAGTCGATCTCTTGTCGACCTAGAAGAAGTCTATGCTTCTCATTTTCCTGAAGCTGACGTTGCAGAATCAACTATAAGTCTTGGAAGTAGAAGAGTTGATGTTCCCTCTTCTTTCAACACTCCACAAACTCAACGTGCTAAGGCTAGTGCACAAATAGAACCTAATACAGACTTTCAAAGGCTGCTCAAGCTCCTTCTGGAGTTTAAAGCACAACAATATGGTATGGAGTTTGAGATCTAGAAGCTTCACTCTGCTTTACAACCTACTTTAGATTCTCAAAATGAGAAGGTACAGAGGTTCAAGCTTTACATAAGCAAGTTTCATAGACTGCCAAGATCGAAGATGTTAAGCTAAAGGAGACAATGTGAAAGCTGGAGGAAACAGTTCAGTCAATGGGGGATTTCCAGCTTGTTTGAATTCCAAGACAAACTTGATTTCATTGTATCACTTTTCAATTTTGTTTTTCTCCACTTTTTGCTGGTGACAAAAAGGTGGAGAATGTGCATATTTAAACTTTGATTTGAACTTTTGTTTTGTTTATTGTAGATTTGATTCTATTTGACTGTTTACTGTTTGGCTATTGCAGAAATTTTGTGGAACTTTTGTGGTCATGATTATGAATATGGATGAATGCTTGAATCTTGTTGTTTGACTATTCTTCAAGATTAACATGTTTTCTGTGATTGCAGAATCGATGCTATCCAGATCCTAAACAAATTGTTTTTGTAAGATATCATGTACTGCTAAAGTATTGTTTTGCAAGACATAAGTTCTTAAATCTGCAGGGAAGTTTTATCACCATAAAAATGGGGAGATTGTTGGAGAAAACTCCTTTGATGTTTTAAAGTTGACAAAACTTATTCAAAGTCTTTTATGAAGATGACCAGACTTTAGTGTCAAAGTCTGAAGACATCTAAACTTTGTGTCAAAGTTTAAAGACTCCTAGACTTTGTATCAAAATCTGGCCATACTGACAAATTCTAGACTAAACAGTACTAAAGAATGAAGACTTATCCAGATGCGAGATTTTGTTTATCTTTTCAGGAGTTTGGTTCGTATGGTTTATGGATAGCTCTCTGGTTGGATATATCACCTACAGGATTTTGATTATCTTTATTTTTCAGATTGAAAGTAAATATAGAAAGAATCTACTTATGGAAACCAAGATCTTGATTGTATTGGCGAATAGGATTGACGAGCTTTCATCATAATCTTCAAACGGCTAGAGATCTCCTTGATTACTTCTATCCAATAGGTAGATTGGAAGAATTCCTTTGGAAAGTGCCAGTAGTCGAGAATGCATGAAGGAGTATTTAAGGTGAACTCTCCAATTATTCGATAGAGTGCATGAAAGAAAATTTTCAAAGTCTGAAACTTACCATTTTCTTGTTATTTGATATTACAAGCTCAAAGTTGTATTAAAAAGAGAGAGAAACTTATAGCGTGACTTCGTGAAAAAGTAGTAGAAATTCTTTACTATGAAGTTGAGATCACAAGGCTGTAAAATCTCTTTTGATTCTTAGTGGAATCCAACCAAAAGGCTGTCAGCGTGAAGAGTGAACATAGGCTTGATCTAAGCCAAACCACTATAAATTCTGTGTTCTTATTCTCTTCCCTAAATTCCTTTATTTTGTTTGTAATTCTATTTAATTGCTAAAGTTTGAAGTTGCTCAAAGTCTATTATTCTTCAGACTTAGTTTCAAAAGCAAATTATTTCTACTGTTCTTAGTGATAAATTGTCTTTACACCTATTCACCCCCCTCTAGGTGTTCATACTAGCACTTACAATATTGCTCTCACAAGTTGCCATATCAAGCTCATAGGTTGATATAATGTACTACTCTCACAAGTTGACGTAAAAAAGGGCTCTCACAAGCTGACAATAAATGCTCTCACAAGCTGACGTGCAATAAGGCTTTCACAAGCTGACGATTCACCGTGTTAAAAATATCCGATAAAAATAATCATATGTGGGTACATAGTCGGCCTAAGCCCAAAACGCAATATCTTTCTTTTCAAAAATTCTACTATCTAATATAATCCATCAACACATTTTTGGCATTATAAACCGATGCCCGATACTTTCTGATTAAATACCGAAAGTACATAATTTTGGGAGAAATACCAAAAATTACAATCATCACTCAATTTGCACAAAATAGCATTCAATTAAATAAACCATATACATCATTGTAATTAGCACGAAATTTCAGTCACCGACTATCATGATATAATTTCCAGAAAATAATAAATAATTAAATAAATACAAAAAATAATTAAATAAATGCAATTAAATGCAAAAAAATAGAAACTTAGGCTGGAAACACCTAATTAAACACCGAAATGGGCCCGGAAAATTTTCGAACCTATCTAAGTAAATAGTACAACTTATCTAGTCTCTAATTAAGCCGATCTAACCACCTAAATGAAAAATTAAATCGCTAATCCATTCTAACTATCCACCTAAACCATACTTAGCATAAACTAATCAACCTTTAAGCATCATTAACTCCTTAAGAAGAGTTTAGTAAGTAAACTCACCGGTTTAACGATTCGATGAGTCCACGACGATGGCAACGTGAAGACGGGCAATAAACCTCCTAGCAGCGACACCCGACAAGGCTCGGAAGAGGTTCAAAACAAGCCCAACAACTCACGGCTGGGTTGAGGGCTTAGCTTATGCTCCTTCAGCCGAGAGAGCTGAAACGACAACAGAAAAGGCTAAAACTGTGAGGACTAGCGAATAGGGCTGTAGCAAGCGAGCAGGGGGCGATGGCGGTTGCTGGATGGCGACCAAGGAAGCTCCGACATCAACCAAGGAGGCTCAGACACGGGCTGGGCTCGCGAGACAGCAAGCTGGAGGCAGAACGAGCAACGAACGGCCATGAGCTGGTGCGCGACTTGCGACAATGTGTGATGGCGGCAAGAGGTCTAGCGGGCGTGTGACGAGTTAGGGGGAGGCTGCTTGGTTTTCTCTGGTTCTTGCAAAGCTCAACGGGACTAAAAAATGGAGAAAGGTGGCCGAAAAATGGAGAAGAAGGCGACTGTTGAAGACTTGGAGGGTCCCTCTTGCCTCCTTAGCCTTCTCTCTTGTCTCTTTGTCCCTTGGAAAGGCCCCACCTCAATTAGTTGGCTTTCTCACCCCATTTTGTGTACAAAAATCTCCCTAGAGCCAATCCCAAATAGTCCAAAAGGTTAAGGGACCCTTGGCCTACAAATTTGGTACCATTTTCCCCAAATTGAACCAAATTCATCTTCAATTGGACCTAACCAATCCCCATAAATTCAACCAATGTGTCCTTGACCAAATTAACATTTTTCCTTGCCAATAGAACTAACTTGAATCTAAAAACGTGGTAAAAAATGGACCTCTGATTTTTCCAATCAAAACGGCCTTACTTTGAAATTTCGCAAAAAATCTCGGTTTGCAGAAAAATCTTTAGAAGATGAGTCGATGGTCCTAAAATAAATCGTGACATGACAGAACTTTCAATTTTTAAAATTGGGTTCAAATTCACGGTTGATTTCAATCTGGCGTGATTTTAACGTGACTTAGCCTACCGAGTAGCTTTTAGAAATTTTTAGTGCAATTAACCAGTGGTCGATTATTTTCGAGTCACATTATATATCTTTGACACATTGGCAACTTTCGATTGTCGTGAAATTCTCGAGGTCTCAAAGATAGACATAGAGTACGAAAATGACAGAAAAATCGGTCTAGTGCCGATTGATGAGAATTTTGCAATCAGGTGGAATCACCCACACTTCAATCACACATCTTAGTCGAATCGACCTATATATGATCTCTGGTCGATTTTTAACTGTGTCATAATGATCCTTTTAGACTAGCACGATCAAATAGTCGATTTTTAACTGTGTCATAATGATCCTTTTAGACTAGCACGATCAAGCAGTCGATTTTTGATCGAAGTCTAAAGTTTATTGCATTAAAATCCCTTCATGGCTTCACCAGATAGACTAGTTATCTTGTGAGTGATCAACTCATAGAATAGAATTATAAGCGCGTCGATGAAAAGCCCGATTCATTTAATTGAAAATAAAACCTAAAATTCAAGATGTCACACCTTGGCTGTGGTTTCCCTAGAGAGTAGACAAGGACAAAAATCATAATTACCCAAAATTAGTAAAACTAAGTGATCCAATCAATGGCTCACTAATTGGTTGTTGATTGTCAAGGCTAATTAACCTAATTACATCGTTAATTGAGCCTTGTATATAATTTCTAGATATATAATTAGGCTTATGTCTGTCGTGATGCGATCTCACCGGCATCCCCTCACAAGGAAATGAAGGGGCCAGGTCGAGTTTAGGGGCTTGACCACAAGAATTCCCTTACAGCTTGCATTCCAAAAGACATCATCATCTCGCCTTTCAAATTGAACCTCTTGTGAGATCGTGAGCTCTCCCAAGCTCATTCCCCGCGTGACAAGTGTTGCCATCCATACCCACACAGACAACAAACCTCAAGAGAGGAAGTCGAATATAGATATTGGATTTAAGAGTACCTTTGCCATAGTGGTCCTCCCTTTAGTATTCTCTTCCCTAAGGATGGCATCACTTCATCAATTAGGAGTTTTCCACACCGAGTATGCTAAACCAGGTGAGTTTCATTGAAACTCACATCCCTAGCGACGAGTTCATTTATACGGCCTAGTTGTTTAAACCAATCTAGAAATAAAACAAGGGTTGCCACTAGCCTCGTTTTTTAGGGTCAGCTAGAAAACCCAATCGAGGGTTAGGAGTAATCCCTTGATTCCTATATAACCAAATATCTATGTTCAAGGACTTGGGTTACGCCAATATTTCTATTAGCAACCTTTCGGTACATAACAGTATGTCATGTTTAGCTGAGGTATGCATGCACATCTTTCACTTTTTCAGGATCATTAGTCTTAAATTAAACGATCATGCGTGGTTGGTCGTTTTATGTTATTCTATTTCTAAGAAAAATGAAAAGAAAGCAACCAATTGAATTGAAAGTTGTGAAAAGTAAGTAAACAACCAAAGAAGGGATAAATCTACCATGCAATCCTAGGAAATATAAAAGAAAAACACAATTAAAAGGAATAAGAAGAAGAAAAGAACCTGCAACTTGTCGAGCTTTATACAAACAAGAAGAACCCGAGACATATGTCGGGGAATGAATAGTACAAAATAATGGTCGGAATGGACATCGACCTCCACTGTTTTCATGTCTTCACCATCTTCGGTGTGACATCCTGTTTTCAATTTAATAAATCGGGCCTTTCATCGACGCGCTTATAGCGCTATTCTCAGAGTTGATCACTCCTGAGATAACTAGACTATCTAGGGAAGTCATTAAGGAATTTTAACGCATTAGACTTGAGAATTCGACTAGGAATTGACTACTTGACCGTGCTCATCTGTAGAGATCATTTCAACATAGTAAAGATCGATTAGAAATCAGAGATATGTTGGCTTGATTGAGATATGTGGTTAAACATGGGTGATTCCACCAAATTGAAAATTTTTTGTTGATCGACACTAAACTAATTTTTCTGTCGTTTTGGTACCTTGTGTCCATATTTGAAATCTCGAGATTTTCACGACAATTGAGAGTCAACAACGTGTTGAAGAGGTTCATTGTGGCTCGAAGAAAATCGACCATAGGTCATTTGTACTAAAAATTTCTGAAAGCTACCCGGTGGCCTATGTCATACTGAAATCACGCAGATTGAAATTAACTGCGAATTTGAATCTAATTTCAGAAATTGAAAGTTCTATCATATCACAAGTTATTTTAAGAATGCCGACTCATCTTCCAGAGATTTTTATGCAAACCGAGATTTTTGGCGAAAAGTCAACATAGGGTTGTTTTCGACTGAGAAATTCAGAGGATTGTTTTTTATCACGAAATTGGGATGCAAGTGGGTTCTATTGATGAGGAAAAATACCAATTTGATCGAGGGTATGATGGTTAAATTTGTAGAAGCCAATTTGAATTGATTTGCGAAGGAATTGAATTCAAATTGGGGGAAAATTCAATCAAAATTCGTAGCTCCCCCATGGACACCACTTTTGGACAATTTCAAGAGCTTCCTAGACAAGCTTGGTGGTTGGAAATTGCTGATGAAACTAGCTGTATGTGGTGGACCAAGGTCAAAGGGACAATGAGATGAGAGAGGACCAAGGTGGCCCCCTCCAAGTTGGTTTTTTTGCCCTCTTCTTCCTCCCATCCGTCAACCACCACTCCTCTCCATTTCAGCTGAGTGAAACTTCCAGCAAACCAGAAAACCGAGCATCTCAGTCCCTCCCCTGTCGAGCAGCCCCATTTGACCGCCTGGAGCCATCGTGTCGCCGTCGCTGCTCGTCGCGCGTTCAACTGCAAGCCCGCGCATCACCACCATCCCTGGCCATCATCCTACTTCAGTTGTGAGCCAAAGCCTTCCCCCGAGCCGTTCAGACCCTCCTTGCCATCGCTGGAGCTGCCTGGAAGCCCACTAAGCTCCGACAAAGCCCGTTGCAACCCCTCTGCTAGTTGTTGTTGCCATTTCCGCCTCAGCTAACCACCGGAGCAACTTCTATAGTCAATGAACAGAGACTAGAGCCGTGGGTATTTCCCGCACTGTTTGGCCTGTTTTTGCTGCCTTCCAGACCTCAAAAGGCGCACCCGCTTTGGAGTTTATAGATCCCCTCCGTGTTGTTGTCATTGTGGTCCAAGCGGATCGTTAATCAAGTAAGTTTAACTCACTAATCCTCGCTTAGTAAGTTAATGACACTTAAGAGTTAATTATTTTAAGTTAAGTATAGTTTAGGTTGATAATTAGAATATATTAGCAATTTAATCGTTCAATATTGCATGTTGGTAGTTAGAGTAGTGTAATTAGAGCCTAGACAAGCTCTAGTATTAATCAAAGTGGTTCAAAATTTTTCTAGGCTTGTCTTGGCTTTTAATTAGGCTTTTCCGACCTAAGTTGTATTTATTGGCAATTATTTATTAAATTTTCATAATTATTTAACTAATTCTTTATTTTCCAAAAATTAGACCGGGATAGTCGATGACCGGAATTTTATGCCAATTGCATTGGTGTGATTTTTTTAATTAATTGAGTACTATTTTGTGCACATTGAGTGTATTTTGTGATTTTGGATATTTATCCCAAAATTTATTAATTTTAGTATTTAATTAGAAAGTTACCGGGCATCGGTTTACAGCGGAATTACTGAAAATAATGGGATTTTATAAAACAAAGATATTATAGTTTTGGCTCAGACCGACTGTGTACACACACACGATTATTTTTATCGGGTATTTTTAACACGAAGAAAATAGGCCAGGACATCATTTTAGTTGAGGAATTCAAGTGGGAAGCTCAATGTCCTCGGCCGCGGGTGAATAATCATATGGTGGTATATAGCCGTGGTAAGATGACTATTGAAGGATGAGGTGACGTATGTTATGTGTGACGATATGGGATGGGTCAAGAAAATCGCCAAAGTAGGCTGTGCCTATAGGGCCATGATTAACCGCCGAAGCAAGCTATGCCTATAGGGCCGTGATTTACCGCCTAACTTGGAACAAGTTGTGCCCATCGGGCCATGATTTACTGCTGAATATTTAGTAGGCCGTGTCCATTGGGCCACGATGAATAGTTGGAACGAGTGATTGATTGAGATATAATACGATGCATTCCAATTGTTGAGTGATGATTGCACGTATATGAAATATGAGTTATATTGAATTACAGGAAGGAACTGGGGCAAAGGTAAGTCCTCTAACTTGTGCTTATACTTAGGTAGCCCTTGGGGCGTATTTTCTTCCTAGTCGAGTCTTAGGGTGGTGAACTTGCTGAGACATTGTCTCATCCCGTTGTGGGATAACATTTTCAGGTCCCTAGATGGCAGCTCCTCCCGAGTGCTTTGGTTAGCCGAAGAAGGTTACAAAGCACGTAGTTTATATTCCAATTCATGGGCACCCAAGAGGTTTGGTCTATGAGTTTGTGAAGTTTGTGGTCTGGGTTGATGAGGCTCTACCCCATAAGGTACCTCATCAACATAGATCGTAATACCGTCGTGAGTGGCTTTGATAGAGAGAGGGTCCCATATTGGAATATGAGGTACTTGTGTATGTGCTAGAGGTTGCTTTTGAGAAAGGCACAACAGATCCTTCCGAAAGCTCCAATGAAGATCCAGGAACTCTAGTGTATTCAACTGAAGACTCCAATGAAGATGAGGAGGTGAAGGAAGAGGATATGAAGTTTTATGAACCCCCTTGTTTTTTAGACCTCGTTTGTATATATATATATATATATATATATATATATATATATATATATATATCGAATAGTTGTATAAGACTTGGTTAATATGTATATATTAAGGTGTGGTTTGCTTTTGAAAAATTTATGGCCAGACTTTCCTATCCCATCTGTTGTTGTCTGAGGATTATTTATTTGCTTCCGCATGCGCATTAAACTGAAAGGATCGGTGACGTGTCTTGGGACATCACTATTTAATCGACTATGGAGGGATGAACACATGCTCGGATGATTGAGTCGTGACATTCATAATCCTAATCTAAAACCTAGTCTAGGAAATTTATAACTGGATGCATACAATGGAAAGAGACAAGCTTACATATCAAAACAGTCAAAAACACAACATCATGCCGAGATGAATTATTCAAAGGAAGTTCAATTCAAAAATATAACTTGGATTACGGGGGGCCTTTGTATTTCATACGTAGGTCCCTTTAAGACACCTACCCAATCTATTTTTGTGACTTATAGCTATTATTGACTAATTATATTATCGCATGGCCACTAACACTTACAAGTCTCTAATAAAGCGATTTAGTGATCCCAAGATTTTCCCTCGATATCATGTATCAACCTTGTCATACATCTAAGAATTAAACATGCATGCAGGTCTTTTGGACCTTATTTCACAACTAATCAAACAATAAAATGAACCGTTGGCAGATCACTCACTACCAATGGTACACACCAATCACAAATACAGGCAATTTCTAATGAATGATGGGATTATATGCATGGAGGGCAAATATGATGTTTCAAAAAAAGGTTTGAAATAATCGATGAAGCTGTTGAGACAAAGTGATGTCTCAACTATGGAAGGTAGTCAATTTGCCAAGGCTCGCTTAGAACTCACAAAAATGCATTCACAAACATTGCAAGCATTTTGAATACAATCCAAACCAAGACCTTCACAATTATCAAATCAAATTTTGGAAAAAAAAATTCATCTTTCATGGAGAACTTGAGGTTGAACAAGGTCAATTACATGTTACTCTTTACCTAAATCCATTTCAGATTAAGATAGGGCGGATTGACCTTATCTCATATTTGAGGGATTTTGACCTAGCTAATCATGTCCAAAAATTCTGAAAAAATTACAAGACATACTCAAATCAATAGCTAAAAAGTTTCATGAAGGAAGATTTCTCCAGAAATCAGCATAGAGATCAGTACAAAAATGACAAAATCAAATTTTGGAACTAGAACAGAACCAAAAACTAATATGAACCACTATAGAATTGCTCCTCTTCGGAAGTGTTTTTTGAGAGTCAAATATCGCTCAATCAGGGCATGCAACTGCTCAATTCAAAGCTAGTGACGTGTATTTTAAAAGTCTAAGAGGACTCAAACAAAGATAAGGTCGTTTTGGACCTCATTTTGGCCAAAACATCAGATCGGTCCAGAGATACGAAAATGCAGATTTAAGCTATATCAAGCTCAATCAACCAAGTTCATCAAGAACAATTAATCACATTCAAGCTTCGGCAACTCATCAATGAGTATATGAACATAGCATACATTCCTAGAATTGAACCCTACCCCTGATTGGTTAATCTGGCATCACTTCATGGGGTTTGAGATCAAGATTATTACCTTTGATGCGTTTTTTGTTGATTTAGGCACGATCAAACAAGACACGAGTGCTCGAATTACAATTGAAACCTCACAGATATAGATTGGCTCATCGTGAACCAAATCGAGACCAATTGGGGAAATGGATGGACCACCAGTTCACTCAAAGCAGAATTGATCCAAATTTAGACTGGCCTTCACGCTGATGGACACAAGGCAGTCGATATTGATTCAGCGGTGGATCAACAAGGTTCCAACCACACCAAGTTGGGGCTTCTCCCTGGGGCCGATCGGATGAGGTCCAGTAGTGATTGAACCACTACTAGCTGCCTGTTCACTACCTAGAATCACCATTAGTGCGATTGGACTAGTCTTCAAACATCACAGCAAATTGAGGCCATTGGTGAAGATTTGGTGACCTAACTTTGAAACCTCGACCACTAGAGGGTCGAAGACGCTCTTACAACTAGATCGAAATCAATAAAATGCCCGGAATCACCGAACAACAGCCAATTTGGCCTGTTTATCCGACTAAGATCAGAACCGGCGAGGATGCCGATCCTTAGCCAATCGGGAGAATGAGTTGGATGAAAGCTCTAAGTGGTCACCAGTTGTCCTATAGCTAATCATAGAGAAGGAAAAAATCCTAAGAAGCTAGTCTGGGTTGTAGCGTTGTTGGAGATGCTTCGGCAAGTGATGGTGAAGTGCGACGATAGAGTAAGGTTGTGCGCGAGAGAAGGAAAGAGAGAGAGAAGAGTTCGGGCAGGAAGAGAGGGAAGAGAGAGAGAGAGAGCTTGTTTTAGAGAGAGTGGATTTTCTATAAATGAGCCCCCAAAAATGGAGGGAAAATTGATTTATATATACCCTCCTAAAATCAATCAATTCGGCCATCGGTTTGATCTAGTAGTCGAAATTCAAACTCAATGGTCAAAAAATGATTTCAAGCGTTTCGCTATGATCTTGAGGTGTCATGGAATCAATTCAATGAGTTTGATTTGTAAAAACCCAAGCCAAAATTGAGAATTGCATCGAAGTGTCTACTTAGGGGTCAAATTGCAATTTGATGAAATTCGAGGACTAATCTGCAAAATTTCGAGAAATTGATGGTGCGGAAGTGAAATTGACATCAAGAGGATCCTAGAACCAACCAGCAAACAACCAAACCAACCAACTCCATCGCCAGTCGGTCAAACCGGTTCGCTCTGGTTTGGCCAATTCTTGATTGGTTTGGTTCGATTTTGGCTAGCTCACCCACTTGAGACCCTTGTTGTGACATCCAGAATTTTCAGTATTGTTTTCTATTAAATTAATCGGGCATTTCATTGACGTGTCTATAGGGTTGTTCTCAGAGCTGATCACTCTCGAGATAACTAGACTAGCTGGGTATGCCATTAAAGGATAATAAGGCAATAGACTTGAGAATTCGACCAGGAAGCGGCTTCTCGACCGTGTTCATCTTTAGAGGTCATTACAGCACAGTAAAGATCGAATTGAGATCAGAGATAGGTCGGTTCGACTGAGATGTGTGGCCGATCGTGGGTGACTCCACTAAATTGGAAAATTCTCGTCGACCGGCACTAATTTGATTTTCTGTCGTTTTGGTACCCTGTGTTGGTAGTCGAGCCCTCGAGATTTTCACGACAATTGAGAGTCGCCAATGTGTCGAGTGGGTTCATTGTGGTTCGAAGAAAATCGACCATGAGTCAATTGCCCTAAAAAAGTTCTGAAAACTACCCGGTAGTCTAGGTCACACTAAAAGCACGCCGGAGTGAAATTAACCGTCGATTTGAGCCAGATTTCAGAAATCGAAAGTTCAGTGATGTCACAAGCTATTTTAGGAACGTCAACTCAGTCTCAGAAGATTTTTCGGAGGTCCCGAGATTTTTACGGAAAGTGGGTTCGGACGTCGTGGAAGTTTGGCCGAAGTTCAGATTGGCTAAATTAATGGGAAATTTGACTTTCGGGTTGAGCCCGTATGTGTCGGAGATTTATAGAAAATTTCTTGGGATTTTTCTACATCAAAATTGGACCTCAATTTGGAGAGATTGGAATTGAAATTTAGTTCGCCTTAGTTAAAAATTGAATCTTAAGATGGGGGTGTGCAACATTGGTATCAATTTGGATTTTTGGTGGATTTTTGAGTGAGGAAAAATGCCGAGGTAATTGATGGATGACCGATTGATTTTGTGAGGGCCACTTGAAATGAAATTTGGATGGGCTGAATGTCCAATTGAAGCTGAGATTTTAAAAATTCGTAACCCCCCACCTAGCCACAACCTTTGGACCACTTAGTCTTCTAGAAGAGGGTGTCATGGTGGATCATTGAAGACCAAGTATATATGCATGGCCTAGAAGGATTTGTGGGAGATATTTTGTAAGATATCAAGCCAAAGGGCCCCATTTATCTCTCCTCCTCCCTTCCGATCGTGGGAGCCATCCACTTCGCTTCCTCCTTCCTCGATCAGTCCCTGCCGCCTGCTTCTGTCTTCATTTTCTTCTTTTCGACCCTGCAACTCCGTTTCTCTCTCGCTGCCGTTTACTTCTCCGCCAGTCCTTACCTTTCTCCACCGAAGCCACTAGCTCTTGTCGCCCAAGCAACCGAGCCTCCTCTCGCTCGGTCAACCAATGGAGCTTTCCACCGGTTTGTTGACTCCATCACTCCACCGAAGTCACGAAGCAAGTCCACCGAGATCTCCACCCATCAGTCAACACTGCAACATCTTCAACGTCCACCGGATTTCTCTGCTTCGCGTGAGTCAACAAGCCGAAGCAAAGCCGATGTCTCCAGCTCTTTGCCCGTGCGTCGCCCAGCAACTTCCTCCATGCGGCCAACACTCAGCTGTTCCTCGAGTCTTCCGTGTGTACAGTCAACCAGCAGCACCGTTGTTGACCACCTCCTGCCTTCACGCCCGCGGATTTACTTGAATTCGGTCCAGCAGAGTTTCAGTCCAGCGAGCTCCACCGTTTGTTGACCGAAGCTGCCAGCGGATGCCCCTTCTCCACTGAGGTTGGTCGGCCATCTTCACGGTTCTTCATCAACCCGCGTGTCTTCAGCTGAGCGACACCAACTTTCAACATCGTGGAGTCCAGCTGCCGTAGATTTCAGCAATATTAATCTTGCAGTCCAGAGGCCCATCGGCAGCTTTTGTTGCTTCTTGGTTGGCCCATCAGCCCAAGAAAGCTCAGCCCATCATCAATTAGAATTGAAGCCCAACAAATTTTGACCCAAGCTTCAGCCCAAGTTGTTTGAAAGGCAGGCCCAATTCAGTTTTATTTCAAGCCCAGTTTTTGAAGCCCAGTCGCAGCTAGGCCCAAGTCCAAGAGCAGGCCCATTCCAGTTCAAGAACAAATCTCAATTGGACTGAGATTTGTTGGGCCTAAGCTTAAGGCCCGGTCCAAGTCCGCCGGTGTCGTCGAAAGTCCGATTTCGGCCGCCGTCGCGTCGCCGTTGCGGTGATTCGATCCCCGCTTTTGATCAAGTGAGTTTTACTCACTAAAGCTTTATTAGTTTGCTAATTATGTCTTAGGGTTGGTTAGATTTAATTACATGCACTTAGGTGGTTAGATTAGGTTAGAACAATTAAATTAGTGACTTAATGATGCATGTTAGGTGGTTAGACCTAGCTATTAGCAAGTAGAAATGTTTGGTTATTTATTGAATGTATCTCGGGATTTTTCCCGACCCGTTTCGGGCTCCAATAAGGCAATATAGGCCTAAATTGGATTTTTAATGTTTATTTATTTATTTTCGAAATTTATTTATTTAATTAATTATTTTTCCGGAAATTCAACCGGGATGGCCGGTGACCGGAAATTTCGTGCCGATTGTCGTGGTGCAGATCGTTTATTTATTTGAGCTCTACGTGGTGTGGAATTGAATTTATTGTGGAATTTTAGGAATTGTCCTAAATTGTTTGTTATTGAATATTTGATTGGTAACGGCCAAGCTTGGGTATATAGCGCCAGTACGTTGATGGGCTATATAGTAGGGAGAATGGTGAGACCAATCAGGTACGATATTATTGGACATACGTGGTTCGGTGATTGGAAGTATCACTGGCGAAAACGGCGCCTTAAAGAACGCACGTAAATGACTTATAGACACACGTGGTTCGGTGGTTATGGGAATATCACTGGTGAAAACGGCGCCTTAAAGAACGCACGATGTTGTCTATAGCCGATGTCACCTTGGCGAAAACGGCGCCCTTGAAAGGACACGTGGTTCGGTGATCAAGGTTATCACTGGTGAAAACGGCGCCTTAAAGAACGCACGGTGTCGGTGATCGGTATGTCATTGGCGAAAACGACGCCCGAGAAACACATGTGATTTGGTGAATGAGTACACCACTGAGAAAGCGTGGTATGAGTGGGAATGACCTAGAAAGGGTCTGGCTGACATGTAATCGACTTAGTCGATTGACCAGTGCTTGATCGTATGTCGTGAATTGTTTGAATATCTATTTTTAACCTTGAATTGCAGGTTGGAACTGAGGCCAAGGTAAGTCCTCTGACTCGTGTTGTGCTTAGGCAACCGTATGGCGTATTAGTTTATTAATCGAGTCTTAGTGGGTAGGACTCGCTGAGACGTGGTCTCATTGGTTATTGAATAACCATTTCAGGACCCTGAGGAGAAGCTAAGGAAGGGGAACCTGAAGGGGAGAAAGACTTTTGAAGAAGAAGATGATCCAGAGAAGGATCTTGAATATAACCCGGATGTGGATTGAGATCCCATCCCTTTTGTGAACCCTGTCTTGGTATAGATAGGTGTGAGACTTTTATGTTGTGAATAGTATTGTAAATATGCTATGAGTTGTGCTGTTAATGAAAGTGTGGTTATGAATTTCATATGAAAAATATGGCCTACTTTCCTATCCCATTGTTTTATTGTCTGGGGATTTATAATTGCTTCCGCATGTGCTTAATAAAAAGAAAGGGTCGGCGATACATAGTCCTGGGATATCGCATTATAAAATCAACCAAGTAGAAGGATGCGCGCGCGTCCGAGGACCGGGGCGTGACATACCCTTTTTGTGGTATCAGAGCGAAGGTTAAGATTGGAGTGATAAGGAGCATTGACCATGGGATAGTTAGTAGGAAAGGCCTTTAAATTCATGCTGGTGCATGTCTGTGTTAGCTGAGTGTTAAAATTGTTTATTGTATGTGGATCGCTCACCTTCTAATCCAGTGTGGGTTTGGAAGTCGGGTTGCAGTGTAAAGACTGAACCATGAGCGAGCAGGAGCAGAGAACTCCTAGTAAGAGGACAATGTCCTTTGTAACTCGGGATGATGCACTGACTAAGGTCAGTACCCGAGGTGGTTGTGGCAGAGTGTTGACTCTGGCCAGCTAGAGTGTAAGAGTACCACCGCAGGTTGGTACTAGTGTAGCAGCGTCGAATGATCCTAAGTTCGATAGGATCGTTCTGATGCAAGTGTTCCTTGGGTTCTAAATGAGCCAGTAAGATCAAGATCAAATTATTGTTGTTGCCACCTTTGCTGAGGTTCAACCTGGAAGGATGATCAGGGAATAGATTTTGATATCTGAGTCAAGATTCAGTGCAGGCAGACGTGGAATTTGTTTAGGGAAAAGACTGATGTTGAGAGAAGAGTATTCTATTCCACTTAATAGAAAGAGTGGAATAGTCAGGTCAACATTCAGACAAATGGACCAAATTGAAAATAAAACTTATCCTATTTAAGAAGAAATTGCCAGATTGTGATTCAATTAAGCAAAATAAACGTCATGAATGCAATATATGGGTCTTTTATTGACTTAGTTGAATAATTATCATAAAATATAATGGGTCAAAACCATTGGTGCTTTGAATCAAGTCTAAAGGGCTAAAATGATCATATTTTCACGAGTAAAATTGTAAATTGACTAAAATTGAGTTCAATTAATGTTACAGTGGCCCTATCTAAATAACCACCAATATGTAAGATCACTTATCGCATTCAAATTGGCTTTGAATTGAAGTGCTCAAGCTTATGTCAAAATTGAATCTAGACCTAATATTAAAATTGAACCTAGATTTATGAAATTAAACCATAACCTTGAATAGGTCAACCTGAATTTTTCCAATTAAAACTTAATTGCTTGATTTTCTCATGTTTGGTAGAATAAAATCCTTCAAGTTGATAAGTTCTTATGTGAATCTCTCAAAATTGATTTCAGATTTGGACTTATTTTAAGAAAATGAGTGAAAAATAATTGTCTGTTCGCAAGAATTGAAGAATCGATTTTGGTCCCCTAATGTGGCACCCTCGAACGGCCCCCGATCCGATGGGGTCGCCACAGTTTGCTTACCTTTCTCTTACTTGACCTAAAGGTCTATCAATCCTGGGGGTTTATATCCTTTAGATTGGTCCTTGCACAATTTATATGGCGGAAGCGTATCCAACAACTCTCTTCCCTAAATTCAGAAAACGATGCACACCAACTAAACGTTTATAGGTAAAAGCCGAACACTTTTATTTATTTAAACCAGATGGACATTATTCATCGGTACATCAAAATGTTGTAGTCTTCTATACTCGGCTATACTTCAAAAGATGACCGACATCTTTTCCAACAGTTGTATACTTAAAGTCCATCGATCAGTGTCGGCATCCAAAAGTTCCTTCCTTTGAAATCCTCCTCCTCGCGGTCATATCTAACCATTCGGTCCATTTGCTAGTAGCGGTGATAGCAGAGGCATCTTATCTAGTCTGAACTGTTAGTCCCCAAAAGGGGTGAGTACAACCACTCAACAGTAAAAGATTCATTAAGCTATATCACGTAGTACCATCAATATCTAGATTCATGCAAGATTAGACAAGATAGGCAATCAATGAATGAGTATGCATCCAAACCATATAACTCTTCAATGCAATGACCAGTGCATTTCCGACCAATAAGATGCATCATGTCCAGTCACACAAGTCCCGATCATAGGGCCAAACTGTAATGACACGTCCCATTCCATGCTATACAATTTAGTCCTATAACCAGACCACATGCACACTTAGTGGAACCATCAATTTTAACATTTAAAAGGTTTCACCCACCCCAAAGGACCAATGTTTGCGTCATTCTGGGCATTCACACCCAATCCTGGCATCATGAAGTCCTCCGACACACACCTCTGGGCATCTGACACACACCTCTAGGCATCTTGCATCCCACCTGGCATCACGAGGCTTTCGGCACACACCTTTGGGCATCCAGCACACACCTCCGGCCATCTCACATCTCACCTGGCATCACGAGGAATTGCCGGGGCTCGCCATGAAAATGGATTCCCCTGCCTTCCGGAATTACGTACCGACATACCACCAGGCATCCCCTAAAATTACGTACCGATATACCACCGGGCATCCCGACACTCCCGGGGAAAAACCTCTGGGCATGTATTCATAATACAACCAAGCATCCAAAGGGCATCGACTCATTCAAACCTTTGGGCATCTCGACTCCCGGGGCATCGTTGACCCGAGGGTCCAACGGGAACAATTTGCATCTTAATTTCCAAATACACTTTTCAATGCAATGACCAAATGTCCCTTGAATCTCATCAACTCTCCACATTGCATGATATGCTGAATGCCAATATCATCATGTTACATAACAACCCAAGATGCATTCACTTTTGAAATCAGTTGAGCAAAGTCGGAGTAAAACAGCTTAAAAACCAAAATGTGCAGTTTTAATGAAAATTTCGGAATAACCCATAAATGAACTCAGAAAATTCTGAAATTTGGATATGTTATAAACAAGACCTAAAGGAAAATTTTTCATGCAGAACACTAAGTCAGATTCATTGTATATCAAGAGCAGTAATTTCGATATTCCTTACTAACACTCTGTAATAGCTTCCAGATTTAACATTTACAAAGAAAATCATTTCATCAACCAAAAATTGTCCATTTATTCTCAAATTTTAGTATGTTACTCCTCAAGATGTTATCTAAAACTTTCATCAAGAATAAAAAGTCCAATTCTATCTATAAAATTACAGAAAAATCGTGGAATCATCAAAGGTCATGCTGTCTTCTACAGTATAGCTTACTGGTTCAAGGTAAATACTCTTACTCTAATTCACTCGACAACCACCATTACACCTTGCTCGACCAACACAACCATCTTACACTCAATTTTTGAGACATACAAGACTCAAAAGCAACATGCAATGACTTCTAACTTCAACCTAGCACTCATCAAGCTCAATCCAACACAACACAGCAACAATACATTTAATCCTCCATGGAACAGCACTCAATCTTCATCTCAATCATCCAAAAACCCAACATGCACTTCCCAATTCTACATTTTCTCACATCTACCAGCATTTCACCAGATAATTACAGCATGCAAAGACAAAGATTAATGAACTTCTATTTGCGTTAAGTCCTATGCTTGATCAGCAAGCAAAACAGAGGGCTCGTGGGTCTCGGGCGCGGCTTAATGGCTGTGAAGACGAGCAGCGTCAATGGTGGCAGCGCACCCATACAGACAAAGGGCGGTCTCCTTCTTCCCCTCTCACTCTTGCTCGCTGCACGCTTGCAAACTCTCTCGCTCACTCACTGCACTCACCCGCTCGATGATCTCTCTCTCTCCCTCTCACTAGTTTCGTACGAAGCTCTCCCTCACTCTCTCGACTAATCCGCCCTTTTGTTCCTCACTTTGTTGACAATTTAGTCAGCTGCATGGGCTTCTTTTGGTGGCTGCATGCATGGAGGACAGGGAGAGGAGGCGTGTCTCCAGCTGGGTTTTCTTGGCCTTCGCTGGTTGCTCCACATGAAGCAACGTGGCCTCCTCTGTCCTTGCTTCAGTCAACACTTCTTAAATTAGTTGACCCAATGATGTCCGAATTGGGGAGAGATGAGGCGGCTTGGACGTGGATGGCATCCTCCTCTCCACACAGGCATGCATGTTCTTCATGCATGGCCGAATTTCATTTCTTTCGGCCCTCTAAAATCAATTGATTAAAAAAAATCCAAATTCCTCTCTTATTCTATATACACTTAAGTGGTCTAATTGAGTCAAGTTATCGAAAGAAATATGTACGTACATCGGTGGGGTCCAAAGTAGTGCCAATGATGATGGTGGTACGACAAGGTCCAACATCGGTGTTGATGATGAAATCCATTAACAAATTTGTCAATCTGTGACATGTCATTATTTTTCTGATGTCGACAAAAGTAAAGATAGGGATAGTAAAAACATCACAACAAACGTTTCCAAAAGTGTTGCTTTTATTTATTAACTCGTTAACCTTGGGAAGTTTAGTATTTACAAGCCTATTCCAAAGACAACTTCCTAAGCAATCATTAGGCAAAAATGGTCAGAAAGGTCAAGGTTAACTTAAGTTCCTCTAGGGTGATGGCCAACACTAGTATCCGAGAGGAGACTCGGGATCATAGTTGGAGGGGTAGTTGTTCGCATTTGAGTTAGACTCCGGATCTTCAATGGCACCATCCAGGGTGTTGATGTCCATGGGGTCCCATACCTGCACTCCTATACCTCTGCTAGGTAGTCCATCAAAACCGCGGACTGGGCCAAAATGATCATCTCCCTTTGGAATAAACCAAGCCTTAAAGTTATGGGGCACCCAGGTGGCCAACCCCTCTTCGACCCATATTGTAGTAACCATTAGCTTATGCACACAATCGGTCCCTGGAACATGATACAAGGTCATGATTTTATCCTCGTCCCTAAGGGACCCCAAAACGAACATGACAACATTCCATGCTATGTGCTTGAAAATATTTAACAAAAATGGGGTGAGATAAAATCTCAACGAGTCAATGTTCTAAACCTTGATTAGGATGTGAATTCATCTTGGAGGCAATCTAAACATGCAATGATATATAATCTTACTTCGCATATTACAATTCACATTCATCAATGTCAATGCATCAAGTATAACAAACAATTTGAACATGTTCCATACTATCAATGCACATTGCATCCACACATGTTCTAATTATTACGACCCCTTGGGCCATGGCCAATACAAGAATTGACAGTCTTTTGGCATGATTAGGCATTGTCCCACTCCATTGGGCATGGCATCATCTAGAATCTCCACCATAGATGACATTCCTTAATGAGCATTGATCTTGCCTAACTATAACTTAACATTTGGATCCTCGCCAGGCATCTGATAAAAATTAGGCATCGTCCCTAAACTCTTGTTGGGTGACAAGTTCAATTAAATGACCACTCAAACACACTAACACTCTAGCCATTTTTATTTGTCATCAATTAGCCCAATGCAACAGAGATTCACGCTCAAACAACAAACCTTGGCAGTTTCTACAATTAAAATTGCAGTAAAAAAATCATATGTGGTCACACTTAAAATTAACCTGCCAAATTTTGCACACTTTCATTTTAAAACCACATTGCCCCATTAACACATAAAACACGGCATCCAAACATGACTACTCAAAATTTTCCATTTTCTTTCCAATAATACCTTCTTTAAAAATTATAACAACCCCGACTCCATCTCCAAGGTCGCAAGTGACAAGAGTTATTTTTGCGACATCCTAAGCTCATCCCCATCCCGATTCTTTTTATCTTTTTATCATGCACGTGCAAAAACTTGAATAAACAACTACCCAAATAAACAATAGCTGGAAAACCGGGACATACATCACACAGAACACACTAATTAATATTATAATAAGACTTTTACAAGCCATTTCTCTATGGGCCCTCTTTTCTTTTTACATCACAATGCAAGTTTTCACATAGGCCAAGGGAAATCCTATCTCCTTTAGCATCATTACAGCTCCCAAAACTAAAGTGAGACTTCCATGCCTACAAAACTGAAAGATGAAGGGTGAGTTTTAGGGAAACTTAGTAAGTAAAATTCCTAGTTCTCTACTAGGAAAGCATCTCATCGTGAAAGCCTAACAAATACAACACTCGCAAACAATGTCAATGGTAGATCAATCACAAGTTCATTGCCACCTCTCAACTATCTATATGTGATCCATTTTCAACCTACCAAATAAGTTATTTCATCAAACAAGCTTATCAACATCACATAGTAACATATTCAATAAGTTCATTAACCGTATAAATGGTTCTTCCCATACTTTCAAGAGCTTCCAACCGTAGGTTGGGCATCCGACCTCAAGCCAGGCATCCCATACTTTCAGGGACTTCTTGGCTCAACCAAGGCATTTGGCCATCAAGCTAGGCATCCCACACTTTCAGGAGCTTCCTAACTCAACTAGGGCATTTGACCATCAAGCCAGGCATCCCATATTTTCGAGGGCTTCTTGGCTCAATCAAGGCATCCCGTTTAATGAACGAGGCATCGTCGCCAACGCTATGTGACAACAAACGCTTTTTCCTCTTTAAAAGCACACATAAAATGTATTGCACAAGTTGGTTATTATTTTCTCTCTTAGTCAACACATGCATAGCTCAAAGGCGTGCTCATTCATTTGCATGCCATGAGTTCTTGCACTACACTAATTATGCCGATTCAAGGCCTTATGATTTGGACGGCCTTGCCTTGTGATGAACTCAATCCAAGTGAACCTTGGCTTTATTTCCAAACGTACATGACACAAGCATACGGTCAAACATAATTGCGAGTAAAACCAAATAAAAGACATCACACACCACCCACGATTTGATGGGTGAGCACTTAGCTAGCCTCAACAACGAAATCTACCTTCTAAGGGGTGAAAAAGGAACCTTACTTACCTCCGCAAAATTGAGAACCAACCTAGCGATAGCTTGGTGGTTTGAGGATACAAGGACAAGAGAAAGGAAAAGGCATGTGAGAAAGGAGGAGGAGGAGAAGTGAGCTAAAGGTCGGAGAGAATGGATGGGGGTGGTTCCCTATTTATAGACCAAGCTTCAATTAATGGCCCTAATAAGTGGTCCAATGAGCTTTCTTGAAGTGGCTTGGCTAGTTTGACAGTGTGGCGCCCTAAGGTTCTAGGGGAATGATTAAGAACAAAAGGCATTCTTCTCATTGGTTCATTTGTACTAATGAGTCATCTAGCATTTGTGAATTGGCTAATTTGCCTTCCAAGGCTCATATTAGGGCCATGATTGTCACGCCCTGAACCTCGAGCGTGTGCCCATCCCTCAATGGTCGATAAAATTACGACGTTCTAAGACGTGTCACAGGCCCATTCATTTTAATGCACATGCAGAAGTGAATAACAAATCCCCTAATAGTAAAAAGCTTGGGATAGAAAAAGCAAGAACATATTCACAAACAAAAACATGCTTTTATATGCACGCTGAATCATATACCGAAACCAACAACCAAAAGCCTACAAAAGACTAGCTCTCAAAAGAAGTTGTCCTATCTGACCTACACCTCAAACCCCCTCGGCTCGACTCTAGATCATTCATCATACAGTCCTGAAAAGAATTGAGCCCACGAGTGGATGAGATATAAATCTCAATGAGTTCACGCTCTAAACCCCAATTAGGAGGGTAACACGCCTAGAGGTGTTCTAACCACAAAACCACACAACCATAAAGACTTACCTTGTCTCAGATCCTCCTTGCAGGTCAGCACAATTCATATCACGGACAACCACAAAAACAAGAGCAGCAAATAAGCTCATCAACCGGAAGGCCACACTCAATTTCAACCAAGTAAAGGGGTCCCATATCGTGCCACACAATTTTTGTCTCATAATCTGGCGCGTTCAACTTAATTAATTATGCGTTCATAGTTTTGAACTCGGCTTCTAGCATGGTCTACTTGCTATTCAGCGGTCTTCTGGCATAGCCAGGCATTGTCTAACCCCATTGAGCATGGCTACATCTTTCCTAGACGGCTTTCCTAAAGGAGCATAGGTCCAAATCTACTGCAACTAGCTTCCATTGTCCAGGGGCATCCCATATAGGGGTAACGTCCAGCTTAATAGCCCGGGACGGGTTCTTTTAACCAACACACGATCACTCAATTATAGCTAAGGACACCGTACATTGCACTCAAATGTCTCAATTAAGATAATACACCTGGCCTATTTTTTTGTATTAAAAACACCAGATGAAAATAATCGTGTGTGGGTATACGATCAAATCGATCACGAAAAAGTGATATCTTCTAATTTAAAATCCCACTATTTTATATAGTATATAAAACCATTTTCAGTATTAAAACCCGACACCCGAGACTTTCTAATTAAATTACCAACATTTTCAGATTTTGAATTAAATACTCAAAATTTCAATCACCACTCGATTTGCACAATTTAACACTCAATTAAATAAACCAAGCATACCATTACAATCAGCATGAAATTCCAATCACCAATTATCCAAGTATAATTTCCAAAAAATATTAATTAATTAATAATTACTAAAATTAATAAAATAATGCAAATTAAATACTAAAAATGCTCACTAAGGCCAGAAATGCTAATCTAACCACCTAGACAAGCCTTGAAAGTTTTTGAACCTATCTAGATAAATAGTACGACTACTTTAGTCCCTAATCTATTCGTTCTAACCACCTAACATGCACAAACGGATAATTAAATTATTAATTCATTCTAACTAACCACATAAACCTTAATTAGATTAAACTAATCATCCTCTAAGCATCATTAACTCCCTAAGTAGAGTTTACCAAGTAAACTCACCAGATTAGCAAGCCGGTGAGTCTACGGCGACGGCGACGTGGAGACGGGAGATGAACCATCTTGTGGTGACACCAAGCGAGGACGGGACAGGCCTGAAAATAAGCCTTGAAGCCACAAAGCCCTTGTTGGCTTCATCTTTTGTCCAAGGCCAAAGGAGGGCTGGTCAAGCGGTGGTTGGGCACGGAAACAACCAAGTGGGCGACGGGTGGTCCAAGCAGTCGATGGCGGGACTTTCAGCTGCTTGCATGGTGGCTTGGGATGGTTCGACGATTAGAGACAGCGACTAGGGTGCGACAAAGGGTGGTTCACAGGCGCTAGACGGAAGACTGCGTGCGGGCAACTAGCGGGCTCGCGGGTGCGCAAGCACGGCTCTGGTTGCTTTGGTGGATGTGCGACGGCTATCATGACCTGATCCTTCAAGTGCGTGCCCATCCCTCCATGGTCGATTAAATAGCGATATCCCAGGACATGTCGCCAACCCTTTCAGTTTAATGTGCATGCAGAAGCAAATAAGTAATCCTTAAATAACAACAAGATGGGATAGGAAAGTAAGGCCATAAATTTTTCAAAAGCAAACCACACCATAATATATACATATCAAACAAGGTCTGCAAAACAAGGGGGTTCATAAAACTATAGATCCTCTTACTCCACCTCATCATTTTCATTGGAGCCTTCAGTTAAACACTGGAGTTCCTAGATCTACAAGATCCAGGTCTACCTCTGAATCACTAGAAGGATCTACTGTGCCTTTCTCAAAAGCAACCTTCAGCACGTACATAAGTACCTTAGATTCTGATATGGGACCCTCTCTCTATCCATGCCGCTCACGACGGTACCACGATCTGTATTGATAAGGTACCTTATGGGGTAGGGCCTCATCAACACAAACCACGGACTTCACGGGCTCATAGACCAAACCTCTTGGGTGCCCATGAATCAGAATATAGACTACTTGCATTGTAACCTTCTTCGGTTGACCAAAGTGCTCGAGAGGAGCTGTCATCTAAGGACCTGAAAATATTATCCCATAATGGGATGAGATGGCGTCTCAGCAAGTTCCCCCCCCCCCCCTAAGACCTAACTAGAAAGAAAATACGCCTCAAGGGCTACCTAAGCACAAGCAGAAGTCAAAGGACTTACCTTTGCCCCAGTTCCTTCTTGTAATTCAGTATAATTCATATTTCATATACGTGCAATCATCACTCAACAATTGGAACGCATCGTATTATATCTCAATCAATCACTCGTTCCAACTATTCATCACAACCCCATGGGCACGGCCTACTAAATGTTCAGCGGTGAATCACGGCCTAATGGGCACAACCTCTTCCAAGTTAGGCGATAAATCACGGCCCTATAGGCACAACCTGCTTCGGCGTTAATCATGTTCCTATAGGCACAACCTGCTTCGGCGTTTAATCACGACCCTATAGGCACAGCCTACTTCGGCGGTTTTCTTGACCCATCCCATATCGTCACGCACAACATACGTCACATCCTTCAATAGTCATTTTACCACGGCTATAAACCACCACACGATTATTCACCCATGGCCAAGGACATTGAGCTTCCCACTTGAATTCCTCAATTATAATTATGTCTTGGCTTATTTTCTTCATGTTAAAAATACCCGATAAAAATAATCGTGTGTGGGTACACAGTCGATCTAAGCCAAAAATATAATATATTTATTTTATAAAATCCCACTATTTCATTAGTTCACAAACACATTTTTGGCACTGTAAACCGACACCAAGTAATTTCTAATTAAATATTGAAATTAATAAATTTTGGGATAAATACCCAAAATCACAAATTACACTCAATGTGCATAAAATAGTACTCGATTAATTAAGCAAATCACGCCAATGCAATTAGCATAAAATTCTGGTTACCAGTTATCCCAGTCTAATTTTCGAAAAATAAATAATTAATTAAATAATTATGAAAATTAGTAAATAATTGCCAATAAATACCACTTAGGCCGGGAAAGCCTAATTAAAAGTCAAGATGGGCCTGTAAAAATTCCGAACCAGTCTAGATAAATACTATAGATTACCTAAGCTCTAATTACACTACTCTAACCACCTAACATGCAATATTGAACGATTAAATTGCTAATATATTCTAACTATCCACCTAAACCATATTTAACTTAAACTAATCAACCTTTAAGCGTCATTAACTTACTAAGTGAGGATTAGTGAGTTAAACTCACTTGATTAACGATCCGCTCAGACCACAACAACAAGGAAAGAGGGATCGGCAAACTCCAAAGCGGGTGTGCCTTTCAAGGTCCATAAGGCCACAAAAATTGGCCAAACAGTGCTAGAAATACCCACAGCTTTGGTCTCTATTCAGTGGCTGCAGAAGCTACTCTAGTGGTTGGCTGAGGTGTAAACGGCGACAGCAGCTGGCGGAGGGGTTGAAATGGGCTTGGTGGAGCTTGGCGAGCTTCCAGGCGGCTTCGGTGATGGCGAGGAGGGTCCAAACAGCTCTGGGGAAGGCTAAGGACGGCAGTGACGCATGGGCTTGGAGCTGAGCGCGCGACGGGCAGCGACGGCGATGCAATGGCTCTAGGCGGTCGGACGGGGCTACTCGACAGGAGTGGGACTGAGCTACTCGATTTTCTGGTTTGCTGGAAGTTTCACTCGGCTAAAATGGAGGGGAGTGTCGATGAATGGGAGGAAGAAGAGGGGGACAAAACCAACTTGGAGGAGGCCACTTTGGTCCTCTCTCATCTCATTGTCCCTTTGACCTTGGTCCACCACATCCAGCTGGTTTTCTCAGTAATTTCCAACCACCAAGCTTGTCTAGGAAGCTCTTGAAATGGTCCAAAAGTGGTGTCCATGGGGGAGCTACAAATTCTAATTGAATTTTCCCCCAATTTGAATTCAATTCCTTCTTAAGTCAATTCAAATCGGCTTCTATAAATTTAACCATCATACCTTCGATCAAATTGGAATTTTTTTCGCCAATAGAACCCACTTGCATCCCAATTTTGCAATAAAAAATGATCCTCTGAATTTCCCGGTCGAAAACGACCTTATGTCGACTTTTTGCCAAAAATCTCGGTTTGCAGAACAATCTCCTGAAGACAATTCAACATTCCTAAAATGACTTGTGACATAATAGAACTTTCAATTTCTGAAATCGAATTCAAATTCGCAGTTAATTTCAATTTGGCACGATTTCAACATGACTTAGGCCACCGAGTAGCTTTCAGAAATTTTTAGTGCAAATGACCCGTGGTTAATTTTTTTCGAGCCACAATGAACCTTTTCAACACGTTGACAACTCTCCATTGTCGTGAAAATCTCGAGGTTTCAAATACGAACACAAGGTACCAAAATGAGAAAGAAATCAATCTAGTGCCAATCAATGAGAATTTTTCAATTTGGTGGAATCATCCACGTTTAACCACACATCTCAGTCGAACCGACCTATATTTGATTTCTAATCGATCGTTAATGTGTTGAAATGATCTCTACAGATGAGCACAATCGAGTAGTCGATTCCTGTTCAAATTCTCAAGTCTAATGTGTTAAAATTCCTTAATGGCTTCCCCAAATAGTCTAGTTATCTCATGAGTGATTAACTCTAAGAATAACATTATAGGTGCGTCGATAAAATGCCCGATTTATTAAATTGAAAACAGCATTGAAAAATTCAGGATGTTACAACAGCTAGGGGAGGCAACTAGCTGGTTCCTCCATAATTGTTGAGCTTCTATTTGGACAACAATGGGGAAAGCAAGTTGAATGATGAAGAAGGGGCTAGCTGCTGAAGAGAGGGGGCCACTAAACTTCTAGAAAACATAATTGTCCCCTTTGAGCTCATCCAACATGTCCCACCACTTCAGCCTTGACCAGCAGCCCTTATCCACTCCAAAACTTCCCCAACACACTTGCCAAATGTCCAAAAGGTTGCACAACAAGGGACCTACGAATTTGGACCAATCTCCCACAAGTTGAACCAAATTCCTCTCCAATTAAGCCTAAATCGGTCCCATAAATTCAACCAAGATGTCCTCGACCAAATTAACATTTTCCTTGCCAATTCGTCCAACTAGAATCCCAAAAACTTGATCAAAAATGGCCCTCTAATTTTTCTGGTAAAAAACAGCTCTATTTTGAATTTTTGCCAAAAATCTCGGTTTGCAGAAAAATCTTCGGAGGATCAGTCGACATTCTTAAAATTAATTGTGACATGACAGAACTTTCAAGTTCTAAACTGGAGTTCAAATTCGCGGTTAATTTCAACCGAACGCAATTTTAGCTTGACCCAAACCTAGCAAGTAGCTTTTAAGAATTTTTAGCGCATTTGATCTTTGGTCGTTTATTTTCAAGTCACATTGTGCATCTTCACACACTGGCAATTCTCGGTTGTCGTGAAAATCTCGCGGTTTCAAATATGGACATAGGGTACAGATTTGACAGAAAAATTGATCTAATGCCGTTCTACAAAAATTTTGTAATCAGGTGGAATCACCCACACACTAATCACATATCTCTATCGAATCGACCTATCTCCAGTCTTTGATCGATTTTTTACTGTGCCATAATGACCCTTTCAAATTAGCACGGTCGAGTAGTCGATTTCTGATCGAATTCTCAAGTCTGTTGCGTTAAAATCCCTTAATGGCTTCACCTGATAGACTAGTTATCATGTGAGTGATCAGGTCGGGGAAAAGAACTATAAGCATATCGATGAAAAGCCTAACTTATTCAATAAAAAACGGAACCTGAAAATTAGGATGTCACAATGATGACCTATGTTTATAGGGACACCTAAGATGTTGAGTCACCCTATTTCATTAATGATTAGCCTCCAAAGTCATTAATAGCTTAGACTTGTCATCAAGAAATTTGGACTTTGGACAACTTGTTCTCCAAGTTAACCACATGAGCGTGTGGCTCATTAAGCTCATCAGTTAGCTAGCTTCCAAAAGCATTTAAAGCATTCTTATCTTCAAGCCAATAAGACTTTAGATTGGCTTCCTCCTCAAATTAGGCGTGCAACCACCTTTCCCTCCAAGTTGGGCATGTGGTTCTCCCATTCTAAGGCGAAAACAATTTTAAGCAACTTTGAAATCAATACCATTACCTAATGAAATGGGCTCGAAAAATTATATAATTTTAATATGTTGTAGAAAAGACCTTAAAAAACATTTTTCATCGAGGAATCCAAGCCAAATTCATTTTGTGGAAAGAGAAAAAAATCATTGAACACAACCCAAAAATTCGTTCGTCGAGTAGATTCAACAATGAGGGAGAGAGAGACTCATTTAATATGTTGTATATATGGATGTCATTTAACACTTTTAAGAATGAAGCATGTCCAAATTTGAAAGGGAAGATTTTATTAAAATTTGAGAAAGCAACCTGGTACCGTTTTCACTATACTGGGCAAGTTTTATATGATAATTGATTGGGCCTTCATCCCAACTATTTCACCTCAAAAAATTTTGAAATTTAAGTATGTTATAGATCAAGATGTTTTTGAGCAACTTTTGTAAAGGAAGCTTCTCCAAATTCAAAACACAAAAAACTCTATAAAATTGGAAAGTAGCGGAGGTCTAGAAATTTCAAAAAACTGGAAAGTCAAAAGCTATGAAACCTAGGTGACAAGTCTATAGAGGAGAGGTGGTGCCCTACTTGGCTTCTAAGATCACTTGTCATCATTCCCTTAGGCCACGAGTCATCCCCTTTCATTAATTACTTAGGATTCTTAAGCTTCCACACTCATTATCTTTATTTAATGCATTTGACTCTTGTTCTTCAAGAAGATTGGCCTATCTAGCTTCACCTCCTAGTTGGGACCAAAATAAAGGTCGAAATCAAGGATATTACATGGTCCATCTATTGATCTATCTCATATCAAAACATGAGCCAATAGTCCATCCATCGACCAATCTTTTGCTCACTATCAAACCATAATCACGACACAATGCCTTATGACAAGACAACCAAGATTCTCCCCTTGACAAGGTCTCCACCTACAAAGCTGGTAGCTCGGCTCAGAAGGATATCCTAAATCCGGTATGCATACCCACCAACCCCTCCATGGGCTCACAGCGATATTGAGCACTAAACCCACATCCTCTAATATCTAGAAATTCAATCCATATTCAATCTCATGATCGACAATGCATCTCACAAACCAACCATATAACCTTTCGTAACTCAATTCATCCAATAGAAATACTTTTTCGGTGTTGAGCCCTAAACCTATAAAATACTTCAATTGGATGCACGAAGGGTGTGAGCGCTTACCGAGCGTTGAAATATGAAGTTGAATTGGCTTGGCGAGGCTTCTATAGCAAATACTCCTCTTCCTTTTCCTCTTTCTCTTCTTTCTTTCTTTCCTTTCTCCCTTTCTTCTTTTCTTTTCCTCCTACGCGAGCGTGCGTGCTTACGGCCTCATAAAGGGGCTGAAGCATCCCACTGTTCCCTTTTTGCTTTTTCTTTTGTTGACTCAACCTTTCTCTATTTTTCTTTTTCTTTTTTCTTTCTTTTCCTGTCTTTCCTCCCTTTTCTTGTTCAATGGACGAAGCCCACCTTCCTTTTATGCGCTCTCAATCGTCCATTTTGAGGTGGTGGGTTTTCCTTCTTCTTTTTTTTCCTCTTTGACTGGTCAACTCCCACAACTATTACACAATTTATACCAAAGCATCCTACCAAGTATGCACTCTGTGCAAGATGACAGTAGAACAGGTAGTATTTCTTGCACACTCGAGATCACTTGACCCGATAGATATCTTTTGCATTCGCTTATTTCTTATACAGGTGGAATCACCCTAACTGAAATAGTTTGAATAGGACTTA
Organism: Eucalyptus camaldulensis; assembly: GCA_019915185.1. Lineage (NCBI taxonomy): Eukaryota > Viridiplantae > Streptophyta > Magnoliopsida > Myrtales > Myrtaceae > Eucalyptus > Eucalyptus camaldulensis. The sequence continues at coordinate 31,135,318 of JAHSVA010000008.1, forward strand.
TAGATAACGCTAATTGCAACTACGATCATGGTCAAATGCGAGGGTTACTGGGATTGAAATAATTGGGAGAGGGGTCATACTGTCTGGCCATGAATCAATATCTCTGATCGAGTCATACATAGAGCAAACAGTTTATCTAGAAGAACAAAACACCAAATTAAGAGCAGGAATTAGGTCTTAGAAAATTGAAGAGTTAAAAACAACACACACTTTTATAACAGACAAACTGAAATTACATCGTTATCAAATAAGAAGACTAATCACACCCACGGCACAATGAGAAGAAGCTCTCAGCTCTCTCCATATTATTTCTAGCACAGTACAGACTTCCACACACAAATAACATATTAATGCAAATGGACTAACTTTGACTCATGAAAATGCGTAGTCCTCCTCTGTGTTCTTCTGGGATACGTTATTAGCTCCATGATGTGCAGTCTATGGCATCACTTATTATACCAACTTAGTGAAGTGGTCTTACTATACTATGCATTTTTCTTAAGGTGGACAAAGATCCCGCCGTCAAGAGGTGAACTTTCACACGTTCTTTATGAGTACGATTAGTTATGCCGCCCATGTTCTCGTGATGAATGTCCAGGATGATGCATACAATGGAGCCTCTCAAGCTTTTCCTCATATTCCTTAATTTTCTTCTTCAGATCCTCCTTTTCCCTGATCAGTAAACTTGCAAGGACGTTGTGGTCGTAGGTCAATACTGCCCATTCGTTCCAATCGCCAAGGGGCTCTTTCATGTGCAACAACTTAAGTTTGTTCTCCTCCAACTTTGTTGAATGTGGAATTTCCCTCGTATGGCTGCTAAGTAGTCCACGGTGGCCATGATCTTTTCGGAGGTTGAACTTCTCTCGTTGTTCCTCGTCAACAAGTTCTGCATTGGAAAGATCGAGGAAAACAGATCATCAGCAAACCTCAAAGATTACAATAACACTGTTGGATATAGTGAATAATACTGTTGAATTCAAAGTCCGAGGAATGATAAGATGGACAGAGGAGAGAGATGAGTCTTACTCTTACCTTCGCAGGTTTAGGTGCTCTCTCTAGTCCTTTGGCCCTCCTATTTATAGATGTGGAGCCGAGCATCCTCGGCATTCTCCGGACTCTTCGACATGCATTAACCTTCATTTTCGACGCGTTTTTCAATCTAACCATTGCTTTTCTTCATATACTACGTTTTCGCACTTTCCATGTGATATTAATCTGGTTGGTGGTTTTCATTCTTACGTTTTCTCTCATAAAACTACTGAAGCCGATCCTATTTTCAAGGTCGCATCACATGAGGAAGTATTTTATTTTATTTGTTTTTCCTCGTCGTGGAAATCATGGAGCCCCTTCTGCTTTTTTAGTAAATTTTAGTATATTATGCATGCTTCCCATGCGTTCCATTTTCATGTGTCACTATGAAGATTGGATCAGAAAAAATAATGCCGGGTGATGTTTCAAATCGATTATAACTTTGTATCTATTATAAATATATAGAGAATTTCGCGCAGAGTACATATCGTCATGGATATCAACGAATGTAACAATTTAATGTTTTGGCCACCCGCCTAAGTTTTCATTCGTATTTTATGCAAATCAATGCTAATGACAATATTTTATTCAAGACATAAGGCGGGAATCTCTCTCTTTCTCTCGAACGTGTAAAAGAGCATACACCTATGCGTGAGGGAAAATATAGGAAAAGAAAAGGTTGAATATGTGTAGAGAGAAGAGATGCATAAAATAAAATAATAAAATAGGACAAGAATTCTAAATAATTACAAGTTATCTTTAGATTTAGAAAATAAGATACTTATGGGATTAACTGGTACTTATGTTGACTGTCTCCAAAAATACTGAGATCGATCCTGTTTTCATGGTCGCATCACATGGTGGAAGTATTTTATTTCATTTGTTTCTTCTCGTCGTGCAAATTAATGGAGCCCTTTTGGCTTTTTTAGTATCTTTTAGTATCCATGCTTCCCAAGGTTCCATTTTTTCTAGACATCAGTACGATGAAGTTAGTTGATATTTCAGGTCGATTATGAATCTGTATCTGTAAGTGAATGGGCGAGAATTTCGCGCGGAGACGGTTATTAAAAATAATATATATATATATATATATTATTTATTCCGTACATGTGACCAAGGTGTGAAAATTGAATGGAAACCACCCGCCTGAGTTTTAAGCTCGCATATTATGCAAAGCATGGGGTTAGCGACAATAAGACGGGATTCTCTCTTGAGCATGCACACTTTGCGTTTAATGTGCAGTTAGAATGGTCGTTTGATTTATAATTTTCAACTTCATTGAGGTCAAATTGAGCTGTACGAAGTCGAAGTGATATAGAGATTCAAACTACACGTAGATTATGAAATTAACTGCTTATGATAATTCGAGGTGCGATTTGTCGCCCTGGTGTATGCATTGTGTTAATTTGAGAGACCTCATCAAATTAGTCTAGTGTTGCTTAATGGTATCACAACATATTACAGGAAATACACCACAACAAAATGGTATTGTAGAACACATGAGCATGACCTTATTAAAAAGAACTAGGGAAAAGTGCCAAAAAAGTCCTAAACCTTTTGCCTTTGTGCCAATTTAGTCCTAAACCTTTTTTCGGTGTCAATTCAGTCCTAAACCTTTTTAAGTTATACCCATTCAGTCCTTTCCGGCAATTTGACCGGATTTTGCTGACTGGACGCTGGCCGGCTGACGTGGCCTGATCGGCGCTAACATGGACAACTTTTAATAATTTTTTTTATTTTTTAAATATTTTTTTATTTTTTTATTTTTTTATTTTTGTCTTTTTCCTCCAGCCAGTCGCTGGGGTCCGGCGACCAGCCAGAGGCGATCGCCGGCGAGGGTGAGGCCAACCTCGCCGAATCTGGCGAGGTCGAGCCTCGCCAAATCTGGCGAGGTTGAGCCTCGCCGGCCATGGGTGAGGGCCGGCGAGGCTCAACCTCGCCAGATCCGGCGAGGGCGAGCCTCGCCCATGGCCGCCTCGCCGGCCCTTGCCCGACCTCGCCAGATCCGGCGAGGGTGAGCCTCGCCCATGGCCGGCGAGGGCCGGTGAGGCTCGACCTTGCCAAATCCGGTGAGGGCGAGCCTCGCCCATGGCCGCCTTGCCAGATCAGTCGGCGAGGCTCGACCTCGCCAGATCCGGCGAGGTCGGCCTCACCCTCGCCAGCCCTTGCTTCTGGCCAGTCGCCGGACCTCGGCGACCGGCTAGAGGAAAAAGAAAAAAATAATAAAAATAATAAAAAAATATTAAAAGTATTTAAAAATATTTAAAATATTAAAATATTATTAAAAGTTGTCCACGTCAGTGCCGATCATGCCACATCAGCCGGCCAGCGTCTAGTCAGCAAAATCCGGCTAAAATTGGCCGGAAATGACTGAATTGACACAACTTAAAAAGGTTTAGGACTGAATCGGCACCAAAAAAAGGTTTATGACTAAATTGGCACAAAGGCAAAAGGTTTAGGACTTTTTTGGCACTTTTCCCAAAAGAACTAGGTGCATGTCGTCTAACGCTAGTTTAGGCAAGGAGTTCTGGACCGAGGCAGTTAATACAACTTCTTGGTTGGTAAATTGTTCTCCTTGCAAAATACCTAAGGGGGTATGGTTAGGTAAACCTATAGATTATTCTTTTCTTCGTGTATTTGGATGTCCGGCATAAGTACATGTTAGTGAGGGGAAAACATAACTTAGAATAAAGAAATGCATCTTTCTTGGTTATACTTGTAGTGTAAAGGGTTGATAGACTTTGGTGTGCCGATTCATTCGAGATCATCATCAACAGAGATGTTACTTTTGATGAGTCTATTATGCTTGATCATAGCAAAGAATTGTCTGTTCTTGTCATGAAAATCTAAAAAGCGTTGTAAAGAAGGTGGAACTTGAAGTAATTTCTTCATAACTAGTTCAATTGTCCACTGATAATACCGAGGTTGAAGAACATGAAGGGGAATACTTTTTTATTGCCAGAGATATAGACCGATAAGGACAATGAAGCCTCCATGGGATATATGGTTACCCATATTTTGATACTTATGCTCTTTCAATTACAAAGTTAGAATAACATATTGAGAATAGAACCTCTGTTCAAAAGACTCGGCAAAGTGGTTAGTTGTCATGAATGAAGAGATGGAGTCTCTTGAAAATAATCAAATTTGAGAGCTTGTCAAGCCACCAAAAGGAAGGAAAATTGTAGGCTACAAATGGGTTTTCAAAAGAAAGGAAGGTATTCCTAGAGTTGAAAACATCATATTCAAAGCTTGTCTAATTGCTAAGGAATACAGTCAGATTCAGGAAGATGATTTTAATGATGTGTTTTCACTTGTCTTTAAACAACTCCATTTAGGTTTGTCTTACATTAGTTGCTATCCATGATTTAGAAGTGGAATAGCTAAATATGAAAATAGTTTTCTTACATGGTGGACTTGAAGAGAAAATCTATATGAATCAACCAAAAGGTTTTCAGTTTGAAGGCAAGGAAGATCATGTTTGTCTATTAAAAAAGTCTACATAATGACTTGAAGCAATGACCAAGATGGTAGTATAAAAGGTTTGATTCGTTTATAGTGCAACTTGGTTATTGTAAGCAAATATGATGGTTACGTATATCTTTGAAAACTTTAAAATGGCCTTTTCATTTATCTACTATTATATATTGATGACATGTTGATTGCAACAAAAGATAAATCCGATATACATAATTTGAAGGAACAATTGAGTGATAAATTTGAAATGAAAGATTTATGTGCAATGACGAAAATCCTAGGTGTGGAAATTCGGGGAGATCAAAAATGGGAAATTATACATCTCTTAGAAAAGCTACATTGAGAGGTGTTTAATCACTTTGGCATGAAAGATGCCAAACTAGTAAATACTCCTCTTGCTACTCCTTTTTTTTTTTTTATCAATTAATCTATGTCCACATACAGATAAGGAGATAAAATAAATGCCAAGTATTCCAGACTCTTCACTTTCTTCACATTCTGTGTCACTCCAGGTTTTTGCTTTAAGAGCGTTCTTGTACTTTTATACATTCCTTTCTTCTTTTTCAACAATGGACAGTTAGGTTTGATGTATCCATTCTTCTTACACTCAAAGCATATTACGTCATTGCTAGACTCAACATCTTCCATTGATCTTTTCTGGAAATGTGGCTTATTTTGCTTTTTCTAGTTCAACCTTCTCCCTTTCCTATTAAGTTTCTTGAACTTCTTTATCATGAGAGCTAGCTCCTCATCGTCCATGTCATCATTTATGTCTATATCATCAAAGTCAGCATTACACTTAAGTGCAATTGACTTCTTACTTTTCGGATCCTCTTCATCATTGATTTGTTCCACTTCATATGATTGAAGGGTGCCAATCAATTCATCAATGGAGAGAGGTATAATCATTTATGTCAACCATATTAATGTCTTCAAATGGTTCCAGTTTTTTGAAAGTCCTCAAAGAAGTATGTTGACCTTCATTGGAGTAGAAATTGGTTGACCTTGATATGCCAAACCGTTTACTAATTCTTTAAATCAACTAAACATATCCCCAATAGATTCTCCAAGCTTCTTCTTGAAGGATTTGTATTGGCCAAGTAAGATGTTACTTTTGTTGCCTTCACACGATCTGTTCCTTCATAGATAACATGGACTCTATCCCAGACTTCTTTAGCTGTTTCACATGAACAAATTCTTTTAAATTTAACAGGGGACAAGGCACAATACAAAGAATAAATAGTTTTTGCGTCAAGAGCCTGTCTTTTAGTAATTTCTGCTTGATTGATTTCTTCAATCTCCAAAACTCCTATTCCCTTTTTGGATATAGAAACAACTTTTGGATTAATCCAGTTTTCCATAATGCCCCATTCCAAAGGATCTCTGGATCTCAGAAAAGCCTTCATTTTTTTTCCAAACATGGTATTATTTTCCATCAAAATATGGTGGTATGGTGTTGCTCTGTCGTTCCACAAGACCTAGTGCCAAGATACTAGCCGTAGAAGATCTTTAGCTCAAAAGTACAAAAAAAAAAAAAAAATCAATAAAATGAGCAATTGGCTCTGATACTAATTGATAAAGCCAGTACGAACACTTAAAGGGGGTGAATAGGTGCTTGAACAAATTTTGACAAATAAAAGCATAATGAAATTAATTTTGGGCAAAGTCTGAAAAGGATTAGAGTTTGAAAATCTAGTCTCCAGACTTCTAATAGAAATTCAAAATCTGTTATGCAATGAAACAGACTTAAGAAATAACATGTGAATGTGCAACATATTTAAATAAAAAGAGTTAAGGGAAAAGAAAATTGCACAAAAGATTTATAGTGGTTCGGCTTAAATTAAGCCTGTGTCCATTCTCCCACGTTGACAGCTTTCTAGCTAGAATTCACTATAGCATCAATAGAGAAATACAATATTTCGAGTGCAAACACTCAGTGGAAGATTCCTTTTCTCTCATTGAGTCACTCTTTTTGTGATTTTCTCTCTTGAATACAATATGTAGGAACTGTTGATGAAGAGCAAGAAGTTGGAAATGCTTCAAACTTTGATATTTCAATTTTCACACGCTATCGCTCAAGCAAACTAAATGATCACCTTAAATACTCATCAATGCCTCACTAGCCATTGGCATTTTCCAAATGAATTTCTTCCAAGTAATCCATTGGACATAATCGATTAAGGAAAGCTTATAGCCATTTGAAGATCGAGATAAAAATCTATTGATTTTGGTCGCCCATATAATTAGAATTTGGTTTCCATAAGTAGATGTTTCCCAAAAAGGAACTTGCCTTTGAGATTGATTTCATCAATATGTGATTGATTCCATCGATGTATTTATAAAAGATAAGTGAGGTTCTTCGTCAAAGAGCCAGATATGGAAGAATAATTTCCTATTATGTTCATACAGAATCCTTATCGTAAGATCTAAGTCTGATTGTATCTTCATTCTAGACTCAGTTATTGTTTGGGTTGTATCAAAGTGTGGAGACTTCTAGAATAAATAGACTTTGACAAAAGTCTGCAATATGACTTCAGAAGTATACCATTCTTAAAATGAGAACAAAAAAGTTTTGTCAACTTCAAAATTTAAACTTGGTGGGAGTTTTCTCAACACCAGGGACCTCCTCATCTTGTCCGAGCTACTAATGGTTGGCCTCACCTCCGATGGAGCCCCAATCCTCCCTTCTGACACCTCCATTCCTATACTGGCGATCGAACCAATGAAGAGATCGATAGCCTTTCCTTGGCTAATCAGCAGTCCACGGTAGTTCCTCAAAGTCCTAACCGCCTCAACCTTCTTCTCCAAGGAGTCCTTGAAGTTAGGTAGATGGAGATCCATCAAAAAGCCTTCAGATGACTAGCAACTTGTTGACCTTCATTTCTGCGTCCAAAAATGGTCAAATCCAAACCAGTTCTATCCGTCGCTCGAACCGATACTCTCCGGTGGCTCCAGGCACTACCAATCACCATAGATTGGTGGTAAAGGAGTCCCCGACCTCACTGTGGTTGGGGACTGTTGGATCAGCCATTGGATATTCTCCGGTGGCTCCTTTCTCCCCCGGCGGTCCCAAACCAATCCAAGCTTAGACCGGTTTTTGTTGTGGCGTTCAAGCTAGCAGTCCAACCAGCTCGAAGGTAGTCCAATGTGATCTGGTTCATGCCTTGGAGATTAGATCAATCTCCGATCGTGCTCTGGCAAGGATCAATTCGTCCAATCGTATCAAAAACCGAGGAAACCGCGCAAAGATTGGTTTTCTAGACTTGAATCCAATGAAGCAGGTTAGAATAGTTGACCAAGGCAAAGATTCACACTTAGGACCCTATTAAATGATTAGATCAGTTATTAACATGTTATATCATTTATTTGTTAAGGTTGAATATGGATTGATGATGATATGTGTTTGAATGGTTGATTTGGATGCAAATATGCAATTTTCATGTTTTGTGATGTGCTTGTTGTTTGGCCTAAAACGAGGCCTTAGATGGCCTTATTTCTATTCGAAACCTTTTAAACTTAGAAAGTGTGGTCAGAGATTTTTGATTTGATAGGTCATGCGGCCCGAGTGGGCATCGTTTGACTCTCAAAAAATGCCTCACAATCTGCTTGATTTTGCAGTTTTTGTAGCTAATTTTTTGGTTCAGTTTTGATTCCGATTTTATATTTTCCTATTTTTGGGCTTATTTCTACATTTGATTTATGACAAAATTTTCTTCACAAGATTTGTTCTAAATTGTCTTGGGAATGTCTGGGGTAAGTACACTATTAGTGCCAAAAATTGTGTACGGCACTCACTTTGGTACCAAAAGTCTCCGTCGAGTCACTTAAGTGCCAAATTAGAGAAAAAATGATCACTTTGGTACTACCGGCAAGAGATTCCGGCCATATTAATTACGTGGCTTTTATATTTAAAAAAAAATTCCGGTGGCTTTTAAACGACATCGTTTTCCATCCTCCTCAAGAAACGACGTCGTTTTGCCGTCATACGTGTATATCCTCACAAAAACGACGTCGTATAGCTCATATGGCGATTGAAATTAGGGTTTTGTCGTTCACCACTCGGCCACTATCGTTCACCCACCATCGATTGGCCACCGTCGCTCGGCCACCATTGTAGTTGCTCAACCAGGTGAGCGAGGAGAGATTGAGATTGTTGCTCAAGTAAGAAGTGGCAGGAAGAATATGAGGCGAGGGTGGAGGAGAAGGAGGAAGAAGAGGGGTCGAAGGTGCCGCTGCTGGTGTTGTTCTTCAGGGAAGAAGATGACATGCCTTCTCTCTCTCTCTCTCTCTCTCTCTCTCTCTCTCTCTCTCTCTCTCTCTCTCAATTTGGGGAATTAGGTTCTAAGTTGGGGGAAAGACACCAAACGGCGTCGTTTTGTTGTTTGGATACTGACTATACTCTCTGCCAAGCCACGTCAGCTTCAAAAATTAATAAAAAAAAGTGTCACATCAAATTTCCGGCCAATTTAATCAGTGTTGATACTAAAATGATCATTTTTCAAATTTGTTGGCACTTAAGTGATCCGAAATAAACTTTTGGCACTAAAGTGAGTGTCGTACACATTTTTGGCATTGATAGTGTACTTATCCTAAAATGTCTCACATTTTTTCTAGATTTTTCGAACGAGTCTTGGTAGGTCAAAATCACCTAAATCTTAACCTAGGACAGTTTGCCCTACACTAATCCAAGACATTTTAGCAAAATCAAGCATATAGATGAGTTCATTTGGCCTTAGGATCTTCATGAAGATGGAAATATATGTTGTATGTTTCTATCGGTTCATGATTTGCATGATTTCAATGCCATTTGATATGTCAATCGCATGTGTAAACACACATAGGTTCTATTGCAATTAGGTTGTTTAGTAATGCAAATATGTTTTGCCATTTTCGTCGTGATTTGTGTGATCACAATTAGGTTTGAAGTCTAAACGGAAAATGCTTGCCATCATGCATTCTGTGTCAAATTTTTTGCTAGCGTTTTGCACGTTCATAGGTGACCTAAATCAAACATCTTCAGTTATGTTGAGATTAGTTGAAAGCTTTATCATGTGCATGCTTTCTTATGCATGCTTGTGTCTCTTAGAGATCAAATCTCTTGTCGATACTTTTCTTGACTAATAAACTACGCATTACAAGCTTTGTGTGCATATGTGGTTCACCATGATTGAATGTCATTTCATATGTGAAAACTATGTCATAAATAAGCTAGTTGCACTTAGAAATCCTCAAATATGTCATTATAGTCTTAAATAATGTTGCATTGACATTGACTTGTATGACATTTTCGCATGCCAACAAAGGGTTAGATGTTTACCCTAATTGCTTGTCGCATCCAATTAGTAGTCGCGTATGTTTTTCATGGGCATAAGAATGCTTCAAGTGCCAAAAGTTGGCACAAAGAAACACTTAAGTGCCAAAACTTATGAAAGTGCCACTTTATATTTAAAAATAAAAAAATAAATCACTTGAGTGCCACATCCGGCGAACCTCACCAAAAATCCTACGTTACATTTTTTTATTAATTTTCTCACTTACATGGCTCGTCGGCAAGCTGACTCAGCAAAACACATACAAAAACGACATCGTTTTTGGTATCATTCGAATTTAATATTTTAATTAATTAATTAATTTTTTTTTAAAGTTGGGGGGGGGGGGGGGGGAGGGGGAGGAGGAGGGAGCCAGCCGACGGCTAAGGGCTCAGCCCTTGCCATTGCCGCCTCCCATCTATCACCAAGGAGATGGGAGAGGATCGGCCGGGGTCGCCGAGCCTTGGCCAAGGGCCGACAGCCCCAACCGACCGGCGGCGAGGGCTTGCGTGTCCTCGCCCAGATCCAACGACCCCCAATGGGCGGCATGTGGCACCCCGAAAAGCCCAAGGTCACCACATCTTACCAAAGAAGTACTTAAGTTCCTAGGTATATACATTTTTTTTAAACAGTCCTAGCGCATCTTATTTGCGGAAGCATAATCGAGTCTTACTAATTCCCCCTTCAACAACCATGATACAATGGCACACCACTAAACATCATAAGAAAAGATAAAGCCAAGACACTTTTATTTACATGTTTTCATGATGGATTTTCTTGGGTTGGTACATCAAAAGAAAGGCTAAGACTTTTAGCTATACTCGGCCATAACCCCCAAAAAGAGACGCTCGACCCACAATGACAATCATGCTAATCCCTCCATCAACTAGTGTTGGCTATTTCCTAAAAAGTTGCAGCTCCTACTTCTCATGCGTGAGCCCTCACACCCATCCCGGTGCATCAGGCGGTGGTGGCGGCAACATCCCACGCTTCACTCCATCTCGACAAACGTGAACGGATATGAACTCTTGAATGACAGGGCCCTCAGCCAGGCCCACGTCATACATCATTATTGCACGAACCCAAATAAACGTAAGACCAGGTATTGTGGGACAGTCGATCTCCATGCACTCGACCTCTACGTCCGAAGGAAGGCCGTAAAAGACGCCCCGCGTGACAGCTGGGAGCGGCATCTCTCTAATCTAAAATGTTGGTCCCCGAAGGGGTGAGTACAGCCACTCAGCAGGTAAAGGACCAATAAACCACTCAATGCATCATACAAAACAATCATCACAACCATAGCATGACACATGTCATTCAAGCATCCATGCACAATTTACCTTGATATTATGCGCATGTCATCATACCGCATGTATATACATCATCATATAATCATCACCATCATGTCATGCACTCACCATCATCATGTCACATGTACCATCATGCCATAGGTACACATATATCATGCACTCACCATCATCATGTACCCATGCACTCATCACCATCATATCACATGTACCATCATGCCATAGGTGCAGATACATCATTCACTCACCATCATCATGAACCCATGCACTCATTACCATCATATCACATGTACCATCATGCCATAGGTGCACATACATCATGCACTCACCATCATCATGTACCCATGCACTCATCATCATCATATCACATGTACCATCATGCCATAGGTGCACATATATCATGCACTCACCATCATCATGCATCCATGCACTCATCATCATCATGCCATACATGTACCATCATTCATAATTCAATTTCAAATTTCCCGATTTCATTCTTTCATATTGGGCCGCCACATTTCTCTTTCCCGAGACCCATGTTTGCATCCCACATTTATCACTCGCACCCCACCTGGCATCGCGAGAACCATCCGGCACAATACCTGCCGAGCATCTGGCACAATACCTACTAGGCATCTCGTACCCCAACTGGCATCACGAGGCATCCCCTAGCATAATACCTGGCAGACTTCTGGCTCCCCACTCTCCAGGCATCTCGAAACTCCCGAGGACCCTCCGGCATCCGGCCATTTAAGGCCACCGGGCAACTGGCCTTTAGCCTTCTAGCCAGGCATCCCGACACTCCCGGGGCATCGTCAGCTCACACCTCCGATGGCCTTCTCACTTATCTTAGTTCACATCTTCAATTATAATTTAATTTTAACATGGCATATGATGTGATGGCAGACAAGATCATTTAATTCATATATGCATTTCCAATCATCATCATACATGCAGCAAAACACGATCATTCATAGCAATACAATTCATGAAGTCCATACAACATAGAATGGTCCATATATCATGCCTTTTTGAAATTTACTAAATTTCAGCTTGCACAATTTTAGAAAATATTTAAATTAAATATCCATATGATTCTCAAAAATCATGAAATCAAGGCATGTGATAGACAAGACAATAAGATAGCAATCTCATGAAGAACACATGCTCAAATGAGTTTCGCACAAGTGGATATACTTCACACAAATACAGCATGTAATTTCGGATAAAATCAGATTGCGCAGTTCTTGAAATATTTTGATTAAAATACCCAAACGACCTCCAAAAATTATGAAATTTTACCAGGTTGTATTCAAGACACTAAAGTAGATTTTTCATGAAGACATCTAGGCCATATTGGTTCTAGAAAGTTTTATACAGACGTCCGAAGTTCCTGTTTCGATTACCAAACCGTCCAGTTTAGCTATCTCCGAAATATCAAGGTCTCGCCTACCTATCTTTCTTTGTTTCCTCTGAAATTTTGATATGTTTTGCCCCAAGAGGTCCCCTACAACTTTCATTTAGGGATATAAGTGATATTATCAAGGAATAGTCACCATATAGGTCTAAGAATTCTCGGGTGTCCAGTACCGTATTTCCAGATTTACCGTCTTCAAAAGAAAATCATTTCACTAGGCTAAAATTGCTCATTTTACCTAAAATTTGATTATGTTAGTCTTTAGGATGTTCTCTACAACTTTCTTGAAGAAGTTGAAGGAAGATTCTTGGTAAAAAGTAACATGCAGCACATAAAACCATCAAGAGGTCGACGAAATAGTTCCAGATCTAGTCTTTTCGTAGAGGATGGGCTTCACCCTTAAAACTCAACCATTTTGTCCCAAATTTTAGTATGTTATACTTTGAGATGTTGTCTACAACTTTCATGAAGGAGTCAAAGTCCAAATCCAACCCGAAACACGCATGCAAGCCTCCACAAGTTTCTGGGTCAAGCGGTATACACGAAATCAGCAAGCTTTTTCAAGAACAAACCACACTAGCTTCGGTTCCTTACCTCTAAACACCCAAGATTCGACACCATTTCAACCACACATGCAAGACACACATGCAAGAGTAGAAAATGGATCCTAACTTGCCTCTAAAATCAAGCGAACGACGGCACACGGACGGCACTCGGACGGCGACAGGCAGACAAACGGCGAGTGGCTCCTTCTTCCTCCTCTCTCGCGCAACTCTCTCCCTCTCTTGGCTTGGTCGAAACCCTCAACCGGCCACTCTCTCTCCTCCTTTTGATTCCCCACAAAGCCATCATTGGCAATCATGAGAAACCTCCCCAATAGCCAATGCATGGAGCCTTCTTTTTGCCACTTGGCAAAGCATGCAAGATGGGCTTGGGAGTGGGCTTGGAAGAAGTGGGCCGGCCACTACTCCTCTCCTTGGTCGACAGCAGCCTCTCCATGGGCTTCAATGGGCCGGCCATTTGGCCCACCAAGAGTCCATGCTATTGGGCCTAAGGCCCAAACCTAATTAAACCCCAACTTTACCTTTAAACACTTTTAATTCTTTCTTTTATAGATTTCAAATTTTAAATTTTACATGGCCAAAATCTTGTAACATTTTATCTATAGGAATTTAGTCTATGAGATGCATAGCCAAGAATAAATTCTTCTTATTAATTATCCTATAATACTAATTTAAAACTCATGAACACAACCATATAACACTTAGTCTTAGGGAAAAACTAATGGCCAAAACATAAACCATAGGTAATTTCATTACCTAATTACGGGCTTTAATTCCTCTAGAGGTTGTCTTGAATTTTTGGGATGCCACACGGCAGCCTTTGGGTCGACCAGGCGAGGGCACAAAGGCCCTCGCCGTCGGTCAACTAGGGCCGCCGACCCTTAGCCAGGGCTCGGTGACCCCAGCCGACTCTCCCCTACCTCCCTAACAACAAAGGGGAGGCGGTGGTGGCAAGGGTTAAGCCCTCAATCGTCGGCTACCTCCCTCCTCCTTCTTCCCCCCCCCCCCCCCCCCCCTTAATAAATTAATTAATTAATTAAAATTCAATTTAATTAATTATTATATTAAAATTCAAATTATACCAAAATGACATCGTTTAAACACTATTTAGCCATATTAGCATATGAAATGACGCTGTTTTGCGTGCAGCTCGCCGGAAAATTGCCACATTAGCGTTTTGGCTGAATTTTTTCGCTAGTGGCACTTAAGTGATCCATTTTACTTCGATTTTGGCACTTAAGTGTCCCTTTGTAACAACTTTTGGTAGTCCGAGTGTCATTTTTTATGCTATTTATGCATTGCATAAATGATTCTAAGACTTAATAATGTATATTTGCATTATGGTTTTTTAATGACTGATGCGAGCACTTGCACAAACACCGACTTTAAAGCACTGAGTTGATCTCAATTGAACTCGGGCCCTTCTAGAAAACCATAAGGCACACTTAGATCTATCAATTGCCACTTGTTTCATACAAATTGCTGGTCATTAGACCCAATTTCCATTTTTTTCCGAAATTAGGTTAGAATTTTGACCTAGGAATGAATTCGAAACTTTGTTTTTACCCTTATGTAGGCAGACCTTTGCCATTTTTGAATCATTTTTTTTTGTAGGGATTATCAAGTTGATTCCTTAACGGATTTTGTTTGTCAGTCTTTGCATTGTGTTGGGGTAAAATTTCATCATTTTTAGATTTTATATGGTAGGGGAAGTCTTGGTTACAATGACTTGTTGTCTTGTTGATTTGGCAATTTCCTCATACATTGTTTCTCATTTTTTTAATTTTTATAAAATCATACTCAGCTTTTTAAGGAAAACTTTCTTCACAAAAGTTATTCCAAATTATTTTATGCATGTTAAGTAATTTTTTCATAATTAGATCATCAATGGGTATCATCCACTTTTGCTGACTTGCTGTGATTGGTTTGAAACTTTCTGTTATAAGCTTTTTGTAACTAATAGATCTTTTAGGCTAATTTGTGTATGAAATTAAGCCATGTCATCTTCATGAAAGTTGTTTTAAATCCTTTGATCTTCATTGTCAAATGATTTTCAATGAATGGTTTTTTCTTAAATCGCATCTTAAAACTACTTTGGTACATGTGATGTTTCCAAAAGCAAATCTTTAGAAACCTTTTTCATTACTTGATTTGACTTAGGAACAATCATTGTTTGGACTGTATTTAAAATGTCTGTGATGCCTGTGAGTGCATTTATATGAGTCCCAGGCTAGCCTTGGAAATTAAATATGTTCCATAGCCTATATATTCCTTAATATAAAATGTCTTCAAATCACTTTGAACTTTGATTTGACATTGTGAAAATCATGATTTGGACCATATTTTAAATGCCTGCAATGCCTATGAGTGCATTTATGTGAGCCCCGGACTACCCTTGGTAATTAAATGTGTTCCATAGCCAAAGCATCACTTTGTCTAAAAAAATGCTAATCAATGATTTCAAATCCATTTTTAAAACACCATAAGTACCACTCATGCATATAATCACATCATTCATTAGAAATGCTTGTGTTTGTGATTGGCACATGCCTTTGTAATAAATGATCCGCCGATGGTTCACTTGCTTGGTTGATTGATTGAGAAATAAGGTCTAAATGGCATGCATGTGTGTTTAATTCATGACAATGTATGTGAATTCTAGATGTATGTTAGGTGTGATGCATGACACCAAGAGAAAATCTTGGGAATTTACTTAGAATGCCTTGTTAAGGACTTGCAAGCGTTATTGGCTATGCGAGAACACAAATGGTCAATAATGACTGTAAGTCATAAAATGAATCGGGTAGGTATCTAGAGGGACCTACGCATGAATTACAAAGGCCGACTTCGAGGCTCAAATAATGGTTGACTTTGAACTTTGCTTTACTTGATTGATTGATCTTGGCCTTATGTCTTGCTTTTGATTGCTTTGACATGCATGATTGTTTCTTTCCATTATATGTACCTAGCTATAGTTTTTTTTATTTTTTATATTAGGATTAGATTAGGATCCCGAAGATGGAGCTAACATGAAGGTGGTGGAAAGTCGATGTCCATTCCAACTATACTTTTGTACCATCCATCCCCGATTTATGTCTCAAGTTTTCCTAATTTGTATAAAAACCCATCAAGTTGTGGGTTCCTTTTCTTTCCTTCTTATTCCTTCATTATATTTTCCTTTTTATTTTTCTTAGGATTACATGATAGATTTACCACTTTCCTTGGTTGTTTACTTGTCACTTTGTATTTTCAATTCAATTGTGTGCTTTCTTTTATCTTTTTTTAGAATAGAATGGCACAAAAAAGACCATTTGTGCATGATTACTTAGTTTAGGATAAACGATCTCAAAAAAGTTTTAAAAAAATTGCATGGACACCTTAGGTAACATGACACACTGTAAGGTAACGAAGGGGCGCTAATAAGAATATTAGCATAATCCAAGTCCCCAAACCTGGATATCTAGTTACGTAGGAATCGAGAGACTACTCCCAGCCCTTGACTAGGTTCTCTAGCCAGCCTCTAAAAATGAAACTAGTGGCAACTCCCTTTTTATATCTAGGTTGTCTTAAACAACTAGATCGTTTAATAAACCCGTCGTGAGGGGAATGAATCTTTGGAAAAGGTTCACGGTTATGATTTAGCATACTCTAGATAGTGAAGCCGGTAAAGATAAAGCGATGCCATCTTTGGTAGATGTACATCTTGACAGGGTTCTTATGATCATAAAAACACCTTCAAGCTCACATTTATGTCCGGTTTCCTTTCAACCTTAAAATTGTCGATCAACATATGTCGTGACGTCAAAATAAGGTCACGACACATTCCGCTGTCACGTAGAGTACGAACTTGGGAAAGCTCACGACTGTGATCAAGTGAACTCACAAGAGGTTTGCCTGAAAGGCAAAGTGATGATGCCTTTGTGGATGAGAACCGTGAGGGAGCTCTTGTGGTCAAGTACCCATAAATCCGACCTTTCCCTTCCTTTCCCAAGCGTGGGTGGCGATGAGATCAAGTCACGACATGGCATAAGCATTTTGATGCTTTCATGGCTGGTCTAGAATATTTGAAGAGTCATTTTGATAGATCTTTTATTTATCTATTATTAGATGTTGGCCACATGTCGGTAGTAGCTACACATATGTTTGAAATTTAGGTGTTGAAGCGGTGGTTAAGAAGTGCAAAGTTTGAAATGAAAGATTTATGTGTTACTTAAAAACTATTTGGTATTGAGATTTTGTATGATGGGGTCACAAGAGTGTTGCATCTTGTGGCATCCCAAAATTCATAATGACCTCTAGTTACATTAAAGTCTATGAATAGGTGATGGAAGTACCATCAAGTTATTTTATGGCCATTTAATCCATAATTTGTAATAAGATTTATGGCCAAGCTTTTAAGGGATAATTATGTGATAGGAAAGAAAATCCTATCATTGGCCATGTGTTTTATAAATTGGGATTTATGGAATTATGACTTCAAAATTTTGGCCATGTGGAATTTAGTAATTAAATTCTTAAAAGAAAGAATTAAAGATGAATAATTGAAAGGTGAAATTAGGATTTAAATTAGGTTTGGGCCTTAAGCCCAAAAGGTGGATTTTAATGGGCCAAGATGGCCGGCCCAATAGAGGCCCAAAAAGGAGTGGTCGACCAGCCCATTTGATGGCCCAAGGTTGGCCCAAGAAGAAGGCCCATTAACCTTGCATGTCATCCAACACTTGTCCTCTCATTGTTGCCACTTGTTCTCCTCATGAGAACACTTGTCCCTCATGCAAACCTAGAGTGCATGCAATATAAAAGGGGAGAAGAGGAAAGAGAATGGCTGGTTAGCCATTCGGCCAAGTGAGGGAGAGAGGGAGAGAATCGTGCGAGAGAGAGAGGAAGCCAAGAGGGAGAGAAAGGAGCCCGTTCGCCGCCGTGTGCCATCCGCTCGTGCTGTTCGTGAGGTCTAGAGGCAAGTTGGGAATCCACTTTCTACTCTTGCACCAATGTTTTCGCATGAACAGTTTGGAGTCAGAAACTTGTTTGAGCTTGCATGTGTGTTTAGAGTCCGATTTTGGCTTCTATTTCTTCATCAAAGTTGTAGCTAACATCTTGAACTATAACATACTGAAATTTCGTGGAAAATGATGGAGATTTGAGGGGTCAAACCCTTATCCTACGGAGATGCTAGATCTGGAATATTTTCGTATGAACTGTTTGAGTCAGAATGTTGTGAGAGCTTGCATGCATGTTTAGAGTTCGATTTTGGCTGTGATATCTTCATGAAAGTTGTATCTAACATCTTGAACTACAACATACTGAACTTTCGTGAAAAATGACGGAGATTTGGGGGGTTAAAGCCTTGTTATACGGAGACCCCAGATCTGTGATGTTTTCACTGACTTCTTGCTGGATTCTTGTTTGCATGTTGATTTATGTTGAAGATTTGACTTCGATGTCTTCATGAAAGTTGTAGGTAACACCTTAAACTACAATATACTCAAATTTGAAGAGAAATGAACAAGTATAGCCTAGTAAATCGGCTAGATCTTGGAGATGATGATTCTGGTGATGTGTTCCGAGACACCCGAGACTTCATGGACTTAAATGGTGACCATAATTTGGTTATTTGACCTAGATCTCTTCATGAAACTTGTAAAGGACACCTTGGTACATAACATACTAAAATTTCAGAGGAAACGAAAGAGAATAGATGGGTGAAATCTAAAAATTTTGGAGAAGTGTATTCTGGACGACGCGGTAGTGGTTCCAGAGGTTTCGTGGGGTTGTATAAATTAATATAAAAATAATTTGGCTTGGAGTTCTTCATTAAAGTTGCGCGCAAATGTCTTGGCTATCACCCTGTAAAATTTCGTAATTTTTTAATGCCATATGAGTATTTTAATCGAATTTATTTGGAAACTGTGCAATTCTGGTCATTATCCGAATATCATGTGCTATTTTGTGGAAATTGTGAAATTATGAGAAATTCAATTTGGCCATGAATTTTGTATGAAATTGTGATCCTATTGATTTTTTTAGTGATTGTTTGAATACTATGATTTTGGGAAAATCATAGATATTAAATTTAATATTTATTTATGAAAATAAATAAATAAAATAATAATAAAATAATAATAAAATAATAATAAAATAAAATGGATTTTTATTTGGCCATGGATTCAATTCTATTTGTGTGGCATATGTGTGATGAGGTCTTTGCACATGTATTGGATTGAGATGTATATGTGATAAAGTCTTGGTATGCGTATGACATGGTCCTTGTACATGTATTGAATTGAGATGTGTATGGGATAAAGTTTTGGCATGTGCATGGCATATGAATTGAGATGCAAGTGTGAATTCCATGTCAAGTGTGATTTGTTTGATACCATGCCAATTGCCATGTTAAATTGAGATAAAGAAATCGTATATGTGGATGATGGTAAATGAGGAAGTGGTTGTGGAGGAGGATGATGGCCGGAATGTATAGATACATTGCCGGAATTCCCTGGGAGATTCAGGATGCCCGGAATGTGGGGGGCCGGAAGCCCTGTCGGAGGTCTTTGCCCGAAGGGAATGCCTCGCGATGCCAGGATTTGGGTGCGAGATGCCTGGCTAGAAGGGTAAAGGCCAGATGTCCGGTTGTATCTTGGATACATGCCCGGAGGTTCCTCGTGATGCTAGTTGGGATGCGAGATGCCCGGAATGGGGGGGGGGGGGGGCGGATGCCCAGTTGTATCTTGGATACATGCCCGGAGGTTTTTCTCGCATGGGATGCGAGTGTAAAATATGGGATGAAATTGATGAATCGAGGAAGGGTGATGTGGTGATCAAATTTAAAGATAAAGATGAAAATTAACTCATGGCATGATATGGTATGATATGCATGATGATATGCATGATGATGGTGATGATATGTGATGTGATATGATGATCACCCATGGTATGATATGCATGATGATGATGATGATATGTGATGTGATATGATGATCACCCATGGTATGATATGCATGATGATATACATGATGATGGTGATGATATGTGATGTGATATGATGATCACCCATGGTATGATATGCATGATGATGATGATGATATGTGATGTGATATGATGATCACCCATGGTATGATATGCATGATGATATGCATGATGATATGTGATGTGATATGATGATCACCCATGATATGATATGCATGATGATAAGGCATGATGATGCATGATAGTATTACGCATGGCTGCAAGGTAAGTTACGCCTGCAATGCATGTATGATTTGTATGATGCATTGAGTTGTTATTGGATTTCCTTTACCTGCTGAATGATTGTACTCACCCCTTTTGGGGAATAACATATCAGATTAGTAGATGGTTTGAGCGGTTGGATATGACCGCGAGGAGAAGGATAGCAAAGGAGGGAACCTTTGGACGCCGACACTGGTTGATGGACCTTAAGCATACGATTGTGGGAGGAGATGTCGGTCATCTTTTGAAGTGTAGCCGAGTATAGAAAACTATGGCATTGATGTACCGATGAATGATGTCCATCTGATTTAAGTAAATAAAAAGTGTACGGCTTTTACCTATAAATGTTTAGTAAGTGTGCATCGTTCTCTGAATATAGGGAAGGGAGTTGTTGGATGTGCTTCCGCATATAAATTGCGCAAGGGACCGATCGAAAAAAAAAGAAAAAAATGTAAACCCCCAAGTTGTATGGACCCGCTGCACTTGAAATGGTCTCAGAGTGATATATTAATAAGCAAAGTGAATGGAAATCGAACTGTGGCAACCCTAATCGGATCGGGGGCCGTCGAGGGGTGTCACACATCTGTCATGAAAGAAATATATCGAGAAGATCGTGACGCATTTTAATATGCAGTCAACAAAATCTATAAGTATTCCTTTAGCTACACACTTGAAATTTTCTAATGAAATATCACCACAGACTAAAGAGGAGAATGAGGAGCATATGTCTCGTGCTTATTATTATGGTGCAATAGGTAGTATTACCTTTGCCATGGTATGCACTAGGCTTGACATTTCACAAATTACGAGCATTATTAGCCATTACATGAAGCGCCCAAATATGTCCCATTGAGAAGTTATGAAGTGGATCTTTAGATATTAAAAGGGGACAACAGACATTGACATAGTGTAACTGAGAAACAAGAATGGTAGTAAGACAATGGGTTATGTAGATTCAAATCACACCAATAAATTACATGAGTGTAAATCCTTAGTGGGTAGATATTTAGACCGACAGGTGGTGCAATAAGTTGGAAGGCATCCTTGCTGGACAATGTCACCTTGCCTTTAACTAGGGCATAGTACATGGCATTGACTTTTATAGCGAAGGAGGGGATATGACTAAGAGGTTTGCTCTTGGACAATAGGTTGGAGCATACAAGAGTTAATATTCACCATGACAAGCAATGTGCAATATGTTTGACTTATTATCAAATTTATCATGAGTAAACAAAGCATAAAGAAGTACGATTTCATCCTAAAATATCATGTCCAAAGGCAATTGCAATAGCAGAAAATCTAGCAAATATGATGATGAAGCCTATTCCTTCAGTAGAGCTCATGCTGAATTGGCATCTATAGAAAATAAGTGCCCATTAGGATGTTAGGAGAGCTAGCATAGAGAATGAACATGGAGACTTGGCAACAAACGTCAAGTCTATGTGAAAAATTATTAAATTCTGTCTTGAATTTGAACCATTAATCAATATCCAACTTAAACCTATTAAGCTATGCCTTATTGCAGACTATGTGAAATTTTCTGCATATGGGATTTGTCGTTGTCATTTAATGTTCAGTCGTTACACATGGCTTTTCATTTGTGATTAGTTGTATGGGAGTGCTCAACTGCTCACTACTTAAGAAATTTGTGGTTTTCAATTGAAGACAAATGAGATGGCACCTCGTCAGTCACCGGAGGCTACGTGACCAAGAGGAACAATAAAATAAAAAATTCCAAAAAAAAATAATAAAACTTTAATAAAATTTGTCTAGGTCAACAAATTCTGGCTAAATTTGGCCAGATTGACTCGAATGATAAAACATGAAAAGATATGGCTAAATTTGCAAAATCGAAAGGTTTTTGACTACATTTAGGTTTATGACTTTTTGGACAATTTTCCCAAAAAATAATGGATTCCTCAAACTATTCCAAGTTCAGAGAAGTCTTGGTGAGCTCTCGAGATGGACCTAACTTCACCCTTATTAATAAAATCAATACAACTTCTTATTTTTCCCAATTATTTTTTTATTATTAATCTTTAGTTTGGTCTGTTAGTTATTTGAGTATATCTTTTCTTGTTGCATTTGGTATTGTTTTTTTTTTCTTTAATGTAATATTCTAATCTTAGTTCTTGTAATTGCAATCCATTATCCACATAAATCATTTTCTTTAAAAATCTTACATTCCATTAAATTAAAGTTTCAATTCCTTGATGTTATTTGTTGCTATAATTTTATAAATTCACTACCAAATACTATGTTTATCTTATTCATCATCTTGAATCAATACAAAAATTGAAAATTCTTGCAATGTCAGAAGCCAATTCTTTGGCATTTTATAGTAAAAAGGTAGCAATTTTATCCAAATAGCAAATATGTGACATCTTGAATTTTTCAGCCTGTTTTATACTGAATTAATTAGAAATTTCATTGATGCATTTATAGGGCTATTCTCAGAGCCGATCACTCTTGAGATAACTAAACTATCTGGGTAAGTAACTAAAAAATTTTAAGGCAATAAAGTTGAGAATTCAACCAAGAATCGGCTTCTCGACCGTGCTCATCTTTAGAGGTCATTGCGGCATAGTTAAAAATTGATTTGAGATCAGAGATAGGTCTATTTGACTGAGATGTGTGGCCAATCGTGGGTGACTCCACTAAATTGGAAAATTCTCGTCAATCAATACCAATATGATTTTACTGTTGTTTTTGTACCCTGTGTCCATAATTAAATCCTTGAGATTTTCACAATAATCGAGAGCCGCCATTGAGTCGAGTGGGTTCATAGTGGTTTGAAGAAAATCAACCATGGGTCATTTGCTCTAAAAAGTTCTGAAAACTACTCGATAGCCTAGATTACGCTAAAAACGCATCAAATAGAAATTAATCACCGATTCAAGTCCGATTTCAGAAATTGAAGCTTCTGTCATGTCACAATAAATTCTATAACCCATGACTCAGTCTCAGAAGATTTTTCTGACAACCGAGACTTTTTGGGAAAAAGTCTATTTAGGGCCGTTTTCGTTCAGTTGAAGTCAGGGATTAATTTTGGTTGTGAAATCGAGAAGCATGAGGGATCCTTAGATGAGGAAAATAATCAAGTTGATAATTGAGGCATCAATTGATTTTTGTGAGAGTTAATTGAGAAAAAATCAAGAGGGAAATTGGATGCAGAAACACAAGTGGGGACCAAGTGCTTTAATTTGAAATTTCTTTTGGGAATCTATAAGCTTATTCAAAAGAAAATGGGATGAGAATTTTCTATTATAGGAAAATTCTTTTCTTTCAAGTCTTCTTCCCATTTTATTTTCCCATTTTTGGCTAAATACCTTTTCTCTTCCCCCCCCCCCCCACCTGCCTTTTTTTTGCCGTAACTTCTCTCTCTCTCTCTCTCTCTCTCTCTCTCTCTCTCTCTTTTCCCTCATGTGAAATTCCCTCCCACTGACTGCCCCCCCTCTGCTGGTTCCAACTTTGCTTCTTTCACTTTTTCTTCTTTGACTTTTCAAACTTTCTCTCTCTCTTATCTCTTCTTCTCTCTCCCTCCTCTTGTTCAAACGAACCAACGAAGCAAAAGCAGAGGTAGCAGCCACCGAGAGAAGAAGACCGGAACAACTCGTCGTCGCTGCCCGCGCATCGCCCGCGCGCTCCGCCACTCACCGCTCACCCTCCGCCTCTCCCTCACCCTCTTCAGTCGTTGTCGACACCTCCTTTCCTCTCCCTCTGTCTGCTGCTCGACGTCCCAGCAAATTTGGGAAAACACCAGAGCAGCAATCAATGTCGCCTGGAGGAACCACCGCCCGTCATTCCACCGTTCCCGTATCCACCACCACCACCGAGCTGTCGTCCGTCTCCCCTCACGCCAGTCCAGCGCCATCCAGCTCCAGTCACCTCTGTCCAACCTTGTTCGGCCACCTCTAGCCACTGCCCACGGCCACCTCTGGCCACTGCCCAACCACCTCCAGCCATCGTTCAGCCTCACTAAAGCTCCCCTCAGCCTCCGTCGGCCTTGCCTCGCCATCTCAACCAACGGACCAGCTTCGGCTAGCCAAGGGCAGTAGTTGGGTTAGTGGGTTTCCAGCCCCTTTTGGCTCATTTTTGGAGCGTTTCTGGGCCCCGAACCTGAGTCTTGCTTTGGGAAGAAACAACCCTCGTGTCATCCCCGTCGGTTTGAACCAATTTGCGCTAAATTCCGATGAGTAATCTCACTAATCATTACTTAGTGGACTAATTATGCTTAGTGGTTGATTAGATTTAATTAAGTGCAATTAGGTAGTTAAATTGGAGTAGATTAATGATTATTGGATAATTGTGATGCATATTAGAAATTTTGATTGTGCAATTAGCAAGTAGATATAGTCTACTATTTATTGAATGCATCTCGGGATTTTTCCTGACCCTAACCGGGCTTTAATTAGGCAATACATGCATAAATTAGATTTTTAGTAATTAATTATTAATTTTCGAAATTATTTATTTATTTATTTATTTTTCCGGAAATTCAACCGGGATGACCGGTGATCGGAATTTCATGCGGATTGTCATGGTGCAATCCGTTTATTTAATTGAGCTTCGAATCATGGTGAATTGATTTAATTGTGGATTTTTGAGATATGTTCATAAGTGGTTGTTTTTGATTATTTGCTTGGGAAATGATCGGGTATTGTGGTCAGTATCGATAGTAGAGTGGAGGTTAAGTGTGGCATCATTAAAAGGGCACGTGGGCTCGGTGAATTGATGCATCACTTTGGTGAAATTGTGCTTGAGAGAATGCACGTGGGCCCAATGTTTCAGAATGGCATCTAAAAGGACACGTGGCTCAGTGATCTGATGCGTCACTTTGGTGAACTAGTACCTTAGAGAATGCACATGGGTCCAGTGTTTGAGTAAGGCATCGTGAAAAAGGGCACGTGGCTTGGTGACTTGATGCATCACTTTGGCAAAGAGGTCACCTTAGAGAATGCACGAGGGCCCAAGGTTTGAGTATGTCACCCTGGAGATTGCACGTGGCTTAGAGACTTGGTATGTCGTCCTGGAGAATGTACGTGGCCCGACTTCTAGATATTCCACCGTGTGTATGATTCGGGTGACATGTAATCGACGGTTCGATTTGTTTTGAGTAAGTGGGTGCCTATTATGAATTGTACTAACTTGCAAATGGGATCTAAGGCCAAGGTAAGTCCTCTGACCTGTGCGTATTTAGGCAGCCCATAGTGTATTGGTTTACTAATCAGGTCTTAGGGGGTTAGAACTCATTGAGAGGTTGTCTCATGGTTATTATATAACCATTTCAAGCCCGTAGATGGCAGCACCTCCACTTCCTCGTCTTGCTATACATTTCAATATTCCCTAGGAGATGACCGAGCTAGAAATCCACTTCCACATTCGCCCCCACCTAGAAGGACTAGAGTATATCTTGGTTAAGTCAATCGTCTAGGTTAACGTAAGAGAAAACGCCCTGAGGCCCCATCATTATAGGTCAAGGTACCATGAGTACTTTGACGGGCGAAGAGAGGGACCCATTCCAGAGAACGACGTGCCAGTGTAAATTCTAGAAGAAGCATTTTAGGAGGGTATGGCAAACCATGCGGATGGGTCGATTGTGAATGTTCTGGACCCGGCACTTGAGGTTGAAGCTCATGCTCCTGTGTACTCGATTGACGATGACAACTAGAATGACGAGGGTGGTGAGATTGAAGAACAGGAGGTAGAAGGACCAGAGGGGGACGAGGAATGGAGTGTAGCAAAGGAGGTACCTGAAGATGAGTCGGCATCTGAAGCCGAGGATGAGCCTGAAGAAGAAGATGAAGAGCCGAAGAAAACAAGCTCAGTGAAGCGGAATCGGAGGAGGATCAAGACGATCCCGAGTACAACCCAAATGAGGATTAAGATCACATCCCTTTTGTGATCCCTGTATATGTGTAGATAAGTGTGAGCCTAGAAAGTTGTGCATGGTATTGTGAAATATACTATGAGTTGTACTAATGTATAAAAGTGTGGTTGTGAATTTCAGTATGAAAAATCTGGTATGCTTTTCTGTCCCATTGTTTTATTGTCTGAGGATTTATAACTGCTTCCGCATGTGCAAATATAAATTAAAGGGTCGGCGATACATAGTCCTAGGATATCGTATTATAAAATCGACCAAGTAGAAGGATGTGTGCGTGCCCGAGGATCGAGGTGTGACAAAATACATATAAAGAGTTTAAAGTGGGTAAATTAGGTGGTTACGGATTTTCAGAAGTTGGATTAAATATGTAAGTATTTTACTAAATGGGTTGGGTTTGGTTTGGTTTTGGGTCACTAAACTTGTATTGCATATAAATTGGTCAATTTGGATTGAATTATTTTCGATTTAACCGAAATCCGACTTGACTCAACCCACCCATTTGATAGCCCTAGCTGTGAACACCTGATATTGGTACAAAAGCTATTAAGCGTGTGAAGCTAACACTATGGGCTTTGGATGTAATTTAGAAATGGAAAACACTCAAGTGTGCGAGTTATTATAATACTATATTCTTCGATTTATCAATAGATTAATTGCTGATTCTCCAATGGACGTAGGTTTTGATACTTAGACCACACCACATACAACTCTCATGTCCATATTTACTATTCCTCGTTTTATTTTTATTTTATTTTTATAATCTTCATCTTGTCGTGTCACGATATAATTCAAAAATCCAGTCCGTTTTATAACACTTGTTGAGATCTGGTGATTTGTCTTCAAAGTAAAAGTGTCTTATTTTACTTCGCAGGTCTTTCGTAAGGTAATTTGATAAAAGTGATAATGTCTTGGGTGACTATTTACCACATCATGTACCTGGTGAACCAGGATTGCTAGGAGCACTAAAGCCTCTAGATGATTGTGATAAATTTTGATCTCGTTTAGATAGTAGTAGGGTGTTCATGCTTTTGATGATCGATAACTTGTATAAATTCAAACCAAACAGGATCTGGTCAAGTTTCTTGGTAACGACATGGACATAATTACTGATTGTTACATTTTTTTCGTCAAACACAACATCAACATAATCTAGTGAGTTCACTTCAGACAAACACAAGTTTCGTTAGCTTTTCTCTGTTTCAGATCGATACCTTTGAGTTACGATGCCTGTGACTGCAAAAGCAGAAACAAACATTTCTGGTGGATCGCTGGGATTTCTTGAATGATTACTTGCAAAGGGTAGAATCAATCCATTGGTGACGAACGAAAATTGACTTGGCAGAGGTGTAAAGACTTCAGATAAATCTCCGTTGTGATTGCGGATGCAAAAGAAACAGTTATATCACTTATGGTGAGTGATCTGTGGGAGTGAGTGGCATTGAGTAAATGGTCCCAATGATGGCTTTGCTGATACTAATCTAAAGGGAGAGGTTAGGAAAAGAGGTTTCTGGCTCCCATTGCTTTTGTATGCTGAACATGCTTAATTGGGAAGTTGCTACAACGGCAACCGGATGGACTAAGGAAGAGAGCGCGTAAGTTGCTGAAGCCATGACATTGAGGAAGCTCTGTTTAGTCGGACACCGCAGCAGAGTATCCAGACTTGATGAAGAAAGATGAGAGGATCGGATCAAATGACTTTCATATTTATTATTGATGATTGGCACCTACTCTTGTTCATTTTTTAAAAAAGATTTTTGTCAGGCAACTTGGATTGGTTTTATACCTATCCACTAATACTTGAAGTGATCATGCCAGTACACAATCATTAAAGTGACAATTAGCAACCAAAATCCTAATTGCAATAAACTTTAGCACATGCAATTAAACATTCACAAACGTAATTAAATATGCAATTTAAACATGCGATATAATCAATATGCGAGCAAATAAAGGCCTAATTACACTAAGAAGGCAAGACATGACAATTCCCAACAAACCCTACATTTTTTTTTGAAAGTTTTATTTTTTAAATTTTTTTTTTTTGCCGGGCCAGTGTGGGTCCGGTCTAAATCAATCGGGGCAGGTCAAGTCCCAACTCGCCCGGGTCCGACTTGATTGGGTTAGGCCTGACCAGCCCTAGTCAAGCCTTTGCTTAGCCAGAATTGGGCCCAACCGATGGGCCTAAGTGGAAACAAAGGCCAAGTGGGCTAGATCTGTGGATCTGACCCAACTCAGCTTGCACTCCCTAGTCGCGACTGCTGCTCAATCGTGACCAAGGGTGCCAGGACGGTATGCGCCCGGGCAACTCTTCTAGCTAAGGCCGCGACGGTGCGGCCTCAGTTCAGCGAGGGAATGGCCTGGCTTCTAGGAAGATTGCGGCATCCCTCTGATCACCAACAATCCTAAGGGGGCTCTACACAGAGGAGCCAGGGAGGCAGAGGTCACTCGGGCATTTCAACGAGTAGGTGGTACGCACTAACGGAGCTAGGGACTTTCGGCTCGACTAAGGCCCGAGTGCGGACCCTGAGGACTAATGGATCACAACAGGACGTCAAGCAAGGCAATAGGGACGGATAGGGAGCCGAAGCTCACTCAAAACGATCGAGGGAGCTTCGGCCAGTTCGGTACCACACACACACACCAAGTGTTTAGCGAAATGCCTACTTGGGTTCCGAGGAGACGGTAGTGGTCAACGTCTGTCGAGTGGCTCACCGGCAGCAATAGGGCATCTTGGGGATGCTTCGGTGATGGTAATGGTGGCCCAAAGACTCCTCTCCTTTCACTCCCTCTCCTTCTCGGTTCTCTCTGATTGCTGTTTTTTCTCCTCCCCCCCCCCTTCTGCTGCCCCTCTCTCTCCTTTTTTTAATGCAAGTTCACACACGAAGACCCCTGCAACACCAGCTGGCTGGCCGTATTGCTCCTGACCCGCAGATCATGTTGCTCGCCTGCCCCTGGCGATCCTACTATCCCTTGCTGCCACGCTCTTTTATTCTGTATCTGCAGGTTGTGTGTGAAGGACGCTACGAGGAGGAAGACAGCTGGGCGGGGCCCCGTGCAAGAGAGAGAGAAAAAAAAATGGCGGCGAGTTGGGCCGAGACCAGATTTGGCCCAACCCCGCCCCTTAGCAAGTTTTTCTTTTTGTTTGTTTTTTCTTTTGTTAATTAATTAATTTTTTTACTAAAATTTGTTTATATGTATTTGAAAAAAGACAAATTAGGTGTCAACACCCATGTGCATGAATAGTGAAATGGATAGGCATAATTACTATTTTGCCCCTTCTAGAAGATGAATGGCTTAATAAAACAAAACTTATAGACATGAAGAGGGGATTGGCGCCTAAATGAATGATGGAAGAGAGAGAAAGTCTAGCCTAGCTAGTCTAGCTTGCCTATCATAATTCTAGCTTAAGCATGATGGTTTGTATTAAATGGAACTTGGAAGGGAAGTTTGCAAGAAGGAATCTTGGCCATCCAATTAAATGGAACTTGAAGAGAAAGTTTGCAAGAAGCAACCTTGGCCATGCAATGGCTTTGGCCATGAGCAAATGTGTTTTATCCATTAATGCTTAAATGAGAAAGTCATGGATGAGCTCTCTCTCTCCTTCTATCTCATTTGCACCCCCCCCCCCCCCTCCCTTCTCTCATTGCTCTTCTCTCATTGCTCTCTTATTCTCTCATTTCTTTCACTCTCTCTCTCTCCCATTTCCCCCTTTAGCCGACCCCCCCCCCCCCTCATCCTTTCCATCTCTCCCTCATGCCATCTCCATTTCTCTATTTTCCTCTTGGTTGGAGCAGCCGTGAATTACCATAAGCCGCACGCCCTTTCGCCATCATAGGTTGCCATCCGTGTTGTCGTTTAGCTCATCATCAACTACCCCTCACCTCCTGCGCTGTCATCTATAGCCTTGCCGAGCCACGTCATTGTCGCTACCACTTACTAAGTCGAGGTCTGGAATTGAGCAACTTCCTAACCTTGTTTTAGGGTTGTAGTTGTGCTTAGGAGTAGAATTATGATTAGATTAAGATTGATTAAGGTGATGAGCTATTGTGATAAGCGATAAATAAAGGCAATAACCTATCATGATAAGTGATAATTGGATGTGATAAGCTATTGTGATAGGCTCTGCTTGAACACGATAAGCTATGGTGATAGGCTATTATTGGATGTGATAAGCTATTGTGATAGGCTATCTTTGAATGCAATAAATTATCATGATAAGTTATTATTTGATGCAATAAGT
Organism: Eucalyptus camaldulensis; assembly: GCA_019915185.1. Lineage (NCBI taxonomy): Eukaryota > Viridiplantae > Streptophyta > Magnoliopsida > Myrtales > Myrtaceae > Eucalyptus > Eucalyptus camaldulensis. Next base: position 31,165,771 of record JAHSVA010000008.1, read on the forward strand.
TATTGTGATAGGCTATTATTGGATGAGACAAGCTATCATGATAAAGTATATAGATACGATAAGCTATCTCGATCGTGATAAGCACTTATTATGTTGTAAGTTTTAAAACGGTAAGTGCTTATTCAATACTAATTTTAAAGATAGTACAAGCTTATGCAATCTCTATTTCCAAATGATAATTGTTCTTGGCATTCTATATTTAAAAGTAACGAGTACTTAGAAAAGACTACTTTGAAAGATGAGTTGTCGAATTGTTTAAGGAAATCATGATGTGATGTTATATATTAAGTGATTGACGCATAAGTACTTTGGTGGATGATTAGTTGAGAGGTGATCACGTTGCATTGTTGCATGACATCTTAGTATGCGATTATGGCTATTGTATGATGTATGAGCACAATACACTCTTGCATTGGCTAATGGGAAAGATAAAATTGGCTTGAGTAGTGATGTGCTTGTGTGTGATCACAAAATGGTTCTGTATTCATATAATTGCAAGGGATAATACCCAATGGATTTCGAATGCCCCCACGTCAACGGGATGCCATTTGCGGAAGGATTTTGGAACAAAGCTCCTTAATTAGAATGTTGTCATTGAGTGAGATCAAGACATTGCCATGCCAGATGGGATAGGAAAATGCCCAATTACGCTAGAAGACCACCGACGTGAGTATCGGTCTTGGTCGAGAGCTGTCCTAATAATATGGACTCTTGTGATGCCTCATGCATAGAAGTATTGTTATGTATATTTAGATTATTAAATTGTGATCATCGTACGCATGATGGAATGGTGCACTCACGTAGTGACTATTTACGCTATAATTTGACACGTGGTAGGATGTCACATGTTGAGTGGCTTAATTCCTATTTATAGATAATGTGAAGCAAAGGTTTTACTATTGATTTGTCATTGATAGATGAGTTGCATGATTAGGGTAACTCCAATGTGAGTTACCTCCTTACGCAAGATTTAGGGAGATTACTTGTTGAGTTTATCTCATTGTTGTTGTTTAAATGTTTCAGGCTCTAAGCATGTCTAAGCCATCTGCTACATCCATTCCGGGGTCTCTATGGACCAAAGTTCCAAGGTGACCTCATATCCGATCGTGGGGACGGACACTTGTTACAAGATATACATAACCACCATTTAGGTGGATGAGGGGTTAACTAACTTAGTTACCCATTGGTTTATAGCTTGGTACTATTGGGTAGGGGAGGATCTATTTGGCCCTCTCCGAGGATTCAATGGACCTTTAGACGGCAACCTAGGAACGGCAGCTGGGATCTCATGGACCTGAACATTCCTGATAGTGTTGTTACCAATCCAAAGTCTAACCCAGATGAAGACCCCAACCTTGAGCCATGGTACTTGGAGACGATAAGGTGTTAGGGGCGTGTGGGGTGCATCACTTTTTGAGGTCACCCTCATAGCATAGAGGAGCTATGCCAATCTAACCCCCTTTGGATGAGGATGAAGGAATCTGCTCTGCGGTCATGTGTATATGGCCAAGCCTTTTGATGTAAAAAGTAGTGTGTAATGGCTAATATGTATATATATGAAAGTGTGTTTTGTTATATATGTGTCTTATGCTATCGATGTCTATTAATAGTTGGGTAGTTTTATTTCTACTTCCGCTTGGGTATAATCAAAAGATAAAATGGATGGGTCGAAGACACCTCTTAGAATGTCGCAATTAAATGACCGGAGGAAAAGAGGGTTCTCACACGTCCGAGGTTCTGGGTATGATAGCTAGAGAACGTAATTGGAGCCATCGAGTTTGACATCAATCCAATCACCTGAATCACCCATATCAAATCCAATAGCATAAAAAATGACCAAAGCTCGAGAGGACCAATGACGACGACACGTGAGAGCGCTTACGTCAAGATTTCACCAGGAGGTGAAATGTAAAGTGTGAGAGATCACTGGTGACGAGACGATGAACATGCTGTCACCAAATCAATGAAACCACAAGAGCGCAATGGCAAAGTGTCCTCCGCTTTGAACAGCTACGTCAAACCATGGTGAATTTGACTGTCGGTGATGCAGTAGTGCTCAAAGGCATAATGATGACCTACATCATAATAGAAAAATAAAAGCCCAGAGCAATTGCTCTGATACCATGATAGGGAGGAAATATTTAGAAAAAAGCTATGTATCTTGTAGTAAAGCACGAGATCAGAATAAATAGGTACAATGAAGGCCATTTTAGGAAAGAGCATTCTAGGAAAACAATCACAGAGAATAGATAGAGAATAATTCTAGAATATACAAAATTTATAAGATATTCTAATAATAGTGATCAGCCCAGAAAAGAAAGAATTGCAACCTTAATCCTCAAGTCATGACTTATAAGCTCGAGAAGCCACTGGAATATTATTAAATGATCATAAACGAAGTCGAACTATGACTTTCTTTTCACTAGCGTGCAGAGAAGTGGCAACTTGGGAGAAAGAAGAGTTTCTTATTACCTACTATCCACGAAACATGCTCAGGAAAACAGAAAAAAGGCACCAATGACATTAAATGGTCAAACAGCAGTGATGAGCTTATCGTTTATGCAGGAATGCTTATTTTATCAATATTGTACAACGAAAGAGTTCAATGCAACGTAGTAGATGTGAGGAACTTTGGAACATTGATAACAAGAATGTTTTCAGGATGAAGATGAATATTGATATTGTTCTCCTTCTGCAATCTAGAAAACCAGTCCAAACTTTTCGAAATATCCGATTGTCGTAGAAGAAATGATCTTTACTTGATCATGCTGCTTTGATGATACTAGTGACTTTACCCTTTTTTTCACAAGAAAAGTGAAAAAGAAACAGTACAAGTATGTAAAAGTTATCGAATATCACTTCCATATCAGATGCCACGCCTAATCTGCAGGATGACTTCCTCAATAAAGTGAATCTTTAAATGATTGCACCCCTAATCATTAAGTAATTTATGTCTTGTAAAGAAAGTGGAACTAAAACCTTCTTTTCATCATGCTGCAGAGAAGTGGCGGCTTGGGAGAAGAGAAGGATCTTATATCCTACCTCCCCACAGACCATTCTCCGGAAAAAGAAAAACCTGCTAAAAGTATTAATTGACAAGTGAGAAAAATGGTATTAAATGATCGAAACATCAGCGATGAGCTTATCATATTTGAAATACTGAGCTCATCAACTTTTGTGCTACAAGAGAGTGCATATCTGGCAAATGTCAAAAATTTTGGTACTCAGTACCAAATGCGATTGACTTTTACTACTATTTCCAGAGGAAGACATCAGCAACATGAATATCTTCAAGATGAAGATACCTATGGATAGTGTTCTATAGCAATCTAGATATCTTCAGTCTTCATCAGATAATAAAACCTTGCACGAGATATGCTCTTCACTAGGTTATCTTCTTTGAGTTGGTTAAGGAGTCCTAAAAGAAATGAAGAAGAACGGTATGAGGATTCATAATTCATCAAAGACCATTTCAATATCAGGTAATATGCAACTAATCGCCAAGTCATTGTAGTTGTTATAGGATGATTCATCCGTGGACTTGAGAAGGGGAAAATGGATAAAACCTCTGAAGATCTGGTAATCTGCATGAAAACCAGCTGAACAAACTAGACATTGGATCAAACATTATCATCTATAACGAGAGAGAATGTTGCCATGCAAGTCCTCACTCCTCCCTCAAGCAAAACTAGTCTGTGCAAGGATTAGAACTTGCGATAAAAGCCCTACCTCCTGTCCTCTTCCGATTAGCTTTCTCATCTTGGCTTTGGCAAATACCGCTGCTTTAGCTTATGACCCGAGTCCTCTTCAGGATATATGCGTTGTTGGGGTTTCATGAATGATGTATAAGAAAATTAACGAAATGAACGAAGCAGAAACAAAGATATATTTTACACATGATTCTCCTAAGGCGTTGTTCGTGCGTTTTAATCAAAAATCCGAATATAATAGGGAGTTAAACGAGTTACCTCTTGAAGCACGCTTGAAACAAGTTGGTTCGGATGTTCTACAGTTCGAGTCCCACAAGCGTCGGACCTCTAGTTCAGACACATTAACAATGAACGTCGAATGGAAGAGAGAACTTTCAGATATTCACCACTTCGATCGTGCTAGCAATCACGTGGAAACAATCCGTTGTATTCTTGATGTATAATAGTCACGGCCCGAATGAGAGAATTGTTTTTCTTCCTCGTGTCTCGAAGACACAAGAACACACGCACACCTTTACTCAATATTCAGCAACTAGCAGAACTTCAAGTTTTTGTTCATGGTGAAGAGCCGATCCGGAACAAGAAGACAAAACACTCGAAGTCTCCGTTTTATTTTTCCAGCAGCACTTTAACTCTCGCCCCTCAATTGTTTTTATAATAAAACTGACCAGCAACGGTTGCTAATCGATGGACGATCAGCAACACGATCAGCAACGGTTGCTAATCGTCCATAGCAGACGATCGTGCATGAGCGGTTGCTCATGCACAATCTTGGCATAATGGTCAGTGGTTGTTGACCATCCATGCTTCGTGCATAATGGTCAGCACCGCTGACCATTACCCTTCATGCATGTGTGACACCCCGAACCACCTAGGGTTGCCATAGGCACCTGGCGTTACACCTAATTACATCCCTTAGCCGAAGCGTTGTAAATCCTAGACAGATTTTTTTTTTTTTTTTGAAAATGGTCCTAGCGCGACTCATTAGCGGAAGCAAAATATAACATCGTCGTCTCTCCCTCCAACAACCATGATACAATTGCACACCACTAAACATCATGATAACAAACTGCCATGACACTTTATTTACATATTTTCAAGATGGGATTTCTTGGGTCGGTACATCAAAAGGAAAAGCTAGGACTCAGCCACACCCGGCCTAAAACCTCAAAAAGAAACCCTCGACCTGTTACAACTCACGTGCTAAATCCCCATCATTAGTGTCGGCTAACTATCCCAAAAAGATCCAGCTCCTACTCGTCCCGCACGGCACTCACACCCATCCCGGTGCATCAGGCGATGGCGGCGGCGGCAGCATTCCACGCATTGCTCCATTGCGTCAAACATGGACGGATATGAACTCCTGGACAACCGGGCCCCCAGCCAGGCCCACATCATACATAACTAGACATCGCACTCGAATATATGTAAGACTAGGAACAGAAGGACAATCGAATTCCTCGCACTCAACCTCTATGTCTGAAGGTAGGCCGTAGAAAACACCCCGCGTGACAGCAAGGAGCGGCATACTACTAATCTAAAATGTTGGTCCCCGAAGGGGTGAGTACAACCACTCAGCAGGTAAAAGAATCCAATAACCACTCATTGCAACATGCAATACAAGCACAACATCATACATGTTAATCATGCATCCAAACAGATTTACCTCGAAGCCATGCATATACCATCATACATCTTCATCACAATCATAACACATACATGTCATCATGTTATAGGTTATCATCATCATGTCATACACATGTCATTATCATCATGACATCATCATATCATAGGTCACCATCATATCATACATATGCCATCATCATTATGTCATAGACATATCATCATCATGTCATACACATGTCATCATCATCATGATATCATCATATCATACACATGTCCTCGTCATCATAGGTGATCATCATCATATCATATCATGTATGCCACAAGTGATCATCATCATATCATATCATGTATGCCACAGGTGATCATCATCATATCATATCATACATGCATATCATCATGCCATAAGTGATCATCATCATATCATGTCATGTATGCATGATTCAATTTCCACTTTTAACTTTCAATTCGATCACCACATCACCCTTTCTCAAGATCACCAATTTCATCTCATACTTTACACTCGCACCCTATCCAGGCATCGCGAGAAAACCTCCGGCATTCAGCCACTCAAGGCCACTGGGCATCCGGCACCCCCACATTCTGGGCATCTCGCATCCCAACTGGCATCACGAGGCATCCCCTCGGGCAAAGACCTCCAAGGCTTCCGGCACCCAACCATTCCGGGCATCCTGATACTCCCAGGGCCATCCGGCAATGTATCTCTATACATTCCAGGCATTCGGCACCCCCCATCCCAGGCATCCTAATACTCCCAGGGCATTATCATCCGCCACAACAATTTCCTCATTGATCATTATTAATGTTCACCAATTTCGGTCTCAATTTAGCATGGCACATGATGTAATGGCAAACAAAAAAATCATATTCAGCATTGAATTCGTACATGCATCTCAATGCGTGCATCAAGACCTCATCATACATGCAACAAGGTACAATTATTCATAAAATAAAATTTATGAAATTCGTACCAATTAAAATAATCCATTTATAATGCCCTTTTTGACATTTATTTTAAATTCCAGCTTGTCCCACTTTCGAAAATATTAAATTTAAATATCCATATGATTCTCAAAATCATAAAATTAAAGCAAGTGATAGGCAAGACAATAGGATAATGATTTTATGCAGAACACATGGCCAAATAGAATTTCACACAAAAATCATAATTCACACAAATACAGCATGAAATTTCGGATGAAATCAGAATGCACAGTTTCCGAAATAATTTGATTAAAATATCCAAACGACTTCCAAAAATTATGAAATTTTACCAGGTTATAGCCAAGACACTAAGGTAGATTTTTCTTGAAGAACTATAGGCCAAATTATTTATAGATCATTTTCTACAGTCACACGAAGCTTCTGGATCTAATACCGAAACGTCCAGTGCATGGTTCTCCGAAATACTGAGTTTTTACCCACTTATACTTCTTATTTTCCTCTGAAATTTGGATATGTTTTACATAAAGTTGTCCCCTACAACTTTCATGATGGATCTAAGTCATATTTTCAAAGGACAGTCTCCATATGGGTCCATGAAGTCTCGGGTAACCTGTACCGCGTCTACGGTTTTCAAGAGTAAGCTGATTCACTAGGCTACACTTGTTAATTTTGCTTCAAATTTGAGTATTTTTAACTTCAAGATGTTCTCTACAAGTTTCATGAAGAATTCAAAAAGATATTCTTAGTAGAAATCAGCATGCAACCACAAATCCACCGAAAGGTCAGTGAAATCGTTCCAGATCTGATGTCTCCGTAGGATGAGTGTTTTACCCCTCAAATCTCCATCATTTTACACCAAATTTGAGTATGTTGTATTTTAAGATGTTAGCTACAACTTTTATGAAGCGATCAAAGTAAAAATCAAACTCAAAACATGCATGCAAGCTCTCACAAGTTTCTGACTCAAACAGTTCATGCGAAAACAGCATGCAACTCAAGAACCAACCACACTTGCTTCACTCCCATGCCTCCAAACAACCTAGATTCCGACCATACATGCAAAACATTGGTGCAAGAGTAGAAAATGGATTCCCAACTTGCCTCTGGACCACACGAACGACGGCACAAGGCGGCGAACACGGCGGCACACGGGCGGACGGACGGCGAGCGACGGCGACTCCTTCCTCTCGGCTTCTCCTCCCTCTCGGCCTCACTCTCCCTCTCTTGCACAATCTCTCTCTCTCTTTGGGCGGTAGCTCAACCGGCCACCTCTCTCTCTCCTCTTCCCTTTTATTCCCCCATTTCCTAATCATTTGCAATGATTAGTTTGCCTTTCAATTGACCAATGCATGCCATCCCTCTTGCCACTTGTCACAACACATGCAAGATGGGTTTTGGGCTTGGGCTTGGGCCTCCCTTGTGGACGACGGCCACTCCTCCTTGGGCCTCAATGGGCCGGCGACAGCAGCCCCATCCACGGCTCTAATTGGGCCGACTAGCTTGGCCCATTAAAGCTTAGGCCAATGGGCCTAAGGCCCAACCTAATTAAAATCAATTTTACCCATTTTTCTTATCCTTTATTTTAAGAATTAAATTACTAAATTTTACATGGCCAAAATCTTGTGACATTTTATTTATAGGAATTTAATCCATAAAGTGCATGGCCAAGCATAGATTAATCTATCAAATTTAAAAATCTCATAAACACAAGCACAAATCACCTAATCTTAAAAGAGACTAATGGCTAAAGCATAAGCCATAGGGAATTTCATTACCTAATTATTGGCTTTAATTCCTCTAGAGGGTGACTTGAATTTTGGGATGCCACAGCATGTGCACGAATTCGTGCACATGCATGAAGCTTTAATTTTTTTAATTAGTTAATTAATTAATTAAATGAATAATTAATTAATTAATTAATCAATTCTTTTTTTTAAAATAAAAAGAACATAATTTTGTATGTACAATTGGAATACATTAACATGTATCCACTTTGAGAATGCGTGTGCATCATATGCAAGTAGGCTCGTGACTATAATACAAATTAAATTAAATCTCATTTAATTTAATTTCAAATTGACTCAATTCGATTGTAGTAATTGCAAACACATTTGCAATTATATTTCTCTCTTGTTCCACGTTATCCTAATTGTTTATGGTGTGTGACATCTCTAGGTTCATCACTAAGCTGGTAGTAAGACTTGTACTAACACATTAGTACTCCCAAAAGAATTAATTGTCCCGATTAATCTTTCGGTCTTACAAGCCATGATTGACATCTAGTAATATGTTATGACTACCCAGATAGTGTGAATACTTTAAGAACATAATGAACCTGTCAGCTTTGGCTACAGTGTAATTCAATCCCTCTGTCTTACTATGTCCCGATCAAACAAAGACCATGGAATATTAGTCAAGTCATTAATTCAATCATATGCACAAATCTAATTGACAAGCATTTTATTCGAGACATAAATAATTTATTCTCGGTTACAACCTCGGCCGAGGATTTCAATGCATTGTCATAATTAGATTGGATAGGACATTATTATTATACCTTGCATATAACAAGGAGACAAATTCCATATTGCGCACATGTGTAACTTCATATATTAACAAACTATGACCATCAGGTATAAAGACAGATCAACGACCCGGCATTATGTGCACCCGTGAACCATAGTTGTTCAATACACAAGTTAACATTGTGCCTCAAGTCTAAGGATTATTTACACAAGACCAAAGCATGAACAATTAGACATTGACCACACTAAAAGCTTCCATGTCGCTAATCGTTCCATATGCGTCACGTTCAGTGAATTTGTCTAATACAAACACCTGTGTTCTAACTCAGGCATCATAATACCCAATGACATGTGACTCATCATTCCCTTAAGTATCCAATACTTAATGGCGAAATTAAGAGCACACCGGTCTCAACAGGATTATTAATATCCACTCAATAATCCATCGACCGGGAACGATTTAAAGTTTCAGTCTAACTATGAACCCGTCACATATATTCTTGACGTCTCAAGAATAGGTTTAGTTGCAACTGATCTTATGAAATCATTCATCAATATAAAATAATTAGACAAATGAATGAATACGTCATTGTCATTAATTAAATAATAATAATGAAAGTACAACTGAAATCCCTAATATGTAACTATTACATAGCAGCTTTAGGGCATACATCTAACAATCTCCCACTTGCACTAAAGCCAACTTGTTTGGCACCTCAAACCCATTTTGTCAAAATGTCTTTCAAAAGAAGACTGAGGTAAGGCCTTAGTGAAGGGATCTACCACGTTTTCTGTTGAGGCAATTTTCTGCAAGGCGATATCACCTCTCCCAACAATTTCTCTGATGAGATGGAAGCGTCTCTCAATGTGCTTGGACTTCTGGTGAGATCTTGGTTCCTTAGCTTGAGCTATCGCCCCATTGTTGTCACAAAACAATGTGATCGGTTGCTCAATTGAAGGAACGACTCCAAGTTCAGAAATAAACTTCTTCATCCAAGCAGCTTCCTTTGCTGCTTCAGAAGTAGCTACATACTCTGCCTCAGTGGTGGAATCGGCAGTTACACTTTGTTTGGAACTTTTCCAACTAACTGCACCACCATTGAATGTAAAGACAAACCCAGACGTAGACTTATAATCATTAGAATCCGATTGAAAATCATAATCAGTATAAGCTACAACTTTAAATTCTCCTTCTCCATATATCAAGAATAAATCTTTAGTCCTTCTCAAGTACTTAAGAATATTCTTGACGATTATCCAGTGCTCTTCTCCTAGATCAAACTGATATCTGCTAGTAATACTTACAGCATGCGCAATATCAGGTCTAGTACATAGCATAGCATACATTATGCTTCCAATAGCGGATGCATATGGTATCTTTGCCATCCGCTCTCTTTCTTCAGGAGTGTTGGGACACATCTCCTTAGAAAGACGGATCCCTTGCCTAAAAGGCAATAATCCTCTCTTGGAACATTGCATGTTAAACCGTGTTAACACTTTGTCTATGAACGTAGATTGTGAGAGGCCAATCAATCGTCTTGATCTATCTCTATAGATCGTGATACATAAAATGTAGGTTGCCTCTCCTAAATCTTTCATGGAGAATTTCTGTGACAAGAATAGTTTTATCGATGATATCATTGGTACATCATTTCCAATCAAAAGTATATCATCGACATACAAAACCAGAAATGCAATTGCATTCCCACTGATCTTCTTGTATACACAAGGTTCATCCGGATTTTTAATGAAGCCAAACGATTTGACTACCTCATTAAAATGGATATTCCAACTTCTGGAGGCTTGCTTGAGTCCATAAATGGATCTCTTAAGCTTACACACCTTCCGTTTTTCACTATTGGATTCAAAACCTCGTGGTTGTTCCATATAGATGTCCTCATCGAGAAAACCATTTAGAAAAGCCGTTTTGACATCCATTTGGAATATCTCATAATCAAGGTGTGCAGCTATAGCCAACATAATCCGAATGGATTTTAGCATGGCCACAGGTGAGAAAGTTTCGTCATAATCAATTCCTTCTTTTTGACGATATCCTTTCGCCACCAGCCATGCTTTGTAAGTTCCAATTTGACCTTCAGCATTCATCTTCCTCTTGAAGATCCATTTACAGCCAATTGGTATAATACCATCAGGCAGGTCAGTCAAGGTCCAAACCTCATTGGAATACATTGAATCCATTTCGGATTTCATGACTTCTAGCCATTTACCAGAATCGATGTCCAACATCGCCTCCTCAAAGGTTTTAGGATCACCAAGTTGATCACTATAATTCACAATGAATGATGGTTCAATATGATCAACCGAGTGTCTATAACGAGCAGGTGGGCGAGACGTTCTCGCACTTCTCCTAAGAGGTTGTGTATTAGAAGCTCCCACTGAATCAGAGATTGGTATCTGAACTCGATTGTTTGGTACTTCATTATTTTCTTCTTGTAAGACTATTTTCCGCCCTGCATCACTTTCTTGGACGAACTGATTCTCCAAAAAAGAAGCGTGCTTGCATACCAAAAATTATTTGGTTTGAATGAAAATAGAAATAATATCCAAGAGTTTCCTTTGGATATCCAATGAAGTGACCTTGTTCAGATCTTGCTTCCAATTTTTCCATTTTTAGCTTTTTCATGAAAGTTGGACAACCCCAAATCTTAATATGATTAAGACTGGGTTTCCTACTATGCCATATCTCATAGGGCGTAGTTGGAACAAATTTGGACGGCACTTTATTCAATATATATACAGTTGTCTCAAGGGCATATCCCCAAAGGGATATTGGCAAATCGGTGTAACTCATCATAAATCGTACCATATCTAATAAAGTACGATTTCTTCGTTCAGATACACCATTATGTTCTGGAGTTTCAGGAGGTGTCCATTGTGATAAAATGCCATTCTCTTTAAGATAGTCCGGGAATTCAGTACTAAGGTAATCACCTCCTCGATCCGATTGAAAAGCCTTAATACATTTTCCTGTTTGTTTCTCAACTTCAACCTTGAATTCCTTGAACTTTTCAAAGGATTCAGATTTATACTTCATGAGGTATAAATAGCCATACCGTGACTGATCATCGGTGAAGGTAATGAAGTAATTATAACCACCTCTAGCAGTTTCATTAATTGGTCCACATACATCTGTATGTATTAATTCTAATATGTCAGCAGCTCACACACTTTGTCCCACAAAATGCGCTTTGGTCATTTTTCCTAGAAGACATGCCTCACAAGTCGAGTATGACTCAAAATTTGAAGGATCAATGTATCCATCATTACTCAACTTGTTAATTCTGTCTTCTCCAATATGACCTAATCAGAGATGCCAAACATACTTTTTATTTGGACTGTCTCTAGGGCGTTTATTTGTTATGGCATTTATATCAATTCTATTTTGCTTATTGACATTGGTAATCGCATTACCGGACATTGTAATGGTATAAAGATTGTTGGTTAATAAGCTAGAACCAACACATATTCTATTATGATAAATAGAACATACATCATCAGCAAAAGAAAATTCATAATTCTCTTTACCCAAACGAGGTACAGAGATGATATTCCTAATAGCATTCTTATAATGCAAACAGTTCTTTAAAACCAATACATGTCTAGAAGGCAAACATAAATGAAAAGTCCCTATAGCTAATGCAGCAACTCTTGCTCCATTGGCAAACATCAGGACAATCTCATTTCGCCCTAGCATCCTGCTTATTTCCAGATTCTGCAAAAACATACAAATATGTGAAGTTGCAACAGAATCTAGTACCCATGAGTTGGATTCAGCACTAACCGTAAGATTAGTTTCAATAAGCATAGACACCATACCTTCATAAGGTTGGTTCTTGGGCTTGACCTTCAAGCTTGCGAGGTACCTCCTACAGTTCCTCCTCCAGTGCCCTTTGACACCACAGTAATGACATTTCCCTTTATCAATCATGGGTTTTGGTTGCACAACAGGTTTGGCAGCCCTCTTCCATTTATTCTTCTTTAAAACAGTCTTACCCTTTGAAGAAGAAGCCTTAGCCATAGCCACTACATTGGCCTCATGTTATGCATTTCCTTCTCATAAACTACCAGCATGCTATGTAACTCAGCAAGAGTTTTCTCCATCTTATGCATGTGGAAGTTTTGGACAAAACCAGAGAAGGAATTGGGTAAAGATTGGAGGATCAAATCCACAGCTAACTCATTGTCCATAACGAGATTCAGCCTACCCAATTCTTTAATTTGCCAGATCATTTTCAAAGTATGATCATTAACAGATGATCCTTCAGCCATTCTCATACGGTACAATGCCTTAGATATCTCATATCTAGAGGTTTGACCATTCTCATCAAAGTATTCCTTTAAATGCAAAATGACCGACCTACCATCTTCCGTAGATTCATACTTCTTTTGTAATTCATTGTTCATTAAAGCAAGCATATATGACCTAACTTTTAAGTCATTATCACGCCACTTATCATAAGTGACACGTTCCTCTTGGGTCCCACCCTCAGGAAAAGAAGTTGGCATCGTTTCATCAAGCACATACCCAATTTTTTCTGAATTGAGAACAATTCTCAAATTCCTCACCCAGTCAGTGAAATTGGGTCCAGTCAAACAATTCTTGTCAAGTATAGAAGCGAGTGGGTTTGTGGTCACCATTTTCAGAGTAATACTATATTTGTTGCAAAAAATAAATTGTTAGCCGTTGTACTTTTCATAATAACTATTTCATTTTAGTCTTTAAATGAAATAAATCCTCCCACTAAATTTATATTCGAATCCCATACTCCTTAAGATGGGAAGCGGTAATCTTTGTTGGGTAAAGATTACTAGTGGGGATTGGAGTCCCACTAGCCCAAAGTTCACCTCACCTAACAGTTATTGGTGTCCTATGAACTTAGTGAGTGAACCAGCTTGTTCAATGCATCATATGCAAGTCCCAATCATAACTTCGGCCTCTAGACCATGAAAGCCTCACCTAACAGTTATTGGCATCATAATCATAGTTAAGTCTAGCCCATCATCTCATGCAAGTATTGAAAACACAAATGATTCCCTCACCTGACAGTTAGTAGAAATCATTTGGCTCCAACCCCACAGCATCATATACATAATGGAGTGGTCCAATATTATAAATGGTAATTAATCCCTATGTATCCATAACCGGTTAGTTAACCACTATAATATTGGATCAAACCACGACGATGGAAGGCCACGAGTCCGAAACCCATTTCGACTTAATATTATTAATAAGGAGGTTTGAGTCGTTATTAATAGTCTCACTTTGCACATTAACCGGTTTAATATGCACGATACCATAAACACAATAAATAAATAGATATCACATAATATCTATCCTATGTGGTGATCATGGAATTATGGTTCAATGGGTCTTGAGCCAAAGAGACCCATTTAGCCATTTTAATGTTTTAATAATATGGACCTGCTCTTCACTTTTTCTTCAATCTTTGAACTCTTCAAAGACCGGGCCCAAAGAGCTCACCGGTTTAATGGCTCCTCCAATGGCTCCTCCTCTCTTGTAGTATTTACATCAACAATTGAAATACTAAACTATACTAAAATTACATATCAAGAAAAATTAAAGTAAAATAAAAGGAATGATGCAGCCTCCATTTAATAATTACATCCCCAAAAAGAATACCTGTAATCATCATACATTCATCCATACAACAATCATAACAATTAGGGATTTTTCCATGATCACCACCCTTCCTTATGAGCCATAAATTCAAAATTTAAAGCTCTGGAAGGCATGCATAAAATTCTGCATATCATTTCCAAAATATAAACATCAAGTATAACAAGTTATGGATTTTTGATTCAAAATTGATTTAGTTCTAATTTTTTGCTTTGTTGATTAAATTTATCACATAAATCAATCAACTTCTTTAGGTCACATTTGAGCAAGAGAACCAATTCTCTTAATAAAAATAAATTGGGCATTAGAACGCAAAAACATATTTGAACTATAAATCAATTAAACGCACGAAAAACGCCTACGGTTGGCTCTGATACCACTATTGGGGTTTCATGAATGATGTATAAGAAAATTAACGAAATGAACACAGCCAAAATAAAGATATATTTTACACATGATTCTCCTAAGGCGTTGTTTGTGCGTTTTAATCAAAAATCTGAATATAATAGGGAGTTAAATGAGTTACCTCTTGAAGCACGCTTGAAACAAGTCGGTTCGGATGTTCTACAGTTCGAGTCCGACAAGCGTCGGACCTCTAGTTCAGACACACCAACTACGAACGTCAAACGGAAGAGAGAACTTTCGAATATTCACCACTTCGATCGTGCTAGCAATCACGTGGAAACAATCCATTGTATTCCTTGATGTATAATAGTCATGGCCCGAACGAGAGAATTTTTTTTCTTCCTCGTGTCTCAAAGACACAAGAACACACGCACACTTTTACTCAATATTCAGCAACTAGCAAAATTTCAAGTTTTTGTTCATGGTGAAGAGCCGATCCGGAACAAGAAGACAAAACACTCGAAGTCTCCTTTTTATTTTTTCCAGCAGCACTTTAATTCTCGCCCCTCAATTGTTTTTATAATAAAACCGACCAGCAACGGTTGCTAATCGATGGACGATCAACAACCGTTGCTGATCATCCATAGCAGACGATCGTGCATGAGCGGTAGCTCATGCATGATCTTGGCATGATGGTCAGCGGTTGCTGACCATCCATGCTTCATGCATAATGGTCAGCAACCGCTGACCATTACGCTTCGTGCATATGCACGAATTTGTGCACATGCATGAAGCTTTAAATTTTTTTAATTAGTTAATTAATTAAGTAAATGAATAATTAATTAATTAATTAATCAATTCTTTTTTTTAAAATAAAAAGAACATAATTTTGTATGTACAATTGGAATACATTAACATGTATCCACTTTGAGAATGCGTGTGCATCATATGCAAGTAGGCTCGTGACTATAATACAAATTAAATTAAATCTCATTTAATTTAATTTCAAATTGACTCAATTCGATTGTAGTAATTGCAAACACATTTGCAATTATATTTCTCTCTTGTTCCACGTTATCCTAATTGTTTATGGTGTGTGACATCTCTAGGTTCATCACTAAGCTGGTAGTAAGACTTGTACTAACACATTAGTACTCCCAAAAGAATTAATTGTCCCGATTAATCTTTCGGTCTTACAAGCCATGATTGACATCTAGTAATATGTTATGACTACCCAGATAGTGTGAATACTTTAAGAACATAATGAACCTGTCAGCTTTGGCTACAGTGTAATTCAATCCCTCTGTCTTACTATGTCCCGATCAAACAAAGACCATGGAATATTAGTCAAGTCATTAATTCAATCATATGCACAAATCTAATTGACAAGCATTTTATTCGAGACATAAATAATTTATTCTCGGTTACAACCCCGGCCGAGGATTTCAATGCATTGTCATAATTAGATTGCATAGGACATTATTATTATACCTTGCATATAACAAGGAGACAAATTCCATATTGCGCACATGTGTAACTTCATATATTAACAAACTATGACCATCAGGTATAAAGACAGATCAACGACCCGGCATTATGTGCACCCGTGAACCATAGTTGTTCAATACACAAGTTAACATTGTGCCTCAAGTCTAAGGATTATTTACACAAGACCAAAGCATGAACAATTAGACATTGACCACACTAAAAGCTTCCATGTCGCTAATCGTTCCATATGCGTCACGTTCAGTGAATTTGTCTAATACAAACACCTGTGTTCTAACTCAGGCATCATAATACCCAATGACATGTGACTCATCATTCCCTTAAGTATCCAATACTTAATGGCGAAATTAAGAACACACCGGTCTCAACAGGATTATTAATATCCACTCAATAATCCATCGACCGGGAACGATTTAAAGTTTCAGTCTAACTATGAACCCGTCACATATATTCTTGACGTCTCAAGAATAGGTTTAGTTGCAACTGATCTTATGAAATCATTCATCAATATAAAATAATTAGACAAATGAATGAATACGTCATTGTCATTAATTAAATAATAATAATGAAAGTACAACTGAAATCCCTAATATGTAACTATTACATAGCAGCTTTAGGGCATACATCTAACATGCGTGGCCACCAATGACCTGGAATCTGGAGGTTGGTCCTCAATTCTTGCATTAGTCATGTATTTCATATTTAGCTTATGATGCTGAAACCAAAACATTGATTCTTTTTCTTATGCAGTATTCGTGAATGGAAAGTTTTGCAAGAACCCAAACCAAGCCACAGCTGATGATTTCCTCTTTACGAGGTTCAGGATTCCTGTAAACACATCAAATCCGCTCAGATCAAAAGTGACACCGGCTTTTGTCGACCAATTTCCAAGACTCGACACTCTTGGAATATCCATGGCTCGCATTGACTTCGCTCCCGGTGGCCTAAATCCTCCCCACACTCACCCTCATGGCACCAAGGTTCTGGTTGTGGTGGAGGGTACACTACTTGTTGGCTTCGTCACGTCCGACGAATTAAACAACACCCTCTTCACCAAAGTCCTGTACAAGGGGGACGTGTTTGTGTTCCCTATTGGTCTCATTCACTTCCAGTTGAATATCGGAAACACCTACACGTTGTCCTTTTCCGGTCTTAGCAGCCAGAACCCAGGAGCCATTACCATTGCTAATGCTGTCTTTGGAGCGAAGCCACCGATTTCTATTGATGTTCTCACCAAGGCCTTTCAAGTGGACGAGAAGGTTGTTGACTATCTCCAGGCGCAGTTTTGGTACGACAACAACTAAATGATCTATCATAAGTTACACAAAATAATTAAATTATGAGACTTACTATATTAGTCTTATTTCCATAAGTGGTTGCTTTAGACACATGACTACGTACCACACGTATGATTGATTTGGAGTAAATGATTGTTATCTTTTTAGTGGTTGCTCTAGATCCATAACTAGACTACGTACCACATGTATGATTGATTTCGAATAAAAGATTCTTCTCTCTCATGTATGACTAATTTTGAATAAAAGATTACTCTCTCTCTCTCTCTCTCTCTCTCTCTCTCTCTCTCTCTCTCTCTCTCTCTCTCTACTAATGGGAAATTAGTGTGCAATAACATTGAACTATGTAGAATTTGGAAATTGAAATAATGTCATCTAAGATTAAATATTGCTTCTATATCAACGGAATCTGTTCTTAGAAAATGGTATTATGAAAAGAATGTCCAACCCTATAAAAAAAAAGTCTTATTTGAAATAGTCTTGTAAATGGGTTAAGAGACTGTAAAAAGAAATCATCAAGGCAACCGTTTATACATCCGGCCCTCAGGTGGCCAAAAAGAAAGAAGAACAGCTTGTATTTCCATCTTTATCTTAAAGGGAGAAGTTGCCCTACAATCTCTAAATTTCCTTATTGTATAGAATTCAAGTGTGACAAATTACAATTGATGACATTTCTCACGATATAACCAACACAATTTCACCTGGATAATTATTTGCAGGATTTTCGGGGCCTACAATATCACTTATAAGGGTTAATATTACCAAAAATCCTAAATTGTTACACTTGTAACAAATTTACCATAAGTTAATTCTTTTACCACAAAAAATCCAAAGCCGGTACACATGATAAATTTATTCTCCATCACTTTCCGTTAAATTTTACCATCAAATTTCTTAGTTTAATGACACATAACATTTGACGGCCATATCATTTTGGAGTTTCACTCTCAATTTGTCATAGATGTACTAGTTTGTCATTTTTTGATATATTAATTCACTTTAACAAAAACAAATTGAGGGTAAATTTGTCACATATATACCAGTTTGGAGTTTATGATGGTCAAAAAATTAATTTGGCGTAAATTTGTCATAACTATTCCGATTTGTGGTTTTTGACGAATAAAAAATTAGTTTGGAGTAAATTTGTCACAAATATATTAATTTGGAGTTTTTCGTGATATTTAACCCTATTTTTAAATCTATATGCATGAACAAGGTCAAAACCTTCAATAAGATAAAGCAATCAATAAACAATCTCAAATAGACCATCATTGGACATAATGGGAGAAATGTGGAGGCACGAATGCGTTGCTTCCTACCCACTAATTTCGACAATTTCCAAAAGTAACTTATTAATTATATTCCATATCAAATTTTTTTAATTTTTTACTTTTTTTTTCTTTTTTTTTTCTTTTTTCTCCTATTCTTCTTCTTCTTTTTCTTCTGGCCAGTCATCGGATCGGGCACCAGCCAAATGAGGGCCAGTGACCTCACTGGAGCATTGCCTGCCCTTGGTGAGGCCGGCCCTCATTGGCTGATACTCACCGGTGGCCATGCCAGCCTCGCCGAGGCCGGGCGAGGCCTGCTTGGCCACCAGCGGGGCTGGGCTAGCCTTGCTAGGGCTGGCTGAGGCCCGCCTAGCCGCCGGTGAGACTGGGCAAGCCTTATCGGGGCTAGGCGGCCCTCACCTAGCCCCAGCAAGGCTCGCTTGGCCACCGGCGAGGCTTGCCTCTAGCGAGCTCGTCAGACCGGTTGCCGACATCCAACGCCGGTGGACCGCGGTGAACGGCAACCGACTTCAGTAGTGGGTGGTAGATGGCAACCAGCACCGGTAGTGGGCGATAGCGGACGACAACAGGCAGTGATGGCAAGTGGCAGCGAGCGGCGGTTGACGGTGGTGGACAATAACCGCAAGATGTCGGTCGATGAAGAAGAAGAAAAGAGAAGATGAAGAGTTGGTTTTGATTCTTAGATTTATTCCCAAAATAAGAATCAACATTTTTTTTATTCTTGATTATGTTCTAAATCTATTTCCGAGAACAAAAAAATAGAAATTTGTTTCCGGGAACAAAAATTTTACCAAATGTGATTCTATTCCCAAATTGCTCCCAGGAACAAAAAATTAAAATCAGTTACTATTAGGATATTTACCAAACAGGTACTAAGTTGCTTCTCAACTACTTGGAATGATCTAAGACTCACTCTTTATGGCAATTGTACCAAAAACAAACTTAGACATATCATGAAGATGGACATGACTCTGATCGAAATCCTTGTGTAATTCCTAGTAATTATGCAGCGGAAAATGTCTAGATCACATACCAAGGAGAGCCAGCAAATAAAACAAAACATAGGCTATAAATTACCATATAGGAATTCAAGAAAAAATTAATCATAACAACCCTGAGCCAGACCCATAAGGAGTAGTCAAGAACTGTCGGAGTGAAGAAGAATGTCTGCTTAAATTGACATTATTATTCAAGTTTGGTGCAGGGACTTGGGTTCGGTCCTCGGGCAAGTCCATGTTATAATTCTCAACTATTCCCTCAACTGGTGTTTTTCCTTCTCGCTCCGGTTGCATGGAAGCTTAGAGTAGGGAAACTTGCAGATCGACAAAGTGTTCAGCTTCGCACACTCTAGTGAGTTCACTTCAAAGATACAAGTTTCCTTAGCTTTTCTGGTTTCCAGATCGACACCTTAGAGTTACATTGCTTGTGACTGTAACGAACATTTCTGGTGGATTGCTGGGATTTCTTGAATGATTACTTACCAAGGGTAGAATCAATCCACTGGCCACGAATGAAAATTTACTCGGCAGAGGTATGAAGTCTACAGCTAATTCTCCATCTTGTGATAGCCGGTGTGAAAGAAACAGTAATACACTCACGGGGAGTGATGTGGGAGCGTGTAGCATTGAGCAAATGGTCCCAATGATGGTTTTGCTGATACTAATCTAAAGGGAGAGGCTAGGAAAAGAGGTTTTCGGTTCCCATTGCTTTTGGGTGATGAATATGCTTGAAAAACAAAATACGACAACTCAGACGGACTGCTTCGAAGACGCAATAAACTCGGGGATGGAGAGTCCCACCAGAAGAAACCAGACAGTTAAGGACAGTGCTTACGATCTTATAGCTGGAGTCATCCTAAGTAACCAGCGGGGGATTCGTCAAAAGAGGAAAAGAGCAGAGGCTGCGCACTTAAGTCGCCGAAGCCATGACTACTAAGGAATCTCTGCAATGTAGGATGCTGCAGCAGCATATCAAGACCTGATGAAGAAAAAAGAGAAGATTGGACGGATCCAGTGATTTATGTATCTATTATTGATGATTGGTTAATACC
The DNA here is from genome assembly GCA_019915185.1 of Eucalyptus camaldulensis. Lineage (NCBI taxonomy): Eukaryota > Viridiplantae > Streptophyta > Magnoliopsida > Myrtales > Myrtaceae > Eucalyptus > Eucalyptus camaldulensis. The sequence goes on from JAHSVA010000008.1 coordinate 31,186,739, forward strand.
GTATTGGATCTTAGCACCAGCGAAAGGCCTTACCAAAGTTATGTCAAGATATCCGATCTACTTGGGCCACAAATCACTTTATTTAGGCCCTCACAACCAATGGTTACTAATCGAGTAAAGAGCAATGATCACAAATTTGGAACCTTATATAACACGCAAGCAACTGGATATCGACTACTCATGCCAGAACTCACTAAACAGGAATGAAACAGATTACAAATATAACCAAACTTAGGTGGAGAAGAAGATGAACAAATATGATGCAAGATCAGACAGACTTGCTTTGAGAGCACTAAAATGCTGTGGAGGTAATTCTGAGCAAATGCTATTAAACATGACTCATATTGCCAAATGTTCACAGCGATCCAATGTTCCAACCAAAGAGGACAAAATTCATAGAAATTTCGGTATCCAAACAAAATTCTAATGCTATTTAGGATATGATCGACATGGGGTGGTTTTCAGCAAGACATGAAAAAGAAGTGCTCACTAATGTAAAGACCAAAGCACAAATCAACTGCCCTAATCAAATAGAGAGAATCCCATGTCATCGTCACTCTCCTCTTTCTCTTCCTTCTTCTCCTCTGCTGGAGCTGCTTCAGCAGCCGGTGCTGCACCACCTGCGGGAGCTGCAGCAGCTGCACCTCCTCCGATGAAACCGCCACCACCACCGCCTCCAATGATCACCTAAGGCAAGAACAAGTTTGAATCAGTATGGAAAATAATGCATTCAGCACGAGACGAGCCACCACGTGTCTGTATGAATGTTGTGGCATTCTAACCAACATATACTTAAAAAGTTCTACTGCATAAGAAGTCCACAGCAAAGGAAACAGAGAAACAGAGAAACAGAAAAGTGTCGCCCATGGTGACAAAGCATCCCCAACATACATCATTCAATTTCATTCATGAGCCAATTATTGCATAGACATTTCACAGAGACATCTCATAGCCCCAATAAACATCTAAAACACAATAAACTCAATAACCCGTGTCCTTCAAAGATTACTTCCATGTTGCATCTAATATCTCCAATGCATTTCACATTCTTTCCAAATCAAGAAAGGAGGCGTAAAATATCCAACTCGACACCACAGTGAACTGTCTTCGCATCAACAAACTTCATCACAGAACATCTCAGTACGTTAACATTCTGTCCAATATCACTCCCTCTTCCGACCAATTTCGACCCAACCGTAACATAAGCTCAAGAAATTCCTTAACAACAGTTTAGTATGCATATACACACGAGTAATCACTTTGATAATTACTACAGCATCAACAAGGATCTAACAACAGGCGAATAGAAAAAGGAAAGATTTGCAATACCTTCACGAACAATCGAGAAACAACAACAAGAAGCAAAACAATCCGAGACCTTACTCACGAAAAGAGCATCAAAACACAAATTCCCCCTAAAGAGAAAATCCCCGAGTCTCTACCAAATACTATCTCGATACTTGCGCCACCACTTCAAATACAGATCGACCACGACGCACGCTTCCTACGAGAATAACGCAGCAGTTTCGAACACGACGTATGAACCGATCGAGTGCAAGCGCAGCGGGAGACCTGGAAAACGGCGGAGGAAGGGGTGACGAGCGAGAAGGAGGACTGGACGCCGCCGGAGGAGTCGGCGGCGACGGCGGACTGGACGAGCTTCCGCTGGAGCTCGAAGGAGGAGGCGGCGCAGGCCTCGAGGTCGCCGGAGACCTGCTTCGCCGTCCACTCGTCGCCGGAGCTCCTGCAGACGAAGGTAAAGACTCCCATCGTGTCTCTTCTTCGGAGGAAGCGAGCGAGATGGCGGCGGAGGAGGAGGGAGAGAGATCGGAGGAGTCGAATGGTGGGAGAGGGGAAGAGATGGGACGACGGGGCAGATTATATGTGGGGAGTGCGGCAAAACCCTAGCTGTAGGTGATTTACGGTTTTGTCCTCCATTGATTAGAGTAATTCCCGGCTCAGACACACTAACTTTTTTTTTTAATTAATATTTCAAAAAATCATAAACTAATACATCTTTGATAAATTTATCCAACTGACCATAAAAAAACCTTAAACTTGTATAATTTAGACAAATTTGCCCTAAATTAATTTATTCAACCTTTAAAAACCTTAAACTGGTTTTTTTTTTATGCTGGAGAAACCGCTTTGGCCGACAGCTGTTACGTAAACCCCCAGGTGACACTAGCCCAAGACCCACCACCAAGGTGCCATGCTTAAATCGTCTAATGATCCACCAGCCCCCCTGCAACGCATTGCAGGGGCTTCAAACTCTGGACCTTCCGTTTGGAGGTCTGGAGCTTACCCAGCGAAGCTACCACGGCCGGTGGTCTTAAACTGGTATATTTGTAACAAATATATCATCCGTTAAAATAGATTAATACAACAAAAAATCACAAAAATTGTATAACTATAACAAACGAAGTTGGTATACCAGTCAACTGTCATGTGTTGACAGTAAAATTTAACAAAAATTAATATAAAGTAAATTTGTCATAAATGTATCGATTTAGAGTAAATTTATCAACAGTGTACCGGTTTGAGGTTTTTGGTGCTCAAAAAATTAGTTTTAGATAAATTTGTCATAAATGTACCAATTTTTGGTGTTTTGGAGTATTAACTTTTTTTTTTTTTTACCTTTTATAAAACTTTTAATCTTAACCTCCTCCATTCATTTTTTAGGAAAACAGCTTAAAAAAATCAGATATTTCAGAGCCAAAAAAAAAAAAATTCGTCAATGGAAAATTTTTTCCAAGATAGAGGAAATTGTCTTTCACTTTTTAAGTAGGGGAAAACATTTTTCTTATCTTCTTGCACCTTATTTTTTTTTTCATCAAACATCTTTCTCTTTCTATTTTTCAAAAAATCAAATCTATAATTCTTTTCTTTTTTTTCCTTTTCTTTCTTTTTATTTCTTCTTCCTCAGTCAATGCTGGCCATGGCCCTAGTCAATGCCTGGCCATGGGGAAGTTCGAGCCTTGTTAGTTAGTGCTTGCCGGCCTATGGTGAGGCAGGTGACACTTTGCCTCACCTAATTAGGTGAGCTTGAACCTTGCCTAACTCACCAAATTTGACGAAACCCAAGCTTCCTCATGATTGGTTGGGTGAGTTAGGCCTTGTCACAGGTCAACGAGGCTCTAGCCTGTGGTCGATGACCGGTTGAGGAAGAAAAAGGAAAAAAAAAAGGAAAATTATTAAAAATTGATTCTAAAAAAATAAAATAAAAAAATTATTGCATTGAGTGTATGGAGAAAAAGATTTTCCTTATCAAATGGTGGAAAATAATTTCAAATTCATTTTTACTTTTTAACTAAACAATGGAAAATATTATGATTAAAAATGCTACATTTTCTGCAAAACGAATAGAATCTTAAATTAGTTAACTTAGTTGGCAATTAAATTTACTCAGTTTCTTGTAATTTTTAGTAGAATTTGATCCTTTTTATAAATGAAATTGAGTTAAAGGAAAACCATCCTCATTTTCGCTTAGGTTTTAGACTTCTAGTTTAGTGGTTTGCTTTGAGAGAGAAATTTCATTTCCATGAGATTTTCGTACTCGACTTTTGGGGCTGAATTTTTGGGCCAATTCTTCGACAAGTGATCAAATTTAATTTTTGAGTTATTTTTAAAACTATATATATATATATATTTTATGTTTGTCATATTGCATTGAAATTCTAAGGGTCATGTTTTCCTCCCATGAATCTTAATTGGTGGGTTTTCCAATAATAATAATAACAATAATAAAATCTATCTAGATAACCCATCTTTCAAGCGAAAAGAAAACGATAAAAAAGAGGCTATTTTTTAAGTGATCATCGTTAAACCTTTAATCCATAAATAGATGGGTGATTTTGAGCTAAATCATGCAAATTTGTGTAGCCTATATTTTGTCGATATTGTCTTATATTAATTGTGGAAGAAGCTAGCAGTTCGCTTATAAGAATGAGAGAAAACCTCACCTGGTGAGAGAGGTCTAATATCACCCAACACGGACATCAAAACCTAGCTTATTAACAAGTTTGAACCCAACACAAACATCCAAATACCCTTAGATGATCAATCCTTGGATGTTTTCCATAAAACAACTCAAAATGAGTATGTCCATCAAGGATTCAAGTTAGCATGTGATTAATCAAATGAGCTGTTGTAACTACAAACTCTCCCCAAAAAGTTTTAGAAATTGAAGCTTGATACTTGAGAGGTTGAGCTACTCCTAAGAGATGTCAATATTTGTGCTAAATAATCCAATTTTGTTAAAGGGTGTAAGTACAAGAACTCCTGTGGAATATCCCTTGAGAGGATTGGAAAGACTCACATTCTAAACTAAAAAAATTGTGTCCATTATCTTTATGAATTCTTTGGACATATTTGTTAAATTGATTTTTGATGAGAGATAAGAATTTCAATAGATTTTAAAAAGTTTGACTCTTGGATTGCATAAAGAAAACTCAAGTGGTGTGAGTATAATCGACAATCATGAGAAAAAAACGTGAGCCACTGTGATGTAGGGGGTGATAGAGACCCCAAATATCGATATGAAGTAAGAAAAAAGCACTAGCAACTTGAGTGTGCCAATTGGAAAAGTGTGCTCTCAAGGTTGTTTTGCCAAATGGCAAATTGGACGTTTGGGATACGAAAACCATGCATTATGATCCAAACGTTGATGATAAATAAGATTTTTATTTCTGATAATAGCATTACAAGAAATGCCTTTATTCAATTAATCAAAATTTTTTGGGAAACTAACTCAAAAATAGAGCCCTCGTACGACATTACCCAAGTCTATCAGTCTGTCAATCAAAAGGACTTAAAAGAAGCAATTGTTTGAATTGAATATAGCATGACAAGAATTATCTTGCAAGTTTTTGAGACGGATAAGAGGTTGAACTCAAAATCAAGGATATACAGGACATTTTTTAGAGTAATATTTGGACTGAGATGAACTGTGCCAATTTTGGTGACATGAGTTATATTTCCATTTGGAAGAGGCATTGAATATGAGTGAGGACTCTTCTTAATATGAGAAAATAATTGCTCATTGCAAATTATGTTGTCACTAGCACCTAAATTGATTATCCATGCATCAACTGATATTGAATTTATCTTGCCAAGAAAAGTACTTGAGAAACTTGCAGCCTTGTCATTATTTGATAATTGACTGAGAGCCTTCATAATGTTATGATATTGATCTTAGGTAATAGTCTGATTGCCCCATCAACTTTTTGTGTAAAAACCTAATGAGCAATAGATTTGTTCTCCTTTTTGTCTTTATCATTAGGTTTCTTGTATAATTTCCAACGTTTATCAATAGTGTGATATGGATGCTGGCAATTTTACAATATCTATTTATAAATTTAAAATTTTGCCCACTAACCTTCCCTAATGATGTGGCATTTTGTGAGCTACAGGATCCTTTATAATTAACAGCTGATAGGACTTGATAATGGTCATTTGATTTGGTAGAGTTGATGGATGATCAAGGGTCGTCCATTCTTGCATGTTGATCCCAATTGCTCAATCCATCTCACCGATCCCATCCGTACGATCCTGTGGGATGATCCAAGTTGTTTGTGTGAAAAAGCCCTAGGGATCCCTTGATTCCTCTTGGACGTTGCAATCGCAACTCCTCCCCCTTGACTCCTAGATCTTTTGAGGGCTCTACCACTGGTCGTCCTGCCTAAAGCAACATCGGAGAGATAGGCAGCAAGACTCATCCCTTCGTCGGCTCAACTCTACTCAATCGCGATGAGCCATTGGCTCTCATCCTGGATGCCCACATGGCGGAGTTGTGGTGAGGGGTCCATCACGAGAATTTGCGATCAAAATGACAAATACGACTCGTTGAGGATGAGTAAGAATCTCATACCCTTCTCTATTTCCTTCATCTCCTTATACTGTTTAACAGTACTCTCGGGATCCTCGAGCCACTCCTCTGTAACTTCAAGTTCATTCCATAAGCCTAAAAGGTGGTTAAAGCAAGCGGCAACTGAAAGGTTCCCGTGCTTCAACTTCAGTAGGCTTTGGGTGATGGTGATCAACTTCACACGATCCAAATGCCCATACATTTTGCAGATATTCTCCTAGAACCTCTTGGGGTCTTTGGTTGGTGGTAGCCTAGCCACGACTTCAAGGGCTAAACAATCGTCGATCCAAGTGTGAACCAATTGGTTACACTTCTATCAATGTCTCTGGAGACGCTCCTCGGCAAGGAATGGAATTGTGCCATTAAGAAACTCATCCTTGTCCCTTGTGGTAAGGGCTTATTAGAGGTCCCGTGCCCAGGCATTATAATTTTCCAGTCCATTGAGCTACAAGTGGATGAGCTGCAATTCTAGTCCATTGGTCGTTGGGCTCAGGGCGGCTGCGGCCACCATTGACTGGGAGCATGTACGGCATGAAGCTGCTCGGAAACGTTGGGTAGAGATTTCTCCCTGAAACCAGTAAGGATCTGATTCCATGACTCAAATTCACATGACCCGATGGTGTAAAATCAAGTAAAAAGCCTTAACTCGGTATGAATCCAGTCTTATGACCCGAATCTGTTAGACTCGACCTCTCATTCGGGTCGGTCACGTGCGAATGAGAGATATTTCCTCCTCTATTGGGCTGAGTTCCAAAACTTGAGACTCTCCTCTCCAATTGGACCATTTTGAGCCCATGCCTGTCCAGGCCAGTCAACCCATTGGCCTTGGATAGGATACCACTAAAATGGGGGCCAATGAACTAAAGTAGGAGGAGGAGCGGCTGCATTGGCTGCATTCTGGCCATCACTAGGGTTGGGAACAATCTCCTGCTCATACGGATCAATTTGATCCAATGCTACTGGATTTTGGTTTTGGGAGGTTTCCTCTGTTGAGGAGTTCTCAACATTCTTGTTTTTTTCCATGATATCAAGGAAGGTTGAATTCCAACTTAGTTTGCCGATTTGTATTGAAGGATGGATGTTTGCAATAAAAACTCAAGAAAAGGAACAGAGGGCAATTTTATTATTGCGGAAGTTAGATCAGGGAGGGTGGCTCTGATGCCATGAAAGAAATTGAAGGATATTTTGAATGGATTGTAATTCTATATTTCTTATATAATTGTACATGTACATGGTTCTATTTAGAGTGCTAGAGAAAAGCAGGAAAGAAATATGCATGATTACATTACGATTACATTTCCTGTTCTACCAAGCCAATTATGGATTAACAAAATCAATTACTGATGAATCAATTAAAATCAGTATCTCCGACAATATCAAACCATATTTCCAACAGTTACGCACTCATTTGCACGTCCTCTTGTACGCAAAATGCAATGACACAAAATAAGAACCAATCCCCTAAAAACTTACAGAAACTTCATCAATTTTCCACAGATTCGCAACTGTAAAGGCACTTCATTACGTGAAACGCGGCTTCAAAAGTGGGAGAGGATCACAATACTATAGATAACAAAAAAAAAGCGCAGTATTAGAAGCAATGCACGGGAAGTACTGAAGTAACTCAATCATCAACTAATTAGAACACAACGAATCTCACGATATATCAATTTTCTTACAATCTATTTCATCAAAGAAGACAACATTATTTTTTGTAATTTGAAACGCTTCACAGCCATCGAAAAAATATTTTATTTCAAGCTTGCTATGAGAAACAAGACTGGCTTATTATGGTCAATGAGAGCGACCCTTCAATCTGTACGAGTCTCTTGAACAGCATTTTTGCTTGTGCTAAATGCTTGGTGATGTCCCTCGACAACCGTCCACAATATGCGATCCTTCACCATTTCTGTTTTTTTTATCCAATTCCAAAAGTGGTGGTACCAAACGGCAAGTCTGGGTTGAGAATCCATAAGGTAATTATCCTTAAAATTGTTGTACAATCAATGAAAAATATGAAAATTGTTGAAAATCTATTGAAAAAGAAGAGAAAAAATCAATCATCTCAGTCGTGCAAACACTGTCTTTAAGGATTATTATATCTTAAGCATGTCTCTAAGGATAATTATATCCCTGGTCTTAGGTGTGCAAACACCGTCTTCAAGGTAAATTATATCCCTCAGAGTATGAAACTCACTGAAAAACGAAAATAAGGGGGTGCAAAAGGAGTCAAACAAGTAAAAGTATTCCTTTTTGTTTGTGTTACTCGATAGATTTCAAACATAAATGATGTTAAACGTAAGGCAATCCACAATTTTACTTGCTCGTTTACAAAATTAAATTATAAAAAAATGTGTTTGATTGAGAGTGGCTCTTTAAATAAATGGGGCATATTCAAGAACTAATAACAGACTGACGTATCATTCAACATACCAATTATATAAACCAGTAGTAAGTCACAGCAAACCCAGAACGGACATTACAACCCCTTGGTTTCTCTTCCCAAGTAAGATAACGGACGGTCAATTTGTAACCACTTGAAGGTACAGAACATGCACCAAAATTTGTGGATTCTACGCGGATACGAGACTATATTACATTTTTGACCCGACCTTTATTTCTAACTTGAGGAACGTTCGTTTGTAATAATATGCTAAGACAAGCTCCAAGCAGCACCACCTTTCATGTTAAATTTCTTCAACCTCCCAAAGAGCATGACTATTATCAGAATGAACTTGCCTCTGTTGCTCCATCTTCCTACAAATCCGTACTCAGCGTCCCTGCAGGGGCTGTCTCTGTTTAGCCTCCTTTTGCAACTGTAGCCGACTGAAAATCCAACATTGCCATAGGCGCTGCATTGGTTCAGTAATAATCATCGTTAAAATCTTTCGGAATTTAACACATCCACAAGAACAGAATCTAGAAACTCAGCGAGAATAATTGCAATGTACCTTATAGTTTCTATCGTGATGTTCAAGACATTGAAGTTGAGCGGGTCATTCTTCAAATTCTCTCTCTCGGTGAGGCAGATGAGAATGATGAAGATCACTAAATATGACAGCTGCGAAAACATCAAGCATGTCAACAAGTGCCTCCTAGGCTCATCTCTTCGAATTTTTGGTGCTGTCTCGCCAGTTCTTACTGGAAGAAATGAGGTATGTGGCGGAAGATACCTGTAAAATCACAATGTTTGTTAGAAGCTGGTCGATTCACTCTTAACTTTGAGAGTTCTTTTCCCTTGGAAAAAAAAGGTGGTTGCAGAGAAATAAGTCAAGCATGTGCATGTTTTCTGGTTGTCGCGTTGACTGCATTTGACAGTTATCCTCTGTATATTTGATTCTAGTATTATGTTCCCTGTTTCTTCTGTCTACATAAGAAAACACACGAGACTGATCGTACACAAATGGCAGCAACAAAGCCGGAATGAATGTGGGGCGCGGTTCTGAGGAACCAGTGGCAAGAACATTTCAAGGAATAAATGGCAAGAACAAAGCTGGAATGAATATGGAGAAAGAGAGTTTGGTGCGGTTCCGAGGAACAAATGCTGGAACAAGATGGAATAAAAAGCTTCTATGAGCTGACTAGTCGAAGGCCAAATCTTTTCTTTTCGTTCCTTTAAAAAAGTGAAGTTGAAGATTGCTCCTCTACAGTTAGGGAGGTGACTACATTGCCCTCACGTGAGGAAATTGCTTAAGAAAATCCATACCCCAAAACAATCGTCTTTTTGATAAGCCGCCATAAATCATGAATATGACCAACCAATCTTAACTAAATATAAATTAATGGGCTTTACTAGCATAACAATTCTTGGACTATTATGATGATGACAGTTTGTTGTGGGTTATAAATTATTGAAGGCATAGACCCACACAATTTAAAATTATTTTTTATTTGATTTTTTATGATTCAAAATAGACTTTTATTTTCATTGTAAATTTAAGACTGTCACTTAATCATTCATCTAACTATAATTATTACCTATAACTTGTAACCCACAATTAATGGCACATGACCTATAAAATAATCCCACATGGATTCTATTTTACTTCAACTGGGTCATTGATTGATGATGGCCACATTCTCTTACACTCACATTTAACTTTGAACAAATAATCCAAATTAAAAAAAAAAAAAAAAAAGTTCTAGCTGTCGACGCGAGGGCTTTAGAGGTACACTCGTGACCACGTCCTCTGAACCCTTAGACCCCTGCACTTGGACCTGAAACTCTGGGGTTTAGAACCCAAGAGTGCTAGTCTTGGGATCTTGAAGCTGATCTTAGGACCATAACATAGGCCCGGGACTTCGACACCTAGACTCTACACCTCCGGGGCTAGAGCTGGGACCCTGCCCTTGGTTTCTCGGGTTCAAGCGATGGGTTCCTAAGTCCGACCTCTAAGGTCAGTCTCAATCGCGAGGTTCAGAGCTCGTGCCTGGGTTCCAAGGTCTAGGCCTTGTTGTCTCGAGTCTGGACGGCCGGGTCTCAGAGTATCGTCCTGATTATCTTGGTCCCCAAGGATCTTGGTCTTGGTGACCGCGTTTTTGAGATAGAGGCTCAAGGTCTCATGGCCATGGTCTCGTGGTCGGGTACTAGATTATCCTTGATTCTGTTTCTCGAAGACGTGCTCAGGTTTTCCGATAACAACTATCAAAAACCAACTTCTAATTTTCACTTTATAAGCTCGATGAAACGCAGAAAAACAAGACCATTTTCTTTGAAAGTATCTTATTATGGAAACCACCCTCCAATGTCTAATTTCCACAAAACAGACGACAAATATGATATGCCATTGGATAGGAAAAGGGAGTTTTGAATTTGATATTGGGATTTGAAAGTAGATAGTGGACCAGTTGCAAGAGTATAGACTAAGAATATAATATGGCACAAACCAAAAGATCAATAACGTCATGTTAGCATTATGCAATTTCGTTCCACGGGATGCCACCACCCACTAACCTGATAAATTGATTTGCCATTCGATAAAGTGGATCCCTAACATGTGAAACCGTTTGAGTTTTAGACTAGTAGATATCCTAAAGCTGAAATATTTTTCGACGAAAGCCAGGTAAGAATAGAGATGTGATGAATATGGGGTCAAGAATCTTCTTCAAAGCTTATAAGAAAGAAAATTTTGTTCCCGCTAGGAAGATTATAAGAGATATCATGAGTGGATGCAAATGTTGTATTCATTTAGGCTCTGTTTGCTTAATTTTTTTTTTTAAATGATAGTTCATATTGATCACTATTAAACAAAAAATATTTTTGTCGTCCATGAAAATATTTAGATATAAATTTTTTTCGATAATAAAAATATTATTCATTGATTAATTATTTTAAGAAAATATTTTCTAAATCATTCTCACAAAACATACACACTCTTTAATGTGTTTTAATTGAGATCAATTCATGAAATCTCGAAACTGCCTCTTTAATATTGAGCGATTATTGCAGAGTACAAAAATCTAATGACGTGTCATCATCCTACAAAAATATGATAAATTTAGATGGGGGTGCAAACTAACTCAATTATAGAAGTACACAAGAAAAGGACAAAAAATCAGGTTGTGCCTTTCCTCTGTTCTGCGTTTTACGAAGTTTCATGAAATTCCATTGGGGGCAGGAGACACGAAACTATACTTATTTATCATATTGGATGAAAGTGAAACATTTCCCTCATTTCTAGGAAGTAAATTTAATAAAGCATATGACTCTCTGTAATCTAGCATTAACCCGTATTTTATAAGTTCAACTGATTAAGCCATTTAACGTATATATCTTACTTATTCTAGGCCATTGACTGCCATAAAAATACAACGGTTAATATTCAATACTAATGTGGACTTATGAAATTGAATATTGAGTAAGTTGTTATGGTTTAGAGTTAATTTAGCATTGAATATTATCTACTTATTTAATCTGTGTCTGCATTATTTAGTATCCGAATTCGGTGGGGAATAGGATTTTATATGCGTGCACACTCGCGGGCAGGTGTGAGTATGAGACAGAGAGGGAGACTCACATCATCAGGACGAAGAGCACCAAAATTGCCGGAGAAATGATGGAGAGATCGAAGACGGACTCGCCGGCATGTCTCGTGTTCACCGCCTCAAACAGTGCCCCGACGAGCTTCTCGTACGGACTCAGGCCCTCCATGGCCGGTGAGTCCCACTCCATGCAGCACAGAGCCACGAACTGCACCAACACGAACTTCCCCACCGTGGCGGCCAAGCAGAGGCAGTGAAAGCCCGGAAGCAAGTACGCGTACCCCATCGCCCCGGAATTCCTCAGCATGTAGTCAAACTCGGCCCGCCCCGTTACACGCTCAAGGAGCCAGATTGCCGCCCTGAGACACGGGGGGTAGAGCGTGTTACCGAGGAGGACCTGTGGAAGGAGCAGCCACAGGAGGCCCGGGTTGTGCTTAAAGGCCAACATGTTCTCGTTCGTGGGGACAAAGCCGCAGTTGGCGAACGTTGACACTGTCATGAACACAGAGAACATCTGCACGGTGAGGCCTTTGTGCCGAAGGACTTTCCTCGCGCTTGGAACGAGGCTTATGTACGCAGAAAGCAAAGTTGAGCCGCCTGCGTGGACTATGAAGTGGTAACCTAGGACTACGTAGCTCAAGTACTTAGTTGCCCTGTGCTTGAGGAGTCCCTCACCAGACGGAGCTGGCTTCAACGGCATCCCTTTCATTTCGGGGTCGAATTTGAAGGTATTGGCCTCAGTCACCGGGTGGAGAGGAGGAAGTTCGAGTTTGATATTGTTGTCGGAGTGGTCAGAGGTGACGGAATTCGCCTCGCGATGATCGCGTCCTGCAAATTCGGATCTTGAGAGATAAAGCCCGAGCATGGAAGTGAAGACCTCCCCACCGAAGAGCATAAGGAGGGTAATGATGACGAGCTGGGAGTTGGAGAAAGCCTCCATTTCCACAGTGGACATGCTTGAGACTGTGTTTGCAGAGACAGAGGTGAAGAATATGTCGAGGTCACGAGGCTTGTAGGAGGACGATTTGGGCTCGCAAAGCTTTAGTGCCCAATAGCCGACCGCGGAGACGAGGACGAAGTAAGTTAGCTGAGTCCAGAAAGAGTTGGCTCGGCGGGCCAGGTTGCGGAGGAGGGAAGATGCCACAGTGTGGCAAGAGTGTTGTGGAATGCTAGGCAGGCTGAGCTCCACCTTATTACCGAACAAAGAAAGCTTCTTCATCCTTTTGAGATTCTTTATGCAGCAGGGGAGGTTTTAGTTTCCATTAAGAGGTAGACAGGGCCGTGGTTTTATAGTCGCGACTTGCTCCCTGTAGTTAAGGCTCACGTGGACTCTCACTGACAATGACAAAGGGCACGCCACATTAAACAAATTTTAAATTTGAAATGTGAATGTGACCAAATGTGTCAAAATATATTTCGATGTCTGGCTAACACAAATAACATGGTAAGCTGTATAGGTATGCCGGGAGTGGGTTAAAAAGCTAAATCCACACACGACACTTTTTTTTATTCGTGTACAAACAAATTGACACATTTATGGAACGAACGCAATTAGGCTTGACATGATATGTTTAATTACATATGTACCCAGGTCGTATAATTAGGTTCTGTTGAAAATTGTTAGAGAAGTGATTTTGGTTGATAAGCTATATCGATCATTTATCGCAAAATAGTGGTATTCACATTAGTTCTTACTCTAAAAAGGTAAGTTGTGATGTAGTTTTCTCTATCGTACTAGGCTCTGTAAACTATGTAATTTATAGAAGGGTTACATTTTTCCTCATCCCCAAGTTAAAAGAAACACATCTAATTGATGGTCACATACATAGACATGATCCACTTGCAAACTTAACTAAATAATAATGAAATAGTATATTTTCCTCAATTCTAGGTTCGAAGAAACTTTTTTAACTATGCCTCCAATTGGTGAATTACAAATATGGATATTGCCTACATGCAAGTGTCCATAGTTCGTAATCTACCAATTAAAAGAATAGTCAAAAGAAATTTCTTCTAATCCAGCATGTAAACAAGTTAGAGGAACTCTATGGCCTTTATAGAATAAGCCGATCAAGTATTTTTACCCTCATGATGTTTAGACGGCTTTGATCCACATGACCCTGGTCTAGGAAAAATTCACTCCTAACAGTGTGGTTGATGTTTCAAAGGAGCCATGTTTTCCTTCGTTCCTAGTGGAAGAAATTTCTCTTATTAATACCTCCGATTGGTGAATTACGAGTATGGAAATTGGCTCCGGTTAAATTTAGCTAAATTTGCATGTGGTTGAAATTCATATCTTGCAAACTGCTATTAGGATGATGGTTGGGAGAAATTTCTTTCAATATGGAATGGAGAAAAACATATCCATTTTTTAAGTGCCTCGTGTTCTTTTAAAAGCTCAAAGCTCATGGATGAATATTGTTATGTCTATATCTGTTGAGGAGTTTTCTTCTTAAGTTCATTAACTTTGCAGAAGGAGCGGTGTTGTACAAAAGTAACGCTATAACTATGATGAAATAAAGAGGGCGCGAGATGAGAAATATGATATTCTAGTAAGGTCGAATGCCTAGTGGCCTATGAGAAGTGTCGAATTGCTTGAAATCAGTTGAAGTCAGTTGTAGAGTGTGTTCAATAGTTTAAACCATGGCTGTCGAGGAGTCAAGGTGCAACATCTTTGATTTCAACCCGTCTTTTGGTCCCAACTAGAAGGCTAAGCTAGATAGGTCAATATTCTTGAAAAATAAGAGTCAAATTCATTGAATGAGAATAATGAGTATGTAGGCTTAGGTGTCTTTAAGTAATTAATGAAATGGGGTGACTCATGGCCTAAAAAGATGATGGCAAGTGATCTTACAAGCCTAGTAGAGTGCCACCTCTCCTCCATAAATTTCCACCTTGAGTTTCATAGGTTTTAACTTTCCAGTTTTTCGAAACTGCCGAACCTTTCCTATTTTCCAATTTTATAGAGATCTTTGTGGTTCGAATTTGGAGAAACTTCCTCATGAAATTTATTCAAAACATTTTTACCATAACATACTTTAATTTCATATTTTTATGAGGCGAAATGGTTGTGCAAAATCCCAATTACTTACCATGTTAACACTATCCATGCAGTAAAAATGGCGACCTCTTTGTCTTCTCAAATTTTTATAAATTTTTTCCCTTCGAATTTGGGCATACCTTTATAAAAGTTTTAAAGGGCATCTATGTCTAAAACATATAAAATTTCAAAGAGTTTTGTGAAAGTTTGGATTTCAAAATGTGTCTTTCTCTCCGACCATTGAACCTACTCGATGGATGAATTTTTGGGGTGTGTTAAATGATTTGCTGCTCTTTCCACAAAATGAATTTTGCTAGGTTTCCTTCATGAAAAATGTTTTTTTTTTTTAAGATCTTCTCTACAACATATTAAAATTTTATTATTTTTCGAGCTCGTTTGATAAGGTAACGGTGCTGATTTTGGGAATTGCTTGAAATTGTTTTTCACTCTAGGATAAGAGGGTCACATGCCCAACTTAGAAGGAAAGAGGGTTGCACGCCCAACTTCAGGAGCAAACCAATCTAAAGACTTCTTAGCTTGAAGATAAGAATGCATTAAATGCTCTTGGACCTTAATGTGTTAAAAGAGAAGAAACTTGGAGAGCAAGTTGGATAATGTGAACTCATTTAAGCCTAATGATTGCATGAAATCTTGGCAATTAATGACAGATGCAAGTCATATGTTTAGGCGTCCCCCTAATGATTATATATATTTAATGAAGATGTGAGTCATATAGTTTAAGTGTCCCCACAAACATTACATGAAATAATTCCATGACGACTTAATCGTTTAAGTGGACCAATGGAAGGAGGAGCAAGTGTCCTCCCTTGGAACTAGACTTGCTACCCATCTCTTTAGCTTGCCACCTCTTTATCCTAGGTTGTCCACCCAAAGAAATGTGATTAGTCCACTTGGAAGGAAAATTATGAGGGTTTGTCCATAAATAGAGGCATTCCTCTCCTCAATTCCACACCACACACCACCCCATCTCTTTTCCCTCACTTATTCTCTCTTTTTCTCTCACGCCCTTTTACCATCACCCCTCTCACTCTCTTGGCCTTACTTGCCCACCACCCCACAAGACGGCTCTCTCTTTGTAAAGCCACCTATAGTTTATCGAGGTTCATTGAAGGTAAGTAGAATATCTAACTCTTGACTAGGGCGATAGCTTACGTAGTTGAATTAAATAGTGTGCTCACTTGTGTAAACCATGTATATTTTGTAATGTTCTTTTGTATGGTTTCCTCATGTTTGCATGCTTGAATGTGTTTACACCCCAAGATGAAGTCGATGTTCGCTTGGCTTGGAATTGACATTAGGTCGCAGTGGCTTAAGCCGCTAGGCCTTAGATTGGCATTGAAGCGTGTTAGTTTCAAGTCTTGCTTGGTGCAAACATTGACTTAAGCGTGCAAATCAAGTCACAAACCAAGAATCGTGCCTGGCTTATCATATAATATGACATTAAGAGTCATGGCACGCTTACTTGAATGAGCACGCCTTCAAGCCATGTATGAGTGGACTAAGAAGAAAAGTAAGAATGGACTTGTGTGATGTACTTAAAGAGGAAAAAGCGCCTATCACCACAAAACGTTAGCAGCGATGTCTCGTTCATTGAACATGATGCCTTGGTTGAGCTAGGATGCTTGGGTTTGAGCTTGGATGCCTTGGGTAAGCTAGCCACGAGATGCCTTGGTTGAGCCAAGATGCTTGGGTTGAGCCTGGATACCTTGGTGAGTTAGCACCAGGATGCTTCGGTTGAGCTGGGATGCCTTGATTGAGTCAGAAGCCTAGCAAGAAGCTACAAAGCCCCGGTCGAGCTGAGAGGGTGTGGTCGAGCCAAGACGATGGTAAATGAATTTGCATAAATGCTGGTTATGCATAAATATGATAGGTCGATATATTTCTTGATAAGCCAAATGTAAGTATGCATTAAAGCATGTTGTGATGGACATTTGCATGTAGTCGAGGATAGCAATAAGTTTGCTATTGATATGTTATTTACATCATATTGCGAGTGTTATATCTAATGTATTTTGATGATGAGATGTCTTTCTAATAGAGAATTAGGGGTTTTACTTATTGAGTCCATGACTCACCCCATTTTTTTCCCCCATAATTTTAGGCATTGAGGAGTTACATTCTTGCTAGAGGAGCTAAGGTTTACTCTGGCCTTTTTGAGTATAGAACATGTAATGGTTGTAATTATAACGGCCCATGATAGAAGAGCTTGTAAATATAATTGATGTAATTGTTTGCGTGCAAATGATTGTTTTCCTGGCTGCTTGTTGTTATCTGGATGTTAAATGTATGCTTTTGCATGTGCATAATGAAAAGATAAAAAGAAATGGGACGGCGACATGCTTGAGACGTTGTGGAAATAATCCTTGTTGCTTGAGACCCTAGAGATGGAGTTGGGGTCGTGATACGAAGCAAAAAAAAAAGAAAAATCAAGAAGATCAAAGTGTTAAAGCTCTGAAATGCCAGAAATTCAGAAGTGTAACGCTCCAAAGAGAGAAGTCCATTCATCCAAAAGTAACTAAGTGAGAAATGAGTTAATATGGTATTTATAGTGGGAAGAATTGAATGGTCAACGAATAGGATAGTATTAGGTTTGTGCATGTCACGACCAAAACATGCAATGATGGTTTACTGCATGTCATCAGGACACGGGTTAGCAACAAGTTGCCACGTATAAGGAGGACATGGACTGTCACTAGCCCACTTAAAAGGATTAAAATAGGCCAATTTATCACATGCTCCAAGCCGATCAAGTCAAAACTCCTTAAAAATTCTCTGTTGGATTGGGATATTTCAAAGATATTTGTGAAGAAGTCAAAAAAAAAAAGTGTGTACTTTTTAAAATAATATTGATGAAGTGGATGAGTCCTCAAGAAAAGAAAATTTGTTAAGAAGCCAAAAATGTGGGTAGCTATAACCAAAAAAAAAAAAAAAAAAACGGATGAAGTGGATGGTTAATTAGTGCAAGTTGGTAACGAATCTTCTTCTTTTCTTTTTTGGCAAGGTGAGAGCTGTTAATAGGTTGGTTAACAATTTAAAACAAATACGAACATAATTTTCTTATGATTTTCTAAATATAACTGTTCCCCTTTCCTTTATCTCTTAATGCTGTTTAATCTAAAACTGTTTCTGCATAGTGTAATCAAGATCTTTCAATTGCAAGTGTAACCACAAAATGGTAAAAGTTAACATTGCCCCTTAACTACATCTGTAACTTAGAGTTAATTATATATGTGAGTATAATTGTAAATTTGGGATGGATATTAATACTTGTAAATTTGCTTTATATATAAAATAGGTGATGCAACAATTCTTTATTGGGTGTGCACTATGGTCCAATAGTTTTAATATTCCTATAGGATGGATCATATTATTTAACAAATTAGTTCTTAATTTATTTTAGTTATCCTTAACATCCCTCTTTAAATTTCCATCTCTACTCGTGTGTTCGAGTGTCCATTGTGCAGAGGCTTATTATGAAAAATACCGGATGGTTTAAATAGCTTTTGGTAAAGTTTCATTGTCCTCTCAAACTCAAGAAAATTGCCCAAAAATTCATAAACCTGTTACATTTTGCCTAGTTTAACCTTAAACCTTTTAATTATGCTAATTGAATCCTAAATTATTTAACATTTTGACCAATTATGTCCGTTCAGCTAATTTTAACCGAAAATTGCTAACATGGACATTGACCGTTCTAAGTGACATGGTTGACACTAACATAGATAATTTTTAATGATATTTAATATTTTTTCAAAATTTTCATTTATTTATTTATTTTCTTCTTTTTATCTTTTTTTTTCTTCCCTTCTTCTTCCAATCTGTTGTCAGGCATTGATGAATGGCCATAGGCGAGGGCCTCACTAGTGCCTAGTAAGAGCGAGCCTCACCCACCCTTGGTGAGGCTCAGCCCTTGCCAAATCTATGTTGGGCATGCCTCATCTCTAGTCAATCGTTGACCATCATCAAGACTTGGTGATTGACTAAAGGAAAAAGGGAAAGAAATAAAGAAATAAAAAAAAGAAAAAGGAAATAAAGGAAAAAGAAAAGACAAATATATAAATTCGAAACAAGTCAAAATATTTTAAATTTGTCCACATTAGAGTCATTCATGCCACATAGGACAATTGACATCCATTTCAGTAATTTTTTGGCCAAAATTGGTGGGATGGATTTAATTAGCAAAACTTGAAAAGATTACGACTCAATTGATATAATTAAAAGATTTAAGACTAAAGGGGTAAAATTGCGATAGATTTAAAACTTTCTGGACAGTATCTCTCTCTCTCTGGCATTAGAGTTTAAACTTTAAATCCTTCGATTTACCTCTGTCCCCCTTCCTCCACGAGCACTCACCCTCTTTAACCTTCAATCATTAAGAGCTCACCCTTCATAATATTCACCCAATCATACGTAAATTCCTATTTACACTTTTAATCCTTGCATTTTACCCTCTTGAATATGAAAATCATTCCAATTGTCAGCATCATCAAACTCTTTGGATTAAATCATGCAATGTAAGTGAACCAGCTATTACACATTAAAACTATGTTTGGTCATCTAGATCTCTTGTGACGTCCCGGTCCACCACCTTACTAACGCAAGTTACATATCTTTTCACTTATAGCACAAGCGGAACCAAAAGTGTAAAATTAAACAAACATCACAAAGATGACGAATGCAAAGAGTGAAGCAAATGTCATGTGTTTTCCCATTTCATTTTCTTATCTTTTATTTACATACATGGGTGATAACAGGGCTACACTAGGAGTTCAAAAGGATACACTACTCCCACAGGCTATCCACTCAGCTATCGTCGACGCCTTCAAACTATCCATAAAATACCCCCCATCTACACAGTTCAATCCCAAAAAGTGTCAAGACCGTGCCTCAAAAAAAAAAAAAAAAGAAAAAAAAGAAAAAAAGAATTTGTACCACCATCACCAGCTTCCTCGCCTATGGCTCCTTATTGCTGCCGGCCTCATTGCCGCCGCTGTTGTCTTTCGGGAATGGTAGAGGGCCTACCAAAAGTCCTCTAATCTAGGCGTAGATCGCCATCCAAAGTGTAGGTGTCTAACACACAAAGATCACATAAGGGAAGTAAGGGTATGTGAACTCATACAGCTGCCCCTCAAAGTCTATTGGGACGCCGTAACGAGAGATGGGGGTAGGAGGAATGTTAGCCATAACCATGAATCTATAAAATATAAACATCATTAAGGGTGAGCTAAAGCCCAGCAAATGAAATATCCAAAGCCCTATACTAAGCAATCCGCCTATCACACGCTCACGAAAAACATCTTGCTTAGACATGCGACTGGAATAATTAAACTCATAGAGACTATAATGACAAAATAACTAATAAAAGTATCGTACACTCATGACAAAAGAACCTAATGACTCGACATACGACTCAACCAGGCACGCACATAAGTTTCGCACTATTCTTTGTTCTCACTTTTTGTTTTCAATCCAAGACACATGGCCAGTGCACTCACTGAAGCATGCAAGGAGGAATAACTCCAATGTAGTGGAATTCCAGTGCGCCCTTTGGTATGCTACGGTGTACATTGGTACGCTCTTCAGCCCGCTTAGGCTTCATGGTCCATTGATCATGGTATCCCAATCTGCAGAGCATCTAGGGTATGCTCTCCCTAGGCTTCTTGGGTGTGCTCTCCCTAGGCATCCCAAATTTCTCTCCGACTTCATGGGGCATCGTCGGTGCACTCTTCGATGGTATTCACTACAGATTATCTTCAACACACAGTTTATGCACAATTATCTTATCGTTAAACATGCAGACTTCACCACAAGGACGACTCTTAACTAGGATCTACGAATGTTGACCAAAAAATAAAAATAAAAATAGGATCGATGAATCACAAAAACCTAAGGCCTAATGCATGTCTACATTCTTCAGATGATCCAAAACTAAATCAACCCAAAATTGATGACTATCAAAGACACAATTCGGTTACACCACACACCCCACCTAACCAAAGCTACTCGGCACTTTGTTGCCACAATTTTAAGTCTAAAATCATCCAAATTTGATGCCACCAATGACCTAATCGAACCATGCACTAGCCGAACGTCTTCCGAGGCTTTATTATCACACTATTTCAAACATAGAACACGAAATCATTTGCAGCTCTACATTGGACACATCACTACCTTAGCCGAACCTCACCACTTCCTTGCCGTGACACAAACTAAAATCTAAAATGACGGTGCACTCAATTCACCCTAGCCGAACCTATTTAGGTTCTCACCACTACACACATGACCCGAATTAAGCTCAAAACCATCTAATTAAGGAAATTAACAACCCACACGGTCTTACGGTGCAACCCACAACACCACCGACCACCGCAACCTCCATGTAACACCACCGCCACATGAAAACATAATTTCGAGCTCAAATCATCCCAAAAATGACTCTAATGACTTACAATGGTCACGGTACAACTCATGGCACTATACCACTTGAAACCGAACCCAAGATCAACAAGAACATAGCACTACAAAAACATCCAAGCAGAATTTTCTGTGCCGCGCAACAAGAAAGACGATTAGCATAGAGCAATGGAATTCCACATGCCTAGGACACTTCAACGACAAAACTGATCAATGACTCAGGGACAAACGATCCTTGACATCTTTGGCTTGCACGGTGTATGTGACATCCTAATTTTCAGGTTTTGTTTTCGATTGAATAAGTTGGGCTTTTCATTGACGCGCCTATAGTTCTTTTCTCTGAGTTGGCTACTCACGAGATAACTAGCCTATTAGGTGAAACCGTTAAGGAATATAAACGCAATAGACTTGAGAATTTGACCAAAAATCGACTGCTCGATCGTGGTAACCTGCAAGGGTCATTACGGCACAGTTAAAAATCGATTAGAGACCGGAGATGGGTCAATTCGACAGAGCCATGTGCTTAAGTGTGGGTGATTCCACCTAATTGCAAAATTCTTATTGATTGGCACTAGACCGATTTTTTGTCGTTTTGGTACTCTGTGTTCGTAGTTGAAATATCGAGATTTTTATGATAATCGAGAGTCGCCAATGTGTCGAAGATGCACAATGTAGATTGAAAATAATCAACCACGGGTCAATTGCACTAAAAATTCCTAAAAGCTACTTAGTAGGTTAAGTCACGCTAAAATCACACATGATTGAAATTAACCGTGAAATTGAACCTGATTTCAGAAATTGAAAGTTCTGTCATGCCATGATTCATTTTAGGAACGTCAACTCATCCTCCGAATATTTTTCGGCAAGTCAGGACTTTCGGCAAAAATTCAAAGTAAGGCTATTTTGGATCGGGAAATTCAAGGAACCGTTTTTGGGTGGATTTTTGGGGTTCAAGTTGGTTCAATTGGTGAGGAAAAATGTAAATTGAAGCATGGGCACCTTGGCTGAATTTTCGGGCATCAATTGAGCTTAGTTGGAGAGAAATTGAATCAAATTGGATGGAAAGTGTCCAAAATTCGTAGGCCAAGGGGGCAGCAACATTTTGGACCATTTGGGAAACTTGTTGGGGAAGCTTGAGGGTGGAGATTGGGTGAGGATGACAGCCAAGGGTGGTGGGGCATGAACTTGAGTGAAATAGGATATTTAGCTTGACTTTGTGGCTTGGTGGCCCCCCCTCTTTAGTAGCTCGCTCCTTCTTCTTCCTTTGGCTTGCTTTCTCCATTTTTGAAGTGTTTGAGAGCTCAAAGAACTATAGCAAGCCAGCCAAGAGACTAGCTAGCTCGTTGATCGCCTGCTGAAGCCGCTTGAGCGTCGTTGTTGCCACCATGAGTCGTTTGTTCGTTGCGACTGTTCTGCAGTCCCGTACCGTCATTCGCGCCTAGGCTATCATCCCCTACCATCCCGAGCTCGCCTTGGTCACCGTCGGAGTCGTCCAAGCTGCTAGAGCCACTGCTTGGTCCCCTTGCTCCCATCGCTACCATCGCTGCCCCGCCGTGCCCCTTTCCTGTGCAAGCCCAACCGTTCGACCAACCATCCTTCGGCCTAAAGCAGAAATTGAGTCTCGGCCCAAGTTCAGACTTGTGGGTTGTTTTCCAGACCTGTCCGGACCTCCGTTGGTGTCATCGCAGGCTTAGTTCTCGCTCGCCTCCGCGTCATTGTCGTCATGAACTCATCGACCCTCAAAACCGGTGAGTTTACATGCTAAACTCTACTTAGGGGGTTCATTATGCTTAATGGGTAAATAGTTTAGGCTAATTAGGGATTACGTGGTTAGTTAGTTTAGATTAGTGATTTAATTGTTTAATTATGCATGTTAGGTGGTTAGAAATGATTGATTAGGGGCTAATTAGATTGTACTATTTATCTAGATAGGTGCATTATTTTTCTAGGCCCGTTTAGGTGGTTAGATTAGCATTTCCGGCCTAGGTTAGCATTTATTGGATTTAATTTGCATTACTTAATTATTTTTGTAATTTATTTATTATTTAATATTTACCACAAATTATACCAGGATAGTCGGCGACCGGAATTTTGTGCTGATTGCAATGATGTGCTTAGTTATGTAATTGAATGTTAATTTGTGTAAATTGAGTGGTGATTGTGAATTTGAGTATTTATTTCAAAATTGTGAAATTTTGGTATTTTAATCAAAGAATACCGGGCATTGGTTTTTAATGCCAAAAATGTCTTTAGGTGTTATATTAATAGTGGGGTTTAAAAAAAAAAAGGAAGATATAGTATTTTTGGCTCAAACTGATCGTGTACACACACATGATTATTTTCACCAAGTGTTTTTAATATGAAGAAAATAGGCTGAGATCGTTATCTTAATTGAGGCATTTAAGTGCAAAGCACAATGCCCTTGGCCATGATTGAATGATCGTGTGATGGTTTATTGTCATGATGAGGTGACATACGTGGTGTTGAGGGAACCCAATGGGTTGTGAACCGGTAAAGAATTAAGTGCTACACGATAATGAAACCTCATGTGCACCACCTCTAGTATCTTGTACCGTTGCTTAAGTGTAGTCAAGGTCTAAGTGCTACATGGTACTTGAGTCACATGGGAGCTTCCTCTAGAAGCTTTGCAGTATTGTTATGCATAGTCAAGAACTAAGTGTTATACGATAGCGTGACTTTGTGGGAGCTACCTCTAGTACCTTGAGCTATTGTTTATTATAGTTAAGAAGTGCTACACAATAGCGTGACTTCGTGAGAGCCACCTCTAATACCTTGAGCTATTGTTGATTATAGTTGAGAATTAAGTGCTATACAACGGCGTGATTTCGTGGGAGCCACCTCTAGTACCTCGTACTATAGCTGATTGTGGTCAGGGACTAAGTGCCACACGATGTTGGAATTTCGTGGGGAGGGGGCACCTTTAGAACCTTGAGCATGGTATTGAGTATTGAGTTAGAATATTGAGTGGGGATGTTGAGGTTGAATTGGGAATTTGAATATTAAGAGTAAATATCGGATGTAGATGGAACCACCGATATGATTTGCCTGCGCCTGATTATGGGACGAAATTGTGTGACACAGTATGTGACGTGTCATAACGATTTGACATTATAATCGGGACCCTTGTGATCGATCGACTGATTGATGGACTGATTGATTGATTGAATGATAGAATTGATTAGATTGATTGTATTGATTGAATTGATTGATTAATTGATTGACTGAGATTGAATTGAGACGTTTCAAATGCTCGGGTGTTATTATTGCACTTATGTGATATATGAATTGTGCTAATATGTAGAAGGGAACTTAGGCGAGGTAAGTCCTCTGTATTATGTGTATAGACTGTCTCTAGGCATATTTCATTCCTAGTCGGGATTTGGGGGGTGAAGTTGCTGAGACATTGTCTCACCCCATCGGGGCTCATCTTTTTCAGGTCCTTAGATGGTGGCCCCTCCAGTATGTTTTGGTTAACCTCAGAGGGTTATTGAACTGAGTACTGACTTCCCTGTCCTCAGAAGTCACTAGGTCTATGAACTTATGGTGACCATCATCTAGGTCGATGAGGGCTTACCTCAGAGGGTACCTCATTTAGAGCGTGGTTTTACCACGGGCTCAATGGATATAGGGATGGTCCCCTCTAGGGTTTTGAGATCCCCGCCATGATGGTCAACGCCGCTCTAGGTGAGGGCGCAACTGACCCTCCTAACGGTGTTGTGGTGGACCCAGAACCCCTAGAGGCCTCGGAGATTTCGTATGAGGATTCATGTGCCTAGATGGCTTGTTGACTCTTTTTAGAGTAGGCTTTTAGTTATAGCCTAGTTTTGTATATAAACTAGTGTGTTTATAAAAGTGTTTTGGGTGTGAAATTATTGTCTTGCTTTTCTATCCCATGCTGTTTGCTGTTAGGGGATTTATTTATTCGCTTTTGTATGTGCATTAAAATGAATGGGTCGTCAATGCGTCCTAGGACGTCACAATTTCATCAACCACCGAGGGATGTACACGTGCTCGAGGTTTTGGGCATGACAATGTAGCTTCTCGTAGCCGAATCCATGAGCAAATATTGAGAATTGGGGGCGGCGAGCAATCGAGAGGGAAAGAGAGAGTGATCGGCGAGAGATGACAGAGTGAGAGAGAGGGTCAGATCGAGAGAGAGAGAGAGAGAGAGAGAGAGAGAGAGAGAGAGAGAGAGAGAAAGAGTAGCTTTTTATTCTCCTTGGATCTCCCTTGCATGAAATCCTATTGGCTCATATGGGCGACATGCCTAGTGTCACAGCCTAAATGTCAAGTGACGGGGGAGAGAGAAGAGAGAGGAGGCACAACTATTTGGGGAAGAATAGTATTAGTTGTGTTTAATTTTCACTTATATTGGACACCGAGAACCTAGAACTATATCTATAATTCATGCAATTAGCTCAAAAATTTCTCGGCTAATGTATGGGTGATGCATGCGTGGGCGAATGATTCCGAGCTATAAAGGATGTTTGTGGTTAAGTGTATGGGAATGGTGTGTATGAGGATGGTTTCGGAAGGATAAAATGCAAAGGCAAGGATAGAAAATAGTCGCCACTAAGGTGTAAAGGACATGCCACCAACCAAGGATGAGGACTATGATCGACAAAGTTCACCTCCAAGGCTTAAAGGACGAACCGCCTGCCTAGAATAAATGACTTCAAGATAGAAAAGCTCACTACTAAGGCCTAAAGGAAAACCAGCAGCTAAGGATAAAGCGCTTCTTGGCTCACCATTGAGGAGTAATCCACTTTGCAAGGATAAAAAGGCCGAAATAAGAGACATCCACTCTCCAAAGATAAATTACTTAACCAGAGAATAAGTATTTTCATTCATCAAATTGTAGTCTCATTACAATGGAGAGTCTTTGTCTATTTATAGGAGAGATGACATCTAGAGAATTGCTGAAGCATTAAAGGACTTAGGAACTAGAAGCATAATAAAGACCTAGAAGCTTCAAACTTTGACTCTTGAAACTTACATAACAATAAATACTCCAGAACTTAGAGATACCATTAATAACATAGGAACTTGTATTATTGACTCTTCAACCTTTTTGCCTTATCTTCAAAATTCGTCCACTGAACTTGACTAAAAAATAACCATCTCAAGATATTATCAAATACCTAAGGAAGTTGTCCAGAATAACCTCCCATAGATATGTTGTTGATAAATTTCGAAATCAACAACTAATATAATGAATCGAGAATTTGGTAACTCTTCAATCGTCAGTAACATTGTATTTCTAGGTAACTCTTTACTTGGTAACACATCAATAGCTGCCTTCTTGGTAGCGTCATCTTATTGGTAACTTGGTAGGGAATAGATCAGTACCTCTTTATTCGGAAACTTTAGTATTGACCATTGAAACATGTTATGCCCAAATCCTATCTTGGCTTGAATGAGCATTAATGGTGCCGAGTTAGTTGATGGAGCTAAGTCGGATGCTCCCTCATAAACGAGCCAAGTACCATTGTTTCAAAAACCTAATATTGACACATCTCTGATTAGTGCCAATTAAAATAACCTAATCATCGTTAGTTAGCTCACTAACCGAGTAGATCCAAAAATTTGGATCACATTTTTGACCATGATAGGATATGAAATTCGGGATTTTAATTATATCCTATTCACTATTTGGTGAATCACAATAATAGAGTTAGATATTTTTGCATCATATTATGTACTTTTTTTTGGTATAAATGGCATATTAGTGTAAATGAACCTTAATGTTCACAAACGAAATTGGTAAAAATCTCTCACGACACTTTACCCTACTTTATTTTTATTTGCTTTTTTATTTTATTTTTCCTCTCTTTTTAATTATTTTCTTTGTTATTTCTCTTTTTCCCTTCCATCACTCTCTAATAAAATTTTATTTAATAGTAAAATATACTAATATACCTAAAGTATGGAACAAATATATATTTATATATTGAATTTGTATTATAAGATAAAATTAAATGCGAATATATAAATAAAAATAAGATTAAATAAAAACTAAATTGTTATTTTTTGTTATTTTGAATTTCTTACCTTAGAAATTAAATAATATTTATATTGAAATATAATTTTAATTTTGTTAATTTAAGAAGTTTGTTATTCGAGGAAAACAAATTTCCCATCATAAATATTGGAAATCCTATCTATCTTTATCCCACCTTTCCTATGAGATATTTTAATCCAACCTATATTTTTCTTATACCTAACTTTATTTTGTCTTGAGCAGGCACTAAATAAATGTAGGTCCTATCTTGAATTTCATCACAACTACAAACGCGGCCTAAATTCTTTTATTATGAACAACAATTCCCTATGGGGGAAATCCTTCCTTTTGACTTGAGAAGCACTTGCATTGCATATTTTGGCCAAAAAAAAAAAAAACGGTGAAGATTGATGAAATAATTTGTAAGTTTGGCAGAGTAAAGTGTATGGATCAAGGTTGAGGATCTATGCAAGAGAGTGAAAGTTCACAAACTAAGTTGGGTGTGACGTTCAAGAGTATGATATAGAGATCAAGCGAAAGGATTTAAAGTTCAGAAATTCACGTGTAAGAGGATGATTGTTTCGGACGATCAAATGAATGTTTTTTAGCTTTTGCTTAAATGTTCGCATTAAAAGAGCCATGCACCTCATAAAGATGTGGTGTAGGTAAAAAGTGAGTCAATGTATACAAAACCACTCGACCCAAAAAGAAAAATGTATACAAAACCTAATTACATAATATCATTACTTCTTCTTTTGGGGAAAAATTAGGGCGCATTTGGCAATCTTTCTTAAAAAAACAAAACTTATTTTTTTGTCTTAAATTCTGAAAGTAAAAAACAATCTTAGTATTTTAAAGCATGAAACTGGAATTATTTTATGTTATATTTATATTTAAAAAATATAAGAAGTGTTCAAATTGAATTTATAATCAATTTTGAAACATAACACAAAAAAGAAGAAAAAAGGTAAACATCAGTACCAGAAAAGATACACATTCTATTGTAAGAGATCACAATCATTTTTTCTTTCAATAATGTCCTCAATCAATTGGTCGAAAAAAAAAATAGAGTCGAAAGCGTCGTTCCGTCTCTCTCTCTCTCTCTCTCCAGCCTTTCTTGGTCTCTTCAATTTCTGGAGGGGAGGGATTTGACCTTAATTTCTCCTTCCCTCTCTAGTTGCTTTTCTTTTTATTTCATTTTATTTCTTTCTTACTCTTTCAATCTAGTTTTAGATTTGGGAATTTTTTCTCTCCTAATCCTAGATCTGTAAGTTTTTCTCTTTGATCTAATTTTTGATTTAGGAGTTTTAATGAACAAGATACGTCTCTTGTTTCAACAGTGTTTACAGTATTTTTGGTACAAATCTATGCTCATTCAATGTGCTTTTGTTTGAAGTTTTGGTGCCTTATATTGGCTTAAGGGCTCCTCTCTCATAGATGTCAGATATGAACTTATTCAACATTTTCATATTATCTCCATAAAATGATGGTATTAGGGATGCTTAACTTAGGAACACACTATTGAAGGGCAAAACCGTAACTATAGATAGAAATCCTGCTAATTACAAATTCAGTGATTGGCCGCCCATCCTTTTGCTTGGATAGTTCCTTTTGCTTGGATAGTCACATTTGTTCTTGAAGGATGAGCATATTATTATCTTTGCCAACTAAGCTTTGATGATATACCTTGATTTTCGTTTTTGATTTGTTTTGGAGCTCTACAGGCTTGTCTTGTTATTATGACCTTCTTTTCCTATGGCTCTTTTCATGTATCACTTTTGTAATAAATGAAATTTTCTTTAGATGAAAAGAAAATCGATAATAAAAATGTGTAAATTAATAGTTTCTTTTTGTCTTTCACATTTGTCATTTGAGAAATTTGAATATTTTCTATCTTATCAGCAACCTCAGAAAAGAACTTATATCTTGAAATGTCATTATCTTTAACGTACTTCAATTTAAAAACTTGAATATTCTCTATCATATAAAAGAACTCAAATTATGAATTTTTTTTTTTTACATGTGTGTACAAAAATGTTCTTTAATTGTGCTCATAATTATTGTTCGACCATTAAATATTCAAATATCTCGACTTAGCACAATCTTTTAAATACCATTTTTTTTTTTTGCAGACAGATGACGTGCATGTACATTTGAACAAGGATACTCAATACTATTATTAAGTGATAAGCTAGAGCATGCTACAAAGAGCATGCTACAAACTTAATGAGAGCCAACTGAAGGAGATTTAATGATGTTAAAAGAAGTCCAGTTTCTCATCATAACAATTCTAATTTGTTGACCACCAGCACCGTCTCTCCAGCAGTCCCACTTACTTGTGGGGTTTACCCTGTTAAAGGTGCGTATATTTGTAACTTAATCGACGCAAAACCCGTTTTCCAATCAAAAGCTAAAGGGAGATGTGTTGGAATAGACTTTAGAAAATGATCTCCAAGCACTATCTATATTTTAGCTTTTCATGACAAGAAAAAAAATTCTTCCTTCTCCAATCATTTACCACAAATTTGTTTGATATATTCCATATTCGTCCACTGACTCCTCAAAACGTGACAACTGTTCATATTTATTATTATCTAATTATACTGGCCATATCTCCTATATTTAATATTCTTTGCCCTATCAACTATCACGGCAACAACATATTACTATCGAAAGATTAGTACAGTCTAGTACTTGAGTGGGTCTTAGATCATGAACCACCATTCTGGGAGTCCACACAAAAGCTAGAGGAAATTTCAACTTTTGTAGATAGCATGCGAATTGCTTTCTGTTATTGAATCACCCGTCATTGAACAAGATGCCCAGGTACTTGATGCCGCTTTAGAATAAGGATTTCAATATTCTTTCATTAAATCGTGTCCAACGAGTCACTTATCAAAGAAAAATGTTAGATTACGTGTTACCAAACAATTATTGATATTTTCGTGTTTATCAACATTTGTTGAAATTGTCCCACATCAATTGTGAAATGTGCTGGTGGTTGGTATATAAGTGTGAGGAAATGCTTTATCCCTTGAGCTAACTTTTGAGGTGAGAAATGTCAACAAGTCCAAACCCAAAAAAGGTCACATGGGAGAATTATGGGTTGTTGCGTCTTTAATCTAGGTCTGATGTGTGAGGGGGAGATTTGATTGTTGATGGGAGAGTTATGGATTGTTGCGTCTTCGATCCAGGTTTGATGTGTAGATTGTTGATAAGAGAGTTATGGATTATTGCGTCTTCAATCCAGGTCTGATATATGAGGGGCAGATTGTTGATGTTGTCTTATATCGATTGTGGAAGGAGTTGATGGTCGATTTATAAGTGTAAGGAAAAGTTTCATCATTTGAGCTAGCTTTTGGGATAAGGGAGGCCTAAGACTGCCCAACACATCCCATGCACAAGCTAATGGTGACAAGAAAGGAAATTCCCAATGCTAGAGTTTAGTTAGTCTATCCTTTGATTGCTTCTATCTTTATTCGTGTTAAATTAATGTCTTGAGTTTGAATTCAGATGACGATTTGTTAAACCGAATTTTATTGATAAATATTTCTCAAGTAGAAGAAATTTCGTTGGACTCCATGAAGGATTACAAAAGAGGAAAAAAAAAGGAGTCGAATCCCTCTCTCTTCCTTTATGGAGGAGACAAATCCCTCTCCAAGTTATATTCATCTAGGTGGGGCCCAAAGTCAAATATATGACTTTGGGCACAAAATATTTCACGCCATGGGTTTTTTCCTTTTAGCCGATGGAAATAAAAGGAAAGATGTCTCTGCACATGGAGCCAAAAAAATTAAAAAGATAAGGAGCCGCTGAACCATACGTCTTCTGAATCCCTACGAGAGAAGAAGAAAAGGAGCTGCACGTAGAAGCCGCACATGTCAAGCTGAGAGAGCCGCATGAGAATTCTTCGTTTCAGCGTACATAGAGCATTTTTAACGTGCAATAATTTTATGCCGTCAGTTTATGTTAAGTGAGTTGTTTATTTACAAACACTTTGGGTTTGGGCTTAAATCTAGGTGTGGAAAATACTCGAGCGTGTGAACGATTGTAAACTTTGATTCTCCGATTATAGTGGATTATTTGCTATTTGCTCTCTCCCTGTGGACATAGGTATCACTACTCAGATTGAACTGCGTAAATTTCTAGTGTCCTTATTATTTCTCATTTATTTTTCTGGTGATTTCGACGTAAATTGCAAGATCCTATCATTTCCGTATATTATATTCCAACAATTGGTCTCAGAGCTTGGATCGGATTTCTTGATTGTGATTTGGAGCTTTTGCTTGTCTGATTATTATCTGGAAATTCTGATGTTGCAATTATGTTTGAGAGGAAATCTGAAATTGAGGAATTTAACGAGAGCAACAACTTTGTGTTATGGAGTATCAAGATGCAAGTTTTATTGACAACCCAAAGTTTAGCCAAGGAATTGGATGGTGAAGATAAGTTGCTTATTATAATGAAAGCCTCAGAGAGGGTAGAGCTAATGGAAAGAGTAAAGAGCACAATCCTGTTAAATTTGTCAGATAAGGTCTTAATAGAGGTTGTTGAGGAGAAGGATGCCACAGTATTATAAGCAAAATTTCAAGCACTCTATGTGAAGAAAGGTTTGAACAATCACTTGTAAGATGATGTTTCAATTTAGATATACTAAAGCTACGTCTATCAGAACCCACCTAGATGAATTTAATAAACTCATGATGGATCTAAAGAATGTCGGTAAGATACTTGATGATGAAGAACATAGCATGATGTTGTTAGCCTCTTTACCAAAGTCATGGGAGCATTTTACTGATTCACTGTTGTAGAGGCATACTACAATTACCTCAGAAAAGGTAAAATCCGCCTTATTCTTTAAAGAGTGGCAGAGAAAGTTGCGAGATGATGGTCTGGCGCAAGGAGTAGCGCAAGCATTGATGATTCGAGGTAGAGAACAACATTGAGGGCCTAGTAGCAACAAAGGTAAAAAGCAGATCAAAATTACGCCATAGAAAGTCTAAGGGACACGTGAAGTGCTTTGAGTGTCACGAGGAGGGGCATATCAGGAGAGATTGTCCAAAGCAGAGGAATAAAGTTGATAGGCAAAATGCCACAAGTAGTGTGGCAAACGTTGCCGAGGTGAGCAATAATGATGCAAAAGCTGTTTTATGTGTAACTGCTACTTTGTCAAGAGATGAATGGGTGCTAGATTCGAGGTGTTCTTATTATATGACACCTCATAAGAATTGGTTTATAACTTACCAGACTACAGATGGTGGTAGGGTTTTTTTTTTGGGCAATAACGTAGTTTATAAGGCTGTGGGGATAGGGACAATTTGAATTCGAATGCATGATGGGGTGGTGCGCACATTGACAGATGTGAGGCATGTATCGGATCTTAAGAAGAACCTTATTTCTTTGGGGACACTCGATGACATCGGGTGTAGGTACACCGTTGAAGGAGTGCTGAAGATCTCTCGAGGTGCCATTACAGTGATGAAGGAGAAGAAAGTGAATACTCTTTATCTTCTACTAGGAGAGACCGTGATCGAAACTACTGCTGTTTCATCAGGTGAGTCAGACTCTAACTTAACTCAGTTATGGCATATGCTTTTATGGCACATGAGCGAGACATGTATGACGATACTGAGTGAGTTAGGGGTGAGCAGCGGTCTAGGGTTGACCCTGGACCGACCCTGGACCGGCCCAACCCTGCCGGTCCTGGTCCGGTTCCCAATGGGATTGGGTCGGTCCTTGGTCCTGAAATTCCAGGACCGACACTGTGCGGGTTGGTCCTCGGTCCTGAGAGTTTTGGGTCGGTCCAACCCTGGACCAACCCTGTATATTATATCATATTATTTATAATTCTTTTATATATTCAAACCTAAATAAAATTTATATTATATTATATTATATTATTTATAATTCTTCTATATATTCAAACCTAAGTAAAATGATGTTAAAGCTATTGACTCCTCAAGCTCACAGTCATGGACAAACGGCATCAAATTCCAAAAGGCGTGAAGTTTACGCCGTAAAGGTCTTCACGGCCTCCTCCTCCACAGTCTAGAGTACGTTCTTCACCGTGAGGACTAAGGACTCCTCACAATCACGGACTCGCGATGTCCAAAACGGCGTGAAGTTTACGCCGTAAATCTCCTCATGGCTTCCTTCCCCAAAGTACGTTCTCTTCCATTTTGTCTTCTTTGTTCTTCAATTTGCCAAAATCAAAAGTAGCAACATCCCGCTCGCCGCATTGTGGACTCTATCTTGTCCCATATCTCGATGAGCAGTTAGCAAGTACGAAATTTTTATTATTGTGTCATCTTAAATTTGTTGAATATGTATTGGTATTTATAGTTTAGTTACACAATGCCGCATTGTGGATGGATGTGTAATTTGAATTTGTAGGTTTACTTTTTTAGGGAGTATAAAAAACAAGACGAAAAAAATTATCAATCGGTCCCGGGTTGACCCTGGAACCGGACCGAACCCATTGGGTCGGTCCGGTCCTTGGTCCTAGGCTCAATAGGGTCGGTCCTCGGTCCTAAAAATTGAGGACCAACACTGTACGGGTTGGTCCTAGGGTTAGGGGATGGCCCGGACCAACCCGGACCATGCTCACCCCTAGAGTGAGTTGAAGGGTCAAAAGATAGGGAAGCTAGATTTATGCGAGCACTGCATCTTTGGGAAGCAACATTGAGTTAAGTTTACTACAGTTATTCATTCGACCAAGCGACCAGTTGAATATATTCATTCAAACGTCCGGGGCCGGTCTTCGGTTCCTTTAAAAGGAGGTGCTCGATATATGTTGACATTTATCGACGACTATTCGAGGAAGGTATGTGTATACTTTTTGAGGCACAAATATGATTGTTTGATCGGTTCAAGAAATTTAAGGCATTGATTGAGAAGTAGTCAAATAAACAAATCAAGTGCCTGAGAACCGATAATGGTATGGAGTTCTGTGGTAATAATTTTGCTGAGTTCTGCGAGAAAGAAGGTATTGTGAGACATCACATAGTATCTAGGATACCACAGTAGAATGGCATGGTAGAACGAAATAACATAACTTTGCTTGAGCGAGCTCGATGCATGCTTTCGCATGTAGAACTTGGCAAGGAATTTCGGCCTGAAGTGGTAAACATGACATGTTACCTGGTTAATCAATCTCCATCATCTGCTATCGAGTGGAAGACTCCTGAGGAAGTATGGTTGGAGAAACCTGGATTACGTATATTCGGATGTTCTGCGTATGCTCATGCGAGTGATGATAAACTTGAGCTGAGGGCGAAGAAGTGTATATTTCTGAGTTATGCACATGGGGTGAAAGGTTACCGACTATAGTGCACCAATCCCAGATCACCCGATTTTCTAATAAGCAGAGATGTGATCTTCGACAAGACTGCAATACTTCAATAGAGGAGTTCTGAGACATAACCAGCAGAGAAGATAGATCATGGTGTCATTAGTGAGGTGGAACTTGAGGTGGAGACTTTGGAAACCTCAAAGGTAATAGAAGTTGAGACTGCAGATGAAGCCGCAGTTTATGAAGTCGGTGATAGTGAACAACCAGTAAAGCCACAACACACTATAGCCGCATATAGATAGAGAAGACAAATTAAATTAACGATACATTATGGTTATACAGATATTGCTTATGCATTGACTATAGGTGATGAGGTGGAGACAGATGAGCCTTTGTCTTACGAGGAGACAATGGCTAATTCGGAGTTGTCGTAGTGGCTAGGGGTTATGAGTGAAGAGATGAAATCACTCCATTGAAATTAGACATGGGAGCTAGTCAAAGTACCCAAGAACCAAAAGATTGTCAGAAATAAATGGGTCTTTAAATGGAAAGAGAGCATTCCTAGTGTTAAGGTAGCAAGGTATAACGCGAGACTTGTGGCGAAGGGATATACACAGTGTGAGGGCTTTGACTACAATGAGGTGTTCTCTCCTGTGGTAAGACTCATGTTTTACTTGTTTTAGTTGCTTCGCGGGATCTCGAGTAAGAGCAACTAGATGTGAAAACTAAGTTCCTTCATGGTGAGTTAGAGGAACAGATTTACATGAGGCAGTTAGAGAGATTTGCTACTCCGAGTAAGGAAGATAATGTTTGCTTGTTGAAGAAATCTTTGTATGGGCTGAAATAGTCTCCTAGGCAGTGGTATAAATGTTTTGATGCTTTCATGGCTAGTCAAGACTATTTGAAAAGTCAGATGGATAGCTGTGTTTGCTATAGGAGATTGAAAAATAGTTCTTTGATTTATCTACTCTTATATGTTGATGATATGCTGATAGCAACTAAGAATATGTCTGATATTGATGTGCTAAAGAGGCGGTTAAATGCTGAATTTAAAATGAAAGATTTAGGTGCTGCAAAGAAAATTTTGGGTATGGAGAGTTTGCGTGACAAGGTTGCAGGAGTTTTATGTCTATCTCAGAAGAGATATATTGAGAAGATCGTGGCACATTTTAATATGCGGTCAGCAAAATCTGTAAGCACACTTTTAGCGAAGCACTTTAAACTTCCAAATAAATTATCATCATAGATTGAGGAGTAGGAGGAGCATATTCCCATGTTCCTTATTCTAGTGCCATGGGTAGTATTATGTATGCTATAGTGTGCACTAGGTTTAATATTTCATAAGCTGTGAGCGTGGTTGGTTGCTATATGAAGTGTCTTGGTAAAACTCATTGGGAAGCTGTAAAGTGGATCCTCAGATATTTGAAGGGAATAACGGATGTGAGTATAGTGTACCGGAGGGATAGCAATGGCAGTGAGACCACTAGTTTTGTGGATTTGGATCACGTCAATGACTTGGATGATGGTAGATCTTTAGTAGGGTATGTGTTTACGTTACGAGTGGTGTAGTTAGTTGGAAATCGTCCTTACAGGATCACATTGCATTGTCTTCGACTGAGGTAGAGTATGTGGCACTAACCTTTGTAGTGAAGGAGGTGATATGATTACAAAGTTTGCTTTCGGACTTTGGATTAGAACAGAAAAGTGTGGATATACACTGTGATAACCAATGTGCTATATAGTTAGCGTATAATCTAGTTTATCATGAGCAAATGAAGTATATCAACATCAGGTACCACTTCATCCGATATGTTTTAGCTAATGGTAATGTTATTGTCAAAAAAATTGCTACAGCAGATAACCCAACAGACATGATGACTAAGTTTGTTCCTTTGGCGAAGCTTAAGCTCTGCTTGAGCTCTATTGGCATCTGTGGGAGAGTAGCATGGATGATGAGCACTATAATTTGGCTTCAAATATTGAGTCAATGTGGAGAATTGTTAAATTAATATCTCGAGTTTGAATTTGGATGACGATTTGTTAAACCGAATTTTATTGATAAAGATTTCCCAAGTAGAAGAAACTTTGTCGGACTCCATGAAGGATTACAAAAGAGGGAAAAAAAAAGGAGTCGAATCCCTCTCACTTCCTTTATCAGCAGGAGGAGCCAAATCCCTCTCCAAGTTATATTCATCTAGGTGGGGCCCAAAGTCAAATATATGACTTTGGGCACACAATATTCCATGCCATGTGTTTTCTTCTTTTAGCCGATGGAAATAAAAAGAAAGATTTCACCAAAAAAAAAAAATAAAATAAAAAGAAAGATGTCTCTACACGTGGAGCCAAAAATTAAAAAGATAGGAAGGAGCTATTGAATTGTACGTTTGCTGAAGCCCTACGAGAGAAGAAGAAAAGGAGCCACATGTAGAAGTCGTACATGTCAAGCTGAGAGAGTTGTGTGTGAATTCTTCATTTCAGCGTACATAGAGCGTTTTGAATGCGTGGTAATTTTGTGCCGTGAGTTTATGTCCAAACGAGTTATTTATTTACAAACACTTTGGGTTTGGGGTTAAATCTAGGTGTAGGAAATACTCGAGCGTGTGAGCGATTGTAAACTTTGATTATCCGATTATAGTGAATTATTTGCTGCTAGATCTCTCCTCATGGACATAGGTACTGATACTCAGACCGAACCACGTAAATTTTTGGTGTCCTTATTATTTCTTATTTATTTCTTTGGTGATTTCGCATTGACGTAAATTGCAAAATTCTGTCATTTCCGCGTATTATATTTCAACAATTTGAGGGATAATTATATTGGAAATCTTAAAATTTATTGAAAAAATGCAATCAAGTTTAAAATAATTAAATTGTGCAATCAATTCTTAGAAATTGTAAAATTGCTTCAATCATATTCCTTTGTTAACTTCTCAAATCTGCTTGATGAAAAATTTTGTGTGATTTTTTTAATCTAAGGTCTTTTTTTTTTTAATGTCAAAAGAAAGTACTTAATTCATATCTCAAGATCCAAACATGATACATGAGAGGTTCAAAAAAAGGCAAATCACAAAGAACAAAGCAAAACCTTACATGCTATTGTGATGTTCTCATCCCACAAGAACATATCAATCTTAACATCAGGACAGAACAGACAGTAATTGATCATTGAATCGTGCATCATCTAAAGTGATAAGCACACATCATTGTTGACATATGATTTTTAGTTGACGCATGATTAAAAGTTAAAAATCGAGATTTATGTTTTTTTTTTATCGTGTTGAGCCTTATCTCTCGACAAAAAAATGTCATTTTTCATTTCTTTTTTTTACATTGTCATTTTTAAGCAATTTCTAGCTCATTTCAAGAAAAACCCGAAAAGTCAAATGGTTGACATTTTTGTCAACCCTAGATCCAAAATTGACCTTTTACCCAAAAAAGATTCCCTTTAGCTTTAATTTCACTTTTGTCAAATCAATTTCTTAAAAATTCAAATATTTGACCAAAAACCGACCTTTTAGGAATGGTTGACTTTTGGTCAAACCTTTGACCAGAAATGGAAAAAATGAAAAATGCATAAATACATTTTTTAATGCTAATTTCACTTTTGTGTCAAAAATTTCACAAAATTCGATAAAGAACCTAGATTTATGAATTTTTCAGTTTGGGTTCTAAATCAACTGAAAAATAAAATTACTTTTATTATAGTCATAATTAGGTATGGTTCATTTTTTGACATTTGGTTTAGGCACTATCTAAAATCTGTTTGCGCATTCAATTTCACAATTTATCAAGTCAAAATATGAATTGTCATTTTGAGCCCTAATTAGGGGATGAAAATCGATCATTCATAACTTGCAAATGAACAATTGTTTCTCACTCGTTTCCTTAAGATAAGTCCAAATTCAAAATCAATTTTATGAAATTCACATAAGAACTCATCAATTTGAAGAATTTTATTTTTCCAGCCATTGGAAAATCAAGCAATTAAGATTCAATCAATAAAATTTGAATTGACACCCATTTATGGTTATGTTTAATTTTATGAATCTAGGTTCAATTTTAATATTAGGCTTAGATCCATTTTTGACCTAAGCTCAAGCACTTTAATTCAAGGTCAATTTGAATGAGATAAGTGACCTTACATATAAGTAGCTTATTAAATAGGGCAATTGTAATACTAATTGAGTTTAACTTTAATTAATTTGCAATTTTGCCCATTGAATTGAAAATTTTATCATTTTAACCCTTTAGGCCTAATTCAAAGCACCTATCGTT
This sequence comes from Eucalyptus camaldulensis, assembly GCA_019915185.1. Taxonomy (NCBI): domain Eukaryota; kingdom Viridiplantae; phylum Streptophyta; class Magnoliopsida; order Myrtales; family Myrtaceae; genus Eucalyptus; species Eucalyptus camaldulensis. Next base: position 31,225,650 of record JAHSVA010000008.1, read on the forward strand.
TCGACTCATTTTTTTTCACGGTAATAATTCAATTAGGTTAATAAAAAACCCTTAGATCACGTTCATAAGGTTTGATTAGCTTAATTGTATCTTAATTGATCAATTTCCTCTTAAAAATGATAAAATTCCTTTTCAATTGGTCATTTAGGGACCAAATTGTATAAATTTTAGACCTATAAGGGTCCCAAGTGGACAAAACAACTGGAATTGGGCCAAACTGGTCAAAAATTGGCCGAACTAGACTGAACTAGTCTAACCGATCTAACTAGCTGTTGGTAGGGTTGGCCGATTCAGGCCCTTTTTGGCCAGTTCTTGACCTCTAGAGATTGTATCTAGAATTCTCTCAATGCTTATTTCACTTTTGCACCTTTAATTTCCCAAAATTTTACAGATTGATCCTCAAATTTTATCAAATTGCAAATTAACCCATAATTGGACATTTTGACGCAATTCTCGATTTTGGCTTGGTTTTTTGTAAGTCAAATCTACTAGATCAATTACCCAACACCTTGAGATCATAATGGAGCTTTTGAAATCAAATTTTAACTGTTGGATAGAAATTTCGACCATCGGATCAAATCGACGATCAAAATTGCTTAATTTGGGGGGTATATAAATGAATTTTCCCTCAATTTTAAGGGGGCATCATTTGCAAAAAATCCACTCTCTCTCTAAAACACACTCTCTCTCTTCCTTCTCTTCCTGTCCAAACTCTCCTCTCTCTCTCTTTCCATCTCTTGCACGCGACCCTCCCCCACCGCCATTTACTGAAGCACCATCGGCTATGCCACAACTTGAACTAGCTTCTTAGGTCCCTCTCCTTCTCCGTGATTAGCTGTAGGACCATCAACGGCCATTGAGAGCTCTCGCCTAGCTTATTCTTCCGTTAGGCCAAGGACCTTGCCGGTCCTTATTATAGGCTGGCAAATTGGCCAAATTGGTGGCCGTTCGGTGGTCCTTAACACCTCAACTGGTCCCAATCTGATTGTATGAGAGTCCTCGACCCTCTGGTGGTTAGGATTTCGAAGTCCAGTCACTGGATCCTCTCTGGTGACTTTGATTCACTTTGGTGGTTGAAGATCGGTCCAATCAGACTGGTGGTGATCCCAAGAGAAATCGGGGGCCACTGGCAGCTCAGCTGTTGTTTGACTAGGGGATCCTCTCCGATCCCCTAGTTATCCTAGACCTGTGTCTGGCTTGCACAAGTCTAGTCGATCATTGGAATAGTGGTGACCTTGATCCCTTGTTGGTGCATGAAGGCTGGTTCGTTCGGACTGGTTCTGTATCAGCTGTGAACCAACGATTCAGTTGTGTCTCTAAAGTCCTAGGTGATTCAGTTATGATCCTCAGCGGTCTCTGGAGATTCAAAAGTGTTCTGGCATTTTGCTCCGATTGATTGCAATAGAAATCGACGAAAATCATGATGAAGGTAATGATTCGAAACTCGAATCCGATGAAGCAAGATCAATCTAGTCGATTGGGGTTAGGATACAAGATTACGACTTTTTCATGATTAAAATCAATGATTATGAATGTTGCAATGATTCATTGATGATTTGAGTGATAATTGTGTTCTTGAATCTATTCTGGAAATTCATGTCTTTGGAACCGACTTTCTATTAAGGTAGATCTGAGGTCTTAAACCTTAGTTTTTGATGTCGAGTTGTTCTAGGCTTTGAAAATACACATAACGAGCTTCGAATCAATAGGTTGCATGCCTTGATTGAGTGATGTTTAGCCCTTGAGAAGAACCTACAAATATGAGCGATTCTATAGTAGTTTAGGTTTTTTTTTTTTTTTTTTAATTATATTTCTGTTATGCCTTCTGTCTTTGCTATTTTTGTGCCGAATTTCATGGTCCTTTTTTTTTTGATAAAGTTGTTTGCATGAGTTTTGTTTCAAATTGTCTTGTGCATCTTCTATATATATATTTTTTTTTGTAATTTTTGGATGTGTAATTAGGTCAGATCTACTAAGATCTAAACCTAGGTCAATATGTTCTGTATTAATATCCGATTTTGTCATTTTTGTGTTGATTTTTGTGTTGAGTGTTGGAATAACTTTTCTTCATGAAAGTTGTTCGTATTGTCTTGTGCATCTTCTGTCTTTGCTATTTTTGTGCCGAATTTCATGGTCCTTTTTTTTTGATAAAGTTGTTTGCATGAGTTTTGTTTCAAATTGTCTTGTGCATCTTCTATAATTTTTTTTTTGTAATTTTTGGATGTGTAATTAGGTCAGATCTACTAAGATCTAAACCTAGGTCAATATGTTCTGTATTAATATCTGATTTTGTCATTTTTGTGTTGATTTTTGTGTTGAGTGTTGGAATAACTTTTCTTCATGAAAGTTGTTCGTATTAGTGTTGTGCATGTCTCATATTTTATTTTCAAAAATTTAAGATCTGTTTAGCTAGTTCAAAATCGCCTAGATCTAAACATAGGCCAGTCTACTCTACATTGGTCTGAATTTTTTTTTTTTTTGGTAAAATTGAGTCCGCAAATGAACTTGTTTGGACTCAAATTCTTCATGAAAGTTGAGATAAATAATGTACATGGTCAATTGATGCATGCTTTGTAAGGTCTTTATGTTAGCAAAGTAAGTCAATTGCATGCATTAGAGTAAAAAGCATTGCAGCAACATGAATTGGGCATATAGTTTATCGGTATTGCCATTTTTATCACGACTCATATGATCTTAATTGAGTTTTGAACTCTTAACAAGAAATCTTTATCATCGCATGCTTTATATGTGAGATTTTATGTAGGATTTATGCATGTCTTGAGGATGGCCAAAATCATGCACATTTTGTAAATTTAATGTTGAAACCAAATCTTATGTGCATCTTTCCATGCTTATTTAAGTCATTTAGAGACCAAATCTTACGATCATGCTTTCGTGACGATCGAACCACATGTTGCAAGGTTTGTATACATGTTTAGGTCATGTCCTTTGAGTATCATCTTGCACATTAAATTTGTCTCACAAAACTATTCATCACACTTTGGGTTCCCAAGCATATCATTAGGAATCATGAATCATTTCATAATGTCATTTAATTTATATGACATTTTGCATGCCGACTTAGGATTAGATGATTATCCAAACTTTCCGTCACATCCAATCCTAAGTCCTAGGTGATTTCTTCATGCCGTTTGTGCGTTCTTTGAATGATTTTGAGATTTTATAATGAATGCTTGTGTTTTGTTTTCTTAATTACTAATGTGCACACTTTTAGAGATCTTGATCTTAGAGTACCAAATTGACCTAGTTTGGACTCGAGCTCTTCTAGGAAGATGTAAGGCACACTTAAAGATTTATGATGACACTAATTTCACATAGGTCGCTCATCATTTAGGCTACTCTTCCATTTTTTTTTTTTTTATAGAAGTAGATCAAAATCTGAACAAGGGAACATATTCGGACCCCTGTCCTAACCCTTGTTTGGATATAATTTGATATTTTTGTTCAATTTTTTATATTTGGAATCTATACTTGGTCTCTTAATGAAACTTTCTTGTCATCATGTTGGCTATGTCGTGAGTAAATTTGATGATTTTTAAACATGTTTTGATAGGACAAATCTTTATAATATTAGTTGAATGCCCTGTTATTTTGACAATTTCCTGACATGATGTTGCTTGTTTTATGATTTTTGCAAATTCATGCGTTGCTCATTAATGTACTTTCTTCACAAAATTTGTTCATTATAATGTCTTACATATTAAGAAATTATTTCACCACCAAATTGTCATTAGGTATGGCTTAATTTTGTTGTTGTTACATGCTTGTTTTGAATTTTCTTGATATAAACATGATTGTGATTGTTTAGTTATACCTTTTAGATTAGTTTGTGCATGAAATTAGGCCATGCCATCTTCATGGAAATTTTTCTAAATGCTTTGATCTTTGTTATTAAACAATTGAACTTTTCAAAATTGCATCTTTCAAAAAAAAAAAAACTTTGGTACATGTGATGTTTCTAAAAAACAATTGAAAATTTAAAAGCCTACGACGCTTGTGAGTACATTAATGTGAGTCCCAGGCTAGCCTTGGTAATTGAATATGTTTCATAGCCTAGATATTTTTTAATCTTATAAATTCTCAAACCTTTTTTTCAAATCTTGATTGGACATCGTGAAAGTCAGAGTTTGAATTGAATTCAAAATGCTTGCGATGTTTGTGAGTGCATTTATGTGAGCCTTGAACTAGCCTTGGCAATTAAATGTCTTTCATAGCTGAGAGATCACTTTATCTTAAAACATTTTATGGAGATTTTTAGATATGTTTTTGAAATATCACATGTACCCCTTATACATTAATCACGGTACTCATTAGAAATGTATGTGTTTGTGATTGTACGCATGTTTAAATTTCTATAGTGCATGTGACTTTTAGATGAATGGTAGGGTCAATGCATGATATCGAGGGAAACCCCCTGGAATCACATAGATTGCTTGATTATGAGACTTATAAACATTATTGGTCATATGAGAACACAATTGGTCAACAATTGCTATAAGTCACAAAAATGAATTGGGTAAGTGTCTTAGTGGGACCTTTGCATGAAAGACAAAGGCCAACTTCGATGCCCAAAAATTTGACTTTCATATTGACCTTTCTTTAAATGATTGACCTTGACATGATGTTGTGTTTTTGATTGTTTTGATGTGTATGTTTGTTTCTTTCCATTGTATGCATCTAGTTATAGATTTCTTTGACTAGGTTTAGATTAGGACGCTGAAGATGGAGAAAGCGTGGAGACGGTGGAGGTCGATGTTCATTCCGACCATTATCATGTATTATTCATTCCCTCGACATATGTCTCGGGTTTTATTTGTTGTATAAAGCCCGATAAGTTATGGGTTTTCTCTTCCTCTTATCTTTTTCAATTGTGTTTCTCTTTTATATTTTTCTAGGATTGCATGGTAGATTTATTTCTTTCCTTGACTGTTTACTTACTGTCTCATAATTTCAATTCCATTGATAGCTTTCTTTTCTTGTTTTCTAAAAGTAGGATAGTATAAAAATGACCAAACATGCATGATCGCTTAGTTTAAGACCAATGATCCCAAAAATGTAAGAAGAAATGCATGGACACGTTAGGAAAACACAAAATACTATTTAGGTACTGAAAGGTCGCTAATAGAAATATTAGCGTAAACCAAGTCCCTAAATCTAGATATTTAGTTGCGTATGAATCGAGGAAACAATTTTGATCCTCGATTGGGTTTTCTAGCTAACCCCCAAAACGAGGCTAGTGGCGACTCTCGTAAGATTTTTACGTTGTCATAAACAATTAGACCGCATAAATAAACCCGTCATGCGGGGTATGAGTTTCGATGAAATTCACCATGATTTAGCATACTTGATATGTGAGTACCTCAAAGGATGAAGTGATGCCATCATTATGGGTGAAGTATACTATCGAGAGGGTTACCATGGTAAAGGTACCCTTAAATCCAATATTCACATTCGACCTCTTCCCCCGAGGTGTGTCGCCTGTGTGGATATGGATCGCAACACTCCACTGTCACACAAGATATGAGCTTGGGAGAGCTCGCGATCTCGTGACTCTCGAAAGGCTTGATCTGAAAGATGAGGTGATGACATCTTTTGGAACGTGAGCCATGAGGGAACTCTCATGATCAAATACCCCTAAATCTGACATTTCTCCCTTTTCTCTCCTCTTGATGGTGAGGGATCGAGGGGCAGTGAGATCGGGTCGCGACAATCGTAATATCTTTCTCCAATAACTCCTACTTGTCCAGTGGGAGTGCACATTTAAGTTCAGCATCCTTAACAGCAACACCATATCCTATAATAGGTTGAACAAGCTCCCAAATCTAGATCTAGATCGGAAGAGATTGAACAATCAAAGAAAAAACTCTACGGAACTCCCAAATCTAAATCTAGATCAAGAGAGAAGATATCATGATATTTTGATTAAAGGATTAACTTCATTTACATTGAGAGGATGACAAATTTAGGGGATCACAATCCAATAAGAAGGTTGCAGCTCGTAAATAAGGTAAATAGAAAAGTACGACTGTCAAATGCTTGACACCAAACATGTATTTGCTTGATCAGTTGTCAAGTTGTGTTAAAAGTATATGCAAAATCCAAAAAGTGGAACCTAAATAGCCCATCCTTTTCTAGCTATATCACAGCATATGTACATTAATAATAACTTTCGCTACTCATCTAACATTAATTTCATTTGGTAGAGCTTGATTAAGAGCATGTGTTAAAAGATATTGACAGAGAAGCATGGCCGGTGGTTTTAAGTTTTGTTTCTTTAGGGGCAAGAGAAGCATATATATAATGGAAGGTTAAAAAAAGTGAAACTATAAATTAAAGGAAGAGAGTCAATATAAAAATTAATGGCTAATCATCATTGACAGGGACATGTTCTTGGGATGATCCGAACTGAATACAAAATGATTTTTTTTTTCCAACTGTAGATGCAGGAAATTTCGCCCAACTACATCTTTGATTATTGGGTTGCAAGTTATGAGTCGACCCAATCATAATATGAACTCAACTAATTAAAAATGGGTAGTGTACATATTTGATATCCACCAATTAGAGGCATAATTAAGAGAAATTTCCTTATCGGCAATGGAGGAAACTATGATGCATGCACATTTTTGTTTGACTTGGAACCAGCAATAAATAAGTAAGACAAACACGCTTATCACTTAAGTAACTCTTGAGGCTATGTTTAGTTGTTTAAATTTCTAATTATAATATGAATAGATAGAATATGATATGAAATATGGGAATTTTACTATATCCTATCCATTAATTGGTGATTGCAGTAATATATATATATATATATATATATATATATATATATTTGGGGAAGGATTGTTAACAGTAATATATTTATATCATATCATGTACATTATTTGGTATAAGTAACATATTAGTATAAATAAACCAAAAATTTTACAAACAGAAATGATAAAAGTCTATGGCGACACTTTTGCCTGCTTTAATTTTATTTCCTTTTTTATTTTTCCTCTCTTTTTTTTAATTAATTTCATTGTCATTTCTCTCTTCCCTTTCCATCACTCTCTAATAAAATTTTATTAAATAGTAAATTATACTAATATACCAAAATGGTAAAATACCAAAAATATGTAAGAAATATATTGAATCTATATTCTAAAATAGAATTAAATTCAAATATATAAATCAAAATCAATTAAATTAAGATATATATTTTTTATTTTTATTTTGAATTTATTATATTAGAATTCAAATATTATTTATATATTGAAATATATTTTTAATTTTGTTATTTTTTGGTCATATAATTTTAATTTTATCAGTTCTGTTAACTTGAGAAGTTTATTATTCAGAAAAAAAACTCTTCTAATATAAATGTTAGAAATCCTATCCACCTTTATCCCACCCTCCCATAAATAATTTTATCTGGTCTATATCCCCTTCATATCTAACTTTATTTTAATTTGAATTTTATCCTGACTATCAAATGTGGATTAAGGGTAAATAGAAATAAATAGACCAATGCTTTTCCTAAATAAAAAATCTAGGTGAAATTTACCATCAGAAAACATTATCTACATGCACAACCTAAACATTATTTGGATTTAAATTGCCCATAGAACCGTTGAACAAAGGCAACTTTGAAATTTCACCCATATTTTACTGCTTTTTCTCATCTTTTCTCTTTGACCAGGTTCATTCTCTTCATTTATCAATAGTAGGCAATGCGCATTAGGAATATTGATTTTTATTAAATCCGCTCAAGGAATTTACACGGATAGAAAGAAGCCATTTGATAGCCATAGAATAAAACTCCTAATATTGGAATTAATTTGATTCCTAACTTTTTGCGGAGATCGATTTCCGTTTTCGTATGGAATCAAGTGGCAATAGGATCGTTATATTGGAGAATATAAGGATAGAATATATGAGGGGCTCTCGATAAAAGGTCATTTGAATGCTGGGTCACAATATTCTCGCCATTCTTTTGATGGATATGCTTATCGTGAAAATTGACAAAAGGATCACTGATGTAGGAGTAGGTTCTGATTAGAAGGACGTTAGATGTCTGGTTCTTCATCTCTTCTAGTGGCATCCAAAACCCCGACCAGATGAAATTTTCTCACCTCGGGCCCTGATTAATAGTTACAATGATTCAATATCACCCACGTATAACTTTAAAACTAATCTAAAAAACAAAAATTAGATCATAATGAAGATAGCATAACAAATGTCTGAGGGTGCGCTTGTTTTGCATAAAATCAATTATTTGGAAAATATTTTCTAGAAGTTATCATTTTTTTTCTATTGCAAAAATGAATGAATGAAGAAAAATTTCATTGCTCACGAAAATGTTTATGCATTAATTATTATCAATAATGAATTTTTTATTAACTAATTATTTCGAAATATAAAATTAAATAATTTTTTTCAAAACATTCATTTTCCGTAAAATAAAGGGAGTTTGAAACCTACTCTCCCGCTCATCCTTTCCCTTTCCAAGGTTCAAGCCATGAGCCATGCCAAAAGATGGCTACAATGCCAATGTTTACCTCATTGCCACATCCACACCCTCTCCGACACTCGCTCATGTCACTTTCACTACCCATCTTAATTGTGAGCCCACTGCCGCACCACCATGATCAAGCATCCCTAACTAAGCCCTCTCTCTCTCTCTCTCTCTCTCTCTCTCTCTCTCTCTCTCAGCTTTTTTGAGGTTAACTATACAACTTAAAGGGTGGTGAATTAGATGATAATTTTTTTTTTTCACGAAATATAACAAGTTAAGCCTTCCTAAAAGCAAAACAAAATTGATAATATGATATACATTTGCTTCTATGAAACAACTATAACCAATATTAAACACAAAGAAATTATTGTGTAAAAACAGATAGTGGTTCGGCTTATAAAGGCTTGTTTGATAACTAGTCAATTCTTGGCTGTTTTTGTTGTTTTATTTCCCATAACAAAAAAAGAACATAAATTCATCTGGCAACGTTAGCTAATTTTTCTTCTCTGGGGAATAAATATTTCTAAAAATAGATTTGGAATAGAATAAAAAATAGAAAAAAAATTACTTCTTTGTTCTCGGAAACAATTCTAAATCAAGCTAATTTCTTTTTATTTTTTCTCTTTTCTTCTCTTCTTTTTCCTCCTCTCACTGATCATCGGCCTTGACAATGGTTGATGACCTCACAAAAGCCTCACTAGCTTGTCACGATTGGTGAGGCTCAACCTTGCCCAGCTAAGGCGTGGCTAAGCATTGCCTAGCCATGGTGAGGTCGCTAGCTCTCGTCTGGTTGGTCACTGGCCGTTATTGAGGCTGACAATTGTCTAGAGGAGGAAGAACAAGAGAAGGAAGAAAGAAAAAGAAAAAAACTCATAAAATTATGAAGAAAAATAAAAGAAATTCTATGCCATAAAAAATTTGAGGTCATATCAAACACATTGATGGTATTTTTCCATTTCGAGAATAGAAATTTTGTGCAATTACCAGACGTATTCAAATGCTCAAAAACTAGTCCGAGAAATGGAATTAGAAAAAACTCTTTTTGAGTAGAAATTTTGCCCGGGAGTATAATGGTTACCAAGACCCTAACCAAGCATATATCCACTCTCCACCACTAACAGCCACAACAAAACTAGAATTTGGTGATAACTTGATTTCTAGTTAATGAGTCATATAGGGTAAAAACTTAAGAATATGGAAGCTTGATTGCGACAAAGCCGATTTCTCGCCAAAAAGAGTCATTCAACATTTAAATTAACATTGGCCTTTCATTTATGAGTCTTTTGCACTTCAATCTCAAAAAGTCAAAAAGTTAATTTTTGAGTCTCGATCAACATTTGGTTTTTTTTTAGTCTAAGAATAGTGCCAATTTCACTTATGTACTTTCAATTTTTTTTTTTTTAAATTCGAAGTTCAGTTCACTAATTGACCTTTTAGTAGCAAATCATGAAAAAAAGTTTACTTTTGGTCAAACACTTTTCCCAGAAAATTGAAAAAAATGTGAAAGAATCACAAATCAACTTAGTTTTACTTCAATTTAATTTATGCATCATCAATTTTACAAAAGTCAATTAGGAATAGACTTTTTCCCAATTTGAAAGTTTCAATTTCTATTTGGCCAAAATCAAAATTAATTAATTTTTAATAGTCTTTTGAGATAGTTTCATTTGTGACATTTGATCAGTAGGTCGTAGTTCATCCAATTTTGAGATAGTTTCATTTCTAGTCATAGTTCATCCGATTTTAGAATTCCATGGTTCAATTTAATCAAAATTGAGTCCGATTCATAAAAGAAAACTCAACTAAAATCAATTTTGATAAAATCACATCAATTGGACTTAATTGATTCATTCCAGCCAATCAATAATTAACAAAATCGTGAAGGATTGATCTAGTTAACACAAGTCACTTTGACCTATTCTAGATTATCATTCAACTACATCAATAAAAGTTCAATTTGGCTAATTGAGCCTAATTTGTACACATTGGTCTAGCTCATATTCTAGTTCTAGCAAGACCTAAAGGAACTAGAACATTTCATGTCCAATAAATTAAACCAAGTCAATCTAATTCAAGCCCGATATATTCAATTTGACCCAATTCAATTATAAATTTTTTTAATTTGACTTAGCTAGATCGAGAATAGCAAAATTGGAAGAACTTTTCCTATGGATTGAACCAACCAAAGCCTAGGTCAAGCCAGTCCAACCAGGTCCAACTGGTCCAATCGACATTTATTAGCCAAGGTCAATTGATCAACATAGCCATTTTCTCCTTTACCTAGAAATTATCATTATGGGAATTAAAAAATTGCCCTTAGACCATGTCATTAATCTATGTCATTTAAAAATTAGCCAATAGGGGTAATTCCTTAATCATTAAGGATTCAATCCAAGCCATCCACTATCCTTAGATCCTAGCCATCCATCTTGAGATGTCACAATGCATGTCCACCAATAAGAGTTTGTTTAATCAAGAAGCAAACATTCTAAGCCCCTGCATTGATCTAAGGGCCAAAATTCAAAGTTGAGGGAGGCATTTGTCAAATTTTCCCTCCAAAATTTGGGGAGTTCAGGCACATAATTCAAAAAATTCTCTCTCCTCTCTAGCCAAAACACTTTGCCGCCATCTTCGGCCAAATTTCAACAAGCCACCGCAACACTAACATCCTCCAAGCTGTCCTTGAGTAGATTGTGATCAATATAGCACCGATATGTCGTGGAAAGACTGTCGATCATGTTAATTTCCTTCTTGGTCTTCAACTCAAGCTCCATGCTAATGCGTTGCATGAAGGGTTCATGCCACTGTTCTGACTTTTGACGACCATTGGCAATCTTGAGTTTGCAACAACATCTCTTAACATGTCCACAAAGTCTGCATGGTCGAAATTTGATGAAACAACCATTAGATTTCCTTAAACCTTTTGATTTAGATTGATTGTTCATTAGAGCTTATTGAGTCGATTCCTCACTCCAATCTTTGCTCATTAATTCTTGATTATGCTGAGCATCCTCGACTATTTCGTGGCATAGTCAAGGTAAATATAGAGGCTGATTGTTTGATTGAGCTTCGTGAAGTCCAATATCTAGGCTAGTGCATTTCAACCTAGCTTAGGATAATAGAGGACAAATGATGAGACCAACTATATGTGACGTTGATGGAGGTTGTTATTGATGTTGTTATTGCTAAGTATAGGCTAATATTGATGTTTAGCAAATCATGTGTAGACATCGATAAGAAGTTGATTGGTGATTGATTTGGTGATTGATTGTTGCATGATGAGTCTGTTATGGATTTTTGGAGTCTAATGAGTCAATAAGTTTACTTGATTGATTTAATTAAGTAAATGTCGAAATTAGGAAAAACTTTCAACTAATGAAATAATTCAAACTTCTTAATCTTCAAATTGATAGGTCACATGTCAAAAATAGAGTTCATTTTTTTTTATGTGAAATTGGTTTTGAAATCTAGAATCCAAATTTGGAAAATTTGATTTAGTTGTTACAATTTCAATTTCTAGCAGGACCTTACTCAATTCTTCAATTAGAGTATAGGCTTATATTGATGTATGTTTAGCAAATCATGTGTCGATACTAATAAGAAGTTGATAAGTGATTGACTGTTGCATGATGAGTTTGTTATGGAAATTTAGAGTCTGATGAGTTGATAAGCTTAATTGACTCATTTAATTAAGTAAATGTCAAATTTAAGAAAAATGTTCAACCAATAAAATAACTTTAACTTCTTAAGCTTTGAATTGATAGGCTGGATGTCAAAATTAAAGTATAGGCTTATATTGATGTATGTTTAGCAAATCATGTGTAGATATTATTAGGAAGTTGATTGGTGATTGATTGTTGCATGATGAGTCCGTTATGAAAATTTGGAGTTTGATGAGTCCGCAAGCTTAATTGATTAATTTAATTAAGTGTCAAAATTAGGAAAAATGTTCAACTAATGAAATGATTTTAATTCTTAAGTTTCAAATTGATAGGTTGCATGTCAAAATTAAAGTTTGTTTTATATGTGAAATTGGTTTTGAAATCTAGAAGCCAAATTTGGAAAATTTGATTTAGTTTCTGTAATTTTAATTTCTAGCATGACCTTACTTAATTCTTCAATTAGAGTATAGGCTTATATTAATGTATGTTTAGCAAATCATGTGTAGATATAATAGGAAGTTGATTGGCGATTAATTATTGCACGATGAGTGTATTATGGAATTTGGAGTTTGATGAATTAATAACCATATAATCCTTTCTCAAACATTTATAAACTACTTAAAAATAACTTATGTTGATGTCCCTTCACCACAACTTCTAATAGACCTATAAAAAAAACCTAGCAAGTCTTTCCCTATTAGCATTTGGATTTTGTTTTAGTGCATATCCACTTTCATAATGGCAATTTTATTGAGACAACAAACATTATCAAACAAATGTTGTTGCCATAGTATCTGTGAATCTTGAATTTTCAGTTCTGTGTTCAATTGAATGAATTGGGCTTTTCATCAACGCACCTATAGTTTTATTCTTTGAGCTGATCACTCACAATATAACTAGTCTATCAGGTGAAGGCTTTAAGACATTTTAACGCAAAAAATTTAAGAATTCGACCAGAAATCGACTACTCGACTGTGCTAGTCTGCAAGGGTCATTATGGCATAGTTAAAAATCGATTAGAGATCGAAGATAGGTCGACTCGACTGAGCCATGTGATTAAGAGTGGGTGATTTCACCTAATTGCAAAATACTTGTTGATTGGCGCTAGATCGATTTTCCTGTTGTTTTGATACCCTATGTTCGTATTTGAAATCTCGAGATTTTCACGACAACCGAGAGTTGTCAATGTGTTGAAGATGTACAACGTGGCTCCAAAATAATTGACCATGGGTTAATTGCACTAAAAATTTCTAAAAGCTACCCAATAGGCTAGATCACGCTAAAATCGCACTAGATTGAAATGAACCGCGAATTTGAATCTGATTTTAGAAATTGAAAGTTCTTTCATGTCATGATTTATTTTAGCGAAATTTTTACCGGAGTAGGGTAAATTCATCAGAGGGTCGTTTAAAGAATTAGGGTCGTTTTTGCAAATTCATCCTTTAAAGAATTTTTTGCAAATGGAGATTTTTGGCAAAATTTCGAAGTAGGGTCGTTTTTTACCGGAAAAATCAGAGGGTTGTTTTTATCGCGTTTTTGGATTCAAGTTGGTTCAATTGGTAAGAAAAAATGTTAATTTGGTCGAGGACACGCTGGTTAGATTTATGGGGACCGATTTAGATTCAACTGAAGGAGAATATTGAAGTAGATTTGGAGGATTTTGTTCCAAAATTCCAAGGTCCCTTGGTGTACAACATTTGGACCACTTGGTGATGCTTCTAATGGAAGTCTTGGGCTGCAAATTGGCTTGGATGACAGCCAAGGCAAGTAGGGCCTTGCCAATGAGTGTCCCTCAAGGCTTTGGAGGCCTTGAGGGACCCTCTAACCTTCTGCTGTCCCCTTCTTCTCTAGCAAGCTTGCTTTCCCCATTGTAGACCATTTTGAGCTCCTAAAAAACCAGAGGAAATCGCTAGCCTCCCCTTGCTGTTGCAAGCTCGTCAAGCCGCTAAGACCGCTGTGTTGCCGTTGCGCCCTTGTGCAAGCCCTTCGCCTGCGTTTACCCATCCACCTGCTCCTGCTCATCCCGCGACCCCAGCCGTGCCCCCGAGCCTCCCCGGTCACTGTAGGAGCTTAGTCAAAGCCCCTTGGCTGCCGTCTAGTAGTAGCCATCGCCTGCTGTCACCCCTGCTCACCCACTGCAGCTCGGTTCGCCCATCCTTTGCTGTTTCCAGCCTCGTTCCAACTTGCTCAGTCCTTGGACAGAACCAAGAAGCTTAGCAAGCCGTGAGCCTTCATGGGCCGTTTCAGACCTCTTCTAGGCCTTGCTTGGCTTTGCCACCAAGAGGTTTGTCGATTGTCTCCACATTGCCATCACCGTTGACTCACCAGATCGCTAAACTTTGCTTAGGGAGTTAATGACGTTTAAAGGGTGATTAGTTTAGGCTAAGTATGGTTTAGGTGGTTAGGTATAATGGATTAGCGATTTAATTATTCGTTTGTGCATGTTAGGTGGTTAGAAATGATAAATTATAGATTAGATAAGTTGTACTATTTATCTAGATAGGTTTAAAAATTTTCCCAGCCCGTTAGGGCGGTTAATTAAGCGTTTCTAGCCTAAGTTTCTATTTTGGCATTTAATTGCATTTATTTAATTATTTTTGGTATTTATATAATTATTTATTATTTTCTAGAAATTATATCGGGATAGCCGGTGACCGGAATTTCATGTTGATTGTAATGGTGTGTTTCGTTTATGCAATTGAATACTATTTTGTGCTTATTGAGTGGTAATTGTAATTTTGGGTATTTATCTCGAAATAGTTTAATTTCAGTATTTAATTAGAAAATACTAGGGCGTCGGTTTTAATGCCAAAAATGTTTTTAGGCATTATATTAAATAGCGAGATTTTTGAAAAGAAAGATATATCATTTTGACTTAAACTAACCGTGTATCCACACACAACTATTTTTATTGAGTATTTTTATCATGATGATATTAGGCCAAGTTCATTATTTTAATTGAGAAATTGGTGTGCAAAGCACAAGGTCCTTGACTAGGATTGATTTATCGTGTATCAGCTTTCATGAACAATAATATATATATATATATATATATATATATATATATATAAGCTTTGGTGAGCAATAATAATAAATCTCAGCTTGGGTGAGTAGTGATCAAATTGAGTCGATTGATTGAATAGATTGATAAATTGATGGTTTGGGTTGAATTGATTGGTTGAGATTATGAACTGTATTGACGTACAAGAGGGAATCGAGGCAAGGTAAGTCTTCTGACTTGTGTGTATAGCTGCCTCTAGGTGTATTTCCTTCATAGTCGGAGTTTATAGGGTGAACTTGTTGAGACATTGTCTCACCTCGTCTTGCGCTCAACCTTTTCAGGTCCTTAGATGGCGGTTCCTCCGGAATGTTTTGGTTGGCCCATGAGGGTTATTGAGCGGGTTTTCAACTACCTCGATCCCGGAAGTCATTGGGTCTATGAACTCATGGTAACTACTGTCTGGGTTGAAGATGGCATACCTCAGAGGGTACCTCATCGACTCAAAGTGTGGTTTCGCTACAGACTCAATGGATTCAGGGTGGGTACCCTTGGGGGTTTTAAAATCCTTGTTGTGGTGGTTGATGCCACTCTAGGTGAGAGTGCAGCTGACCCTCTTGATGGTGTGGTGGAGGACCCGATGCCCTCGGAGCCTGTTGAGACCGATGGATTGTTGAATGTGTTTGGCTAGCTAGTCTTAAGACAGCTTCGTTTTCTAGAGCTGGTCTTTTGTAGACTCTTGCCTATAGAGCTAGTCTTAGGACAGCTTCGACCGACAATCCCCCTTCTGCAGTCTTCTATTCCTTTACTTCTTTGACTTTGAACTCTCTTTGCCCCATGTTGGACTACATCACGCTCACGCCTCTCCCTCTTTCCTAATTTCTCACATTTCCCCCTTGGCCGACAAACCCCCCGATTCTTTTGTCCTTCCCTCTCTCCTTGTCAACATCTTTTTCTCTCTCCTCCCTCCTTCTTCTTCGCATGTTCAACTTCACCGAAACTATTTTGGTTCTGTCCCACGCTCTGCAACCAACCCACACGCCATCAGTTGTTCCACCATCGAGGATTTCCTCCCCCCGTCCAACCGAGTCAACTGCAACTTCTAGAAAAGTCCCCCACATTGACTCCTTACTACCCTCTTCCACCGAATCAGTGACGTCTCCATGTCACTGAGCCCAGCAACCCACGCCTCTCCCATCTTCAGCTGTGAATAGCCCCAGCTCAACCTGCATGTCCACCGGCCCAAGGGCCAACCCCTCACTAGCTCTCCGCCTCACCGAGACCATCGAGACTCCTTGGCTGCACCATTAACAGCCCTAGCAGCATCTCAGCCCCCTTTCGAACTAGACTAGCAGCCCAATCGTGGGCTTTATGGCTGATATCGGCCCGGTTCGGGCTCCTGTTGGTGCCGCTGCTTTGGAGTTTATTGGCTGTCATCACGCCACCTTCGCCCTGAACCGGTTTTCGCATTAATCTAGTGGGTTTAAGTCACTAATCCCTACTTCGTAAGTTAATGACTTTTAAGGGTTGATTAGTTTAAATTTTGTATGGTTTATATGGATAGTTAGAATAGATTAGCAATTTAATCGTTTGATATTGCATGTTAGGTGGTTAGAATAGTGCAATTAGCGAGTAGATAGATCGTAGTATTTATCTAACGAGTCTTGAAATTTTTCTGAACCTGTCTCGGCTTTCAATTAGGCTTTTCTGGCCTAAGTGTGCATTTTTTTTTTGCTATTTATTGGAAATTATTAATTAATTTTCATAATTATTTAATTAATTATTATTTTTAGGAAATTAGACCGGGGTAGCCGGTGACCGGAATTTTATGCTGATCACAGTGGTGTGATTTGTTTAATTATTTGAGTGCTAGATTGTGCAAATTGAGTGTGATTTGTAATTTTAGGAAATTGGTCCCAAAATTTAATATTTTCGGTAATTATTTAGAAATTACCGGCCGTCGGTTTACAATGCCAAAAATGTGTTAGTGGATTGTGGAAATTAGTGGGATTTTCAAAAGGGAAAATATTGTATTTTGGCTAAGGCCGACCATATACTCACACATGATTATTTTTATTGGGTATTGATAAAAATGGTGAAAACGTTAGATGGTCAGGATGGTATACTATATCAGCCAAAGCGCTCTGATATGTCAGCTTAATGCGAGCAGTATACTTTATCAGCTTAGCGTAAGTATCATAGATATACTATATCAACCCGATGGTTTGATATGTCAGCTTAGCGAGAGCAGTATACCGGTATACTATATCAACCCGATGGTTTGATATGTTAGTTTAGCGAGAGCAGTATACCTTAAAGGCTCATAGTGAGCATTATTAGTATACTTTATCAGCCTGATGGTTTGTTATGTCAATTTAGTGAGAGTAGTATACTATTTATCAGCTTAGCGCAAGCTATATTATCTATTTTTTGCTTAGAGTGAGTAGTCCTTGATATGATTGGACTTTATAGATGATATTGAATGGATTGACTGGGAGATGGTCGTGATGACATGGAATTAGCTGAGTCGATTGATTGATGATTTGATATGATTTGATGTTTTGATGTTCTGAAGTGATTTGTTGAATTTATAAATTATATTGACTTGCAGGGAGGAATGGAGGCAAAGGTAAGTCTTCTGACTCGTGCTTGTACTTAGGCAGCCCTAGGGGCGTATTTTCTCTCTAGTCGGGTCTTAGGGAGAACTTGTTGAGACGTTGTCTCACCTCATTGTGGGTTAACATTTTCAGGTCCCTAGGGAAAGAATCCCAGAGCTTGAGGTGGAAGGGTCAGGAGCATGGATAGCTCAGAAGTTCTTTTTGAAAGTAGACTTCCTGTACTTAGACCTTAGAGTTGGCCTTTGTTTGTAAACTAGATTGTGGTTTTTAATAATGTGTTAATTTGAAATTTGCTGTCTTGCTTTTTTATCCCACGTTTGTTATAGTCAGGGGATTAGTAATTTGCTTCCGCATGCATATTAAAAAGAATGGGTCAGTGACGCGTCCTGGGAACGTCGCAATTTAATTGACCACCGAGGGATGGGCACGCACTCAGAGGATCGGGGCATGCCACTAGAAGCCCCGGTCAAGCCGAGAGAGCCTGGTTGAGGTTGGATGACGCTAAATGAACTTGCATGAGTGCCGATTTTGCATAAGTATGAGATGTCGATATGTTTCTTGATAAGCCAAAGGTAAGTATGCATTAAAGCATGTTGTTATAGACATCTGCATGTAGTCGATGATAGTAATAACTTTGTTATTGATATGTCATCGATCTAGATTTTGATAATGAGATGTTTACCTAGTAGAGAATTATGGGTTTTACTTACTAAGTCCATGACTCACTCCATTGTTTTTTCAAAATTGTAGGTATGGAGGAGTTGTGGTCTCGATAAAGGAACTAAGATTTACCCAAACTTTTTTTAGCATAGAGCATATAATGATTGTAAATGCAATGACCCATGATAATAGGGCTTGTAAATATAACTAATATAACTGTGTGTTTGCAAGTGATTGTTTTCTTAACTGCTTGTTGTTGTGTGGGTGTTGTATGTGTGCTTTCACATGTGCTTAAGGAAGCCTAGCAAGAAGCTAGAAGCCCTAGTTGAGCCGAGAGGGCCTAGTCGAGCGAGGACAATGACAAATAAATTTGCATGAGTGCCAGTTATGCATAAGTGTGATAGGTCGATATGTTTCTTGATAAGCCAAAGGTAAAATATGCATCGAAGCATGTTGTGATGGACCTCTTCATGTAATTGAGGATAGTAATAAGTTTGTTATTAATATGTCATCGATATTGTATTGCGAGTGTTGTACCTGCTAGATTTTGATGATGAGATGTCCTCCTAGTAGAGAATTAGGGGTTTTACTTACTAAGTCCATGACTTACCCTGTTGTTTTTTTTTTTTTTAAATTGTAGGTATGGAGGAGTTACAGTCTCGATAAAGGAACTAAGATTTACCCTGGCCTTTATGAGCATAAAGCATGTAATGGTTGTAAATACAATGGCCCGTGATAAAAAGGGCTTGTAAATATAACTAATATAATTGTGTGTTTGCAAGTGGTTGTTTTCCTAGCTGCATGTTGTCATTAAGGTGTTTATGTATGCTTTCGCATGTGCTTAATGGAAAGATAAAAAGAAATGGGACGCGATGTGCCTGGGACGTTGTGCAAATAACCCTTGCCGCTTGAGACCCTAGAGATGGAGTTAGGGTTGTTACATTTTTGATAGGGTAATGACACACGTAGATTCGTTTTACTAATAAAATAACACCACGTCGGATTTTCGGTAAGCTCATTGAAATTGGCACTTAAGTGTCCAATTTTTTTTAAAAAGTGGCACTTAAGTATACCTCTTAGAAGTTTTAACATTTATGTATCTCTCCATGCCAAGTTATGGCACTTATGGTGTTTTTTTTTTACCTTTCTTTAGTTGATGAACATCTTCACATCTTCCTAGAGCTTCAAAACCTGGTGGTTGCTTGATAAAAACCTTTTCTTTGATATCCCATTTAGAAATGCACTTTTCATATCCATTTGATATCGTTTGAAGTCATGAAAACAAGTATAGGCTAGCAGGATTTGTATAGCTTTTGATGTAGCAACGGGAGTATATGTTTAATCAAATTCAATACCTTCCTCTTGTAAATATCCTTTTGCAACTAATCTTACTTTGTTACGGGCCACGTTACATTTTTCATCAAATTTGTTTCAAAATACCCATTTGGTTCATATGATGGGATAATTTGCAAGTCTTGAAACTAATTCTCAAACATTGTTTATGTAGCTCATATTGCATAGTTTCAATCCAACTTTCATCTAAAATGGTTTTCTCAACTCCTTTGTGTTCCAATTGAGATGTTAGGGCCAAGGAGTTCATCAAATGTTTTGGAGATGATCTAGTCTTGATCCTTTGTTTATTTTCCTAACTATTGGTTGTGGTTGTTGTTGTTTACCAGAATTGGTGGAGGTATTTGCATAATATCTTCGCAATCATCTTTAAACCTCACATTCATGGATTCATCTACTGCTTGTGAATCTTTATTGAAGACATGATCAATTTTACTAGCAACTAAGTATATGAGGAAAATACCTTCACTTGCTCTTGCATCAAACTTCGCAATGTTGTCATTTGCATTCTTGAGAATGAAACTTTTTCATTCAAACATATGGAAGTAAGACATAGTAGGATTTCTTCCTTTGAAAATCTCGTATTGAGTATTTTTGACCAAGGTCTCAGTAGTAACGTGTTCAATCTCAGGCAAATCAATTACTTTCGACTCTCAATCATGGTGGTTTTAGCCATTTTCTCTTTAAAAGACACCATTTTACTAGGGACTATATGTTGTGGAGAAATTATGTTACACTTCATTTTCCTCACAATAATTGGCAAAACTTTATTTGTCAAACATCATCGGTCATGATTGTTGTGATATTGTATCCTTCTTCATTTTGGGTCCTTCTAGCAAATTTTGCAAATGAATGAAATGCTTCATTCTTGTGAGATAGAAACATTACCCATGTGAATCATGAATCATCAAGGATCACTAAGTAGTATTTCCTTCTACCTAGAGTGGTTGTCCTCATTGGTCCAAATAAGTCCATACGGCTTTCCTATCAAATTACCAAGGCATTCCAATAATAATTGACCTAGATCCATGAGATTGATATGAAATTGAACCAATTGAAAAAAATAAAAAATCAAGGCTTGTTTAGCTGCATGGCAATTGTATCTTTGTTCAACCACTACAACTCATACGATTGGGAATGTTTGGAAGTAAAAAAATTCAACTTATTGAATAGGGTTGTTGATGTTGTTAGTTGTATGCCCTAAAGCAACCATGGAATAGTTATATGTTATGGATTATTTAATGGAAAATAAGTTTTATTCATTTATTGTCCAATTATATGAATGAAGTCCATACAATTAGCTATGACTGAACCTATTCTTAAGGTGTTAAAATATGTGTAATAGGTTTATAGTTACTGTATCTTTAAATAGTTCTCGATTGATGGATCATTGAGAAGACATTGATGATCTTATTGAGACTGGTGTGTTATCAAGCTTCACTTTAGTATTTGATATTTGAGGGGATGATGAGTCACAAGTCATTGGGTATTGTGATTTCTGAGCTAGAACACAAGTGTTTATGTCACATCCCAAACCCTAGGCACGCAACAACCCCTTCATTGGTCGATAGAAAAAAACATCCCAGGACTTGTCGACGACCATTCATTTTAATCTTTCATTATGTGCAAGTGGAAAACGAACCATCTTCCTGTCAAGCAGACAATCTTGCAACCAAACAGGAATAGAGAGATGAATAGCAAAAACAATGACAACAACAACAACAACAACAACAACATCTACTCATATATACATTTTTATATTGGATTAACCTACGGAGGATCGTTTCCAATCTACAAGCCTAATAGAGGGCCAATCCATCCTCTAAGCTAGACCTAAAGGAAACTAGGCTAGGCTAATCCAACTATACACAAAAAGAACCTTCGGGCTCAGTACTACAGTCACTTGGATCCAGTAGACTCAGACCTCGTCGAGTCATAGTTGGAGGCGTACAGGTCAAATACTAGTGAAGTAGGGTCAGGATTTTCCACTACACCATCAGGAGGGTCTAGCTCCATAGGATCCCAATCGGCGTCCTCGGACCCCTCCTGAGCGGCCCGTCAAAACCCTTTAGGGGACCGATAAGCAAATTGCCATCCCTAATGAACCATGCTAGGAACTTATGGGGTATCCACTGCCTCGGTCCCTCATCCACCCAAATGGTGGAGAGATACTTTTCGTACAGATGCTGTGACATCCTAATTTTCCAATTCTGTTTTCAATTGAATGAGTTGGGCTTTTCACCGACGCGCCTATAGTTTTTTTCTTTGAGCTGATCACTCATGAGATACTAATCTATTAGGTGAAGCCGTTAAGGGATTTTAATGCTGTAGACTTGAGAATTCAACTAGAAATCGACTACTTGACCGTGCTAATATGCAAGGGTCAATACGACACTGTCAAAATCGACCGAAGACCGAAGATAGGTTGGTTCGGCTGAGACATGTCATTAATGTGTGGATGATTCCACTTAATTGCAAAATTTTTATTGAACGACACTAGATCGATTTTTCTGTCATTTTCTGTACCCTATGTCCGTATTTGAAACCTTTAGATTTTCATGACAACCAAAAGTCGCCAATGAGCCGAAGATGCACAATATGACTCAAAAATAATTGACCATAAGTCAATTGCATTAAAAATTCTTGAAAGATACCTAATAGGTTAGGTCACGCTAAAATCGCGCCAGTTGAAATTAACTGCGAATTTAAACTTGATTTCAAAAATTGAAAGTTCTGTCATGTCATGATTCACTTTAGAAAAGCCAACTCATCTTCTGAAGATTTTTCTGCAAACCTGAGATTTCGGCAAAAATTCAAAGTAAGGCTATTTTGGACCGGGAAAATTAGAGGGCTGTATTTTGTTGCATTTTTGGTTGTCAAGTTGGTTCAAATGATAAGGAAAAATCATGAGATGGACGATGGCACCTTGGCTAATTTTATGGGGGCCAAATTGAGCTCAATTGGAGAAGTATTGGAGAATAATTGAGTGGAATTGGAAGGAAATTGTCCAAAATTCGTAGGTCTTTGGGGTGTGCAACATTTGGACCCTTGGATGGCTTGTTAAGGAAGCTTGAAGGCTGCAAATTGGCTGCAAATTGTACAAGCATTTTGGATATTTTGAGGCGCCTCCTCATCTGCATCAACTTCTTCTTCCCTTGGTTTCCTTTCTCCATTTTTATGGGTTTTGTGAGCTTAGAAAAGTAGAGTATAGCTAGCACTCCCTCCTCTTGCCGTCGACCACTTGCTGAAGTCGCTTGAGCACCGTTGCTGCCACTGCAAGCCTGTGCGCACATTTGCTCGTCCCCACTCATCCTGTGGTCCTACGCCATCGAGACCTCTTGGTCCTCTTTCCCACGAGCCCAGTCGCCTGCCTGAGCTTGCCCTGGTCGCCGTCCAGCCGCCGGAGCCATCGTCGTTGCCCACTGCAGCCGCCTAGACCCGCCGTGACTTTTTCCACACCAACCAGCCACTCAAGAAACCTCCTTTAGCCCAAGGAAAAAAGCCAAGCCTCACAATGGACTGTGGGCTTCATGAGGCTTTTCCAGGCTCATCTGAACCCCGCTTGGTGTCGCTGTAGGCTTGTTTGTCGCTCGCCTCCGCGTCGTCGTCATCATGAACTCACTGGCTTGCTAAACTAGTGAGTTTACTTGCTAAACTCTGCTTAGGGAGTTAATGATGCTTGGTAGATAATTAGCTTAGTTTAAGATAAGGTTAGGTGGTTAGTTAGTTTAAATTAGTGATTTAATTATTTAATATGCATGTTAGGTGGTTAAAATAGACTAATTAAGGCTAGATAGATTATACTATTTATCTAGATAAGTGCACAAATTTTCTAGGCCCGTTTAGGTGATTAAATTAGCATTTTCAGCCTAGATTATACTATTTATACCGAGATAGCCAGTGATCGAAATTTCGTGTTGATTGCAGTGGTATGTTTAATTTTTGCAACTGAGTGTTAAATTGTGCAAATTGATTGGTGATTGTAATTTTGAGTATTTAATTCAAAATTTGGAAATTTTGGTAATTATTTAGAAATTATCAGGTGTCGGGTTTTGACATCAAAAATGGTTTTAAATACTATATCAAACAGTGAGATTTTAAAAGGGAGGATATCATTTTTTCTTGTTCAAATTGACCGTGTACCCACACACAATAATTTTTATCATGTGTTTTTAATATGAAGAAAATGGGTCAAGTACGTTATTTTAATTGGGACATTTGAGTCAAAGCACAATGTCTTGGCTAGGATTGGATGGGTGCATTAATGGTTATAAGAACTTGTCCCCGATATGAGTTGGGTGGACGTTGCCCCTATATGGGATACCTTTGTCAATGGATGCCGGTAATAATAGATTCTGGACTAATGCTCCTTCGAGATTGCCACACTGAATGGGGTGAGACGTTGCCGTGCTCAATGGGGTGAGATGATGCCTGGTTATGCCAAAAGACCGTCGAATGTTGAGTATGGGACAAAATGGTGTGGTACGGTATGGGACGTGTCATAACGATTTGGCCTTATAATCGGGACCCTTATGGCTGTGTAAGATATGAGATGTGACGTTCCAATTGATTGAGTTTGATTACTGCTTATGTCAGTGATATGAACTGTACTGACATGCAGGGAGGATTTGAGACGAGGTGAGTCTTTGTGGTTGTGTGGTTGTGTGGTTATGACACCCCTAGGCATATTTCCTTTCTAATTGGGCTTTAGGGGTAGACTTGCTGAGATGTTGTCTCACCCCGTCGTGGACTCAATTCTTTTTAGGTCCGTAGATGGTGGTCCTGCCGGTGTGTTTTGGACAGCTAAGTGGGGTTTAGTGAGCAGAGTACATTTTTCCCTATTCTTGGGACTTCCTAGCTCCATGAGCTCGTGGTGTTTACAATCTTGGTTGATGAGGGCCTACCTAAGTTTGCACCTCATTGATTTAGAGCATGGTATTGTCATGGGCCTAATAGAGAATAGGAAGGTCCCCTGGATGGCTTTGACGCACCTGCTGTTGAGGGTGAGGAGATGGTTGACTCCCTTGACACTAACATCCCTGATGGTGTCGTCGAAGACCTAGATCTCCCGGAGGTCTCAAAGGTCGTAGCTGAAGAGTCTTGTGCCTAGTCAGCCGGGTAGCTCTTTTTTTTTTTTTTTGGAGTAGACCTTTGTCTATAGTCTAGTGTTGTCAATAAACTTAGCTTGTGTATTAAAAACGTTTTGTGAAAATGGTATCCTGCTTTTCTATCCCATATTTATGTTGTTTGGGGATTTATTATACGCTTCCACATGTGCAATAAAATGAAAGGGTCGGCGACGCGTCTTGAGATGTTGCAATTTTATCGACTACCGAGGGATGTGCGTGCGCTCAAGGTTCGGGGCGTGACAAATGTGCTCGACCCGAGAAGTGGTGGTGTGTCACGACAGTATCCCAGTCCTTAGAGATACCGAATCTCATTGGCGAAAGCGTCATTCTAAGGTCCTGAAAATGGTCATACAATAATCAGTGAGATAAAATCTCAGCAAGTCCTCTCCTAAGCCCCCAATTAGAACACTAACTCAACTCGGGGTATCTCTCCAAAACTACCCCACAAGCAACACAACAACTAACAACCAACAACCAACAAATAACAATAGTCAATGTCAACCACTAATCATATAGACGGTTTGCATGCAACGTTACCTGGTATGTTATACCCTACACGTTATATCTTAGCTTAATACATGCAATGCACATGGCCATTAGATGATGCAATTCAGCAATCGCATATGAGTTGCATCACAATCGATTTCACCTAGCCATTGCCACACCCTGCATCTTATCAGATATAAATCGAGCATCGCCCCCAAAATCCCGTTAGGTGACGGTTTCCACTTATTGATTACGCAAGCATACCGCCACAACTCACTGTCGTTTTTGAGTATCAGTCAATGCATACATGCTTGCATATATAACCACAAATCATTTTCCCATAAAAGTGGTCTATTTCCAATGTACATTGCACAATTTATTTTCCCCTTTTTTGTGAAAACCATACGATTCATGCAGATGTCCATGCATTTACAAATTCAATTCACCTCATAAGATCAAAACACATGAAATTAGACAATTTTTCACTCTCAGATGAACAATGCGCGTGAATAGTGCGCATGAATAGTAACTTGTGAACGGCCATGTAAACAATAAAATTCCAAAATGAAATAAGTAATAAATTAAGTCCAGAAATTGAGCAAAACATTAATTAAAGCAAATAATCAATCAATTAAAGCTAAACATGCTTAATAACACATAAATTGCAATTAAGCAACATTAATCAAGATTAACCTAAACTAATCTTAACCATCTATCTAACCACCTATCTTAGAGCTAATATAACTTAATTAAACCTCCTAAACTAGGATTAGTCCTCACTAAACCAATCCTAAGCAAGTTTAGGCACTAATCGATGGATTAGGAGCTAAACTCACCCGTTAAGCAGGTTAGAGACATAGACGCGGCGATGGCAACGAAGGCGAAGCATGGGAACCTTAAGAACAATGATCCAAGATAGTCCTAAAGCTGAAACAACAACCAAAAACTCGACCTCTCACTGCAACTTTGGAAACTGGATTGTAGAGGTGGGAAAAGAGCTAAACGGGTTGGCCGAAGCTTTGGCGAGCGGCTGGTCGGCGACCGGCATCACCTGGGGGTCAAGGGGGACTTGTTGGTGGCTATGCTCGGTGGAGGCTAGGTCAGAACAGGAGGAAAATGGCTGCAAAGATAAAACAGGCGGAGTAGTGCAGGGACCAGGTGGTCAGACCGGTGCTGGCTTCTAGTCGGCCAGCGAGTCAGCTGGCAGCTTCGACCGACAAACGTCCACCTTAGGTCGTACGGATTGGATGTCTTAAGCATGGTGGTGGGTGGCACGGGTGCTGATTCGCATGGGAAGGAAACAATTAACTCAGGTTTATGAAGGAAGGTCACCAGGAGAAGAATGAGGGAGGAAGGAAGGAAACTAGGGAGAAAGGGGGCTGCGAATTTCTTGGCTGAAGAGGAGGAGAGAGAGAGAAGAGAGAGCTGGCCATCTTCCTCATTATGGCCTTTCAATTCTTGCTTCAACTCCCTATGCAAGTGACATCACATTCTCTCTCTTATTATACCCTTATCCACATGATATCTAGGGGCAAAATGGTCATTTCCACCTTGCACATTTACCAAACTGCCCTTGGATTGAAAATAAAGGGGGAGCCTATGATATGGGCTATGAAATGAATAGGAACAGGCTCAAGAATTGATTGGGTTCAAAATGGCTCAAGGCTAGATAATGGGCTTGGAAGATAAAATGGTTGGGTCCAATGGGCTCACTTGCTTGCCTTGGGCTACCATGGTGGCTATCCCACCTTGGGCCTAAGGCCCACACTAGCCTTGCTCAGCCCAAGTCCTCACAGGCTTGATTCCTCAGTCCGTAAGTCATTTTTCCCAACACTCAGCTTGATTGGTACTACCGACTGTCGAAGTAGTATCATCCAAAGTCCGTCTCGGACGTTTCCAAACATTTGAAGTCCAATTTTTTATTCTCATGCCATGTCAATTTCGCTAGAAAGCCATTTTGGTACAACTTAAACTAACAGGCGGTTTCGAGGATTCACGAGTGACCAACTCGTGCCAAACCACGTTCAAGATATCTCGACACATGGACGTCCTTGACTACATGAAATTGTGGAGGTTTGATTCTTATTTCAAAGTACATGATTACCGAGGATCGACATAGGGTATTTCGCGGGCTCAATAATAGTAAATGGAATCACCTGTTGTTCCATTACATTCTATCCACAAATCAACTTCTAGTCGTCTTTGAAATTGGCCTGCCTATCTACAGGATCATGCTCACACAAGTCTCACGGTCAAGTTGTTTTTCCAAGTCAAGTTCTTTAGTCGCACGATTTCTGTCCTCATTAGCCTTTCCTCTCGAGGTCAATATATCGGGAGTGATCAATTCCAAGTGAGATCAACCAACAATGCATTGACGAAATTCACATTCATTCATCCTTTAGAGGGCTTGAATTTTAGGATGTCATAACTCATCCCCCCTTACAAAATTTCGTCTTCGAAATTTGCAATTATCGGTAACTTCTCACAAAGATCAGGGCATTGTCGTTTCATTGCTTCGTTACTTTCCCACATAGCTTCCTCGGTCTCGTAATATTGCCAAGTCACCTTAACTTTGGTGGTAGTCTTGATTCAAAGCACTTGTTCTTTACGGTCCTCTATTCGTAATGGCCTCTCCATGTATGGCACCTTGTCGTCTACGTTCGGTTCTTCAAGTCCAATACATGAGTCGGATTTGGTCCATACTTTCTCAACCTCGATCTCAACTTTATTTTCTTGCCGAAATTGGAAGTACCCCTCCTTAACGATACTTTCCAAAACGCATGATCGCCCACCTTAAATTCCAATAGTCTACGACGTTTGTCTGCATAGCCGTTCTAACGACTCTGAGCGGTCTTTAGTCTATCTCGAATAATATGAACTGCATTCAAGGATTGCTATACTAACTCTAGCCCTGTGATTTTTCACTCACCAACCTCGTCCCAACAAAGTGGAGTTTATAGGGTCTCCTATACAAAGCCTCAATGGTGCCATTTTAATGCTCTGCTGATGGCTATTGTTGTAGGCAAATTCAACCAAGTGACGTTGCTTTTCTCAACTGCCTTTAAAATCTATAACATAGCCTTGTAACATGTCCTCAAGAGTTTGGGTCGTCCTTTCGTACAACAATGTCTCCCATTCCTAGTTCCTCAACTGACATACCAACTATGGTTGCCAAATAACCTTGGCAACCCACATCTAGTAATTAAGTTGTCTTAAGTGATGAAGTTCAAGTAATTGAAAATCTCCCTTGACTTCCAATAAACTCGAAACATCCACACGCTAACGGGAAACTGGATTATTACATAACAACGATCCATTACAACAAGGTACTCCTTGAGTCAACCATTTTTATATAAGACATCAAAGTTATACTTAGGCAAAATAGTAAAGTACAATCCTAACCAGTGATTCCTTCTACAACCTCATTCACAAATCGAAGTTCTACCAACTTGACCATATTTCGTATTGCGCCACTCTGATCAAATTATCCAAGAAACACTGCCCTTCCCATTTAATGCATAGCTTGGTTCATTCCCGTCTTCTTCATCATCCTAGTAGTGCCCTATCTGCGGTAGTGGTACCTATGCTCCTTTGGACCTATGCGGACAGTCATTCACCTGGTGGTCATGTTGACCACATTCGTAACACGCTCCCATTCTACCAGGAAATGATTTTAGTCCAGGCTTCCTTTTACAAATTTGGCACTTGCCATTCAGAATGGATGTCAGCTTTCTGATCCTACCCTTCCTGTGAGGAGGAATGGAATACTCTACTCCAGACATCGGCCTTTTCCCGAACTGATTACCATTTTGGCTTGACCAAAATCACGACCCTAATGCAGTGGTTCGTTCATTCAAGTTCCTCTTGATCAGTTGTGCTCTCTCATACAGATCGTTGTAATCCTTTAGATTAAACTGCACCAGCGGATTCTTTATCTCCGGTCTCAGTCTACTAGATCCTCAATTAGTTTGAGAGCGTATTGTGATAGCTCGGCGAACTTCGCCTCATACTGATTTACCGACATTAGACCTTGATGAAGACGTTGAAACTTTGCCATCTTCTACTCTCTAGCATAGTCAGAAAAGTACTTTCCATTAAAGACTTCAATGAAGGCATCCCACACTGGAACCATGCCTTCAGGGAACACACTTTCTTTGGTGGCCCTCCACTAGATACTTGCATCACCCTGTAACTGATAAACTACAATGACCACCTTATCTTCCTCCGTGCATCTCAACAACGCGAAGGCCTTAGGATCGTTTGATCCAGCAAACCTTGGTGGTCTCAGCTTCAGAAAATACTCCACTAACTTGCATCTTAGTCGCGCCCCGATCATATTCCCAAGTTGGACTTCAGCAGGTGCGGCTGTGGTAGCGACGACTGTAGCGGCGACTTGATTCTGTACTTGCTGTTCCATCAGGTTACCCAACGTCTCAAGCGCCTGGACGATCTCATCTATTCTAGGATCGCTGATTTCTGCTACACCACTACTGGCCTGCAGCGGTACTCTCTCTCTCTCTTTCTCTCTCTCTCTCTCTCTCTCTCTTACTAGCCTGAGCTGGTGCTCTACCTTGGGTACTAACCTTAATCAGCATCCTATTCCAAGAAACGAATGAGACAGTCTTCTTCCGAGGAGTCCTCTGATCCGGAATTAAATAAGTAATAAATTAATTTAGAAATTGAGCAAAACATTAATTAAAGCAAACAATCAATCAATTAAAGCTAAACAAGCTTAATAGCACATAAATCGCAATTAGACAACGTTAAGCAAGATTAACCTAAACTAATCTTAACCATTTATCTAACCACCTATCTTAGAGCTAATATAACTCAATTAAACCTCCTAAACCAAGATTAAACCTCCTAAACCAGGATTAGTCCTAACTAAACCAACCCTAAGCAAGTTTAGGCACTAATTGACAGATTAAGAGCTAAACTCACCCGTTAAGTGGGTCAGAGACACAGACGCAGCGGTGGCAACGAAGGTGACACACAAGAACCTCAACCACGATGATCCAAGATGGTCCCAAGGCTAAAACGACAGCCACAAACTCTTACCTCTCACTACAACTCTAGAAAATTGGATTGTAAAGGTGGGAAAGGAGCTAAAAGGGTTGGCTAAAGCTTCGGCAAGCGGCTAGCTGGCGATTGGCGGCACCCTAAGGGTTAAGAGGGACTTGTTAGTGGTTGGGTTGGGTGGAGGCTAGGTCGGAACAGGAGGAAAATAATTGCAAAGGCGAAACAGGCGGAGTAGTGCAGGGACCAAGCGGTCAGATTGGCGTTCGCTTCTAGTCGGCTGGCAAGTCAGCCAGCGGCTTTGACTGGCGAACGTCCACCTCAGGTCGTACGGATTGGATGTCTTGAGCATGGTGGTGGGTAGCACGAGCGCTGATTCGCACGTGAAGGCAACAATTAACTCAGGTTTATGAAGGAAGGTCAGTAGGAGAAGGAGGAAGGAAGGAAACTGGGGAGAGAGGGGGTTGCGAATTTCTGGGTTGAAGAGGAGGAGAGAGAGAGAAGAGAGAGCTGGTTGTCTTCCTCATTATGGCCCTTCAATGCTTGCTCCAACTTCCCATGCAAGTGACATCATCTTCTCTCTCTCTTTTTGCCTTTATCCACATAATATGTAGGGGCAAAATGGTCATTTCCACCTTGCACATTTACCAAATTACCCTTGGGCTGAAAATGAAGAGTGGGCCTAAGGAACGGGCTTGGGAATTGATTAGGCTCAAAATGGCTCAAGGCTAGATAATTGGCTTGGAAGATAAAATGGTTGGTTGGGCCAATGGGCTCACTTGCTTGCCTTGAGCCTACCATGGTGTTTGTCCCACCTTGGGCTTAAGGCCCACACCGACCTTGCTTAGCCCACCTCTTCACAGGCTTGATTCCTCGGTTCGTAAGTCCTTTTTCCCAGCATTCGGCTTGATTGGCACTACTAATTGTCGAAGTAGCATCATCCAAAGTCCATCCCAGACGTTCTCGAACATTTGAAGTCCAATCTTGGATTCTCATACCATGTCAATTTCGCCAGAATGTCATTTTGGTACAACTCAGACTAATAGGCGACTTCAAGGATTCAAGCATGACTGACTCGTGCCAAACCACGTTTAAGACATCTTGACACATGGACGTCCTTAACTACATGAAATTGTGGAGGTTTGATTCTTATTTCAAAGTACACGATTACTGAGGATCGACATAGGGTCGTTTGCAGGCTCGATAATAGTAAATGGAATCACCCGTCGTTCCATTATATTCTGTCCGCGAATCAACTTCTAGTCGTCTCTAAAATCGGCCTGCGTATCTATAGGATCATCCTCATGCAAGTCTCACAGTCAAGTCGTTTTTCCAGGTCAAGTTCCTTAGTTGCACGAGTTCTGTCCTCATTAGCCTTTCCCTTCATGGTTAGTATCTTGAGAGTTATCAATTCCGAGTGAGATCAACCAACAATGTATTGACGAAATTCACATTCATTCATCCCTTAGAGGGCTCAAATTTTAGGATGTCATAGTTTGTCATGGACAAGTTCACTAAACATGACATACATAAAACGATTGGCGACATGGAAGCTTTTTAGCGGGGTCAATGTCTAATCGTTCATGCTTTGGTTAGGTGTAAGATCCTTAGACCTTTTGGCTCGATGCTGACTTGTATGTTAAATGGCTGTGGTTCACAAGTGCGCATATTGACACTTTGTCGAACCATCTCTATACTTGATGGTCATAGTTTGTTCACATATGAAGGCACACGCGTGCACGATATGGAATCTATCTTCTTGTTATATATAAATATACAAGATTGATGTCCTATGCAATCTAATTGTGACATTATATTGAAATCTTCGGCCGGGATTGTAATCAAGAATGAATGGTTCATGTCTCGAATTCATTCTCGAAGAAATAAATGTCAATTAGATTTGTGCATATGATCGAATTGGTGGCTTGACCAATAGTTCTATGGCCTTTGTTCAATCGAGACATGGTGAGATAGAATGATCAAATTACATAGTCACCAAAGCTAATAGGTTCATTATGTTCTGAAAAAATTTCACACTATTTAGGTAGCCATGATATATTACTAGATGTCACTCATGGTTTGCAAGAATAGGAGATAGATCTGGACAATCGGTTCTCTTGGTTGTGCTAATGTGTTATTACAAGTCTTGCTACCAATTCCATGATGAATCTAGGGAAGTCACAAACTCTAATGCGGGTTTCAGACTTTACGAATGAATCAAAGCTCTGAAGCGTGTTTAGATTCAATGACTAAATTAATAATCTGAAGTGAGTTTAGAATTAATAGTTGCGTTAATGATCTGAAGTGAGTTCAGAGTTAATTACATCATTAATGATCTAAAGTGAATTTAGAATCAATAGCCAAATTAATGATCTGAAATATTTTCAGACTTAATGGCTAAATTAAAGATTTGAAACGTTATTCAGATGTAGCAGTCACATGAAGTTCTAAAACGGTTTTAGAACTTAATGGTTACATTAATGATCTGAAATAATTTCAGAATAAATGGACAGTTTAATGATCTGAAACGGTTTTAGATTAATGACCAATTAATACTCTAAAACAGTTTCAGAAGTAACGGCCAAATTAAGTATTTATGATAGTTACAAATGTAATACACATAATAAAGACTTGTAATGATTACAAATAAATGTCTGGAATAATGCTTTGTAATAGTTATATAGTTAATGCCCGAATTAGTATTTGTAACGGTATTAGAACTTATGTTCGTCAGGAGTTACGACTAAATTAATTCTAAAACAGTTTAGAGTTAATGTGCCGATTGAAATGTGATCTACTCTATCTATAAAAGATAATACAGAGAGCGGATCACTAGATGATGGACGATCGACAATTGACAATCGATAATTGAGAGTGCTAATACTGATAAACAAAACACTCACACGAGAGCAATTGCTAGCACAATTGTAGTTGTGAGGTCTATCAATTTTTCTCTTCTGTTCAACATGAGAATTAGTGGTGTGTCTGAACTAGAGGCTCGACACTTATGGGGTTGGATTTGAAGAATGTTAGAGCCTATGAATAGATCAAATGTTCTGCATCTGAAGAATGTCAGAACTAGTAATATCGGAAGACATCAAACGTTCGTGGTCAATAATCCAAGAACATCATATTCGGTGTTACCGGAAGGTGTTAAACGTTCACGGTTAGAGTCTAAAGAACGTTAGAACTACGGTTGCGAGGACATCAGACATTTGTGTTTAGAACCCAAAGAAACTTTTGAACCAAATTTTGGAGCATGATACAAAGTTAATATGATAAGCCCATTTATCTCTTCTATGCATTTTTGTTAAAATGCACGTAAATGCTATGGAAACATGTGTATAAGTGTTTTTACTTCTGCTGCGATCAAACTTTTGGTCATAATTTACTTATGCATGTATGCTTGTTATCAAAACAAACACCAATAGACGCTTCATTGATACAACTCTTGCCATTGATTATCAAATTACACACGTTCCTATTAATAGTGCAACAGGTCTAGAAAATATTCTCCCTTTGCCGGTCCACGTTTAGATTAATTATATAGAGTGCAAAGCTCTCATGATAATGAGCAATTCTCCTTCCTCTGGCTACTGGATGATTTCATTTTCCTCCTTAGATTCAGAGTCAACCTAGTCTGTCTTGTATTGATTCTCAAAGTTGATATTTTCGATTTTTTGAAGAGTTACAACTCTTCAATTATGATAACCTTGGCACTAGAAACATTTTTGAACACTTCCTTTGTTGGTCTCTTTAGGGAGTTCTTTCATAGACTCCATGGCTTTCTCTTTGCCTTTGTTTTTGTCAACGTACTCTCTACCTTACTAGAAGAAATACCCTTAAAGAAGGCTGTCCATCTTGTCGATGATTTAGTCGACAATCCCTTGCCAAAATTCGGTTGTTTCTCCACCTTCTTGGCTAGTTTACAAACATCTTCGAAAGATTAATATGATGGAAGCTCAACTAAATTGATGATTTCTCTATTCAAACTACCAAAGAAACGAGCGATGGTCTACTCTGGCAATTCTAGAATGCCGTGTCTCATAAGGAGTTGTTCAAACTCCCTAATGTATTCTTCAACATTTATTTTGCACTACTGGAGGGAATTTGTTTTTAGGAATAGGTCTTACTTGAGTTCTTGGGCAAGAAACTCTTCTTCATAAGTTTCTTGAGTTCTTCCTAAGATTTGATTCAACTCTTTTCATCTCAAACTCTCTAGTTCTTTAAGTTTTCCCTCGAAGTGTGGCGTATTTCTTCATTTGGAGAATGGCAACCTTGCAACGTTTTTCGTCTGACTATTGAGTGGAAGTTGAATACTCATTTGATATCATGAAGCCAATTGATAATGTCGTATGAATTGAGTTTTCCCTTAAATTCTAGAGCTTCCACTTTTACATGATCATTCTCCACATGCCTTCTTCTTCTCAAACTCGGTTATTTGAATCACTAAAGTTACTTCTAGTGTCGCTAGATACATCACCATTATTTTGATGAGGATCTAGATCGGCATAACATGGTTGTGTGTCGGTGCTGGCTTCTACATCGCATAATTCTCCAAGAGGCTAAGGGCTCATTCCATCTATTATTAAAGCTTTGTTATGTTACGGTCACACCTTTCATTGTGTACTCGCTCCAAAGTTAAGCCTTTTGGAATCAGATTGTACGAAAATATGAGATGATGTGGGATATAAGTAAGAGAATGAATCACTCAAAATGAGTTCAATTTGGAGCTTTGATACCAATCTGATGCGGATGCAAGGGCTGGCAAGTTATGTTTTGAGTGCTGTCAATGGAATCACGTATAGGTTAGAGTGTATTGAATGAAAATTCATGGATAAATGTAGTTGTAGGATAGATTACGATCACCACCAAGGCATAAAGGACGAAGCACCAGCGAAAGAAGAAGATTGAGATCGATGAAGACCACCACCAAGGCTTAAAGGATAAACCATCTGCCAAGGATAAGGGATCTTGAAATAGAAGAAGCTCATCACCAAGGCCTAAAGGACAAACCACTACCTAAGAATAAAGGGCTTCTTCGCTTACCACCAATGAGTAATTCACTCTCTAAGGATAAAGAAATTGGGATAAGAGTAATCCACTCTCCAAAGATATATACTCACATAGAGGAAAATTTCATATATTTTTAAGTGTTCTATCCTTACAATGAGATTACACCTCAATTTATGGAGATATTGCTAAGAAAAAACGAATAAACTCTTGGGGAAATGACCTAATTATGACTCTTAAAAGCAACGCCTAAATAAAGGCTCATAAAAAGCTGTGAATGAATAGACTTAAATGTGTATGACTAATTAGTACATGCATTGAAACTCGATAAGACTCTCTAAATTCATGCATCAATCTTGAAAGGCGAATACTTAATGTAAACTGTAGAAATCAACCAAAATAGCTTCGTGTCGTTAGTTTGTCAAATAGGGAATCTCAAAATCTGCAATAAGTTTGGTAAAATGACAACTTCGTGAAATAATATGCAACTTCTTCCTTAAACCCACATGATTAAATTGCGGCAAAAATTGGCTTTTGTTTGCATGAATAGCAAATGGGTTAGTTTATTTTTTTTTTGTCAGTCCTACTCCATTCCTACTCTACACTCACCCTCAGACTTTTGCCCTACCTCTTGCAAGACGTGGGAGTCGAAACCCACTCCTGAAACTTACGCGTCCCCACCCTATCCCTCCTTGAGAATGTGGGGATTTGAATCCCTCACCTCCTCCTTCCATGTTGGAAGAGTGGCCACTGGGGCGAATCCCAGTGGTTAAATGGGTTAGTTCAATCGACAAAATATGAGTGGAACTTGAGGGTTGATTGATAGTTCCCAATGCTCCCACATCATCAAAGAAAAGAGCCTTTGCATAGGCCAGGGATTCGGGTTTTTTCAAGATAATAATGAATTTATAACTTTACTATTTTAGACCAAAAAAAAAAAAAATGTTGACCGTCTCATCCTAGGAAATTAAGATATCACTCTCTCTTATTTTCATATAATTGAAATTTCCGAGGATCACAACTTTATTTCCTCCAAATTTGATTAAATGATGCAATCTTTCCAAGTTTGACTTCCCCTTATGCTCTGCACATGTGATTTATTGGCCATATGGGATATTCAATGGGTGTAGTCAAATTTCATATTCAATTTTGATAATTAAATTGAGTTTAGGGCCTTCCTACTCAAACCCTTTCAGCACCAAACTAATTAAAATATAATTTATATAGGCCTATAACTATTAAATGTTCCTAATAGCTATAATTCAATGTAAAATTATTTTTGTTTTAGGAGTTAGGGTCGACTCCTAATTTTCTTATGTAGTTGATGACTAAATAGAGTCACCAAAATTTATGTGTCGATATAATCAAATATAAAAAAAATTATATTATAAGCTAATGAAATTTTAATTTGTTGGTCATAAGTTAAATTCTTCAATTTGACCAAAGAAGTCAACCTTTGACCATTTTATGAAAATTTGAAATATAAAAGCATAATTTGATGTGCTTATGTTAAATTGACACTTATGTGCAATTTTGATATGTTTTGTAGAATTTTGGTTTTTTTTTTTTTTATTGAGTTTGGACTTATAATTAACTCTTTAACTTTGACCAAAAAGTTAACTCTTGATTTACTGAGAAAATCATGCCTAATTACTTATGGAATGCAATGCTCCTGATTACCGCATGCAATTGTGATACTATAGACATTTTATCTAAATGTTTTCTTGGTCAAGAAACGAATCTTGTCTTGACACATCAGCAATATTCAAGAAAAATTGATTGGAATGACTATATTGGATTTTCATGCAAATGGTTAACAGTAAATAAAATTAATAGTTTATGACTAAATTGGCATCTATATAATTGATTTAGGACCAATTGAGTAATTTTTCCTCAAATAATTCTTCGAGCAGCTTGAGCAAGTTGATGTGGATGAGAATGTGAACCTTGAGTCTATCGAGTAGCTTTTGTTTTCCCTTGTGCGTGGAAGTATGATTATGTTTTTCTTGCTGGAGCAATTTGAAAAGTTATGTGATAGAAGGTTTTTGTTTTTTTTTCGGCAATTGTTGATCATATGTCTGTGTATTAAAGGCGATGGATTGAATATCTTCATATGCATTATCGTTGAATTTGTGAGCAATTTAAAAATTGACAAAATAATATGCTAAAATTAAAGATTAAAATCAGGGAATTCTCAAAGGTGAGAAAAAAAAATCAAAGACGACGAAATTAATTCCATCCGTACAGGCTAAGTTCATCACCCTGGGGGCTACAACACTGACGAAATCTAATCCGTAACCAAAACCTTTAGCGAATTAGAACCCACGACAGTTGAGAATAAATAAAACTGTGCGAAAAAAAGTAATTGTGTATGTTTTGATATTTTTATAATGAGGATACATAAGTCTATTTATAAGTTTCATGAGATGGCTATTGAAGGTAACATATTAATCAGGGATGTGCACTGTTAAATGAGACATATACATAATGCTAAGATATATATATATATATATATAATTTAGTAAATATTTTAATATTGCTAACACGATTAATTTCTCTGTCGCACATAGAACAATCTACCCGCCCACACACGCTGAACTATTAGAATAAAAAAGGTGCTCTTTGGTCACTCGCACTCTGCCAAAAGAGTATTGGTGATAGGAAAATGAGTATTAAAAACAACTAGAGGGGCACTTTGTAGGAAAATATATGGTGGAATGGTGATTTGGGTTGGGAGGGTCCCGTAAGAGCAAAAGTAAAAAGTCCATATATATTAAAGGTAGTATGATTTTTTTCTATTGTTTGATATTACTTCCATAAGAATTTGCTTGTCGAAAAGAGAAATTTTCAAGAAATCTAATGTTTTTCTACGATGGCAATCAAAATTATGGAAATATTGTTAGGTAGATGAAATTTAATTAAATTAAACATTCATGAGTAAGAATTTTTTTTGAAAATTTTAGTGAAAGATCATTATTTTGGATTGACAAAAGTTAATGTCATTTATGAACAACTTACAAAAATCTATGAAGATACCTTATTGTGCACCATACGTTTAGTGTATTCCTAGATATTCCTCTAATGTTTTCGATTCTCTATATAAAAGTATCTTGCCAATATAATAAAGTAAAAAGATAAATTTTTTGATATAATAAATGAAGAGATTGATATATATATATATATATATATATATAAGATTTGATAAATTTAAGACTAATCAAATAATGAAAAGTTCACCAAGCAAGTGAGCTTTTGAAATAAGAGGAATAAAAAAAATAAGTAAGTTTTTATAAGATCAATCATGAAGAAGGGTTTTTTTTTAGTTTATACTATATAAAAAAAAATGTCTTTTTTTCTTACTATTAGCGAGATAATTTTACATGAAACATGTAAAATGTTATAGGAATACCTAAGCATGCCCCTTTCTTTAATATGCTAAAAAAAAGACATATGAAATGTTTAATTGTGGTAATTATCCTAAATAGATAGGGAAAAATGAGGAAAAAAGGAGCGGGGCCATGATTTTTAAATAGAAATTGAAAGATTGAGGGCAGGTTTGTATTTTTAGGAAACAAAAGGTGTGGATATAGTAATTTAGGAGTGGAAATAGTGCTGCCCATATATATTAGTTGAAATAAATTTTGTGCCATTGTTGCCAATGAGTCCGTATTTTTCAATGAAAAACCCCCTTTTTTCTTAGTTGGGGGGAGGGGGGGGGGGTAGTAGCAGCAACGTCTTAATGGGAAATGTTTAATGCAAGACAATATGGATGAATAACATTATTTGCTTTTGTTAATTGCTTACCATATCAAATTTCTGTTAAATAGGTCTTAATAATGAAAAGGTGGTTAACAAGAATGCAACTGAGATGGAAACTAGTGATGGTGATCGTAACGATGGTCCCTAATTGCCGTCATTGGCCGTAATGGCGATGGACACAGTGGTGGTGCTGGCTAGCTATGGTGGCTGACACTGTGGTGGCTATAGTGGCATCACTGGTAGGCCAGTGGTGGCGATGGTCGACCGTGGCGATGGCCAACGGTGGTGAAATCATTGATGGTGCTCAGGAAGCTGCTTTTCTTATTATTTTGGCGGAGAAGAGGACAGGGAGGGTGGTTTGGCATTTTGACCTTCCGCTCTGAAACAGAGTGCCATTTTCCAGAAAGAAATCCAGTTAAACAATTCTCCTTTACTACAAATTAAAATAAAAGAAAAGGTACCTTCAAACAACCGATTTTCCACGAGATAAAGTAGCCCACTTTTAGCCTGAATCCTTATGGGATTCAAAATCTTTCAATCCCTATAGCACATCGTGGGAAAGGACATGAGAAAATGTGTTTTTTAACCACACAAAGTGGGGGGGAAAAGATGCGTGAGGCTGTTACATCGTTCTGGGACGATAGTGTCTATTGTGGTGGTTGGTGCCGACTTTCATCACGCAAAACTCAGGCTCGATAGGACGTAAAATAAGGCAAGCAAAAGGACGTGGTTCTTCCACTTACTAAATAGTAGGACATGGGCATCAATTGCTTTCATGTGGGTTTTTTTAATGGACTGAAAACGGCTTCAGTGCTTATTTTGGGCTTTTGTTAGGCAACTAAGAAAGGATAATATCCAGCTTGCATGTTCTTATATGTTTTTTTTGTTCTGGTGGGGAGTCGGTGCACTCGTTTTTAGCGGCGAGGCCACGTGGAGAGACTTTTTGAACCACTAGCTAGGTTTCATATGAACGAGCAGGCGTTGTGCTTACTAAGTGACTAGTCCACTCGTTTGTAGTG
This sequence comes from Eucalyptus camaldulensis, assembly GCA_019915185.1. Taxonomy (NCBI): domain Eukaryota; kingdom Viridiplantae; phylum Streptophyta; class Magnoliopsida; order Myrtales; family Myrtaceae; genus Eucalyptus; species Eucalyptus camaldulensis. The sequence goes on from JAHSVA010000008.1 coordinate 31,265,881, forward strand.
AAAAGGAACCCAGCCAAACATTGGATCGACATGTTGGGTAACTAGTCTACTTGTGTGATTCCGGCCATCCATGGAAAGACATCATTGGTGACTACTAGTCTACTTGCTTATTAACAATTGAGCGAACATATACCGATCAAATTCCTCTACTTTTAGATATCTTTGAGATCTCAACACATCCACAATAAATAAATTCAACGGTTTGGATCGATTATAATTATCCCTTTTTCCTTAATTCTTTTTCCCCCATCTTTCTTCTTTCTCATTTTGCCCTTGTCCTTCTCACCCAAGCCCACTAGCCACGATGCTCGAGTACGCCAAGCCCAGTAGCTACGACCGAGACTCTAGCCGCACCCCTGCCGCCGTCGCTGTCTCCATCACCCATTCCGATGCACTCAATGTGCCATCATTACCTCTGCATTGTGCCCGTGCACACACTGGGGTCAAGTATGGGTTTGCGACGCCGAACCCAATCTCGCCGAGCCCAAGCTCAAGCCTGGGCATCAATGGTGAGGGGTTGGCGACCTCAGTGGTCACTAGGTCAGACCACGAGCTTTCCTCTATCCTCGACAAGGACAGGGGAAAAGGCAGAGAGCTCTCACCGCCACCGTCGAGGTAGTTGCAATCTCGATCATAGTGAGGTGGCAACCACCAAGTTAGGAACTGGGAAGGCAAGGACAAACTATGGAGTAGGGGCTACGATCACGAGCTAGATGGCAACAAAGAGGCACAGATATCGCAACCTTTCCAAAGGAGAACCACTAAGGCGAACCACTTGAAGAAAAGCTAATGGATTATTAAGCCTGAAAACTTGGTATAGGTTCTCCCAAGCCCCTCAATTGCAACTTGATACCCTATTTAATTGATTGAGCATATCAATCAATTTATTTAGGAGTTGCCCCTAATAAGTTATTGATAAGTTGATTCGACACTTAAGTACAATATGGGGGTGCACTTTCTTTCTACAACCCCATTTATGTGAGGACTTAATTATACTAAATAAATCTAACATCTTTTCGAAACCTTTTCTCCTAAAAAATATTTTGTAGGTAATTTTGATTAATTTTAATCATAGACCAATAATATGTGATGAATGTTCATATGAGTGCTCAACCATTAAAGTAACACTCAATAATCAAAGCATTGAACAACTAAGTTGGTAGAAAAACAAGAATGCAAACACCACGAATTAATTAAATTTCTAAGTATAAGTAAAACTGTAACGACCCCGACTCCATTCCTAGGGTCACGAATGATGGGGGTTATTCTCGTGATGTCCCAAGTACGCCACCATTCTATTTCCTTTTTATATTTTCATTGAGCACATGCAAAAGCATTACAAACAACACCAAGACAACAACAAACAGCAAGGAAGACAACTGTTTATAAACATAGAATTACATCAATTATATTTACAAACCCTTCTATTTTAGGCCGATATATGTATAATCACAACATCTTGAAAAGGTCGGGATAAACCTCAGCTCTTCCAGCAAGACTGTAACTCCTCCATGCTTACAATTCTGAAAAAACAACAGGTTGGGTCATGGACTCAGTAAATAAAACCACTAAATTATGGTTAGGATGGCACCTCATCACCAAACCGAAACTTGCAAGTCTCGACTTCGAATAAGTGCCGATGACAAATCAACAATATAACACACATTTTACCTTGCCTAAAACAAGCAAGAGTCCTCGAATTCTTATAAAACAAACATGGCCAAGAACATATAATAGCATACAAGACATGCACGTGACTCTCAAGACACGAATAATAGTGTATATAATATGTACATGACTTTCAAGACCCAAATATGAGCTTATAAAATATGCACATGACTTTCAAGACCCAAATAGAAGCTTATAAAATATGCACGTGACTTTCAAGGTCAAGGCAAGGGAAAATAACATATGCACATGAATATTATAGGATCAACTGAAATGCATTAGTTCTTCGGGAATCCACTGGGCATCATCTTGAAATCCATCAATGACGGCATCGTCCTGAAATCCATCAGTGACAGCATTGCACCGAAATCCATCGGCGGTTGCAACATCCCGAAATCCATCGGTGACGGCATTGCACTGAAATCCATCGGTGACGGCAACATCCCGAAATCCATCGGTGGCAGCAATGTCTTGAAATCCATCGGTGACGGCAATGTCCCGAAATCCATCGGTGACAGCTAGTTTCTTTGTGTGACCACACAAGCAAGCATTTACACAAGTTCAAATCTTATCTTTGATCGTTAGCCCTTGTAAGAAAAACCCAAAGGCATGCTTATGCAAGTGTGTGTCATGACCTAGCAAAAATAAACCAGCAAGTGTGTGTCATGACCTAGCAAAAATAAACCGAATGATAAAAACCGAGCGCGTACATTACTTGTGGCTTGAGCCGACCCATGTTAGTGCCAGCTTGGAACCACACAAGGCTCAGAGTTGGCACATCTTAATAATGACCCAAGACTAAGCAAGGCCCGTATTGTCACGCTTCAATACTGGTCTCACAACCAAGCAGAAATCCATCGTGACTTGGGGTGTACTCACATGTGGATAATTATAACATGAATAAATCATACAAAAGACACTTGACGATATCATACACATGGTAGAACATGAGTGAGTTAATGTTCAATTCAATAATTTAACACGTCGCCCTAGCCAAGAGTTAGGGGTTCTACTTACCTTCGATGAACCTCGATGAACTATAAGTGGTTTTACCAAGAGAGGATCATCTTGTGAGGTAGTGGGCGAGCAAGGCCGAGAGAGGAAATGGTGGAAATGAATGGGAGCTTCTCCTATTTATAGGCCAAGCTTCATTAATGACCATAACTTATTTTTTAAGGAAGATCCGATCGTCATGATTACTAAATCTTCTCCTTGCCACCTAAGTTAGTGAGTCATACCTTCATTTAAGGACTAACCTCCAAGAACACATGCTACTTATTCTCCAAGCCACTCCTAATTGGTCCACCTAAGCTTGTGAGTCATCATTTCATCATAACTTGGCCTAACTTAATCTCTAAGGAAAATCTTGTGCAATGATAATCAAATCCTCAAATGGCCACCAAAGCTAGTGATTCATCCCTTCATTTAATGCCTAAGATATGGCCATCATAAGTCTTAGATTTTTGGCACATTTTTCATGGCTTTTCTTGCTCATTAAACCAAGCATTCTAAAACCTTCGAGGTATGGTTCACTTAAGCCATAAATCACTAACTTATTTACCAAGACAAATATTTTGGCATTATTACATAATATTAAGATGGACACCTAAGATGTTGACAAGGCTTCCTCCACAAGTTAGGTGTGCAGGCCCCCTTCCCCTCCAAGTTGGGCATGTGATTCTCCCATTCTAACGCGAAAACAGTTTTGAGTAACTTTCGAAAACAGTTTTGAGTAACTTTTGAAATCAATACCATTACCTTATTAAACAGGCTTCGAAAATTATAAAATTTTATTTTGTTGTAGAGAAGACCTTAGAAAACATTTTTCATGAGAAATCCAAGGCAAACACATTCTGTGGGAAGAGCAACAAATTATTGAACACAACCCAAAAATTCGTTTGTTGAGCATATTCAACGGTTATAGTGAGAGACTCATTTTGAAATCCAAATATTCACAGAACTCTTTGAAATTTTAATGAGTTGTAGATATGAATGTTATTTAAAAATTTTGTGATAAAGCTTGTCTAAATTCAAAAGTAATTATTTTATAAAAATTCGAGGAAGCAACTTGGTTACCGTTTTCACTATATTGGGCGGGTTCTATATGGTAATTGACTGGGCCTTCTCCCCCAACCTTTTCATCTCAGAAAAATATAAAATTTAAGTATGCTATACGATATGATGTTTTGAACAAATTTAATTAAGGAAGTTTCTCCAAATTCAAAACAAAAAGAGGTCTATAAAATTGGAAAGTAGGAAAGGTTTAGTAGTTTCGAAAAACTAGGAAGTCAAAACCTATGAAAGTCAAGATGGCAAATCTATGGTGGAGAGCGGTGCTCAACTTGGCTTGCAAGATCACTTGCTATCATTTCCTTAGGTCATGAGTCACCCTTCCTTCATTAATAACTTTGGACACATAAGCCTCCACACTCATCATCCTCATTTAATGCTTTTCACACTTTTTAACACTTTTTCACACTTGTTTACATTTATTTTCTAGAAAGGTTTGACTAATCCAATGCATATCTAGCTTAGCCTCCTAGTCGAGACCAAAATAAAAGTCAAAATTGAGGATGTTACAAAAACACTAAAATACTATACCTAATCTAGCCATAATTTTATTAACTAATTAACCAAACCTAATTAATTCTCTTTTCTGGTTTTTTTCTTTTATTTATAAAAACTATTCCTATGAGTTTCTAACCTAGGTTTAACATGCATAATTTGTTACTCAAATGACATGTGATGGGACCTAATTCTAGTGACAGGCAAAAATTAATCTAAACTATTTTAGTATGAGATGCATTACAAAATAAATTACCATAAATATGCAATCACTATATGACATGGAATTGATGGCATGGCATAGATGGTGACATGACAATAACATGGGAAACATGACAACATGGCACACTAACATAGCATGCATGATTACAAGGCATGATGACATGGCACATAAAAATGACGTGACAAGATGACATGGCACATATAGATGACATGGCATATGACAAGCATGCGACATGGCATGACATGGCAAGATAACATGGCAAGTAGTGATGCATGGGTATTCCAACTAATTCTATATGATATGCACTTGCTATTTTTTTATTATGTTTCTATTAAATCTCGGAATAAATAAATAATAGGGATAAACCACCTAAACATCCAACTTGAATTAAAAAATTGTCTAAGTTAAATCCTATTACAATTTGGAAACTTATTTTAAATTACTAGATAGTATTAACATGCAATCTTATCTAGAAAAGTAATCTCATCTACGAAGGATTGCAATCTTTTTGTATATTTTAAACATGAAAGTTGAGCAACAAGATAAGCTCAAAACTCATGAAAGATATCCATTCAACTTGAAATTGGGAAACAAATAAATCGACAATTCGAGCTAAATATCTTTATGGAGATAATAAGACTAGAAGTATCATAAATTTTGTACGACACTTACTTAAGTGTCGTATTTGATTAAAATTGTTCACTTGAGTGCCTATTTCAACAATTCTTCCCATGTAGATTTTTTACTTAATTTTTCATTCTATGGCTTTTTTAAATGAAATTGAAATCCAACGTATAAAATCTTCATCCAACGTGGCAGGAGCATCAAAGAAATAGAAAATATTTAAAAGAAGAATTTCTAGCTAATTTTAGTAATCTGAAGAACGCTTGGAGTTGTAGCCTTTGCTTCTCGGTTGAGTCCTTGGAAGCATCGAAATGGGAAGCTAATGGCTTGTTTGGTAACTGTTATGTTTCCGGAACAATTTTTGATAAAAAATAATTCTGTTCCCAGATGAATTTCTAAGCATTTAAATGTGTTTAATAATTGCTCAAAATATCTATTCTCGGAATAGAATTGCATTTGGCATCACTCTAAAAAATTCTATTCCACAGCATTATCTTTTAAATTTTTAATAATTTTATTGTTACTTTTATTGTTCTTTTTTTCTTATTTTCCTTCTATTCTTCTTCAAGCTTTGGCCAGTCGCTAGCCTTGAGATGATTGGCAACCAGCTAGACAAATGTCAGCGACCTCATTAGAGCGTTTCCGGCTCTCGATAGGGTCGTGCCTCATTGGTTGAGCCTCGCCTAGCTATGCGAGACTCGTCAGTGGCTAAGCGAGCCTCTGGCAAGCTTGTTAGATCTCGCCAACAAATCGACGGCAATCGTTGGTGGTTGACAATAGAGGTGGTGGAAGAATAAGAGAGAAGGAATGAGAAAAAGAAGAAAAGAAGATGACCTAAGAGAAAAAAGAAATTTGGGTTGGCTTGATTATGGAATTATTCCCAAGAATAAAGAAGTGATTTTTTTTTTTTACTTATTGATTTTATTCCAAAATTGTTTTTAAGAACAAAAAATTTATCAAATGGATTTCTATTCTTTTTTGTTCTCGAAAACAAGAGAATAAAATTGGTTATTGTTTGGTTGATTGCTAAATAGATCCTTAATAAGCTCTCTTCCATTGTGTTGCCACCAATAGATGTCAACAGCAACGGTAGCGAAAACTCGGCCATAGATTCCTCTATTGCCATCACCAGGCCCAAGACCAAGAAACGCTGGAATGACTACCTAAAGTTGCTCATATCTCTCTTTTCCGCCACCACCTCAACCACTCGCTCATTCCTCCTCCATGACAACCTACAATCTGTTCCATTCCTAGACTCCTTGAATCCCACTTCCACTTAACCTCCTTCTCCCTTGACTATCTCATCTCTCTCCTCTCACTCCCACCGCGACCAAAACTGTAACATCCTCGATTTTGAGCCCTTAAGTATTGGCCATAAAGTCCTAAATGGATTGACCATAGGCCATTGGCCATGGATCAATCATTTCAATCGGTAAGGAATCAAGGATCGGTCATGGTCTGACCAACCAATTGATTGACCGATCACGAAATGGTAGAGTTGTCGACCATGAATTTTCTACCAACCATATCGATGGGATAGGATCACCAGCTCATAAGATGATCTTTTGATCCAAAAGATTGGTCATGGGATGATTTTGGATTGGTGGATGGTCATGATTGGCCATAGTGCCTGGCTATAGGTGATTCGGCCTAGCTATGCACCAATACACGAACGATCAAATGTGATTGTCTTCCAATAAAAAAATGCATCATTTTCTATTTAATTATTAGTGATCAAAAAGGATTCTTGAATTGGTGATGTTCGATCGTGTATTGGTAATGTACCGACCATGAGCCATATGAATGGATCGGGTGCCAACCGAAATGAGCTGAGGGATAGACTCGGCTATTCCATCACTAATTCTAAGGTCCATGAGTGCCCTAGTTTAGTACTAGGCCATGGGTAGCCTTAGGATTGACATTGACTGATCGAAGGACTGAGGACCGCCATTTAGGCTGAACGACCGTCCAAAGAAATGGTTTGGGCAAGCATGGGACGTGATGGCCGAACCTCAGGTGCATGTGATTTGGTTCTTTGAGGTGTACCTAATGATCCATTTCTCGCCCCGGAATCAACTAGGACGATAGAATTCTCTAGACCGCCTTCTTGAGGAAGGAAATGATAAAGTAAAATGAGAATTCTAGAATCTCTTCATTAAATGAAGGAGATGAGGTGTCCCTTTACTTTTCAAAGGTCATGATTGTGGGCCAAAATATCTTGGAAGTTCTAGAAAAAGTGGGACCCACATGGACCAATCTAAGAATGATACACAAGCTCTCACTAATGACCGAAGATTCTAGAATTGCTGAGTTAGCAACTATGGCACCATTATTGTCAAACTTCATTAAATGCTCATTAAATGTGGGGTATAGGTGGACCAATGGAAGAGAGAAAAGCGGGCCATCATTGATGATGCCTAGAAGCTAGATTGCCAAGCGAAGCCTTTTAACCATGACAACTCACTTTTTAGGTGTAATCATGAGGCAAGTAGACTTGCCACCCAAGGACTTTAGGTGGGACACTTGGAAAAATTAGAGTGGACCATTTGGCTTGAGAATTGCCTTGGAGAAGAAGTTAGTAATTCATGCTTAGGCATCCTTTAGAATCTTAGGTTATGATGAGCCTAAAGGATAGTCTTGGAAAACAAGGCAAGAGCCAACCAATTGAAGAGGACATTAGACATCAAAGGGGTTTATGTGACCCTTAGGACCATAGACACATCATGAGCCTAAGTTGAACTTTGGAGAGCAAGCCAATAGGTGGGTCAATAAAAAGATGGCAAGTGTTCTCTTAGGACCCTAGGCTTGTCACCTTGCAAAATAGGCTTGCCACCTTGATACCATAGTTGTGCCACTCTAAGAAACGTGATTGGACTGGTTAGATGAGTGATGATTAGCTTGGTATCTATAAATAGGAAGAGCTCCTATTCATTTCCACCACTTTAGCCCATTTTGCCATTCATGCCTACCTTCCTCCTCATTCTCCTTTCTCTCAGCCTTGCATCCTCAATCCATCAAGCTATATAAGTTGGTCCTCTAGGTTTACCAAGGTAAGTAAGGTTCCTCTTTCTCCTCTTGGATGGTAGATTTCATTGTTGAGGCTAGCTAAGTGCTCGCCCGTCAAGTCGTGGGTGGTGTCTAATGTCTTTTGTTTGGTTTTACTTGCAATTGTGTTTGGCCATGTGCTTGTGTCATGTACGTCCAAAAATGAAGCTAAGGTTCGCTCGAATTGAATTCATTGCAAGGCATGGCCGTCCAAACCATAAGGCCTTGAATAAGCATAAATAGTGTACCGGTTTCGAATCTCGCTTGGTGCGGGGATCACCCAAGGTCACAAGGTCCTAGATCGACATTGAGACATGCTAATTCTAAACCTTGATCGGTATAGGAATCGCCCAAATCCATGAGGTCTTGGTAAGACACAAAAGGGTGCTGATTCTAGGGTTCGGTTTAGTGTGGAGACCTTGTATTTGATGTTGAATCAAACTAGGAGCCGAGGATCATTCAAGGCACATGGTATGTTCACATCAGGTTGAGCCAAGGTCCCTCAATCTTAGGATCTTCACCTAAGTGAGGTGTACCCAAGCCTTAAAGTCACGCATCGGCATTGAAGTGTGCCGTTTCCGAGCCTTGTCCGATGTGGGGATTGACGCTAAGTGATTGGTTCAAGTTATGGACCAAGGATCATTCCTGGCATGTTTATTTGAGTAATGCAAGAACTCATGGCACACACGACCAAATGAGCATGCCTTTAGGTCATGCATGTGTTGGCTAAGAAAAAAGATAAGAACCGACTTGTGTGATACACTTGTGTGTGCGTGCAAAGAGGAAAAAACATCCGTTGTCACATCGTTGGCGGCGATATCTTGCATTGAATGGGATTTCCTGGTTGAGCTAGGAAGCTCCTGAAAGTATGGGAAGCCCTCCTGAGTATGGGATGCCTAGTCTAAGGCCGGATGCCCAGCTTGTGGTTGGAAGCCCTTAAAAGTATGGGAAGAACCATTGATATGGCTAATGAACTTATTGAACATGCTACTATGTGCTGATGATAAGCTTGTTTAGTGAAATGACTTATTTGGTAAGTTGAAAGTGGATCACATACAGATAGTCGAGAGATGATAATAAATTTGCGATTGATCTACTATTGATAGTGTTTACGTGCTGTACTTGTTAGGTTTTGATGATGAGATACTTTCCTAGTTGATAACTAGGAATTTTGCTTACTTAGTTTCCCCAAAACTCACCCCTCATCTTTCAGTCTTGTAGGTATGGGAGTCTTGCGTTAGTTTTAAGAGCTGTGGTCATGCTAGAGGAGATATGATTTCTCTTAGCCTATGTGAAAAACTTGTACTGTGCTGTAAAAAGAAAAGAGGGCCTGTAGAGAAAGGGCTTGTGAAAGTCTTAGTATAATATAAATCAGTGTGTTCTGTGTGATGTATGTCTCAGTCTTCTAGTTGTTGTTTGTCCGGGGAGTTATATGTTCACGTTTCCACATGTGCATGATAACAAGATAAAAAGAATTAAGATGGCGATAAGCTTGGGACTTCGTGAAAATAACCCTTGTTGCTTGTAACCCTAGAGATGTGGTTGGCGTCGTTACAAAAACCCCTCTCTCCTCATCACAAGATGGTTGGTTGATACAATCATGAACCACTTCTCCTACTTCTACCCCCTGTTGCGAATTTGATAAGTTGATTCTCCCCAATTTGAAGAATTGAGGTTCCATTGGGGTTCTTGAAAAAGGAAGCTGAATTTTGCCAACTTTCTTTTAAATTGGTTAGGGTTGTTCAATTAGTTGCATAAACGACGTCTTTTGCCTTCTCAATTGCCGGCTTCAACTTACCACTGAGCCATGTTGGATAATATATTCTTAACCAATGCCACATTAGATTTTATAGCGAGGGAAATCGTTGATGGCATTCAAGCAATCGGTTTTTAAAATTTCTTTCCCTCTAGTGAGCGAAAAATAAAAGTATTGACTTTCAAAGGAATGCTGTATGAATGTTATGGCATTCATAATATTTTTATTCCAATCAAATGTAAAGGATCCTAATCTAGTGTGTGTTGGGGGCGAGCATGAGGAATTAAATTCACTTAGTGTAGAAGCATTCAAACAAAGAAGGAATGATGCCCAAATAAAGGAGCCTCCAACTTGGGGAGAAAAGTTCAAAAATATTGTACTAATCATAATTGAACTTCCCTACAAAAACAACCTTTTGATGACCACAATGTGTATGCTTCCTAGGAGAGGGTAGCATTGTAGCATGCGATTCATGTTACTTGAGCAAAGTCGACCACAAAGAGGAAGTGGGAGTTACCTCCAGCCATTGATGAAGTCACAAATACATATGTAGGAGCTTGAATTGTCAAAAATAGGCACTTCTAGCCAATTGTTCTATCAACATTGATAGTGTGTTCTCTGATTATTGGATAATAAGAATAATGAGAATAATAAGAATGTTTGGCTTAGATGACCTATTTGTATCCTCATAGATATAGTCTTCCATCAAGATAAATCGAGGGAGGGACACCTGGAGTGCCATAACTTGGCACACCGGGACACTTAAGTGCCATAACTTTAAAATGGTACACTTAAGTGCCATCATCGGAGTAAAATGGGACACTTAAGTGCCAATCCGGCCAAAAACCGGTCAAAATGCAGACGTGGCCTTTTCTGGCGACTTGCTTAACTGATGTGGCAATTTTTTTAAAAAAAAAAAGCACACGTGGAGGAGGAAAACGACGTCGCCCCATCCACTGTGCATTTGGCTAAACTAAACGACGTCGTTTTTCGTTAGTGATAAACGATCTCGTTTGGTTTATTTGGATTTTAACATTTCGTCAATTCACACTAGGTCTGACGTCCTCTCCATCCATCGCCGTTCACAGCTCGCCGTTCGCAGGTGATCGCTCGCCGTCGTCGCTCGCCGTCGTCGAGCGCCGTCATCGCTCGCCGTCGTCGATTTGCTCAGGTTTTTTCTCTTCTTCCTCTCCCCTGTGGTGAAATTAGGGCTCCGACTCGTTTATTAGGGCTCGGACTTCAAATTTGGGGGTCGGCTAGGAAAGGTCAGGCTTGATGTGAGATTTATGACTGAGATGTAGTGCTACAATCCTATTGGGGGGTTCGAATTGACAGTTTAGGAGCGGCATTGAAATATAGGCATGGTGTAGGGCTCGGCGGGGGGAAAATTAGGGTTCAGTGTAGGGCTCGACGTCGCCTCATCCACTGTGATGTGTGATTCATTCAGGGTGTTGAATTGTGATGTGCGAAAGTAATTTGTAGTGGTCGGATGTGAAATGTGTGATGATTGGTGATTGTTAGGGTTCAGAGTATTGGACTTTGCACATGTTCGAATCGAAGGTTGTGGGGATGGGGAGTTCTGGATATTTTTTTTATAAATTGCATTGTTGAGGACCCATGCTGAGGAATCTCTCCATATTTTAAAGAAATGCGATGGCATAATCAAAGCAGTTGTCGGGTCCCATCTTTATTTTTATTTGTCCTTGTCCTGAGGCCTCTTGTTTTCAAGCTGCAGCTGTCGTCTGACCGCATCTTCCCTCTCTCTTCTTCTTTTCTTTTCTTTTCTTTAATAAAGAGTGTAGGGACCTCCACTTGCAATTGTCTATTCTTTGTGAATGTGGTCCCAAAAGTTAATTGTATATTTGTCCTCTTTTGTTGCAGAAATGGCGCATAAAGACTATGTTGCTGTCATCGTTTACTACGGTGGAGATTTTGTGATTGGGGAGGATGAGTGGGAGTATGAGGGGGGGAATGAGGGTACTATCTTTGTAGATATAAAGAAGGCATCTTATATTGGATTTGTTAGGGATATAGTGACATTTTTGCCTTGTAGAGTACAAAAGTTACTGTACTGTGTTCCTGGGAAAGGCTTGAGAGATGGTTTGAGAGTTTTGGAAGATGATAATGGTTTTAGGGATGTCTTATATCATTATCTTCATGGCGAAGAGGCGAAAGTGTTTGTTGAAAACAATAGTGAGGACGAAGATGATGACAGAGATACCACCCAAGTAGGAGAAGGAGGAGATGAAGTAGGTCATGATGGACAGGATGGGGAGGAGAGGGGCGCAGATGCTGTTCACCAGAGCGATTGTGACATGGGTGATGTCACCATCACTGAATTAGATTGGGAAGTAGCTGAATCCAGTGACGGTGATGATGACGATGACGATGAAGGGTTGGCGGCTGAAGCTGAAAATTTGTTAATCTTAAGTGACGCCGACGATGAGGAGCTTACACAGTCAAGGAAAAAACAAAGGGACTTTTTGTCAGATAGATTTGCAACTTTGCATGTAACTGTTCATCCAAACAGAGACGAAGGCCCTGCAGATGTTGGTGTTGCTGGCCAGGTCCTGGAGACAGATTATGAAGAAGAAAGCATCGACACCGCAACTTCCGAGGACGAAGTTGAAGAAGATCAACGAGCTGTGCATAGAAGGAAAAGTAAGTTTCCTTCCTATGATCCATCTGTTGCATCTCCTACTTTGTCAGTAGGTATGAAATTCCATGATGCGATACAATTTAGGGAAGCTATACTGAGTTCTTCCATTGCTGCACAAAGAAATATTGATTTCATTAGAAATACCAAGAAATTTGTAAGAGCTAGGTGTTCGCAGCAAAACTGTCCATGGAAGATTTACGGTGCATTTATTAAGAAGAGTGGGTCTTTTCAGATTAGAGCCTACCAAGAGGAACACACTTGTTCCATTAATTTTCAAAACAAAAGGGTAACAAGTGCATGGTTGACCAAGCACTTCTTCGATGTGATCAAGGTGATGCCCAACTTGAAACTTGCTAACTTTAGGATGCTGGTGAAGGAGCGTGTAGGCATCAATGTATCTAGGAATCAGTGCAAAAGAGCAAAGCAAAATGTGATAAAGGTACTTATTGGTCAATATGCTAAGGAATATGGGCAGGTGTGGGAGTATGCTTGGGAGTGTAGGCTGCAAAACTCTACAAGTAGAGTGTATGTAGAGGTGATTCAGAGACCGCTTCCTGATCATGGGACCAAGTTTGATAAGTTCTATGTGTGCTTTGATGCATGCAGACGAGGATTTTTAGCTGGTTGTAGACGGATTATAGGATTGGATGGCTGTTTCTTGAAGGGCTTGTGCAAGGGAGAATTATTGGCAACGATTGGAAGAGATGCCAATAACCAAATGTTCCCACTAGCTTGGGCTATTGTAAAGATTGAGAACAAGGACAATTGGTCCTGGTTCTTGAAAAATCTGATGGCTGACTTGGAGATAACAAACGGGGAAGGGTGGGCATTCACGAGCGACCAATAGAAGGTAATGCTTGTTTTTTGAAAAATTTAGTCAATAGTTTGCTTTGCTTTGTAATATGAACATGTAATTTGCTCTAGTATTTCTTACTTTGAATTATTGCAGGGATTGGTTCCGGCAGTAGCCGAGTTGTTGCCCCATGCTGAACATCGAATGTGTGCGCGGCACATATACGGAAATTGGGCAAAGAAGTATAAAGGGAATAAGCTGCAATTGCAATTTTGGCAATTAGCAAAGAGTGCAAACATGGCTGACTTTAGAATAGCCAAAGAAGGACTGCTTCAGTTGACAAAGGAAGGTTGTGCTACTCTATTTCAACTAGAACCGAAGCATTGGTGCAGGGCATTCTTCAGTGAGGAGTTCAAGTGCGATAACGTCGACAACAACATTTGTGAAGTATTTAATTCGAAGATAATAGATGCTAGATGCAAACCAGTCATCTCAATGCTTGAAGATATACGAGTTGCGGTTATGACTCGGCTGCAGAAACAAAGAGATGAGGCTGCAAAGTGGACAAGACAATATGGTCTTAGGATTGTGAAGAAATTGGATGAGAACTTGGCTGCAAGTACGCATTGTCATCCCATTTGGAATGGAGATGACGGATATGAGATAATGAAGGGTGCAGATAAGTATGTTGTCAATCTAGGAAGTAGGAAGTGTTCATGTAGAGCATGGCAAGTAAGTGGAATTCCATGTGCACATGCCATATGTGCCATCCAGTTGAAGGGCGACAATACATATGATTACATCGATGATTGGTACCATAAATCAAAATATCTTGCTTCCTATCAGTTCATGATGCAACCAATTAGAAGTAGCAAATTTTGGGAGCCCACGGATCATGAAGCACCTCAACCTTTGCCACTGAAGAAGACAATTGGAAGGCCAAAACGAAGACGAAGAATGGCCGAGGGAGAGGTCTCGGGTCAGCAAAGAATGAGCAGGCAGGGTGCAAAGATCACGTGCTCTTATTGTCGCCTAACAGGCCACAATATTAAAGGTTGTCAATTGAGGATGCAACAACGGTTGAGGCAAGGTGAAGGGCCTAGTGAAGAGACAGTTGGAGAAATGCATACAGCAGGGCCAAGTGAGTCGACTGTTCTTCAGTCAACAAGTAGAACCCCGGTAAGTCATGAAATTTATTTTATGTTTATGTTGCTTTCTTGTCGTTTATCATAAAAAAATGTACATAATATCCTATTTGGCCTTGTATGTAATGTGTTTGTTAGGTCACAAGAAGAACCTCAGTAAGTCATGAAACTGAACAGCCTGTTCGAAGAAGGCAAGGTAGAACACAGCCAGGTGAAGGATTGGCCCAAGCAGCATCACGGCCAGCTGAAGGATTAGCCCAAGCAGCATCACGGCCAATGCAGTCGACTGTTCTTCAGCAGCGAAAGAAATACCCAGTGCTAAATTCAACCAATTTGTATTCAGTTTTTATTATTATATGTCTCGATATTATATTTATGGTATATTTTGGCCTCTTTCTCAGGTTCGAAGAAAGCAAGTTGGAACTCAACTGCCAACTGAAGGGCCATCACAGGAGCCACCTCAAGGATCATCACAGGAGCCACCAGAAGAATCACTGCAAGGGGCACCACAAGTACCACCACCAGTACCACCAGAAGGCCTAACAGAAGGAGGTGTCACTGAAGTTGAAGGGCTACACAGAAGGACAACTAGAACAAGGCCAGGTGAAGGGGCAGGTACACAAAGGCCATCTAGAAGACGCCCATCACAATTGGTCGAAGAAGCCCCGGCTGTAGTTAAAGGGCCCAAGAAAGCAGGAAAAAGGGGCAACAAATCACAAGTTCCTGAAAGTGACGCCCCTATTCAAACAAGAGGGGCACTTGGGACGAGGTTAAGACAATATGGCTATGGCCTTTATACAGATGAGCATACTGGAACAGTCATTCTCAATGTAAGTTTTATTGGCTGCATTTAATTTAATTTATGCTGTAGATTTTTGCTAACAATTTATTGTTTTTTTTTAGCCTGGGAGAAGTTCAGAAGTTCTTATCTCAGGCCCAACTCAAGAATCGACGGCTGCACCAACAAAAAAGAAAACATCAACATCAACTGTGCCAACAAAAAATAAGAGAAAGAACCTAGCTCCAGCTCCAGCTCCTTTTGATTCAATTCGGCCTAGGACATTTGCAGCTCCATCTGAGTCAGTGGATACTGAGAAGGTTGAAGAAGAAGTTGCACGTCCAGTTAGAAAGAGTGCCAGAATTATGAATCAAGTGAAAGGCCCATCGAAAGGAGGACGAACATGGGGTGTCGTGCATATTGATTGATGAGATGAGATGTGATATTTGTGGATCTTAGGAGTAAAAACAGTCATGTAAACGATGATGTTGTCGTGCATATAGAAAGTCTCTGGATGGTTATCTTTTGTTTTGAAACTTTTCTTTAGTTTGTCATTCATTGATGTTGTCAGACTCAGACTTGATGAAATATCAATGAAATGATCTTGTGCTGCTTGTCAATTTATGTTGTTGTTTATCATGGATTCCGCTTTTACTTGTTGTTGCTGTTGTTGGTGTTCTGTGGTGATAGCTGGAGTGCTGGTGTATCTGGTGATGGTGGATGGTGATGTTTGGTGGTAGTCAATTTGTTCTTGGGGTGCTAATGTGGTGGCTGGGGTGCTGGTGTGGCTGGTGGTGATGCCTGGTGATTATTGGTTTGTGGTGGGGGTTATAGGCTTAAGCAGCTGCACCTACAAGGGTACAAGTGTGCAGTTTGCACATCTTACACCATGTGTACTGGTGCAAACTAGTGCAAGGCTAAGCTTGCACTAGTATCTTGTGCAGCAACACCACCAGCATTGTGGTGGCTGGAGCGCCTAGTGCGTAGTGTGGCTAGTGGTGATGGTTGGTGGTGTCGCCGGTGCTGGTGGCTGGCGCAATTTTTACAGAAAACCCACAAAAAAATTGGCACTTAACTGATCCTATTCTTAAAAAACTTGGCATTTAACTGTTCACTTTTAACTACAAGTGACACTTAACCGATCACTTTAACAATAACTTGACACTTAAGTGATCCTTTTTTCATCGCGACTAGCACTTACGTGATACTAAATACAACCTATGGCACTCGGGTAATCATTCATGTTTGTCTTGTGTATATGTTGGTCTGCATCAAAACAGAGAAGATGATTCTGCATCAAAACAGAGAAGACGATGGTAAACTTATGGCAAGTCCATACGACAGAACAAACAACAACAAAGCAACAATGATCTTGTTCCACAACAACACCATTTTTAACTATGGCAGTCGGAGAACTTTTTCTCATTTTCAAGTACTTTACATTTCATCATAAAGTACAATAAACAGCAAAACAACACCATAATACACGCTTGGTAACACTTTTGTTCAATTTTCATCATTGGAACTTCATTCTTGAAAGGTTTAGTTGAAGATGCTTGAGCGTGCATTGAGACTTCATTCTTCAAAAGTTTAACTGAAGACACTTGAGCTTGCATTGAGTCAACATCGTCCAAGTCGTCCACGAACACAGATGGAGATTGCTGTCTTTTATGAAGTAGATCCAATATCACCTCTGTCGCTCGGTCAGAGAACTTCTCATCGATCCATTTAAAGTATTTGCACTTCGACGCTTCTTTATATCGGGCGCATCCATAAAATCTTCTCCCAGGATTGATTTGAGTCCACGATGTTCTTCTTGGACTCGGTAACCCACAAAAACAGAAACGCTGACCTTCTCCTTCGCTTCGATGAGAGGAAATTGAGGCGGTGCTATGAGTCCTGCTCTCCATTTCCAAGATTCGACGAAGGAATTTTGGGCAAATGAAAATTAGGGTTCGAGACTTCAATTCGAGCACTTCAATAGGGATTTTGGCCGATTTAGGGTTTTAGATTTGGGGAATTTGGGGAGACGACGTCGTTTTTGGAAGATTTGGGGCTTTTATTATGCAGACGACGTCGTTTCTGGTGAGTGAGGGCCGACTCAGCTCTCCAGCGAGCCACGTTGGCAAAAAATAGTAATAAAATATTGCCACGTAGGATTTCCGGCAAGGGTCGCCGGAGGTGGCACTTAAGTGTCCCACTCGAAAAAAAAAGTGGCACTTAAGTGTACCGTTTTGAAGTTATGGCACCTAAGTGTCCCGGCGTGCCAAGTTATGGCACTTGTGGTGTACTTCTGCCAGATAAATCCAATGGATATGGGCAATCTCCATAGTTATCAACAATTAGATTTTGATAATAAAACCTCAATAAAATCTAATGTGGGAAATTTTTAAACTGAATGTGGGATCACATTAAAAAATTATGACATTCTTCCACTTGATCTTAACTTTTCATTAAATGAAATTGTGAACCAAATCCATAAAATTTCATGCTACAAATAAAACACATGAATCTTGACGATAAGTCCTCTTAAAATGAGTATCATCTTCCATGTATCACAACATGTCTCATTAGCCCATATGTGATAACCTAACATAATGAATAAACCTTATGTCTATTACAGGTCAAACATGATTTTTTTCCCTTAGAATAACTAAATGTATATAATTGTATTGAGAAAAACATCACAAATAAAAAAAAAAAATCTCATAATTCTTCAATATAAAGAAAAATTTATATGATTGGACCTATACCCATTATGACTACATGATCTTTATAACTCATTAGTGGCATGTCTTTAATTAAACGATCAACTATCATCACCAATTCAGTGCTTATGTGTTCTATAATTTCATCTTTTTAACATATTCTCTGATGGCTAAATACTTGATGTCAATGTGCTTGCTTTGACTACCACTTTTATGGTTTTTAGTCATGAAAACTGTAGCTGAATTATCGCCAAACATTCTCAATGGCCTAGCAATGTAATCCATAACTCTAAGCTCTGATATGAAACTTTTCAACCACACACCATATGAAGTGGCCTCAAAACAAGATACAAATTCTACCTTCATAGTAGAAGTGGCAACTAAGGTTTATTTCGCACTCCTCTGGGACATAACTCTGCTAGCAAACATAAAAATGTATCTTGATGTAGATTTACAAGAATCAACGTTGCCAGCAAAGTTTGAATGCGAGTAACCAACTACATCTGGGCTGTCAGCTCACTTATGCTTAAGCATGTATCCCTTTATACCTTAAAGGTTCCTCATCACCTTCTTTACAGCTCTCCAGTAGTCCATACGTAGATATTTTTAATATCTTCCTAACATTCCCACAGCAAAGACAATATCAAGTCAAGTGGAAACCTGAGCATATATCAAGCTTTCGACATTAGAAACATATGAGATGTTCTTCATTTGTTCCATTTCAAATCACTCTTTAGGCACTGATTCAAATTAAACTTGTCACTCTTTGCAATAGGTGCTATATTTGGTGAACAATTTGTCATCCGAAATCTCTCTAAGACCTTATTAATAAATATTTCTTGAGATAATCCTAATATATCTTGAAGTCTATCCCTATGGATCTTTTTACCAATGATATAAAATGCCTCACCCATATTTTTCATGTCAAAACTCTTAGAGAAAAATTGTTTTCATCTCATATAACAACCCTTAATCATTGGTTGCAAGTAAAATGTCATTCACATATAGGACAAAATAACAAATCTTGCTCTTACTAATCTTCTAGTATATACATTAATCCATAATATTCTCTATAAAATCGAATGAAAAAGTGACATAATGAAATCTCCATTACCATTGGCAGGATGCTTGTTTCAATCCATATAAAGACTTCTTAAGCTTGCACATAAATGCTCACCAGCCATATAGAAGAATTCTTCTGGTTGTTTCAAATAAATTGCTTCTAGTTTTCCATTGAGGAATGCCATTTTCACATCCATTTGATGTAACTTCGTATTAAAATGAGCAACTAATGCCAAAATAATATGAAGAGAATCTTTCTTAGATACTGGATAAAATGTCTCAATGTAATCAATTTATTCCTTTTGAGTGAATCCCTTAGTAATGAGTCTAGCTTTATATTTCTCAATATTGCGTAATGAATCTTTCTTAATTTTGAAGATTCATTTTTACAACCAATGGCCTTCGTCCCATCATACAACTCAATTAAACCCCAAACCTCGTTAGATACCATAGAACTCATGTAATGACCCCAAATCCATCTTCAAGGTCTTGAGCAATAAGGATTATTTTTGCAACATCCTAGGCTCATTGTCATCCCGATTCTTTTTATCTTGTTAATAAACACATGTGGAAGCATGAACAAACAAACTCGCTAGACAAACAATAGCCGGAAGACCGGTACATATATGACATATGACACATTACTTTACATTAGTACATTTACAAGCCCTTTTTATGGGCCTTTTTCTTTTTTACATCACACTACAGGTTTCCACATAGGCTAGGGGAATTCCTATGTCCTTCTACCTAACCATAGCTCCCAAAACTAACGTAAGACTTCCACGTCTACAAGTTTGAAAAATAAAGGAGTGAGTCGAGAAATTTAGTAACTAGAATTCCCGATTCTCTACTACGAAAACATTTCATCATTGAAACCCATCAAGTATTACATTCGCAAATAGCGTCAATGGTAGATCAATAGAATTTAATTTCCATACCTTGACTAGATATATGATGTCCATGTAAAACTACCACCAACTTAATAATGAGCACATCAATATATCATGCTTATGCATATACCGACACACATAAAATGATTCTTTTACCATCATTCCGGCATGACTAGGCCCTTTGGGCTTGACTAGGGTTTCTTGCTTCCTAGCTCAACTAGGGTATCTTGGCTTGACTGAGACTTTTCAGGACTAGCTTCCTAAGGTTTTCATGCTCAAGACCTAGGCATCTTGACTCAACTAAAGCATTATGTTTCATGGACAAGGCATCGCTGCCAACATTATGTGGTGACAGGTGCTTTTTCCTCATTAAGCCCAGACATAAATGCATCACACAAGTAGTTCTTATCTTTTTTCTCAACCAACTCATACATGGTCCAAAGACATGCTCATTCATACTTGTGTGCCATGACTTCTTATATTGCACTATACAACCTATTGGGAACGATCTTTGATCTGTGACTTGAACCGAATACTAAGCATTGATGCTCACATCGAACAAGGCTCAAAAACGGCATGTTTAAATGCCAATCTAAGTCCTTGAGGCTTGGGTCACTTCATGAAGATTTTAAGCTCCACAGACCTTAGCTTCTAGCTGGCGTGAACATAACTCATGTCGTGAGTGATCATTGGTTTGTGGCTTCATTCAAATGCCAAGCACAAAGTCTCCGCACCAACCAAGGCATAAAAAAGGCACGCCTTAATAATTTACCAAAACCTAATGGGCTTGAGCTATTCCCATACCAATCAAGACTTGGAAATGGCATGCCTCAATTTAATCCAAAACCTCACGGCATTAGGCGATCCTCACATCAAATGAGACTTGGAACAAGCATGTTTTAATGCCAATCCAAGGTCTCTTGATCTTGGGTGACCTTGCCTCACATTGAACTCAACCTAAACCTCGCATTCATTCTAAGTGTGAACAACTTAAGTACACATTCAAGCACAAACATGAGTAGACCATACAAAAGATCTTACATCTAGCCATGGCCTAAACAGGTGAGCACCTAACTAGACTAAAAGATGGAGTCTACCGCCCTAGAGGAGAATTAGGGATTTTACTTACCTAGATGAATCTTGAGAAAGTAAAGGCAAGCAGCTTGGTGAGGAGCGGCAGTGCAAGGTCAATAGAAAAGAAAGAAAAGGCAGAATGGCTCATGAATGGCAAGAGAGCTCAAATGGTGGAAATAAATTAGGGGTCCATCCTATTTATAGGTGCCATCCCCATCATTACTTATCCAAATGACCTAATTATCTTTCTTGAAGTGGTATGGCTACAAAATGGAGGTGACAAGTTTAATTCACAAGGTCGCACACCTATTTGGAGAGGTGACACACCTAAGTTTATAAGGTGGAAATCTAATGGCCTAATGTAATTATTTGAAGGTTCATTTGTCTCATTTCCATTGAACCACATAAGTCCTCAATTCATTATTGAAGCACAAGTCATCATAATTAGGTGACACTCTAAGAAGGATAAGGTGGCACTTAGGCCATAGGATAGCAATAATTGCCTATGGTGTCTCATTCTTATAGGTACATTTGTCAAGAGTCCTTTGCTTAATTCCCAAGGAAAATATTTGGTAATCATTACCAAATCTAGAAGTGTCCACCTAAGGTGATGAGTCATCCCCCTTCATGAATGACCTAGGGGGTTCTAGAATGTTCTCTTTTGTCAATTTTCAAAGATTATGGCAAACATGGGAAATAGATCATTTGAAGTGCAAGCGGGATTGTGCAAGGGCTTTTTGTGTACATCTCCTATCAACCACTTCAACACACTCGAGGTTTGTGGTAAAGCCACCCTCGATGTGGTTATCATAAGCAAAATTTGCCTTTTTGGCTAGGTCAGTGTAGGTTCAATGGTTGGCCATTGGACCAACTTTGGCAAAGTAGATTAGTTCATGGACTAACCCCAAGTTTAGTCTAGGCTAACTCCTAAATGTCATGTGATTGTTTAAGATCAATCAATCCATAACCAATACATGATCGTACTGGGTTGACTCTTGGTCATCCACAGTTGGTGCATGATCAAGCGAAATCACCCACGATCAGAACACTACCATTCATTATCAATTCATGATTGCCCATCAACTTATGGAGGAGCCTGACCATCCCTCGATCAATCCTTATGGTCAGGCTATTGTCCATCGACCAAACGACTTGGTTCCACTTGCATGGTTATTAGATTAGTCCACGGCCGATCCCTTGATCAATCTATGGTCGATTCTTTGATTGGTACATGGTTAATCTCTCGATTACCCTTCTGATTAGGCTGATCAATCCATGGCCAATTCTTGGAATAACTGATAGTCGATCCTTACCACTGGCAACCGGGACTTATAGCCATTTCTCATAGGTTGAAATTTGCGGATGTCATAACTCATCTCTTCCTTTATGGCATTATACCACAAATTAGATTTATCACAACTTATGGCCTGTGAAAATATTTTGGACTCATTTTCAACTCCAACATTATAGTTAGATTCTTGTAGATACACATTGTAATCCCTAGGAATTGTTGATTTCATTATTCTAGTAGACCTTCTTAATGTTGCATCAACAATCTTCTGAGGAGTCTATTGTTCAACTAGATGCTCAACAATTTCTAGTAATTGCTGAATAGTTGGGTTTATCATATCAATGTAAACAGGTTGTGGATCTTCAATGATTGGTTGTTCAACGATTGTTGAACTAAAGGGGAGTTGTAAACAACAACCAATCCAGTACTTGAAGTAGAAATTTGAGTATCCAAATGATCTTTTTCAAGGATAAGGTCCTTGAATTGATTGCTCCCATTAATCGGGTCATTCTTAAGTAAGTTAGCATTTCTCAATTTCAGAAACATAGTGGTGTGACATGGACAATAACAAACATGTATCCCTTGGACATTTTGGCATATCCAACAAAATACCTACTTTTAGGGCCCGTTTGATTCAACTTTGGGGAAATGGCTTTGCATTTCCTCAAGTATCTTTAGAAGAATGGGCATTTGGTGAATGCTGAAGTGTTTGGGAACTCTTATTTTGGTGCAGCATTTTGCAAAGTAGCTTTGAGGTGAAAAGAATAAGGAAAAAAAGAAAAGGAAAAAGGAGGAGGAGATGTTGACGTAGAGGAGGGGAACGAGTGGGAGGTAATCAGAGCTGGTGGGGGAGGTGGCTAGTGGCTATGGTGGGGGAGGCAACTGGTGGCGGTGGTGGTGGGGAGGCGGCGGGTTGCGTGACCTACGCATCACTATCGTGTGGGTTGCGGCCTCAGGTGGCGTCGCTTGGGTCGCGTGACCCACGCACTGCCATCTTATGGGTCACGCACCCTTAGGGCGACGCCACCTAGGGTCGCATGACCCACGCACCGCCATCGTGTGGGTCACACAGCCTCAGGGTGATGCCACCTGGGGCCACGCAACCCACGCACTGGAGATGCGTGGTGACGGCGGTGCGTGGCGACCGAATCTGGCCGGCTGAGCACTGCTCAGCCCATTGCGTGGGTCGCACAACGCCGCCTAAGGTTGCGACCCACGCAACAGCGGTGCATGGTGATCGAATTTGGCCGGTTGAGCACTGCTCAGCCCATCGCGTGGGTCGTGAGACCCAGGTGACGTTGCTTGAGGCTGTGACCCACGCGACGGTGGTGTGTGGTGATGGTGGTGTGCGGCGTCGACGATGTGTGGGCAACCAGCTCCGGCTGATTGAGCTTCGCCAGCTGAGCTTCGGTCTTGAAGAAACAAAGAAGACGAGGAAGACGATGAACATTTGTTTTGAGGGTAAAACAGGAAAAGTCAATTGTTAGTGAGGGCAATATTGGAAGAAAAAAATTCATTAAACCTCCTTTAGCATTCCACAGCATTCCAAATGCTAGCATTCCCCCAAGTATACCTCCAAATGCTTAACCAAACGGCTAAAATTTTTCCCAATGGGCTTTCGGGGCTGAAAGTCCCTTGGGAATGTTGAACTAAACAGGGCCTTAGTTCTTGGATCTAAATTCTTTTCCTGTGGATTATAGGCTCTTACTTCAGATAGGCATCCCCAAATGTGTACATGTCGTAAACTCGATTCCAACATTTGAATAACTCAAAAGGTGTCTGTGGGATGGCTTTGGTCAGAACTCTATTTAATATGTACATTGTCATTTTAAGAGCCTCAGTCCACAAGGATTGAGAAAGTTTGAAATTGCTAAGCATACCATAATATTCTCTTATCCAATAAAGTTCAATTTCTACTTTCTGCTACACCATTCTGGTTTAGAGAACTAGGCATAATGTATTAAGCAATAATCTCATGCTCTTCAAGAAACTTCAGAAATGGACTTGGTGCTTGTCCATCTTTAATGTATCTATCATAGTATGATCTCACGATCTTATTTCTCTACTCTGGTTATAAATACCTTAAAGGCATCTAGCATTTCGTGCTTATTATGAAATAAGTATAAATACATGAACCGTGACTATGAAGTATCTCTAATCATTCGAGTCCAGATCTAGACTTTCAATATCTGTATGCATGATTTCTAATATTTTTGCGTACTCCTCTAAGCACTTTTCTTTAACCTGTTGGTTTGCTTTCCTTTTATGCAGTCCAGACAAGTGTCATCAGTAGTAAAATCTAGAGTACTAAGTACTTCATCATTTACTAGTTGTTTAATTCTATCTATGAAGATATGTCATAATCTCCAATGTCACAATATAAAGAAATTATCATTCACAACACATCACTTTATGCTTGCATTATCATGAAGGTGTAATGCGTTATAAATGGCATTTTTTTGTAAATTAATTTGAAAGAGACCATCTGACAAAATATCACTTCCAACAATTTTAGATTTGTATGATAAACTAAATACTGAACCTTAAAATCCAAAAGAATATCCCAATGATATAAATCTTGAAACTGAAATTAAATTCCTAAAGAAGTTAGGAATATAAATTTTTTTACAAAAATTCAAAACAAAACCACTATTAAGAACTAATCTACATATCCTAATAACTTCCACATGCAAACGCATATTGTTTCCTGAATAGATGTTTTGTTCACTTCTTTCTAGTTTTTCGTTGGTTCTAAAAGCCCTATAAGGAATTCAAGATGTGGATTGTAGAACTAGAATCAATCCACCAAGTGTTATGACTCACATCAACAGTTTTAGACTTATAACAAACATATGAGAATGGATTACCTTTCTTCTTGGGCCATACCTTAAATTTGACGCAATCCATTTTCATGAGTCTCTTTTCTTTTATAGAAGAAGTAGTTAGATTCCTTCTTAATATTAGCTTGGGGAGGTATTTTACATTTTCCTTTTTCCATGCCTCGCCCTTTATACTTACCCTCTATTGCCATATGAGCACTTTTTTTTTTTTTTTCACGAGCGGCCTATCTTCCTCTTGAACATACGTGGTCATGAGTTTATTAATTGACCATTTAGTATTATGTGTGTTCTAAGAGATCTTGAAAGGGACATACTCTTGTGGGAGAGTGTTCAGGATATAGTATACAAGAAATGATTTTGATATCCCAACCTTAAGATTTTTCAACTAAGCTACAATATCTCTCATTTTCAAGATGTGCTCACGCATAGCTCTTATACCAGTAAGTTTCAATGATGAGATTCATAATCAGAGTCATGGCATGTATTTTCTCTAAAGATTTAAATTGTGCGTCAATAGCCTCCAGCAATTCCTTGGTATTGTTATGTTGAATGGCCAAACTACAGATGCCAAAAAAAAGTTTTGTCTTTATGTACATTACATTGAGACAGTTGGACCTCTCCCATTGTACATAAAGAGCAACTTTAGCTGTAGTGCTAGCCTTAATAGGAGTAGATTGATTGTTTGACCGTATAGCATAATCAATAACTATGCACCCCAATTGGAGAAGAATTAATTCCCTCAATTCTTTATAGTTATAACCATTCAACTCAAGAACATTTATACCAAAACCAATCGTAGGTGGTAAACCTGCATTATAATCAAAAGGAAAACTTATGTATCATATATTTGTGGCAAATAAATTTAAATTATGTTTTACGAATGTAAACAAGTTATAAAATATGAATTACATAACATCAAAAACTACTTGTCAGCTAAAGTTCCAATTTAAATAGATTCATAGTTACTTCATGATAAAACTATCAAATTATATTTCCTTCCTCAATCCATGTGGTAAATTAAGAACGATAAATTAATATTTCATTCTAATTGATCACATTAATATAGTGAAAATTCCTATGGGACAAAATTTATAATATTAAGGTGGCTAATCACAATAAATGTATTCGACTATATGTGATCAAAAGGCTCTTAATGTATATAATTTAATATGATCAAAGATGCTAAGGCTAATCTTCAATTAATGTATATACGAATCACTAGACATTTAATTACATGCATAACACATTCGCTAAATTGTATGTAAGGACAAAATATAAAACCAATGCTAGAAGGAGGAAAACAATAAATTAATTCGTCCAAGGGCAGAATCGTAAATTAACAAATAAGGGGAAAAATAATGAAACAAGCAAAGTAGGGAGAATTCATGCAATGACCAGGGGCAAATCAATAAAATAAGCAGAGAAGGCAAAACTGTAAATCAGCGAAGGGAAGCAGAAGGCGCATGCCGTACACGCGCCTCACCCCCGCGCAGGCATATATAATACGTGCGCCTCATCATGTGTGCGTAGTGCATGAGCCTCACGTGCCCAAGGCTTGCGCGGATGCGTGAGCCACACACACGAGTACTTTATCACGTGATTTTGTGGTTTCAATTCCACCACGACTTTTGCTGCTTGGGTCTTCTTAGGCAACCCAACTTTAACCAAAATAAGTTGTGGGTTTTGAAGACCGCATACAAGTCCAAGATTTGGTGAAGTTGGCCATGAAATTGCTTGAAATCAAGCAAAATTCCCCGAAACGCAAACCTGATCACCATGACATCCTTTGCTCAATCTGCTTCTGACGATCAACATAATGCCGAACTAACATAGGGCTTTTGTTGCCCATGGCAGTGCGATTGTACGAGTCCAAAAATGGGTGGTGAGTCACTTGAATTTTGCCGAAATCACCAATCTTTCTTCAATCAAATGTTGGCCCTGAATTTTTTAATTCAATCAAAAGGCTCCACAAAAATCATCAAGGTAGAGATATAAAAAAAGCTCTAATTAGCTCTAATACGAACTATTCGAAATTTGCGGAAAATCAAGATCCTAATTATCAAGAGCAAATGTGGAAATATGTAAAATTCTATACTAACCTCCAGCCATGGATGAGTCGCAAATAGATACATGGAGCTTGAGCTGTGAAAAATAAGCACTTCTAGCCAATTGCCCTCTCGACGCTGATGGTCTATTCTTCGATTATCAAATAATCAAGATAATGAGAATATTGAGAGGGTTTGGCTTAAATGACCTATTTATACACCCATACAAATCCTAAATGATATAGTCTTCCATCAAGACAAATCCTAATAAATACGGGCAATCTCCATATTTATTAGTAATTAGATTTGGATAATAAAACATCGGCAAAAGTACACCTGGAGCACCAAAAGTTGGCACAGAGGGATACTTGAGTACCAAAAGTTTGGAAAGATATACTTAAGTACCACTTTTTTCTTCAAAAATCGAACACTTGAGTGTCAAGTCTGGTTAAGGTGACCAAAATTCTATGTGGTAATTTTTAAATAATATAACTCACTTATGTAGCATGTCGAAGAGCTAACTCAGTAATGAATAACCAGAATATTGTCATTTTATATTTTTTAAAATTTTAATATATATTAATTAAATTAAAATTTATTTATTTATTTATTAAAAAAAGGGAGGAGATTGGAGGCAAGGGCTAAGCATCGCCACCATCACTAGGAAGGGCCGACAACAGAGGGGGAAGGGTTGGCCGGTGTCACTAGGCCTTGGCCAAGGGTTGGTGACCTTAGCCGACCAATAGCGAGGGCCCACTAGCCCTCGCCTAGAACGGGGTGAGGATGACGACGAAAGGGAGGTGGCAGTGAGGGCAAGCCTTCACCTTATGCAATTTGCTTATACTTTTTTCTTTAAAACAATACATAAATTTATTTTTAAATTTAATTTAATTTAATTAATTTTTATATTAAAATTCAAATTCAAGGCAAAACGACGTCATTTTTGGATTTTCCTTCTACATCAGCACACAAAAAACCGTCGTTTTGCACTTGTCTCATTGAAAAAATGACACGTCAACAATTTTTGCTGGATTTTCTCATTGTTGGCACTCAACTAATCCATTTGCTTCAATTTTGGCATTTAAATATACATTTCCAATTTTTTGGCACTTAAGTGTCCCCCGTGCCAAGTTTTGACACTCCAAGTATCCGGCTCCCAGAAAACATCAATGAAATCTAATGTGAACAATTTTTAAACTGAATGCAAGATCACATTAAAAATATTATGACAAAAAATTGTTCAAAAAATCCTAAATCTATTGCACTTTCACCAATCTAGTCCTAAAACCCACTGCACTTTCGCTAATTCAATCTTTTGCCTTTTAATTTTGGCAATTTAGTTCTAAAAATTTTCACTTCTTGCCAATATTGACCAAAAATTGCTAATGTGGATGCCAAAGGTGCCACGTAGGATCGCCTGCATTGACATGGATAATTTTTAATAATTTTTAATATTTTTTGAATTTATATTATTTTTTATGTTTTTTCTTTTTTCTTTCTTTCTTTCCTTTTTTGCTTTCTTCTATTCCTATTGTTGATGGCTAGCCATCCTGGCCTTGCCAACAGTGGGTGAGGCTTGGCGAGGGCGAGGGCGAGCCCTAGAGAGGGGAGCCCTCACCTCCGCCAGGTGAGACCAACCCTCACCCAAACCAAGTGAAGTCGGCCTTCGCCTAAGCCAGGGCAGCCTTGTAGGGCGTTGGTGGGGCAATAGTGATGCCAAGAGAGGCCGCCCTAGCTTGTGTGAGAATCGGCCTCACTAGATCTAGTGGGGGGAGCTCTCACCAAATCTGGAAGGGGGAGACCTCGCCGTGGCTCACCCTCACCTAGCGAGGCCTTCCCTTTGGTGGGTGAAACCAGCTGGCATGGTTGGTGGCTGACCACCAGCAATAGGAAAAGAATAAAGCCAAAAAGAAAGGAAAG
The DNA here is from genome assembly GCA_019915185.1 of Eucalyptus camaldulensis. NCBI lineage: Eukaryota > Viridiplantae > Streptophyta > Magnoliopsida > Myrtales > Myrtaceae > Eucalyptus > Eucalyptus camaldulensis. Next base: position 31,294,967 of record JAHSVA010000008.1, read on the forward strand.
AAAAAATGAAAAATAATCAGAAAAATAATAAAAAATCAAAAAAATTAAAATATTATTAAAAATGGTCCATGTGAGTGCTGACAGTCCTACATGGCACTGCTGATGACTACGTCAATTATTTCTGGCCAAATTGACCAAATGGACTCAATTGATAAGAAGTAAAAAGATTTATGATTGAATTGACAAAATTAAAAGATTTAGAATTGGATAGGCAAAAGTGTAATGGGTTTAGGACTTTTTAGACAATTTTCCCCAAAATACATGTTCTATTTATGGTATGTGAAAACTGCTTTGTCAAAAGATTGAGCATGTATGTATCCCTAATTAATTCATTGTACAAGCTCACAAAGTGAGGGTTTTCTCGCTTGCCACTGGGCCCATTTGCTCGTATGACTGATTTTCATGGTAATGTTATGTTGAAAATCACAGTACTAATCGGGACCAATACTTAGCCTATCACGTTCTAGTGAGAGACATTGGGATTTGACTACAACTGATTCTCCATTGTGGGTTCGCTGATTTGATCTAGTTGTCCTAGTGTAGCTAACGATTAAAGGGGAATTTACCAATTCAATCCTAAACATATTATATGGATGTCAATTTTGTCTTATACTTTTCAATTTTGCCAATGTAGTTCTAAGCCTTTTCACGAACTTCCTATTGAGTCATTTAGATTAGTTGCCATTAAAAATTACTGATGTAATAGTTCATGTGGGACACCATCTCAAGTAAGTCCACATAAGACTATTGGCAATGACTGAATGCCACATTTGCAATTTTCGATAATAGTGGGCAGGAAGAACTACATAAATTTTACAAAAAGGTTGAAGAAGAAATTGGTAAAATTAAAAAAGTTTAGGATTAAATTGGCATTCGTATAACATATTTAGGACTAAATTAGAAATCAACCCAAGATTAAGTGAGAGTTATAAGTACTTGAAAATTGTGAAGTGTATAAATAATCGAAAGACATATAATACTAGAGTGAATCCACGATCATTGTTTAATCTAGAGAGAAAATCCTCACTTTCGAACGAGGAAGGGCACCAAGGTTATGGAAGTAGAAAGCTTTCGACGACCTGATTGCATCCACAACCGAGAGCGAGTACCTCGCATCAAATCGCCCAGTTGGTGGCTCGAACTCAACAATGATTCAACCTAGATCGAGAGACCATGAAAATCATTAGTCTGGCTTATCTTAGGCAACCCATTGCGTATCGTTTGCGGCTTCCTCACAACTATGGTTAGGGAGAGAAATCTCTTCGAATGCAATGCATTCATCACCCAAGTACTAGAGTGCAGCTACAACAATATCTTGTTTGAATTTTGTAGCATCTGGGCGGTTCCATAGATATTGGCTCCGGCAACCCTGTTGTTGCATCCAACATTCGAAAAATTACAGAGGCTAGATCACATGAAACAAAGTCACATCATGCATCGTCAATCCAAACCCTTCACGTAACTCTATAGATAATTTATATGTCCACAAAAACAAAACTCTTAGTTATTGTATATAAGGTGGTCCCCGCCAATGACGGTACAGTGATCTTAGAGTTTGCGCATTACCAGATAGATGTGGAGAAGCCCAATTGCTTATCATCAAAATGGGAAAGGTATAAGGCACTTTAGTCTCTTTTAACCATATATTGTCTCTTTTAGCCCTAAACTATCTTTCTCTTGAAAAAACTAATGTAATACACGATAGTGCAGCTTTGTTATCAACTTATTGTTCTTGTCGTGTATGCACTAGCGATTTCCATTCATCTCTATCTCTTCAAACATGCACGTTGATTACGGGACCATCGTTTTATTATTCCCTAAAATCCTAAAATGCATAACTTGTGGCTGTTGTTTTTCCACTTGAGAGATTGGTCAAACGACCTCTCGATTCACGATTCATTTCCATTATAATAATTTATCATTCTAGGAAATGATATCTTAGGTAGATGGTTCTTGGAATCAAGTGTAATGCAAAAGGCAGATGCTGATCTTCACCAGTTGGCTTTTCTGTAGGAATTGATACCTCACTGTGTTGCTTTATATTCGTCCATTTAACTTGGTTTATCATTTGTTAATTTATTGCCCCATAACCATCGCAAAAAGATGCTCCCATTTCCGCGAGTGCACTAACATCTTTGGCCTAAAATGAGAAAAGGACAGTATTTCTACTAAACAGTTGCAGCCGCACCAGGGCTGCTCAGCCAATATCAATACTTCTTTATTGCCCAGTCTTTTGTATAATTTCTTGAACATAGTTAATATATATGCTTGTTCTGTACTGCTTTAAAGGAAAAGTTGATGTGTTAGTTGGCCCTTCTATGATCACCGGAGGAACCTATTTTCGGTTATACCACATTGTGCCTAAATTCATTTCAACATAATTCTTGTATAAATTAGTATCATACCACATACTATTGGAAATATCAATGTATTTTTTTTTTGTGGTACGAAAATTTTATAGGAGTTATAATAAAAATTAACTTAAATATGGTAGGGTATGATGAGGGATCAATCCTTCAAGTGCCATTGAGAAACCCTTGTTAGTTTTATGCAACAATGCCTTTATCGCAAAAATTATGTCTGTTTCTGCTTTTTGTTTGATGTCTGCATGATCAGAGAGAAGTTATTGCATGGTTTCTAAATCATGTAAATCATGTCTAAATCATGTCTATCTCCATTATCAGTTTTGCAGAACCCACTGTAGGTCCCTCATGATTAATGGTGAAGATGAATTTAGCTCACGCGGTCTATAAAACCCCAGATGTTTTATCATGAATGGGGGAATGAAAGTAATGAAAACATAATTGAACGGAAGAAAAACAAGTTAGTTAGGTAAGTATTGATAAATGGCCTCCTTATAAAGTCTCTATAGTAAAATTCTGGAGGAAGAAAATAAGCTCAACTTATTTCCACCCTTTTATTGATTCTTGACCCTCCCTTTTACACTGAACAAAGAAAAATAATTAAGTGATAGTCTCTAATGTACTGTGAGAATAATAGTCTATTCTGGACTATTAAAAAATCAAATTACAAATAATTATAAATTATTGTTGGACCTACTCCTTTATGAATTTGTAGCTCATAATAAACTATTATTCTCACGGTACTCTAAAAACTATTATACTAGAAAAGCCCTTGAACAAATCACATTATCCCTTGCAAGTTCTACTCTTAATTTAAAATTATTTCTTACTTCTTTTCTTCTTTATCTTCTCTTTCAATTTAAGTTAAATGTGGGGCCCATTTTTCAATTAAGATTATTGCTTGCCTTCTTTTCTTCTTTTTTGGTTTTCTTTTTCTTTTTCTTTCTTCATTTAGAACAAAATTGGTTTATTGTTTTCCAAAAAATAGTTTATTAGGTAGATAGTAACTAATTATTGTGTTTTAGACAAAATTTTGTTAATGAGTTTTATATTTATGCTTCTTCTTCTTCTTTCGTACTAGTAAACAATTATTCAAAAAATAACTTAAGCACAAGTAAGAGTGAAAAAAAAAAAAAAAAGCCATCTACTAGTTTTAGTACTCATTTCACTTGATTATTACTTTAGTATGTGTCATCATGTTGTCTTTCGTGTATTTTAATTGCCCAACTTTTGTTTTATTCGGTAAACCTAATATTCCCTTTTTAAATATTTATTGTGTGATGTGCTCAATATTTTGAGTGACATAATCCGTTCTTCTTTTATAACTAAACACTTCAAAAGGACATTCAATCAAATGAGATCCGGTCTTTCTTCTTTGACACACAATAGAGATATTATGTCAATCACAATGGTTACCTTCCATCTCATAACTAAGAAAAACCTATTTGTCTTTCTTGACCTTTTTATAGAGACAAAATAATCTTGAGCAAGAATGTACGTTCACACACTACTCAAAGATCATTTTGCATTAGAAAATTACCTAGTAAAGTTTCAAATGAACTTGTAAAGATGATTGATTGTTATTTTCTCCATTTTTAGTTTCATCATCAATAGATATATTTAAGTATAAAACAATATTGTTTTCCATAGTGATCGTGCTACAAAAAATAATATGATCAAAGATGAGTAAATTGCGGATAAGCATTAATCAACCACAATATTCAATCTTTAAGAAAATTATTGTAAATTTGTATGAAAAATCAAAATCGAAAAATTCACAATCATGAAGATAACCTAGGTAAATATAGTTAACAATTTGCGAATAAAAGTAACCTTTCTTGACTCTAATATATTATTAGCTCATACTTAGATTATAACAAGGGTAAAAGTTACCAAAAACCCTAAATTTTGTTAATTATAACACATTTATTGGGAACTTTTTTTTTTGTGATATCGAAAAATCCAAACTTGTACTTATATCACACATTTACCCCAAAATTGTATAATGTTACGCATTTACCCTAACAATTTTTTTGTGATGTTGAGAAAACTCCTACTAGGTTTTGAAGTTGACAAAATTTTCTTGTTCTTATTCTTGTTATTATTCGGAAGAATAGTAGACTTCGAAGTCATATCACGGACTTTTGTCAAAGTCTATTCATACTAGAAGTCTTTCTCACTTTGACGAAATCCAAACTAAAACCAAGTCTAGAACAAAGATATAATCAGACTCAGGATTATTGATCTTGTGACAAGAATTCAGTATGAACATTATAGAAATTTATCTTCAATATATGGCGAAGGATCTCACTTACTCTTTATAAATAAATTGATGGAATCAATCACGAATTAATGAAATCAATCTTGAAGACAAGTTTCTTTTTTGGGAAGCATCTACTTATGGAAACCTAGATTGTGATTGTATGAGCAACCAGAATTAACGGATTTTCATCTCAATCTTCAAATAATTACAAGATTTTCTTAATCGATTCTGTCCAATAGATTGATTGAAAGAAATTCTTTTGGAGAATGCCAACATCTAGTAAGGCATAGAGGAGTATTTAAAGAGATCATTCAGTTTATTTGAGATAGTGCGTGAAAATTGAAATTCCAAATTATGAAACATTTCCAACCACTTGCTCTTCAACAACAATACTTATGGATTGTATTTAAGAGAGAAAATCACAAGAAAAGTGACTTAGTGAGGGAAAAAGAAATCTTCTACTGAGTGTTTGCACTCGAAACATTATACTTCTCTATTGATATTTTAGTGAATTTCGACCAAAAGGCTGTCAGTGTAAGAGACTGGATGTAGGCTTGATCTAAGCCGAACTACTATAAATCTCGTGTACAATTTTCTCTTCCCTTAACTCTTTTAAGCTTTATCCATTGTAATTTTCTTTTAAATTTCTCAAAAGTATAATCCATCTCTTATTTGAGTCTAAATTTTCTTCAGAAGTCTAGTGGCACATTTAGTCAGACTTTGGCTTATTCATAGACTTTGCTTGCAACATAATATATATTTTGCATTTAATTGTTAAATTTATTTTCACGCCTATTCACCCCTCGGTAGTACTAGCATTTTCATGTGACACTAAAAACCCAAACTTATATCCGTGTGATACATTCGACATGGAAAATTTGGTGTCACAAAAATTTTTTGGGGTAATTGTTTACCCAAAGTTTGAGGTAAATATGTCATACGGGTACAAGAGTGATGTTTTGGATGTCAAAAAAAAAAAGTTTAAGGTAAATTGTCATGGTTTGCAAAATTTGGGAGTTTTGGTGGCTTTTTCCCTTATAACAATAGATAATAAAATCAGAGAAAGACGAACATAAAGGAAATGTAATAGGTGTGGAAGAAGCGATTAGGGTGAAAAAAGGTGTTTGAAAGAAATGTGGATAGTTTTGTATTTTAGGAAAATTGAAGAAAAAATAAGAAGAAGAAAGTGTAAGACAGGAGTCAATAAGGGGATGAAAATAACACGGGCCAAAAAATATAAAGAGTTCTTACATAAGAATAATTACACATGGGTATAGTGTATGACATCCCAAGTCTCATATTGACCAGAATAAATAAGTGATTCATAAGTAATACACCCAACCTCAAAGTGCTGCCACCTTGTGTGATTACTTTGGGTACTCGTTTTGGAGATTTGATCCACACCAAGAGGACTAGGCTGTTACTTGGTGTGTATTAAGGTGTGGTCAAATGCAAATAGAACAAGGACATCCTTCTTCAATTTTTGTTCACTATACAATGTCACTATTTCAATTGATTTAATTGGACGCATAGACTTCTTTCTTATATGCAACACTCAAATTTTCAATAGATTTACCGAGGTTCACCAAATTTTTCATCCTTATTACTATTGTCAGTGTTGCTTTCATTCTTCTTGTCTCTATGGAATTTTTGTGGAATAAGTATCCCTGAAATCATCGCTAAGTAGGGAAAGCTTCAATGAGAGCTTCTATGTGTAGGGACTAAAACAAAAAGAACAAACATGAATTTTAACATGAGATGAGATCCAAGGATGAAATTGTATATTTAAAAAAAATAAAAATCAAGGACGTGATTTTAAACAATTGAAAGTTCAAGGCACGTTGAAAAAAATGCATAGTGACTTACAGTGTCATTATCCCAATTGAAAGGCACATTAGAGGAAAATTTTGGAGGATGTGCACTTCAAATCCTCGCAAAAATACAATTGAGTCTTAAAACTTTGAAAGAATACAATTAAATCAAAAAATTTGTTAAATTGTCACAATCAAGTCCTTTTGTTAACATCATCAATTTCTTTAATGTAAAATACTGACATGACATTTTTGAATTAATTTATTTTTCCTACGTCGCTTTTTTTATAACTTTTTGCTTTAAATATTATTTAAATAATAGTAAAAAACTAAACAAAAATGATAAAATAATTTACAAAAACAAAATTGAAAAAAAGAAAAAGAAAAAAAAAGGACAAAGATTGTGACTAGGCACTACAACTACCGCCCAACATGAGAGGGTAGCCGACATTGCCCAACTGAGCCTCCCACCCCCAGATGAGGGTTGGCATCGCCCAGATTTGAGCAAGCTATGCTAGCCCTAGCAGAGGCGTCACCCAAATTTGGGCAAGCCTTGTTGGGCCTTGCTTGGGTTGACAAGGGCTACCCCCCTTGATCACCTAGGGCTAGCAATCTTTGCGGGTCCTTCCAATGATAGGCAGTAGTGGAAGTGCCCAACCACGATCCTACACTTGTTTGTTTCTTTTTTTCCATTTTTCAAAGTTATTTATTTTTTTACTATTATTTAAATAAGATTTAAAGCAAAAAAAATGCCAATAAGAAAAATTAATTAATTTAAAAATGCAACCTCAACATTTTCTGTTTGACAAAGTGACGGTGTTAATGGAATGACTTAATTGCACTAATTTGATAAATTTTATAACTTAATTGTACTTTCGCAATAAGTTTTAAGATTTATAGTGCACATATCCCAAAAAATATTGTACTATGGGTCAATGAAGTTAATAATGAACATCAAACTGTTTAATGTTTGAAAATAGCTTTTTTAGTCCTTAACTTTCACCTTTGTGATTAGTTGGGGGGCTAAATTCCGAAATTTGTTGAAATAAAGCTCACCAACGAGAAATCTTAAGTGCAAAAGTGCTACATTGGTAGAATCTAGCACTAGAACGTCCAGGCTATATTCCTATTCGGCCAATTCGTTTGTATGTTCATTGGGTGGTTAGCTTTTCATAATGGGCTTTGGTTTATACTTCTTGGACCAAGCCTAATCAGATGGGTTTCGCCTAGTTCGTGCTTTGTTAGGTGGACTTGTGCCATCCACTGGACACAGTTGGCCGTGGGATCGTGCTGAAAACTTTTTGGGCCTTGGTTAAGTTGTTTTCAAAGGGTTGAGGCGTTTGAGTTTGAGGGGCTTCTCTTGCCATTCTGCCGACTGGCGGATTCCATGTCCAACTTAATTTTCTCATGATTACAGACCAGCAAGAACACTACACTGGAAATCTTAAAAGAATGAAACACTATTTGCTTATAATACAACACTAAACACTTTCAGCCTGTTCTAGATTTTTCGTCCAGCCCTTTTGACTTCAGTGATCTTCTCTTTTTTTCTTTTCTTTTTTCTTTTTTTCAATCTTCCCATTGGAGATTGTCATAAGAAACAAGTAGTCATTATGATTGTTCGTTAGCTATTTTGAAGCTAGACTGTCCATATTGTCCTTTTTCACGGACATCAACAAGCTTTTCTAAAATAGGTTCTACCACTATCGTCATATCACTAGTTACTTTGTGTCACGACCTCTCTTTTCGGTGCCCTTAGCTGGCACTGAGTATTATTAAACTTAAATCGGGCTCTCCAAACCCATTAATTCATAATTTATGATTCGAGTTGTTAACCTACAAGTTAATTTTTAATAGGAGTTATCACTAATTAATTTGAAGTGGGTCGGTTAGAAATCAAAGTAAAACATTGGGAGAAATACTTCATTCCTACGCAATTAGAAAAACTAGAATTGGTGACTTGATTACACTAGTTAATCACTAATACCCTTTTGGTCCCTAATCTTGTTTAAACCCTTAAGTCTTTTTGGATTTTCAAGGATTTTCCATGTATTTATGGAAAAAAAAATCATCCTTTAGGCATTTTCTGATTTTTTGGAGAATATAAAATATTTTTGGTTTTTATGATATGATTTTTATTATTAAAATATTGTTTTAATATTCGGTCAGACTTGGCACCAGGCCCGATTTGGATCTGGCCCGATCGATCGGGGTCGCGCTGCTCGCCCTCTGAATTGACAAGCACACCTTCTTGCCCCGCTTTCAATTTTTCCCTCAGTTTTCTTTTGTCTTTTCCTTATTTCTTTTTTTTTTCTTTTTTTTGCTTCTTCACATGGTCTTCTTCTTGAAGACCCATCTATCTGCACATGTCAAACTTAACAAAAGAGGGAGAGACCCATTTTGTCTTTTATCATCTTCTCTTTTCTCTTTTCTCTTTTCTCTTTTTTTTATTTTTCTTTCCTTTTTTTTACCCCTCACAACTGTCCTTCTTTTTTTTTTTTTTTAAGAAAAGCCTTTCAGTGTCCCCTCTCCCTTAGTCTCTTCTACCCGCAGTGCATAAAGAATGCTAGATCGAATGTCGACCCTATTTTCTGATGGATTGAAGACATCTGCTAATTTGAGCACCAGAAAACAAATTTTTGAAGACTCAGGCACAATTAGAGTCTCGTCTGTCCATCACTCGGCCATTGTCCACGGTCTCAGTCACCACCACTAACCCTTGAACTACGCTGGCCAAGAATTGGACACCCAGGAATGCGATGCACACAAAAAAAGAGCACATGCTCAAACCTCGTGCGGTAGGGAACAGGACGCGAGCTCCCACATCGGCCAGAAAACTAAAAGCATTTGCTCGAACCTCATGCGAGCATTTCATCGAACACATGAAGTGCCAATTGAGAAGGGGGCTTTACACCTTCCTAGACTTAGACCAAAACCAAGCAATAATGAACAAGCGGAACTCAGTTTCAATTAATGTAAGCATTAGGGGTGTGTACTAAGAACTGCCCGAATCGGGAACCACTCGGATCGAACCAAACCGACCGGTTTTGGGCAATTCCTAAAGAGAGTGGTCCGGTTCCCAAATCCAGCTTTTGGAACCGATGGCCGGTCAGTCTAGTTAATTTTATATTTATAATCAATATTTTTAAATTTCCTAAGAAAAATCCCTAATTCCTCCAAATTTCTCCCATCTTTCATTTTAGTTTTGGCTAAAATCAGTAAATTTACCAGTTCCTTCGAACCAGACTGGACCAATCGGTTGGTCCAGTTCCCAATTTCAGGATTGGTTGGTCCGGTTCCCAATCTTGTAATTTGGGAACCGATCCTCCTGGTCTAGTTCTCGATTCCACCTTGGAACCAGAATGAATCAAGAACTGATTAATCCTACTAAGCATGAGTGAAAAGTAGCAAATCTCAATCATGAAGAACACGAATAAGCCTCTGACTTAGGCATTTTGTCAAGCATGAGGCGTACTTAAACCTAGGGGGTGAGGAACGAGAATGCTTAAGCTTGAGTTCAAGTTGAGATCCACAGCAGTCGACACACTAGTGTTGTGGGCCAATCAATCTAGCATTCTCTAACCCATGCGGCTTTAGGATTTCTCCCAAGTAGCCTTACTCACACTCGACTTGCAAGGAATTTAAAGAGAGAAACTTTAGAGTGAGAAGCTCTGAATTTGAATTTTACTTATGAATGAGATGTTACAACAAAGAGGAGGAGAACCCCATATATGAAAGTACAGGACAAACCGTATCCGTAGATCTCTATGTGATGTAACGATGGAAATTGTATCTCCCCAACTACTAACTACCTACATTTATTACATACTCTTACATTTATCGTATTGCTCGCCCTTAGGAATATTCTAGAATACTCTAGAAAACCTTAGGACTTAAGGATACCGATTGAGGGTTGCTCGTTCCAAGGATCAGTCATGGCCATGGTACAAAAACCTCTTGGATCATGCTTTTCTTCAGGCCATGATATTCTCCCCAACCTAATTGGGCGACGTCTTTGTCGCGTCTTCAGCATGGAAGGAGTCAATCTACTTCTTGAATTGCCAAAGAGTTTCTATAGGTTCCCAACTAGCTTTACTCTCCAAAAGACCCTTCCATCAAACTAAACACTCTCGCTTTGATGCATAATATCGCATTAATATGACTTGATCCGAATCTTCCTCGTCTACATGGAAAGGATGTCATATCTCGATCCTCTGAGCATGTGTCCATCCTTGCTTGGTCGATATAATAGCGATGTCCCAAGACGCATTGCCAACCCATTCAATTAATATACGTATGCAGAAGCAAATATAAATCCCCGGACAATAAAACAACGGGATAAGGAAGTAGGGCCAAACTTTTAAAAGCACAACAAGTCTTTTATAACCAAATGGGTTTATACACAAGACCGGACTAGTTACAAAAATGTTAGCTCATCAAAAAGGAACTGTCCTATGACTAACTAGCCATATAGGTTCGCCGATTATGCTTCTTTCACCTTCCCAAACTCCGGGACTCCCGGCTCTCCATGGCCGTCACCTAGAGACCTGAAAATGTGATCCCACAATGAGGTGAGACTACGTCTCAGCAAGTTTAACCCCCTAAACCCAATTTGGAAGAAAATTATGCCCTAAGGGCTACCTAAGCACAATCAGGCATAAGAGGACTTACCTTGGCCTCAGTTCCCTCTTGCAAGTCAATTCAATAAATAAACACTGACAATTATATCGCTCAATCCAATCAAATCAAATTATCGATCAATCGACTCAGTCGATTACATGTCATCGAGACCATCACATGGTCATTCGATTATTCATTCTCAACTCTTAGTCACGGCCCAATGGGCATAACCTAGATTAAGTGGTAATCACGGCCTCACTGGCATAATCTAGATTTAGTGATATCACAGCCCCACTTGGCAATTTTCTATATTTGGTGGTAATCACGGCCCCACCGAGCAATTTTCTAGACAATTACCCGCATTATCCAATTTTTGGGATAAATCCCCATAATCACCAATTTCACTCAATTTTCCCAGCTTGGCATCCAAATAAATAAACAGATAGCACCATAGCAATCAGCATAAAATTCTGGTCACCGACCATCCCGATTGAATTTTCAAAACATAAATAATTAATAAAATAATTACAAAAAATAATAAATAAATGCCAATAAATCCAATTCAGGCTTGTAATGCCTAATTGGATGCTGAAACGAACCCGGAAAATTTTCGAGACTCGTTCAATAAATACAAGAGTCTATTTACTCACTAATTGCACTAACTATCCACCTAACATGCATCAACAATTAATTAAATTCTTTATTTTAATTTAATCAAACCATCTAATCTATCTTAGCATACACTAATCAACCCCAAAGCACAATTAACCTACTAAGTGAGGATTAATGAGTTAAACTCACCGGATTTGCGAGTCGGTGAGTCCACGACGACTACGATATGGAGGCAAGCGATAATCCTCTAAGCGACAACACCAATGGAGGCCGATAAGGGCTCGGAAATGGGCCACGAAATCCTAAACTCCTTGCTGGTTCGGTTTTTGCTTTTGCCTTTGTTGGATAGAGGAGAACCAAGGCTGAACGGCAAAGAAACGGGCTAATCGGAGCTCTGGCGAGAGGGTGGTAGGCAATCGGTGGCTCTTGGGGGTCAAAAGGGACTTACCGGTGGTTGATATGGGTGGAGGTAGGGTTAAAATGGGGAGAAAATGGTTGAAAGTCGTGAAATGGGCAAAATAGTGCAGGCAGGTGGCTTCCAGACGGTCCGGCAACCGGTTTCATCTAGCCGGCATACAAGACAGCTAGCGGCTCCATTTGGCGCAAGGTCATGCTCCTTTGAACGGTTTGGATGTGCTAATCACAATGGTTGGTGTCACATAGGCTAATTTGTCTGGGATGATCACTTTTAACTCAGATGTTTGGCAAAAGATCAGCTAGAGTAGAAACTGGTAAAAAAGAAAACAGAGGAGGAAGAAGGTCCAGCAGTGGTTGCAGCGTACGTGCGATGGCCAAGGGGGATGAGCTGGGGTTTTCTTTGATTCTTTGAAGCTTCAAAATTCACTCAACAATGGAGAAAGCAAGTGGATTGAGGAAGACGAAGCAGCTGGTCAAGGATGGGGGGCCACCTTGGTCACATTTTCTCTTCCTTTGTCCCCTTGACCTCATCCCTTCACTAGCTGGCTTTCATGACCACAATTCAGCCACCAATGCTCCATTCTAGAAGCTTGAATTGGTCCAAATGTTGAGAGTGGTGGGGGCATACGAATTTCATAGGTTTCTCCCTCAATTGGACACCAATTCCCTCTTAAATCAACACAAACCGGCCTCTATAAAATCAATCGACACCTCACCGATCCAATTACTATTTTTCCTCACCAATTGATCCATCTTGCATCTCAATTGAATGATTCAAAACGGTCCCTGACTTTTTCTGGATAAAAACAGCACTACAACGACTTTTTCCCAAAAAGTTTTGGTTTGTAGAAAAACCTTCGAAGACTATGTCAACGTTCCTAAAAAGATTTGTGATATGACAGAACTTTCAATTATTGAAATCAGATTTAAATTTGCTGTTAATTTCACTCTAGCGCGTTTTTAGTATGATCTAGGCGACAAGATAGCTTTCAGAACTTTTTAGTACAAATGACCCAAGGTTGATTTTCTTTGAGCCACAATGAACCTTTTCGACACATTAGCAACTCTCGGTGGTCATGAAAATATCGAGATTTTAAATACGAACACATGGTACCAAAATGATAGAAAAATCAAACTAATGTCGATCAATGAGAATTTTGTAATTTAGTGGGATCACCCACATTTAACCACTTATTATCTCAGTCGAACTGACCTATCTCTTATCTCTTATCGATTTATATATGTGCTGTAATGATCTTGACGGATGAGCACGGTTAGGTAGTTGATTCATGGTTGAATCCTCAAGTCTATTTGCCTTAAAATTCTTAATAACGTCCCTAGATAATCTAGTTATCTCACGAGTGATTAGCTCTGAAAATAGCACTATAGGCGCGTCAATGAAATGCCCAATTTATTCAATTGAAAGTAGAGTCGAAAATCTAGGATGTCACAAAAGGTTTAAGCATACTTGCTTGGAAAATTGGGTGTACCTTTAGTTTTGGCAGCAACTCCAATTTGTATGCAACTTTGCTGACCCATTGTAGCACACGAAACGACTCTTCATAGTGGCAGATTAAGCTTTTGTGCACGTCCTTGTACTGGAGGTCCACGTGTAGCCTTGCCAACACAAAATCCCTGACTTAGAACTACACATCCCATTGCTTCTTGTCAACCCACTTCTTCATACATTTTAAGGCATTGTGTAGATACGCTCATGCCAAATTCACCTGCTCTTGCTAATCCTTGGTGAACTTGTATGCGAGTAGGCTGTTCCATTGATAACCCGATGCAACTGTGCTTGGAGTTTGCGGTTATTGTCCAGTTACGATCTCAAACAAACTCTAGCTAGTGGAGTTGCTTCACTACAAGTTATATGAGAACTAGGCTACGTTGATCAGTTTCACTCAATTCGCTTGCATTGTGCTCACATAGTGTTAGAGATAAATCTCCAAGAATACATTTACCCACTTCCTTTGATTGTCTATTTGGGGATGCAGGCTCGAAAAGAAGTTTAGCTCAGATCTAAGTAGCTTGAAGAGTTTAGTCTAGAAATGCCCCATAAATTGAGGATCACGATCGTTTGTGGAACTCCTCAGTTGTTGATCTTGTGCTTTATGAATAATTTGGTCAATTCCTCAACCAAACAATCCTTTGTCATAGGTATGAAAGTCGCATACTTGGAGAATTGGTCCACTATGACCATGAGAGTTCGACATCCTTTGGACTTTGGCATATTTACAATGAAGTCCATGGAGACACTCTCTTATGGACGTGTTTTAATGAGGAGTGGCTCTAGGAGCCCTAGCAATGAATGTTGCTAGAGCTTGTCTTATTGGCACACAAGACACATCTTCACATAAGCTTCAATGTCATCTCGCATACGAGGCCAGTAGTATTAATCTTCAACTAAGGTCGACATGCAGCAGATCCCTAAATGACCCGCCTACTTGAAATCGCGGCATTCGCGCAACACCTCTTTCCTTTTCTTCCCATGAAGTGGCATATACATTCACCACCTTTTGGTGTAAAGAAGACCATCTTCACACCAGAACTGATGGGTCTTGCTCTCCCGTGCATACTCAATGAGGGCTTGAACCCTTTGATCATGCTTGGGCCCATCTTTGATACGGTCGATCCATGGACAATCCGATTGACTCACAATACTTGCCAACTCCATCTTCCAACTAAGTGCATCAGCCATGAAGTTAGCCTTCTTTAACTTGTACACCAGTATGTAATCGAATTCTGCTAGAAAATCTTGCCCTCGAGCTTGCTTCAGACTTAACTTCTTTTGAGTTTGAAAGTAGCTCGTGGCCACGTTGTCCGTCCTCATGATGAACTTAAACCCCAGGAGATAATGCCTCCATGTCTGAAGGCAATAGACCACCACGGTTATCTCCCTCTCTTAAGCGGTATATTGACACTCGTTATGATTTAGCTTCTGAGACTCGAACGCCACCAAGTGTCCACCCTAAAAAGGAACACTGCCTATAGCATAATAGGATGTGTCAGTTTCTACCACGTAAGGTTTGGTGTGATTGGGTAACACCGGCATCGGTTCCTTAGTCATGGCTTGCTTTGACTAATCAAATGCCTTTTGGCATTGGTCCATCCACTCCCACGACGTCTGCTTCTTCAACATGTCCGTGAGTGGCACAATGATGCTCAAGTAGTTCCGAGCGAAGTGTCGATAGTAGTTGGTGAGGCCAAGGAACAACCTCAATTTCGTCACTTTCATTGGCGGCTCCCACTCAAGAATGGCTCAGATCTTTGCCCTTTCTATTCAAACTCGTCCACCCACAACAATGTGCGTAAAGAATGGAACTTTCTTTTGAGCAATGGCACATTTCTTGCACTTCATGTATAAGTCATTCTCATGCAAGACTTGGAAGACCTATCTTAAGTGCTCGACTGTTAAGTGAATGCAAGTGCACAATATTTACAAGTAATAAAGTGACGAGTGAGTATCGTTCCTACAAAGGATTGTCTCTAATTATCCAATAACTTACTAAAGGTGATTAATCCAAAAATTTAGGTAACCAAGTCAAAAATGCAAGTAAAAAGTGAATTAAATTAATTAAAGGATTGAACTATAAAAGAGTCAAAACTTAGAGAATTCAAAAGTTAATTAAAATTGCAACATAAACCTAATCTAAAGTAAACCGAAAATTAACAAAGTAAATTTCAAGATTTTAAGCAAGATCTCAAAGTATTAGAGCATCCAACTCTACTTAATCACTCGTAATCAATTCTCTTTAACTTGTCATGCAATAAATTAATTTCCAATTGTGTTAGTAAAATTTCCCTAAATTAGATTACAAGCTGACCTCGGTCTAATAATCCTTAATTAGGTATGTTAACCCACACTAACCTTAGGTGAATTTAAACTACCCAAAAGCATTAAGTTCTTATGGAAATTCCTGAATTTAATCTAAATTAGATTACAAGTTGACCTCGGTCTAATAATTCCTAATTAGAAATTCCCAACATAGATCTACTACTGCAACCACACAAATAATCTAGTGTACCTTGATCTAGATTTAATTTATGGCTCAATATCACTAGTTTTCATGCATACAATCTCCATTCGGTATCATGCATACATCAAAGATCATTTAAAAGTTGGCCAAACTTCTAAAATCATTAAGATCATGATAGAGAAGCCACACTCAAAACAATCATATTGCATGAACAAGTCTTGAAAATCAATCAATTATAGTTAAGATCCATTGTAAATATAGAACATAATTAAAGTTAAATTAACAACAAAAATTGAAGAAAATATAATACTAAATTAAAACAAATTCACCAAATTGAGTCGCAAATAGATTCAGATTTGCCTCCTTCTCCTCTCCTTGACACACGCCAACTCCGCTAATAAAATAGAAACATAAAAACTAAGAAAACCTAAAATCCGGAGGCAGTTCTAAAGCTCCTTCTCCCCCCTGATATATGCAACACAAGAGAGGTTTATAGAGCCTCCAAAAATCTACCCTAGGTTAGCCTCCCATTAGGTCTTGGATAGGACTCCTTGGCAAATTAGGAGTTTATTTTCTTAAGATTCATAACCTTGATTTTCTTTGAACCTAGCCTCAATCATGATCAAATCTATTGGTCTCGGCCAGCTTTTTCTTCAACAAAAGATATTCTGAAAGATACTTGAATTTTCTTATAAATTTAAGATATCCTTAAAGTTATTGAAATATTCTTAGAGATATCGGGACATTCTAGAAAATATTGAGATGTAGGGATTGATCTGCAAATCAAACATAGACACATGGGGAAATTACGAATTGGTCCTCACGTCTTATGCAAATGCTAGCATGGATCTCTTATAAATTTTAAAGTCGTGCTTCCAATAAAATTCAGTAAAATTACATGAAAAGCAAATAAATTCACCCAAAATTCATCAAAATTTAGCATATATCAAGCTTAAATTAGTAAAAAATATTGAATCTACAATAGAGTTATCATTGAGTGCTCCTTCAGTGTCCAAATATATATATATATATATATATATATATAACAATATCATCAAGATAAACCACGGCAAATCGATGAAGGAATAGATGGAGTACCTTCTTTATGAGGGTGCAGAAAGTAGCGAGAGAACTGAGATCGGCCACTCCTCCTCCGGCTGTTGCGTTGGAACAGGTAGTGAGCAGGCTAGAAGCTGCTCCTGTTTCGCCTCGGGCTGCAGATGTCCCCGTCCCACCTTAGCCTAAGTTAGACCTAGTTCGGCTTCAGCCTTCCCCGGATTCTGTTCAGACGCCTCCAACAGAGGACAACGACCCTCCTTAATCAACTCCAGCTCCTCTGCTCGAGCAGGATCAACCTTGGAGAAAGGTGAAGAACATGAGGATGAGGAATAAGGGCCCCAAGACAAGTGAACCCTCTCTCTCTGTGTGGTCGCTGACCAGTCCTCTTGGGACAGACCGCCAATTGCGTCTCCCCCCCTTCCACCTCTTTTTGCAAGGGGTTTGGGGGCGCTAGTGCCCCCCTTAAAGTTGTGCTCTCCCTCACGGTTGGGTCCCGGCCTACCTGTGCCCTATCTCTAAAGGACTGTGGAAAGGGTTCAGAAGTGACTATCTCCTCCTTAGATGATGATGATATCTCCTCCCCTGGATCGCCGTTTCAGCCTCCTCTCTCGGCAGCTACATTAGTCGAGACAATCCAAGACAGGTTGCTCTCCTTAGCCCATGACCCGGAGTTGGTGGATACAGTTAAGGCGTTCAGAGCTTCGCGCTGCAAGCCTCAGAACGGAGGTAGGCCTTACTGCCCTTCGCTCTTCGTTGTATAGAGTAGCTTTATACATAGTTGTAGATGTACTTCGATTATTAGAATGTTAGAGGATTCTTGGATCCTTTGAGAAGAGCCGAGGTTCATAAGTGGGCTCTCTCTAGTGGCCTGTGCTTGGTCGGGTTATTGGAGACTAAGGTCCCGGAATATCTTTTTGGCTCTCTATCGTCAGTTCTATTATCGGGGTCGAAGTGGATTGCCAACTATGATTCTTCTCCGGGGGTAGGGTGTGAATTGGTTGGGACGCATCGCTGGTCTGCTTTGAGGTGATATCCTCCAATGATCATGTTATTCAT
The DNA here is from genome assembly GCA_019915185.1 of Eucalyptus camaldulensis. Classification (NCBI taxonomy): domain Eukaryota; kingdom Viridiplantae; phylum Streptophyta; class Magnoliopsida; order Myrtales; family Myrtaceae; genus Eucalyptus; species Eucalyptus camaldulensis. The sequence continues at coordinate 31,313,148 of JAHSVA010000008.1, forward strand.
GGAAGAGTTAAGACTGATTTCGACAGGTTCTTGTTGTTGTATCTCGGTAGTCTATGCTCAGAATTCTTTTGTTTCTCGGAGACCTCTTTGGGTGGACTTGATTAGGATGAGTTCTTGTATTTTCAACTTACCTTGGATGGTGGCGGGTGACTTCAACGCCTTAAAAGACCCATTTGATAGGCTAGGGGGTTCTAACGCTTGGCCGCCCTCTTTTGATGAGTTTAATTAGTGTCTGTGTTAGGCAGAGCTTGAGGACTTGAGATATGTTGGACTTAGGTTTACTTGGTCGACGTCTTCAGGAGCTAATCAGAAAGCGATGAAGATCGATCGGGTTCTAGTTAATGCTCTCTGGACCTTGCATTTCTCTTACTCAAAAGCTTCCTTTTTACTGTCCGGTATTTCAGACCACTCTCCTATGGTGGTCAAGGTGATCCAACCAGTTCTTCGAAGAAAGCCCTTCAAATTCTTTGATTTTTGGATGGAGCACCCACCTTTTCAGGATATTCTTACCCATGTGTGGGAGGCCCTGGGTGATGGAGTACCTATCTTCAGGCTGGTTACCAAATTGAAAGCGCTCAAGGGGCGTCTTAAGCAATTGAATAGAGACTCTTTCTCTAACTTGTCCGAGAGGGTGGCTCAATCCAGAAATGCTCTTAGACTAGCTCAAGTGGACCTTCAGCATGACCAGACCAATGTCCTCTTGGCGGAGCTAGAAAAAAGTCATCGTAGGACTTTTGTCGATTTGAGGAGTCAGGAGGAGGCTTTCTTCAGACAGAAATCCATAATTCGTTGGCTTGAGATGGGTGATAAAACACTAAGTACTTTCATCACTCTGTGACTATAAGGTAGCTGAGCAATAAGATTATATCGGTTATTGATAAGAATGGTGACCTTGTCTCCGAACCGAGCCTTGTTCAGGACGTTTGTCGCTCACTTTAAGGAGTTGTTTGCATCTTGATCTCCTCCTATTAGACCGGCTTTCGGAGACCTTCAGCAAACTATCCGACGTCCGCTCTCAGAGGATCAAATTGCTTCTATTGGCCGTGCCTTTTCAAAGGCGGAAATTAAGGACACTATCTTTTCTCTAGCGAGTGGGTAGGCCCCAGGGTCAGATGGGTTTGGTGTCGAATTCTTCAACAGTAACTGGGATCTTGTTGGGCCTTTGACAGTTGAAGCGGTTAAAGATTTCTTTGCTATGGGGAGACTGTTAAGGGAGATTAATTCCACCATCCTGGCGTTGATCCTCAAGATTCTTAATGCTACCTCGGTAAATGATTATAGGCCCATTGCTTGCTGCAATATGATCTACAAATGTATTATCAAGGTATTGGCCAACCGCATCGCCTCGGTGCTTCAGGACGCCATAAGCCCTTCTCAAAATGCGTTCGTTAAGGGTCAGCGGATTAGGGATAATATTCTCCTAGCCCAGGAGTTATTCGCCGGCTTTCACCTGCAGCCTTATCTCCCCAAATGTGAAGTGAAGGTAGACTTTTAGAAAGCATACGATACGGTGGATTGGGATTTCCTTGAATTGGTTCTTCGTGCCTTTCGATTCCCAGACCATTTCCTTCGTCTTATCATGATATGCGCTCATACTCCTATGTTTTCTATATCCTTGAATGGGGATCTCCATGGATTCTTCCCTAGTAGCCGCGGCCTTCGACAGGGTGACCCCATGTCTGCTTATCTTTTCACCTTGGTTATGGAAGTCTTCTCAGGGATCCTTACTTCTCGTGCGGAGCAACCGGGCTTCAAGTTCTATTGGAGGTGCAAGGCCACTCGATTATCTCATCTTTTCTTTACGGATGATGTCTTCCTCTTTTGTCGGGCGGATATGATCTCCATCCTGCTGCTGAAGGATGGGCTGGATACCTTCTCGGAATGGAGTGGACTCAAGCCGAATAACAGCAAAAGTGAGGTATTTCTTGCAGGGGGATTGGATTACTTGAGAAGTTAGATAAAGGATACCCTCGATTTTTGCAGAAGGAAAATTGCCGGTACATTATCTAGGAGAGCCTATTATATCATCGAGACTCGGCAAGGCGGATTGTGTAGCTCTAGTCGATTGCATAATGGCTAAGGTGCAATCCTAGATCCATCAATTTCTCTCCTTTGCAAGGAGAGTTCAGCTCATAAGGTTAGTACTCCATACAATCCAAGCCTATTAGGCTAGTGTGTTGATTATTCCTGTAGCAGTCCTGGATCGTATCGAGCAGATTTTTAGACAATTCTTATGGAAGGGGCCCAGCCTTGGCAGGGGAGGAGCTAAGGTTTCCTGGGAAGATGTTTGTCTCCCAAGGGAAGAAGGGGGTCTTGGGATTCGGAGTTTGCGAGAGTAACAATAAGGCGGCGATGCTCAAGCACATCTGGATCCTCTTCACAGATAAGGAGTCTCTTTGGTGCAAATGGATTCACTCTACTTTTCTGGGAAAGACGAACTTCTGGGTGGCTAAGACGCTGGCCAACTGCTCGTCGGCTTGGAAGAGGATCCTCCACCTGAGATCCGAATTTTGCCTCAACTTCCACTGGAAGATTGGAGATGGCTAGGGGACATCACTTGGGTTTGACCATTGGCATCAGAGAAGTCCGCTGGATCTTATTTGTTCAGAGCAGACTATCTCTGATTCGGGGCTGCCTTGGTATACAATTGTTGCAGACCTTTTTTCTTTAGTGGGTTAGGACTTCAGGTCATTGATGGATTCCTAGAACCAGCCCCTTCCAGTTCTCACAAGGGTTCTGGATAGATTTATATTGAGGGATAATCCTTCCGGTGTCTTCTCGGCCGCCTCAGCTTGGCATATACCCAGAAGAAGGAAAGACAGGGTTGTGTGGTCATCCTTTATTTGGAACAAGGCTATCACTCCGAGATACCAATTCAATCTCTGGCTGATCACTAAGAATCGGCTTCCTACCCAAGCTTTTCTTATGTCTTATGGGAGAATTGGGAGTGAAGTATGTGTCTTTTGCAAGCTCACACCGGATTCTATTGACCACCTCTTCTTTGGTTGCTGCATCACGGCTAGTATGGCTTACTTTTGGGTAGCTAGGTGCAACCTCCCATGGAGAAATGGGACTTGGACATAAAATCTTCAGTGGGTGATATGATTACTCTCACGTAAGGATTTCTATCACACCATTGGTCGTTTCTCTTTTAGAGCTATGTGCCATCTCATTTGAAATTATAGAAACATCATCCTCTTTAGAGAGCATTCGGTTGTGGTTGCGGCTATCAAGAAGCATCTTATTAAAATGGTGAAGGATAAAGCCTTAACTTTCAAAAGCGTGGAAGATTGCCCGAGAAATAGTAGGTTACAAAGAAACTAGGGCCTTGACCTGTCTATCTTCAGCTCTCCTATGCCGACCGCCTAGGTCGCCGTAGTCTAACCTTGCGGGTTGTTCTTCTTGGCCCTGTGTGGCCTTTTGGTTAGGTTGTCTTTTTTAGTTTGTTATCTTGGCCCTACGTAGCCGTTTTCTTGGGCTTCCTGTTTCGGCCCTTGCTTGAGTTGACCGCTTTGCGGTGTTTTGTGTCCGGCGCCCTTTCACTCGATGAGACGCCTGTGTCTTGTTGAGTGCAAGTTTTGTGGTGCCGGATCTTGTATATTTGTTGGTTTAAGCTCAATATATCATTACCCTTTACCAAAAACAAAAAAAAAAAAGAAAGTAGTGAGAGAATTAATCAGACAACATGGCATGACAAGGAACTCGTATGATCCATATCGCATTATGCATGTGATCTTCAGCTCATTCCCTTTGGCAATTCGAACTTGATAGTAACTCGATTAGAGATCAAGCTTAGTAAACTATTGAGCTCCTTCAAGTTGATCGAAAAGATCCACAATGAGTGGGATTAGATACTTGTTCTTGATAGTTAGTTTGTTCAACACACAATAGTCTATGCACATTTGGAATGACCCATCATGCTCCTTTGGGAATAGGAATGGTGCATCGAACGGAGCCTTGGATAGTCAAATATAGCCCGTATTGAGTAGCTCGTTTAGTTGCTTCCTCAATCCTTCCAATTGGGGAGGCACCATGTGGTGTGGTGCCATGGTAGGCCGGTTGAACTTTTAGACACCAGCTCAATTCACCGATCCACGTTTTTTTCGAGGCAAAAGTTTCTTGGGCAACTCAGGAGGCATCACGTCCTTAAATGAATCAAGGACTTAGGTCACCTCCATCGGGACATCGCTTCTATCGCGACCCTAATCCCATCTCCAAGGTTATGAGTTATAAGGGTTATTTTTACGACGTTCCAGGCTCGTCGCTGTCCCGATTCTTTTTATCTTGTTATTATGCACATGTTGAAATGTGAATAAACAACTCCCTAGACAAACAACAGCTAGAAGACTGGGACCTACCTCAAGCAAAACACACTAATTTATATTATAACAGTACTTTTACAAGTCATTTCTCTACGGGCCCTCTTTTCTATTTATAGTTCTCTACTAGGAAAGCACCATATCGTTAAAGCTTAATAAGTACAACACTTGCAAATAGTGTCAATGGTAGATCAATTGCAAGTCCATTGTCACCTCTCAACTATCTATATGTGATCCACTTTCAACTTACCAATTAAGCTATTGCACCAAACAAGCTTATTAACATCACATAGCAACATGTTCAATAAGTTCATTAACCGCATAAACAGTTCTTCGCATACTTTAAGGGGCTTCCAATCATGGGTTGGGCATCCTGCCTCAAGCCAGACATCCTATACTCTCAAGGGCATCCCATAATTTTAGAGGCTTTCTGGCTTAACTAGGGCATCCGGCCATCAAGCCAAGCATCCCATATTTTCAGGGGCTTCCTGGCTCAACCAAGGCATCTGGCCATCAAGCTAGGCATCACATACTTTTAGGTTCTTCCTATACTTTCAAGGGTTTTCTGGCTCAACTAGGGCATCCCGTTTAATGAACGAGACATCATCGCCAACACTATGTGATGAATGGCGCTTTTTCCTCTTTAAGTGCACACACACAAGTGCATCACACAAGTTGGTTCTTATTATCTCTCTTAGCTAACACATGTATGGTCCGAAGGCATGCTCATTCGTTCGTGTGTGTCATGAATTCTTATACTTCCCTAATACATATGTTGAGAATGATCTTTGATCTATAACTTGAATCAGTCACTTAGCGCCTATCCCTGCACTGGACAAGGCTCAGAAACGGCATGCCTCAATGCCAATCCATGACCTTGAGGCTTGGGTACACCTCGCTTAAGTGAAGATCTTAAGTTTGAGTGACCTTAGTTCGACCTGATGTGAACATACCATGTACTGTGAATGATCCTCGGCTCTTGGTTTGATTCAACATCAAGCGCAAGGTCTCCGCTCCAAAATGAACCCTAGAATCGGCACCGTATTGTGCCTTACCAAGATCTCGTGAGCTTAGGCGATTCCCATACCAATCAAGGTTTAGAATCGGCATGCCTCAATGTCGATCTAGGACCTTGTGGCTTTGGGCAATCTCCACAGCAAGCGAGATTTGGAACCAGTACACTATTTATGCCGATTCAAGGCCTTATGGTTTGGACGGCCTTGCCTGGCGATGAACTCAATCCAAGCAAACTTCAGCTTCTTTTCTAACCATACATGACACAAGTACATGACCAAACACATTTGCAAGTAAAACTAAACAAAAGACATCACACACCACCCACGGCTTGACGGGTGAGCACTTAGCTAGCCTCAACATGAAATCTAACTTCAAAGAGGAGAAAGAGGAACCTTACTTACCTCGGCAAACTTGAGAACCAATCTAGATAGCTTTGTAAGTTAAGGATGTGAGGCCAAGAGAAAGGAGAAGGGGGAGGAGGGTAGGCGTGAATGGCAAGGGGTTCCAATGAGAGAAATGAATGGGGGTTCCTCCTATTTATAGGCACCAACCTCACATTACTCATCTAAATGGTCCAATCATATTCCTCGGAGTGGCACGACTATGACATTGAGGTGTGGCAAGCCTAAGTTGCAAGGTGTCATGCCTATTTTTAAAAGGTGGCATACTCAAAGGTCTAATGTAATTATTGTAGGCTTACTTATTTCATTCCTATTGGACCATTGATACAATGCCATCATGACTTGGCATACTTGTTCTCTAAAGAAAAACTTATGGTAATGATGATCATATCTTTCATGGACACCAAAGCCAATGACTCACCATTCTCATTAAATGCTTCAATTTAGTTAATAATGGGGTTTGGATATTTAGCACATGCTTAAATTCAAGAACTTGCTTTTTAAGCTTTGGTGTTCTAGAATATTCCATCAAGTTCTATTCTTATTGGTCCACTTAAGCCCTTGAGTTATTTGTGTCACACCCCCACTGTAACTATCCCGACCTCATCTCCAGGGTCACGAGCAGTATGGGTTATATTTTTCGCGACATCCCAGGTGTGTCACCAACCCGTACTTCTTTCTTTTTATAAGTTTTTGAGTTATGCACATGCAAAAGCAATAAATCAACGTCCAATCACGATAGAATTGCAACATCAAAAGTAGTAGGAAAACACATATGCAACCATATATTTACATATACATGGCATACTACATATGATTACATGTCTTTTCTTTTAATATTACAATCCATTCTACTTGAGCTAAGCTTTACACTACAAAAGCATACGGTCCTTTCCAATAGTACATCAACTTCGGGGTAACCATATCTCCTCTAATGAGATTCTAACCAAAAACGGTTCCCCCTATAAGGACCAACTTACTAGTAGTCATCTACGGCACTGTCGGGTGGAGCATCTCCATCAGCCCTAGTAGACCATCGAAACCACAAAGTGGACCAATAAAATCCCCATCGAAACACTCGTACCAATCTTGGTACTTGTGGGGAACAAGTTCATTAAGCCTTTACTCCACCCAAACGGTCGTAGTGACCATCCGATAGTATTTATCTATACTAGCAAAGTAGAGTAACATTTCTAACACAGTCATCTTCGTGGGAACGCTGAACCTCATGAGCTGTGGGGCCATCCTACAAGTTTGAAAAGAGACAACAGGTGAGTATAACTTAGTAAGTAAAACTTACTAAAATCCGGGTAGGATGATGCCCCGTCTTTCCCCAAGCACATAACTTATCCTAAACACTTGTCGATGATAGATCAATAGCAAGATGAAAATCATGCCTTTAGTAAAGTCATCAGTGACCCTCAAACATTTAAATGCAAGCATGCACCAAGGATCCATTTCATAATGTCAGAAACTCATGCACAGAGGGTTCATTTATTAATAGTTGAAATCTGTCAACTCTTTCGAAATCCTCTAGGCATCCGAAATCCACGGGCAATGTCCCCTAATCCAAGGGTGATGGCTATCCTCCGACAATGAGTCTGTCGAGCATCCGAACCTATTCAGGCAACGTCACTGAATCCATTGGTCAACGGCTAGAGTTTAGTCTCTCGTGTGTCCATCATCAAGCATTATAATCCAGTTCTTATCTTCATCTTAGTCCAAGGCCGGAAGGCGTACTATGTATAAATATGTGGAATGTCTTACCGATTTCAAGTCCTTGAGCATGCCAAGCATGAATTAGGGTTCGTGGCTTGGTTTGATTCGCTTGCTACACTGATTTAGTATCAAACTTGGTCGGGAACAATACGCATCAATATCATACTGAGACCATGAAAGGGACCAATCCATTGTGATCTTGTGTTCGTCCAAAGTCGACAAAACCCTTATTCAGGACTTGGGTTGTGAATATACATTTACAAAAGTAATTTAGAATAGTTTATAAAACACATTGATTTTTCTTCAAATACCTTTCAAAACTATTAGGATCAAAGTAAAACAAAGGCATAGTAGAACAAGCACAAGAACTGGGACAGTTTAAATTCACAAACCAAAGGCTAAACCAAGGCCCAACATTAATCTAAAATCAACTCAAGCAAGCATGAAGCAAACCTAAATCAAATCAACAAATCAAGCATGGACTTGTTACAAGCTTGGATGGATGCAACATAACATCCTAACCAAATGTTAGTAAGTCTACTTACAACTTTCTAGACCGGCGGTCTCAAGTAATGGCGAACGGTATCAAGGACACCTAAAAGAGAGAGCCAAGGAGAGAAAGATGGAGGGCTCGGTGTGGGCGGCCAAGGAAGAAGAAGAAGAAAGGAGGAGAAATTTGGGAGTCTTCCTCCTAATTATAGAACACCCTTCATTAATGGTCTTGATAAGGCATTTGATGTCAATAGCTTAGGTGGAAAGTCTAAAAGCAATGTGGCAGGTCTATAGGTTCTTCCAAAGGCTTCTAAGCTCCAAGTGGCAAACTCCTAATTGGTCCATCTAGATTTGTATTGATGGCTCTTAGTGAATGAAGTGATCCTCCCTATCTCCCCCAATAATTGCTATCCAAGTTAGGCGTGCAGCCCCCTCCCTTTCAAGTTGGGTGTGTTGCCCTCTTATCCCAAGTGAAAATAGTTTCAAGTAATTTTTTAAATTAGCATCAATACCTTATCAAATGGGCTTGAAAAATTATAAAATGTTAATATGTTGTAGATAAGATCATAAATGAAATTTTTCATGAAGAAAGCCAAGTCCAATTCATTCTGTGGAAAGAGCAATAAATCACTGAACACAGCCCAAAAATTCATCTGTCAAGCAGATTCAACAGTTAGAGAGAAAGACTCATTTTGAAATCTGAATCTTCACAAAACTCTTTGAAATTTCTATATGTTGTATACATGGATGTCCTTTAAAACATATGTGAGGGAAGAATTTTCAAATTGAAAAGGGAAAATTTTATAAAAAAATCGAGAAGGCAATCGGGTCGTTGTTTTTACTACGCCAGGCAAGTTTCGTATGGTAATTGATTAAGCCATTGTCCCAACCATTTCACCTCAAAACAATATGAAATTTAATTATGTTATATATTAAGATGTTTTGAACAACATTCATGAAGGAAGTTTCTCCAAATCCAAAGTACAAAGAGCTCTTTAAATTGGAAAACAACAAAGGTCTAGGGATTTCAAGAATCTGAAGAGTCAAAACCAATAGAACCTTAAGTGGCAAGCCTAAGGAGAAGGGGTGGCGCCCTACTTGATCTTCAAGATCCCTTGTCCTCATTTTTCTAGGCTATGAATCACTCCCTACCATTAATGAGCTTATGACTCACCCCCCTCTTAACATATAACCATCCAAAATTTAATGATTACATTTCAAGAGTAAAGCTAATGGGGCCAAGTGTCCTACTTAATCATCATGTATTAATAAGCAACATTCCAAGAACATTAAATGCACTATGGAAAATATCAAGTTAGAAGGCCATCTTTTTGGGTGAGAGTCAATTGAGTCCTATCACAATCGATTACCTTATTTGGCTTGAAGTTCGTGCCTAAGCCATGATTGGATAAAACCGAATGCAACTGGGCTTAACCAGTGAAACCAAGTTCGGATTTCCCCTCTATCGGGGAAAGGCTCACAACGGGGTCCAAGGGCCAAGCCTTGGATTGGTCGACTAGTCCTCTAGTTGGTTCGCGGGTCAATCCAGGGTCCTGCGCCACAATTTATAACCAATTTGACACTAAGCCACGTTGTGTTTATTTGATCCGTGGTAAGTTCTTGGTTGTCATGTAATCGTGTAGGATCGATTCATCCGCCTCAACTCATGGTCGAATTGGATTGGTCCATGATCATCCATGAGTTGTACAACGACTGAGTGGAATCACCCGCAACTAGTACAATGACCGAGCAAGGTCAAGCCACAACCGTCCACCAATTCATGCTGGTGTAGAATCGTCCCACAACCAATCCTTATAGTCAAATAACTTTTCCATGGTCAAATACTCTATAACCAATCCTTTGGTTGCCAATCCCCGAACAGGCTACTTGGATCATGACCGACTCTCAGGCCGGCTCATGGCCTAGTCCCGCCATTGGCATACCGATCTTTGGCCTACTAGTTGGGCCAAAATAAGGGTCAAAATCGAGAATGTTACACTCACTCCACCTCTGGCACAAGAGCATGATCTAGCGGGTTAGCATCGACACCCCAAGCAATGTCGAACATCCTAAAAGTCTTTTATCTTTAGTTAAGCACATGCGGAAGTGGCCATAAACAATTCTCGTACAAACAAACATGGAAGCCAAGCAAAACATATGCAGGCCAAGCAAATAAAAGCAACATATACATATACATATTCACACATCAAAAGCTGTTTTGATTGCATGCTCATCATAGTCTTGGGCTACTTATTTTCGTTTCCATATATAATCAATCAAAAGGGCTGGGGTAGCTTAGCTCCTCTACTGAGATGATCATAAAAGAGGCCCCCATGCTAGATTCATTCCCTTCTTAGACCCTGGTTCACCCATCACACACCTAAAATGGTGAGAACAACAAGAGTGAGTTGATGACTCAGTAAGTAGAAATCCCTAGTTCTCCTATCAGAGGACATCTTGCCGTCGATTGTCGGATACAAGGTCACTACCCACTTATCGATGACAAATCAATAGCAAGGTTTGTGCCTTGCCTTGCTTATGCATATGAAAGGCTCTCAACGGTCTATGTGCTTTTAAGAATCAAAGACAATGAGTTAGTGCATATGAACAAACTTTCCAAGGATTCGTGGCTTATGATAATTTCGGTCATAGAAAGGGATGCTCGCATCTCATGAAACTCATTCAAGTACTAAGTGACCCAATTCAAATATATGCTCAAATTGATGCAAGGACATAACAATATATATCAAACAAACCTAGCTTTTGTAAGCATCACACATGTATTAGTCATAGACCACACGTGGACAATAATTTTTCATTTTCAATATCATATTAGCCAAAATCAATTGACTCTTTCAGTAACAACCAAGCATCAGTCCCCCCCTTGGCAACCGGCATCATCTTAATCTCATTATCAGGACAGTATCCAGGGTGACCCCCCGGCATTGGCCTCACCTAGGCCGGCATCGTCCACGTTCTCACTATTGGGACGGCATTCAAGACTTTATGTGTGAAAGTGCTAGTATGAACACCTAGAGGGGGGTGAATAGGTGTTTAAACTAAACCTTGGCAAATATAACCACTCGGTCCATTTGCTATCCTCCTCCTCGTGGTCATATCTAACCACTCGGTCCATTTGCTGGTGGCGGTGACAGTAGAGGCATCTTATCTAGTCTGAAATGTTAGTTCCCAAAAAGAGGTGAGTACAACTCCTCAATTGTAAAAGATCCATTAAACTATACTATGCAAGCCATCACGATCCAGTTTTATGCAAGATAGACAAGACAGGTCATCAAGGAATGAGTGTGCATCTAAGCTCTATAACTCTTCAATGCAATGACTAGTGCAATTCCAACAAATAAAATGCAGCATGCTCAGTCACACAAGTCTCGATCATAGGGCCAAACTGTTATGACACATCCCATTCCATTCCATACAATTTAGTCCCATAACCAGACCACACTCACACTTAGTATAATCATCAGTTTTAACATTCAAAAGGGTTTTATCCCCCAGATGACCAATGTTTGTGTCCTTCTGGGATTTTGCACACAACCTGGTGTCGCGAAAGCCTCTGGGCATGTATTCATAATACAACCAGGCATCCAGAGCGTGTTGCGTTACACCTGTAGGCATCTCGCACCCCACCTGGCATCATGAGGAACCTTCGAGGCGTGCCATGAAAATGGTTACCCCGACCCTCCGGATTTACGTACCGAAAGCATACAACTAGGCATCCCAATGCTCCTAGGGAAAACCTCTGGGCATGTATTCATAATACTACTAGGCATCCAGAGGGCATCAACTCATTTGAACCTTTGAGCATCCCGACTCCCGGGGCATCATTAACCCGAGGGTCCAACGGTAACAATTAACATCTTAATTTCCAAAAACACTTTTCAATGCAATGACAAGATGTCCCATGAGTCTTCATCAAATCTCAATATTGCATGATATGCTGAATGTCAATATCATCATGTCAAATAACAACTCAAGATGAGCAAATTCGGAATAAAACAACTTAAATGTCAGAATGCACAATTTTAGTAAAAATTTTGGTATAACCCCTAAATGAACTCAGAAAATTCTGAAATTTTGATATGTTATAAAAAAGACCTAAATAAAAAAGTTTCGTGAATAACACTATGTCAGATTCATTGTATATCAAGAGCAGTAATTGCTATATTCTTTACTAACATTCTGTAATAGCTTCCAGATTTAACATTTGCAGAGAAAATCGTTTTACTAACCAAATATTGTCCATTTATTCTCAAATTTTTATATGTTATTTATAAGGGTATTTCCTACAACTTTCATTAAGGGTTCAAAGTCCAATTCTAACTAGATAATTACAGAAAATTCACTGAATCGTCAAAGGTCATGCTGTTTTCTACGAAACAGTTTACTAATTCTAAGAGAACTACTTCTACTCATTCAAAATCCAGCATCCAACATCCACAACCCAAACATCTCCAAGTCTATTGCACTCCACTAGACTACAACAACACAACATGATATAGGTTAATGGACTTTCACTTGGCTCAAGTCCTATGGTTCAACAGCTAGGGGTTCATTTTGGCGGTGTGGTCCGACGGCGGTGAAGACAAGTGGCGTTGACGGCAGCAGTTCACACGCACAGACAGAGGGCGGTCTCCTTCTTCCCCCCTCACTCTCGCTCGCTGCACGCTTGCGAACTCTCTCGCTCACTCGCTGTACTCACCCGCTCGTTGCTCTCTCTCTCTCCCTCTCACTGGTCCCTCACTCTCTCGACTAATCCGCCCTTTTTGCTCCTCAATTAATTGACTAATTAGTCAATTGCATGCAGGTTTTCGGTGGCTGCACGTGCAAGGGACAGCTGCTGAAGACGTGGCCTCCTGCATGCGGATCTCCCCTCTTGCTGAGCCAACACAACTTCTCCGTTGGCTTCTTCTTCGCTGGCAATCAAGTGGGGAAGCCACGTGGCCTTTTGGTCAACAGTTCCTTCAATGGTTGACCGGTTGTACGATTCTTCACGTGCGGAAAGAAGGGGCTGCATGCTGATTAAAATTTGTTTCTTCACTTGCTAAGTTCGCACAATGAAGAGACGTGCACGATCCTCATGCATGATCCAACTTCTTCAAAATCAAACTTTTAATTTCAGCACCTGTGTGGGTTGAATTATAACTACTTATGTCGCTACACGGGATCGCAATAATGTACATGGAAGGTTCAATTCGTAGGGTACACATGCGGGTAGAAGAGGGACTCAACCGTGACATTATGTAAAAGAAATTTTCGACGAAACGATAGGTCATACGATGATCAAATTGTCTTGATGCGACCAAGGCGTGACTATGAAGGTATATCCTTGGATCATTGCATAATGTGGCATCAGGGTCTGATAATGAAAGTGATAAAAGGCGACTGAAAGTGGTGCCAACGACGTAGTCGGACAGCACTTCCGTCAATTTATCACGGACCGTCGCATATCTGAGGGTTGTCAAAATTTCTGGATGCCACACTTTACCCTAGGCAATGACTTGGCATTCCCTAGCATCAGCATATAAGTCCATTGTGTGTCAATGTATTTCAAGCATTAACCATTTTATGTTATGTTTAACTTTTAGCCGAATGAAAGGCCTGAAAGCATGCCATGCAAGGTGAACTAAGAACAACTCTTGTATTTTATTAAATCAAACTCATGCCGGATGCAATTTAGACTCGTGACCTTGACTTGGAACCATTCACTCAAACAACTCTTGGAACCAACAACTCAAGCATTGTCCATAGTCACTAAGACTTCTCCTCGACATTTGGGTGAGCTCGACACTCATGCGAGATCATGAACTTACTTAATGCAATAACAAGCAATAGAAACACAACAAGCATAACAATACAAAGCCAACACAAGTAAACGATGACATGATCATAAAATCAATAAGCATAACACATCGCCCTATCGAAGAGTTACAAAAATCTACTTACTATTTTTTTAGACCTAGCTCCAAGATGCTTTCTTTGGTGGTCGGTTGGTGTCTAGGGTGACTTGAAAGAGAAGGGTGTGAAAGAGAAGGGAGGAAGGGAGAGGAAAAGAGAGAAAGGTCAATGCTTAAATGTGAGGATAGCTCATCCTATTCATAGAATTCTTCCTCTTAGATTTTTATTGCAAATTCATGATGATACCTAATGACGAGTTGACCTACCTATCCTTCGGTGTTGACGCCTAGGTCCTTTGGTGTTGACTCATGATTGGTCCACTTATTTGTTTATCCTCCAAGGCTCACTTTATGCTTATTTTTGCCTATGGCGCCTAAGGGACACATAAGCCCATTTAATTCCTAATGTCTTCTTCTAATTGGTTGGTTTTTGCCTTTCTCATCAAGGCTATAATTTAGGGCCATCATACTCAAAGATTTATCCAAGATTTGGTCATCAAGGAACTTGGACTTTAGACAACTTGTTTTCCAAGTTAAACACATGAGCATGTGACTCATTAAGCTCATTAATTAGCTAGCTTCCAAAAGCATTTAATAAATTCTTCTCTTCAAGTCAAGAAAACTCTAAATTGGCTTCTTCCTCTAGTTAGGCATACAGCTCCCTTCCCCTCCAAGTTGGGCGTGCAGTTCTCTTATTCTAAGGCAAAAATAGTTTTGAGCAATTTTCGAAATTAGTACTATTACCCTATCACCGAACTTGAAAAAATATAAAAATTTACTATGTTGTAGAGAAGACCTTATTAAACATTTTTCATGAAGGAATCCAAGCTAAATTTTTTCTATGGAAAGAGAAGAAAATCATTCGACACAATCCAAAAATTCATCTGTCGAGCAGATTCAACGGTCAAAGAGAGAGACTCATTTTGAAATCCAAATCTTTATAAAACTCTTTGAAATTTTAATATGTTGTAGATATGGATGTCGTTTAAAATTTTTCTGAAGAAAGAATGTCCAAATTCGAAAGAGAATATTTTATAAAAATTCGAGAAAGCAACTTGATTATCATTTTCACTATACTGGACAAGTTCTATATGACAATTGATGGGGCCTTCGTTCTAACGATTTCACCTCAGAAAAATATGAAATTTAAGCATATTATATATCAAGATGTTTTGAACATCTTTCTTGAAGAAAGCTTCTCCACATTCATAACATAAAAAGCTCTATAAAATTGGCAAACAACAAAGATCCCGAAATTTCAAAAATTAAATGAGGTAAGTTCTAGTTGAAAAGAGGAATGTTCCCACTTGGCCTTGAATCAAGGGTCATCTATGGCTATACAATCTTATTTCCCAAGATCCTAAGTAGACTCTGTACTAGCTTGGACACTTGTCTCAGTTATTTATTGGCTAATGTTCAAAAGAGATAAGGTAGACTTGTTTTGGTCCAAAGTTGGACTTGTCTTGGTCTTCTCCTCTCTTTCTCTCTCTGTGCATGTGGCCTCTCCTTTATAGGTTCCAAAGTCTACCATTCACACTTAGATCCTAGGATATTAATGGGCCTAGGCTATAGGGATATCTTTTTCCCTACTTAATTTAATACGTTCACATTTGTTCACATTTTTCACACTTGTTTTTCCAAGAAATTTTTCTTACCGAAGGCTGAGGTGTCCCCTTCATTAATGTCTTTAAATCCAAATCTAATCTTATATTCTAATGTGCCAAGTGTCCGTGCTCCTTAATTTATTATATGAAAAAGGCATTAAATGCAACTTGGAAAATACCTAAGTTCTAAAGGCCTTGTCATCCTAGATTAATCAAATTTTGACCACAATTGACTATCTTATTTGGCTTGGGGTTCATGCCTGAGACACGATCGGAGGAAGTAGACACAACCGGGCTTAACCGGTAAAACCAAGTTCGGACATCTCTTTTACCATGTAAAGGACTCGAAGTTGAGGATGTTACAATTTGCTTCTTCCCTAAGGAAAATCTCGAGCCATTATTACCAAATCTTCAAGGGACACCTAAGTGGGATGATTCATCCTTGCATTTAATGAAGCATTTTAGAATCTTCTATATGTCTTCTCTTGATTGGTCCATGTGTACGCCACCCTTTTCTTGCCCATCAAGAATATCTACAACTTCATCATTACTTTTGAAAAGTCAAGGATGAACACATCACTCCCCTTCATTAATGAAAGTGTTCTAGAGTTTTCTTCTATTTTGTCATTTTCTTCATCAAGAATGTTGTCTAGAGACTTTCGTCGTCTACATTGGTTTCGGAGTCAGGAAATGGATCATTAGGTAAACCTCTAAAAACTGAATCACATATACCTAAGGTTTAGCCATCACACCCCATGCTTGCCAAGATTGTTCCTTTGGACGATCAATCGGCCTAAAGAGTCGGTTGTCCTTCGGTCGATTCAAGGCCAATCCTAAGGCTACACATGGCCTAGCACTAAGTCAAAGCACTCATGGACCATAGAATTAGT
Source organism: Eucalyptus camaldulensis (assembly GCA_019915185.1). Taxonomy (NCBI): domain Eukaryota; kingdom Viridiplantae; phylum Streptophyta; class Magnoliopsida; order Myrtales; family Myrtaceae; genus Eucalyptus; species Eucalyptus camaldulensis. The sequence continues at coordinate 31,329,505 of JAHSVA010000008.1, forward strand.
GACGGAATAGCTAGGTCTATCCCTGAGCTCATTCTGATCGGCACCCGATCCATCCATATGGTACATGGCCGGTGCATTACCGATCCACAATTGGACATCACCAATTCAAGATTCCTTTATGATCATTAAGAATTAAATAGGAATGATGCATTCTTTATCAAAAGATGATCAAATTTAATCGAGTTGGATCATTCGTGTATCGGCGCATAGCCAGGCGGAATCACCTATGGCTGAGCACTATGACCGGTCGGATTGACCCATGACCATCCACCGATCCAAAATCATCCCATGACCAATCTCCATGATCTAAAAGTTATTTTATGAACTGGTGAACCTATCTCATCAGAATGGTCGATAGATAATTCACGACACCTAGACCAGTTCGTGGTCGGTAGGTCGGTTAGTCGATTGGTCGGTTGGTCGGACCATGATTGATCCTCAATTCCTTACCGATTGAATTGATCTATCCATGGCAATGATCCATGGTTGATCATTATCAATCGTAAGTGACTTGATATCCTCGTATGAGATAATGATTGTGTGAGCTGCTGGTAGAAACGTTAAAATAGTGGGTTGGCAACTGGAACAACACAACAGGAGAACTGAAAGTTGTCAAAGAATGGGAAACAACTTTTGTCAAATGTGTTAAAGTGTTGACACCTAAATTTTGGTTTAGTATTTATGATAAAAATTGCATAAAAAATTAGGGACTAATTTGACCCTAACAAAAATGATTTTTCCAATAAGTTTGATTTCCTATTTTATTTTCACTTTTTAACCTTATTTTCGAATAAATTAATTATATTAAAAGAAGAAAAAAAGAAAGAGGGCCCATAGGGGCTAGGCTTTCATGCCCAACTCCTTCTTCTTCTTTTTCCCTATGCGGGCCTAGGGCTCATTCCTGTCTATTCTTTTCCTTGGCCCAGCCCCCTCTGCCTTATCTTCTTCCTCCCTCCTTCCTCTGCAACCCACACATGCAAGAGACCTAGGCAAAGGAACGAGGGTTGACCAACGATGGAGGAGACATCTCATAGACACCTTTAATGCTCACCTTCAATGCTGAGATAGGACACTAGTTTGGCCAAGGGGGAGGTCAATCAGCTTGCTAAGGACCAACAGTTGAAGCCTCCGTCAACCTAGCTCCCTCGACCTATAAATAGGGCATCGAGCGGAGGCCAAATAAGACACAAAGAGGGGTAGCGAGCTCAAAAGACTTTTTCGAGAGACTTCAGGGGAGGCTCGAGAGTGACTAAGCCTGAGAGGAGAGAGATTGGAGAAAAGTGAGCGAGATCAAAAGGCAATGAGTGAGAGAGAGGAAGGTTTTGGAGAGAGAAACTAGGGTTGAGAGAGAGAGATCTAAGTTTGAGAGAGCCGCGAGCATGGGTAGAGGGCGAGATCTAAACAGAGAGAGAGAGATCTGGGAAGGTAGAGAGAAAGGCAGATCTAGAAGGCCCAAAAAGAGGTCAAGGAAGGGGAAACCTTAAGAGAGGCCGAGATAGAGATCAGGCCGTGAAAGAGAGAGAACACAACTAAAAGGGCCATCATTGGCTGCCACTTTTGAACTAGAATTGACAATTTGCTACCGCTCCTTGTTTGCTTTGAAACCATGGTAAGTCCATGTTCACACAGTCTTGGTTTTTCTGATTTGAGGTCGGCTTCCTGAGGATCCCAGCTTGCAAGCATGTGAAGTGGATGGACATAGCTTGATCTATTGAGCTCGTCCACTGTTCAATGCAACAAGCTAGGTAGGGACCCCTGGCAAAATAACCTTTGTTTTGTGCCATGCTTTGCCCCATCTCGAGTTTTGCCATTTGTCTAGCACGCACGATTTTTGGCCCTGTTTTATGTGTGCCACAATCTCGAAGCTTGGTGTTAGGCCTGAAGAAAAGCATACTCCAAGAGATTTTTGTACCATGGCCACAACTGATCTTTGGAATGAGCAACCCTCAATCAATATTCCTAAGTCCTTGGGTTTTCTGGAGTGTTTTAGAATACTCTGGGGGATGGGTGATACAGTAAATTTATGAGTATGTAATAAATGCGGGTAGTTGATATTTGGGAAGATACAATCTCCATCATTAGATCAAGGAGAGATCTACAAATACGATTCATCCTGTACTTATATATAAAGGTCTCCTCCTCCTCATTATAATGACTCATTCACAATTGAAATACAAATCCAGAGTTTTTCTCTCTAGAATTTCTCTCTAAGATATTTGTGAATCAAGTGTGAGTAAGGCTACTTAGGAGAAATCCTAAGGTCGCATGAGTTAGGGAATGCTAGATCGATCGGCCTGTGATAAGTGGTATCAGAGCAAGTTTGTTCCAAGCACAATGGTTGATCCACGTTCTGATGAAGCGCTCGTCATGGGTGTCGACCATGATGATTGTGGGAGGAATATTGAGAAGGCTACCACCAAGGGAAAGAAGAACCATGGTGTTTCAAGTTCAAGGGATCCTATGGGGGGCTTGAACCATTGGATGTCGAAGATAGATACATTCGTCATCGATGTCAAAGGATCAATCGATGACTTGACCTAGGCCATCAATGGAGTAGAGGCCAGAAAGGAAGAGCTTGTGGCCAAGATGCAAGAGCTCAAGGTCAGCATGGGTGAACTTTGACATGAGTTGCTAGAGACCCTAAGGAACGAACTCCAACAACGGGATGAGTCATTGGAGGCCATGATGGCGGCAATGTGCGCGGAAATAGATGAGTTCAAGGCGAAGCTCGTTAGATTGAAAGCGGCACGTGTGAATGGGTTGATCACCATGCAAGCCAGTTCATGAATGGATGCACCCAAGCCAAAGGAATTCAAAGGCTCACGGGTGGCCAAAAACATGAACAACTTCCTATGATACATGGAACGATACAAATTAAACAACAATACTTGTAAGCATAGTAAAGAAGAAACCATTGCTTTGTTTTTTCTTACATAATAAAAATGATTTCCTAATTCAAAAGTTGTGGTGAGAGAAAACACAAAGCATGTGAAAACAATAATGCGTTGAAGCTTTTCTTTTCTAGAAATAAAAAATAGCCAATGTGATGAACTATTTATTAATAAGCCAAATTGGGAAAAAAAAAAAAAGATAAAGCTTCCGGTAAAATTGAATAATATTAGTGTAACAGGAAGGGCAAAAAGATAGACCTTACGCTTATTAATTAATTGCAGCATCGAAACCTAGTCATAGAGGAAATAACAAAATGACCTGCTTGTTAATAAACCTTACATTTAAGAGTAGAAAAGAGGAGGCAAGAGAGAGAAACTTCCCCTCCGTTAGTTCTGGTAGTATACATTCATTGTACCTCATTAATTGTCAACAACCCCCTTTTGACATCTTTTCTGGCAGCATATCATTAATTGTCACCAACCCCCTTATTTGACGTCTTATCTAGCACTATACACATGAAACTTCCCAATTTCTGACCGGTTCAAATGGTAACTTTAATATTTTCTCATTGTGAGACGGAAGAAAGAGTATGTCACTTGAAACTTCCAAATTTTGGCCTTTGTTTCTTTTCCTCCCTTTTTCTTCATCAATTGTGATGCGTCTCCAAGATCACCTCTCTCTCAAATTGTCCTCAATTTATATGCAAAGTCAAGGGCTCACTTGTCATCCCCCCGAAAAGTTGTCCTTCCGATACAGCACTTGTTTCTCTAACACAATCCAATGAAATGTCCATCACTGTGAGGTACCAAGGTACTTACACCATAAAGCCTGAGACGGCGACATGGGGTGGCCACCTACCGCTCTCAGAGCTAGACCAAATTGGCACCATCACCCATGTGCCCATCATTTACTTCTACAAACTACCCCTTGAATGGCTCCACCCAGCCGATGCCATCTTCAACATTCTCCGGGATTCACTGAGCCGTGTGCTGGTCCCGTTCTATCCCCTCGCTGGAAGACTCAAGCGGCTTGACAGGGGACGGCTTCGACTTGATTGTAATGCCATGGGCGTTTGGCTCATCGAGGCCGAATCCGAAGTCACGCTCAATGACTTGGGCGATTTTTGTCCATCTCAGGAGTTTGAACAGATTGTGCCAAGCGTGGACTACACGACGCCGATCCATGAGCTGCCGCTATTGCTAGTTCAAGTCACCAAGTTCAAGTGTGGTGGGCTCGCTTTGAGCACCACTATATCTCATGCGGTTGCTGATGGGCCAAGTGCTACTCATTTCGTGAACGAGTGGGCCCGGCTCGCCCGTGGCGAGCCACTGAGTGTTGAGCCGTATTATGATAGAAAGGTCAGTCATTGATTGAAAGATTTTTATTTTCGATAACACAAAGCATGCGAATCCTCTTTTTTTTTTTTTTTAAATTTAGAGGACAAAATAGAGACTTGGTTAGCCGAAGAAACATGAAACGCCAAGCAAGTGAATTATAACCCTTTAACACTGTTAACATGAATTTTTTTTGAAAAAATCATGTAAACGAATATTTTGGCTACTAAGAGGACGCACTAAATTTTTCTACTGAATTAAGTTAACACTCTTTGGAATCATATGATTTATTACCCTTGCTTGCATATAAATGACAACCAAAGTACCAATTCAAAAAATCTTGGTTGACCATATAATTTGCAATAATTGGACTTTTTTTTTTCTTTTTCAGTTTAAGTTAACTCCCCACTACCCATTACAAGAGGGAAAAGTACCCAAGAAGTCCTAAACCTATTATATTGATATTAATTCAATAATTAACTTTTCAATTTGATCAATTTAATTCTAAACATTTTTATATTAGTACCAATTGAGTCCATACGGCTAATTTAGGCCTGATGTGAACATTTATCGTCCTATGTGGCACAATCAGTATAGATGTGAATTTTTTCATTTAATATTTAATTATTTTGAATTTTTTAAATTTTCTATTAATTTTTTTTCTTTTCCTTTTCCTTTTTTTTTTACTTCTCTTTTCCTTCTTCTTTTTTTCCCTTTCTTTTTTTTCTTCCTTATTTCCTCCGCCAACGTCTATGATGGCCAATGGAGGCACCAGCTACCGATGAGAGCGAGGTTTGGGACACTCTCACTAGCCCTAGTGGAGACTAGCCTTGGCTAGCCTTTTGGCGAGGACCAACAAGGACTAGGGAGGCTGCCCCTCGCTAGATCCGACGAGGGAAACCTCACCTAGCCTTTGCTAGAGGTTGGCAAGGGTTGGTGTGCACCAGGACACCCTACCCCTGGCAAGGGCTGACCTTGCTTGGATGAGGCTCGCTAGAGGTTGGTGAGGGGACCTTGTGGTGGCGACCATGCTGAGATGGCTAGGGGCCTTGTCTGGGCAAGGTTCGAGAGGGTTTCTTAGTGCTTGCCAGCCCTTGCCTACCTCAAGCAAGGGACGAGTGAAGGTCCCCTCATCGGATTTGGCAAGAGATGAGCTTGCCCAGCCCTCACCAAAGACCGGCAATGGCCTTTTCTCCTGGGGCCAATGAAGGCGTTTCGGCCCTCTTACTCGCTAGCCATCATAAAGGTTGGCAAAGGAAAACAAGGAAGAAAAAAAGAAAGGAAAGAACAAAAGAAAGAAGGAAAAGAGAAGTAAATGGAAAGAAAAATATAAAGAAAAAATTTAAAAAAATTATTAAATAAAAACATTTATGTCAACGCTGATCGTGCTATAAAGGACAGCTAGCATCGACGTTAGTAATTTCCTACTTAAATTGACTAGATGGGCTCAGTTGTACCGATGTGGAAAGATTTAGAATTAAATTAGTTTAGTGAAAAAAGTTTATAACTAAATTGGTACAAATGTAATAAGTTTTAAATTTTTTTGGTACTTTCCATGGTTACAAGAGAATAATTTATCACTGAAGCCTTCTGCCTTTTGGCTTTACAAGCAACAATGAAGCTCCTTTTGAGAACATTTTACGTCTATGCAATTAAATTTTGTGAGTTTTGTGCCTCGTTTCACCTTCTCCGCTTTTTTCTATTTCCGAATGGTTGTTTTTTCTCTTTAATTATGGAGTTTTGCTTTTGTCGTCACCGAGCAAAGGAGGCGTCTGTTTCTTCAAAGCCATTATATTTGCATAATTATCATGCTTGGTTGAGAACTATTAAACTCATTTCATATTTTTATTGTGCCCTGTTTACTTCGCTCCTAATGGCAACGTGTTATTGCCTGATTATCCAGCCGTACGAATGTAAATTTATACATTGTAAATCTATATAATTTACATGTTCTCGAATGTGTTTCTATATCAACTTGTATTTCGAGCTAATTTCCAAGCTTACCGATCAGATAATTTAAAATATTGTTTTTAACTTTCAATTTTTTTTTTCAATTTTGGATTATTAAATAACACACTTGGAATCTTCTTTATCGATGCTTGATATCTTTCTTGCTCGCTTCCAATATTAGTCAAATACTTTCTACAAAAACACCAAAAACATGATTTAATCCATGACAGGCCTCTATTTGCATTGTTAATACTCGAAGTACTAGTTCATCCAAAAAGCAAGTGTGCAAGCGCGTAGAGTAAGTGTGCGTGCTAGTAACGAATATTTTCTCTAGTCGTCACTTTTCTGTGCCAAAACATAGATATTGACATCTTGCATGTAAGTTCATAAAGCTCGAAGCATACAGTCTCTTATTTCATAACTTCAATCAGTGTAATCATTTGCATGATTTTTTGTATTCAACAAGGTTTTATGGGTGGGTGAAGATCCATCCGGCGTACTGCTGCCACCGCCAAACTTGGAGCACTCCGAGTTTAACCACCCGCCATTGCTAATCGGCCACACTAAAAACCTAGAACAGCGCATGAAGAAGACCACCATGGCCTTGCTAAAGTTGACGAAGGCCCAGGTTGAATCCCTAAAGAAGGCGGCGAACAAGGAACGAGCCTGCAACAATCCTCGCCCCTACACCCGATACGAGACGATGGCCGCACACATGTGGCGGTGTGCATGCAAGGCACGCAAGCACAAGCCTGAGCAACCGACCGTGCTGTGCATTTGCGTTGATGCCCGCAGCCGCCTGCAGCCACCCCTAAAGCCCGGATACTTTGGCAATGCGACCTTTGACGTCGTTGCAGCTGGCACGTCCGGCGAGCTGGTGTCCAGCCCGCTCAGGTGCACCTCAAGCAAGATTCGAGAGGCCATCGAGGCAGTGACCTACGAACATGTAAAGTCAACCATTGAGCACATCCGGAGACAAACGGACCTAACCATGTTTCAGGATCTGCATGCGCTAGGAAGCACACAGGGGCTTTTCTATGGAAACCCTAATCTTGGGGTGGTGAGCTGGTTGACGATGCCGGTGTACGGCCTTGACTTCGGGTGGGGGAGAGAGATTCACATGGGGCCTGGGAACCACGATTTCGACGGCGATTGTCTGGTTCTTCCAAGTTCTGATGAAGCAGGTGGCTTGGTGGTTGCCGTGGGCTTGCAAATAGAGCACATGGAAGATTTCAAGAAGTTCTTCTATGAGGACATCGTTGAGTAACTCATGAACTGATTAATGTTTAATATTACTAATGCTTTTGGTCGATTTATTGTTAAGTCTGTGGCTTCGTGATATAATATATCTAGATATGAGTTTAAGATCCCAGCAATTAGCAAATACCAAAGGTCTTGAATTTTGTCCTTTAATGGAGATATGGAGTCATTTATAAACAACTCACTGGATCGGGATTCTCTATAAAGAAGTTAATGAGCCTGATCGATTTAGTAGCCCTCTCGAAATCTAATAATGCAAATTCGAATAACAGAAGCAACCTAATTCTAACTCAGTATGGATATATGATTAGGTCATTTTATGTTAACTCATAATGAGTATGTTATTGTTTAACATAGTAATTACTAACTAATGCCTCACTTAGAGATTCACCGTAGGCTTGCTTAGCGGATCATTGCTTTATGGATGTTGAAGGATTAGCGGTAGGATCTTTTCTATAAGGATTTGTTGGAGAGTTTAGTTTTGTGGACTCGGAGTGGGGCTCATTAGAGACGGTTTAGTCTACCCCTAACTCTTTCTAGTGGGCTTGGTGTTAGCCTGTCGATGAAGAATTATCGAAAGGACTAAGCCTTATACAACACTCAATGTAAAATTGCTTGGGGAAAAGTTCGACTGTATTGCCAGAATTTTAAGAGTCACTTTCTTCTGCATTTGGTTAGGGTTTTGTACTACAATCTGGTTTCACAATACATGGTTGGAATGTTTCATGTGTATAGCTTCTAGCACATCAAGTTTCATGATGTTTGGAATCTTCTAGAGGAAGTTTTGCTCAATCTAAGTGTTGCTAAGAATGACTCTTTGCATCTTTCTATGGGCAGAAGAACACTCCACGTGCCACAACTTGTCATGCGGGGACCTAAGTGCCAAAACTTCGAAAATGTACACTTAAGTGCTAAAATTGAATAAAAAAAAAAACACTTAAGTGTCAACAATGAAAATTTCCAACCAAATAGTTGACGCGACTTTTTTCGGCGAGAACTTTAAATAATGTGGAAAAAAATTTACCCGCGTAGATAGGGCCAATGATGTCATGTAGTGTATGTGAATTATGCAAGACAATGCTAAACGACATTGTTTGGCCGTGGTTAACTAAACAATGTTGTAAAACTATCTCGTTTAGCATCTTGACCTGATTGTGCTTGATGTTCCTTATCATGTTCAAGCCTTACACTCGGTTGCCATTCTCGCTGAGGCTCTGTCGCCACTTGTTGTTCACATTTGCCCTTCACGCTCACCTTTCAAATTCGCCCTTCACAATCCACAGCTCGCCGTTCCTTCTCACGCTTAGCCTTCATGCTTGGTTGTTGCTTACCATTCCTTCAGCGGTGCAATTTGGGAGCAAACTAAAATTAGGGCTCATGAGCGAATTGGGGATTTCGGCTGATTAGAGTTTTTAATTTGGGGGAACATGAAGGAAGATGTTGTTTTAGACAAGGATTGCTGAGTGGACATTCCAGCGACTCACATAGATAGGATTTATTAATAAAATAATACCATGTTGGATTTCCAGCAAATCTTGTCAGAGTTGACACTTAAGTGTTCAATTTATTTATTAAAAAAAAGGCAATTAAGTACACATTTTGAAAGTTTTGGCATTTAATGTATTCCCATGTCAAGTTGTAGTACTTGCGGCATTCTTCTCCCCTTTCAATGAGCTAGTTGTGTCCAATGCATAGTATTTTGTTCCTAGAGTCATCTCGAATCAAGAGACAATCTTGTTTGTTATAAAAGGTGATTAGTGGAATTTGTCTATTATGTTGTTCCAAGTTGAGTCTATTTAAAGTACTCTAAGGTTTCCCTGAGAGTGAAAATAAAGTTCTTATACTATGGCTTACTCAGTAATATTATCTTTCGAAAATCGATTTGTCAATGTGGTCTTCAAGCTATTCCTAAATATTTAATATAGTCACTAAATTTTTAATTAGTTTAATCTAGTCGAACAACTTTGCATAACTAAGTCAAATTAGTCAATTGATACTATTCACGATTTTCTATAATCACAATATTTTCCAAATTTTAGAATGTCTTTTCATTTTAATCATTTTTCTAAACAAAAAAGTGTCATGACCTCTCTTTTTGATGCCCATTTATGCATGGGCACGTGCAGAGGCTAATGGCTTGACTAGGTGTTAGGCTTAGCTTGAGCTCTCCCAAGCTCACCAATTCACGACTTATGGCTCGAGTTTTTAACGTGCAAGTTAATTTTAGATATGAGTCGCCACTAATTAATTTGAGGTAGGTCAATTAAAAACCCAAGTGAAATATCGGGAGAAACTTCACTCCTGCGCAACTAGAGAAATTAGGATCAGAAATTTAATTACATTAATTAATCATTAATGCCCTTTCGGTACCTAATCTTGTTTAAATATAGCATTTTACACCAATCATGAATTTTAGGATTCAATTTCTAATCAAAGGAAGTAATAATCGATGCAGCACAAAGGCACAATTAGAATGAGAGAAATAAGCCAATATTTGCTTCAAAGAAGTTAAACTTTAATTTTCCAAGGATTTTTCATGCATTTGTTGATAAAACTAATCAAAAACTATTTTCTTGGGTATTTTTTACTTTTGGAAAATATAAAGATTTTTTTCTTGATATTTCATTTTTTTATTATTTTTCAATATTAAAATAAAAATATATTATTATATTTGAAAGGGACTCGGTTCGGACCCTCCAGGTCAGTACTGACTCGGGTCACTTGAGCTGTGACTCAACTGGGCCCTTGGTTGGACTGGGCTTTTCTAGTGAACCCAATCCGGTGACCTAAAAAGCAAAAGGAAAAAAAAAAGGAAAAAGAAGAAGCCCAGCCCAAGAACCAACCGGGCCATGCACCCTTAACCAGAAACCTTACCCGAACGGAGCTGCACACCCGACCCGACTCATGGCCTCTCTCAACTCCTTCACCCCAAGCCTTGATGGGCTCGACTAGGACGTCATCGAGCAGCCAACAACAGTGGTGATGCAGCAAGGTGGAAACAACGAGCTATTCGACCGGGTTGAGATACAGTATATGGTAATGGAGGAGGTTGAGCTCGCTGCGGACGAGCCGCAGCAAGCAGTGTTAGTCACCTTGAGACTCACAAACATAGCGGCAAAGTAGCGGGCAACGGTAGAGACGATGACAGGTTCAACGTCAAGGGGAACAACACCAGCTTGCATCGGGCTCCAAGTGTAGGAATGGTGGTAGATCGTGATGTTGTGGCTGTGATAGGTGGTGTTGGGGGGCAGCATAGTGGCGATCTTACATGGTGTGGTCTTCCTCTCTCTTTCACATTTCAAATCTCCCTCAAGATTCCACTCTCTTCCTTCCCCCTCTCATGGATCTCTCCTTCTCGACCACCACCCTCTTCATTTTAGCCTCGCTCACCTAGATCTCGGCTTCTCTCTTGCGATTTCTCCCTTGCTCACAAATCTTGCTCTTTTATTTCTCAATTTCAATTCTTGCTCGCTCTTGAACCTCCCCTGATGTCTCTCAAGGGAAATCCTTTGAGCTCGCTCCTTCTATATCTATTTTGGTCTCCGTTGAAAACCCTATTTATAGGACAAGGGGGTTGATTGACGGAGGCTTCGGCCATCGGTCCTTGGCATGCCGATTGGCCTTGGTGCAATTGAACTAGAGTCTCCTCAATGGCCCACTTGCTCTACTTTGAAGGTGCATCCCATCCGTTGTCGGCCTACTCCTCTCTCTCCACCGTAGGCCATCCCCGCGCATGTCGTCATCATTGCGTGTGAGTTGCAGAGGCTTAGGGAGAAGGAGGAAGGATTAAGAAGAAAGAAGGAAGGGGCCGATCTGGGTTGTAAAGGTGAGGGGGCCAAATGGGCCCCTGCCCATGTGAAAGACAAACAAGAAAAAAAAAAAGGGGGCTGAGGGTGAAGGCCTAGCCAACATAGGCCTCGCCCCTTTTTTCAAAAATGATAATCATCTGAAACACAAGGGAAAGGAAATAGAAAAGAAAAATTAGTAAAAGCAAATGATACTAATACCTAGGTGATGCGAAAAATATTTTGGTTAGGGCCAAATTGGTCTCTAGTTTTCTAATGCAATTTAATCCTAAATATTTAGCCAATTTTATGTGTCAATAGTTACCCCTCTTTGAAGGTGAGCTTGCAAATGTTACATTCAAAGATGACTGATACCTAAATTTTGTCTTATACAAAAAGGGCAATATAGCATAATACATACTTAAGACAGATAAGACAATACTTGTCATTACTTACCAAGAAGGAGTCATATGGGGTGCAAACCCTAAATTTGGCAAGTATCAAGGTATCATCTTACCTAATGATGTAGAGGAAGCTACTTTTAAGGCCTAAACCTTTTTTTGGCCACCTATTAGAGCAACAAATTATTTGCCTAGGACCTGAACATTTTTTCCATCGCCTTAATGGGAAATTGGCTTTTCAGGACTCGCACCATTCTTCGGTCGTTTGTTGCAGAAACAAGTTATTTGTTTAGAACCCAAGCCTTTCTTCAATTGCCTTAATAAGGGACTGCTATTCTAGGACCCAAACCATTCTTCGGTTGCCTATAATAACTACAAGTTGTTTGTCTAAGACTTGAACCTCTTTAGTTGACTTTGTAGCAATAATTATTTGTCTAAGACTCGAACCTTTCTTCGGTCACTTGCTAGAGCAACAAAATGATTTTGTCTATGACCTAAACCGTTCTTTAGTCACCTTGACAGGAAATTGTTTTTCCAAGACTTGAATCAATTTTCGATAGTCTGTGGGAACTACAAGTTGTTTACCAGACTTCGGGTTATGAAAGCACGACATGTCAATGAAGGGGGACTTTGGATTATGGAAGCACACTAAGTCGATGAAGGATGATTCGAAGCTACGGAAACATGCCAAATCGATTTAAGGGGGACTCTAGGCTCCAAAAGCGTGCTAGGTCGATGAAGGATGACGGAAGCATGCTAGGTTGATGAAGGTAGACTCCGGGTTACGGAAACACGCTGTATAGATGTAAGGAAGACTCCAAGTTACAAAAGCACTCTGGGTTGATGTAAGGGGACATCGACTGTAGAAGCACGCCATGTCAATGTAAGGGGGACTCTGGGCTACAGAAGCATGCTAGGTTGATGAAGGCAGACATTAGGTTATGGAAACACACCATGTCAATGTAAGGGGGACTCTGGGCTACAGAAGCATGCTAGGTTGATGAAGGCAGACATTAGGTTATGGAAGCACACCATGTCAACATAAGAGGGACTCTAGGCTACAAAGCATGTTGGGTCAATGTAAGGGGACATTAGGCTACGGAAGCACACCATGTCGATGTAAGGGGGACTTCGATCTATGGAAGCACGCCGAGTCAATATAGAGGAACATCGAATTACGAAAGCACATCGTATCGATATAAGGGGGACTTTAGACTACAAAAGCAGTCTAGGTCGATGAAGGAGAACTCCATACTACATAAGCACGTTGGGTCAATGTAAGGGGACATCAGACTACAGAAGCACACCATGTCGATGTAAGGGAGACTCCAAGCTATGGAAGCGCACCGAGTCGATGTAAGGGGACATTGGGCTACCGAAGCACGCCGTGTCAATGTAAGGGGAACTCCAAGCTACAGAAGTACACCAGGTCGATGAAGAGAGACTCTGGGTTACAAAAGCACGCTAGGTCGATGTAGGGGGATTCTGAGTTACATAAGCATGCTAGGTTGATGTAGAGGGATATCGGGCTACGAAAGCACACCATATCAATGTAGGGGGGACTCTGGGCTACGGAAGCATGTCGACTCTAGACTACATAAGCACACCGATTCGATGTAGGAGGACACTGAGCTATGGAAGCACGCCAAGTCGATGTAGGGGATACTAGGCTATAGAACCACGCCTAATCGATAAAGCGAGAAGCCGATTGTCTGTTCAATAGCCAACTTTTCTCGAGCACACCATAGGGCAATAAAACTTCATAAATACCTGGGTAACTACAATTATGCCAAGTGATGGAATACTTGGACAGCTGCAAGTATCCCATGATACAATTTGTGGACAACTCAGGCAGGTCGAGTGTCATAATAACAAGAAAGTATACTTAGGTAGTCATAGGTACACAAAGCAGTGGAATACCTAAGGTAATTGGAGGCACACAAACTAGTGAAATACTCATACAACTACAAGCATCCTAAGATGCTATTTGGGGACAACTTAGGTAGATCGAGTGTTATAGTAATGAGAGAGCATACTTGGGTAGTCGTAGGTACACAAAGAGTGGAATACCTAGATAGTGGTAGGTACTTGAAGACAATAGAACACTTGGTCAAACACAATGTTTTCAAGAAATAGGGGGAGATATACTTACCTGGTGATATATCTGATTTCTGAAAGTATGTCCTTTGTTAGACAATATGCAATATGCACATATGATTGTACATGCTATGAATTTATGAGTTCAAATGGGGTTTATGCATGACAGTTTTGTCATTTTTGCATCACCAAAGTTCCACTGTGGAAAATTTAGAAAGACAATCTTCATTTAGAATGTGGACATCTTGAACATATCAAATGAGGGACTTTCAATCTGAAAGAGTTTTCCATTTACTCTCTTTGAAAATGTTGTTTTGTCCTAACAATAAATGTAGGATTCACAAGAAGCATGTCATCTCACTGTCATCATGTCAACAAGGGTCTGAGTGTTCTCACAAGCAGTACGATTTTACCAATCTAATAGGTCTTTGTCAAGACCATAATGTAGACTTGGTCAACATCTTATCAAAGAGGGCCATCAAAGTCAACGCTTATGAAAGAAATGTAGCACAATCAACTTTGGGCTTACAAGTCAAGAACCCTATAAAAAAAGATAGAAATAATCTTGCTTATACTTCTTTGAGCAATGCTTGTAAACATATAAAGTCCTACATTAATTTAAGTGCCATAATCTGAAGAGACTTTTACAAAGAGACGCCACGTAGGCTCGGCTCATATGTAAAAGGGTGAAAGTTGGTTATCATCTTAGCATTGCCACCGGCCTTTTTTTTTTTCATCACCGAGGATTATCTTCGTAGAGGCTCCATTAATTGTACCATAGCAATGGCTTTGCAAGGGAATACAAATAACCGAAATTCATTTTTTTTTTCGGGGCCTTACTTTTATTAGGCACACTACTTTTTCATGCCTCTAGTTTTTAATCTAATTTTCACATTTAGGGGCATTGACTTTGCTTTTACCAAGCATATTGCTTTTTCATGCCCCCAATTTTTCATTTTGTTTGTTGTTTTAGGACTGGCCTAGACAAGTTTAAACAAAACAATGCTATTAGACTCTTGGGGTTTTCATCTTCAGTCGGCACTTTGGATCATGGTGCTTAAATGGTTGTGACTCTTGCTTTCCCCTAGTGTGGGGTGATTGTCAACTAGGTTTACAAACTCAATTAGGCTGTATAATAGAAACAAGTGCACAAGATAAGGAAAGAAATGCTCTATCATTCTAGGACACTTAGATTATCGTGAGCATTCATATGTGATAAGGACATCCAAAAATTAATGCACGTATGAGTAAGAAAGTTTCTATCTACTTTCTCACCTTGTGATGTTGCCCTACCTCCAAACTATCCCAATGTGGGGGTGGTTCTTAATGGGGGTAATATGAAAAAAAAAAAAAAACTTCGCAAGTGCATGGGGCTCAAAGGTGGTAAATAATAGATAACCTATAGTGTTTAGGGTAGATAAATGAAATACCTCTGATTACTTTGATTATCATACCATTCGTAAGAGAACTCTTTACCCTGTAGACATGAAGCTTTCTATGCTCATCTCACATGTGTATAAATAGGGAACTATGTATGGGATATGGCTTGCCTTTCATCATCCCAATGCATCTCATTTAGTATGCTTGATTGATCCCACATTATTCATTCAACTGCCTATTTTGATTATCCTTAGTAGAATTAGTGACTTAAACAGACAAAATCATCATGCACAATTCATTTCAAAAAGGCATAGAGCACTTTAAGCATGAGGGAGTTTGTAATCCTAGTACAAAGAATTTATCCTACTCAAGAAGCCTTACCAACAGCATTAAGAGTATTTATTTAATAAGATTTTCTCTATAAAAAAAGTTAAATTTTGAACACCGAAGGGGTTATTCAATGGGGAGATGACATATGAATGATCATTCGAGTTGGAGATGTGATCATTGATTTGACAGGCAAGTCTACGTTTGCCCCTGCATAAGAGAAGATGCAAAAATAGATCAATTAGTAGGGCCAAAAACAAATGCGAATTAAGGCCTAAAAGATTCCCGTCATCTGCTTTGGCAATACTTGGGATGCCACTTCACTTAGGAGAGTTTATCAAAGTTTGACATTCCTCTCTTTGGTTTGTCATCTGCATCTTTGGTGGTCAAGTGATCCTACAATAAACGGAGCGAAAGCATTAGTGTATGAACTCTCTCATGGGTCAAAAAAATGGGAGCGATACAATGTCACCGGTTTACAAATGATTGAATAAACCTAAAGTCCTAAAGCATGAGGAGGATATGACATCCTGCACTTTTGTTTTTGTTAGGTCTAGTACTCTTCTATTTTTGCAAAACTAATCGAAAAAAAAAAATTATTAGCTTTTTTTACATATGGCAACATTGTTATTGTTTCTGGGGATCGAACCCCGGTCGTTCCTAGACTACTTCATCCCCCATATCACTAGGTTAATGCGTTGGTAGTGTCCATGGGACGCTTCCTTTTTTTTTTTATATATATTTAATCAACTAGCTCTAGAATGAAACTTTTTTTTTACGAGTTCGGTAAATTTAATATAGGCTATTTCCATACATTTGCTTAGTCAATATTGATTTTCTCAAATTAACCCATTCAGTTTGTCTCTTGAATCTCGATGCTTCCTATCAATAGGGAAACCATGTCAAAAGTGAATTTAGAGGGTGGATATTGTAAACGATACCAAATTACCTTCCTCAGAGTTTATATTCAATGACTTCTTAGAATGTCTTGAATGTTGGTGACAAGTATTTTGTCTTGTCACAGTTCAACATCCCTTTTGATTGGCCCTTTTCATTCGTGGCCATGTATGCACGATCGATGATCGTTGATCCATCTTCAAGGCATTCCTTTTGTGGAACTTTTTTCTCTTGCCTTTGATCATATGAACATCAGCAGCATTGGACAAAATCATGTAACTCAAGCTTCAATGGAATATAAGAAGAACAGTCAAAACCTCCAGTTTTCTGATGGCAATCACTTCTGAAGAGAGTATGTGTTTGGAACGAGAAGTGAGATTTTTATATTCTAAAGTTATCATATGGAATAGGGGACTAAAGATCGCCTCAACTGTATGGATTTTCTCCCTATTAACAATAGCCAATTTAAAGGAAGAGAGGGAATTCCTTTTCTATGCTTCTTGGCTTGTTGAAGCTGAATGTCCCATCAATAAAACTGTAATTTCTAGTTTCTCGAGATACATTGTGTAAAGGAGACACTGCTTAGACTTGAGGTAGAGTTGTGCAGGTGTGAGGTGGAGCATATAGAGCTCCAGGGACAACTCGCAAAATGGGGGAGGCTGAAAACAGCATGGAAGAGGATTCCCAGGTTCCCCTGCCCTAAGTTACCATGATATGCATGCTTCGAGTTCAACCGTGTACCCGTGCCTATTTTGTCCTATCTTTTTGTCTCGTGTAAATGGAAGAGAGAGAGTGTCATTTGCAAAATTATGTTCAGAGGACAAGACATACCGTTTTTTTTTTAAGGGGTGATTTTTTAGTTTGCCCCTGCTTTCTTGAAAGAGTGTTCGCGAATCCGATGAGTCCACGTGATGTGTCAATTTCAAATGCCCCTTATCATGCTTAGTCAACGGATGATTTTCTAAGACATGAAGTAGATTAGAAAAAAAAAGGGTTAAATCTCACATCTACTTTGGAAAAAGTTTTTGATAATGAAATGGTTTTTGTTTTCAAAAAGATTTTTTTTTTTTTTGTGGAAGCATGAGGAAGCCCAGCCCTCAAAATTCTCCTTGAATGATATTTTCTTTTCATGGTTGGATAGCGTCACTGGCTGATATGAGATACCCTTTCATGTTTTTGAAACAAAATATTGGGACTATACATTCACTGAATGTAAATAAATTACATTATTGGAATGGAAAGTGCAATAGTAACATACTAGACGGGATAGAAAATAGGAGATTATAAAAACAGCTTAAACTCATGAAAACTTCTATGAAAGGGAGCATTTTGATAGTTAATAGTGTTAGCCCCGTAATTAAGTGCCTTTGAGTTCTTCGCTCTAGTAGACTCGAAGTATTTGCATGAGGAGATTACTTCGTTGAAGTTACAAAAGCACATTCCATGCAATCAAGAGCGCTGCTTGTGAGGTAAGACTTATGAATAGCTTCATCATTTCTTCCTTGCCCAGTTGAAGGTTAGCTTGCATCATGAAAGCTTCTCACCTTTCTGCATATGCTCGAAAATCCTCCATTAGTCTTCTTCTGATGTGAACCAACTTCTTGCCAAGCAATTTAATTCCATTCTTGGTTTGGTATTGATGCAGGAACATAGAAGACAGCCCACTCTAATCCCTCATGAGGAAGATTCTTGCCATGAAGAACCATTGCAATGCGAGCCCCTTGTGTAACGACCCAGGCTCTAATGCGTAATATTGTCCGCTTTGGACACTAAGTCCTCATGCCTTTAAAATGCGTCACACATATTAGAGGGACCCTAAGCCTTTATAAACTAGCCCCAAGTCTCTCCCCCTAAATGATGTGGGACTAGAGAGGACCCCTCCCCTTCCTTGGGCTGTCACACTTTCCACCCCTTAAGAGCACAGCGTCCTCGCTGTGGCCCCCACACGCGGTCGGGAGTTGGCTCTGATACCATTTGTAACGACCCGGGCCCCACTGTATAATATTGTCCACTTTGGACAGTGAGTCCTCACGGCTTTAAAACGCGTCACACAAGTTAAAAGGACCCCAAGCCTTTATAAACTAGCCCCAAGACTCCCCCCTAAGCGATGTGGGACTAGAGAGGACCCCTCCCCTTCCTTGGGCAGTCACACTCTCCATCCCTTAAGAGCACGACATCCTTGTTGTGGCCCCCACACGCAGTCAGGAGTTGGCTCTGATATCATTTGTAACGACCCGGGCCCCACTGTATAATATTGTCCACTTTGGACACTGAGTCCTCACGGTTTTAAAACGCGTCACACAAGTTAAAAGGACCCCAAGCCTTTAAAAACTAGCCCCAAGACTCCCCCTAAGTAATGTGGGACTAGAGAGGACCCCTCCCCTTCCTTGGGCTGTAACACCTTGAAACTCTCTCGAAAGGCCGGAGTTATGAATGGCGCCTAGTTGCAATGTTGATTCATTTCAACCTACAAATATTGCAAGTGGATCATGGGGCAAGTCGTGTCGTTATATTTAGGATGATTAAGTACTCCCATTTCTCCAAGAATTGTAATAATGTTGAGGCAAGATAGATTTGATGCATCTTGGTTAGGCAATTGGTCTTCCCATTGCATTGACATTCCATCCATTTTGTGGTGAATTTTGCTACTTTAGGGAAGCTAGACTCTTTTGAGATCATTTCATTGCTTTTTTCTAGGTTGAAATTTCTAACCAAAGATGTGTGTCTTTGTCACCCTCATGGTTGAGTGACTAATTAAGCAGCCTATTTGGAGATAAGCCTTGAAAGGCGAGTGTTCCCCTTTTTAATAAGCTTTGGATCCTGAATGTAGGTGGAAGGTAGTCATTTGATGAATGGCTAACCTCATATGTATACTATAGGTAGCTCTCAAGACTGTACCATGGGCAATGTTCAAAGCCTTGACATGATAGCTTATTGGCTAACAAATTTTGCCTATGTTCAATGATAGGCGTTGGCTTGGATTGCTTAGACTTTTTTTTTTTTCTTGACACCTGATGCTGACCACTTTAGTAAAGCCCTTCGTTTAGCCAATTTGAGGTTGTCAAAGGGGCTGGAGATGGTGGAGTTTCACTCCCTAAGTTGATGGGGATTGGCACTCTTTGGACCTTAGCTCTTGTAGTAAGCCCGGGGAGCTGTGTTGTTGTGCTCCAACTCAAAATAGGTTATACAGTATTGACCTCGTCCGTGCGCTCCTTGCCTTTCTTAGTGGGAAGCTTTTTAGTAATGGACTACTACTCAGTGGTCCCTTCATCATGCAAGGCTGCATTGATATTTTCTCTCGTAAATCCTTCTTCTGTTAGCTGTGGGTTAAACTAGGTGGTTGGGTTCCTTCGTCACGTGACATGTGCCCTTAAGAACTCATTAACCTTCGTCTACATGCCTATTGGCTCTTTATAAGGCAGGAAGATGTCAATGTCGATGTCAACATCATATTCTTGGCAGAAAGCATCAGTCATTTCCTTCCAAGTCTTAAGGATAATAATTTTCTTTACCAGTTAGATTTGATTGGTGTGATTAAATAATCTTTCGAATAAGGTAGGCCTGAAAATAGGCCTTTGAGTAAGAGGCATTAGCGTACCCCTTGCATTCAGACACTTTGAACTTTTCTGGAATTTTAACAATAGATCAATGGAATATTGATCCTATAACTGGCTCAGTTTCTTCATGATCCTCGCAAAGTGTCTATCCTATTGGTAATCATTTGGCGAGTTTGTAGGTGTCACGAGTGTGTTTTTCCATGACAGAACGGCCATGGATTGGGTATGGTCTAAGTGGATTCCATTTGTCTGAAGAGTTGTCAAAGGACAATGGACATTTGTCCCATGCCATCTTCAATATTAGCAAGGCGATTTTGTACATCGCTCTGATTGGCCACTATTGCTTGAGGCCATGTGCAGGTGATTGGTGTTCAACTATTCATAATAACCTGACATCATAAAAAAGATGAATGAGCATAATAGTAAAGGAAGATTGACCCATGGCAATGGTTTGGCTTATTTTATTTATCAAAAGAGGATTTTGTAGACATGACATTTCTAACATCTAACCTTGGAATTAAAATGACAAAACGAAATACTAGATATTAACAAAAGTCCCTAAACAATGAGACTAGGAACAAGATGAAACTTTCTAAACATTAACTCTAGGGGCACATGACTGCTATTTTATATGCGACGGGAAGCCTTCGTCTTACAATGCTGGTTGCTTTCTTGGACTAGCTTCGAGATATGTACCCAGCTTATTCCTAAGCCTCTTTGCAAATACTCAATTTGCTCTTGTTGATTGATTTTGCTAGTTAGGTCAGGGACGTATGGTCGCAGTCTTGCCAAAATTCAATGGTTGTGGATGTAGAATTTAGAGGCATGATGGGTCTTTTCCTCGAGCAACACGATCCTTTTGTGATGGAATTTTCCCTATGTGTCCTCCATAATGTGAATCTCGAATACGTAATCATTGCTTTAATGGGTGAAAATGATTGGAGAGATCTTCGTCTTGGGAGGCGGCAAGATCTCTTGAAGGGCTCCGTACTGACATGCCACCTTATATGGGTAATAGAAAGTGGTACCAGTAAGGCCGAGCAACGGGATTGGATTGGAATATTTGTAGGCAAGACGGGATATTTGTAGGCAAAACGGGTTCTCTTTTCATAGAACCAACTAGCACACCATAGAAATGTCTCAAGAGAGGGATCCCTTAGGGAATTTATCTAGTTAAAGCAGTTTTGGTTGGGGATATGTGGTCTTAGAACCACAAATCTCTATGGTGTGTTTCAAAATCATTTATCTTAGACAATTGCATGTGGCATCCAAATTCTTATAAGTGAGAAAAGAACCAGACTTGTAAAATTTCTAGAGAGGCCCGCATGATTTTTCCATGTTTTCTTTAAAACGTTTAAGGGATTGGAATATTTTGGCTAAAATCATGTTGATATAATTTTGTACCCTTAAGACCTAATCAACCACCCATGCCATAGAGGGACTTATGGCATCTTTTTGATGGGGAAAATGATGAACCTGGAAAAAAAAAAATTCTCATTTTTTAGGATCATCGGTTCAATTTCAAAAAAAGTCAATCAAAAAGAGTAATGAGCAGGTATTATGGTTGGCTTTAAGAATTTCCCTTACAAAATGAGTTTCAATTCTCAAAAGTCGCACTAACCCATGCAATGGATCAATGCTTGTTGGTGGCCTAGCAAGCCTACTCCCAAGGGGCATTTCGATAGCAATGTTGTATTCTTCCGAAATCGGGGTTAGTTCAAACCTACCAAACACAAAAGTGGATATCCTAAGGCACCAAAAATGTGCTATTGCCTATAGGACTTCAAGACAAAGATGGATTTGGAATAATGACAAGAGATGATAAAACATTTCCTTTATGCGCTTTTGGGCGAGTTGGTCCAACTGACCCCACCATATTAAGAGCTCTACTTTTGGAGAGGGAATGAACAGGATGTCATCTCTTCCCATCACATATAAACTAGGACCTGAAAGACTGACCTAAATTGCCATGGGCCAATAAAGTAAATAGAATGAGTGGAAAAAAAGGTAAATAAATCACTTCACTTTTAAAGAAAAATGCAAGCACATAGACATGCACATGATACATGCGGCTCGATATCTAACTAAGAAGGTTTTTTTTTTTTTTAGATTAAGAGGGTGTTTGCCTATCACAGTCTCACATTGGCATCATATCCTCTGAATCTCAATTTTACCTAAAGAAGTTAAGGGAAAATAAAGGCAACCTCTATATCGTAGTCTTGTGTTCAAGGTTATATCTCTTTTAACACCATCCTAAAATATCCTATAGTGGCCTAGGTCTAGCGACCGTGTTGTGTGTGCCACTTGTAGCAATAAAATATTAAACATGCATAGCAGTTTATAATCGCAAAATATTGTATTTTTACGAAATTAAAATTGATCTTTAAGTTTAAAAAAAAAAAAAAGAAGAAGAGTTGACGAAGCATTTAAACAAGATAAAAAAGCCTAAGTTCACAAAAATTTTCCTAGCGGAGTCGCCAAGCTATCATGACCTCTCTCTTTGGTGCCCACTTACATGCGGGTGCATGCAAAGGCTGATGGCTTGACTATGAGTTAAGCTTAGCCCGGGCTCTCCAAAGCCCACCAATTTACGACTTAAGATTCGGGTTTTTAATCTGGAAGTCAATTTCATATGGGAGTTGCCGTTAATCAATTTGAGGTGAGTCAATTAGAAACGCTAATCAAATATCGGGAGAAATACTTTACTTTTGCACAACCAGAGATACTAGGATCGGAGACTTGATTACATTAGTTAATCACTAAAACCCTTCCGATACCCAATCTTATTTAAATACAACATTTTACACCAATCACATATTTAAGGATTCAATTCCTAATTAGAGGAAGTTAAAATTCATGCATCACAAAGGCGCAATTGAAATGAGGAAAATAAGTTAATATTTGCTTCGAAGAAGTTAAACGTGTTTTTTTTCTTTAGGATTTTTCATGCATTTGTGGAGAAAACTAATCAAAAACTACTTTCTTTGGTTTTTTTTTCTAATTTTTGGAAAACATAAAATATTTTTCTTATTTTGATTTTTTTATTAAAATATTTTCCAATATTAAAATAATAATATATTATTATATTCGAAAGGGACCTTGGTCGAATCCTTTCGGTCAGTACCGACCTAGGTTGCTGGAGCTGTGACACGATTGGGCCTTTGGCTAGACTGGGCTTTTCTGATGAGCCTAGTTTGATGACCTAAAAAGCAATAGGACAAAAAAACGAAGTCCAGCCCAAGAACTAATCGGCCCATGCACCTTCAGCCTGAAACCCTACCTAAACAGAGCTCCACACCCGACCCGGCTCACGGCCTTTCTCAGCTTCTTCGCCCCAAGCCTCGACAAGTACGACTGGGACATTATCGAGCAGCAGCTTAGCGCCAACGACAGCGATAACACAGCAGGGCGATAGCAACAGGCTATTTGACCGGGTTGAGATACAGTAGGTGGCGGCGGATGGGGAAGGCTAAGCTCGCTGCAGCCTGGCCACGGTGAGTAGCATCGGTCACCACGAGACCCGTAGACACAACGGTAGAGATGACGATGGGTTCGACGTTGGGGGGAACAATAGTAGCTTGTATCAGGCTCCGAGCGTAAGAACGACGGCATATTGTGATGTCATGGCTGCGTGATAGGCAGCATCCGGAGGTAGTGCAGTAGCTGTCTCACATGGTGTGGTCTCCCTTTCTCTTTAACAGTTCAAATCTCCCTCCAGATTTCACTCTCTTCCTTCCCCCTATCACGAATCTCTCCTTCTCAAACACCGCCCTCTCCGTTTTAGCCTCCCTCTCTCTTGGCTTCTCTCTCCTAATTTCTCCCTTGCTCAAAGATCTTACTCTCTTTTTCTCAGTTTTAGATCTTGCTCGCTCTCGGACCTCCCCTAATGTCTCTCAAGGGAAATCCTTTCAGCTCGCTCTCTTCTTCTCAGTTTCAAATCTCACTCACTCTTGGACCTACCATTATGTCTCTCCAGGAAAATCCTTTGAGCTCGCTGCTTTTGTGCGTGTTTTGGCCTTCGTTGGAAGCCCTATTTATAGGCCAAGGGTGGCCGGTCGACGAAGGCTTCGGCCGCCGGTCCTTGGCGTCTCGATCAACCTTGTTGTGGCCGAACCAACATCTCCTCAACGGCCCACTTGCTTTGCTTTGAAGGCGCATCCCATCCATTGCCAATGTATCTCCCGGTGTAGGTCATCCTCACGTGCATCGCCGTCGCCGCACATGAGTTGCAGAGGTGGAAGGGGAAGGAGGAAGGAAGAAGAAGAAGAAAGAAGGAGGGGGCCGGGCTAGGTCACAAAGGTGAGGGGGCCAAATGGGCCCCGGCCCATGGGAAGATAAAGAAGGAAAAAAAAAATAAAAAGAGGGGGCTAGGCGCAAAGGCCCAACCCACATGGGCCTAGCCCCTTTTTTAAAATTATAATTTTCCAAAAAATAAGGGAAATAAAATAGAAATAAAAAAAAAACTTAGTAAAAGCAAATGATACTAATACCTAAGTGATGCAAAAAAGAAAATTGTTAGAGCCAAATTGGTCTCTAATTTTCTAATGCAATTTAATCATAAATATTTAACCAAAATTAAGGGTCAACACAAAGATATCTGTATTTTTTTTCTTTTTTAACCGTTTTGATCTTTACAAATATTATGATAGTTCATTTAAGTATATTTTAGCTTATAATCTTTATAATAGTAAAAGGAGAAAGTCAACTTAGAGTTGTATTGGGGCGAGAAATTTAGCCTTCTCAAACATAAGAAAACCATGCTAATAAATCTCAATTGAATAATTCAAGTTGACTCATGTAAGACTAAGGTTTAATTTCAAGAATTAAAGTTCAATTTCACCATTAAATTTCAATTCAATTTTAGCATAGAAGTCATGCCATCAATTCAAAGTCAATTTGGATACAATGAGTTACCTTAGTTATGGGCAATTAACCCAATAGATGTCCTGCAATATTAATTGAATTCAATTCCAATTAATTTGCAATTTTGAGCATGAAATTGCATGAAATTGTCCAACTTAGCCTAAAAGGTTCAATGATATGTACCCATGGTGTAGGTCCAATATTTTTCATGTTAATCAAGTAATTAAGCCAATAGAAAATTGTCGGATTACATTTATATGGTTTAATTAGCCTAATTTCTTTAAAATTGGACCGTCAAGATTCCCTTTCAATTTAGTTCTTAAGGAATCCTTAAGGAACTAAGTTACGTAGAATTCAAAACCCAAAGGACCAAACCACCCAAAAATAACCAAACTGGTCAAATTGGCTTAGATCAGTCTGATTGGTCTAACTGGCCATTAGCGAAAGAGACCGATTCGACCCTCCGTCAGCTAGCTCTCAATGATCGGCCACCACCTGTGGTTGTCCTATTGTATATAACCAAACTGGTCAAATTGGCTTAGATCAGTCTGATTGGTCTAACTGGTAAATAACCAAACTGGTCAAATTGGCTTAGATCAGTCTGATTGGTCTAACTGGCCATTAGCGAAAGAGACCGATTCGACCCTCCGTCAGCTAGCTCTCAATGATCGGCCACCACCTGTGGTTGTCCTATTGTATATATTTCATTTCCGTACCCTTCAACTTTCCATATTTTACTAAAATGCTCTGGGATTTTCTGAAATTAGAAAATTGCTCATAATTAGGCTTTAATCATAAATTCAGTTTAAACTCACATTGACACCATCCTCATGTGACATATTTTCAATTTGATTAGTCCATAATGGAATTAATTAGGCCATCCAATCAAGTTTTAGCTGTCAGATCGAATCGAGGGCTAAGATTTGATCTTGAAGGGAAGTATATAAGATATTTTTTATTCAAAACTAGAAAGGGGGCCTCATTTGCATGTATCTAACTTTGGAAACATAGAAAAAAAATTCTTTCTCTTAGCTCTTTCCCTCTCTCTCGCGTACGTTGGATGGTCCCCACTGCCGGCGGTCTTCCGCACCGCGCCACTGCCTCCAGCCTCACTCACTCTCTCTCTTGGTGCCAATCAGAACCACCGCTGGCTTCGGTGGTTGTTGGATCATCCCGCTCAACCTCGTCTTCATTGAAGCTTGAAGACCATCGGTTGGACCGGCCTTAGCTCTGACTGGTTCCTAAGGTGGTCTAATCACCACCAGTCACCCCATAGGAGAGTCCCGGACCCTCTAATCGTCAGAGCTTAATTGGAGGGCTACCCGACGAGCTCCGATGGCCATTCTTCCATTGATGATCCAAACCGAGCTTGTTATTTGCTTGTTGTTTAGTTGATACGTGGTTTGCATCTTTTGTTTATTTTTTGCCGATTTTTGAGTTTTGAGTTTGAAGATAGTTTCTTCATGAAAGTTGCACGAAATTGCTTTGGTCATGACATCCTCTTTTTTTTTTTTTTTCCTTTCTAGATTTCTTGGAATATATTTGATTAGGTGAATCTTCAAAAATTGTCCTTATGTCAATCTGCCCTGTTTGAGTCCAATGTGTGTTTGCTCTAAAATGAGGTAGTAAACATGCTAGATTGATTTGTGTCCTTCATAAAAGTTGTACAATACATGATAAGCTTTCTAGAAAAGATATGGATTGCACTAAACAGTCATCGTTAGCTAGATCAATTGCTTGCGCAAAATCATGCTTGGACTGCTGCAATTTGAGACATTGAATGCCTTGTTTTGTTTTCCTATTTTCGTGTACATTTTTGTGAACGAAATTATATTTCAATGTCTCATGAAAAATAATCATGACATTGCATTCTACATGTAGGAATTTTCATGGATTTTTACCATGTCATTAGATTACCAAGAACCACCCATGTTTTATGCAATCCTTACTACAATTGTGATTGGGTGTTCTTGTGAAAATGTCTTTGATTGAGCTCCTTAAAAGCAAAATTAGTGCATGACCCCTTCTAGACATGCTTAGAATACATCACAAGCTTCGAGACAATGTATGACATGTATCATTTGAACATCGTTTGTTATGTAAAAACCATTTACCAGGTTGACATGTTACTGCTCAAATTGTTAAGCATTCTGTCATAAATGTTTCTTAATGATAGGTTACCTATTAATGTTAATAAATTTGTGTGATTTTTGCGCACTAATCGAGGGTTAGATGTCTTAATCAAACTTATTCGTTGCATCTAACCCTACATCATGTTTGAATGTCCCCATCTTCATGCATCACATTTTCTGTCATGTTATGAGTGATATGTGCACTTTTGCAATTGCCATCATTTGAACATGAATTTGACCTCAATTGAATTTTATGCCTAGTAGAAAGTCATAGAGCATGTCTTAAGCTTTCTAATGACCCCAATTTTGCACCCTTTGCATATCATTTGTCCCATTTTCTATTTCAGCAAATTTTGCCCTGAAATCTGCTATGAGTAAAATTCGGAATGCTTGTTCTGCCCTTATTGAGTCAAACCTCTTGTTATTTTTCTACGAGTTTTTCAATGAGGTTTCTGAGATTGAATCTTTAATAAAAATTGTTTGTCTTCCTCATGACTATGTTGTTGTAAAATTTCAGAATTTCTATACGTCATTTACTAAGACAAATTGCTGTCGACTTGCCATGATGTCTTGTTGCCCTGTTCTGTTTCTAATGCGCTACATTGAGTTCGTGGATCTTTATAAATTCATGCGTAACTTATCTTGGGAAACTTCCCTCATGTAAGTTGTTCTTTGTTGTGTGCTTGATGTCCTCTAATTTTTTTTTAAGGCCCAATTATCCATGGGTCCTATCCCAATTGCTCTGATTTTGATAGCCCTATTTGATATTTACTGTTGTGATTCCTTGCTTCAATTCCATTATAGGTTTTTTTTTTAAAATGTTTCATGTTGAATTGAGATTACTTGTTTTCACGATTTTAGATCCTTGTTTTCTCAATTTCATACACAAAAATTCTTGGAAAATTAAAAAAAAAAAAAAACATTTTACCGTACTTCCCAACCCCTCAAATGTTGTGAAACAATTTGAAATTTCACGTTTTAATTGATTCAAACCCAATTTTCTTTCATGTGATGCCCATGTGTGAAATTTTCATTCTTAGAAATGCTAAAACCTTTTAAAACATCACAAGTTGGAAGGTGGAATTGTAAAAAAAAGATTAGAGCTAAACACATGCTACTTGGTTACAAAGCGAAGAATGCTTAGCCGGCTTTAAAATATTTTCAATGGCTGCAAGTTTCTGCTAATTTGCAGGACCAGATTTGCAACAGTTTATCATGTTTTGCTAGTATTGTCTCACATACCATATAAGTGGGTTTTCGTGATAGGGGTAAAGATGCTTTCTGTCATAAGCATCCATTCATGTTTTTACTGTATCTAAACATAGTTTAAGATTTCAAAGTAATTTATTGCCGCTCTTCGCATGCCTTTTCAATATGTTTATTGACCTCCAACCTATGTGTTGGGAATAACGGATCCCCGAAAACCGGATTCGACACTAAATCGAACCCCTAAAGCAATGCGGAAGACAAGCCCGGGAAAAATCACGTATCATCGATCTTAAAGCACACCACGGATTCGAGCGTACCTTGTTAGCCACAGATTAGACACCAATGCTGAAATGAGGAAGAGAATTTGGCCCTGTTCGATCTGATGATGCCAATTCGCCTTAGAAGGGGAGAAGAAAGTGATCTTGTGCTTACTGTTCTTTTTGGAGGGAGAGAGGGAGGAAGGAATGTACGTAATGTTCGAAAGGTGCGTTCTCCCTCTCTCTCCTCCCTTTTATACATCCCTCCATCCACGGGCCCTAATTCCGTGGGCCGGGCTTTTAGGCCCAACATGGGCGAACGGGCCTTAAGCCCATCACTAATAAAACCATCATCTCCCACTCGCACATGGTGGGCCGAACAGAATTCTCTCTACCTCTCTTCAACATTCATACCGGTGAATAATCCGTGCGACCAGCATACTTTGAGAGCTCGTTGTCATACATCTGTTAGGAATATATAGCAGCCCATAATGGGCATCACATCCTAAGTAGATTTAATATGCAGTACCCTAGATCGATCGATCACATTTATATCTCTCTTGACCTCTTTCAAACAATGATATATATATATATATATATATTGTATTCACAATTATGATTATCCCAAAGACAGTCATAATTGGTTAACCGGTGAATACAAAACTACAATGTGATTCATCAAAATCGATCTTCCTCTTTCCTTCAAACTCTCAATTTCAGTTTAGCTTGCTTTTCTAGAAATGTCCAATTAGATCGAATCAAACTCATGACCACTGGCAACATCCTAATATAGCAAACACTAAATAGAAATCTTGAGAATAAGTAAGAGTCGTGAGGGGACTAAAAATTGAGGAACTCTTTTCCTCAAGAGTCTCACACAACATAAAAAAGTTGAGATCAAACTTTTGCCACTCTTATTGGTCGTCTCATGCATACGTAGTATGAAATACGTATTATGGTAATAACTCCTTTCCCATGGAGCGTATGTCTACATCTTCAATACCATACAAATGATAGTTCAGACATACCCAATGTCTAACTTGAGTTCACGTATCTACTCATCCACAAAATTCATCAGAACTCACATCTGGCATCATAGACAGATAAAGCAAAATATGTAGGTTATTTTATTTTCGGACATAGTAAGTATTATGTCCTCATCTTAACACCCAGTTAAGGCGACATACGTACTTTAAGCTTGAGCTCTCGATTATCACCTAGATAATAAGCTTAAAAATAGTCTCATCTCTATTTATCACACAGTAAATAGAGGTGATTACCCGTGTGAGTGGGCTAATCTTATATCTATCCGACATACTTTCTCAAGTTAAAGTAATGCACTGAGCATTAAGATGCATAAAGATCAAACAAAGATTCATAGGCATTAATGATGAAAAACACAAATTCATCAAATGTGAACACTTCAGGGAAATTACAATTTAGTACATAAGACTCTACGCAATCCTAGAGATTTCATATGGCCATAAAACACATCTCTAGGTATTGGCTTTGTCATAGGATCTGCTACCATTCTATGCGTAGATAGGATCTGCTATCATTCTATGCGTAGATATATACTGTAAGTTCGCATCATTTCATGCAACTATATCTTTGACAAAATTATACCTGGTATCTATATGTTTGGTCTTGCCATGATATTTTGGATCTTTGGTGTATGTTGTTGCTGCTTGGCTATCACTATTAACCAACAATGAATCTGCAGCACTTCCAATAACACATAAATGATCCAATAATCTCTTAAGCTAAACATCTTCTTATATTGCTACTGATAATGCCACGAACTCAGTTTCCATCGTGGACAAGTCTATACACTTTTGTTTCTTATTGCTCCAACATATGGTGCCATTATTCGGTAAGAAAACAAACCCAGAGGTAGATTTTCTTTCATCTAAATCTCCTCTCCAATCAGCATCATAAGAGCCTTAGAGTCGCAAATCCTTTCCATAATTAACTTAGCGTATAATCAACAGTTCCCTTTAGATACCTTAGTATTCTTTTAACGACTTTCTAACGTGCTTGACCTGGATTGGATTTGTATCTGCTCACCATTCCAACTGCAAAACATATGTCAGGTCTTGTACACATCATAGCGTACATCAAGCTCCCAACAGCACTAGCATAAGGAACATATTTCGTTTGTTCCTTCTCTTGTGGAGTCCTTGGACACAGTCTATGGCTCAATCCTTCACTTTTTGCAATAGGAGTGTCTATGGGTTTATAATCCCATATCCTTCAATTCAAAGTTGGAAGACAACCAACTCTTGATAGTATTGACAAGTTCCATATTACTTCCGGCAATTAGTATATCATCAACATATAATGATATAATCACAAATTGATCCTTGGATCTTTTGATATATACACAATGATCCTCATCTATCATTGTAAAGTCATATGCCATTATGGCATTATGAAAATGTATATACCATTGTCTTGATGACTGCTTAAGGCTATATATCGAACCCAAAAGTCGACATACATCTTTCTTCTTGGCTTTTCACTATGAAACCAGTAGGTTGTTCCATATATATTTCTTCCTCTAATTCTCCATTTAGGAAAGCAGTCTTTACATCCATTTGATGTATCTCAAGATCCATACTAACCACTATTGCTAGAATAATGCGAATCGAGGTAAACCACTATTGATTATACCTTTTCGCCACAAGGCGAGCCTTATGCCTTTCTATCGAGCCATCAACCTTTCGCTTTATTTTGAGAACCCACTTGTTCCCAATAGCTTTGCGTCCTTTTGAAAGATCAACTAGTTCCTAAACATGGTTTGACTTCATTGACTCCATTTCCTCTTTTATTGCATAAATCCATTTTTCCTTACTAAAATTTAGAGCCTCATTAATATTTCTTGGCTCATCCTCATCTTGTGGAGCAATCATAAAAGTTTCCCCTTCAATGTCAAAACGTCGACGGGGAATACTTTGGCGACTTGTTCGCTATATGGGAGATTGTACACTTAGCACATCATTCCCCATTATGCTCCCACTCGGATTAGATAATGACGATATCATCTCATCATGTGTTGCAATTGAGAATGAGTTGAATTCAATTCATCACTTCTCATATTACTCCCACTTGGACGAACTCCACTAATATCATTATCTTGATCCAAGGTTTCAAACATGGGTAATCTTCCCTTATTTCGCCCTTCTTAGGAAATTCATCCACTAAGAATGTGACATCCCGTGATTCAAATTCAGTTATACTCCCACTTTCATGCTCACCTATGAACACATATACCCTTTCGAGTGTTCGGAGTATCTCATGAAAATACTCTTATTTCCTTTGGGACCCAATTTCCCAAACTTGTGAGAGGACTCATGAGTATAGGCAGCACAACCTAATGGCTTAAGAAAACTTAAGTCCGATTTTCTACCTGTCCATAACTCATATGGAGTGGAACTAACTGATTTGGAAGGCACCCGGTTAAGTATATAGACAACAGTTAACAACGCATCACTCCAAAAGGTGATATGTAAGTTAGCATGCGCCATCATGGACCTAACCATTTCCAGTAGGGTTCTGTTTCTTCTCTCTGCAACACCATTTTGTTTAGGAGTATTTGGAATAGACAACTGTCTTTCTATTCCTTTTTCACCACATAATTTTCTGAACTCATCAGATAAATATTCTCGACCTCGATCAGATCTTAATACTTTTATTTTCTTGTCTAATTGATTTTTTTACCAAGTTCATAAACCTTTCGAAACAACTCAATGCTTCAGATTTATGAGAAATCAAATAGACATATCCGAATCGAGTATAATCATCTATAAAAGTGATGAAATAAATAGCCCCATGTCTTCTTTTCACATTCATTGAACCACAGACGTTAGAATGGATTAAATGCAGAGAAAATTCAGCTTTTTTACCTTTTCCAAATGGTTTCCTTGTCGTTTTCCCTACTAGGCAATACTCATATATGTGCAAATCGTCTTTTTCAATGTTGCCCAACAAGCCCTCTTTGGCTAGTATATTCATACATTATTGGCTAATATGACCAAGTCTAGCATGCCACACATTCACATCATTATTATATGAAGTAGAAGACGTGAAACAAGGGAACAACAAACATTGACATCACCACAGTCAACATTTAGTACAATAAAACCATCCAAAAAGTGACCACAACCATAGTATTTTGTATCCAAATACAAATCTACACCGCTATTATAGAAGTTCACACTAAAACAAAGCTTAACCAACACCAAAACAGACACAAAATTTCGACGAATCTCTGGAGCATATAGAATATCATGTAGGAACAAGTTGCGTCCACCATGCATGTTCAATTGGCAGGTGTCAATCCCTTTAACTTCAGCTCTGGAGTTGTTTCCCACATAGATCTACTTAGTTCCAATTGGTATTCGTCGGAATTCCACAAAGGATCCTCTATTATTAGCTACATCGTCTGTTGCTTCTGAATCTACAGTCCACAAAGGATTGGATTCAGCTAATAATGCAGAACTTGACACAAAAGCAAAGTTCTCAAATGTACAAGAGGTGTTTACCTTCTTTGGCTCACAACAGTCGCGAGCATAGTGACCCTTCTTGTCATAATTGTAACACCTCACCCTTGACATTTTCTTCACTTGAGGACATTTTCCACATATTGAACGAATCAATACGCTTGCGCTTAGAGCTCAAAGCCCTTTCTGAGCTAGAACCAGCATTGCAAATATCTATTTTCAGCTCACATGCCGTTAAGTGGTCCTCTACCAGCTCAAGGTGGCGCACAGCATCCTCAAGATCTTCCATAACATGGTCAAGAGCTTCTATTGCTTCTTGCTTTTCCAGCACATATTGAATCTTCATATTCAATATTTCACAATTGTTGCCATTCATATCAGCAATTACGTTCTTAGTTGCTGAAACCATCAATCTGAACACATCAGACATATATGCACGAATAATTAATGCCTATCATTTATGCATCCACTTTGCACAGACCCATCATATCAATGAATAATTTCAAGTAAGGTTTCAGAATCAAAAGGTCACTATGTTTCCAATCATCCTCCAAAAATCCTAACTTAAAACTATCATTAATATAATTGTCTTATGCAAAATAAATTCTACGAAGTTACAAAAACTTCTATAACTACCCACAGCTAACTAGCAATAACAGAAAGCAACAGATAATTGACATCCAATAAAGTAATAATGCTTTCAACTAATACAACAATCCATTACACTAAGTAATATAAACAAAGAAAAATATCAACATAGAAAGAGATATTTAACACTCAAAAAACATCTCAAACTAATCTAAGAAATAAATAGGGAAAGTCCCTTCTAATCTATCAGTCAAAATATCTATGAAATTTGAAGGCACATTTGCCAACCAGGGAAAAACTTTGGAGAGCTCTCATGTCGCCTCTAAGGTGCATTCACTCTGCGCCATGTGGCGCTCGTTATAAGGGTTGAAATTTTGGTTAAATCAATCCTATAGTACTCTCTAACAAAAGCTACCATTAGCCTCCCATAATCCGGGACCACGTTGACCTGCCATAGCCGATCTAACACTGGTTGCCATTCAGGTGGAAGAGTGTTCATCAAAGCCGGCACTTTCTCAAAATCCGGCATAAGATAACAATTCCAGATGATTTCCTGTATCATCTGATTGACCCTGACCACATGTGATACTAAATCACTGTCATGCCACCGATAATCAGCTTACTCTTTCATCAGCCTTTTAAGTCTAGCTCTTCCTTCATCCGTTCTCGGGATTGCAGGTATCCATGCATAACACATTAGAGTTCCTGCAACAAATGCAGAACCAATAAATGGATCACTTATAATCCATAATAAACAAATGGAAAATACTTTTTTTTTCTGGTCAACGGTCAACGGTCGTCAGTCAACGGTCAACGAGTCAGGTCATCGGATGTCAGACCGGTCGGACCAATCGGGCCAGTCGGGCCGAGTCAGACGAACCGACCGGCACGTGCCGCGCGCGTGCGTGGGCTAACGTCACGCAGGCTTCCGTGGATTGGGTTGGGTCGGGTTGCCGATTGGGTCGTCGGTCGGTCACCGGCCAGCCAACGGTCGTCGACGATGACGTCATCGATGACGTCTTCCCGGCAGCTACCGTGACCTCACGGTGATGTCAACACGCGCTAGTTCGCTGATCGTCGCGTGTCGTTTCGCCGGTTGGCGGCATTGCGCACGTGCCGGTTCGTCGACCGACGCGTGTGACGCATGCGCTGGCTGAACCAGCGCTTCCGGCGCGTGGTGCCCATGTGCGGCGGCTTCTGGCCGCGCGTGGCGCCCACGCGCAGTGGCTTCTGGCCACGCGTGTGGGCACGTGCGGCGTCTCCTGGCGGCGGTCAACATGTCGCCGGACTCGTCTCGACGAGCTCTTTCACCCTATGCCTTCAGAAATCAATTTCGACTTACGGAAACTCAAAAAACGGACGAACAGTGCTCATGTGTCGGGAATTCTCGCCCCGATCCTTGTCGACCGAATTTCTTTGCGAAAAATCAATAAAAAAAAAACATGAAATGGGTTGGGAAAACATGAACCTGGCTCTGATACCAATGTTGGGAATAATGGATCCCCGAAAACTGGATTCAACACTAAATCGAACTCCTAAAGCAATGCGGAAGACAAGCCCAGGAAAAATCATGTATCACCGATCCTAAAGCATACCACTGATTCGACCGTACCTCGTTAGCCACAGATTAGACACCAATGCTGAAATGAGGAAGAGAATTGGCCCTATTCGATCCGATGACGCCAATTCACCTTGGAAGGGGAGAAGAAAGTGGCCTTGTGCTTACTGTTCTTTTTGGAGGGAGAGAGGGAGGAAGGAACGTACGTAATGTTCGAAAGGTGCGTTCTCCCTCTCTCTCCTCCCTTTTATACGTCACTCCATACACGGGCCCTAATTCCGTGGGCCGGACTTTTAGGCCCAACATGGGCAGACGGGCCTTAAGCCCATCACTAATAAAACCATCACTATGTTATGGCCTTTAGGCCACTAATTTCAATGTAGAGGCAGCATAGTAAGGTATCGTTTACATAGACGAAGTTGATAAAATAACAAAGAAGGTACTTTAAATAATTCATCTTTTTTGTTCATGATATAGGGTATCTAGAGGTCATACTTATCTAAGCAAGACTAACGTGCAAGCTGAGTATGTAAATACTGGCCGACATGTTTCAGGGAGGGTGTCCAACAGGCATTACTGAAAATGTGGAAGAAACTTTAAGTTTTCTTTCTTTGTACTGATTTTAATTAGATCTTTCATGCTTTGGAGTGTCTGTGAAAGAGCTCCAAAAGAACCGTCGGCTGGTTTTCTTGCATGTGTTTTTATATATTTTCTTCTTTGGTTTCAAATTATTGGATTAGTGTTTTGATTCATGTTAAGAGTTGATTTTTCTTCAGCGTGAGAGGAGGGCAACTTAGCTTGTTGATTAATTGAGAACAGAAGCCTGGAATAAGGTTCTAAATCCTTTGGCCCCCTAAATTGCTTTACAATTTTGAGTTGTAGTAACAATAATCAATTTTAGTTTGAAATCAGAGGATTCTAATTCAGTGGTTTGCCATTTGATGATAATCTAAGACCCTGTTTGACTAACTTGCAAGTTAATGAATGCAATCTTTTTATTTTCTCAGTTACATTTTTGGGTTTGGAATAACGTTTTTTCTTTTATGGGGTGGGGAAAAACTTTTTACAGTTTTTTTTCAAATTTAGCACCTCGCGCGATTGATTTTTTTAAAAATCCTTTCTTTTTTAAAAACAGATGTCGACATTAATTTTTTTGTAAATTTTTAAAGGAAAGGGCACAACTGTCTGTTTTTATAATACTTGAATAGCCCTTTGTTTCCTGTGAAACTTACTTACATCCTCAGGCTTCAATTTTTATCTCCAACTTGATTTGTGTCCATAATATTTGGAAATTTTTTTGGCCCGTATAGGAGTGGTGGTGTGATTTTTTTGTACATTGAGCTTGAATGCATTTCGCGATACACCTTCTATCAATTACCTCAAAATGTTATGGATCTTCCTAAATTAGAGCAAAAGAAGTACCTCTCTTTTGCATTCATGAGCTTTTTTCAGTTGTTGCAATTCTCTGTTTTGTTTCTGAACACAAAATGCTATTCCAATTCATCTATACATAAGGACTATGTTGTCATTCTCAGGTAGTGAATATTCCTGATAAAGGAGTTTGAAAGCATCTAAAGCATCTCTCTGGAGATGACATTCGATTAAACTAGATTTTCTATTACCTCTGTTAGTACTTCATGGGATACCCTTAATTAATTGGGTGGATTATGGAGTGAGTCTCAACCATAAGGATGGCGAGGGGCAGTGGAGCTTGCATTTTCCATCCCCCCTCAGGACAAATAGGAAGCCCCATATCGACCCCATGTGGTAGGCCCTGTCCTCACTCCTATGAGACATTCAGGTTTCGCTGCACTCTTTGTAATATTACTCCACATTTATCTCAAACTTAACTTTAATTCAAAAGATTATTTTATATTTAACATCAGGCAGTTTTCCTAATCCTTGAAAAGGTTTTTAAAAAAAATAGAAGTGATTGTCAAGTGGTAGTCAAATAAAAAATTTTAAGGGCAGGCCAAATGTGGAAGTATGTTGGCTAGGATAAATTGCCACCCCTAGTCAGCCAGAGGCCTTTGGTAATTTGGTGCTTCTTCCTAGTTGGTTGCACGAGTCTCCTACAATTGTTGGCTTTGAAGTGCTCTCATGTTCCATTTACTTAGAACTTAAAGTTCACAACGTGATCTCTGTTGAGAGTATTTTGCTGATAGAGGAATATTTGTCTATTTACTTTATTATTTTATATATGCGGATAGTAAGGCTAATATTGTAATTTTTGGCCTTTTAACTTTATTATAAATAGATAGTTTTGGGTTAGATCGACCTAATCAAGCATTCAATTCACTTTTTATCTTTCAACATGGTATCAAAGCCAAGTTGAACTAATCCCTAACCCTAATATCTTCTCTATGTAGTCTCTCTCTCTCTTTCTCTCTCTCTCCTCTTCACTTTCTCCCACCGCAGTTCCTTCCCACCTTCTTCTTTGTTTTCTTTCACAGTATAGGGTAGCACTAATGAGGTGATTCTTTGAATCTAGTGTCTAGCATAAATCTCACCTCTATGAGATAAATTAAAGATTTGTTGTAGTCTACAATAAGTGGTTCAACATTCTGCGATTTTTTTGGATCTTTTTGTTTGAGATTCTTTTTGCCTTGCCGCCGGCCTACAATTATCTCTTGTGTGAAGACCAAAGTACTACAATTTGTGGACCACCATATTCCTTTTTTTTTTCCCAGAATTTAAGGAAAAATCATAATTATTGATTTTCTTTTAGGTTTCCTAAACCTTGAAAAAATTGATTTTTTGTCTTCCTTTACTTGATTTGGCTGATTTTTAGAGGACGCCTTTAGCTTACTATGAGAGGACTTCAATCCAATTTTTGGCATTTTTAGGCAATATTTGGTGGCTAGATTGCTCCCTTCACACTTTTTCGAGGCAAAATTTGAGACACAATGTCTGACAATTTAGTTGGTTCAGTTGAGAACACTTCACCTACAGGTTATATTACGTTTGCCACAATCTCTATGAAGCTTGACGGCATAAATTATTTGATATGGTCTCGATCTATATGCTTGACCATTGTAGGCCATGGGCTTAAAGGACATATCAATGGTACTTTTGTAAAGCAAGATGCATCAAGTAATGCTCAGAAAAAGTGGATCTCGAATTACCCTTTGGTAATGTCTTTTCTGCTTAATTGATGCAGCCACATATTGCAAAAAGATATTTGCTTCTTGACATTGCGGCATAGATTTGATCAGCTGCAAGAGAAACTTTTGGTCAACTTGGGAATGATGCACAAGTGTATAGACTTGAAAAAAGGGTTCAAGACACCACTAAGAAAGAGATGACTATATCTCAATATTATGTTGAGCTTTGGAACATGAGGCAAGAGCAAAAACATTATGTGGATAATTGTCCAACCAATGCTATGGATATCACTGCACATAGCTAGGAAGAAATTAATTCCATATTGTGTTAGTATCCTAGTTGGTCTTGAATCAACATTTCATACATTCAATGGTAGAGGTATGTAATGAGGTACCCTAGGAGTCTAACCTTTTCACTTGGAGTCTTTCTCGTAATCTTATATTTAGGTATTATAGATGGAAAGTTGCATTGTGTTAGTTAATCTCTCTGGACTTCTCCTGGCATAGTTATTATGCTAAAATAAACAAGCTTTAGGGAATGATGAAGACACATAGATCCATTTGAATAGCAATAAATCACAATATGCATGGCACTAGTTAGTATTAGGATTAACTCCATCCATAGGGAAGAATGTCGATTAGATTAAATGAAGACCATATAAGTAGCCTTTAAGTTCTAATGCCAAGTACCAATCCTAGCTAAGCATGCAAAAACAAATCTAAAAGCACGACAAAAACTAACTTCCACCAACTCATGACAACTTAGCTACTTTAGAAAAAAAAATAGTAGTAATAAATGCATATGCATTAAGATGAAGCCTTGCTATCTACCCTTGTCGAGCCTGTGTCAATTCAATACCCGTGCCCATCCCCATTTCAATTGTGCTAGTTGTGCCCAACATCCATAGACAAATTTTTCCGAAGGATTTCTATAGCTCATTTAGGATATTGCCCCTTGTCTCCGGCATATCAAGGTTGACTCCCACGCCCCCTAAGATTTACATATTCATGAATATGAAGGCGACCCCACCAAGGGTGATCGCCTTGTATAGCGATATATAAATTAACGTCAAGATTACACTCATGCATTGATTCGTGCACTTGGGCACACAACCTCAATGTGAACACCTCAGAGCTGTAAATTGACGTTATTGGGTCTATCTGAATGCGTAGGATGCTACGTAAAACACAAACAAGGGAATACAAACTGCTACTACCCATGAGGACTTAATGATGTGGTTGATGCTAACGAGGCACGTACTAAGGACTACAAGTGACAAACTCATCCCCTAATGTTGATTAATAGCAAATTCTGCCGCCCATCCACATCTAGGTGGAAGATGAGGATGAGAATTGGCAAGGCCTTCACCACTTAGACTATGATGGATAAGAGCATAATCCAATTAGCAAAGGTCACGTCCACCTTTTCGTAAATTCGCAAGCTTTATAGCAACATGGTCTCAACACCACATGCTTGTTGGATTACATTTATCCCCAGTGCGCATAATGACATATGGAAAAATACAAAAGTTGGGTTGCTAAGCTCCCAGAGCACAAACCCCTTATAGTTGTCAATAGCCTTCATGATTTCAATGAGTCGATAGTTAGCCTTTGCATCAAAGTAAAGGGTCTGGGCAAGGACCTGCTTTGCACTGTTCATGCAACCCTACATGACAAGCCACCAGGGGGATTTCAGCATGATGTGGACCTCGTGGTGATCAGGATCGTCGAGAGTGTTCCTAGGCCAAGCATGAAAAGCCACCTGCATTTGAGCATGAGCATAGGGATAGCATAATTACACATGAGGCGTAGGAGGGTGCCAAGGTTGATGGAGACCTGAACAACTGAAACAAGTAATAAGAAGATGCTCATTAAACATGAAAAAGAGAAACTATTGAATAATAAATAAATGAAAAAATGTAACGCATAATTAGAAAACAACTACCTCGAGAAACAAGATGAACAAGCCACGGAATATGGCAGGGGAGATTTCTTTGATATAGACAGGGCGATGTGAGTGCCAACTTGACACTCACCTGGCTAATAGCACGGCCCCCAGGAATAAGCATTTTGGGGCCTAACCCTATGATAACTATACCCACAAAAAAGAAAGCCCAAGCCAACTTGATCGTGTTACAATGGCCAATCTAGTTAGCAATGCTCTCCGCATTTGCTGCCCCCAAGATTGAGAACAAATCCATGATTCCTACCTAGAAGCCAATGAACTCCTCAATTATTCCTTTTATATATATTTTTTTAAAATATGTTGGGGCCTTGCTCATCACCCCTATGATCGTCAATTTAAAAAAAAAAAACATGAAAATATTATATATCACAACAAAGTTTCATGTGAATCGTAGCCATATAAATAAAATTGGAATTGAAAAAAAGTTGCCCTGTTTTTTGGTTGGATGACTAACTAAGACCAAATAATATTAGAGGCGATGGATGCCCCATGGCACATGAAATGGTGTAATTATTCTGGGTCATTGAGGATTGGAATTTTCAATGGACTCCCATGTGATGGTTTTGATGACTGCGTTTGTTAATAACTACGAAGTTTATTGGTAGCTTATATAGTATTTAAAATTTTGAGAGGATGATACTTAGAAAAGATAACGTTTTTGAAAATTATACCTCTTGAAAATTATAAAAAAAAAATTGCAAAATGATTTTTCGATAAAATCAACTCCATCTTTTAAATACCAAATATTCAAGCGGTCTAAGTTTTAGAAATGTTATCTTTCCTAAATATCATCTAGTTAAATTTTAGAAACTATATATGCCACCAATTGACTTTGCAAGTATCAATAGACAC
Organism: Eucalyptus camaldulensis; assembly: GCA_019915185.1. Classification (NCBI taxonomy): domain Eukaryota; kingdom Viridiplantae; phylum Streptophyta; class Magnoliopsida; order Myrtales; family Myrtaceae; genus Eucalyptus; species Eucalyptus camaldulensis. The sequence goes on from JAHSVA010000008.1 coordinate 31,370,416, forward strand.
AGTCATCAACACCATCCCATGGGAGTCCATTGAAAATTCCAATCCTTTGTGGCCCTGAATAGTTATGCCATTTCATGTGCCATGGGGGCATCAATCGCCTCCATATTATTTGGTCTTGGTTACCCATCCAACCAAAAAACAAGGTAAATCTTTTTTCATTTTATATATATGGCTAAGGTTGACATAGAAATTTGTTATGATATATAATATTTTCATTTTTTATTGACAATCATAGGTGTAATGAGCAAGGCCCCGATATATTTAAAAAAAGAGATAAATGGATAATTGAGAAGCACGTTGGCTTGCAAGCGAGAATCATGAATATGTTCTCAGTTTTAGGGGCAGCGATTGTGGGGAGCATTGCTCGCCGAATTGACCGCTACAACATGATCAAGTTGACGAGGGCTTTCTTTTATGTGGCAATAGTTGTCATGGGGTTAGGCCCCTAAAATGCTTTACTCCAAGGGGGGGGGGGGGGGCGCTATTAGCCGGGCTGACACTCATCATCATCCCCATCAATATTGCAGAAACTCCCCCGCCAAATTTCATGGGTTGCTTACCTCGTTTCCCAAGGTAGTTGTTTTCAAATTGTGTATCGCATTTTTTCATTTATTTATTAGTCAATAGTTTCTTTTTTTCATGTTTAATGAGTATATTCTTGTTACTTGCTTCAGTTGTTCAAGTCTCCATCAACCTTGGCACCCTCCTTGGCCTCAAATGCAATTATACTATCCACATGCTCGTGTTCAAATGCAGAAGACTTTTCATGCTCAGCTTGAACACAATCTTCGCGGTCCTGCTAGCCATCAGGCTCCACATTATGCTGGAACCCCCTCAGTGGCTTGTCATGCAATTGTCACGGGCCGATTGATTCACTCTCAATCACATGTAGGTTGACCCGTGCGGCCTTAAGGTTTTACCCCTAAGCAACCTTTCAACACTTGACTCACAAGACTCGTATATAGAGAGGGAAACTCTTAGAGAGAGAGGCTATGGTTTTTGTATTGCTTGTGAATGAATTACAATGAGGGAGGAGACCCCTTTATAAACAAGTATAAGGCAAACCGTATCCGTAGATTTCCCTTAGATCTAATGGTGGAGATTGCACCTCTCTATCTACCAACTACCGGCATTTATTGCCAACTACCAGCTACTCGCATTTATAACATATGCGTACAAATATAGTATCGCCCACCCCCAGGTGAATACTCTAAGTCTTGGGGTATAAGTCTAGGATCTTTAATGTGCCACGCTCGTGCTAAGGAAACGTCTTGGACATGCTTTCTTTCAGGCTGTGACATCCTCCCCCACCTAATCAGGTAATGCCCTCATCGCGTCTTCGGCATGAAAAGCTTTGATCTCCTTCTTGAACTACCAAGACTCTCCTCGGGCTCCCAACTGGCTTCACTCTCTGGAAGACCCTTCCATTGGATCAAATACTCACGCTTGGCTGCGCAATACCTCTTCCGTATGACTCGATCTGCCAATATGCTCTCGACTTCTTGATCATACGAGGTCTTTGTCTCGAGTGACGTTCATTGTCACTCCCCTCAATTCGGGTCTTCCTCATCAACTTGGAAGGGTTTAAGCATACTTACATGAAAAACCGGATGTACCTTTAGCTTTGGTGGTAGCTCCATCTTGTATGCGACCTTTCCAACCCATTGTAGCACTCGAAATGACCATTCATAGCGACAGATCAACCCCTTGTGCACGTCCTTGTATCGAAAAACCATGCGCAACTTGGCCAACACTTGGTCTCCAACTTGGAACTCCATGTACCGTTGCTTCTTATCCGCCCATTTCTTTGTGCGTTTGGAGGCTTTGTGTAGACACACCCATGCCAAGTCCACCTCTTCTTACATATTCTTGGCGAACTTGTACGCGAGTGGACTACTCCCCTGGTAACCCGAAGCAATTGTGCTCAAGGTGTTCAGTTGCTACCCAATTGCAACCTCGAACAAACTTTGGCCGGTCGACTCGCTCCGTTGCAAGTTGTAGAAGAACTGGGTTACGTCGATCAACTTTGCCCAATTCACTTGCATCGTGCTCACATTGTGTCGAAGGTAGATCTCCAAGAGAGCATTGACCCGCTCCGTCTGACCGTCAGTTTAGGGATGCAAACTCGTTGACATGTTCAGCTCCAACCCCAACAGCTTGAACAACTTGGACCAAAAACGTCCCGTGAAGTGGGGATCTTGATTGCTCACGATCATTTGTGGCACTCCCCAATACTTCACCACGTGCTTCATAAACAGTTTGGCTGCCTCCTCGGCTAGGCAATCCTTTGTCGTAAGCACAAAGGTTGCATACTTTGAGAACCTGTCAACCACCACCATTAGAGTCTGACACCCTTCGAACTTCGACAAGTTGACAATGAAGTCCATGCAAATGCTTTCCCGTGGACGAGTTGGGATCGAAAGTGGCTCCAACAAACTCGGCGACGACTGTTGCTCCAATTTGTCTTGTTGGCATACCAAACAAGTCTTCACATACGCCTCCATGTCGTCACGCATTTGTGGCGAATAGTACCGATCTTCGATGAGGGCCAATGTGCGGTGGATCCCTAGATGACCCGCCCACTTTGAGTCATGGCACTCGCGCAAGATCTCATTCCTCAGCTTCCCATGGAAGGGCCCATACACCTGCCTTCCCTTGGTGTAAAGGAGCTCGTCCTCAGACTAGAAATGTCGGGTCTTCCCCTCCTTGGCATACCCGATGAGGGCTTGAGTTTTGGATCATGCGTCAACCCCTCCTTGATGCGATCGACCCAAGGACAGCTCGGTCGACTCACAGTGTGAATCATCAGCTCCGTCTTTCGACTCAGCGCGTCTGCCATAGAGTTGGCCTTCCTTGGCTTATACTCCAACGCATAGTCGAACTCTGCTAGAAAATCCTGCCATCGAGCTTGCTTCGAACTCAACTTTTTTTGGGTCTGGAAGTAACTCGTGGCCACATTGTCCATCCTCACGACGAACTTCGATCCCAGGATGTAGTGTCTCCACGTCCGAAGGAAGTACACCACCGTGGTCATCTCCTTCTCCTAGATAGTGTATCCACGCTTAGTGTTGTTCAACTTTCGAGACTCGAATGCCACCGGATGTCCATCCTACATAAGAACGCCATCGATAGCATAATCCGATGCGTCTGTCTCTACCTCCTAAGGTTTGGTGTGGTCGGGTAACGCCAACACCGGCCCCTCAGTCATGGCTTGCTTTAATTGGTCGAAGACCCTTTGACATCGATTCGTCCATTCCCACACCTTTTCCTTCTTTAGCAGGTCTGTGAGTGGCACGGTGATGCTCAAGTAGCTCCAGATGAACCGCCGGTAATAGTTGGTGAGGCCCAGGAATGACCTCAACGCTAGCACCTTCGTTGGCAGTTCCCATTCGACAATCGATTGAATCTTCGCCTTGTCCATTCGCACTTGCCCACATCCGACGATGTGCCCCAAGAACAAAACTTCCTCTTGGGCGAAAGCACACTTCTCGCGCTTAACATATAACTCGTTCTCGCGCAAGACTTGGAAGACTTGCCTTAGGTGTTCGACATGCTCCTCCAACGTCCAACTATAGACCATAATATCATCTAGGTAAGCCACTACAAACCTATCTAGGAAAGGGTGGAGTACCTTGTTCATCATTGTGCAGAAAGTGGCCGGAGCATTGGCCAAGCCGAACGGCATCACGAGGAACTTCTAGGATCTGTACCGCATCACGCGGGCTGTCTTCGGCTCATCCCCTTCAGCGATCCAAACTTGATAGTACCCCGATCGGAGATCCAGCTTGGTGAACCACTAAGCTCCACCAAGTTGATCGACGAGATCCGTGATGAGCGGGATGGGTACTTGTTCTTCATAGTCAAATATTCAACACCCGGTAGTCGATGCACATTTAGAGTGACCCATCATGCTTCTTCTGAAATAGGACTAGCGCACCAAACGAGGCTTTTGACAGCCGTATGTAGCCCGCGTCAAGCAGCTCTTTGAGTTGCCTACTCAACTCTTCCAATTTGGGCGGCGCCATACAGTAAGGTGCCATGGCAGGCAGTCAAGCATCAAGCACTAGCTCGATCCGGTGATCCATCTCTCTCTTGGGTGGCAACTTCTTCGGCAGCTCCGAAGGCATAACATCCTTAAACGAGTCGAGGACTTGGGTTGCTTTCGTCGGGACTTCCTTCCCTTCACCCTTGTCGTCCTCAATCTTCAAGGCCGCCAAGAAGGTCACTTCACCCTTCCTTGTTCCCTTAGTGAGTCGTATGGCTGAGATCATCTTCCGATCACGGTCCGACTCATGATCGATAGGAATCATGAATTGACAATTCTTGTCCAACACGCATATACATTCTGAAAATAGAACTAAAACCACATGGATTCTATCTAGAAATTTGATTCAAATGACAATATCATAGTCATCAAGTGGAATTACCTCTAGAGTTTCTTTGCCTTTCCATGATCCGAGTTGTAGCTCCACATCCCTTGCAACCCTATTCGCAGGGACTTCTTTCGAATTCACCATCTTGAGCCAACCAGCTCCCTTCTCAACTCGTAGGCTAAGTTTCTTTGCAGCTTCTTCCGAGATGAAGATGTCGGATGCTCCCGTGTCCACGAGTGCACTCATCGTGGTCACTCTGATCTTCACGTCCACGAACATCAAGCCTTTAGGTTCCTTCGCCTTCTTGGCCTTGATCCTGCTAAGGAGTCCCAGCAATCCCAACCAAGCTTCCTCCCTAGGCTCATCCTCTTTGCAAAGAATGGCCAGCTTGGCCTTGTTCAGGCAATCCCGCACCATGTGTGGACCGTCGCAAAAGAAACAGCTATATGAGCGTACCTTCCTTTGCCCTCCTCCATTTGGCCTCGCATGAGCCCAATGAGGATGAGGACCAGCTGGTGGTGGTGTACCTCCGGTCGGGCGGTTGTATCTCCCCCGATCTCCCCCACAGTGCTTTTGTCCCTTGGACAAGTGTCTGGTCGGGATGTAGAAGGCGACGCCTTGTACTCCACGAGCAACTCGGCTATGGTCATGGCTGTAGTGAGATTTCCCACGTTGTACTGCTTCAACTCTTGCTTTGTCCATGGCTTGAGACCACCCATAAACTAGTGAAACGCCTCAACTTCATTCATTAAGGCGATTTGGAGCAGCAACTCTGAGAACCGCTTGATGTAGTGACGCACACCACCTTTCTGCTTGAGACTCTTCAGCTCGTCATGAGCTTCCTCCTCCGCATAAGCGGGAAAGTAGTTCCGTTGGAACTCCTCGACAAAACTACCCTAGGTCGCCATAGGATTCCCACACCTATCATCCGACCGACGACGCCACCACAACAATGCACTATCAGCTAAATACAACGATGTAGTGTTTACCCGTGTTTGGTCGTCGTTGATTCCCATGGCCTGGAAGTACCGCTCCATGTACCACAAAAAGTTGTCCACATCCTTGGCCACCTGTGAGCCCTGGAATTCCTTTGGCTTTGGCGTGTCCACTCGTGGACTTTGCACCATGATCACTCCGTTCACACGTGCAGCTTGTGCTTCAGCAAGCTTACCCGTAAGCTCCGCTATTTTCACGCACATAGCCGCCATCATGGCCTCCAAGGGTTCGCACCGTTGAGTGAGTTCCTCCTGTAGGGTCCCCAACAACTCGTGGCGGAGTTCTCCCATGCCGGTTTTGAGCTCTTGCACTTCCGCAACCAGCTCCTCCCTTTTGGCATCAACTTCGTCCATGGTTTGGGTCAGGTCATCGACTGATCCTTGGACATCGAAGACGAACAACTCTAGCTTCACCATCCGTTGTGCAAGATCCCCCATTGGATCTCTCGAACCACCACGGGTCTTCTTCCTTTTGGCACCAGCCTTCTCAGCGTTCCGCCCACGATCAGCACCATCACCACCCATGGCGAGCGCCTCATCAGATCGTGGATCAGCCATTACACTCACGCTTGGATCACAAATCAACTCTAATACCACTTGTCACGGGCCGACTGATTCACTCTCGATCACACGTAGGCTGACCCGTGCAGCCTTAAGGTTTTACCCTTAAGCAACCTTTCAACACTCAATTCACAAGACTCATATATAGAGAGAGAGAAACTCTTAGAGAGAGAAGCTCTGGTTTTTGTATTGCTTGTGAATGAATTAAAATGAGGGAGGAGACCCCTTTATATACAAATATAAGGCAAACCGTATCCGTAGATCTCCGTTGGATCTAATGGTGGAGATTGCACCTCCCCATGTACCAACTACCGGCATTTATTGCCAACTACCATCTATTCGCATTTATAATGTATGTGTACAAATACAGTATCGCACGCCCCCAGGTGAATACTCTAAGTCTCGGGGTATAAGTCGAGGGTCTTTAATGTGCCGCACTCGTGCTAGGGAAACCTCTTGGACATGCTTTCTTTCGAGCCGTGACACAGTGCTGCACAAATGACACAAAGCAGGTCTTAGCCCAAAACTCTAACTCCGATGTGGAGGCTAACCATCGACTTGCTGAAATCATGGAGGCTGTTGACAACCATGAAGGGTCCGTGCACTAAGAACTCAGCAACCCAACTTTGGTATTTTTCCATATGTCATTGTGTGCGTTGGGGATTAACATAATCTAATGAGCTTGTGGTGTTGAGATCATGTTGTTGTATAAGTCACGAATTTATGAAAAGGCTGACGTGACCTCTGCTAATTAGATTGTGCTTTTGCCCATCATAGCCCAAGTGGCGAAGACCTTGCCAATGCTCACTCCCATCTTCCACCAAGATGTAAATGGGCAATGGAAATTTGCTATTAATTAGCCTTTGGGGGATGAGTTTGTCACTCACGGTCCTCAGTACGTGCCTTGTCAACATCAACCACAACATGAAGTCCTCATGGGCAATAGCAACTTGTACTCCCTCATTTGTACTTTACGAAGTATTCTTACGCATTCAACATAGGCCCAATGATGTCCATCTATAGTTTCGAGGTGTTCACATTGAGGTTGCATGTCCAGGGGAACACAACCGTGGTCGCCGTGAATCAACGGATGAGTGTAATATTGACATTAATTTCCATATTGCTATATAAGGCGATTACCCTCGGTGAGGTCACCTTCATATTCACGAGTTATTCAATGAAGATTTTGAGGTTGAGTCATTAACGAAATTTGTTTGTCTTCCTCGGGACTATGTTGTCGTGAAATTTCAGATTTTTTAGACATCATTTACTATGTCAAATTGTTGTCGACTTGCCATGATGTCTTATTGCCCTATACTATTTCCAATGCGCTATTGAATTTTTATAAATTCATGTGTAGCTTAGGAAATTGCCTTCATGGAAGTTGTGTGCTTGATGTCTTGTAATTTTTTTAGGCCCAATTATCCATGGGTCCTATCCCAATTGCTCTGATTTTGATTGCCATGTTTGATGTTTACTATTGTGATTCCTTGCTGCGATTCCATTTTAGGATTTTTTTTTTTATAAATGTTTTGCACGCTAAATTGAGATAACTTGTTTTCACGAGTTTAGATTCTCATTTTTTCAATTTCATACGCAAAGATTCTTGGAATATAAAAACCATTTTACCGTACTTTCCAAGCCCCTCGAATGTTGCCTAACAATCTAAAATTTCATGTTCTAATTGATTTCATACACTGTTTTCCTAATCCTTGAAAAGGTTTAGAAAACTAAAAATTAAGTAATTATCAAGTGGCAGTCAAATAAAAAAAATTTAAGGGTGGGCAATGTGAACATATGTTGGCTAGGGTAAATTGCTACCCTTAGTCACTCAAAGGCCTTTTGTAATTTAGTGCTTCTACCTAGTTGGTTGCATGCGTTTCTTGTAATTTTTGGCTTTGAAGTGCTCTTGTGTTCCTCTTACTTAGAGCTTAAAGTTCACAACACGATCTCTGTTGAGAGTATTTTGCTAATAGGGATATATTTGTATATTTATTTTATTAATTTATATATGAGGGCAATAAGGGTGATATTGTAATTTTTGGCCTTTTGGTTTTATTATAAATAGATAATTTAGGGTTAGATCAATCTAACCAAGCACTCAATTCAATTTGTCTTTCAACATGGTATCAGAGCCAAGGCTAAACTAAAACCCTTACCCTAATCTCTTCTCTGTGCAGTCCTGCTTTTCTCTCTCTCTTCTTATCTTCACTTTCTCCCATTACAATCCCTTCTCACCTTCTCCTTTGCTTTCTTTGACAATATAGGTCAATGCTAATGAGGTGATTCTTCGAATTTACTGTATGCCCTAAATCTCACCTCCATGAGATAAATTAAAGATTCGTTGTAGTTTGCAATGGATGGTTCAACCTTTTATGATTTTTTTTTGGATCTTTTTGTTTGAGATTATTTTTGCCTTATCACCGGCCTACAATTATCTCGTGTGTGGAGACCAAAGTACTACAATTCGCCGACCACCAAATTCATTTTTTAAAGATTTTTGGGGAAAATCAAATTATTGATTTTTTTTTTAGGTATCCTAGACCTTAAAAAAAATCGACTTTTTGCTTTCCCTTGATATGATTTAGCTGATTTTTGGAGGACAACTTTAGCTTACTATAAGAGGACTTCGATCCAATTGTTTGCCTTTTCTAGCAAGTTTTGGTAGCTAGATTGCGCCCTTCACACTTTTTCAAGGTAAAATTTAAGACACAATGTCTGACGATACAGTTGGTTCAATTGAGAATCCTTCACCTATAGGTTATATTACATTTGCTATGATCTCTGTGAAGCTTGACGACACAAATTATTTGATATAGTCTCAATCTACATTCTTGAACATTGTAGGCGGTGGGCTTAAAGGACACATCAATGACACTTTTGCAAAGCTAGATACATCAGGTAATGGTCAGGACAAGTGGATCTCAAATGACTTTTTGGTAATGTCTTTTCTACTTAATTCGATGTAGCCACATATTAAAAGGATATTTGCTTCTTGACACTGTGACACAAAATTGGTCAGCTGTAAGGGAAACTTATGGTCAACTTGGAATGATGCACAAGTGTATGAACTTTGAAAAAAAAGTTCATGACACCGCTCAAAAAGAGATGACTATATCTCTCAATATTATGCCGATCATTATGCAAATTATTGTCCAACCATTGCTATGGACATTGCTGCACATAGCCAGGAAGAAATTAATTCCATGTTGTGAAAGTATCCTAAACTTCTTGAACCGACATTTGATACATTCAATGGTAAAGGTATATAATGAGGTACCCTAGGAATCTAACCTGTTCACTTGGAGTCTATCTTGTAATCTTATGTTTAAGTATCATAGATCGAAACTTGCACTGTATTAGTTAATCTCTCTTAGAATTCTCTAGGAATAGATATTATGCTAACATAAACAAGCTTTAGGAAAATATGAAGACACTAAGTAGAAGATAAACTGCAGATAGATCCATCTGAATAGCAATAAATCACAATACGCATGGCACTGGTCAGTATCAAGATTAACTCTATCCATGGGGAAGAACACTAACTAGATTAAATGAATACCATACAAACAACCTTTAAGTTATAATGCCAAGTACCAATTCTACTTAAGCATATAAAAAATAAATGTGAAAGCACAACAAAAACTAACTTCCACAAACTCATGACGACTTAGCTACTTCAAAAAAAGAAAAAAAAAGTCAGTATTAATTACAAATGCATTAAGATGAAGACTCAATGTCTACCCTCCTCAAGCCTATGTCATTTCAATACTCGTGCTCATCCCTATTTTAGTTATGCAAGTTGTGCCCAACATCCATGGGAAAATTTTCTTGAAGGATCACTATAGCTCCTATAAGGTCTTGCCCCTTGTCTCTGGCATAACAATGTAGACCCCCCACGCCCCCTAAGGTGGACATAGTCATGAATAGGAAGGTAACCCCACCAAGGGTGATTGCCTTGTATAGCAATATAAAAATTAATGTCAAGATTACACTCACCCATCAATTAACGGCAATCACAGTTGCGTGCCCCTAGGCACACAATCTCAATGTGAATACCTTAGAGCTGTAGATGGATGTTATTGGGCCTATGTTGAATGTGTAGGATGCTATGTAAAACACAAACAAGGGAATACAAGCTGTGATTGCCCATGAGGACTTCATGTTGTCATCGATATTGACGAGGAACATACTAAGAAACGCAAGCAGCAAAACTCATTCCCCCAAGGTCGATAAACAACAATTTTTGCTGTCCATCCATGTCTAGGTGGAAGATGGGGATAAGAATTGGCAAGGTCTTTGCCACTTGAACTATGATGGCAACAGCATAATCCAATTAGCAGAGGTCACGTCCACCTCTTCGTAAATTTGTGAGCTATATAACAGCATGGCCTCAAACACCACATGCTTGTTGGTTACATTAATCCACAGCGTGCACAATGACATATGGAAAAATACGAGAGTTGGGTTCTTAGTTCTTGACGGACAGACCCTTTACGATTGTCAACAACCTCCATGGTATCGATAAGCCGACAGTTAGCCTCCACATCAGAGTTAGAGGTTTGGGTTGGGACCTGCTTTGGTCGTTCGCACGGCCCCGCATGACAAGCCATAAGAGGGATTTTGGCATCACGCGGACCCTGATGGCGAGCAAGACCGTTAAGAGTATTCTCAAGCCAAGCATAAAAAGCCACCTATGTTTGAGCACAAGCATGGGATAGCATAGTTGTATACGAGGCCAAGGAGGGTGCTAAGATTCATGGAAACTTGAACAATCGAAGCAAGTAACAAGAAGATGCTCATTAAACGTGAAAAAGAGAAACTACTAACTAATAAATAAATGACAAAACATAATACATAATTTGAAAACATTTACCTCAGGAAACAAGGTGAGCAATTCACGGAATATGGCGGGAAAAATTTCTACAATATAGATGGGGCAATGGCAAGTGCCAACCCAACACCGACCTAGCTAATAGCGCAGCTCCTTAAGAGTAGAGCATTTTGGGAGCCTAACCCTATGACAACCGTTCCCACAAAAAAGTAAGCCCCCACCAACTTGATCACATTTCGGTGGCCAATCTAATCAACGATGCTCCCGACCATCGTTACCCCCAAAACTAAGAACAAATTCTTGATCCCTGTCTAGAAGTCAACGTGCTCCTCGATTATTCCTTTTATCTTTTTCTTAAATATGCCGAGGCCTCGCTCATCACCCCTATGACTTGTCAATAAAAAAATAACATGAAAATATTCTGTATCATAACAAAGTTCCATATCAATCATAGCCATATAAATAAAATTGAAAAATTAGAATTGAAAAAAAAAATTCCTTGTTTTTTGGTTGGATAATTAACCAAGACCAAATAATATGGAGGCGATGGATGGCCCCATGACACATGAAATGGCATAACTATTAGTGTCATTGGGGCATTGGAATTTTCAATGGATTCTCGTGGGATTGTGTTGATGACTGCATCTGTCGATACTTGCAAAGTCAATTGGTGTCGGATATAGTATCTAAAATTTTAATAGTACGATACTAAAGAAAGAAATGTTTGTAAAAATTATACCTCTTGCATACTACCAAGAAAATGATGCTTCGGCTCAACCAATCATCGTCTTCTAAAAGATGAAGACCACGTCATCGAATCGAAGCCTCAATGGCACCAACCTAGAGGAGTCACGTGAAGAGGCCATTGAAAAATGTGAGCTTTGATTTTTCACTTTTGGCGTTTCACTAATTAATGGAAATGTGGGACTTATAAATGATTTTGACTTAAAATCTTCTGTTAGACGATTAATTCATAGAGAGATCTTCGAATATCTCTCCCTTTACAAATGTATCCTGAGTCTTTAGTTGACTTAACAAACGGAGCCATGCGACTCTTTTGCATAAACTATCTTTGAAAATTATAAAAACTGTTGCAAAATGAGTTTTCGATAAAATTTACTTCATCTTTTGAAAATTCGGTATTCACCTTGGCCTATACATGATCGTTTTTGCATATATTCAAGACACAATTTACCACGTCATTTCATGGAAAGGTTACATATCAGACTACATATCAGACTTGTAAAAATCGAAATCTGTCAAGGATAGCAATAAATTAAGCAAGCATTCAAATGGCGAGAAACCATTTGGTAGTGGATGAAGTGCTCCACAGAACTTCCAAAGGCCAAATTCATTTTCGACGAATGACTAATAATGAAGTAGTGGAACCTATACCAAAAGAGTTGGCTGGCTTTGTGTATTGTCACATTCCCAAATTTTTCCCTTCACCTCATGTGCCAAACAAGACCTAACTAGAATACCAGTATCTAATATCAGCATTATAACTGCTGCTGCAACAATGGCTGCCTATTTAAACATCAGAAAATTCTTGTACAAACTGTCGTTACAGTGGAAATTACTCGAATAGACTTGTGACTACTGGACCGAATCCATCACCATTTGCTTTGCATGTAATATCACCAATGTAAACTTGTTTCACCAATTTCGAATCCCACAATGAAATATCTCTTACCAAGTGTTATGTTTTGATATTTATTTAAGGGGATTTAGGTTTTGTGCTTATATATATATATATATATATATATATTATGATGTGGTAAACTGCATAGGCCAAGAAGAATACCAAATTTTCAAAAGATGGAATCAATTTCATCAAAAAAATCATTTTGCAATAGTTTTTATAATTTTCAAAGATAGTTATTCAAAAGAATTGCACGGCTCCGTTTGTTAAGTCAACTAAAGACTTGGTCTATGTTTGTTAAGGGAGAGATATCTAAAGATCTCTCCATGAATTGGCGGTCTAACAAACGATTTTAAGTCAAAATCCTTTATACGTCCCACGTTTCCATCAATAAATGAAACACCAAAAATGAAAGTTTAAAGCCCACATTTTTTTAATGGCCTCTCCGCGTGACTCCACCTCTAGGTCGATGCCATTGTCTCTTAAGAGACGAGGCTCCAGTTTGATGGCGCCGTCTTCATCTTCTAAGAAATGACACTCAGGATACTCTACCCGGTGTTGCTTGGTAGAGTCCGAGCATCATCTTCTTGGTAGTATTCAAGAGGTTTAATTTTTAGAAACGTTATCTTTTGTAAGTATCATCTTGTTAAAATTTTGGTTACTATATATGCCGCCACTTAACTTTGTAAGTACCGACAGATTGGTCATCAACACCACCCCACAGGAGTCCATTGAAAATTCTAATCCCTCGATTACCCTAAATAGTTATGCCATTTCATGTGCCATTGGGGCATCTATCGCCTACATATTATTTGGTCTTGGTTAGTCATCCAACCAAAAAACGGGATAAATTTTTTTCAATTCTAATTTTTCAATTTTATTTATATGACTGTGATTGACATAGAACTTTGTTATAATATATAATATTTTTATGTTTTTTTTAATTGATAGTCATAGGGGTGATAAGTGAGGCCCTAACATATTTAAAAAAAGAAATAAAAATAATAATTGAGGAGCACGTTGACTTCCAGGTGGGATCATGAATTTGTTCTCAGTCTTAGGGGTAGCGATGGCAAGGAGCATCGCTGACCAGATTGATCACCGCAATGCAATCGAGTTGATAGGGGCTTTCTTTTTTAGTGGGAACAGACGTCATGGAGTTAGGCCCCCAAAATGCTTTACTCCTAAGGGCCCTGCTATTATCCAAGTCGATGTTGGGTTGGCACTCACCATCGCCCCCATATATATTGCAGAAATCTCTCCTGCCATATTTCATGACTTGCTCACCTCGTTTCTCAAGGTAGTTGTTTTCTAATTTTGTATAATGTTTATTCATTTATTTATTAGTCATTAGTTTCTCTTTTTCATGTTTCATGAGCATCTTCTTGTTACTTGCTTCAGTTGTTCAGGTCTCCATCAACCTTGGCACCCTCCTTAGCCTCATATGCAATTATGCTATCTCAATGCCCGTGCTCAAATGCGGGTAGCTTTTCATGCTTGGCCTGGGAACACTCTCTACAATCCTGCTCACCATCGGGGTCTACATCATGTTGGAATTCCCCTGATAGCTTGTCATGCAAGGCAGCACAAACAACGCAAAGCAAGTCCTAGTTCAAAACTCTAACTCTGATGCGGAGGCTGACTGTCACCTTGCCAAAATCACAAAGGTTGTTGACAACTGCAAGAGGTCTGTGCGCTAGGAACATAGCAATCACACTTTGGTATTTTTCCATATGTCATTGTACATACTGAGGATTAACATGATCCAATAAGCATGTAGCGTTGAGACCATGCTGTTGTATAACTCATGAATTTACGAAAAGGCAGACATGGCCTCCACTAATTGGATTATGCTCTTGCCCATCATAGTCCAAGTGGCGAGGACCTTGCCAATTCCCGTCTCCATCTTCCACCTAGATATGGATGGGCGACGAAACTTGCTATTAATTGGCTTTGGGGGATGAGTTTGTCGCTCGCGGTCCTCGATACCTACCTTGTTAGCATCAACTGCAACATGAAGTCCTCATGGACAATAGCTACTTGTATTTCCTCATTTGTGTTTTACACAGCAACCTACGCATTTGGCACAGATCCAATAGCATCCATATATAGCTCTGAGGTGTTCACATTGAGGTTGCGTGCCCAGGGGTAATTAACCACGATTGCCGCGAATCAATGAGTGAGTGATCTTGACATTAATTTTCATATCGCTATATGAGGTGATCACCCTTAATGCGGCCACCTTCATATTCATGACTATGTCAATCATAGGGGTTGTAAGGGTCTACCTTGTTATGCCGAAGACAAGGAGACAAGGAGCAAAACCTTAAATGAGCTTTGGTGGTCCTTTGGGAAAATCTTCACATGGATGTCAAGCAAAACTGGCACAACTGAAACAGGGACATATACGAGTATTGAAATGACAAGGCTCGAAGAGGGTAGATAGCGAGGCTTCATCTTAATGCTTGTGTAGTTAATGCTGCTATTTTTTCTTTTTTTCCTGAAGTAATAGTTGTCATGAGTTGGTAAAAGTTAGTTTTTGTCATCTTTCACATTTGTTTTTACATATACTTAACTGTATTGGTACTTGCCATTATAATTTAAATGATGTTTGTATGGTCTTCATTTAATCTAGTTGACATTCTTCCCTATGAATGGAGTTAATACTGATACTAACCAATGCCATGCATATCGTGATTTATTGTTATTTGGATTGATCTATTTGCTGTTTATCTTTTAATTAGTGTTTTTATTTTTTCTTAAAACTTGTTTATTTTAGCATAGTATCTATTCCTAGAGAAGTCTAGAGAGATGAACTAACATAGCTAGTTTGACTCCTACGGTACCTCATTACACACCTTTATCATTGAATGTATCAAATATTGATTCAAGATCAACTAGGATACTAATACAGCAATTAATTTCTTCTTGGCAATACCATGTAGCCAATACAAAATTTGAAAAGCTGCAGGGATGGAAAAAGAGGGCATTTCCTTGTGTTCCACTCAAAAAGATAAATGACCTGAGAAAATACAAGACATGCTTTTCTTAGTTTTCTTCATCTTGCACCTGTCACCTCTGCGCCTTTAATGCAGCCCGCATTGATGACCAACTCTCTCGACCAAGAAGATTGGCCCGCATTCAAGCTAGACGAAACCGAGAAGCCGTATCGATATCTTGAGTCCATCCTGAAAGTTTGAAAGAAGACACCTTGGGAGCCATGAAGACGTTATGCTTTTACTAGTTTCTAGTTCCTAAGCTCTTTATTATTTTTCTAGTTTCTAGTTTCTAGTTCCTAAGCTCTTTAATGCTTTCAAGTTTCTATGCTCTATCTTTATTTCTTTGACGATATAGGCCATCCAATTCCTTGTAGAAGACAGACAACTTTTGATAAATGAAAAACTTTGCTTTGAAGCAAGTATCATGAATCTTGTAGAGTTCATATCCTTGAAAATCTAGAAGAGTTTTCACTCCATCCTTGAAGAGTCGGAGCTTTTCGAAACCTGCATCCTTGAAGAGTTGCAGTCATCAATCTAGAAGAATCGGTGTCCTTTCAACTTCCTTGGAGGCCTAGAAGAGCAACCAACGGAGTTTCTATCTTTTCCTATTTTGTTCGTTATTCTCCACCCAATTTCGACCATCCTACAGTGCTTATTTCAGAAAACCCAAAACATAGAAATTGTAGATCCAGAAGTCTTTGTTCATTTGGCTTTGGAATCAGGTCGATCTGATCTGTATCGACAAAGATACGACTGTTCTCCTGAGCTTGCGCAGTGCTAAAATTTCTGTCGGTCCTGTTTCCCGTGCGTGAGTCACTCTCCCAATCCTACTATTTGAGAAAGCCTACCCTTAGCTTGCATCATTTGGTATCAAAGCTTTGGAGGAGAGGTAAATACCTCCAAGAGAAGCTAGACGTCGTGGCGGCAGAACCGTTCCCCTCAATGAATGGAACACACTCGCTAAGAATATGCAACAACAAATTGACGAATTGATGCAAGAAGTTCAGCATTTGTGGGCTGAAGCAAATAATTCTCCAATCCGTTCTAGGACTAAAGATTCCCATGGTGACTCTTCCTCTTCGGAGAGTGTTCAATCTATTCACGGTCAGAGGTATGTTCGACATCGTTTACAACATATTCGTGAGCCAGATTGAGAAAAGGAAGTAAAGAAAGATGTTCCAGAATTTACAGGTACTGAGTCTCCTGATAAAATTGTTGATTGGCTAACACTTGTGAATGAGGTGTTTGAGCATCGAAATGTTCCGGAGAATCGTCGAGTTGGGATCATTGCTATGCGATTCCGAGGCAAGGCGATTGCTTGGTGGAGACGTGAAAAACAAACTCGCCAAGCCGTTGGCAAAGCACCAATCACTTTGTGGAGAAAGATGGAGGGCAAGATTCAAAAATATTTTCTTCCCAATGGATATAAGAGAGAGCTCTACCAACAGTACCAAAATCTAAAACAAGGTATGCAAACGGTGGACCAATACACTAATGAATTCAATGAGTTGGTGATTCGCAACAATATCCAGGACCTGGAGGATGTGCTTGTGAACAAATACTTGAACGGTCTTCAATTTCACATTCAAGACACCTTGGAAGTCATCAACATTTGGGACTTAGGAGATGCACACCAACAGGCACTCAAAATGGAGCCCTCTCGTTCCTAGAGACAGCAATCTACTAGTAAGCCTTCTACTCAACCCCATGTTTCGAAGCAACCTGCTACGTCCGAAATACGTTGCTATTCTTGTGGGGAGTTGGGTCATCGTACTAGCAATTGTCGAATCAATAAGAATCGACCAGCCGGTGAAGCCTTCTTGGTGGATAATGATTCTTATGAGAATGCTGAGGATCCACTTGAAGAGGAGTTGAACAATGATGAAGAGGCTGCTGATGATGAACAAATAGTGCATGTTGACACTAGCGAACTTCTTATGGTAAGGAAAATTTTTCTTACTCCTCGAGATGACACTGGAGATAGGTGGCTGTGTACCAATATTTTTCATTCTGCATGCATAGTCATGGGAAAGGTGTGTCAATTAATTATTGACTCTGGTTGTTGTGAGAATATAATTTCTGAAGTAGCGGCAAACAAGCTAAAGTTGGAATTAAAAGCACACCCTCTGCCTTATAAAATGTTGTGGTTGAAGATAGGCGCTGAGGTAACTATTTCAAAATGATGTCTTGTTAATTTATTCGTTGGTTCTGTTTATAGTGACAAGATATGGTGTGATGTTCTGCCGATGGATGCTAGTCACATTATTCTTGGTTGACCATGGCAATTCGATAGGAGGACTATGCATGATGGTTATCAAAATACATATTCTTTTGAATTTGGAGGCAAGAAGATTACGTTGGCACCTAGTAGGGTGGGAGATTCTTCCGATGATGATGGCAAGAATTCGAGGACGAATTCTTTTAAAGATGGGGAGGATGATGCAACCCACATTGAAGACCAACTCTCTTGACCAAGAAGATTGGCCTGCATTCAAGCTCGACGAAACCGAGAAGCCGTATCGATATCTTGAGTCCATCCCGGAAGTTTGAAAGAAGACACCTTGGCAACCACAAAGACGTTATGCTTTTAGTAGTTTCTAGTTCCTAACCTCTTTATTATTTTTCTAGTTTCTAGTTTCTAGTTCCTAAGCTCTTTAATGCTTTCAAGTTTCTATGGTCTATCTTTATTTCTTTGACTATATAAGCCATCCAATGCCTTGTAGGAGACATACAACTTTTGATAAATGAAAAACTTTGCTTTGAAACAAATATCGTGAACCTTGTAGAGTTTATATCCTTGAAAACCTAGAAGAGTTTTCACTCCATCCTTGAAGAGTCGGAGCTTTTCGAAACCTGCATCCTTGAAGAGTTGCAGTTACCGATCTAGAAGAATTGGTGTCCTTTCAACTTCCTTGGAGGCCTAGAACAGCAACCAATGGAGTTTCTTTCTTTTCATATTCTGTTCGTTATTTCCAACCCAAGCTCGACCATCTACAGTGCTTATTTCAGAAAACCCAAAATATAGAAATTATAGATCCAGAAGTCTTTGTTCATTTGGCTTTGGAACCAGGTCGATCCGATCTGTATCGACAAAGATACGACTATTCTCCTGAGCTTGCACAGTGCTGAAATTTCTGTCGGTCCTGTTTCTCGTGTGCGAGTCACTCTCCCGATCCTATTGTTTGAGAAAGCCTACCCTTGGCTTGAATCAGCCTCTCTTAGAGGGGAAGATCAGCAAAGTGAGGAAGGATAGAGGAGTGGGAGGAGTATCATATTATCTCAGAACCCATAATATATGTGGTGAAAACCTACGAAAGGGCTAGAAAGAGAGTAACTGTGGTTGAAGTTGAACCCCCAAAGTTGGAAAATGCCAACCGAAGATATATTCCTTCAATTTGACATCAGGGAACAACATCCACTACACTAGTATTTAGCCAATTCGGGAGTAGATGGACATTGTGCAATTAATTTTACATATGTAGATTCGAATGAGCTCCTAAAGTCCGAAGTTCACCATCCTCTCTAACATACAGAATTCCCTTGGCCTTGTCAAGCTGACGAATGACTGCTTTCTCTTCTTCAAATTCCAGAGCAAACAAAAGGGAGAAGCAAGAAATATAGAAATCCCACTTTACTTTACTAACTAGGGCTAGAATTTAGGTGGAAGAATTAACTTTTGAGCATCACGGTTTCACACTTGCACAATCCCTTTCAAGGGTTAAGATCTTGATATATGTTACGCTGTTGTCATAGAGTTAAGTGAGACAATAAAATCCATCTATGACTGAGTGTTAAGTCTCCTACCCAATCCCGAAAGCCAAAATAAAAAAAGAAAACAAACTGCTGATGAATAACTTTACCGCTCCCTCTCTTCTTAATTGGTCTTTGTTCTCTCTATC
Source organism: Eucalyptus camaldulensis (assembly GCA_019915185.1). Taxonomy (NCBI): domain Eukaryota; kingdom Viridiplantae; phylum Streptophyta; class Magnoliopsida; order Myrtales; family Myrtaceae; genus Eucalyptus; species Eucalyptus camaldulensis. The sequence goes on from JAHSVA010000008.1 coordinate 31,389,719, forward strand.
ATCATTCTTTCTCTTTTACAGAAACTATATCCATCTGAACCAATGTCCAATGTAATAGTGACATCACTGTAGAAAACATAATACACGTGATTTGTAGGTTTTTCAAGATATGTTTTGATTGGCAATGATCAAGAGGGTAAACGTACAAGGACCCCTAAAGAGAAGTTGTAAGTTTCTGGAAGTTCTAAAAGACCATAACAAGGACAATGTTTCAACTGTCAGAACCCATGTCCACAGTTGGGTTTCTGAAATAGAGTTAGGAATGGTAATTTCTAAAGCAATACAATAAAAAAAAAAAATGCGAATTAGTATGTTGAGTTCATGCTAGTCGTGCTTATGTCGAAAACATGAGGAACTGCCTAACACAATCATCAAACAAGTTATGTCCTAATTAGACTCAAATACCAAAAATGGACCCATGTAGCCAGCCCTCTCATGTCCATTATAGATGAGCCAGAAAACTCAGAGGCAACTAAGTCATGGCCCTTCAATGACTCATCCTATATTAGCCAAGTTCGAGCTTGCTGATGCATGACTTATGTAAGTTGCAAACGTAATCAAGTATTCCAGTACTCTTTTTTTTTTTTTTTTTTAATTATGCCTCTTGAGTATATATAATACAAGTACAATGAGCATCACCATGCATTTAACTCTGACCTCTCTAACAATTTAAAGTGCTACCATCATCATCAATATTTCCACAAAAATCTAGTTAACCATCCTTACCTCAAAGTGGTCAAGAAAGAATCCGAGCCAATCTGTGAGCAACAATCTGTTCAACAAGATCACTTTCAGGCTGCACTCCTAGTTTCCCCAGGGCCAGGTGAGGCCTAAGTCTGGCAGCAACTCCACTTTACCTTGCATCAGATGCAAAAAAGACCACGTTTTGCATCAACAAATCCAGCTAAAACAAGAGATACAAGTCGAGGTGCAGCAAAGACCAATTGAATCCAGATAAAAACACCGATCTCCATGGCATCCGCAGTTGAGATGTAGGCAGGACACCAGCAGAGAAAGCACAAAAGTTGAGAAAAACCGTCTATGCTTGATTTTGAGTGAAGATCCTGTAGACAAAAATGAAACAATTAAAGCTATCTCATTACTTCTCCTCGTCTCTGAAATCACTGATTCTCTTCTCTTAAATATTATTATTAGCAGAAGTAGGTTACGCAAAAATCAAGATAAAAATGAGGTCCTCTTCACTTCCCCCACCTTTCTCAGCAACAATTTCAAGTTCTTCAGTCAATGTGCTCCAATAGCAACGCGCTCGGATCTGTTCCTCTCACTTCATCTCCAGCTTTCTCTCCGTATATCTCTCCTCCTCTCAAAACCAGCCCCTCCGCAAAAAACTCGTCTCCTCCCCCCTTTGTGAATCTTTTCCGTTACGCGTCCTTATCACTAACGCCAGCCAGCCCTCCCTCTGCCCCAGCTTTTCTCGCGTCACTCTTGTGGCGTTTTTTCCTCACAGATGCTGGTTCGCGCAAACAAAGGGAAGAAGCGATATTAGGCCGGGCCCCTTTTAGGCTTTCATGGGCTCAAAAAAAAAAAAAAGATGGGCTCAAAATAAAAGTAATGAACATGGGCCTAAAAAGAAAGAAACGAAGATAGGACGGGCGAACGGGCTTAGAGGACTGAATCATTATTTTTTATAATTTTTATTTTATTTTATATATTTTTTAGCTTTTTACCTTTTTTATAAACTTTTATATTTTTGCAAAATAAATGGATGTTTTAAAACATCTTGTCAAATGAATCATTCTCGGCCGACATCTACTGACTTCAATCTCTGAAAATGAATGCCCAATTTAAAACCTTGAGCTATATTGCCTGTTTGAAATCCACCAATGCGGTCAAATAAATTTCTCATGTCGGTGATTTCCCCCTGCTGCAACAACTGCCATGACTAAAGGTATGTTTGCAGTTCACACGCTATCCCATAGTCATCCATTCCAGTTGCAATCCTTATCTCGAATAAACGAGATACATCAGTTGCAAGCCTGATTTCAACCACATATTTGCTTCGCAAAGCTTCTCCTAGAGTGGATGCAAAAATAAAGGGAAAAGTTTAATAAAGACCAGATAAAAAGAAAAATAAGATATGCAACTAAATATTTTAATGAGTGCCTAGGATAATAAAAGGAAAAAAAACTCAAAACAGTGGAACCAAATCCATGAGATCAAAAAAGGGACAACCATGACTGCTGCAATAGTAGTGTCCCAAAATGAGCATCTGTAATGATTCGATTGCTTTTCGTTATGGTCACGATGCCACCATCTGCCCCAGACCCTCCTCCACCCACCCTAACTAGGCCAATTTAGCCAACTCTTTTGGTCACTACCCCTCATGGTGTCGTCTCCTCCAAGCCAGCCGTCCACCATCGCCCACCATCCCAGTCACCACGCTGGTGCCGCTGCTACCTCATTCAACCACCACCATCCGCCCAAGACTTGTGCTCGCAGTGACATTGCAATATCCAGAAAACATTCACAGAGACATACCGACAAGAACAAGGCAAAAGGCAACAAAAGGCAACCAAAAAACTTGGGGAGTTATGAGCTTGTTAAGAATGAAACCTGACCAAAAATAAACACATAATGGAAACCTTATACCATACAAAACACCTTCATGTAACCTCAGGAAAAAAAATAAAATATTCCAGACTAACTCGAACAAAACACCTTCATGTAACCTCAGGAAAAAAAAAAAAATTTCCAGACTAACTCAAACGGATTTAATTCAGGCATTTCCTCGAACATATGGCGAGCATGTATTGAGGAGAGGATGCTAACCCATTCGGTGTTAGTGCACTATTGGCCGTGCTAAGGAAGAGTTGCCGCTAGCTGCAAGTCGATGAGAACAATGAGCGGGGAGAACTCTAGAGCGAATTCTCCTCTCTTCCATAAATATTCCCTTCCAGAGGATGCATGACCCCCTCCATCGGACCTACACCGCCACCACCATGTCAAAGGCCACCGGACCTTCACTGGCCAAAGATTCCTCAATATGAATATCCATGACTCATGCTCAGTTCCTCATCAATAACCCCCATGAGAAGGCCATCCTTGAAGACACCATGCATCAGACAAAGAGGACCTGAAATCAATAAAACTCTTGGTATTCTCATTATGGGTTTAATAGCTAGTACATCAACTTATGCCATGTCAATAGTATTAAAACACATCTTCAGATTGAACAACAGTAAAGAGCATTGCACAGCCAAACCTCAGACCCATTTTATCGAACCAGTTTCGTGCCTAGTCTGCAAAATGAGAAGCTGTCTGTTGAAGAATACACTGCCGAATGTGAACATGTCATGCTTTGATGTCATAAAGTTGAGGCCGAGGAGTAAACTATCGCTCTTTACCTTGGCAGATTGCTGACCTTGTCCAATTTATACCCTATCGATGAACCTTTAATGATGTTTTGAAATCAGCCATGAAGGTGGAAAGCAACTCAATAGGAAAAGCAAGAGAAGTCGTAAGTCGTTGACCAAAGAGAGATCTTCTAACCAGGGAAATTCGACCTTACATCAAAGGTGACCTCCTTGAAACCATTGAATAATATCTCAAACTGTCCATCGTAACAGTCAAATTGCTTCACAGTGTCTTAAAGGGAAATCACTACTCTTGTGGAGGTTGAACAGACGAGCCACAATATGACTCTTTGTTCCAAGTAGACTTAACGATTGAAGAAGAAATCACTTACGAGATTAAGGGAAATCTTGTCACTCAAAGGAACTTGGATGCCATTCTTTTAAGAGGACCACAATTGACTTCATAACGATGTATTTCATACTCAATGCACTTTCTCGTGGCAGTGGAAGTTGTGAGAATGTTGTTGCCACCGCCATGGTTGACAAATCACATCTCAAGGCGGAGGCCCATCAGGCATCCCTACAAGCCTTTTTGGCATGAGAAAGGGAATGAGGTTAAAGTAAATAAGCAATGGTCTGTTGTTATCTCTATTGGCGAAAATTATATAGATGAGGTTACGTGTGATGGTTGTATAATTAAAGGATGATCCATGATGGCTTTTAAAGGACCTATAGAACATGTGAATAAGCCTACAGGACACGTCGAAAAGTTATTAAAAAAAATCATATGGAAGAGAAATATAAAAACTGTTAATCAACTCGCCCATGAAACATCAGCTGTCAATGCTACGAATTTTAAAAGGTGAGGTAACCGAAAATACAAAGAATGTGAAGGACCAAATAATCTATTTATTAATAAACCGTACGCATAGATGGTAGAAAAGAGGGGAAAGAGGGGGAACTGCACTCAATAGTTGATCGTCAATTATAAAAACCCACTACTAATGTGTATATACTATGGGACAAAATGTGACTTCTTCGGTCGCACAAATTAGAGTTTTGATTTGGCCGAGTAATGGACTCTCTCTTTGGCCGAACATAGAGCTATGAATTTTGTGCAGAGTATTCCAATCCAATTGAGGCGTTTACTTTGTGGAGACAAGGGGGTTTCAAGCCACAAGGTAATTGTCAGTGATTTACTTATTGAGCAATGACGTGGGGCTAAAAACTGTGGGACTGGGTGTAATCTAGACTAGGAAACGCTGAAACAGGTGAGCAATTATATCTATGCAGTTCTCCGATTGATTAGTGAATCTTTTGTGGCTTGCACTCTTCATGGAGTAAGTTTTAACACTTGAACTAAACCACGTAAATCCCTCATGTTTTTTATTGTTCCTTTCTCTAGTGATCTCATTCTCTCATGTTGCTTAAAATGCAAGATCCGCTAACTTTTGCTACAATGATTGGCATCAGAGCTTAGGCTAAGATTTTTTAGATTTGTTTTGGGGTTTTTGCTTGCCTAATCTTTGTTTGGAAATTCTGGCATTCCCTTTATGTTTAGAGCAAAGTAGAAATTGAGAAGTTTAACGATAAAAACAACTTTGGATTGTGAAGCATTAGGATGCCTACATTATAAAAAACTCAAGGTTTGGCCAAAGCATGGAAGAGCAAGGCTAAGTTTTAGTAAACAACGAATGATGTGAATAAGGATAAAATAATGGAGAGGGAAAAGAGTATAATCCTGTTGAACCTATTGGATGAGATGTGAGCTGAAGGATGTTGCAACTTTGTGGGCAAAACTTCATAGTCTTATTATTGATTTGTAGAAAGTACACCCATTAAAGCTCACTTTGATGAGCTTAATAAACTCGTGATGGATTTGAAGAGCATCAAAGAGATCCTAAGTGATGAAAATCGAGGCATGAGGTTGTTGGCATCTTTACTAAAGTAATGGGATCACTGTATCAATTCACCGTTATGGGGGCCATATTAAAATTACCTCAAAAGAGATCAAATCTATTTTGTTCTCTAAAAAGTGACTGAGGAAGGCATGAGACAATAATTTGGCGCTTACGTGGGGACTAATGATTCAAGGCTAAGATCAACATCGAACATCTAGTCATCGAGGTAAAACCAAGTCGAAGTCATGCCAAAAAAAGTCCAAAGGTCGCGTGAAGTGCTTTGAGTGTCAAGATGAAAAATACGTGAGGAGAAATTATCTAGAAGCTGAGAAACAAAGGTCATAGGTAGAATGCCACAAGTATTGCATCCCACGTTGCCAAGGAGGGGCACCATGGATGAAGATGCCATTTTATGTTTGACTACCAATTCGTCACAAATGAATGATAGATTCGGGCCATTCTAATCATATGACACATCATAGGAACTGGTTCATTATTTAATAGTTTGAAGATAGTGGTAGCATTCTAATGGTGAATAAAGTAACCCATAAGGCTACGAGGATAGGGACAATTTAGATTCAAATGCACAATAGGGTACACTAACATATGAGAGACATGTATCAAAGCTTAGAAAAAAAAAATCCTCATTTCTGTGGAGATACTCAATGACATTGGGTGCAAAGACACGGTTGAAGGTGGAGTGCTAAAGATCTCTTGAAGCGCCATGATACTAATTAAGGGGAAGAAGATGAATTCTCTCTAACATCTATTGGGGGAGACTGTGATGGGAGCTGTGACATCCGCAAACTGACCCCAATTTTTAGAACGTAATTACGTGGGCATCCAATCTTCGAATAGGATTACAATAAGGATTGGTAGACCCCAAAAACACCGAAAATGCCACCTTGAGATGAAAACTCAATTTTTCATCGGCAAGATGCAAAAGTTCATAAAAGTAGAAATGGGCCATGGTGAGGGCTCCAGCCCATGTTGGGCAACCCAATGGGCTTAAGCCCACGATTAGGCAACCCATGGGCCGAAGCCCATCATGGATGGCCCAAATGGGCCTAGCCCAAATGGGTGGCCCAAGGCCAATATGCCCAAGAGGTGGGCTGCCATGGTGGGGCCGTGGGTCCTCCAGGTCCATCAAGCCTTCAATGCAAGATCTTGACTTTAATGCACCCCCATGTGCGTGAACAGTACCTAATATGGTGAAATGACCAAATTGCCCTCTCATTCAACTAAGGACAAAAGGGCAAGTTGGGAAAGGAGCTAGAGAAGGGCACCCATGTGCTAAATATGAGGGAGGTGATGTAATCCCCTAGTGTAGTCTAAGCCTACCTAGCCTACCTAGCCTATCTTCTAGCCTAGCCATGAGTGGTTCATTAAATGGCACTAATGAGACTTGGGCAAGAAGTAAAGTGAGGAGTGATCCAAGCCCTTGATCTTGGATGGGACATGACAAGATGTAATCTCGGCCATCCAATAGCCCAAGCATGGGCTGCTCTTCCTCTCTTCCCAAATTCCTCCATATCTCTCCCTTACTCTCATTTTCACACTTTGGTTCTCAAGTTCATCTTTCTCTCCCTCCTTGCCATAGCTGAACCACCCCTTGTCCACTTGCATCTAATTTTCAAGCCATCTTCTTCACTTTTCCTCATATTTCCCTCACCGGCAACTGACCACCACCTACCGTCAACGTGCAGCTGCCTAAGAAGCTGTCTAGCCCACTCAAAGGAGCTTTGGAGGTGTGACTAGCAGCCCCAGCCACTGTCCGGTCTTGCCGCTCCTCCCCCAACGCTTTTTAAAGCTAGGACTTGGGTGTGAGTGGCTTCCTAGCCTTTGAATAGCGTTGTTGTTACATTTTGGAGTTAGTTTAAGGCTAGATTAAGGCTAAATTATGTTTTGTTGATTTCATAAGTGGGTCTTGTATGATAGGTTATCATAGGGTCGCAATAGGTTATCTCGATAGCTTATAATATTTTCATCGATAGCTTATCATGTTTTCATCAATAGCTTATCATGTTTTCATCCATAGCTTATCATGTTTTCATCGATAGCTTATCATGTTTTCATCAATAGCTTATAATGTTTTCTTCGATAGCTTATCATGTTTTCATCAATAGCTTACCATGTTTTAAGCCGATAGGTTATCGCAATTTATTGATAAGTAGTTATGCGATAAGCTATTAAAGTGTGATATGTGAAGTGTAATGTGTTATGTGTTATGTTAACAAGAGATGAATTATGTTGAGTTGCAATGAATTATCCTACTTTGATGAGCGACTTATATGCCATGGACTTGTAAAGTTGTGTGGTACTTTTATATGATATAATATGAGGCGCACATGGGTGATATGATGGCATATGGCATAGGTTGTTGCATATTGCATGGACATCACATTAGTTGATGAGAAAGATAAGAAATGAATCATGTGAGGGTATGCCCGCGTGATCACCTAAAGACCCTAATGTGTTTACGTGGGGTAGAGAACCTGTCCTGATGCGCTTACGTGAGATGATGCCCGATTAAGTTCGTGTGCCCCCAAGTCAACGGGATGTTGTTCGCAAATGGATTTTGGAATGAAGCTCCTTACAGGAGTACCATCTTGATGCATTTATGCGGAACGATGCCATGCTTGATGCGGCGAGACGATGCCCAGTTATGCTAGATGACAACAAACCTTCGAGTTGGCCTTGGGTCTTGAGTGGCCATAATAATCACATGGTTGTGTGAAAAGTGCATGAGATGTATTTGTGATCATGTCTAGGTTATTGCATGACATGAGCGCATAACTATACTATGTGGCGCATTAGTATGATTGGATCAAGAGCATGGAAAGCTTACGGGAATTGCTTATGTATTGTCGATGATGGCCTTGAATAAGTGGATGCCCAAAGGGTGTGAGTCAGAGGGTCCTCGGGAGTTTCAGGATGCCTAGTGGTATATCGGAACGTAATTCTAGGGGAGACCTGGTGGTATGTCGGTACGTAATTCCGAAAGGCAAAGGTAACCATTTTCATGGCGAACCCCGGTGGTTCCTCGTGATGCTAGGTGGGATGCGAGATGCCCTGAGTGTGTGCCAGATGCTGGGAGGTGTGTGCCGGAGGTTCCTCACGACGCCTGGTGTGTGCGTGCGTGTGCGTGTGCGTGTGCGTGTGTGTGTGTGGGGTAAAATTGCCTATGAAATTGAGTTGATACTATTTGTCATTAAGAATGCAATCAAGATAGCATTGAATGGATCTCATGAGGATATACATGATTGCGTGGATGACATGAATCATGCATATGGGTATGTGCATATGGCATGAGATATCATTGTCCATGAACTTGAATTGGTATTGCTTGGCATGGGAAATATGATTAGTAAGGTCGTGAATGAATCTCATGGACATATATGTATGATGGTATGGATGATATGTGCATTTCCCATGAAATTGTTGTTGTCTTGCCTGTTGCATTGTGTAGTTTATTGGATCTTTACTACTGAGTAGTCGTACTCACCCCTTTGGGGACCAACATTTCAAATTGAGCGATGCCTCTAGCACCTGACACACATGGTACATATTATGGTTTACCGTCTGATGTCAACGTCGAGTGCACGGAGCACCCGTGCGTTGATGTTCATGGTCTAGTGTTTATCCAAGTTCGTGTTTTGGTCATGTATGATGTGGGCCTACCTGATGGCCCTATAGTTCAGGAGTTCCTTTCTGTACACGTTCGATGCAACGGATTGATGATGGGGATGATGCCGCCGCCACCGGCCGATGCATTGGGTTGGGTGTGATTAGAGCATGTGACTGGTGGAGGACGACACTTTTTGGGATGGCAGACACTAGCTGATTGGTTGATGTACATGTCTGATGTATAGTTAGGTACTTTTGAGTATAGTCGAGCTTAGTTAAAGTCTTGACCTATTGTTGTACCGACTCATAAAATCCATCTTAGTTATGTAAATAAAAGTAACTTGGCCTTAAAGTGTATATATGAAAGATTGTAGTTGGTGTGTATTGCATTGTATTATTTGGTATTGCAAATCAAACTACTAGCACGATATGATTGAACAAATGTCACTTATACATGGAGTGTAGGTGATAAGATGGAAACAAATGAGCCTTCATCTTACTCTATGGCAAAGCTAGCATTGAGTTGTCTGAGGGCTAGCAACTATTTAGTGAAGAGATGGATCACTCTAGAATTAGACATGGTAGTTGGCTAGAGTACCCAAGGGCAGAAATTTGTTTGATGCAAATGGGTCTACAAATGGAGGGAAGGCATTCAAATATTGAGGCAACAAGGTCTAAGGCAAGACTTGTTGTAGATGTTAATACATGGTGGGATGATATTGACTAACATTGTGTTTTATCTTATGGTAAGGCATACTTTTATTTGGGTATTATTTCTCTTAGTTGCTTCTTAAGATCTCAAGTTGGAGCAGGTAGGTGTGAAAATGATGTTTCTTCACAATGAAAATAAATACATAGCTTCAATCCCATGCCTCCAAACAACCTAGATTTCGACCCTACATGCAAAACATTAGTGCAAGAGTAGGAAGTGGATTCCCAACTTGCCTGAAAGATCAAGCGGACGACAACAAACGAATGGCACACTTGCAACACACGGACGATGTGCAGGCGGCGACAGGCGAGCTCCTTCCTTTCTCTCTTCCTCTCTTCCTCTCTTTCTCTCCTCTTTCTCGACACCTCTCTTGGACGACAGCCCCCACCATCAGCCACTCCCTCTCTGTCTTCTTTTTTTTGGTTGTATTTATATTGCATGCATTCTCTTTTTGCATGGGGGACACTTGTCCCTAAGAAGGAGACAAGTGTCTCCTTTGCCGAAGACACTTGGAGGCCATGCGGCTCCTCCTCCACCCCTCCATGCGTGACAGCCCAATGGGCTTCATGGGCCGGGCCTCTTGGCCAACTTTAGGCCAACACACTTGGGCCTAAAGTCCAAGCTTAAATGGCCCAAAAGTTTCTTAAATAAGTCCATTTTTTACTTTTAATAATTTACCTTAAATCCCAACTTATATAAATACTAAATTACAATTTCAAATGGCCATAAAACTTGAAATCATAAATCCATAAATTCCAATTTATAAAACACATGGCCAGTGATAGAATTTTCTTTCCTATCACATAATTATCCATTAAAAACTTGGCCATAAATCTTATTGCAAATTATGGATTAAATGGCCATAACTTGATGATACTTCCATCACCTATTCATAGACTTTAATGTAACTAGAGGTCATTATGAATTTTGGGATGCCACATCCCCATGGGAATGTCAGCCATGGAGGCCGTGTTAAAATATTTAATATATTTTATTATGATTCCAATATTCCATTCTCAATAAATTCCCAACTGATTCCCTATATTAATTCCAATTATTGCCCTTTATTTACCCACGTGTATTAAGTGATATTTGTCTGTTATTACATTACCATAATGGTCTTGATGGGAGATACCGGTAACGTAACCAACGGAATAAAATCGTCAGGTCGTCTGTTTTAAACCCTAACGATACAGAAAAACACACCATCAAGTTTTTGTGAAGGGGATTGAGCAGTAGAACAGGACGTGTGTTTTCTACATTGCAAATCCCTCGTGCTGTGCTGTGTGGATCCATCAAAGATCCGGAGGTTTCCCACTTCTAGATTTCATCAATGGCTGGAGGTAAGTTGATATTATGTTTCCGCTATTCGATCCCGGATTTGTATGAATTTACCTGTTATGGACAAATTCGGGATCTCCAAGTTTTGTTTATATGCAATCTCTAACGGTTGGTATCAGAGCCCTTATTAGCAATCTCTGCCTTGGTGAAGCCTTTTGGAATTTATTTTATTGAATTATATGTGGATAAATTTCGGATTTGTATATGGCTTGGATCGGAATTGAGAATTCCGACCAAATTCGGGCTACCCACCATGAGATAATGGATCTGAATGATCACACCGCCATTAGGAAGAGAAATCCATAAATTTTTTCAACATATTACTAATCGTCGAAAGTTAATCGAGCGGTGAATTTTTGTGGTTAGGGTTTGATAGGGCAGATTGTTTTTTTTTTTTTTTTGGCTTAATTCTGGTCCTTATATGGTCGTTTTTGCCGGATCTTGAATCTATTCGTTCGTCCCGGCGTTCTCTTCGAAACCCATCATCCAATTTGGTCGGACATGGGCTGTGGGAGGAGACCCAGACGGCGGAACAAAGGCGGTCGCGGCGGAAGAAGTGGCGGAAGAAAGCCCGAAAGAAGACCTCGGGCGCGTGCGACGCACGCGCCCGAGCGCTGCAGTAGGCACGTGCCACGCACGCGCCCGAAGGGCTGCAGCGGGCGCGTGTAATGCACGTGCCCGAAGGGCTGCAGTGGGCGCGTGCGTTGCACGCGCCCGAGAGGCTGCAGCGGGCGCGTGGAACGCACGCGCCCGAGTGGCTGAAGTGGGCGCGTGCAAGCACGCGTGCCTGTGGTTTCTCAATTTTGCCCCTCTGCCTTTATAAAAAATTGTGATTCTGCCCTTGCCCGCGCAAAATTCCGATTTTGCCCTTTTTGGCGTGAAATTCCTGTTTTACCCCTTAAAAGTAAAATTCCAATTCTGGCCTTGCGTGCAAAATTCCAGTTTTACTCCCTTTGCACGTGATTTTACTGTTCTACCCTAAGGTGCAATTCTATGAAGAAAATTAAATGTTTAGTGATCCGTATATATTTAATTAATTAAGGATTAGCCACAGCATCTTTGATTATATTAAATTATATACATTAAGAGCCTTTGGATCACATATGGTTAAAGACAATAATTGTAATTATTCACATTAATATTATGAATTTTATCCCACAGGAATTTTCAATATATTAATGTGATTAATTAGGATGAAATATTATTTTATCTTTCTTAATTTACCCACAGGGATTAAGGGAATATAATTTGATAGTTTCATCATGAAGTAATTATTAATCAATTTAAATTAGAAACTTAACCCACAAGTAGTTTTTGATGTTATATGATTCATATTTTAAAACATGTTTTACATTGGTAAAATATGATCTAAGTTTATTTGCCTCAAATATATTGATACATAAGTTTCCTTTGATTATAATGCAGTTTTACCACCTACGATTAATTCTGGTATAATTGTTCCTGAGCTTACGGGAAATAACTTCAAAGAATGGAGAGAATTAGTTCTTCTCCAATTGGGGTGCATGGATCTTGATTATGCTCTTAGGTCAGACGAACCACTTGAACCTACTGAGAGTAGTACTCATGTTGAGCATACTCATTATGCTCAATGGGAGCGGTCCAACCGTTTCAGTGTGATGTACATAAAGACAAAACTCTCTGCTAGCATTCGTGGTTCGGTCATTCAGCATAACAATGCCAAGGAATTGCTGAAGGCCATTGATGCACAATTTGAGTCTTCAGAGAAGGCGCATGCCATGACCCTAATTATGAAGTTCTCATCATTGAAGCTTACCAGTGTAAGAGGTGTGCGTGAGCACATCATGAAGATGAGGGACATTGCAGCTCAGCTGAAGAATCTTGAGGTTGGGATATCAGAATCCTTTCTTGTATACTATATCCTAAATACTCTCCCACAAGAGTATGCTCCCTTCAAGATCTCTTATAACACACATAACACTAAGTGGTCAATTAATGAACTCATGACCATGTGTGTTCAAGAGGAAGAGAGGCTACTTATGGAGAAAGGAGAAAGTGCTCATATGGCAACACGGGATAAGTATAAAGGGCAAGGCAAGCAAAAGGGGAAGGGTAAGATGCCTCTACCTCCCCAAGCTGGCATTAAGAAGGAATCCAAGTGCTTCTTCTGTAAAAAGAAGGGGCACATGAAGAAGGATTGCGCCAAATTTAAGGCGTGGCTCCAAAAGAAAGGTAACCAACTCACATGTGTATGTTATGAAACTAATATGGTTGATGTGAGTCACAACACTTGGTGGATTGATTCTGGTTCTACAATCCACATTTCGAATTCCTTGCAGGGTTTTCAGAACCAGCGGAATCCAGTGGGAAGTGAACAAGGCATCTATTCAGGAAACAAGATGCGCTCGCGTGTGGAAGCTATTGGGACATGCAGATTAGTTCTCAGTAGTGGTTTTGTTTTAATTTTGGAAAAGACCTTTTATATTCCTAGTTTTTCTAGGAATTTAATTTCAGTTTCAAGACTTGTACCTTTGGGATACTCCTTTGAATTTTCAGATTTAATATTCAATTTATCATATAAATCTGAAATTGTTGGGAGTGGTATTTTGTCTGACGGTCTCTTTCGAATTAATTTACAAGACAATACCGTTAATAATGCAATGCACGTTCATGATAATGCTGGGATAAAACGATGTGTTGTGAATGAGAATTCCTCTATGTTGTGGCACCGGAGGTTGGGACATATCTCCATGGATAGAATTAAGAGACTAGTAAATGATGGAGTACTTAATACTCTAGATTTTACTGATTATGACACTTGTGTGGACTGTATAAAGGGAAAACAGACCAACAAGTCAAAGAAAGGTGCTAAGAGGAGTACAGAAATATTAGAAATCATACATACACATATTTGTAGTCTAGATATGGACTCAAATGGTCAGAGATACTTCATTTCTTTCATAGACGATTATTCACGATTCATGTATCTCTACTTGCTTCGTAATAAGCACGAAGCACTAGATGCCTTCAAGGTATTTAAAACCGAAGTAGAGAAACAATGCGACAAGAAAATTAAGATCGTGAGATCGGATAGAGGTGGAGAATACTATGGTAGATACACTGAAGATGGACAAGCACCTGGTCCATTTGCGAAGTTTCTTGAAGAGCATGGGATTATTGCCCAATACACTACGCCTGGTTCACCAGACCAAAATGGTGTCGCAGAAAGAAGAAACCGAACATTATTGGACATGGTGCGGAGTATGCTTAGCAACTCCAAACTTCCTAAGTCTTTGTGGAATGAGGCTCTTAAAACAGCTATGTACATATTAAACCGAGTTCCAACCAAGGCTATTCCAAGAACGCCTTTTGAGTTATTCAAAGGTTGGAAACCGAGTTTGCGACATGTACGTGTTTGGGGATGCCCATCTGAGGTAAGAGTCTACAATCCACAGAAAAAGAAGTTAGATCCAAGGACTATAAGTGGGTATTTCGTTGGATATGCTGAAAAGTCCAAAGGATACAGATTTTATTGTCCATCTCACACCACTAGGTTTGTGGAATCAAGAAATGCTAAATTTCTTGAAAATGATCTGATTAGTGGGAGCGATCAATTCAAGGACTTTGTCCACGAAGAAGGTCATTCAGATACTCAACCTTCCACCTCAGATACTGGATTGGTTGTTTCTTACAGCGCCCCTTCAGTTCAACCGGTCGCTGAGCAACCAATCATTGAAGATCCACAACCAGCTGATATTGATCCAGTAGACCAAACTGTTCAGCAATTACCAGATACTGTTGAACTTCCAGTACAACAGCATACTCCTTAGGAGAATGTTGATGCGGCATTAAGAAGGTCTACTAGAATGAAGAAATCAACGATTCCTAATGACTACATTGTGTATCTACAAGAATCTGACTATAATGTTGGAGTTGAAAGTGATCTTGAGTCGTTTTCACAAGCCATGAGTTTTGATAAATCTAATTTATGGTACAATGCCATGAAGGAAGAGATGAATTCTATGGCATCAAACGAAGTCTGGGATTTAGTTGAATTGCCTGATGGTGCAAAGGCCATAGGTTGTAAATGGGTCTTCAAAACTAAGAAGGATTCATCAGGCAATATAGAGAGATATAAAGCTAGACTCGTTGCCAAGGGATTTACTCAAAGGGAGGGAATCGATTACACGGAGACGTTTTCTCCTGTATCCAAGAAAGATTCTCTTCGTACTATTTTGGCATTGGTTGCTCATTTTGATATGGAGTTACATCAAATGGATGTGAAAACGGCATTCCTCAATGGAAAATTAGAAGAAGTGGTTTACATGAAACAACCAGAAGGATTCTTCTCTAATGCTGGTGAGCATTTGGTATGCAAGCTTAAAAGGTCTCTATATGGCTTGAAACAAGCATCCCGCCAATGGTACTTAAGATTCCATGAGATCATCTCTTCATTCGGTTTTAAAGAGAATATCATGGATCAATGTATATACCAGAAGGTCAGTGGGAGCAAAATTTGTTTCCTTGTGCTATATGTAGATGATATTTTACTTGCAACCAATGACAAGGGGTTGTTATATGAAGTGAAACAATTTCTCTCTAAGAGTTTTGATATGAAAGATATGGGTGAAGCATCTTATGTCATTGGCATTAAGATCCAAAGAGATAGACCTCGAGGTATATTAGGACTATCTCAAGAAACCTATATCAATAAGGTCTTAGAGAGGTTTTGGATGAAAGATTGTTCACCAAGTATAGCACCCATAGTGAAGGGTGATAGGTTTAATTTAAACCAATGCCTGAAGAATGATTTTGAAAGGGAACAAATGAAGAACATCCCATATGCTTCTGCTATTGGAAGCTTGATGTATGCTCAGGTTTGCACTCGACCTGACATAGCCTTTGCTGTGGGAATATTGGGAAGATATCAAAGTAATCCAGGTATGGACCACTGGAGAGCTGCAAAGAAGGTGATGAGGTATCTTCAAGGAACAAAGGGACACATGCTTATGTACAGACGGACGGACAACTTGGAGGTAGTTGCTTACTCGGACTCAGACTTTGCTGGCTGCATTGATTCCCGTAAATCAACATCGGGATATATTTTTATGTTCGCTGGCGGAGCTGTATCCTGGAGGAGTGCAAAACAAACCTTGGTTGCCACTTCCACTATGGAGGCAGAGTTCGTTTCCTGTTTTGAGGCCACCTCACATGGTGTGTGGTTGAAAGGTTTCATATCGGGGCTTAGAATTATGGATTCCATTGCTAGGCCATTAAGAATATTTTGCGACAATTCAGCTGCAGTTTTTATGGCTAAGAACCACAAAAGTGGTAGTCGAAGCAAGCACATCGACATCAAGTATTTAGCCATCAGAGAACGTGTTAAAGAGAAGAAAGTGGTCATAGAACACATAAGTACTGGATTGATGATAGCTGATTCTTTAACTAAAGGCATGCCGCCAATGAGTTATAAGGATCATGTTTCTAGAATAGGCATTGGTCCAATTATGTAAATTTTTCTTTATATGGAAGAATTTATGAGACTTTTATTCATTTATAATGTTTTTCTCAATACAGTTGTATACATTTAGTTATTATGAGAAAAATAATTACGTTTGACCTGGAGTAAACATAAGGTTTATTCATTAAGTTATTTGATCACATATGGATTGATGAAATACATTGTGATACACGGAAGACAATACTCGCTCTAAGAGGACTCATCGCCGTGATTCCTGTGTTTTATTTCAGTATGAAGTTTTGTGGGTTTGGGTTAATAACTCATTTGAAGGAATATTGGGATCAAGTGGGAGAATGTTAAAATATTTAATATATTTTATTATGATTCCAATATTCCATTCTCAATAAATTCCCAATTGATTCCCTATATTAATTCCAATTATTGCCCTTTATTTACCCACGTGTATTAAGTGATATTTGTCCGTTATTACATTACCATAATGGTCTTGATGGGAGATACCGATAACGTAACCAACGGAATAAAATCGTCGTCTGTTTCAAACCCTAACGATACAGAAAAACACACCATCAAGTTTTTGTGAAGGGGATTGAGCAGTAGAACAGGACGTGTGTTTTCTACATTGCAAATCCCTCGTGCTGTGCTGTGTGGATCCATCAAAGATCCGGAGGTTTCCCACTTCTAGATTTCATCAATGGCTGGAGGTAAGTTGATATTATGTTTCCGCTATTCGATCCCGGATTTGTATGAATTTACCTGTTATGGACAAATTCGGAATCTCCAAGTTTTGTTTATATGCAATCTCTAACAGGCCGCGCTTCATGGTGACCACAACCTCCTTGCCAAGGGAGAGGGAAAACGGTAGAGATGTGCAGCGCAGGAGACCGATCGGTGAGGGTGATAGTGCGTTGGCTTACGGAGCTGCGAAGGTAGGGGCTCCTCGTCTTACTGTGGTTGCTGGGTTTGGTGGGTTTGGACTTTCAGAGTAAGTAATGAAGAACAATAAAGATCAAAGGAGAGAGAAAGAAGTGAAAAAAAGAAAAGAATCAGAGCAAATAGATTAGAAATTATGCCCGTGAAGGCATGGATATATAAGATTACATTCACAAATATACGTATACATTCCTTCTTATCTTTTGCAAGCATTTTATTTCAAGCATATGTGTATTTGTAATCATCGAAATAAAATAAATTTTTTCCTTTAAATGGCAAAGCACTCATATCCTGGTGAAGTCGTTACATTCAACACACAAGCCTAAAAATATTGGGAAATCTCCACAAGTGATACAATGCGATCTATGTATAATGCATGCTTTGAATTGTTTTCCCTAAAATATCACCAAATAAGAACCTTTAAAGGAACTATAATTGATTGCAGTTTTAATGAATTCATTTCTTTTAATTATATCGTTACTTTGTGTCCATACAATATAGTTCATGCATTTTCACTGCGCAACTTTTATTTAATGTGGGGAATCTATTATGAAATTTTCATTTATTTTTACACCACAACCACGCGACTTTTAAAAAGATACTTTTCTGAAAAAAATTAAAAATATGATAACTTTAGAACATTAACAATACTAAACATACATTAAAAACCATGCCTATTTAAAGGGAAAGAAACTCCCTTAATGATCATTTTATGGAATGTTATCTTTGCTTGATTACATTGAATAATCAGTCCTTGACAAAGGAAGTTGTTGCAATTGCAATTGCATTATACGATAACCCATTCAAAATATTTGCCAGTATATTGACGTTTTTGCCAAGTCTAAATGCATCAAAATTTCCATATAACCATTAAAGAAGAAGGGATATGATCTTCAAATCAGGAACGTAGCACGATAGGAGCAAGATGTATAGGCAACTTTAAAAAGTTATTCTTCTTTTAGCTGCTTAACCGCCCCTTTCAAAGACTACTCTCCTGTAAAAAGATATATGAACTATATCAAACAAATAGCATCTAATAATTTTGAATGTCAAAATGCGAAAGGCTCAAACCCAAGAATTGATCTTGCAAGTTAATTTTTTGCTTTCCTAAATACTCTAGCCTCTCTTGTAGAGAAGAGAGACACCAATTTCTTATAAAATGGGACAGAAAAAAAAAACCACAGAAATAAGAAAGCAAGAGAAGGAGACAAAAATAATAAATAATCTTAAATTAGGAGTGGACCCCAAATTTTTCCTCAGACTTGTTGTGCAAATGGAAAGTACAGATTATGGCATTAATGCCTGTTTGATTATATTTCCTTATTATTCCAAAATCTTTAATTGCTAAAAAATCTCAAAATCATTATTATGAAGACACAAATATCCCTTTCCTAATTTATGCTTCGCGGGTGCTATAAATAACTTAGCAACTATAAACAAAGATGCACTGGTAGCTGCATAGAACTATTGAATCAAGTCATTTCGCGATCAAAACAATTCAAATGGCTAGACTCCTCCAAGCATATTGCCTCGTCCTCCTCTTTGTGCTCACAGGTTATATTCTTCCCTTTCAGAGGATAGAGAAATTCATGTTACATCTACTTTCTCATTAGGCATGAATGTGGTACCAAAATTATTTACTTTTTTGTTCAAAAAGCGGGATTGATGGTGAAGACAACTGCGGCGAAGGAATGCACGGAAGGCCTAGGAACATGTGCTGGAGGCAATGATTGCGAGCAAAGTTGCTTTGAAAGGCATGGTCCGGGGTCTCAAGGCACCTGCGATCGCACCATCAGTCCTCCGTTATGTTCTTGCATCTTTATGTGCCCTCTTAGCACTTAATCGCAAGGGTAGACAAGTACTTGCCATGGATGTCGAGGTTGTGATAGCAACATCGACACAACTGCTTATCACAGCTTGCAAGAGTGTTATTTCGTAGTTTTTTGAAGCCCTATGCAATTAGCAATAAAACAATGATAAGTCACAACTAATTGACAATCTCGTTGATGAGTACATCGTGTCCTTTCATAATTTCATGGTTATGTACATTTAACTAGTGCACCATCTATTATTATTTTCTTATCTAATTATTACCCTGATAAAATACAGTCCTTCCCATATTGCTGGAGATTAATCAAGCTCAAATATGAATTATTTTGGATAAGTTTTGCTATTCTAAACTACTCATAAAAAATCAACTCCAATTTCAGTTGAATTCCTCCCACAATGTAATAATTTGAAAGGTCGGTTTTTGATACTTGACAATCACATTTTCCTGGACGGCTCAAAACAAACAATTGTGTTTCCTTTGACCCAAAAAAATAAAAGGAATTGAATTTTTGTTACATCAAAAAAATTTGGGTCCGTCCTTATTGACCCCGAAGGAAAAAAAAACCAAGCGTAGCTAGAGTGGAATCGTTTAATAACGGGCCTATAACCATGGCATATCCACGTGGAAATTGAGAAATCGCCTCCAGACACACAACGTCAAGTACTAGCCACAGCTGGAGCAGTGTCCAATATCTACTACTTGAACTTCAATTGGTTTATTTAATGAGGTGCTGGGAACAACTTCTAATTTCACCTCTTTTAATTCACTTATTAATGCAATTGACATTTCACGAATCAACACCCAACGCCAACCTTAGTCAAAATCATTTTTTCACCAATATTTTTTTCTTCTTCTTCTTCTTCATTCTTCCCTCTTCTTCCCCTACGCCTCTGCAATTCACGCGCACAGAAGATGACGATGCGCGCGAAGGACGGCCTACGGCTGAGGGGAGTAGGCCGACGCAGTCGGAGAGGATAAGATCTCAAGCGCCATTAATGTCGAGCACGCTTCGCTGGATAAGCTCGGATAGGACGTCGGTTCAACTAAGGAGGACCGTTCGGTGCGCGAAGACCGGCAGTCGAAGCTTCGTCAACCGGCCGCCCCCTCGCCTATAAATAGCCTGCCACAAGCTCCGTTGAAGGGCATGAGCGAGCTCCGAGATCTTCCCACTGAGAGACTTCGAGGGAGGAATCGAAGAGCGAGCGAGAGAGAAATCGGGTCACGAACTCAGCCGACCTCCCACTGAGAGACTTCGGGGGAGGCCGCCGACGAGTGAGTCCGAGGAGGTCAGATATGGCCGGTGGAGGCTCAAATCTGACCGAAGTGAGAGAGAAGAGAGGTTGGAGGAGGCGAAGGAGTTTTGGATTCGCGAAGAGGGTCAGGCTGAGAAGCGAAGAAGGTGAGATCTAAGTGGGAGGAGCTGAACGAGAGAAGAATCGGAGGAGAGAGGGTCGAGATCTGGGCGCAGATCTGGAAATCTTCCATGTTAGGTCGCCCCAAGCCAAGCCAAGCTGCAGTCGTCCTCGACGTCCCAGCACTAGATCTTTGCCAAAGCCGAGAGACCGCCATCGCTGCCCAGTCACCTGCACTATTTGTCGCCTCGTCGAGCCATTGCTGTGAATAGGTAACAGTAGCCGCCGCCTATCGCTCCTTCGCCGTCGCACCCACCTCTCTCGAACCCTATCTTCCACCGAATCTCAGTCTCAACAAGTTGGAACCTCCCCCACGTATTCTATCGCCGTGCCGCAGGTCCCGTCGTCCATCCAGTCAAGCGGTCGATTGCAGGCTACTACGTCGTCGTCGTCGGACGCCGGGTTGCCGTTCGATTGCCCCCCCCCCCCAAAACCCTCCGATCAGCGCCGCAGGTAAACAAAAGGAGAGAGGGTCACAAAACCGAGTTGAGCCCAGGTCGAGCGCATGACCCGGTGCTCTAGGGTTTCTTTAGGCCGAGTCGCGATTCGGGTTGGATCTGGGTAGGGTTTTCGCTAAGAGCCAGGTCGTCAAGCCGGGTCGGACCCAACTCGTGGATCCGACTCAGGCTGGTTTTTACTTTTAATAATATTTTAAATAAACAAATAATAAATAATTTATTTATTTTCTAAAAAATATATATATTTTTTCTTTTCGAAAAATATTTAAAATATTTTAATTTCCAAAAAAACAAAAATATCCAAAAAATATTTTATTTTCCGAAAAATAAAAAAAATCAAAAATATTCCATATTTTCCAAAAATGCCAAAAATAAAAAAAAGCAAAAATTCATGAAAAGCCAAAAAAATTCAGAAAAAAGCCAAAAAGACTTGTGTTTTTCCAAAAATATCAAAAAAATCCAAAAAAATCTCTTTTGTGACCAAAAAATTAGAAAAGACTCAAAAAATGTTTTTCCTCCCAAAAATGCATGGAAAATCCCTCCAACATCCAAAAAACCTCAGGGTTTAAACAAGATTAGGTACAAAAAGCGCATTAGTGGTTAACTAGTGTAATCAAGTCCTCGATCCTAATTTCTGTAGTTGCGCAGGAGTGAGTATTTCTCCCAATACTTCGTTTGGTTTTCTAATCGAGCCACCCCAAACCGATTGGTGGTGACTCCGTTTTAAAATTAATTTGTAGGTTAAAAATTTCGACTATTAAAATCATGGATTGGTTGACTTAGGAGAGTCCAGGCATAACTAATTTTAGCCGAGCCATTAGCCTCCCTTAGGCGCCCATACCCGATTGCGAGCGCCGAAAAAAAAAAAAAAAAAAGAGGTCGTGACAGCTTGGCGACTCCACTAGGGACTTTGAAGACTTAGACCATTTTATCTTTGTTTAAATGCTTTGCTGACTTGGATTTTTTTTCTTTTGTGCAGGGTAATAGCTTAAAGTTTTTTTTTATTCTGTTAAAATAAAATGTTTTGTGATTATAAACTACTGTGCATCTGTAAATGTTTTAGCACTACACATGGCACACACAACCCGGCCGCCGGACCTAGGCCGCCATAGGATATTTAAGATGGTGTTAAGAAAGATACGACCTCGAACACGAGACTGCGATGTAGAGGTTGCCTTTCTTTTCCCCGAATTTCTTAGCCAAGGTTAGGAAGGTATGCTACTAACACTAGACTGCGACGGGCGGATATCCTTTTAATCTCAACAAGCCTTCTCAGGTAGCAATCGAGACATACATCTCATGCGCATGTCTTTGTGCTTGTCATTTTTATTTAAAAGCAAAGTGATTTCTTTACTTTTACTCAGTCTTTTTATTTGGCCCATGGCAATTTAGGATAAGCTTTTCAAGTCCCAGTTTATATGCGATGGGGAAAGACGATATCCAGTTCATTCCTGCTCCTAAGGCGGAGCTCTTCAGATGGTGGGGTCAATTAGATCAGTTTGTCCAAGAGCGCGTGAAGGCCAAAGTCGGTCATCTCCTATCGTTGATCCAAATTACTGTTCATCCTGAAGTCATACAAGCCATGGCACATTTTTGGTGCCCGAAGACAATTACTTTTATATTCGGTAGATTTGAGCTAACCCCAACCCTAGAAGAATATAACATCATCAATGGAATGCCTCTTGAGAAAAAGCTTGTCAAGCCATCAACAGGTGCCCTCCCATGGCACGGGTTAGCACGACTTTTAGGAACTGAAATCCATGTCATGAGATAAATTCTTGAAGACAACCATAATACCTGCCCACTAGAATTTATGAATGCCTATTTCCAAAATCAACCTATGACCCAAAAAAGTGAGATTTTCCTCCTGGCCTTTTTCGGGCTGCCATAAGTCCTAAGATGGCATAGATAGTTGATCAAATCTTAAGAGGGGGGAATTATGTCAACATGATTTTAACTGAAACATTCATGTCCTTTAATCGTTTTAAAAACAACACGGAGAAAATCATGCAAGCCTCTCCTGAAATTTTACAAGTCTGGTTTTTTTCTCACCTAAGCGAATTTCGAGACTTCATGTGATCGACTGAAACAAATGCCTTCGAAAATCCATTACAAAAATTTATGGTTTTAGAACCGTATATTCCCAATCAAAGCTGTTTAAATTGGGTTGACTTCCTAAGAAACCTAGCTCCTGAGGCATTCCAATGGTGTGCTGGTTGGTTCCATGAAAAGAGGGCCCGCTTTGCTTACATACGCACCCGCCCAATTCCGTTGCTCAGCCTCACCGGCGCCATTCCCTATTACCCGTATTGGGTAGCACGACAATATGGAGCCCTTCAGGAGATCCCACCGCCTTTCAAGAGGATGATCCCTCCAGTTCTTTTCAACACAAGCCGTGACTATGCATTCGAAATTTCTACCGCTGAGGAAACCTGGGACAAGTGCCATCGCAAAAGGATCATGATACCTGAAGGGCTTGAGGGAAAAGAAAAAGCCCACCGCGCCTCTATGTCCTACATCCACAACCATCGTATCCCGACAAAATGGAAGCCGTCAGTCTCTCACTCAATCAACGAGAGCAGCCAACACGAGCAAGCAGAACTCATGGCGAGGGATTTGGGAATGGACTGGATGCACACCTCAGAGCCAGTCCAAGGAAGCAGGCATCCTCGCAAGAACAAGGCTCCCTGTCACATATAAATTGGCAATCATGCGCCCCTTAGTGTTAATATTGTGAAATTTTTTGTCCCATTGTTTAGGGACTTTTGTTTAATATCTAGTATTTCATTCTGTCATTTCAATTTCAAGTTTTAGATATTAGAAGTCTGAGGTCTATAAAATCCTCTTTTGATAAATAAAAAGCAGTTAGACCATTGCCATGGGTCAATCTTTGTTTAACATCTAGTGTTTCATTCTGTCACAAATGAATGATAGATTCGGGGCATTCTAATCATATGACGCATCATAGGAACTGGTTCATTATTTAATAGTTTGAAGATAATAGTAGCATTCTAATGGTGAATAAAGTAACCCATAAGGCTATGAGGATAGGGACAATTTAGATTCAGATGCACAATAGGGTACACTAACATATGAGAGACATGTATCAAAGCTTAGAAAAAAAATCCTCATTTCTGTGGAGATACTCAATGACATCGGGTGCAAAGACACGGTTGAAGGTGGAGTGCTAAAGATCTCTTGAAGCGCCATGATACTAATTAAGGGGAAGAAGGTGAATTCTCTCTATCATCTATTGGGGGAGACTGTGATGGGAGCTGTGACATCCGCAAACCGACCCCAATTTTTAGAACGTAATTACGTGGGCATCCAATCTTCGAATAGGATTACAATAAGGATTGGTAGACCCCAAAAACACCGAAAATGCCACCTTGAGACGAAAACTCAATTTTTCATCGGTAGGATGCAAAAGTTCATAAAAGTAGAAATGGGCCATGGCGAGGGCCCAAGCCCATGTTGGGCAACCCAATGGGCTTAAGGCCACGATTAGGCAACCCAAATGGGCCTAGCCCAAATGGGTGGCCCAAGGCCAATACGTCGAAGAGGTGGGCTGCCATGGTGAGGCCGTGGGTCCTCCAAGTCCATCAAGCCTTCAATGCAAGATCTTGACTTTAATGCACCCCCATGTGCGTGAACAGTACCTAATATGGTGAAATGACCAAATTGCCCTCTCATTCAACTAAGGACAAAAGGGCAAGTTGGGAAAGGAGCTAGAGAAGGGCACCCATGTGCTAAAGATGAGGGAGGTGATGTAATCCCCTAGTGTAGTCTAAGCCTACCTAGCCTACCTAGCCTACCTAGCCTATCTTCTAGCCTAGCCATGAGTGGTTCATTAAATGGCACTAATGAGACTTGGGCAAGAAGTAAAGTGAGGAGTGATCCAAGCCCTTGATCTTGGATGGGACATGGCAAGATGTAATCTCGGCCATCCAATAGCCCAAGCATGGGCTACTCTTCCTCTCTTCCCAAAATCCTCCATATCTCTCCCTTACTCTCATTTTCACACTTTGGTTCTCAAGTTCATCTTTTTCTCCCTCCTTGCCATAGCCGAACCACCCCTTGTCCATTTGCATCTAATTTTCAAGCCATCTTCTTCACTTTTCCTCATATTTCCCTCACAGGCAACCGACCACCACCTACCGTCAACGTGCAGCTGCCCAAGAAGCTGTCTAGCCCACTCAAAGGAGCTTTGGAGGCGTGACTAGTAGCCCCAACCACTGTCCGGTCTTGCCGCTCCTCCCCCAACGCTTTTTAAAGCTAGGACTTGGGTGTGAGTGGCTTTCTAGCCCTTGAATAGGGTTGTTGTTACATTTTGGAGTTAGTTTAGGGCTAGATTAAGGCTAAATGATGTTTTGTTGATTTGATAAGTGGGTCTTGTATGATAGGTTATCATAGGGTCCCAATAGGTTATCTCGATAGCTTATAATATTTTCATCGATAGCTTATCATGTTTTCATCCATAGCTTATCATGTTTTCATCAATAGCTTATAATGTTTTCTTCGATAGCTTATCATGTTTTCATCAATAGCTTACCATGTTTTAAGCCGATAGGTTATCGCAATTAATTGATAAGTAGTTATGCGATAAGCTATTAAAGTGTGATATGTGAAGTGTGATGTGTTATGTGTTATGTGTTATGTTAACAAGAGATGAATTATGTTGAGTTGCAATGAATTATCCTACTTTGATGAGCGACTTATATGCCATGGACTTGTAAAGTTGTGTGTTACTTTTATATGATATAATATGAGGCGCACATGGGTGATATGATGGCATATGGCATAGGTTGTTGCATATCGTATAGACATCACATTAGTTGATGAGAAAGATAAGAAATGAATCATGTGATGTTATGCCCGCGTGATCACCTAAGACCCTAATGTGTTTACACGGGGTAGAGAACCCGTCCTGATGCACTTATGTAAGACGATGTCTGATTAAGTTCGGATGCCCCCAAGTCAATGGGATGCTGTTCGCAAATGGATTTTGGAATGAAGCTCCTTACAGGAGTACCGTCTTGATGCATTTACGCGAAACGATGACATGCTCGATGCGGCGAGACGATGCCCAGTTACGCTGGATGACAGCAAACCTTCGAGTTGGCCTTGGGTCCTGAGTGGCCATAATAATCTTGACATGGTTCTGTGAAAAGTGCATGAGATGTATTTGTGATCATGTCTAGGTTATTGCATGACATGGGCATATATAACTATACTATGTGGCGCATTAGTTTGATTGGATCAGGAGCATGGAAAGCTTATGGGAATTGCTTATGTATTGTCGATGATGGCCTTGAATAAGTGGATGCCCAGAGTGTGTGAGCTGGAGGGTCCTCGGGAGTTTCGAGATGCCTAGTGGTATATCAGTACGTAATTCCAAGGGAGGCCTGGTGGTATGTCGGTACGTAATTCCGAAAGGCAAGGGTAACCATTTTCATGGCGAGCCCCAGCAGTTCGTCGTGATGCCAGGCGGGATGCGAGATGCCCGAAGTGTATGTGCCAGATGCCCGGAGGTATGTTCCAGAGGTTCCTCGCGACGCCAGGTTAGGTGCCAACGATATATGAGGGATGCAAACACTGGTCCCTAGGAGAATGATGAGATCCTTTTGAATATCAAATTGGGAATTGAATCATGCACGTGTGTGTGTGTGTGTGTGTGTGTGTGTGTGTGTGTGTGTGTGTGTGTGTGTGTGTGTGTGTGTGTGTGTGTGTGTGTTGATACTATTTGGCATTGAGAATGCAATCATGATGGCATTGAATGGATCTCATGAGGATATACATGATTGCGTGGATGACATGAATCATGCATATGGGTATGTGCATATGGCATGAGATATCATTGTCCATGAACTTGAATTGGTATTGCTTGGCATGGGAAATATGATTAGTAAGGTCGTGAATGAATCTCATGGACATATATGTATGATGGTATGGATGATATGTGCATTTCCCATGAAATTGTGGTTATCTTGCCTGTTGCATTGTGTAGCTTGTTGGATCTTTACTGCTGAGTGGTCGTACTCATCCCTTTGGGGACCAACATTTCAAATTGAGCGATGCCTCTAGCACCTGTCACACATGGTACATATTATGGCTTACTGTCTGACGTCGAGGTCGAGCGCACGGAGCACCCCTGCGTTAATGTTCATGGTCTAGTGCTTATCCGAGCTCATGTTTTGGTCATGTATGATGTGGGCCTACCTGATAGCCCTGTAGTTCAGGAGTTCCTTTCTGTACACGTTCGACGCAACAGATTGATGATGGGGATGCTGTCGCCGCCACCGGCCAATGCACCGAGTTGGGTGTGATTGGAGCATGTCACTGGTGGAGGACGACACTTTTTGGGATGGCAGACACTAGCTGATGGGTTGATGAACATGTCTGATATATAGTTAGGTACTTTTGAGTATAGCCGAGCTTAGTTAAAGTCTTGGCCTTTTGTTATACCGACTCATGAAATCCATCTTAGTTATGTAAATAAAAGTAACTCAGCCTTAAAGTATATATATATATGAAAGGTTGTAGTTTATGTGTATTGCATTGTATTATTTGGTTTGAGTACAGGTTAGGGAGATGATGAGTATGCTTTTGTTATATGAACTGCGCTGGGACCGATTAAGGTAATACAAACCCCCAGGATTTATGGACCCACTACAATTCAAATGGTATCAGAGTGACATGTTATTATGACAAGTGAAAGGTAAGCAAAATGCGGTGACCCCAGCAGATCGGGGGTCATCGAGGGGTGCCACAGAGCTTCAAGTTGAGCCTTCATAGGTGTCCTAGGTAATAGCAATTGAGGTTGCTAATGAGTTCGCAATTCCTTGAAGACAATGGCATAGAACAACCAATAGAATCGTAGCATACTAGTTGTGGGCAAACAGAGAAGCAAATCAAACTACTAGCACGATATGATTGAACAAATGTTACTTATACATGGAGTGTAGGTGATAAGATTGGAAACAAATGAGCCTTCATCTTACTCTATGGCAAAGCTAGCATTGAGTTGTCTGAGGGCTAGCAACTATTTAGTGAAGAGATGGATCACTCTAGAATTAGACACGGTAGTTGCCTAGAGTACCCAAGGGCAGAAATTTGTTTGATCCAAATGGGTCTACAAATGGAAGGAAGGCATTCAAATATTGAGGCAACAAGGTCTAAGGCAAGACTTGTTGTAGATGTTAATACATAGTGGGATGATATTGACTAACATTGTGTTTTATCATATGGTAAGGCATATTTTTATTTGAGTATTATTTCTCTTAGTTGCTTCCTAAGATCTCAAGTTGGAGCAGGTAGGTGTGAAAATGATGTTTCTTCACAATGAGTTGTAGCAGTGAATTTGCATGAGGCTGCTCTAGAGATGTTATGAATGTGTCATCAAATTATAAAAATAGAAAAATCATATTTCCTAAAGTAAACACAGTTATCTCATTGACTTTTTGAATTTTCCTAACTAGTGATAAAAGTATAAAAATGTTCAGTGTTGAGTCTGAGTTGAAAGATTCAGGTGCTGTAAAAATGATATTAGGCTTAAAGATTTCACATCATAAGGTTACAAGAGTTTTGCATCTATCGCAAAAAAAAAAAAAAAAATGTATATGGGAAAATTGTGGCACATCTTTACATGTAGTTAGCGAAATCTATGAGTATACCTTTAACCAAACACGTTAAAGTTTCTCATAAGTTATCACTACAGATTGAGGAGGAGGAGGAGGAGCATATGTCCTTTGTTCCTCATTCTAGTGTAGCGGATAGTAATATGTATGTTATAGTATGCATTAGGCCTGATATTTCACAAGCTATAAGTATTATTAGCCGTTACATGAAGCTTGTAGGTAAAGCTCATTGAAAAATTGTGAAGTAGATCCTCATTTATTTAAAGTGGACAAAAGATGTTCATATAGTGTACCACAGGACCATAATGGCAATGAGAATTTAGGTTACATAAATTCATATCATGCTAGTGACTTGGATAAGTGTCTATCTTTTGCATGGCACATGTTTAGGCTAGCATATGGTGTGGCGAGTTAGAAAGCATCCTTATATGATGATGTTGCATTGTCTTTGATTGAGGTAAAGTCCATGACATGCGAATGAGATAATATGGATAAGAGTTTTCCTCCCTTTGGATTGGAGTAGAAAAGCGTTGCTATATATTGTGACAAACAAGGTGCAATAAAATCCTTTACCAAAAGAAAAAAAAAAAAACAAGGTGCAATAATATATTTAGTTTATTATCTAATTTGTCCAAAGCAACCAAAGCATATCAACATCAAGTATTCCTTCGAGATGTTGCAATGAAAGGTGATGTTGTTGTGAAGAAAATTGTGACAATGTAGAACTTGATAGACATGATCACGAAGCACGTTCTTTCGATGAAGCACGAGCTTTGCTAGGGTTCAATTGGCATATTTAAAGAATGAGTGGTTGCCAGAAAGTTAGAAGAGCTGACTTGGTTGATAAGCACTATTCCTTAATTGCAAATGTCGAGTTAAGGTGAAAGATTGTTAAATTATATTTGGAGTTTGAGATCATGTTTGAAACCCGAAAAGAATTGGATAATGTCCATCGGAATTCTTGACTGAATCCTTGACTGATGGAGTCTTCATGGTGTTCGCGTATAACCAAGATAAGGAAGGCTGCTTGCCCTTTTCTATTTTCTTTAGAGGAGCCGCATGCCGTGAGTGGTCGGCAACAAAAGCTGTTAAGCGAGTTTTATCCTTCAACTGTCTTCAGCCGCAGAAGAAAAAGAAATGAGAGGCACCTGTATATTGGACTTTTGTACATTAACAATACTAAACATCCATTAAAAACCATGCCTATTTAATGGGAAAAAAAACTCCCTTAATGATCATTATATGGAATGTTATCTTTGCTTGATTACATTGAATAATCAGTCCTTGCCAAGAAAGTTGTTGCAATTGCAATTGCAATTGCATTATACGATAACCCATTCAAAATATTTGCCAATATATTTACATTTTTGTCAATTCTAAATGCATCAAAATTTCCATATAACCATTAAAGAAGAAGGGATATGATCCTCAAATCAGGAATGTAGCGCGATAGGAACAAGTTGTATAGGCAACTTTAAAAAATATTCTTCTTTTAGCTGCTTAATTGCCCCTTTCAAAGACTACTCTCTCATAAAAGGATATATGAGCTATATCAAACAAATAGCATCTAATAATTTTGAATGTCAAAATGCGAAAGGCTCAAACCCAAGAATTGATCTTGCAAGTTAATTTTTTGCTTTCCTAAATACTCTAGCCTCTCTTGTAGAGAAGAGACACACCAATTTCTTATAAAATGGGACAGGAAAAAAAAAAAAACCACAGAGATAAGAAACCAAGAGAAGGAGAAAAAGATAATAAATAATCTTAAATTAGGAATGGACCCCAAATTTGACCTCAGACTTGTTGTGCAAATGGAAATTACAGATTATGGCCCTAATGCGTGTTTGATTATATTTCCTTTCTCATTATTCCAAAATCTTTAATTGCTAAAAAATCTCAAAATCATTATAATGAAGACACAAATATCTCTTTCTTAATTTATGCTTCTCGGGTGCTATAAATAACTTAGCAACTATAAACAAAGATGCACTAGTAGCATCATAGAACTATTGAATCAAGTCATTTCACGATCAAAACAATTCAAATGGCTAGACTCCTCCAATCATATTGCCTCCTCCTCGTCTTTGTGCTCACAAATTATATTCTTCCCTTTCAAAGGATAGAGAAATCCATGTTACATCTACTTTCTCATTAGGCATGAATCTGGTACCAAAATTATTTACTTTTTGTACAAAATGCGGGATTGATGGTGATGACAACTGTGGCGAAGGCTTGTACAGAAGATCTAGGAACATGTAATGCTGGAGGCGATGATTGCAAGCGAAGTTGCTATGCAAAGCATGGTCCGGGGTCTCAAGGCACCTGCGACACCACCATCAGTCCTCCGTTATGTTCTTGCATCTATATGTGCCCTGCTAGTCCTTAATCGCAAGGGTAGACAAGTACTTGCCATGGATGTCGAGATTGTGATAGCAACATCGACACAACTGCTTATCACAGCTTGCATGAGTGTTATTTCGTAGTTTTTTTAAGGCCTATGCAATTAGCAATAAAACAATGATAAGTCATGAGTAATTGACAATCTCGTTGATGAGTACATCATGTCCTTTCATAATTTCATGGTTATGTACATTTAACTTGTGCGCCATCAATTATTATTTTCTTATCGAAATATTAGCATGATAAAATACAATCCTTCCCACATTGCTGGAGATTAATCAAGCTCAAATATGAATTATTTTGGTTAAGTTTTGCTATTCTAAACTACTCATACGAAATCAACTTCAATTTCAGTTAAATTCCTCCCACATTGTAATAATTGGAAAGGTCGGTTTTTGATACTTGACAATCACATTTTTCTGGACAGCTCAAACCAAACAACGTCTTTCTTTTGACCCAAAAAAAAAAAATGAATCGAATTTTTGTTACATCAAAAAAATTTGGCTTTGTCCTTATTGACCCCCAAAAAATAAAAAAAAAACCAAGCCTAGCCATAGGGGAATCGTTTAATAACGGGCCTATGACCATTGCATATCCACGTGGATCTCTGTGCTTGCCGTTTCCTCACTCTCCTCCGTCTCCCCATAGGAATGTCAGCCAAGGAAGAGAGAGAAAACGATAGAGATGTGCAGCGCAGGAGACCGATCGGTGAGTGTGACAGTGCGTTGGCTTACGGAGCTGCAAAGGTGGGGGCTCCTCGTCTTACTGTGGTTGCTGGGTTTGGACTTGCAGAGTAAGTAATGAAGAAGAATAAAGATCAAAGGAGAGAGAAAGAAGTAAAAAAAAAAAAAAATCAGACCGAAGAGATTAGAAATTATGCCCGTGAAGGAATGGATATATAAGATTACATTCACAAATATACGTATACTTACCATCTAGGGCAGACCATCATTGTCGCTAATCGTCGTCGTTGGTCAGCGAAGCTGGCCGCGGTATTTCTACTCCTCACTCTCGAACCCTAACGGGGGTGGCCGTAGCTTACGTCAGCGGGTGCGACGGCTAGGCTGCAACAACGGATGGTGGGGGCTCGTTGGCTGGAGCAACACGAACAGGGGGCGGCTCAAGCTCCGGCGTTTTTGGAGCTGCAGCGACGGCGACACCAGGAACCCTGGACGCAGCGAGGCTGAAGCCGAACAAGACGTAAAGAAAAGGAAAATGGGCAAGTGACGGTTTTCCCACTTGACACGGCGACGACGAACGCACAGCGGGGTTCGGGGACGGTGTTGACGCGGCAGAAGTCCGGTGAGGGGGGGGGGGGGGGGGGAGAGTTGTGGTTCGCTCGGATTTCACCTCGCTTCTCCGAATTAGCTGGCCTCTCTGGAATCTCTCTCTCTCCCTCCGACCTCGACTACTCCTGCTCGATGCCTCTCTGCCGGATCTGCCTCTCTCCAGCCGGATCTGGAGACTAAATGCAACGTTAGTCCTTGGAAAGAAAATGACGAAATTTACGAGGATGACTTCTCAATTTCAACAATAATCTATATAGATTGGAATTTTAGATATAAATTTAAAGAACCATAAACAAGACCACCATTACAGTCATGGTACTGGATTAATTGTCAAAAACCTATAAAGATATTCCACTTAAAAAAAGAAAAGCGAGTATCATAAAAGGTTATGTTCTTACTTGTGTAAACTCTAAATGACCATATTATGAAATAATGTTTCCTAACTATTCATTAATTTGATAAATTAAACAACGGAAACAAAAGTTTAATTCATTTGGAATGACATTTATGACTTATCTCGACCAGCCTGTGCGAGCGAGGCTCTATTAGATGGAGTTTCATTGTATTTGTTGTTAAGAAAACTCCTAGTAGATAATTACGTTAATAAAATTGTCCATGAGATTTTAGTAAGTCTGATATTTGTCTTGAAGAATGTTGATCTAGGAAATAAATCAAGCATGTACTACAAAGTCTACCTTAGATGGAACAAACTTAAACTCAAATCCATACCTTTATCTTGAAGATAAAGACTGATAGAATTACTCTCATTCTTATCCTAGTGAACTCTACAACATGACAAGTTTAGGACGAAATCAGTTCTAATGAGACGACTTGACAAAACGTGACATAACCTCAGAATGTATAACGGCTAACGATCTGATTTAGATTTCAAGCTAAGAAAGATTTGATTAACTCAATCTAGTTGATTGGCAACTTGAAGACAAGTTCTTTCTAAGCAGAGAAGCTTTACTTATGGAAACTAAGACTTTGGTTGTATGGGCGACTAAAATCAAGTGAAATTTCTACTTGCGTTACTTAATGGCCACCCAAACTTCGTGATATGGATCTGCCTAATAGCTAGTATGGAAGACGGTCCTCTGAAGACTATCAAATGGCTAGTTTAGAAGTGGAGGAGTATATAAGAAGATCAAGTGCTGAGGAGCAAGTAAAACTTGAAGAGTAGAATCTACAATTCTAAAGTCTAAGCATACTTTGACCATACACCTTTTTTTTTTTTTTTTTTTTTTGTGATTTTCAACTTGGTGATCGTGAGAGAAGTACATAAATAGTGATTGAGTGAGATCGTTAGTGAGATCGTGCGATCTATTATAGAATGTTTGCACTTAGAATTGTCACCTCTTGTAAATCATATAGTGGAATCCAATTAGTTAGATGTTAGCGTGAGAGATTGGACATAACTTGATATAAGCCGAACCGCTATAAACTTTGTGTGCAATTTCTCATAACCCCAAACTTTTATTATTTATTGTTGTAATTTATGGCACACTTGCTTGGTACTTTTAAAGTTTGTAACCACATAACAGATTCTGAAACTTACTCCAAAATATGATCCTTATGCATACTTTGATCTTGACTCGTTTTATTCCGCGTTAATTTGTCAAGATCTTATAAAATCACCAATTCACCCGTTTTAGATGATACTTGCTCGCTACCTTATTTACAATTTTATATATTTTATTGTGTTTTGCCACTGTGAGACTGAACAATAGTCCGACGTTGCTAGACCAGGATAAACTATGAACCGTGAACTTCCAAGTTTCCAGCTTTCTTTACTTTCCTTTCCTTTCTTTTTTCCTTTTCGGTGACATCCGAAAAAGTATGTCACGAGCGAAACCATCTCCAAAATTTCAGAGCATTCGAAGCAACCGCCAATTCATGCAAAATCTCTTCCCCCACAAATTCGTAAACATCCTCGGCGATCTTCGCGCGAAGCATGCATCGTGTTATCCCCGAAAGTCGATGCGTCTCCAAGATCACCTCTCTCTCAAATTGTCATCCTCAATTTAAATGCAAATTCAAGGGCTCCCTTGTTATCCCCATCAAAAGTCCTTCTATTGCAACATTTGTAAAATCGAAATCATCTTTAGCACGATCCGGCAAAATGTCGATGACCGTGAGGTACCGCGGCACTTACACCATAAAGCCCGAAACGGCAACGTGGACCGGCCACTTACCGCTCTCAGAACTGGATCAGATTGGTATTATCACTCATGTGCCCACCATTTACTTCTACAAGCCGCCCCCTGAATGGCTCCATCCGGCCGACGCCATCTTCGACACACTCCGGGGTTCACTGAGCCGCACGCTGGTCCCATTCTATCCACTCGCGGGCAGGCTCAGGTGGCTTGAAGGGGGTCGGCTCCAACTTGAGTGCAACGCCATGGGTGTCTGTTTCAGCGAGGCCGAATCCGAAGGTGAGCTCAATGACTTGGGCGATTTCTCTCCACGGCCGGAGTTTGAGCAGCTCGTGCCGAGTGTGGACTACACGAAGCCGATCCATGAGCTGCCGCTGTTGCTGGTTCAAGTCACCAAGTTCAAGTGTGGTGGGCTCACCCTGAGCTTCTCCATGTCTCATGCGGTTGCCGATGGGCCAAGCGCTCTCCATTTCATGACCGAGTGGGCGCGGCTCGCTCGCGGCGAGCGACTGAGCGTTGAGCCATATTATGATAGAAAGGTCGGTTGGTGAATGTAAAGGGTTCTCTTTTTAACTCACACGGCATCCAAACTTTACCTTTTCAAAACCGGGGTTATGGGCTAGAAACCCAGTTATTTGAAAATTCATGAAACAAGAAGCAAGAGAAACCAAAACTTTTGACAAGAATAACATAATTGATAAAAAGAAAAATTCTTGAAAACGAAGAAATTTTGGTGTACTAAAGACAGGACACAACTTCTTTGAATTAAATAAACCAACACTCTTTGGGATCATGTGATTTATGATCATGATGTGCCTGATGTGTATGATTAGTAGACAATTCCACCGTTCCACGTATCGTAATTTTATATTATTTAGCCGTTGTCCAAAGTGTTCTCGCATCAACTCGCATTTTCAATTTTTTTTTTTTTTGCAAGCTTCCTCCCTACGAGAACTTTAGAAGTTTGACTTTTATTTTCAATTTTTATGTCGATTTTAAATTAGGAAGATTATGCAACATATTCATCAATTGATTTGAAAAGTTGATCTTCGTTATGGATGTTCGATATCTTTCTTGCTCACTTTTAATATTAGTCAAATACTTTCTACATAAACACTTAGAACATCATTTCAATCCATCAGAGTTGTCTATTTGAATTATTGATGCTGAAAGTACTAATTTCTGGACTAATTTTTTAACAAGGTTCTATGGGTGGGCGATGATCCATCTAGCACGCTGCTGCCGCGGCCACGGCACTTGGAACACTCCGAGTTGAACCCCCCACCGCTGCTGATCGGCCACATTAACAACCTAGAAGAGCG
Source organism: Eucalyptus camaldulensis (assembly GCA_019915185.1). NCBI lineage: Eukaryota > Viridiplantae > Streptophyta > Magnoliopsida > Myrtales > Myrtaceae > Eucalyptus > Eucalyptus camaldulensis. Next base: position 31,425,510 of record JAHSVA010000008.1, read on the forward strand.
TAAGAAGAAGACCACCGTGGCCATGCTAAAGCTGACAAGGACCCAAGTTGAAACCCTAAAGAACGCAGCGAACAAGGAACGAGCTAGCCAGCATCGTCCGTACACCCGATACGAGACGGTGGCTGCACATATATGGCGGTGTGCGTGCAAGGCGCGGAAACACAAGCCTGAGCAGCCAACGGCTGTGGGCATCTGTGTTGATTCCCGCCACCGCCTGCATCCACCGCTGAAGCTTGGATACTTCGGCAACGCAACCCTGGACGTGGTCGCTGCTGGCACGTCCGGTGAGCTGGTGCCGAGTCCGCTTGGGTGCACCTCAAGCAAGATTCGAGAGGCCATCAAGAGGGTGACCCATGACCACGTGAGGTCAGCCATCGACCACATCCGGAGACAACCGGACCTGACCTTGTTTCAGGATGTGCATGCCCTAGGAAGCACCCGAGGGCCTTTCTATGGAAACCCTAATCTTGGGGTGGTGAGCTGGTTGACGCTGCCGATATACGGCCATGACTTCGGCTGGGGGAGAGAGGTCCACATGGGGCCGGGGAACCACGACTTCGACGGCGATTCTCTGGTTCTTCCGAGTCTTGAGGAAGAAGGTGGCTTGGTGGTGGCCTTGTGCTTGCAAATCGCGCATATGAAAGACTTCAAGAAGTTCTTCTATGAGGATATCGTTGAATAATTCTTGAACTGATGAATGTTTAATAAATGCTCTTGGTCGATATATTATTAGATCAACGGATGAAAAAGGTTCCTGTGATAATTTATCTATGTATGACTTTAAGATCCTAGCAATTAGCAAATACAAAAGGGTCTGAATTATATCTTTTTATAGAGATATGGAATCAATTGTTAATATCTCAGCGGATCCGGATTCCCTTTATAGAAGTTAACGTCCCGCATTGATATATAGCACACTCAAAAACTAATAATCCGAATTCGTCCAGCAGAGGAAACCTTAGAATTCTAACTCACTATATGTAATGTGAACTATTCGTTAATATTAACTTCATAAATTTAGTAACAAATGACTTGTTTAGGGATTGTCGGCTTGCTTCACGGAGATTACTATACACAAGATAACTGAGTGATAGTAATGGGTTCCTATGTTGTCTCTATTACATGGGGACATCTTACAGAGTTTTTGTTTGGTGGGTTCGGAGCAACGCTCATTAGATATGCCAGTCAACCCCCAAACTCTTTCTAATGGGCTTGGCTTCGGCCCATTGATGAAGACTTGTCAAGAGGACTAAGGCTTATCCAAATCACAAGGCGAAACATCAGTTCAACTCTATCGACAGAATTTTAAGAGCATTTTTCTTCGGCATTTTGATGAGGGTTTCATACTTCAATCTGGTCTCACAAGATATAGATGGAATGTTCGAGGTGCCTAGTTTCTAATGGATCAAGTTTCCATGAAATTTGGCGACTCAAAGATAATCTTATGCTCAATTTACTAAGCGTTGCTTGGTTTCCCAAAGATCGAGTCTCCAAAGATAATCTTATGCTCAATTTACTAAGCGTTGCTCGGTTTCCCAAAGATCGAGTCTCCTAAGGAAGCGAGCATCTACCCCATTTGTATGCGCTACATCCTGAGTTGGATTACTCAGGCATGGAACATTTATTTCATTACACTTGTGTTACCTTCTAAATCCAATCACCCTAGTATATGTTAGTATCGGAGCCTAGTGGCAGGTCATCCTCTTGGATGAAACGTCGTTGCACCCCTGGACTATGTCAATGACTATCGCAATGTCCCATTAAATGATTTGAGGATATAAGTGCAACAACTTCAACAATGATTGGAATAATCAATTTAAGTTTCTCCAACGTTTCCTTTAGCAATGAGTACTTTGATTAATGAATATCATAATAGAATTTGTTGAATTACAATTTTATCTAAATTTCATATCTCTTTAGTGGATTCCATTCATTGATAAGTTACATGCTCTTTATATATAATTTTTGGGTCGGATACATGCCCTATAATTTTTCAAATGAGCATCTACCCAAGTACGTGTGATGTATCCTTAGCTAGGATCATCTATTGATCGTAGCTTTCTCCAGACCTCCAGGAAAAGTAAGGGAAGAAAGAGAGTAATTTCTTAAGTCATGAGCATTAATTTTGTTGCATTTGTGTCAACATTTAAATCTTCGACCACTTGGTATCACCTGCATCCTCCCAACGGCCGGCAGCCCATCATTGCCCATGATCTCTTGACGGGTAAGCCTTATGTCCCCTGGCACGCGACAAACCATCCACCACTCATTTCCCTTAACGAAATATCGCCATATAGCACAATCTTGTCTATTAATCATCCCAGCACTCTCACTATGAATACCTCATTAATTGATCCATTTATGGACTTTTGGCAATTCGAAACTTCAGCAATACCAGACTTCTGAAATCCTGGATGTCTTGATGGCACGACTCTAGCAGCTCGAACTATTAAGAACTCTCCACAACCGAATATATACTTCTCCTGACTCCCCACAACTTCACGCAACGCAAATCTTCTCACCTGCCACATGACATTCCCTCATCTTATATCCCCTTCTTTACTTCATCCACTTTCAATGTTAGTCATGTGCGAGAAAAATTATCCAAAAAGTCCTCAATCTATTGCGTTTTTGTCAATGCAATCCTAAATATTTTGATTTTATCAATTGAGTCCATCCAGTCAATTTTGACCGAAAATCTCTAACGTGGATACTGATTATCCTACGTGGCATGACCAATACTGACTTAGATACTTTTTAATAATATTTTCACATATTTTCAAATTATTATATATATTTTTTATTCTCTTATTTTCTTCTTTTTCCTCCTTACTTCCTCCTCTAGTCGGTTGTTGGACCTTGGTAATAGTTAGCGACCGGCCAAAGTCAACCACCAAAGAGGGCAACCTTGGGCAAGGGCGAGGTTGAGCTTCTCGCAAAGTAGGTGAGGCCAATCCTCGCTAGTGTCTGGCAAGGGCAACGATCGCTAGTTGTTTCCTTTGGACAGTCATTGGCCGTTGCCCAAGCATGGCAATCGGTTGGAGGAAGAAGGGAGAAAAATAAGAAAAAAAGAATATTTATTAAAAAATAAAAAATATTAAAATATTTAAAAAATTGTTCACATTAGCATTGTCCGTGCTATGTAGACCGTTGACATCCATGTTAGTAATTTCCAGCCAAAATTGATTGAATAGATTCAATTGGCAAAACGTGAAAAACAATTTAATTGGCGGAATTAAAAGGCTTAAGACTAAACTAGTAAAAGTATAATAGGTTTAGGACTTTTGGACAATCCTTCCATCATGCGCCACCCTAATTATTTCACAAGGGAAAAGGACAGTGATTGTGAAGCTCCTCAACATTTTGAAGACTCTCACCGGGAAAAAGAGTGGCTGCGCAAGGTCATGCCTCCAAAGTGGGGCGGCAATGTGTAGAATTGCTCTCAAATTGGCGTATACGACAACCTAATGATCGATTGGAGGATCACAACAAAATGCAGATCAATTCCAACTCTTTAATTCACAAGATTCATCAGCACCTGCACAATTAGTTTAAACGTGCGAAGCTTCACAAGTAACGAAGAGATTTGCTGTAGGTGGAGGAGATGACGCACGAAGCCTCACAAGTAACGAAGCCCAAGCTCGCAATGAACATCATGTGTAGAACAAAAGAGGTTAGCGACGGTGGGGATCGTTGATGACTATAGCTTGAGAGAGAGAGAGAGACCCATGTGTTGTTGTCGATACTAATTTGATCTAATCATGAGAATGACGGCGGCCAGGCCTCACCCTTGATGACTTTTTGAATAGGTTTGGATAAAGGCATTTAGTTAGAAGGCCCAGCCTAACTTGATTGGGGCCAAGCCAAGCCCGTCCCACCCTTAGATTTGTCTACAATAAGTTTATGGTGGGTGGGCTTAGGCAAAATTGTAGGTCCAATTTTAAGGCTCTCGGTCCAGTCCGGTCCAGCCCAGCCTAAGTAATGATCACCTCTGAAGCTAATATGATAGCTTACCATCGATCTAACCAGCAATCGACATCTGATTCATGCCACACGACTGAAAGCTGAGTGCATGTATGTAGTTTGGCCTTGAGAGAAGATGACTAGATCTAGCCACTGCTGAACAACGACACCCATCATCGCAAGCAGTTGACACTTGATCCTTGTCATCCAACGATGAACGTTACTTCGGTGAGCAATGGATGGAAAGAGAGCTGAAGAGCTTGAAAGAGACAGAGAGATTTTCGCTCCGGAGCTCGCTAAATACAGATGGCAATCCGGCCTTTGACTCGTTTTGGACTCAAATTAATCTGGTGAAATATACATTACATGAGATTCTAAATGCAGTTGAAGGAGCTCGCTAAATACAGGTGACAATCCGGCCCATGACTCGTTTTGGACTCAAATTTAATATACATTACATGAGATTCTAAATGCAGTTGAAGTACATCTCGCACAAATGAAGCCCGCTATGATCGGCGGATCGTTGCTGCCATCCGCATTGAACTGAGCAGTGGATCTCGCTTCGTAGTTCAATCAGTTAAAGCACTGCACTATCAAGGCAGAAGCAGAGGTAAAGGCGAGGGGGCTAGCCCGGTCTTCCTAATCGATCTTCTCGGATCGCTCTAGTAATTAGGTTGGGGGGTCAGCAAGACCCTTATAATAAGTAAACTTGTTTTGATTCTCTATTGACAAAACTTGTTTGGAAAGAAATATACGGTGTCAATAGTACCGTTAGATATTTTATCTAGCGGTGCCATTATGCTAGCACCACCCTAGCATAAATGCTCTCTCATGCATGCGAGAACTGCCAACTGTCGCAACATGAGGGAGAAGAAGTCTTTTAATTGAGTTTTTTTTATTTATTTCTTTTTTCATATGTATGAGATTAATTATAACTTATATTCGAAACTTAAATGTGCATTCATTCATATTTCATGGTATATAAGCCACCACCACTCACACGAACATGACCAGGGAAGGAAAATATGGAAAATTCCGGAAGGAAAATTTCTGTACTTTGTCCTTATGTTTTGCAAAATCAAGTCCTTACACTTTTATCTCTTTTCTAGTTAAGCCCTTCTATTCGTACAATTGTCTAATTAAATATCTTCAACACGCCAAATTAGCAAATCTTGTTGACACGGTTATGGACCACACCAAAGTGTGTGTTGGGAATATCGGATTCCCAAAAACCAGATTTGACACTAAATCAAACCCCTAAAATGAATGCGGAAGAGAAGCCCGGGAAATATGTATCACCGATCATAAAACACACCACGGAATCGAGCGTACCTTGTTAGCCACAGATTAAACACCAACGCCAATAAGAGGAAGAGAAATCCGATCCTATTCGATCCAATGACATCAATTAGCCTTGAAGGGAAGACGGCGTCGACTTTAGCGTTCGATTTCTTTTTGGAGGGAGAGAGGGAGAGGAACGTACGTTTGTTATGCCAACGGGTGTCTTCCTATCTCTCTTTCATCCCTTATATACGTTCCCTCCAAAATAGAAACGTACCCCTTCATTCATGGGCCCTAATCCTGTGGGCCGGGCTTTTAGGCCCAACATGGGCGGACGGGCCTTAAGCCCATTACATAAAACCATCATCTCCCACTTGCACATGGTGGGCCGAACATAATTCTCTTTACCTCTCTTCAACATTCATACCGGTGAATAATCCATGCGACCAGCATACTTTGAGAGCTTGTTGCCATACATCTGTTAGGAATATATAACAGCTCATAATGGGCATCACACTCCGAGTAGATTTAGTATGCAGTACCCTAGATCGATCGATCACATTTATATATATATATATATATATATATATTGTATTCACAATTATGATTATCCCAAAGACAGCCATAATTGGTTAACCAATGAATACAAAACTATAATGTGATTCTACAAATTCGATCTTCCTCTTCCATTCAAACTCTTAATTTCAGTTCAGCTTGCTTTTCTAGAAATGTCCCATTTGATCGAATCAACTCATGATCATTGGCAACATCCTAAGATAGCAAACACTAAATAGAAATCTTGAGAATAAGTAAGAGTCATGAGGGGACTAAAAAATTGATGAACTCTTTTCCTCAAGAGTCTCACACGACATAAAAGTTGAGATCAAACTTTTGGCACTCTTATTGGTCGTCTCATGCATACGTAGTATGAAATACGTATTACGGTAATAACTCATTTCCCATGGAGCATATGTCTACACCCTCAATACCATACAGATGATAGTTCAGACATAGCCAATGTCTAACTTAAGTTCACGTATCTACTCATTCACAAAATTCATCAGAACTCACATCTGGCATCATAAACAGATAAAGTAAAATATTTGGGGTATTTTACTTTCGGACATAGTAAGTATTATGTCTTCATCTTAACACTTAGTTAAGGCGACATACGTATTTTAAGCTTTAACTCTCGATTATCACCTAGATAATAAGCTTAAAAACAGTTTCATCTCTATTTATCACATAGTAAATAGAGGCGATTACCCATGTGAGTGGGCTAATCTTATATCTGTCTGACATACTTTCTCAACTTAAAATAATACACTAAGCATTAAGATGCATAAAGATCAAACAAAGATTCATAGGCATTAATGATGAAAAACACAAATTCGTCAAATGTGAACACTTCAGAGAAATTACAATCCAGTATATCAGACTCTACGCAATCCTAGAGATTTCATATGGCCACAAAACACATCTCTAGGTATTGGCTTTGTCATAGGATCTGCTACCATTCTATGCGTAGATATGTATTGTAAGTTCACATCATTTCGTGCAACCATATCTTTGACAAAATTGTACTTGGTATCTATATGTTTGGTCTTGCCATGATATTTTGGATCTTTGGTGTACGCTTTTGCTGCTTGGTTATCACAGTTAACCAACAATGAATCTGCAGCACTTCTAATAACACCTAAATGATCCAATAATCTCTTAATCCAAACATCTTCTTTTATTGCTGTTGATAATGCCACGAACTCAGTTTCCATCGTGGACAATGCTATACACTTTTGTTTCTTACTACTCCAACATATGGTGCCATTATTCAGTAAGAAAACAAACCCAGAGGTAGATTTTCTTTCATCTAAATCTCCTCTCCAATTAGCATCAGAATAGCCTTAGAATCGCATATCCTTTCCATAATAACTCAGCGTATAATCAACAGTCCCCTTTAGATACCTTAGTATTCATTTAACGGCTTTCCAACGTGCTTGACTTGGATTGGATTGGTATCTGCTCACCATTCCAACTGCAAAACATATGTTAGGTCTTGTACACATCATAGCGTACATCAAGCTCCCAACAACACTAGCATAAAGAACATGTTTCATTTGTTCATTCTCTTATGGAATCCTTGGACACAGTCTATGGCTCAATCCTTCACCTTTTGCAATAGGAGTGTCTATGGGTTTACAATCCCATATCATTCATCTCAAAGTTGGAAGACAACCAACTTTTGACAGTATTGACAAGCTTCATATTGCTTCCGGCAATTAGTATATCATCAACATATAATGATATGATCACAAATTGATCCTTGGATCTTTTGATATATATACAATGATCCTCATCTATCATTGTAAAATCATATGCCATTATGGCATTATGAAATCGTATATACCATTGTCTCGACGACTGCTTAAGGCCATATATCGACCTCAAAAGTCAACATACCTTTTCTTCTTGGCCTTTCACTTTGAAACCAGCATGTTGTTCCATATATGTTCCTTCCTCTAATTCTCCCATTTAGGAAATCAGTCTTTAAATCTATTTGATGTAACTCAAGATCCATACTAACCACTATTGCCAGAATTATGCGAATCGAGGTAAATCTCACTATAGGAGAAAATGTTTCTTCATAATCAATTCATTCCTGTTGATTATATTCATTCGCCAAAAGGCGAGCCTTATGCCTTTATATCGAGCCATCAGCTTTACGCTTTATTTTGAGAACCCACTTGTTCCCAATAGCTTTTCGTCCTATTGGAAGATCAACCAGTTCCAAAATTGGTTTGACTTCATTGATTCCATCTCCTCTTTCATTGCATAAATCCATTTTTCCTTACTAGGGCAATTCAGAGCCTCATTAATATTTCTTGGCTCATTCTCATCTTACGGAGCAATCATAAAAGTTTCCCCTTCAATGTCAAAACGTCGACGGGGAATACTTTAGCGACTTGTTCGCCGTTTGGGAAATTGTACACTTTGCACATCATTCCCCATTATGCTCCCACTTGGATTAAATAATGATAACGTTGTCTCATCATGTGGTTGCAATTGAGAATTAGTTGAATTCAATTCATCACTTCTCATATTACTCCCACTTGGACGAACTCCACTAATATCATTATCTTGATCCAAGGTTTCAAATAGGGGTAATGTTCCCCTATTTCGCCCTTCTTAGGAAATTCATCCTCTAAGAATGTGACATCCTGTGATTAAAATTCAGTTATACTCCCACTTTCCTGCTCACCTATGAACACATACCCTTCCGAGTGTTCGGAGTATCTCATTAAAATACTCTACTTTTCTTTAGGACCCAATTTCCCAAACTTGTGAGAGGACTCATGAGTATAGGCAGCACAACCCCATGGCTTAAGAAAACTTAAGTTCGGTTTTCTACCTGTCCATAACCCATATGGAGTGGAACTAATTAATTTGGAAGGCACCCGGTTAAGTATATAGGCAGCAGTTAACAACGCATCACTCCAAAAAGTGATATGTAAGTTAGCATGCGCCATCATGGACCTAACCATTTCCAGTAGGGTTATGTTTCTTCTCTCTGCAACACCATTTTGTTTATGAGTATTTGGAATAGACAACTATCTTTCTATTCTTTTTTCACCACATAATTTTATGAACTCATTAGATAAATATTCTCGACCTCGATCGGATCTCAATGCTTTTATTTTCTTGTCTAATTGATTTTCTACCAAGTTCATAAACCTTTTGAAACAACTTAATGCTTCAGATTTATGAGAAATCAAATAGACATATCCGAATCAAGTATAATCATCTATAAAAGTGATGAAATAAATAGCCCCATGCCTTTCTCTCACATTCATTGAACCACATACGTCAGAATGGATTAAATGCAGAGGAAATTCAGCTCTTTTACCTTTTCCAAATGATTTCCTTGTCGTTTTCCCTACTAGGCAATGCTCATATATGGGCAAATTGACTTTTTCAATGTTGCCCAACAACCCTCTTTGGCTAGTCTATTCATACGATGTTGGCCAATATGGCTAAGTCTACCATGCCACATAATCACATCATTATCATATGAAGTAGAAGACGTGAAATAAGGGAATAACAAATATTGACATCACTACAGTCAACATTATTACAATAAAACCATCCAGAAAATGACCACAACGATAGTAGTTTGTATCTAAATACAAATCTACACCGCTATTACTGAAGTTCACACTAAAAACAAGCTTAACCAACACCAAAAATAGACACTTAAATTTTGACGAATCTCCGGTGCATATAGAACATCATGTAGGAACAAGGTGCGTCCACCACGCATGTTCAATTGGCAGGTGCCAATCCCTTTAACTTCATCTCTGGAGTTATTTCCTACATAGATCCACTTAGTTCCAGTTGGTACTCGTCAGAATTCCACGAAGGATCCTCTATCCTTCGCTACATGGTCTGTTACTCCTGAATCTACAGTTCACAAAAGATTGGATTCAGCCAATAATACAGAACTTAACACATAAGCAAGTTCTCAAATGTACAAGAGGTGTTTACCTTCTTTGGCTCACGACAATCGCGAGCATAGTGACCTTTCTTGTCACAATTGCAACACCTAACCCTTGACATTTTCTTCACTTGAGGACGTTTTCCTCTCTTGTGTTGGTTAACTCTTGAGCTCTTGCAATAAGGACTTGATCCTTTGTATTCCTACATATTGAACGAATCAATACACTTGCACTTAGAGCTCAAAGCCCTTTCTGAGCTAGAACCAGCATTGTAAATATCTATTTTCGGCTCACATGCCGTTAAGCGGTCCTCTATCAACTCAAGGTGACGCACAGCATCCTCAAGATCTTCCATAACATGGTCAAGAGCTTCTAGTGCTTCTTGCTTTTCCAGCACATATTGAATCTTCATATTCAATATTTCATAATTGTTGCTGTTCATATCAGCAATTATGTTCTTAGTTGCTGAAACCATTGATCTGAACACATCAGACATATATGCACGAATAATTGATGCCTATCATTTATGCATCCATTTTGCACAGACCCATCATATCAATGAATAATTTCAAGTAAGGTTTCAGAATCAAAAGGTTACTACGTTTCCAATCATCCTCCAAAAATCCTAACTTAAAACTATTATTAATATAATTGTCTTATACAAAATAAATTCTATGAAGTTACAAAAACTTCTATGAACTACCCACAGCAGTCAACAATAACAGAAAACAAATAATATCTAACATCCAATAGAATAATAATCCTTTCAATTAATACAACAATCAATTACACTAAGTAATATATTCAAAGAATAAATATCAACATTGAAAGAGATATTCACACTTAAAAAACATCTCAAACTAATCTAAGAAACAAATAGGGAATGTCCCTTCTAATCTATCAGTCAAAATATCTAAGAAATTTGTAGGCACATTTGCCAACCATGGAAAAACTTTTGGAGAGCTCTCATGTTGCATCCAAGGTGCATTCACTCTGCGTCATGTGGCGCTCAATCTAAAGGTTGAAGTTTTGGTTAACTCAACCCTATAGTATTCTCTAACAAAAGCTACCATTAGCCTTAGATAACCCGGGACCACGTTGACCTCCCATAGCCGATCTAACATTGCTTGCCATTCAGGTGGAAGAGTGTTCATCAAAGCGGGCACCTTCTCAAAATCCGGCATAAGATAACCATTCCAGATGATTTCCTGTATCATCTGATTGACCCTGACCACATGTGATACTAAATCACCGTCATGCCACCGATAATCAGCTAACCCTTTCATCAGCCTTTTAAGTCTTGCTTTTCCTTTGTCCGTTCTCGGGATTGCAGGTATCCATGTATAACGCATCATAGTTCCTGCAACAAATGTAGAACTAAAAATGGATCACTTATAATCCACAATAAACAAAATGGAAAATACATAATTTTCCATGATTCATGCAACAAATGCAGAATAAAAAATGGATTACCTCTAACCCACACAGACATAATTGAAAAAGAAACAATTTTTTTTTCTGGGTCAACGGTCAACGGTCGTCGGTCAACGATCAATGGGTTAACGCCGGTCAACAGTCAACGGTCGCTAGTCGTCGGGCTTGACGGTCGGACTGGGTCGGACGAACCAACCGGCACGTGTGCGGGCTGACGTCATGCAGACGTCAGTCGGCACGTGCGTGGCACGCGCCAGGCTTCCGCACATGTCTAGTCGGGTCGGGTCGCCGGCCGGTGACCGGCCGGCAAACGGTCGTCGGCAATGACATCATCGATGACGTCATCTTAGCCATTACCGTGACGTCACGATGACAGTAGCACATGTTGGTTCGCCGACCGGCGCGTGCCGGTTCGCCGATCGCCGGCACGTGCCGATTCGTCGACCGGCGCACGTGGCGCACGCACTGGTCAAGCTAGCGCTTCCGGCGCGTCACGCCCACGTGCAACGGCTTCTGGCCGCGCGTGTGGGCGCATCCGGCGGTGCACAACGTGCCTTCAGAAATTGATTTTGACTTACGGAAACTCGAAAAAATGGATGAACAGTGCTCTGGTGTCGGGATTTCTTGCCCCGATCCATGTCAGCCGAATATTTTCGTGAAAAATCAATCATAAAACATCAAAGGGGTCGGGTAAACATGAACTAGGGCTCTGATACCAATGTTGAGAATATCGGATCCCCCAAAAACCAAATTCGACACTAAATCGAACCCGTAAAACGAATGCGGAACATAAGCCCGGGAAATACATGTATCACTAATCGTAAAGCACACCACGGAATCGAGCGTACCTTGTTAGCCACAGATTAAACACCAACACGAATAAGAGGAAGAGAAATCCGATCATGTTCGATCCGATGATGTCAATTAGCCTTGAAGGGAAGACAGCGTCGCCTTTAGCGTTCAATTTCTTTTTGGAGGGAGAGAGGGAGAGGAACGTACGTTCGTTATGCCAACGGGTGTCTTCCTATCTCTCTTTCATCCCTGATATACGTTCCCTCCAAAATAGAAATGTACCCCTTCATCCATGGGCCCTAATCCTGTGGGCCGGGCTTTTAGGCCCAACATGGGCGGATGGGCCTTAAGCCCATCACATAAAACCATCAGTGTGAAATGGAGAAAGTTTTGCCCTCATGAATCCCACTTTGAAAAGTAAGGAAAAGGTTCTTTTTTTTTTTTTTTTACCTTTCTGTTATTCCTCGATAAAGTCCATGTGGAGGTCGACATTTCTAAAATGTTGCCCACTTTGCAATTCGACGTCGTCCAATGACCTCATTAGTTAGACATAGCTAGATTTACAATCAGAAGAAAATGACCAGACAAATTTGCGCAAGTAGAAGGATGTGATTAGAAAGATCATAAGCAAAAGACTCGATTAGAAAATCATGAAAGTGGGTAGAACAAGAATGGGAATCTTCTATTCCAAAAACAAATCCAAATTTCAAGCCATCTTCTTCGGCTGCCGTCTCTGACGCTGTAGAAGACATCGGCCGATCAGGCTGAAACAGTATACTAATCAGACATTGAACTGCTAAAACAGTCGAATTAAACAAAATCTGCCAAAGTCATAAGATGTTTTCTTGTTTCTTCCTTTGCTCATTCAATTGTTTTGTTCCTTCTTTCTTCAACTTACTGGCATCCCCTTTCATTATGGATGCGACATGAGACTTGCTCTTCAAAGAAGTCCAATCGAGGCCGTGGCGATATTCATTAGGCAACGGAGTCTATGTTCAGTGGATGCACCGATAGAAGCATTTTTTCCCCCTTAAAATCGACTGGCCAACCAACATGCAATCATTTCCACATTTCATGCAGCGAAGCGAGGGCGGAATCTTTTCCGCCAATTTATCTTGACAGCGGATGTGATGATGACTCACGGGCATGAGTACAACGACAACAGATATGATTAGGACTCAGGGGCACGAGTATAATGCCAAATACACCTCGCCTGTTCGAATGTCGTGTTAGTCAATATAAGCGTCCAACTCATGACAATCTCGAATCAACGTGACCTTATCTCACCGCCCAATCCTTCTCGCGAGGTAAGGAAAGAGGGAAATTTTAGATTTAGGGGTATTTGATCATGAGAGTTCCCTCAAGGTTATCAATCATAGGAATGTCATCACTTCACTCCCGGAGGAACCTCTTGTGAGTTCCTTTATAAAGTTGCGAGTTCTCCCAAACTCATACCCTGCGAGACAGTGGAGTGTCATGACCAGTACCCACATGGGCGACACACCTCAAGAGAGGAGGTTGGGTATGGATATTAGATTTAAGAATATTTTTACCATAGTAGCCCTCCCTCTAGTACTTCTTCCTAAGGATAACGTCACTTCATCCATTAGGAATTTTTCATATGCTGGTATGCTAAATCATGGTGAGTCTTATTAAGACCCTTACTTCGCACGACGGGTTCAATTATACGGTCTAGTTGTTTGGGACAACTTAAAAATAAGATAAGAGTTGCCACTAGCATCACTTTTGGGGTCGGCTAGAAACCCAATTGAGGGTCGGGAGTGTTTCTTCGATTCCTACGCAATCAGATATCTAGGTCCGAGGACTTGGGTTACATCAATATTTCTATTAGCGGATCAATACTTAAACAGTATGTTGTGTTTACCTAATGTGTCCATACATTTCCTTTTACATTTTTGGGATCATTAGTCCTAAATTAAGCGATCATGCGTGATTGGTTGTTTTCATACTATTCTATTTCTAAAGAAAATGAAAAGGAAAGACCCAATTGAATTGAAAATTGCAAGACATAAAGTAAACAATCAATGAAAACGATAAATCTACCATGCAATCCTAGAAGATATAAAAGGAAAACACAATTGAAAAGGATAAGAGAAAAGGAGAACCCGCAACTCGTTAGGCTTTTATACAAACGATGAGAATCCGAGACATATGTTAAGGATGAATGGTTTATAATAATGGTTGGAAGGGACATCGACCTTCACCGTCTTCATGTCCTCTCCATCTTTAAGGTCATAATCTAGATTTAGTCTAGGAAATCTATAACTAGATACATACAATGGAAAGAAATAGGCATACACGTCAAAACAATCAAAAGCACAATATCGTACTAAAATCAATCTTTCGAAAGAAGTTCAATGCAAAACGGAGCTTTGGGCCTTGAGATTGGCCTTTGTAATTCATGCATAGATCTCTCTAAAACACCTACCTAATTCATTTTATGACTTACAGCCATTATTGTCCAATTGTGTTCTCGCATGACCAATAATACTTATAAGTTTCATAACCAAGCGATCTATGTGATCTCAAGATTTTCCCTCAATATCATGCATTGACGGTATTATACATCAAAAAGTCACGTGCATTGCATGAATTAAGCATGCATGCAGGTCTTTTGGACCTTGTTTCTCAAATAAACAAGCAAGAAAGTGAACTATTAACGGATCACTTATTACCAAGGGCATGCGCCAATCACAATTTCAAGCATTTTTAAATGAACAACGTGATTGTATGCATGGGGCTATATGTGATGTTTCAAAAACATCTTTCGAAATCATCCACTAAAAGTTTTTAAACAAAGTGATGTCTCGGCTTTGAAAGGCATTCAATTGTCAAGGCCATCCTGGAGCTCGCATAAATACACTCACAAGCGTTGCAGGTATATTGAATACAATTCAAATTGTGATTTTCACGATGTCAAATCAGGATTTAAAAAAAAATTGAAAATATTTTGATTAAGAAATATCTAGATTATGGAACACATTCAATTACCAAGGCTGGCTCGAGGCTCGCATAAATACACTCACAAACGCCATTGGCATTTTGAATATAGTTCAAACCACAACTTTTCCTTAAGCCAAATTGAGCTTTAGAGAAGATTTTCTTAGTAAATGGTTTTAAGAAATATCACATGTACCAAAGCTTTTTTAAAATTTGATTTGAAAAGAAAACTTGTTAAAATCATTTCATAATGAATATTGAAGGGTTCAAAGCAACTTTCATGAAGATGAAATGACCTAGGTTCATGCATAAGCTAAACTAGGAAGTTTATCAAAATAATCACAATCAAGTTCATATTAGGAAATTTCAAAATTGGAAAGTAAAGATAGCAAAACTGGGCAATGCATAATGATAATTTGGCAATGAAAAAATTCCTTAACATGCAAGATAGGATAACAAGCAACTTTTGTGAAGAAAGTTTTTCTAAATGACCTACACATAATTTTACAAAAATCAGACAACAAGCAAGAACATGTCAGAAAATTGTCAAAATAGTAGAATATTTAGTCAATATCCTAAGGATTTGTTCTATCAAAACAAGTCCAAAAATCATCAAATTTGCACATAATATACCCAACATAATGACAAACAAATTTCACTGAGATCTAGTGCAAAATTCTTATAGAAAAAATAAATAAATAAATAGCAAAGGTCCGTCTAGATAGGTCAGAACAAGGGTACGAATTTGATCCCATGTCCAAATTCTATTCTAGCCTTGAAAAAATGGAAAGTGACCCTAACGATGAGCAATTTGCATAAAAATAGCGGCATTGCAAACCTCTAAGTGTATCTTATGACTTTCTAGAATAGCTCGAGTCCAAACTAGGTCAATTTGATACCCTAAGATTAAGATCTCTAAAGGTGTGTATGTTAGTAACTAAGAAAAACATAACACAAGCATGCATTGGAAAATCTCAAAATCATTCAAATAATTCACAAACGCCATGAAGCAATTGTATGGGACTTAGGATCAGATGCAACGGAAAATTTGGATAACCATCTAATCCTAGATCAGCATGCAAAATGTTATACAATTTAAATGACATTATGAAATGAGTCAAGATTCCTAATGGTATGCTTGGGAATCCTAAGTGTGGTGCAAGATGATATTCAAAGGATATGATCTAAACATGTATACAAACCTTGTAACATGCGATTTAATTGTGAAGAAGGCATGATCACAAAATTTGGTCTCTAAATGACTCAAACAAGCATGGCAAAAAGCATATACAACAAGATTTCGTTTCAGCATTAACTTGATAGAACGGGCATGATTTCAGCCATCTCAAGATATGTAAAAATCCTATAAAAAAAAATCCTACTCACAAAGCATGCAATGATGAACATTTCTTGTTAAGAGTTCAAAACCTAAATGTGATCTCATGAGCCATAGCAAAAATAGCAAAACAGAGATGCATATTCAAGCTATATATTGCCGCAATTAACTCATGCAATTGACACACTTATTAACATCAAGACTTTCACAAACCATGCAGTAATTGAATAGATAAAGCATGTGTTTCATCTTTCGTAAAGGATTTGAGATCAAACAAACTCATTTATGGACTCAATTTCACATAAGCACAATTCAAAATAGTGCAAGGCGGACTATCCTATGTCTAGATCCAAGCAATTTTGACCTAGTTAAACACATCCGGAAATTTCAAAAAGAATCACATGGTATTCTCCACACAATGACACACAACTTTTATGAAGGAAAGTTCCTCTAGAACTCAATACAAAAATCAACAAAAAATTGACAAAATCAAGAATCAACATAAAGTGGATCGACCTAAGCTTAGATCTGAGTGGTTTTGACCTAATTAATCATGTCAAAAGTTCTCTCTCTCTCTCTCTCTCTCTCTCTCTCTCTCTCTCTCTCTCTCTCTCTCTCTCTCTCTCTCTCTCTCTCTCTCTCTCTCTATATATATATATATATATAATAGAACATTTTCAAGACAACAACAAACAACTCTCATGAAGGAAAGTTCCTTCATATAAAATTTCACAAATTTAGAAAAGACAGAAGGTGGAATATGTACAGAATTGAAAACTAACCTAAACTACTACAAAATCGCTCATCTTTGGAGATGTTTTTAGAAGGTCAAAAGATGCTCGATCAGGGCATGCGACTTATTGATTTGAAACTTATAACATGTATCATGAGAGTCTAGAAGGACTCAAACTCAAATAAAATTAGTTCGGACTTCATTTTGCCACAATAGTAAGCCTATTACAAAACCACAAAAATACATATTAAGGCCAAATCAAGTTTAATCATCCATATCATTCAAGAACAATCAAGCACAGCAAATCAACATCTAAATCATTCGATGTAACATCTAAACATGGCATATTTTTTTTAAAATTGAACCTTAACCCCGACCGGTTAATTTGATCTCGTTTCACGTGGTTCGAGATTGAGCTTGTTACCTTTTACGCATTTTTGTTGAATTAGATCACAATCAATTGAATCAAATTACGGAAACACTTTCAAACCTTCACGGACCAGATCTAAACAACAAAGATCACTCAAAAATTAGTCGAATTGTCAACTTGATGAAGAAATAAAATTGATCTGGTTGAACCGATCTCCGAAGCCGTTGGTGAAACTCGAAGATTGATTAACTTGATCGGAGAGATCAAACTATTGCTGAGTCTTCCAAAAGCCCCGATCAACTACCAAAGATCGTGAGGAAGATCGAAAGGATGATCGGTGACAGCAAGATTGTCGGTGTGAGGGCTAAATCGCCGGTGGAAACTTAACGTACAATGGAGAAAGGGAAAGAGAGAGAATCGGCGGGAGAGAGAGTTTGTTGAAGATATTTTTATGTAAATTCGTGCAAATGAGCCTCCCTAAAAAATGGAGGAAAATGGGCTTATATTGTGACATCCTAATTTTTCAGGTTCTGATTTCGATTGGATAAGTTTGGCATTTCATTGACGCGACTATTGTACTTTTCTTTGAGATGGTCACTCGTGATATAACTAAATTATCTGGGAAAGTCATTAAGAGATTTTAATGCAATATACTTGAGGATTCGACTAGGAATCGGCTACTCGACTGTGCTCATTTGTAGAGATTATTTCGGCACAGTAAAATTGATTAGAAATCAAAGATAGTTGGTTTGAATGAGATATGTGGTTAAATGTGGGAGATCCCACCAAATTGCAAAATTCTAGTCAATCGACACTAAATTGATTTTTCTATCGTTTTGGTACCCTATGTCTTTATTTGAAACCTCGAGATTTTCACAACCACTGAGAGTCGCCAATGTGTCAAAAATGTTCATAATGGCTCGAAGAAAATTGACCCCAGGTCATTTGTACTAAAAATTTCTAAAAGCTAACAAGTAGCCTAGGTTACGTAAAATTGCGCCAGATTGAAATTAACCACGAATTTGAATCCGATTTCAGAAATTTAAAGTTTTGTCATGTCACAAGTCATTTTAGGAACGTGGACTCAACCTCCAAAGATTTTTCTGCAAACCAAGACTTTTTGGGAAAAAATCTTGATAGGGTCATTTTTGTCTAGAAAATTCCAAGGACAGTTTTTGATCGTGAAATTAGGATGCAAGTGAGATCCATTGACGAGGAAAAATGCCAATTTGATTGTTGTTATGTTGGTTGGATTTATAGAGACCTATTTGAGTTGATTCAAGATGAAGTTTATTCTAATTTGAACCAACCTCCACCAAAATTCGTAGCACCCCCTTTGGCCTAACAATTGGACCGCTTCAAGCTTCTAGAAGAGGGCATTTTTGGCTGAAAACGGGCTGTGGATGACAGCACTGCAAGGTGGACTAGTCAAGAGAACCAAGAATATGAGATTGAAGGAGAGTTAATGGAATTGAAGGGGAGATGTCACAAATTCGTAGCCAAGGGGTGAGCAATCTTTTGGACCCTTTGGCAAGCTTCTTGAGGAAGCCAAGGAGAGGAAAATGGCTAAGGATAAGGCAGCAACAAGTGGGGGCAAGTGCTTAAGTGTTTTGGGGTACTTAACTTGACTTTTGAAGCAATTGGGCCCCCTTCAATCTTCAGCAGCTTTCTTCTCCCTTGAATCTTGGCTTTCTCCATTGTAGAGGCCTTGAGAAAGCTTGAGAAAACCAAATGAGAACCAAGAAACTGAGCTAGCCCCTTCCCTCTTGCCGTTGACCTCATTTCCTCCCTTGTTTTCTCCTTTTGCTTGTTTCTACACCAGCTAACATTTCTCCATATATCTAAGTTAAAAATGGTCTTCCCGGACGAATTAGTCTTTGAGCCACCCACCGTTGTCTTCAGCACATCCAAATCGTTCAGAGGAGCCCAACCTTGCGCTGAACAGAGTCACCGGCTGTCCTATATGCTAGCGAGAAGGAATTGATTGCCAGACCGTTTGGAAGCAACCTGCCTGCACTATTTCGCCTGTTTCGCGACTTTCAGTCATTTTCTCCCATTTCGACCCTACCTCCACCCATACCAACCACCAGCAGGTCCCCCTTGACATCTGAGAGCTGCCGGTTGCTGACCATCCCCTCACCAAATCTCCAATTAGCCCTTTCATTTATTGTTTCAGCCACTGGTTCAGCCTCTGCAATCTAAGAACAGAAGCTAAAGTTCTAGCAAGTCATGAGGTCTTTGTAGCCCATTTCTAAGCCCTTCCTGGCCTTCTTTGGTGTCGCCACTTGGAGAGGTTTGTTGCCCGCCTTGGCATCGCCATCGTCGTGGACTCACTGGAATGCTAAACCGATGAGTTTGCTCACTAAATCTTACTTAGTAGGTTAATTATGCTTAAGGGTTGTTTAGATTAGCATAAACATGGATTAGTGATAAGTTAGAATGGTTAGATTAGCCTTAGAATGGATTAGTGTTAACTTAATTAGCGAGATTTGTACCATGGATAATGGATTAGTCGAATCCAATAGAATTTCTGCAGTTTGAAGTTCTGGATCCTCGCCGTTTGCCCTTTTTATGGATCGAAATGGGTTATGAATTCAAAGTTAATGTCTTATTGGGAAATGTTTTAGTCATCCTCAGCTATAACATATATATTTTTTAAAAATATTTTTAGGGATCTAAAAGAAGGAGATATCAGCTCCATCATTTTCAAATAGAACCTCAGTTTTCACTGGAACTAATGACCTTTTAGGATTTTAGTGGTTTTTATGAACTCTTAGGGTTCGAATTTCAAAATGGTTTTTTCACAAAAGTTATTTTTCATATCTTCTAGTTTAATATACTCAAATTTTAAATTAAACAAACATATTTTGGACTTTGAACCAAACTGATTTCGGAAAATAGATATTTTGGAAAAAAACCAAGTTTTTAGTGCTGGATTGAGCGATTTATTGGGCTAATCTAGAAAGATCTAGGTTAAGGTGTTTTCATGAAAAATGTTCTTTTATGTGTCTATTACAACAAATTCAAATTTGGAAATTTTCCGAACTCGTTTGGTTAGATTTCTAGATTTAAACTTGGAGACATGCAAGTGGGTCTATTCTACCAGTTAGGGCTGGTTATGATTTTGTGATGGTTCTTGATGCTTTGCTTGCTGAAAATTGCACATTTGGTAATGTGGTTACTCTGTGTTATGCTTGGAGGATTATCCGTGATGAGGTACGAATGGTTATGTCATGATTGTGGTGTTATTGGTGCAATGCTTGCCAGTTTGTGCATAATTAATGATATATGACTGGTTTGTGACATGCCTAGAGCTTATGTTTGATAATTGTGTGCTAGTTAAGAGAATTCATCATCCACTATGTGTCGGGTGAACAATGCTTTTAGATGGAAAGCCATCTTGAGGTAGACATTGTCATGCTCAATGGGGCAAGACGACGTTTAGCTATGTGATGGATAGATCCGCTATATGTCAGATAGATCCACTAGGTGACGGATAGGTCCGCTATGTGACGGGTAAATCTACTAGGTGACTGATAGATTCGCTATGTGACGGATAGATCTGCTAGGTGACGGATAGATCTGCTAGGTGACGGATAGATTCGCTATGTAATAGATAGATCCACTGTATGTCAGTTAAATCCGCTATGTGACAAATAGATTAGCTATGTGTCAGATAATTCCATCGTATGTCAGTTAGATCCACCATGCTCGTGGATCTTTAATCACTGGAAATGCATAATTGACTGAGGTGTGGTGATTGATGAAATTGTAATTTGAGATATTCCCATTTGGTATGTGACTTTGCTATATACAAATGATCGGGTATGAGTTGTGCTGACCTATAGGGAGGATCTGAGATAAGGTAAGTCTCTATGATTGTATGATTGTGTGATTAAGACATTTTAAGCGTATTATTCTCCTAATCGGGGTTTAGAGTGTGAACTCATTGAGATTTATATCTCACCCCATCATGGGCTTCATTTTTTAGGATCGTAGGGTGGAAGACCTAGAGCTGAGTTGAGGGGATCTAAAGAGTAGGTCAAATAAGATAGTTTTTTTTTTTTTTAAGAGTCAATCATTTGAACTCTTGTGGTTGTAGACTTTTGTATTTGATTCGGTAAGTATTTAAAGGCATGTTTGCTTGAAAATCTGTTGTCCTACTTTTCTATCCCGAGATGATTACTGTCAGGGGATTTATTATTCTCTTCCGCATGTGCAATTAAAAGAAAGAGTCGGCAACTTGTCTTGGGAAGTTGCAAAAATTTTATCAACCAAAGAGGGATGTGCGCGCGCTCGAGGATTGAGGCGTGACATACTAACCCCAAACTATCTAATTTTTTTCGTTAGTTCAATCCGATGGTCGAAGTTTCGATCTAATGGTTAAAATTTGATTTCCAAGGTTGGATCATGTGTCACATCCTGATCCTCAGAACCTGTGCCCATTCATGCTTGGTCAACATAATAGCGATGTCCCAGGACGCATCGCCGGCTCGTTCTTTTTAATATACACATGAGGAAGTAGATATAAATACCTAGAAAATAAAACAATGGGACAGGAAAGCATGGCCTAATTTTATAAACTTGATAACAATCATACTTATATATATATATATATATTTAGTACAACTAGTCATATATAAAACAAGCCAAGCCAAACTTTGTATACCCAAATACATAAGGTTCACAAGCAGGGGTGGAAGTTCTAAACCACTACGAGTAACTCATCCTCGCCCTCTTCGATCTCTCCATCTTCTAGACTCCAACTAGAGCCTGCTACTAAGTACACGGGAGATTCTGGATCATCCAACTTTGGGTCCTTCGCATCCACCACTGCACCATCCTTAGGGTCTGTTGTATCCTTTACAAAACTAACCTTCATCATGTACAGAGGTATATCAGATTCCGGTACAGGACCGTCCCTTTGGCCATTATGATAATGGCGATACCATGACTGGTACTGGTGGGGCACCTTTTTAGGTAAACCCGCATCCACCCAGACAATGGATTTAACTAGCACATATTCAAGACCCTTAGGGTACCCGTGTATCGAAATGTGATAGCTCCGTCCGGTGAACTTCTTAGGTTGGCCAAAATGATCCAGTGGGATTGCCATCTACAGGCCTAAATTGTCATCACACAACAGAGTGAGACGACATCTCAGCAAGTTCAACCCCCTAAAACCTTATTAGGAAGAAAATTATGCCTTAAGGGCTACCTAAGCACAATCAAGTGTCAAAGACTCACCTTGGCCTCAGTTTCTTCTTGCAAGTTAGTTCAAATCATAAATACTGACAATTATATCCTTTAATCAATCAAGTCGAACCATCGATCAATCGACTCAGCCGATTACATGTCATTGAGACCATCACACGATCATTTCGATTATTCATTCTCAACTCTTAGTCACGACTCAACAGACACGACTTAGATTAAGTGGTAATCATGGCCCCACTGGCATAATTTAGATTTGGTGGTAATCACGACCCCACTAGGCAATTTTTTAGATTTAGTGGTAATCACGGCTTCACCTAGCAATTTTCTAAATTTGGTGTAAATCACGGCCCCACCTGGCAATTTTCTAGATTTGGTAGTAATCACGGCCTCACCTGGCAATTTTCTAGATTCGGTGGTAATTGCGGCCCCACCTAGCAATTTTCTAGATTTGTCAGCATTCTCCAATTTTGGGATAAATTCCCATAATCACCAATTTCACTCAATTTTCACAAGCCAGTACTCAATTAAATAAATAGAAAGCACCACTGAAAATAGCACGAAATTCCGGTCACCGGCCATCCTAGTTGAATTTTCGGAAAATAAATAATTATGAAAATAATTATGAAAATTAATTAATAAATGCAATAAATCCAAATTAGGCCCGTAAATGCCTAATTGGAAGCTGAGATGAGCCCAGAAAATTTGCGAACTACTCTAGTTAAATACTAGAGCTTGTCAAGGCTCTAACTATACTAAACTATCCACCTAACATGCATTGACAATTAATTAAATTGCCAATCTAATCTAATCTAACCACCTAATCCATCTTAGCCTAAACTAAACAACCCTAAGCATAATTAACCTGCTAAGCGAGGATTAATGAGTTAAACTCACTTGATTCGTGATCCGATCGGTTCAAATCGATGGGAATGCCCTGGGGAACATTATACTCCAAAATGGGCCTAGCTTTCAGGGTCGGGAAGTGGGCCAAAATGGGCCTAAAGCACCACTGGAAACCCACACTCCTTGCTTCTGTTCTTGGCTGCAAAAGAAGAAAACACAGGTTGCTTCGGCAAGGCAAGGCTAGTGGTGGACCAGCGGAGACTTCAGTGGCTCGGAGGGGCCACTTTGGGTTTTGACGACGGTTGGTGGTGGCTTATCGCAGCCTGAGCTGCTCGGGATGGCTCTTGGGATGTCAGGAAAGGTGAGCCTGGGCAAAGGCATGTGCGGTGAGGCATGATGGCTGGAACGAGTAGACATTGGCACACGAGGATGGCAATGACGACGGGCGGTGTGCAGCGGGAATGACTAGCTTCGACTGGATTCCTCGGTGGCTGCTGGTGCTCAAACGGCAAGGGAGGAGGGATGAGGGGAGTTGGTCGGTTAGCTTGAGGGAGAGAGAGGGATAAGGGAACAAAGGGGGACCACTTGGCCTTGTTTTCTCTCAATTTGTCCCATTGACTAAATCGCAACCATAGCTACCTTCCTTGGCCTCAAGTCAGCCACCATGGCTTCACTTTACAACCTTTGAAATGGCCCAAAAGCCCTAGGCAAGGGTGAGTTACAAATTTCACACATTTCTTCCCTAATTAGACACCAATTCTCTCTTGATTCAACGCAAACCGGCCTTTATAAAATCAACCAACACTTCATTGATATAATTGGTATATTTTCTCACCAATTGATATCACTTGCTTTCCAATTGCGAGATAAAAAACGATCCCTAACTTTTTCTAGACAAAAACTGCCCTACCTCAACTTTTTCCCAAAAAGTCTTGGTTTACAGAAAAATATTTGGAGGCCAAGTCAATGTTCCTAAAATGACTTGTGACATGATAGAACATCCAATTTCTAAAATTAGATTCAAATTCGTGGTTAATTTCAGTCCAGCGCATTTTTAACGTGACCTAGGCTACCAAGTCGATTTATTTTATTGCAAATGATCCGTGGTTGATTTTCTTTAAGCCACAATGAACCTCTTCGACACATTGGCGACTCTCGGTAGTCATGAAAATCTTGAGTTTCAAATACGGACACAGGGTACCAAAATGATAGAAAAATCAAACTAGTGCCGATCGACGAAAATTTTGCAATTTGGTGGGATCACTCACGTTTAACCACGCATCTCAATTGAACTGACCTATCACTGATATCTAATCAATTTTTATATTTGCCATAATGATCTCAACAGATGAGCGCAGTCGAGCAGCCGATTCCTAGTCGAATCCTCAAGCCTATTTGCCTTAAAATCCCCTAATAACTTTTCTAGATAGTCTAGTTATCTCACGAGTGATTAGCTCTAAGAATAGTACTACAGGCATGTCGATAAAATGCCAGATTATTCAATTGAAAGCAGAATTGAAATTCAAGGATGTCATAACTCTTCCTTTCTTAAAAAAAATTTCATCATCCAAATTTAAACCCAATATACTTTAAACAAAAAGGTGGGCGTACAAATGTCTCATTGCCTCCTCAGTCTCCCACGTTACTCCTTCAGTACCGTGGTGTTGTCAGACCACTTTGACCATCGAGATGGTCTTTGTACGCAGTACTTGCTCTTTTCCATCCACAATCTGGACCGGGATTTCAACGTATGACACTCGGTCATCCACGTCCAATTCCTCAAAATTAAGCCCGTGGGTTGGGTCAGGTTCATACTTCCTTAACATCGACACGTGAAAGACATCGTGCACTTGCCAATCTTGGCGGCAATGCAAGACGATATGCCAAGGTCCTAATTCTTTCAAGAATCTAAAACGGACCTACTGTGGCACCCCTCGACGGCCCCCGATCTGATTTGGGTCGCCACAGTTTACTTGCCATTTACTTTCCTAATAACATGTCACTCTGATACCATTTCACCTGCAGTGGGTCCATACAACATAGGGGGTTTACACTTTTTTTTTTGGTAGGTCCCTTGCGCAATTCACATACGGAAGCACATCTAACAAACTCCCTTCCCTACATTCAGAAAACGATGCACACCTACTAAACATTTATAAGTAAAAGCCGAACACGTTTATTTACATAAAGCTAATGGACATCTTTAGTCCGTACATCAAAATGCCATAGTTTTCTATACTAGGCTACACTTCAAAAGATGACCGACATCTCCTCCCACAATCGTATGCTTAAGGTCCATCAACCAGTGTCGGCGTCCAAAGGTTCCCTCCTTTTGCTATCTTTCTCCTCGCAGTCATATCCAACCGCTTAAACCATCTACTAATCTGAAATGTTATTCCCCAAAAGGGGTGAGTACAACCACTCAGCAGGTAAAGGAATCCAATAACAACTCGATGCATCATACAAATCATACATGCATTGCAGGCGTAACTTACCTTGCAGCCATGCGTAATACTATCATGCATCATCATGCCTTATCATCATGCATATCATATCATCATATGTCATCATCATAATCATCATCATGGCATCATTATATCATACATGTCATCCTTATCATGACATCATCACATCACATATTATCATCATCATCATGCATATCATCATGCATATCATACCATGGGTGATCATCATATCACATTACATATCATCATCATCATCATGCATATCATCATGCATATCATACCATGGGTGATCATCATATCACATCACATATCATCACCATCATCATGCATATCATCATGCATATCATACCATGGGTGATCATCATATCATATCACATATCATCACCATCATCATGCATATCATCATGCATATCATACCATATCATGCCATGAGTTAATTTTCATCTTTATCTTTAAATTTGATCACCACATCACCCTTCCTCGATTCATCAATTTCATCCCATATTTTACACTCGCATCCCATGCGAGAAAAACCTCCGGGCATGTATCCAAGATACAACCGGGCATCTGGCCCCCCACATTCCGGGCATCTCGCATCCCAACTAGCATCACGAGAAACCTCCGGGCATGTATCCAAGATACAACCGGACATCTGGCCTTTACCCTTCTAGCCAGGCATCTCGCACCCAAATCCTGGCATCGCGAGGCATTCCCTTCGGGCAAAGACCTCTGACAGGGCTTCCGGAATTATGTACCGACATACCACCAGGCCTCCCCTGGAATTACGTACCGTATACCACCGGGCATCCCGAAACTCCCGGGGAATCTTCGGAATTACGCCACTAGGCCACCGAGCATCATCATCCACCACAACCACTTCCTCATTTACCATCATCCACATATGCCATTTCTTTATCTCAATTTAACATGGCAATTGGCATGGTATCAAACAAATCACACTTGACATGGAATTCACACTTGCATCTCAATTCATATGTCATACACATGCCAAAACTTTATCCCATACACATCTCAATTCGATACATGTACAATGACCATGTCATACGCATACCAAGACTTTATCACATATGCATCTCAATCCAATACATGTGCAAAGACCTCATCACACATGTGCCACACAAATAGAATTGAATCCATGGCCAAAATAAAAATCCATTTTATTTCATTATTATTATTTTATTATTTTATTATTTTATTATTATATTTATTTATTTTCATAAATAAATATTAAATTTAATATCTATGATATTCCCAAAATCATAATATTCAAACAATCACTAAACAAATCAATAGGATCGCAATTTCATACGAAATTCATGGCCAAATTGAATTTCTCATAACTTCACAATTTCCACAAAATAGCACATGATATTCGGATAATGACCAGAATTGCACAGTTTCCAAATAAATTCGATTAAAATACTCATATGGCCTTCAAAAATTACGAAATTTTACAGGGTAATAGCCAAGACATTTTCACACAACTTTCGTGAATAACACCAAGCCAAATTATTTTTATATTAATTTATACAACCCCACGAAACCTCTGGGACCACTACCGCGTCGTCCAGAATACACTTCTCCGAAATTTTTAGATTTCACCCATCTATTCTCTTTCGTTTCCTCTGAAATTTGAGTATGTTATGTACCAAGGTGTCCTTTACAAGTTTCATGCAGAGATGTAGGTCAAATAACCAAAGTATGGTCACCATATAAGTCCATGAAGTCTCGGGTGTCTCGGAACACATCACCAGAATCATCGTCCCCAAGATCTAGCCGATTTACTATGCTATACTTGTTCATTTCTCTTCAAATTTTATTATGTTGTAGTTTAAGGTGTTACCTACAACTTTCATGAATACATCGAAGTCAGATCTTCAACAAAAATCAATATGCAATCAAGAATCCAGCAAGAAGTCAGTGAAAACTTCACAGATCTAGGGTCTCCGAAAAATATAACTTTAACCCCTCATATCTCCATAATTTTCTACGAAATTTCAGTATGTTATATTAAAATACATTAGCTACAACTTTCATGAAGATATCACAGCCAAAATCGAACTCTAAACATGCATGCAAGTTCTCACAACATTCTGACTCAAACAGTTCATACAAAAATATTCCAGATCTAGCATCTCCGTAGGATAAGGTTTTCACCCCTCAAACCTCCATTATTTTCCACGAAATTTCAGTATGTTATAGTTCATGATGTTATCTACAACTTTCATGAATAAATCGAAGCCAAAATCGGACTCTAAAGACACATGAAAGCTCAAACAAGTTTCTGACTCCAAACTGTTCATGCGAAAACATTGGTGCAAGAGTAGAAAGTGGATTCCCAACTTGCCTCTAGACCTCACGAACAGCACGAGCGGACGGCACACGGCGGCGAACGGGCTCCTTTCTCTCCCTCTCGGCTTCCTCTCTCTCTCGCACGATTCTCTCCCTCTCTCCCTCACTTGGCCGAATGGCTAACCAGCCATTCTCTTTCCTCTTCTTCCCTTTTATATTGCATGCACTCTAGGTTTGCATGAGGGACAAGTGTAATTGTGGAGGAAGACAAGTGTCCACCATGCTTCACCTCATCCATGCCACTTGATCTATTGCATGCATCATGGGCCTTGGAGTTGGGCTTGGGCCTCCCCTCCTTGGGCCGGCGACTACTCCTCTTCTTGGGCCACTATTGGGCCGGCCAACTTGGCCCATTAAAGGCTTAGGCCAAATGGGTCTAAGGCCCATTCTAAAAATTGACATTTTCCTCTCTTTTTTTTTTCTTTTATAAATATTTTAAACTTTAAATTTTCCACATGGCCAAAGTCTTTTGACATTTCATTTATTGAAATTTAATTTATAAAGTGCATGGCCAAGCATAGATTATTAATTTATCCTATAGTCCTAAATTCAAAATTCATAAACACAAGCACAATAACACCTAGCCTTAAGAAAACTAATGGCTAACACATAGACCATAGGTAATTTCATTACCTAATTATAGGCTTTAATTTCTCTAGAGGATGACTTGAATTTTGGGATGCCACACCTACGTACCTCGGGCTTAGTTTTCCTTTCTTGCCAAAACACGAAGTTCCCCTCATTGGCGACACCTTTGGAAAAATGTGATCACCAACTTGGAATTCCAAAAGCCTTCAACGCTTATCTGCGTAGCTTTTTTGACGACTCTGAGCGGTCTTTAATATGCTTTTGATAACTGTCATGATGTCCATTGATTGCTGAACCAACTCTGGGCTTGTCATCTTTCTTTCCCCGATTTCATCCCAACACATTGGTGTTCTGCATGCTCTGCCATACAACGCTTCAAAAGGAGCCATCTAGATACTCTACTGATAACTATTTTTGTAGGCAAACTCGATGAAATGAGGTTGTTCCTCCCAACTTCCTTTAAAGTCTAGTACACATGCTTGAAGCATATCTTCGAGGGTCTGAATTGTCCTCTCAGACTAACCATCCATCTGAGGATGATATGCTGTACTATACTGGAGCTTTGTACCTAGAGCACTCTGTAAGCTCTTCCAAAAAGCGGTGGTGAATCTCAGGCCTCGGTCTAAAGTTATTGTAACCGGCACTCCAAGTCAAGATCTTTTCGCACTGTAATCAAGTGAGCCGACTTTGTCAACTTGTCCCTTATTACCCAAATAGAATCATTACCTCTCTGACTCTTTGGTAATCCGGTCACAATATCCATCATGATATGCTGCCACTTACACTTTGGGATTTCAAGAGGTTGCAGAAGTCCTCCCGACTTGCAATGCTGAGCTCTAACCTGCTAACACGTCAAACACCCAGCGACATGCTTGGCGATGTTTGCCTTCATACCAAACCACCAATAGTGTTGACGCAGATTCTGATACATCTTAGTACTCTCGGGATGAATGCTGTAACTGCTACAATGAGCTTCTAATAAAATATCTTATCTAAGCTTTGCATCGTTAGGTACAACCAATCGTTCTCGGAACTTTGGTGTTTTATCATCAGAAACCTGAAAATCAACTTTCTTCTCTTCGATATCTTCTCGCGAAATTTTCTGAACATCTGGGTCTATCGGCTGAACTAGTTTTATCCTAATTTGTACCTCGGGCTCAATTATGAGGGTAGCCATAAGATGAGAAATGTGGCCTACCTCAAATTTGAAAACTGAGTCATGAGCTCTCTTGAGTAGATTCCACTCCTTTACAATCATAGTCCTTCAGCAATTCCATCCATTGGCACTGTCTCATATTCAACTTCTTTTTAGAGAATAAGCACTTGAGATTCTGATGATTCGTGAAGATCTGAAATCTTTCTCCACACAAGTAGTGTCTCCAAATCTTCAACGCAAAATTCATTGCTGCGAGTTCTAAGTCATGCAACGGGTAGTTTAGTTCATGAGGTCTCAACTGGCGGGAGACATATGCAGCAACCTTACCATATTGCATCAACACGCAACCCAATCCTCTAAACGACGCATCACTAGTTAGCTTTTGCTTAAGCTCTTGGAAAATACAATTGCATTTATCTGTCCATACGAACTTTCGTCTTTCTTTAGGAGTCTCGTCAAAGGCGATGCCAAAGTTGAAAATCCCTTAATAAACCTTTCGTATTAGCTTGCCAAACCCAAAAAATTTCGAATCTCTGTCGTTGTTGTTGGTCTCCACCAGTTAATCACTGCTTCTATCTTGCTCGGGTCCACGGAGATTCCTTCGCCTAAAATCACATGACCTAAAAATGCAACACGAGTCAACCAAAACTCGCATTTGCTAAACTTAACATGTAGCTGATGAATCCTTGAGTTCGGAGTACTAATCTTAAGTGACTCTCGTGCTCCTCAGCACTTCTCGAATACACCAGGATATCATCGATGAACATGATCATGAACTGATCCAGATATTCCTTGAATACGTGGTTCATCAAATCTATGACAGCTTCTGGAGCATTTGTTAACCTGAATGGCATCATAGTGAACTTGAAATAACCATACCGAGTGTGAAATGCTGACTTTGGAATGTCATCTTTCCTTATCCTTAGCTGATGATATCTTGTCCTTAAGTTGATTTTTGAAAATATCGACACTCCTTGTAACTAATCAAACAAGTCATCCATCCTGCTCCCCAAGGTGATGCATTGGGACGTATGAATCTTTATCCAATAACTCCTGCATCTGCACCTTCAATTCATTTAACTCTAATAGTGCCATATGGTAAGGAGCCTTAGAGATTTGCTTTGTCTCGGGTGCTAACTCAATCACGAACTCAATCTCTCTCTGGCGGCAATCCTGGCAACTCTTTTGGGAATACATCTGTAAATTCTTGCACAACTGAAATATCTTCAATCTTTAGCTCCTCAACTGTCGTATCCATGACAGTTGCCAGGTAACCTTGACAACCCTGGTCTAAAAAACGGGTTACCTCTTGTGACGAGATTAGGGAAATCGAGGGTCTTCCTCGGTTCCCTACAAACTCAAAGCTCTCACCCTTTAATGGGTAAAACTAAATCGACTTGCGATAACAATCCATTTTAGCTTGTTGCTTGGTGAGCCATTCCATGCTAATTATCAAATCAAAGTCATACATGACTAGGACTAATAGATCTATTTCGCCCCCTCTCACTCACCAATTGCTAACTTGTGACCAAAACAACCCAAAGCGGACAACACCTTATCCTTCAACGGTGTAGATATGCTAGCAACAAATTCTAGCAATTCAGGATTTAATCCTATCATCTTAACAAATTGCTCAGCAATAAAGGAATGAGTTGCTCCTGAATCGAATAAAGCAAAAGCGAGATGGTTGTTCAGCGAAACTGTACCTGTGATCACGTCAGGCGCAGCCTCTGCCTAACCTTGAGTGATGGCATACACCGTGCCTTGAATTGGGGGTTTGAGCTATCCTCCTTGCGATGCATTCTAAGGTGCATACCCTATAATTTGTCCCAACAGTGGAGGCGACAGCAACTGCGGTTGTCCTCTTATCCTTCTTGGACAATTCCTGGCTATGTGACCCAGTTGGCCACACTCAAAACAAGTGCCCGGCCTAGATTGGCATGGGGCAGATCCGTGTTGCCCTCTACATAAGCGACATACGCTATATTGGTTAGGCCTAAACTTGCCAACTCCACCTTTTCTACTTGGTAGGATATGAAATCTTCCTCCAACAATTGGCCTCTTCTCATGTCGGATTGCATCTCTATTTGCATTAAATCTCAACCTAGACGTGGCGGCTCTCTCATTCTGATCTCTCTCGTTCATCTAGGCTCTCTCGCATAGGTCATTGTAACTTCTCAAATTCAGCAAAATCAATATACTCCTCAACTCCGACCTGAATTCGTCCCTGAATCTTCTCACTCAGTTTGCTGGATTCTCAATTGGCTCGGTAGCATATTGCGATAGTTCAACGAATGTGACATCCCAAATTTCATTGACCTTCATTAGTGTTAATTAGATCATTAGGAACTCAGATTAATTAGATTGGGCCGAATGAACCTGATGGATTGTGAGGAATGTGTGGGCTTGAGAAGTGAGTGGACCACACGAATTGGACTTAAGAAATCGAATGAGTGATTATGGGCTTGGACTTGGCTTGAAGCGGGCCAAGGTTCGAAATTATTAGATTTGTAGATTTAGTTTAGTGGGCTGGATTGTTATAGATTGAGCCCGTTGGGCCGGGAATGAATATTTAGGCCCGAATGATTTTATTTTATAGATTATAGTTATGATAACTTGATTAATGTTTATAATTCTAATATCAATTTCTAACTTTAGCATTTTGTGATGAATTCCTTATAAACCAACATTGACTAGTCGATATGTTATGTCATTCAATATGTTATATATATGTTATGACTTTGTATAATTGGGATTAAGTAGAAACAAAAGGCAATTAGATGAAAATATTAGAAGCTAACGAACTAACTAATGATATTGATTAACTGTTAATTAGTGATGATTGATAATAGATGGCGAAATTCTTCATGCATGAAAGCCACGACACCAAAATCTCTCTCGTTTCTCCATGCATGTGACACCCACGGTTTTCTCTTCTCTAGAAATTGAAACCATCAACTCCAAGGAAGCATAATCATTAGAAGATCTCATCATTACACTAGCCTAGGGATTAGTTTGTAGACCTATTTCCCCTTAAGCTTCGTACACTCTCTCTCTCTCTCCATATAAAACTGAACAACCCATCTTCTTGTTCATCTTTTCTCTCAGCTGAGCAGCGAAAAAAAAAAACCAGAAGCAAACCAGCAACCTTCTTCTTCTTGCATGCTGATTTTGAGTGTTGATCTTGAAGCATCTCTGTGTTGTTTAGTAGCTGAAGCAAGGTAAGGAAAGATCTAACTCTAAATTGAAAGTTATCCATTGTTTCATCAAGGGAGCTTGAGGATCTAACCAAACAGTGATGGATACAGTTTGTAGTTGCTGTTTTGTGATTGATCTAAGCTGAGTAAGTGTTAGATTAGAGTTAGAAGCCATTGCATATTGGTTTTGAGGACTGCATGTTTCGAAATCCTTGTGTGAGTATGCTGTTTTGTTGAGCGAAGTGATGAAATGGATGCCGAGTGGATGGATATGGTGTATGCTGTGATGAGTGAACTCACGGATGCATTTATACTTCAAGCCGAGCTGTGGAACTGATCATTTGTTAGAGAAAGATATTCTGAAGTTGCTTTGAGTTGCTGTGAGTAAGCATTGGAGTATTGTAGAAGAGATTTGTGGATAGACAAGTTGTTTCGTTGAGTTAGAAGTGAGAAAATTTGTGTATCTATTCTGTTCTAAGTGAAAACAGTTATGGAGTCTTCTGTTTGTGCTTAATTTTCTTTATGTATGTTAATAGAAATAAGAAAGAAACAATTCTACATGATAGAACATCTATAAGATCAAGTTATACACGTAGCTATAACCATATGACTATAAAAACATAGAGACAGAAGTGTACTGAGTAAAACCAGTAAACTGTTCTTGTGAGAAACGGTTTGACCTTTACTGATTATACGAATTTTCTGTATTTACCTAGTTAGATTTGGACTTCGAATCCTTAATTAAAATTGTAGAACACATCTTAAGGAATTACGTGTCAAAATTTTAGATTAAATAGATAAGATTTTTTTAGTGAAAAAATTTTCTTTGTAAATACGAAATCTGGACGTCGGTACAGGGTACTAGTAAAGCTTATGGCGATTGTTACTCTTAATACAGTAAAAATCAGACTTAAGTTTCTTCACAGGAATTGTTAGCCTATATCTTAAATATAACATACTAAAATTTGGTAATATTTCGACAAGAATTAATATACCTTCTGTGTATTTAGTTAAACTGTCTAGACCCGAGAACATATATTAGATGAAGTGTCTTTTATATTAGGTCTTCGTGATGTACATAGAGCCTAATGAACCTCATAATAGATGTTAGTCATATAAGAGTAAGTCTCATATATCATTTGAGATATAAGTGCATATAGAATCATGTGTGTGCAATGAGTGCGGTGCATAGTGCTTGATTATGGGATAAATATCTGTTCGCCATGGAATGGGACATGACGTAATGGGTTTAGCCTTATAATCTGGACACACACGTGTGCTAGGTTCATGAGAGTTAGATAGATACTTTAGAGTCTTTTTCTTTTGCATACGATAATTGCATTAATCAAAGGTGTGGTGGTGTGAACGTGTGCTTAAGATGAATGAACCCATCGGTACCGAGATACCGGTGATGCCCCCGGAAGTATGGGATGCCCTTGTGTGTGATCAAGGATGCCTTGGTAGAGAGGAACTGAGATGCCTCGGAGTGAGATGCCCTTGTGTGTGATCAAGGATGCCTCGGTTGTGTGATACTGAGATGCCTCGGAGTGAGATGCCCTTGTGTGTGATCAAGGAGGACCTCAGTTGTGTGATGCCGGGATGCCTCGGAGTGAGATGCCCACAATTAGAGGTATTGTGGAAGTCCGGATAACGTACTTTCCGGAAGTGACTCGATCAGGCCGGTAGAGTCCCGGTTGTGACTGATTCGAGGGTGGATTTTATGCACACTAAATATAATTATTTGGCGAGTGAGTTCATCTATTATTGTTGCATTATATTTTGATGTGAGATTGAGTTTGTGAAGGGTAAGTATAGAAATGGATACATATAAGGTGATTTCTTACATGATGCATTAGTATTGTTTATGCTTGTGTTATACTCTCTTAGTATCCTAAATTGTTTGCTGATTCACTTGTAACTTTGATGGCTATGGATTGTTTAAGTTAGAGTTTTATCATTCTTTACTGGGCAAGGTTGTTTGCTCATACCTTACATTTTCAGATTGATAGCATGGATGTACTGCCGGTAGCTCGATACGGGGCGGTAGTGCATCTTGATGTTTCTCTTCATGATGAGTATGATCCCGACATTGACATGACCCTCTCCAAGTATGAGGCCACCTTATGGTTGGATGACGGTAGAGTTGAGTTATTACCAATGACGTTCGTTGCATGGTTTGTCAACCATGAAGGAGAGATGTTCGGACCTTTACCCTTTGGAGCAGGAGGACCTGGAGCGGGGATGGACGGCGCCTAGACGCCTTGGATTGTGTAGAAGTTGACTAACTTTTGTTTTTTGTGAGACGTGGGCTTGTGTGGGAACTCATGGAGTAGATACCCTCACCCATATCCCTAGCTTGTGTCACGCCTTACTTTTGTTTTGTATATGATGTAAATATATAGTCGAAGAACATGGAATGAGTCCAAGTCGATAATTTTGTATGCCCCGATGATGATAAAATGAAAGGAAGCCTTTTATGATCTTGTCTGTGTGCATTGCAGGATAACCTTATAATATAAACTTGAGATTTAAAAATAATCCATGTTATACATGCTAACCTTCAATGGTAAACACTATGGATTATCTAAAGGAGATTACAAGCTAGACAAGAAGATAATAATAATTATAATTCCGCTTGCGCTTAGTACGTGACGCTTTGGGACGTCATAGCGAAGGTGCTGAAACTCTGTCATTTTCATCTCTCCTACAGTCTCTAAAAAGTATTTACCATCGAAAGCCTCAAGGAAGCCGTTCCACTCTGGGACGACACCTTCTGGGAATACTGCTCCTTAAGTAGTTCTCCACCAAGTATTTGCAACTCCCTTCAATTGGTAAGTTGCAAGGACTACTTTTTCAGTCTCACTGCACATCAATAGTGCAAAAGCCTTATCAAGTCCTTGTATCAACGAAGCAGCAGATTTGGGGTCTCCTGCCCCGGTGATCTTAGGTGGATTTAACTTCAAGAATTGTTCCACCAACTTGTGAATTGGTCTCTTAGCGACTACGATTCTTGGCGGAACTTCAGTGGGTAAGGTAGTAGGTGCAACAACGGGGGCAGCTTCAGCAGCGGTGGCAACGGCAACAGTAGCATTTGTTGCAACAATGTCGGCTTGATTGTGGGCCTGCTACCCAATCAAGTGTCTCATGGCTTCAAACAACTGCATGATCCCTTCGATTCTGGGATCACCAAGGGTTGCCACCCCAACACCAATGGGAGGTGGTGCTACTACATTAGCGTTAGCCTATGCTGGCGCCCTACCCTTGCCTCCTTGGGTACTGACCCTAGTTGGCGTCCTACCCCGAGTTGAAGGTCTGACAATCCTCTTACTCGGAGTCCTCTACTCTTGATCGCTCATGGTTTAGTCTTTCTATTGAAACATGTCTTCCAAATCCACATTGGATTAGAAGTTGATCAATCCACGTAACAAGCAATTTTACCAATCAACTACCATAAACATGCACCGGTCACGAATTTAAAGGCCAATTCTACTTACTATCCCATACCCTTCGCACCTTATCACTCCAATTTCTAACGACCAGGCTCTGATACCACTAAATGGGGATGTCATGTCCCGATCCTCCAAGCTCGTGTCCATCCCTGCTTGGTCAATATAATAGCGATGTCCCATGATGCATCACTGACCCATTCTTTTTAATATACGCATGCGGAAGTAGATATAAATCCCAGACAATAAAATAATGGAATAGGAAAGATAGGCCAAATTTTTCAAACCTGATAACAACCATACTTATATATATAACACAACTAGTCATATCTAATACAAGCCAAGCCAAACTTTGTATACCCAAATACATAAGTTTCACAAAAAGGGCTGGAGGTTCTAAACCAATACGAGTCACTTATCCTTGCTCTCTTCGATCTCTCCTTCTTCTAGACTCTAGTTGGAGGCTACTACTGAGTACACGGGAGAGTTTGGATCATCCAACTTGGGGTCCTCCATGTCCACCACTGCACCATCCTTAGGGTTTGTTGTACCCTTTCCAAAAGCAACCTCTATCACGTACAGAGGTATATCAGATTCTGGTACATGATCCTTCCTTTGGCCATTATGATAATGGCGATACCATGATTGGTACTGGGTGGGCACCTTTTAAGTAAACCCGCATCCACCTAGGCTATGGATTTCTCCAGTACATATTCAAGACCCTCAAGGTGCCCGTGTATCAGAATGTGATAGCTCTGTTCGGTGAACTTTTTAGGTTGGCCAAAATGATTCGTTGGGACTGCCATCTACTGGCCTAAAATGTTATACGATGTCGCAGCAAGTTCAACCCCTTAAAATCTGATTAGGAAGAAAATTATGCCCTAAGGGCTTCCTAAGCACAATCAGGCGTCAGAGGACTTACCTTGGCCTTAGTTTCTTCCTGCAAGTCAGTTTGAATCATAAATATTGACAATTATATCCTCTAATCAATCAGGTCGAACCATTGATCAATCGACTCGGTCGATTACATGTCATTGAGACAATCACACGGTCATTTCGATTATTCATTCTCAACTCTTAGTCAGGACCCAACAGGCACGACCTAGATTAAGTAGTAATCACGATCCCTTCGGGCAATTTTCTAGATTTAGTGGTAATCATGGCCCCACTTGGCAATTTTCTAGATTTGGTAGTAATCACAGCCCCACCTGGCAATTTTCTAGATTTGGTGATAATGACGGCCCCACATGGCATTTTCAAGATTTGTCGACATTCTACAATTTGGGATAAATCTCCATAATCACCAATTTCACTCAATTTTCACAAACTGGAGCTCAATTAAATAAACAGAAAGCATTAATGAAATCAGCACAAAATTCCGGTCATCGGCCATCCCGGTTGAATTTCCGAAAAATAAATAAATAATTCAATAATTACGAAAAATTAAATAATAAATGCAATAAATCCAACTTAGGCCCATAAATGCCTAATTGGAAGCGAAGATGAGTCTAGAAAATTTTCGAACTACTCTAGTTAAATACTAGAGCTTCTCTAGGCTCTAACTATACTAAACAATCCACCTAACATGCGTTGACAATTTATTAAATCACTCATCTAATCTAATCTAATCTAACCACCAAATCCATCTTAGCCTAAACTAAACAACCCCTAAGCATAATTAACCTACTAAGTGAGGATTAGTTAGTTAAACTTACTTGATTCTGGATCCAATCGGTTCAAATCGACGGGAACGCCGTGGGGGACAATCTACTCCAAAGCGAGCCTAGCTTACGGGGCCGGGAAGCATGCCAATATAGGCCTAAAGCACTGCCTTGCTTCTGTTCTTGGCTGTAAAAGAAGAAAACACAAGTTGGTTTGGCAAGGCAAGGGCAGTAGTGGACTGAGCGGTTTAGAAGGGTGACTTTGGGCTTCGACGGTGGTTGGTGGTGGCTCACGATGGCCTGAGCTGCTAGGGACGGCTCCTGGGACGATGGAATAGGCGAGCCTCGGTGGAGGCATGTGCGATGAGGTGTGACGGCTAGAACGGGCAGGTTGTGGCATACGAGGATGGCAATGGCGACGAGTGGCTTGCAGCGTGTGATGGGAACGGCTGGCTTCGATTGGCTTCCTCAGTGGCTGCTAGTGCTCGAATAGCAAGGGAGGAGGGATGAGGGGAGTTGGCCAACTAGCTTGAGGGAGAGAGAGGGATAAGGGAACAAAGGGGGACTACTTGGCCTTATTTTCTCTCAATTTGTCCCCTTGACTAAATCGCAACCACAGCTACCTTCCTTGGCCTCAATTTAGCCACCAAGGCTTCATTTAACAACCTTTGAAATGGTCCAAAAGCCCTAGGCAAGGGGGAGTTACGAATTTCACACATTTCTTCCTCAATTGGACACAAATTCTCTCTTGATTCAACACAAACCAGCGTCTATAAAATCAACCAATACCTCATTGATCCAATTGGTATTTTTCCTTACCAATTGATCCCACTTGCTTCCTAATTGCAAGATCGAAAATAGTTCCTGACTTTTTCTAGACAAAAACGGCCCTACCTCGACTTTTTCCCAAAAAGTCTCGATTTGCAGAAATTCGAAGGCTGAGTCGACGTTCTTAAAATGACTTGTGACATGACAGACTTTCCAATTTCTGAAATCGGATTCAAATTCACAATTAATTTCAGTCCGAAATGTTTTTAGCATAACCTAGGTTATTGGGTAGCTTTCAGAACTTCTTAGTGCAAATGACCTGTGATCGGTTTTCTTCGAGCCACAAGGACCCTCTTTGATACATTGGCGACTCTTGATGGTCATGAAAATCTTGAGATTTCAAATACGGACATAGGGTACCAAAACGATAGAAAAATCAAACTAGTGTCAATCGATAAAAAATTTGCAATTTAGTGGGATCACCCACGTTTAACCACTCATCTCAATCGAACTGATTTATCTTTGATCTCTAATTGATTTACTTCTATGCCGTAATGATCTCGGCAGATGAGCACGGTCGAGCAACCAATTCCTGGTCAAATCCTCAAGTCTATTTGCTTTAAAATCTCTTAGTAACTTTCCTAGATAGTCTAATTATCTCATGAGTAATTAGGTCTGAGAATAGCACTATAGGCGCGTCGATGAAATGCCCGATCATTCAATTGAAAGTAGAATTGAAATTCTAGGATGTCATATCATGATCTTGAGGTGTCAAGTAATCTATCCAATGGGTTTGTTTTGCAAAAACTGAAGCCAAAATAAAAAAGTTGTGCCAAAATACTCAATTAGGGGTCAAAATGTGATTTTATGAAATTCAAGGATCAATCTATAATATTTCGAGAAATTGAAGGATAGAACTGAAATAGATATTGAGAGGATCCCAAAACTAGCCGCTGAAGGTTAGGAATAAGCTAGTAAGGGGCTGAATCGGCAATTTCCGCCGACGTCTAATTAGACTAGTTATACCAATTCGATCCGTTAGGCTGATTTTGACCAGTTCTTGACCATTTTTGTCTAGTTCTAGCAATTTCATCCCACTTGGGACCCTTGTGGGTTCCAAATTTATGCAATTTGGTCCCTAAATGACCAAATTGAAAAGAAATTTTGTCATATTTAAGAAGAAATTAACCAATTAAGATACAACTAAGCTAATCAAACCTTATGAATGAGATCTAAGAGTCTTTTATTGATCTAATTGAATGATTATCATGAAAGACAATAGGTGAAAAGTATGGATGCTTTGAATTAGGCCTAAAGGGCTAAAATAGTCAAATTTGCATTTCAATGGGCAAAATGAAAAATTAACTAAAATTGAATTCAATTAATGTCACAATTGCCCTATGTAATGACTACCCATGTGTAAGATCACTTATTGCATCTAAATTGATCTTGAATTGAAGTGCTCAAGCTTATGTAAAAAATGAATCTAAGCATAATATCAAGATTGGATCTAGATTTATGAAATTAAACCATAACCACGAATGGATCAATTTGAATTTTTTCGATTGAAGTTTAATTGTTTGACTTCTTTATGCTCGGGAGAGTAAAATTCTTCAAATTGAGAATTTTTAATGTGAATTTTTGTGGCACCCCTCGACGGCCCCCGATTCGATTAGGGTCGCCACAGTTCGCTTACTATTCACATTTCCTAATAACATGTCACTCTGATACCATTTCAATTGCAGCGGGTCCATACAACATAGGGGGTTTACACTGTTTTTTTTTTTTTTTATAGCTCCCTTGCGCAATTCATATACGGAAGCACATCCAACAAGCTCCCTTCCCTATATTCAGAAAACGATACACACCTACTAAACATCTTATATAAGTTAAAGCCGTACACTTTTATTTACATAAAGCAGATGGACATCTTTAGTCGGTACATCGAAATGCCATAGTTTCCTATACATGGATATACTTCAAAAGATGACCGACATCTCCTCCAACAGTCGTACACTTAAAGTCCATCGATCAGTGTCGGCGTCTATAAGTTCCCTCCTTTGCTATCCTTCTCCTCGCGGTCATATCCAACCGCTCAATCCATCTACTAATCTGAAATGTTGGTCCCTAAAAGGGGTGAGTACAACCATTCAGCAGGTAAAGGAATCCAATAACCACTCAATGCATCATACTAGTCATACATGCATTTCCGGCAATACTTACCTTGGAGCCATGCGCATACTATCACCAGGCAAAGACCTCCGACAGGGCTTCCGGCATTTACACTCCCTGGTCGGGCATCCCGCACCCCAATCCTTGCATCGCGAGGCATTCCTCTTGGGCAAAGACCTCCAACAAGGCTTCCGGAATTACGTACCGACATACCACCAGGATCCCCCCTCCTCTGGAATTACGTACCGTATACCACCAGGCATCTCGAAACTCCCGAGGACCCTCCGAAACTACGCCACTAGGCCACCGGACATCATCATCCACCACAACAACCTCCTCATTTAACATTATTCATATTTACCAATTTCGGTCTTAATTTAGCATGGCATATGATGTATTGGCAAATCAACAATCATGTTCAGCATTTGAATTCCCACATGCATCTCAATTCATTGTCATGCATACATCAAGACCTCATCATTCATACTACATGGTACAATTATTTATGGAATAAAATTTAATGGAATTACGCCAAATAAAATAATCCATTTTTCATGCCTTTTTCATTTATTTAAATTTCAGCTTGTGCCATTTTCAAAAATATTAATTTAATATCTATATAATTCTCAAAAATCATAAAAATTAAGGCAAGTGATAATCAAGACAATAGGATAATGATTTCATGCAAAATACATGGCCAAATAGAATTTCACAAAATTTCATAATTCACACAAAACAGCATATAATTTTCGGATGAAATCAGAATGCACAGTTTCCGAAGAAATTCGATTAAATATCCATATGACCTCCAAAAATTACGAAATTTTACCGTGTTATAGCCAAGACATTAAAGTACATTTTTCATGAAGACTTCCAAATCATATTCTTTTTAGATTATTTTCTACAGTCTCACGAAGCTTCTGGACCCAACACCGAAACGTTCAGTACATGCTTCTCCGAAATACTGAGTTGTCACATACCTATTCTTCTTCATTTCCTCAGAAATTTGGATATGTTCTACATCAAGATGTTCTCTACGAGTTTCATGAAGAGATCCAAGTCAAATATCCAGAGTATAGTCGTCATTTAGGTCCATGAAGTCTCGGGTGTCCTGTAATACATCTCCAGAATTACTGTCTTCAAGATCTAGTCGATTTACTAGGTTATACTTGTTCATTACACTTCAAATTTGATTATGTTGTAGTTTAATATGTCCCCTACAACTTTAATGAAGAAATAGAAGAGATATTCTTAGCACAACTCAACATGCAACCACAAATCCATCAAAAGGTCAATGAAATCTTTCCAGATCTGAGGTCTCCGTAGGATGAGAGTTTAAACCCTTAAATATCCATCCTTTTCCACCAAATTTTAGTATTTTGTAGTTTAAGATGTTACCTACAACTTTCATGAAGAGATCAAATCCTAAATCGAACTCTAAATATGCATGCAAGCTCTCACAAGATTCTGTTTCAGGCGGATCTCACGAAATCAGCATGCAAAGTCAAGAACAGCCACATTCTAGCTCCGATTTTTGCCTTCCCTATGATCCGAAACTGTCACGCCCCGATCCTCGGGCACGCACACATCCTTCTACCTTGGTCGATTTTATAATGCGATATCCCAGGACAACGTATCGCCGACCCTTTTATTTTATTAGCACATGCGGAAGCAATTAAAATCCCCAGACAATAAAACGATGGGATAGAAAAGCAGGGCCATATTTTTCATATTGAAATTTATAACCACACTTTTATACAAACCACAAACCCTTTCATTACTACTCACATCAAAACGGAGATCTCAAAAGAAGACAGAAACTTAGATGAACTAGGCCGTACTCAAGGCCCCTCTCATAATTGTCTTCTTCTTCCAAAAATCCTTTTCTTCAGATCTCGCCTCCGAGTTCTCCTTCTCGGATTCCTCCTCCTTAGCTCTTCTGCGGGGTCCTGAAATGGTTTCCCCAAACTGGGATGAGACTACGTCTCAGCGAGTTCTACCCCACTAAGCCCGATTAGATAAACTATTATACTAAAGGCTGCCTAAACACGCACAGGGCAGAGGACTTACCTTGGCCTCAGATCTCACTTGCAAGTCAGTACAATTCATAATAGGCACCCAAGCAATCATATGACCGATCGAAGCATCGATCAAATCGACCTAGTCGATTACATGCCAAACAAATCAATCCCCACTGTGGGATATTTAAAAACTAGGCCACGTGTATTCTCCAGGATGACCTTCCCAGTCTCCGAGTCACGTGCCTTGAACCTTGGGCCCACGTGCATTCTCTCAGGCGACCTTTTCGCCAAAGTGATGCATCAAGTCACCGAGACCACGTGCCCTTTTAGATGCCCGGGCCCGCGTGCATTCTCTTAGGTGCATCTC
Source organism: Eucalyptus camaldulensis (assembly GCA_019915185.1). Taxonomy (NCBI): domain Eukaryota; kingdom Viridiplantae; phylum Streptophyta; class Magnoliopsida; order Myrtales; family Myrtaceae; genus Eucalyptus; species Eucalyptus camaldulensis. The sequence continues at coordinate 31,469,144 of JAHSVA010000008.1, forward strand.
ACCAAAGCGATGCATCAATTCGCCGAGACCACGTGCCCTTTTAGATGCCATTTCCTGTCACCGAGCCACGTGCATTCTCCAGGACGACATACCGAGTCTCCGAGCCACGTGCATTCTCTCAGGCGACCTTTTGGCCAAGGTGACATATTCAACCACTGAACTCACGTGCATTTTCCCAGGTGACACTCCAATTCACCGAGTCACGTGTCCTCTTTGCAGTGGTTACCAATTCACTTTCAATATCGACAACCAATGCCCAACGATTTCTCAATCAAATAATTAAATCAACTCCACAAAGCATTATAAATACTGAATAACATACTTGGCCATTCACCAATCGATAATTCAATCTCAATCGATTCCAATCAATTTAGAGTAAATCCCTAAAATATCACAATTTATTCAATTCCATACAACGTAGAGCTCAAATAAATAAACGGGCTGCACCATGACGATCGGAACGAGATTTCGGTCGTCGGCCATCAAAATCTTAATTTCCGAAAAATAATTAATTTATTTATTAATTTCGAAAATTAAATAATTATTATTAAAAATTCAATTTAGCTCAAAATAAAGCCTGATTACATAAACGGACTTCACCACGGTCATCAGCACAATATTCCGGTCCCGAGCCACCTCAGTTGAATTTTTGGAAAATAAATAATTATTTAATTTAATTCCGAAAATTAATATTTAAATACAAAAATATCCACTTAGGCCCGAAAAGCCTAATTGGAGCCCACTAAGGGTCGGGAAAAATCCCGAGGCACTTCCAATAATTAGTAGACCACGTCTACTTGCTAATTACACAATCAATTTATCTAAATCACATCACAATTGACTAATAATTGCTAATTTATTCTAATCTAACAACCTAAACATAATTAATTAAATCTAAACCAGCTTAAAGCATAACTAGCCACTAATCCTGGATTAGTGAGATTACTCACCAAATCGCCCGCAAATCGGATCAATCCGACGGCGGCGACACGAGGAACAATTGTTCCCAAAGCACGGCTCGGGTTCGGGGCCGGGAAACGGCCCAAAAGCGGGCTCGAAGTCGCTGAAACCCACTCCGTGGGTCTGCTGGACGGAGCCGATCGGGCCTGCTCCGGCGGCTAGGGCGGCGAGGGAAAGCCGGCGGAGGGCGAGGGGGTTGCGGGGGAGGTCCGGCGGGGTTGGCGGTGGCCGGAGGTGGCCGGAGATGGGCTGGTCAGAGCTGGAACAGAGACGAAACAGGGCTGGGCCGAGCTGGATCGCGCGGCCTGGGCGCACGCGGACGGCGGCGAGCGCACGGGCGCGGGCGGCGGTGCGGCGGTGCGGCGAGCGGGACGAGCGGCAAGCGGCTGAGGGGCGAGCTACAGCTTCTGGTTCGCTCGGCGTGGAGAAAAGAAGGAGAAGAAGAAAGAAGAAAAGGGGGTTCGGTCGAGCGTGCAGAGGAAGAAAGAAGAGAGAGGAGAGAGAAGAGAGAGAGAGAAAAGAGAGAGATAAGGGTGTGGGGTTTTAACTAGTCAAAGAAGAGAGAAAGAAAGTGGGCGGTGGGGGGGGGGGGGGGCAATTCGCACGAGGGGGAGGGAAAGAGGGGAGAGGAGAGAGAAAGAAAGAAAAGAAAAGAGAGGGAGAGAGAGGAAAAAGAAAAGGAAATGTATAATTCCTTATTTAAATTTTCCTTTTCTCTTTTCCTTTTCTTTTGGGCTTCAATTTTTCTTCCGACAATTTCTTTAATGAAATTTCGGACTCGTCAATAAATTGACGAGTGATGAGACAGGATCCTAAAAATAAGAATTATGACGCGCTTAAAATTCGATTCCTGAAATCGAGTTCAATTTCGTGGTTAAAAATCGATCGGACGTGATTTTAGCTCAATCTAACCAATTAGGTAGCTTTTAGGGATTTTACAGCTGATACATCCCTTAACGGCTTCACCCAATAGGTTAGTTAACTCGTGAGTGATCAGCTCAGAGAAAAAGGCCATAGGCACGCCGACGAAATGCCCATTTCACTTTATCGAAACGAGGTCGAATTTCAGGATGTCACAGAAACCTACCACAAACAAATCATACATGCAAGGCACACATGCAAGAGTGGAAATCGATCCCAACTTGCCTCTAAGATCAAGCGGATGACAACAAACAAACGGCACACCGGCGACGGACGGACAGCGTGCGGGCAGCGACGGGCGAGCTCCTTCCTTTCTCTCTTCCTCTCTTCCTCTCTTTCTCTCTTTCTCTCCTCTCTCTCGGCACCTCTCTTGGACGACAGCCCCCACCATCAGCCACTCCCTCTCTCTCTTCCTTTTTTTGGTTGTATTTATATTGCATGCATTCTCTTTTTGCATGGGGGACACTTGTCCCTAAGAAGGAGACAAGTGTCTCCTTTGCCGAAGACACTTGGAGGCCATGCGGCTCCTCCTCCACCCCTCCATGCGTGACAGCCCAATGGGCTTCATGGGCCAGGCCTCTTCACCCACTTTAGGCCAACGCACTTGGGCCTAAAGTCCAAGCTTAAATGGCCCAAGTTAATTTTTAATAGTACATTTTAATCCTCATTTAAATAAATACCTATTTGCATAATAAAATGGCCAAAAGACTTTGTGACATTAATCCATAAAATCAAATCTATAAAGTGCATAGTCAAGAACAAAGTCTTCTTTATCAAATTGTCCTATAGCATCAACCTTGATCATCCATTAACATTTTCTACTTAAATAAATACCTAACTTGCAAAAATAATAAGGCCATTAAACTTATAGTCACAAATACATAAATTCCAATTTATGATGCACATGGCCAATGATAGAATTTTCTTTCCTATCACCTAATCATCCATTAAAAGCTTGGCCATAAATCTTATTGCAAATTATGGATTAAATGGCTATAAAATAACTTAATGGTACTTCCATCACCTATTCATAGACTTTAATGTAACTAGAGGTCATTATGAATTTTGGGATGCCACAATTTTCCAAAATCAATTTTGAATTTGAACTTGTCTTAAGGAAATGAGTGAGGAATAATCGTCCATTCACAGTTCATGAAAAATCAATTTTGACCCCCTAATGAAGGCTCAAAACAGTAATTTGTATTTTCACTTGGTAAATCATAAAATTGAATGTATAGGCGGATTTAAAATAGTCCATAAACCAAATGTCAAAAAAAAAAAAAAATACACCTAATTATGGCTAAAATAAAAGTAATTTTATTTTTGGTCAATTTAAAGCCTAAAATTTAAAATATAGAAATCAAGGTTCTTAATTGAATTTTATGAAATTTTTGACATAAAACTCAAATTGGCTTTAAAAAAAAAGAATGTATTTGTGCATTTTCGATTTTGAGTCAAAGGTTGACCAAAAAGTCAATTCGAAAGTCAACCGTTTGACTTTTCATGTTTTTCTTGAAAGTAAACTAGAAATTACTTAAAAATGATAATACAAAAGAAAGAAATAAAGAACAATGCTTTTTTGCCAAGAAATGCGGTTTCGTTGCGATCAGAAACTCAAATCTCGATTTTTTAACTTTTTAATGATATGTCGACTAAAAATCAAGTATCAACAACTACCTCTCTTTCAGTGGGAGTTTGAAGAGGTTGCAGTCAAAAACAAAATTGATATCTACAATTTTTAGTTAACTCCACTTTGGAAATAGAAAATAACAGAGAAAATGATATTTGGTTAAGGACGTACTTGGACAGTACCTTCGCTCATTGGAGATTTGGACCCATACTTGGGATTCTTCTCTCTATCTCTCTCGTAGAATGGAATGTATGAAATGACATTGCTAAGGAAAAAGGAAATGGTTTAATGATAACCACCAACCTAAGGACAAGGTTTAAGGATAACCTAGAACTTAAATTCGAGGTTTCTAAGAACAACTTGGAACCTAAAGGCGAGATTTTTTAGCATAACCTAGAACCTAAAGTTGAGGTTTCTGATAACAACTTGGAACCTGAAGCTAAGGTTTCTGCAGACAACTTGGAACCTAAAATTGAGGTTTTTGAGGACAACCTAGAGCCTAAAATTGAGGGGGTTATGATTTAGGGTAACCAAAAATTGAAAACAAGGGTTATGATTTAGAATGACCAAAAACCTAAAACAATGGTATGGTTTAAGTTAACCAAAAACAAAAAGCAAGGGATATGGTTTAAGATAATCAAAAACCAATCCATTGGGGGAACACGCATTTTGAAGAAGGATTTCAGGATTACTCAAAAACCAATCTGGCGAAATCATTCAAACCTATCCTGGTAAATAATACCAATTGTCAAATCCCTTCGCAAAGGATTTTAACAAAATGTAATTTAATTAACCACTTATGGGTTAAATCAAATATGCCAAGTGGAAATAGCCTAATCAAAAGAGGTCTTTCATACTGGCTTTCAAAAAAGGTTTTTATTCCCAACCATTGATTTGAGAAAACTACTTGAATCTCACTGGAGAGGTTTCACTCAACCTATGTCCAAGGCTTTCAAAAACATTCACAGTAAATATAATTCATTGATCAAAAGGTCTTTTGAAAGAACCGTAATGATGGCTTGGTCATTGGCTTACTTAAATCTCACTTTGAGCCAAAGAAATTAATATTCAATCAATATCTTCATCAAGTTTACAAGTCAAGAACCTCGAAGATAAGATAAGATATGATTGCTTCCACTCCTTCCAGCGGTAGCTACTATGTGATATCCTCATTTCAACTCGAACCATCGCAATCGGAAGAGACTTCGAACCTAGGTTGTAAAGTTGGTTCGGGCGATGCTTCGAAAGGCTTGAAATTTTTTTAGATATCAAGGGGTTAAAAGTGAGTGATTATCTTGGCATCATTACCATCACACAACTTTTCAGAAATTTGACTCTTGAAATTTAACCTATCTCGAGAGTTCTTTTGACTATTTGTCTTGAGACATGAGAGCTTTACTCTCCTTTCTAATAATTGCTTGTAATAGATATGCTTTGCAAAGCATTTCCTTTTTTTTTTTTTTAAAGGTCTTTTGCATGACCATTGATTTTGCTTTTCTTTGCATTTTTTATGAGTATTGGTTTGCTTTTACTGGGCACACTGTATGCCCCCTAATTTCATTCTCTTTTGAGTACTTGAGACTCTCAAGTGGTATTTACAAACAACTAACATATTAATTTTGTTGGTAAATCACATGCCTTGCTCCAGTGTAGGGAGATAATCATCACCCGAGGTTATGAAGAAATTGCATAAGGCTCAAATTGGCTAAGCTTATGGTAGTTGTGTTTAGAGTAGTAAAGGGAATACTCTTTGTCACTTCAGGATGCTTCAAGCTTCAATAAGAAATTACATGAAACTAGTACAAGAAGATTGATGAAAGTGAAAACAATAAAATCTTTCTTGATTTTTTGCTTCATAATTTTCAACCAAGATCCTCTATTTTGCCCTAATGTGGTGTTGTTCTTAATAGGGTTATTTTGGAAATGCTCCTTATTCGATTCAAAGTGGCTTGCGAGGAACATCAATAGTGTTTGGGATTGAGAAGAAAATGCATTTATCATCTCAAACCATGTATTCATTGTGAATGAACCCTATGCCTCAAGATATGGTTCTTTTTACTGAATTCTCTTAGAGAATGTATAAGGACGTATTTGGCAAAAGGGTTACTTCTCATCATTTTAGGCACTATCACTCGGCATATTTAATAGTTATTTTTTTTTTTTGGGTTTTCCAAAACACATTTTGGTGATATCCCACTCCTTGCGGAATGAGAATGTATCAAACAAATTTGTAAAAAAAAAAATGCTCCTTTGACCCTATTGGGGAGACTTTTGAAAACAAGGTTGAATAAAATTTGTGGATAGAATAGGTTTTGTTTAGTACAAGGGTTCACTTCTAGAGTTCTAATTGACTTTATCGGTGTTCTAAGAGCAGGGTCACTTCTAAGCTTTAAATAAGATGATCACCTTTTGGAGATTTTGCACTCTCAAGATCAACCTCCTATGGATAGATAGAATCTTTTTTACAGATCCTACAAAATGAATAAGCATGCTGATGCGATATGTATGCATGAGATGCATCATGTAGATATCCTAAAGTGGCTCGGATTCAATCCAAAAGTGGCTTAAAGGCCTTTTACTTTATTCATGGATAAGACTTATTGACAACATCAACATTTACAGGTGTTGGCAATTCTTCGCCATCCATTTCTATAAGGATCAGTGCTCCACCAGGTAGAACTTTCCTTATAATATATGAACCTTCATAGTTCAGAGTAAACTTCCCATGAGGATTTGGAATGATAGGTAGGACTTTTCTCAAGACGAGACCGTTGATCTCCAAATGTCTTGGTCTAACCTTGTGATTGAACAATCTAACTACCCTTTTCTGATAGCTTTATCCATGACATAAGGTTCATTCACAGTGAATACATGGCTTGAGATGATAAGATCATTTTTTTTCTCAATATAGAACACTATTGGTGTCCCCTCCAAGCCACTTTGAGCTAAATAGGGAGCATTTCCACAATAACCCAGTTAAGAACAATCCCACATTAGGGCGAAATAGGGGGTCTTGGTCGAAAATTATGGAGCAAAAGATTAAGAAAGATTTTATTGCTTTCACTTGCATCAATCTTCTTGTGCTAGCTTCAGGTGATTTCTTATCGAAATTTGAAGCATCTCGAATTGACGAAAGAGCATTCCGTTCACTACCCTAAACACAATTACTCTTTACTTAGCTAATTTGAGTCTTATGCAATTCCTTCATAACCTCAGGTGATGATTATCTCCGTACACTAGGGCAAAGCATGTGATTTACCAACAAAATTGAGAATGTTTGTCATGTTTATGAATGCCACTCATGAGTCCTACGTACTCCAAAGAGAATGAAACTATGGGGCATTAAAAAATAGTGTGCCTGGTAAAAGCAAGGTCAATGTCCATAAAAAATGTAAAGAAAAGAAAAATCAATTATTATGCAAAAGATCATTTAAAAAAAAAACAAAATAAATGTTTTGTAAAGCATATCTATTGTAAGCAAATGTCATTAGAAAATAGAGTGAAGCTCTCATGTTTCAAGACAAATAATCAAAAGGACTCTCGAGATAGGTTAAATTTCAAGAGTCAAATTTCTAAAAAGTTGTATGCTGGTAATGATGTCAAGATAATCACTCACTTTTAACACAATGAAATCTGAAATTTTTTCAAGCCTTTCTAAGTCTCACCCCAACCAACATCACAGCCCCTGCCAACAGTCTCTTTTGATTGGGGTGGTTCCAATCGAAATAAGAATATCACATGGAAGCTACCGTAAGAATAAATGGAAGCAATCATATCTTATCTTATCTTCGAGGATCTTGACTTGTAAACCTGATGAAGATATTGATTAAATATTCATTTTTTGACCTCAAAGTGTATACTCTTTGTGTAAGCCCATGAACAAGCCATCATTATAGTTCTTTCAAAAAAAAAATTGATTAATGAATTGTATTTACTATGAACATTTCCAAAAGCCTTAGACATAGGTTAAGTGAGACCTCTCCAATGATATTTGCACAGTTTTCTTACATAAATGGCTAGGAATAAAAACCCTTTTTGAAAGCCAGTGTGAAAGACCTCTTTTGATTAGGTTATTTCCACTTGGCATATTTGGTTTAACCCTTTATATGGTTAATCAAAATGCATTTTGTTAAAATCCTCTACGAAGGTATTTGACAATTGGTATTATTTACCAAGAGATGTTTGAATGATTTTGCAAGATTGGCTTTCGAGCAATCCCGAAATCCTTTTTCAAAATACGTGCTCCCATAGTGGATTGGTTTCTGATTATCCTAAACCATATCCCTTGTCTTTTTTGTTTTTTGTTATTCTAAACCATGCCCTTGTTTTAGGTTTTTTGTCTTCCTAAACCATAACCATTGTTTTCGATATTTGGTCACCCTAAATCATACTCCCTTTGATTTTAGGTTCCGGGTTGTCCTTAGAACCACGACTTTAGGTTCCAAATTGTCCTTAGGAACCTCGCCTTTAGGTTCGAGGTTGTCCTTAGAAACCTCGGCTTCAGGTTATTGGTAGTCCTTAAACATTGTCCTTAGGTTAGTGGTCATTAATAAATCATTTCCTTTTTCCTTAGCAACGTCATTTCCTTCATTTCATTCCACAAGAGAGACGGAGAGAAGAATCCCAAAGATGAGTCCAGAATCTCCATTGATTGAAGGTAAGTGTCTAGGTACATCTCTACCCAAATATCATTTCCTCTATCATTTTCTATTTCCAATGTGGAGTCAACTAAAAATTGCAACTATCAAGTTTGTCTTTGAGTAGAACCTCTTCAAACTCCTACTCAAAGAGCGGCGAGATTGGGTCGCATGGCAAATATCCTACATTTTATTTTAGTTATATTTCATTCATTTTTCCCTTACGAAAAAAGTCGATTCATTTCATCCGTTTACACTTATAATAATCTAGATCACAAACTTTATGGATCCAAGATGATATATGTTGTAATGTAGTTTTTGCATATCAATAAAATTCACATTTTGTAATAGACGTGTGAGGTTTCCTAAACTAGTCCTATGATGATGTCTTGAGGCTTACTCCTCCACACAATCTATAGTTTCAAAATGTTTTAGTGGCACAATGATGTTCGATAACATGAGGGCAAGTTCCCAACAAATGTTTCGAAAAACCAAATTCGAAAATAAGATTTTCATGGCATTTGCATGCATTGCATTAATTTATATTAATATACTAACCATTTTTATTGCATCTTAGGCACAATATTTCACATCATGATAGTCATTTGCATGGCTTAAATTTGCATTCAAGAGATTTTGGTGAACCTGATTACTCCAACTCAGAGAATGAGAATGATCCTTGAGTTATTGAAAGGGAATGGCTCAAACATGAAGAATCCAAACCTCCTACTACTGAATAACCAATCACTATGAACTTAGGAGATTCAGTGAACCCCAAAGAAACCAAGATTGGAGCAGATCGCTCTCAAGCAAATACCAATAGATTAATTGGATTTTTGAAAGAATACCAAACTGTTTTTGCTTGGTTGTATGTTGACATGCTAGGTTTAGATCCCAATATAATGGAACACGCATTACCACTCGATCCTAATATTTCGTCCAAGAAGCAAAAGCTCGAAAGGATGAAATCTAAGTTATTGAAAAAGATCGAGGAAGAAGTCATGAAGTGCTTAAATGTTGGTTTCATTGAAATCACTCATTATGGTAATATATTCCTAGTTATTATGACCTAAATAAGGCAAGCCCTAGGGATGATTTTTCTTTGCCACACATTGATATCATAGGCTACGGTTGGTAACATTTTTGTTCAAAAATTGTTCCTGGGAACAGAAATAGAAAAAACTATTTCTGTTTCGGGGAACAATTTTTGAACAGAAGAATGCGTTTGGTAAACTTGTATAATTTATTTTCCTAGAATAGAAAAAAAAAATAGAAACACGTTTAGTAAACTTGTATAATTTTTTGTGTTTTTTTTAAATATTTTTATTTTATTTTTCCTTTTTTCTTATTTATCATTTCTTGTTTTTCTTTCTTCCTTTTGGCTGGTCACCAACCTCGGCCATGGCCGGCGACTGGCCGACGAAAAAAGAAGAAGAAAAAAGAAAAAGAAAAGGAAGGAAAAAAAACATGTGTTTCTCGGAAGTGTTGTCGAGAACAAGAAACAAGTTTTTCTTGTTTCTTGTTTCTGTTCCAAATTTGTTCCCGGGAACAAAAGTGTGAACAAACACGTTTCTGTTCTTTTTTTGTTCCACGGAACAAAAGAACAAAAATGGTGTTTTGGGGAATAGAAACAAAACCCAAACCAATAGGCCCTTAGTTGATAGTATTGCTGGCTTTGAATTGTAATTCTTCATGGATGGATTTTCCAGTTAAACCAAATTTGGATGAAAGAGAAAGATAAGGCTAAAACTTCTTTCATCACTCCATGGGGAACATTTTGCTACAAAGTTATGCCCTTTGACTTGAAGAACGCAGGGGCAACATATCAAAGAGCCACAATGGCACTATTCCATGACATGATGTATAAAGAGATTGAAGTCTATGCCGATGACATACTTGCAAAGTCAAGATAAGGTGAAGACCATGTTGAAGTCATGAGAAAACTATTTGACCGATTGAGGAAATTCAAATTAAGGCTTAACCCCGCAAAGTGCATAGTTTGGGCAAAGTTTGGGAAGTTTCTTGGATTTATGGTTAGTGACAAAGGCATATGTGATCTAAAACCTCCTTCTACTATTAAAGAAGTCCAAAGCCTATTGGGAAGATTGAATTATGTTGCGAGATTCATTTCCCAATTGTTAGAAACCGCTAAAGTATTCTTCTAGCTGTTGAAGAAGAACGACAAGGCCAATTGGGATGAACAATCTCATAAATCCTTTGAAGAGCTTAAGCGATATCTTTCGCAATCTCCCGTACTGGTGCCGCCTATTCATGTTGTGCCTTTGATCTTGTATCTCACCATTCACGAAAAGTCTTTAAGAGTCATGTGGGGACAAAAGGGACCAAAGGACAGAATGGAACATGCCATATACTACCTCAATAAGTAGTTACTACCTTTGAGATTCGACATCTCAAAGTGGAAAAAACCTATGTAGCATTGATTTGGGTTTTACACCAATTGAAGCAATATACTCTTTAATACCACATCCTGCTGGTAACGGAGAATGACCTAATTAAATATCTTTTGGAAAAGCCCGAACTGGTTGAAAGGCTCACTAAGTGGCAAATATTACTCTATGAGTTCGGTAGGTTAGTTGAAAATCCCAAGAAGTCTTATGAATGGGATGAAGTTGATGAACGGATTTATTCGGTGTCGCATGACAAGTGGAGCATGTATTTTGATGGTGCAGTTAACCTTTCTAATTATGGCATTAGGGAAATTTCAATATCTCTAGAAGGTCAACATTACCTAGTAGTTGTAAAGTTGATATTCCCTTGTACTAACAATATTTTTGAATATGGTGGTTAACGTGTTACATCCAATTTATTGAAGGAAGCCTTTCAAATTCTTTGAGTTTTGGACTAAGCACCCGCCCTTCCATTATATTGTTTCACAAGTTTGGGAGAGCCAGGGGGAAGGGGTACCTATGTATAGGTTGGTGTGTAAGCTTAAGGCCCTGAAAGGCCATTTGAAGCAACTTAACAGAGATTCTTTCTCTAACATCTCCAAGAGGGTTGCTGCAGCTAGGAGTGCATTTAGGCTAGCCCAGATTGGTCTTCAACAGGACCCGACCAATGAACTTCTTGCAAAGTCAGAGAAGACGCATAGGACGACTTCCGTGGAATTGAAGAGTCAAGAAGAGTCATTCTTCAGGCAAAAATCCAGAGTCAGGTGGCTTGAGGAAGGTGATAGGAATATCAAGTACTTTCACCATTCCGTCATTAGTAGACAACTAAGGAATATGATTCTTTCTGTGTTTGATACTCTGGGCAATTTGGTCACCAAGCCAACCTTAGTGTAGCACACGTTCGTGTCTCACTTTCAGGAGCTCTTCACACCAAACATTTTGTCTTGCAGACCCTCCATACTGGACATTCAACAGGTTATTCGATGCCCTCTCAACGAGGAGCAAGTTTGCTCTCTCTCTCTTTCCCCATCTCTAATGAGGAGATTCATGATACTTTATTATCCATAGCTCATGGGAAGGCTATGGAGAATAACCTTATCATCAATGTTACAAGTAACCGGTGATTTGAGCATTGATCCATTGCAAATCAATGTCTCAAGAAGCCTGCTTATTGCTTGATGATTGAAGAAGAACCTTGTTATTATGGTATATGAACTACCTTCGACAAGGCAAATTTCTCCAGGGGAGTCAAGCCAATGATTGAAAATACCTAATGAAGTTAGCATCCAAATTCTTCCTTAGTGGAGGAGCCCTTTATAAAAGGTTTTTCGATTCAATTTTACTAAAATGCATGGATGCACAAGAAGCCAAACTCCTAATGAAGGAAATACATGAAGGAGAGTGTAGCCCTCATATGAATGGTCATCTCCTGACAAGAAAACCAATGAGGCTCGATTACTACTGGTTGACCATGGAAGCTGATTATATTCAACATGTGAGATGTTGTCACTAATATCAATTCTATGGAGACAAAATCAACACTCCTAATGAATTGCATCAAATGTCCAAGCCCTGACCTTTCTTAATGTGTAACATTGACATCATTGGACCGATTAATCCTAAAGCTTCGAATGGACACTGTTTTATTTTGGTGCCTATTGATTACTTCACCTAAAGGATTGAAGCCAGTTTTTATGTCCACGTTATTACAAAAAGTGTGGCAAAGTTCATCCGTCATGAAATCATCGCCAAATATGAGGTTCCCGAGGCGATTATTACAGACAATGGATCAAATCTGAACAACAAGGTGGTGGATGAATTACTTGGAGAGTTCTACATTCGCCATTCGAATTCTTCTCTTTACTACCCACAAATGAATGGAACAATGGAAGCGACAAATAAAAAAATCAATAAGAGGGTAAAAGCCCTATGCCATTGATAAAGCTATTAGATAAATGTAGCTAGGCCGTTCAATCGTAAGGTTAGACCAAGACATTTTGAGATCAAGGATCTCGTCTTAAGAGAAGTCCTACTTATCATTCTAGATCCTCGTGAGAAGTTTACTCCAAACTATAAAGGCCATATATTGTAAGGAAAGTGCTACCTGGTAGAGCATTGATCCTTATAAAAATAGATGGCTAAGAATTGCCAAGACCTATAAATGATGATACTGTTAAGAAGTATTATATATAAATAAAGTGAAAGGCCTTTGAGCTACTTTTGGATTGAAATTGAGCCACTTTAGGATATTTGCATCATATATCTCATGCACATGCATACATGTCATATTTGCATGTTTGTTTATTTTGTAGGATTTTGAAGAAGACTTTAACTATCCACAGGAGGTTAATCTTAGAAGCGTAAAACATCTAAAAAATGACCATCTTCTTTAAATCTTAGAAGTGACTATGTCCCTTAGAACGCCAAAAGAGTAAGTCAGAATTTTAGAATTGAACCTCTATACTAAACAAGCCTGTTTTTCTCCACAAATTTTAAGTTAGAATTTTTAAAGTGAACACCTATGCTAAACAAAGCCTATTTTGTCCACAAATTTTATTCAACCTTGTTTTCAAATATCTCCCTAGTACAGTCAAAGGAACATGGCATTTAAAAAAAAAAAAATCGACTCATTCTCATTCCCCAGGGAGTGGAATTTAACCAAAATGTGTTTTGGAAAACATGAAAATGATTGTTAAATATGCCAAGTGGTAATGCCTTAAATGATGAGAGGCAACCCCTTTGCCAAACATGTCCTTACACACTCTTTGAGAGAATTGAGTAAAAAGCACCATGTCCTAGGGCATAGAGTTCATTCATAGTGAACACATAATTTGAGATGATAAAGGCATTTTTTTCTCAATCCCAAACACTATTGATATCCCTTGCAAGCCACTTTGAGCCAAATAGGGAGCATTTCCAAAATAATCCTATCAAGAACATCCTTACATTGGGGCCAAAATAGGGGGTCTTGGTTGAAAATTATAGAGCAAAAGATCAAGAAAGATTTTATTACTTTCACTCGCATCAATCTTCTTGTGCTAATTTAAGGTGATTTATTATCAAAACTTGAGGCATCCTGAAGTGATGAAAATCATTTCGTTTACTACCCTAAACACAATTGCTATTTGCTTAGCCAATTTGAGCCTTATGCAATTTGTTCATAACCTCATGTGATGATTATCTCCCCACACTGGGGCAAGGTATGTAATTTACCAACAAAATTGAGAATGTTGGTCATGTTTGTAAATACTACTCGAAAGTCCTAGATACTCAAAAGAGAATGGAAACTATGGGGCATGAAAAAGTAACGTGCCCGGTAAACACAAGGCTAATGTCCATGAAAAAAATGCAAAGAAAAGTAAAATCAATGGTCATGCAAAATACCACTCATTTGAAAAAAAAAAAAACATTTGCAAGACATGTATTGCAAGCAATGTCATTTGAAATGAGAGCAAAGCTCTTATGTCTCAAATAATCAAAAGGACTCTTGAGATAGGTTACATTTCAAGAGTTAGATTTTTGAAAATTTGTGTGATGGTAATAGTGCCAAAATAATCACTCACTTCTAACCCATTGATATCTGAAAATTTTTGAAGCCTTTCTAAGCCTCACCCAAACCAACATTACAACCCCTATTTGAAGTCTCTTTCGATTGGGATGGTTCGAGATGAAATGATCATATAGAAGCTACCGTTAGAAGGAGTGGAAGCAATTCTATCGTATCTTACGTTCAAGGTTCTTGACTTGTAAACCTGACGAAGATATTGATTGAATATTCATTTCTTGACCTCAAAGTACATACCCTTTGGGTAAGCTGATAACCAAGCCATCATTATGGTCCTTTTAAAAGACATTTTGATCAATAAATTGTATTCACTGTGAACATTTTCGAAAGCCTTAAACATACGTTGAGTGAGACATTTCTAGTGAGATTTAAGCAGTTTTCCCACATGAATGGTTGGGAATAAAAACCCATTTTGAGAGCCAGTGTGAAAGACCTCTTTTGATTAGGCTATTTCCACTTAGCATATTTGATTTAACCCTTAGGTGGTTAGTCAAATTACATTTTGTTAAAATCATCTCCAAAGGGATTTGACAGTTAGTATTGTCTACCAAGATATGTTTGAATGATTTCACAAGATTGGCTTTTTTGAGCAATCCCAAAATCCTTTTTCAAACTATGTGTTCGCTTAGTAGATTGGTTTTTGGTTATCCTAAACCATATCCTTTGTTTTTTTGTTTTTGGTTATCCTAAACTATGCCCTTATTTTAGCATTTCGGTCATCCTAAACCATAACTCTTGTTTCCAATTTTGGGTCACCCTAAACCATACCCCTCTCGATTTTAGGTTCCGGGTTATCCTTAGAAATCTCGATTTTAGGTTCTAGGTTGTCCTCAAAAATCTCGCTTTTAGGTCCCTTAGGTTAAAGGTTGTCCTTAGAAAACTTGATTTTAGGTTCTTAGTTGTCCTAAGAACCTTGCCTTCAGGTTCCAAGTTGTCCTCAGAAACCTCGCCTTTAGATTCCTAGTTGTCTTTAGAAATCTCAGCTTTAGGTTTCAAGTTATCCTCAGAAAACTCAATTTTAGGTTCCAGATTACCCTAAAAAACATCGAACTTAGGTTCCAAGTTGTCCTTAGAAACATTGGCTTCAAGTTCCAAGTTGTCATCAGAAACCTCATTTTTAAGTTTTAGGTTGTCCTTAAAAACCTCAACTTCAGATTCTTGATTGTCCTTCGAAACGTTGGCTTTAGGTTCTAGATTATCCTTAAACATTGTCCATAAGTTAGTAGTCATCACTAAACCATTTCATTTTTCCTCAGCAACATCATTTCCTTCATTCAATTCCACGAGAGAGACAGAGAGAAGAATCCCAAATATGAGTCGATAATCTTCAATAAGCGAAGGTAAGTGTCCAAGTACGACCCTTACCAAATATCATTTCCCCTGTCATTTTCTATTCCCAAAGTGGAGTAGACTAAAAATTATAGGTATTAATTTTGTATTTGAGTGGAACCTATTTGAACATGATTTTTAGTGGAGTAGACTCAAAGAAGGATAGCTATTGACACATAATTTTTAGTTGACGTGTCATTAAAAGGTAAAAAATTGGTCCTAAGCAAGACCTTAAAAAGGCTTCTAGGTTTAAATGGGGAGGCAAGGAAAACCTGTTGTTCCCCTTGGTTCCTTTCGCAGTAAAAAATCAAAGGTAAACCCCACTGGGTTACCCCAACCAACACCCGAAAGGGTAAGGGGGCCCTCCTGGGATCCTCGTGATGATGCCACCAGGTGAAACATCCTGGACACATTATAAGGAAATGACCAGGCTAGGCTTGGACTAACCAAGTCCTGGGTGGCCGGCTAGATTATCCTTAAACATTGTCCATAAGTTAGTAGTCATCACTAAACCATTTCCTTTTTCCTCAGCAACATCATTTCCTTCATTCAATTCCACGAGAGAGATGGAGAGAAGAATCCCAAATATGAGCCGAGAATCTTCAATAAGCGAAGGTAAGTGTCCAAGTACGACCCTTACCAAATATCATTTCCCCTGTCATTTTCTATTCCCAAAGTGGAGTAGACTAAAAATTATAGGTATTAATTTTGTATTTGAGTGGAACCTATTTGAACATGATTTTTAGTGGAGTAGACTCAAAGAAGGATAGCTATTGACACATGATTTTTAGTTGACGTGTCATTAAAAGGCAAAAAAATCGAGATTTGGGTTTCTAATCGCGAAGAAGCCCTATTTCACGGTTAAAAAGTATTGTTTTTCATTTCTTTCTTTTGCATTATCCTTTTTAAGTAATTTTTAGTTAACTATTTGACCAAAAGTCAACCTTGGGTCAAAAATTGATTTTTTACCTAAAAAGATTTCATTTAACTTTAATTTCATTTTTATCAAATCAATTTCTCAAAATTTGAAAATTTTCACTAAGAAATCAATCTTTTACAAAGAAAGTCAACTAAATTGTTAACTTTTCGTCAAACTTTTGACCAAAAAAATGAAAAAAAATGAAAATACAAAACAATATTTCTTTTAAAGTCAATTTGCCTTGTATGTAAAAAATTTTACAAAATTCAATGAAGGACCTTATTTTTTGAATTTTTCGGTTTTGAGTTCTAAATCAACCAAGAATATTTCATTTTTAGTCATAATTAGGCATATTTCCTTTTTCGACATTTGGTTTAGGGACTATTTAAATTTTCTTGTGCATTCAATTTTACGAATTGTCAAGTCAAAATGTGAATTGTCGTTTTAAGCTCTAACTAGGAGACCAAAATCAGTCCTTCTTAACTTGCAAATGGACGATTGTTTCTCACTCATTTCCTTAAGATTAATCCAAATTCAAAATTGATTTCGAGAAATTTACACCAGAATTTATCAGTTTGAAGAATTTTATTCTCCTAAGCATAAGAAAGTCAAACTGTGAATTGCTAAGTCAAAATGTGAATTGCCGTTTTAAGCTCTAATTAGGAGACCAAAATCAATCCTTCATAACTTGCAAATGGCAAATGGACGATTGTTTCTCACTCATTTCCTTAAGATTAATCCAAATTCAAAATCGATTTTGAGAAATTCACACCAAAATTTTTCAGTTTGAATAATTTTATCCTCCTAAGCATAAGAAAGTCAAGCACTTAAGCTTCAATTGTCAAAATTCGAATTGACCCATTCATGGTTATAGTTTAATTTCATAAATCTAGTTCCAATTTTGATATTAGGCCTATATCCATTTTTGACATAAGCTTGATTGCTTCAATTCAATGCCAATTCGGACACAATAAGTGATCTTACGCAAGGGTGTGCTGTTAGATAGGGCAATTGTGACATTAATTGAATTCAATTTTAGTTCATTTGCAATTTTGCCCATTGAATTACAAATTTTACCATTTTAGCCCTTTAGGCCCAATTCAAAACACCCATGGTTTTGACCCATTGCCTTTGACGATAATCATTCAATTAAGTCAATAAAAGACCCCTATATCATGTTTATAAGGTTTGATTAGCTTTTTTTTTTTTGACAAATAAGCAGGATAACATTACTAGGTAATAGTCTGAGCAAATACAGCAAGTGCATCAGGACAAAGTAAATCAAAAAGATAAGAGGTGGGATTTTTGACCCAGTTTTTGGGAAGAAAATTCATGCGATGGGCTTTTGCTAGCCAGTCAGCCACTCTATTGGTGTTCTGACTACAGTGGGCTAAAGTCAAATTGGAGATAGTCTTCAATTTATGCTTGGCCCGATCCATGAGAGGCTGGACTAACCAGTTTAAAGCAGATGAGGAGAGAACACTTTCCACCAGCATACGACAATCAGATAGAATTTCTATTTCTTTTTTCTGGGGAATTTGGGATGAACTCAGAGGAGATAAAATCAAGGGTTTCCACTAAAGTTATGGCTTCTGCTTGTTCAGCTGAATTTACCTCAACTTTCTTTGTGAACCCAGCTCTTATTCGGCCGAAGGAATCTTTACAGATACACGCCATAGATGCTCGATTTTTGGGTCTGCTCTACTGAGAAATGAAGGGAGGCCCATTTTTGCTCTAGTCGGGTCACCTTATGCTGCTAAAACAGAGTGTCGTTCAACAATGATGTCGGTGAGATCTGGCCCTGGTGGAGAGACAGAGCCTTCCTCTACTTAGCTACAGGATCGGTAGGTTATTTTCCTTTTCCCTTTTTCTACTCTTCAATTCGTGTCATGGTGGGCACCAATGGTCATACTTAGTTTCTTCTGCTGTTTTGGAGTTTCGGATCCATCAGATCTGAGATCTTGTGTTGATGCAGCAAATCCAAAAGGGTTTTCCTCAATGGTATTGTTGTTAAGAGGGAGATTTCCACAATCACGAACGGCGCCTCTGCTGTGCGACTCAGGCGGGCATGCGTTACTGCAAATCTAGAACAAGTGGGGTATCTCCATTCGGTCGAACCCATCCTCGTAAGTTCTACTGATCAGGTGAGGTCTACTCCTGTTCAGATTTTTTGCTCTTTCAGTTTTAGATGGTGGATGTGTTCGGTTAATCTTCCTGCTCTATGGCTGTATTCGGGATTCAACATTTTCAGATTTGAAATGTTGATTGGGTTCTGTAGTTGACATGGCTGGTATCATGATTCGTGGGTTGTTTCCCGACGTTTTGCGCTTGATCTCCACTAGGTGTCTTGGATGTGCCTATGTGTGTATACCTTTGAGTCGGGCTGGGTTTCTCTCGGCTTGCCGTTCTGTTTTGTCTGGTTAAGTGTTGAGTCCTGGCTAAATTTCTCACTTCTTATTGAGGCATCTTAGCTCTATATATGCTATCCTTCCTGACAGTTCTGTTGGCCTTCAGATTATGCATTACATCAGAATCTTTCTCAGCGACGTTTGTATTCGAAGATGGCGACGGACTTGAGGGGGGCATGCTGGTTAGCTAGAATAATGTCATAGTTGGAGGGTAGATGCTGGGAAGTATCAGAGGTGTTCTTAATGGGACGGACGACCACCTCAGGATATTCATCAAGCAAGTTGCTAGCTGTACGAGTACCATCAAAAGAAGCATCAATATTAATTTTTAATACTCCTGGGGGTGGAGGTTGCCACTAATCAGGTTGGTCTTGGCCTTGATTCCCTTTGTGTGATTTTTTATTCCAAGTTGAGAAGCTCTCTTGTGACATTTTAGCTCAGAACAGGGTGTGGTGTGGGTTAAAGGGTTGTTTCTTGAAGATGGAGTGGTTACGATCTTTCCAAATGCACCAAAGAACTGTGGTGACCAGTTCAAAATTATGTGAGTTTCTTTCTCCCACAAAATATTTGCCTAACCAGTCATCAAATCTTGATAGACCCACTCGATGCGTGTGGTCTTGTAGGGTTAGCTTTTTCCAAATGTGTGCTGTCCAGGGGCAAAGTAGTAAGGTTTGATTAGCTTAATTATATCTTAATTGGCCAATTTCTTCTTAAATAGGATAAAATTCATTTTCAATTTGGTCATTCTTTGGGGGACCAAATTGCATAAATATTGGACTCATAGGGATCCCAAGTAGGCAAAATGGATAGAACTGGACCAAACCGGCCAAAAATCAGCTGAACCAAATTGAACCGGTTTGATCGGTCTAACTAACTGCTGGTGGGGATGGTTAGTTCAGCCCCTTGCCGGCAGGTTCCTCACCTCCAACGACCAATTCTAGAATTCTCATAATGTCAATTTCAATTTTTGCACCCTCAATTTCCCAAAATTTTGCATATTAATCCCCGTATGTCATAAAATTGCATTTTGACCCATAATTGAGCATTTTGATGCAATTCTCGATTTTGATCTGGGTTTTTGCAAACCAAATCTATTAGATTAATTACCAGACATCTCTAAATCATAATAGAGCCTTCAAAATCAAATTTTGACTGTTGGATCAAATTTTCGGCGATTGAATTGAATCGACAGACAAAATTGGATGGTTTTGGGGTAGTATATAAGTCCATTTTCCCTCCATTTTTTGAGGGGGCTCCTTTGCATGAATTTACAGAAAAATATTCTTCAATAAAATCTCTCTCCAACTTTCTCTCACGTGCCAATTCTCTCTCCTTCTCTTTCTCCATTGTTCGTTGAGTTTCCGCTAGCAATCTAGCCCCCACACCAGCGACCTTGCCATCATTGATCATCCCTCCGATCTTCCTTATGATCTTTGGTAGCTGATCGAGGCTTTTAGAAGGCTCGGCAATAGCTTGATCTCTCCGATCAAGCCGATCAATCTTCAAGTTTCATCGGTGGTTTTGGAGATTGGTTCTATTTCATCATGAAGCCTATGATCTGATAGATTTGCAAGTGATCTTTGTTGTTTAGATTTGGTCCGTGGATGTTTGAACGTGTTCTGGTGATTTGATTCGATCGATTGCAATCAAAATTAATAAAAATGTGTAAAATGTAACAATCTCGATCTTGAACCTGGTGAAGCGAGATCAGATTAACTAGTCGGGGCTAGGTTTCAATTTTAGGAAAATATGTCATGTTTAAATGTTAGATCAAAGAATTTGGATGTTGATTTGCTGTGCTTGATTGGTCTTGAATGACGTGGATGACTGAACTTGATTTAGCCTTAATCTGCTCTTTTGCGAATCCTATAATAGGCTTACTGTTTTGGCTAAAATGAGGTCCGAAATGACTTCACTTGAGTTTGAGTCATTTTAGACTTTGATAATACACATTACAAGCTTTGAATTGATAGGTCATACATCCCGATCGAGCATCATTGGACCTTTGAAAAACAACTCCAAAAAAATAAGCGATTCTACAATAGTTTCAATTCTATTCTTGTTCCGTCTTTTGTCTTTTCTATTTTTGTGCAATTTTTTGTGCTGATTTCTAAAGGAACTTCCCTTCATGAGAGTTGTTTGTTATTATCTTGAGAATGTTCTGCATTTTTTTTAAAATAATTTTTTGACATGATTAACTATGTCAAAACCACTCATCTAAGCCTAGGTCGGTCCGCTCTATGGTGATTCCTGATTTTGTTATATCTTTGTACTGATTTTTGTGTTGAGTTCTAGAAGAACTTTCCTCATGAAAGTTGCTTATAATTTTGTTTAACTAAGTCAAAATCACCTAGATTTAAACATAGGACAGCCTACCCTACACTATTTATAATTGTGATTTGGTGAAATTGAGTCCATAAATGAGTTTGTTTGGTCTCAAATTCTTCATAAAAGATGAAATTCATGTTGTATCTGTTCAATTGATGCATGTTTTGTGAAGTCTTGATGTTAATAAGTGAACCAATTGCATGAGTTAACCAACAATATATAGCTTAGATATGCATCTTTGTTTTGCTATATTTACTATAGCTCATGCGATCACATTTTGGTTTTGAACTCTTAACGAGAAATGTTCATCATTACATGCTCTATATGTAGGATTTTTTTGTAGGATTTTTACAAGTCTTCAGATGGTTGAAATCATGCCCATTCTATGAAATTAATACTAAAATGAAATCTTGATGTACATGCATCTTGCCATGCTTTTTTGAGTCATTTAGAGACCAAATTGTGCGATCATGCCTTCTTGATAATTAAACTGCATGTTATAAGGTTCGCATACATGTTTAGGTCATATCCTTTGAATATCATCTTGCATGTTAAATTTATGTCACAAAAGTGTTCATCACGCTTAGGATTTACAAGCATATCATTAGGAATCTTTAATCGTTTCATAATATCATTTAAATTGTATGACATTTTGCATACTGACCTAGGATTAGATGATTATCCAGATTTTTTGTCGTGTTCGATCATAAGTCCCATGTGATTTGTTCATGCCATTTGTGCATTATTTGAATGAATTTGGGGTTTTCTAATGCATGCTCGTGTTATGTTTTCTTAGTTACTGATATACGCACTTTTAGACTTTGACCTAGTTTGGACTCTAGCTCTCTAGAAAGTTGTAAGGCATACTTAGAGGTTTCCAATGCCATTGATTTCATGCAAATCGCTCATCATTTGAATCACTTTCTATTTTTTTTTTCAAAACTAGATTAGAATTTGGACATGTGATCAAATTCGGACCCTTGTTCTAACCCATGTTTGGACAAACCTTTTGTCACGCCCTGAACCTCAAGCATGTGAACATCCCTTGATGGTTGATAGAATTCCGACGTTCTTGGATGCGTCGCTGACCCATTTGATTTATGCACATACAAAAGCGAACTAATAGACTCAAGACAACAAATAAACGTGGGATAGAAAAGTAGGATAACCAATTTACACAAAACATACTATACAAACAACCCAAGTTTATATTCAGTCAAGTCAAACCTACGGTTTATATACTGAAGGTCTATCTCAAAAAGAGCTACCGAGCCACCTAAGCTTCAGACTCTCTGGTCTCGACGGGAGGCCCATCAAAACCTTGTATGGGACCCTCCTGAGACCCGTTAGGAAAGTTAATGAACCACGCCTTTTAGTGATTAGGTACCAGTGAGGTATGCCTTCATCGACCTAGACCGTGGACTTAACTAGCTCACAAGTCAAGTTGGTCTCTAGAATAGGGAAATAGGAGGGTTGAAAGTCCATCTCCTGCGGGACCCCATAATGTACATGACTTACCTCTATCTAAGGACCTGAAAATTTTAAACCATGATAGGGTGAGACAAAGTCTCAGCGAGTCCACACCCTAGACCCTGATTAAGAGGAGAATTCACCTAGAGGCAGCATAGACAAGCACTATATAAGATTTACCTCGCCTCAGCACCTCCCTGCACGTTAGTACATCACATATATCATATATGAACATAGCAAGCGTACATCATTAACTGGAACACCTCATATCATATATCAATCATCATAGGGGTCTCGATTATAAGGCCAAATAATTATGACATGTCCTATTCTAGGCCACAAATTTTTGTCCCATAATCAAGCGCGACTCAAGCATGTCCCAATTAATTACAGCCAAATAGCCATGGCCAACTCAACAGTCGGCAATCATCCAGCATAATCGGGCATCATCCCACTTCGTCGGGCACCGCAATATCTACATCTAGACGGCATTCCCGAAGGAGCAACGGCCCAGCCTCCACTACGATTGACATCCGTTGATGTGGGGCATCTGAACTTAATTAGGCATAGTCCAATGTAAATGCATAGTGATGGTTTCTGATAGTGATCAAACGGACATGCAATTTCAGACAAGGATACCGTGCTTTGCACTCAAATGCCTCAATTTCAAATAATGTACTTGGCCTATTTTCTTCATAATAAAAATATCTAGTAGAATAATTGTGCGTAGTCACACCGTCAACTCGAACCATAAAGCGTGATATTCTCCCATTTTAAAATTTCACGATTTTATATAGTACTTAAAATATATTTGGCGTCGAAACCCGACACCCGGTATTTTCTAATTAAATACCAAAAATTCATATTTTGGAAATAATAATTCAAAATCATCACCAAGCATCCAATTGCACAAATTAGTAATCAATTTCACAAATCAACGCAACCATGACGATCGGCGTAAAATTCTGACAATTGGCTATCCTGGTATAATTTATGATAATTAATAAATAATTAAATAAATTGCATTTAATTAAATAAATTGCACATTATTTAAATTAAACAACTAATTAATCTACATAAGCTAATCTAACCACCTAATTGAACTAATTACCTAATCTAGCTAAGATACTTACATTACTCTAATTAGGCTAATCAACTAATCTATCTAACCACCTAATTTAACTAACTAATTAACTATGTAAATAACTACACTACAAGATTAATCCTTAATCCGATTTAGACCTAAACTAATCCACTAACACTCAATTAGGCCTAACTAACACAACTAAGCATAATTAAACCCCTAATCCGGGATTAGGATGCTAACTCACCAATTAAGTCAACTAGCGGGTTCATGGTGACAACGGCATGATGGCAATCAAAACCCATGCCCATGGCGACACCAAAGGAGGTTTGGAAAGGGCCGAAAATCGCCAACAAGCCTCACGGCTTATTGTTGGAAGCTGATTCTCCGAAGGGCTAAATCGGTTAGAGGTTGGCTGGTCATGGCATGAGGACAGTGGAGGCGGTTAGGTGGAGCCAGGTGGACATGGGGACATCGCGATTGGAGTTGGTCATGGGCTGGATGGAATGGCAGCGAGGCGAGGCTGGCGGCGGGGCTGCGACACGGCTCAAGCAGGCGGACGGAGGGCAGCAATAGGCAGGATGGCAGACGCGAGGCTGGCTGGTCCACGAAGGGGATGAAAAGCAAAGGGGAGAGGGGGGACAAGGAGGGGACAAGAGGCTTGCACGTCAAGGCTTCAGCCAATGGCCTTCCAAGAGAAATATCTAGGCCATGATCATTTACGCACCAAAGTCTTCTGCCCCTTGCTGTCCAAACTTCCCTCCACATACTAATTCCCTCACAATTCTTCACCAAAGAACTTCAATTTGGTGCCCAAAATCAACCCAGCAGTAGCCCCTACGAATTTGGTGGATTTCTACTTCAATTTGCCATCAAACAACTTCAATTTAATGGCCCAACATGCCATGGCAGCAGCCTAAACTAATTTTCCTTCAAACCCTCACAAACCAACTCACTTTGGTAGCCAAAATTGCCAATTAAAATGCCCATATGAATTTCCTTGAATTCAAATGGCCAATTTTAATTTTCTGCCAAAATTATAGGCTCGCCGAAAATTCTTCAAAGGATGTGACGATCTCCTAAAACTAAATCGCGACACACTTGAACTTTCGAATCTTGAAATCAAGTTCAATTTCGTGGTTAATTTCGATCGGTCGTGATTTTAGCGTGACCTGGTAGCTTTTAGGGATTTTATCGCATTTAACCCGTGGTCAATAATTCTTGATCCACATTTGTGCATCTTTGACTCATTGGCAGGTCTTGGTTGTCGTAAAAATCTCAATGTTTCAATTACGGACACCGAGTACAGAATTGGCTTAAAATTGGGTTAGTGCCGTTCGGCGCAAAGTTTACAATCAGATGGAGTCACCCACCATTTAATCACGCCTTTCCATCAAATCGACCTATTCCTGATCACTAATTGATTATAACAGTACCATATTGACCTGTATTAATTATGACGGTCGAGTAGTCAATTTCTGGTTGAATTCTAAGTCAGTCACATTTGTATCCCTTAACGGCTTCACCTGATAGATTAATTATCTCGTGAGTGATCAGCTTAGAGAAAAGGACCAAAGGCAATTGATGAAAACCCCAGTTCATAAAGTCAGGACAGGGTCGAAAATCAGGATGTCACAACTCTTCCCCTCTTATAAAATTTCGTTCTTGAAATTTTAACCTTTACAATTCTTCTTCAAAAAGGTGGGGGTATTGTCGTCTCATCGATTCTTCACTTTACCATGTTGCTCCTTCTATCCCGTGGTGTTGCCAGACCACTTTGACCAAAGTGATCATCTTTTTGCGTAGAACTTGCTTCTTTCAATCCATGATCCGTATTGGTCTTTCCACGTACGACACTCTTTCATCGACATATAATTCTTCAAAATTTAACGCGTGGGTTGGGTTAGGCTCATATTTCCTCAATGTCGACACGTGGAAGACGTCATGCACTTAGGCCAATTTTGGTGACAAAGCAAGATGATACGCCAAAGTCCATATTCTCTCCAGAATCTCAAAGGAACCGATGTACCTTGGACTCAACTTCCCTTTCTTGCTGAATCATGAAGTACCCCTATTGTGACACTTTAAGGAAGACGTGTTCACTAACTTGGAATTCCAATAGTCTTCACCGCTTATTTGCATAACCTTTCTGATGACTTTGAGCATTCTTTAATCTTTCTCAAATAACTACAACGGCATCCACTAATTGTTGAACTAACTCTGGGCCGGTGATTTTTCGCTCCCTAACTTCATCCCAACAAAATGGAGTTCTACATGCTCTACTATACAATGCTTCGAACAGTGCCATTTGAATGCTCTGTTGATAACTGTTGTTGTTAACTAGATGAAGCTGTTCCTCCCAACTTCCTTTGAAATCCAACACGCAAGCTCTTAGTATGTCCTTAAGGATTTGAATCGTTCTCTCAGACTGGTCATTTGTCTACAGATAATAGGGCGTGCTATACTGCAGCTTCGTTCCCAAAGCAGTCTGTAAACTCTTCCAACAGTCTATTGTGAACTTTGGTTCTCAATTTGACGTGATCATCACTAGAACTCGATGAAGACGAACGATCTACCGTATGTACAATTTTGCATATCTATCCAATGTAAAGTCCTTTTGTATGCGATGAAGTGAGCAGACTTTGACAATCTGTCAACCATAGCCCATAAAGAATCATTGCCTCACTGACTCCTTGGTAATCCTATCACAAAGTGTATTGTGATATGCTCCCATTTCCACTCGGGAATTTCAAGAGGTTGCAACATTTCTTCCAACTTACAGTGCTATGCTTTAACTTACAGACACATCAGATACTTGGCAACATGTCAAGCAATATCTGCCTTCATACCGGTCCACCAATAGTGTTGATGCAGATTCTAATACATTTTCGTACTGCCTAGATGAATGTTGCAATTGCTACGATGAGCTTCTGACAAGATCTTCTCCTTAAGCTCCGCATCATCAAGTGCACACAATCATTCATGAAACTTTAGCATTCCGTCTTCATAATTATGAAACTCAACTTTTCTCTTTTTTGTATGTTCTTGCAAAATCTTCTAGATCTCAGGATCTATCAATTGCAACGTTTTAATCCTTATATGCACTTCCAGTTCAATTCTGAGGGTAGCCATAAGATTTGAAAGGTGGCTTACCTCAAATTTGAAAATCGAATCTCGAGTTCCCTCAAGTAAGATCCACACTTGGATCACCATCTGCGCAATCGAAGACTTTCGACTTAGTGCATCTGCGACCTTGTTAGCTTTCTAGGATGATAGAGGATGTCACAATCATAATTAATACTTCTTGACCAAGTGGGACGCCTCCTTTTTCCAACTAAGATTGCCACCTTTGATTTTTGAAATTACTGGACCTGCGCTATTTTCCAATTTTACACAGATTTTTATAATGTGAATTTTAAGACACTTCCTTCATGCAATTTGTTTCAAACATCTTGATTTAAACATACATAAATTTCATATTTTTCTGAGTTGAAACGGTAGGGATGAAGGCCCAATCATTCACCGTCTGAAACTTTTCCCGTGTAGTGAAAATGGTGACCAGGTTGCATTCTCAAATTTTTATAAACTTTTGCCTTCCAAATTTAACCATGCTTCATTGATGAAAGTTTTGAACGACATTCATATCTACAAAATATTAAAATTTCAAAGATTTTTGTGAAGATTTAGATTTCAAAATGAATCTCTTACTTGGACTGTTGAATCTACTCGACGGATGAATAATCAGGTTATTTTCAACGGTTTGCTAGTCTTTTCACAGCACAAATTTGACTTGACTTCTTGTATTAAAAATGTTTCTTAAGATCTTCTCGACAACCTATTAAAATTTCATAAGTTTTCGATTCCGTTTGATAAAGTAAAGACACTGATTTCAGAAATTGTTCAAAACTGTTTTTCTCACCCAAGAGGTATGAGTCATGCCCAAGCTTGGACTCAAGTCCTTAAATGCCATGTTGAGGTGTAACTAATGATCTCTTCCTTGGCCCCAAAATCAACTTGGATGATAGACTTTTCTAGATTTCCTTCTTAAAGAAGGAAATGAAAGTAGAAAGAAAATTCTAGAATTCCTTCATGATGAACGTGAGGATTCCCTTGACTTTTCTAAGGTCATGATTGTAGTCCAAAATATCTTAGATATTTGAGAAAAGTTTCATACATATGAACCAATGGAAAAGTGAAAAGCGGGTCATCATCGATGACGTCTATGGCCTTAGGTTGCCAAGTAAGGCCTTTTAGCCTTCCAACTCATCATTTAGGCTTCAATTATTGGACTTATAGCCTTGCCACCCAAGGAATTTAGGCAGGACACACGGAAACATTAGAATGGATCGCTTGGCATGGTAATGATTGCTCCAAGGGCTATAAATATGAGGAGCTCTCTTAATTTTCCTCACTTTGCTCCCATTTTCTCCACCTTTTATCTCTTTGAACGCCATCCACATCACGTCTCTCTATCTACCTTCAAAGTAAGCCGCCCTTCCTTTATAGTTTATGTCTTAGTGCAAGGTTCATCAAAAGTAAGCAGAATCTCTAACTCTTGGCTAAGGCGATAGCCTACATCATCGAATTTAATGGTGTGCTCACTTGTGTAAGCCGTGTATATGTTGTAATGTTTTTTCGTGTATTTGCCCATGTTTGCATGTTTGAGTCTGTTCACGCCCTGAGATCAGGTCAAGGCTTGCTCGGTTTGGAATCGACGTCAAGTTGTGATTGCCAAAGCATGGCATGCGACCCAAGCCACGAACCAAGAACTTTTCCTGACATATTTTATAATATGATGTTGAGGATCAAGGCACACTCACTTAAATGAGCACGCCCTCGGGCCTTGCATACATTGGCTAAGATAAGAGATGAAAAACGGGCTTGTGTAATGCATTTGTGTGTGCATTTAAAGAGGAAAAAGCGTCCGTCGCCACATAGTGTTTGGTGGCGATGCCTCGTTTATTGAAAGAGATACCTTGGTTGAGCTAGGATGCTTGGGTTTTGAGCCTGGATGCCTCGGCTAAGCTAGCCCTAGGATGCCTAGGTTGAGCCTGGATGCCTTGGTGAGCTAGCCCTAGAATGCCTCGGTTGAGCCAGGATGTCTTGGTTGAGCCATAATGCCTAGCTTAAAGATGGATGCCTCGGTTGAGCCGGGAGGGCTTGGTTGAGCCTAGACAATGATAAATGAATTTGCATGTGTGCTGGTTTATGCATAAGCATGATATGTTGATATGTTCATTAACAAGCAGAAGGTAAACATGCATTGAAATATGAATGAATGGACATTTATATGTAGTCGAGGATAGCAATAAGTTTGTTATTGATCTACTATCGACATTGCATTGTGAGTGTTGTACCTACTAGATTTTGGTGATGAGATATTTTTCTAGTAGAGAATTAGGGGTTTTACTTACTGAGTTTCCCTAAAACTCACCCCTCATCATTTCAGTCTTGTAGGCATGGATATCTCACGTCAATTTTGGGAGTTGCAGTCTCACTAGAGAAGCTAAGTTTTACCCCAACCTTTTGGAGATGTGGTAGTTGTAAATATAACGGCCTATGATAAGGGCTTGTAAGCGTAACTAATGCAATTGTGCATTTGTAAATGGTTGCTTTTCTAGCTGCTTATTGTTGTCCGGGTGTTGTATGTACGCTTCCGCATGTGCTTAATGAAAAGATACAAAGAAATGTGACGGCGAGGCGCCTGCAACGTCGCGAAAATAACCCCTTCTACTCGTGACCCTGGGAATGGAGTTGGGGTCGTGATAGTTTGAATCATATTCAAAATGCCTTTGACACTTGTGAGTGTATTTATGCGAGCCGCAAGCTAGCCTTGACAATTGAATGTATTCCATAGTCTAGATAATCCTTAATGTGAAATATTTTCAAAATTGTTCTTAAATCTTGATTTGAAATCTGAAAGTTAAGGTATGAATTATATTCAAAATGCTTGCGACGCTTGTGAGTGCATTTATGCAAGATGCGGGTTAGCCTTAGCAATTGAATGCCTTTCATAATTAAGACATCATGTTGTCTCAAAACTTTTTGTGAATGATCTTCAAAAGATGTCTTTGAAACATCACATGTACTCTCGTGCATACAATCACGTCATTCATTTAGAAGTACTTATGTTTGTAATTGACACATGCTTTTTAATGATAAGTGATCCACCAACAGCTCACTCATTTGTTGATTGGTTGAGAAATAAGGTCTAAAAAGGTCAACATGCATGTTTAATTTTTGCAAATACATGTGATTTTTAGATGAATGGTAGGGTCCATGCATGGTATCGAGAGAAATATTGGGATCACATAGAGCGCTTTATTAGGGATTTACAAGTGTTATTGATCATGCATGTGACATCCAGATTTCGCCAAACTTCGAATACATAACGGTCCGTGATGGGTCGACGAATTTGTCGTCGAACTAGGTCGTTGGTGCCACATTGCGGTAGCCATTTTATCATTACTCTAGTTGGACCAAGACGTCACATATTGTCACGATCTCGTGATGATGCTTCATCTCAGAATTTCTTCATAAATCGCTACACGTCATTGTAGTTAACAAAACAAGGAACGCTAATTCGAATTGTCTCGCCAACCAACATAGTTGAAGACCTCGATTTCATACCACCCCGCCACCACCATCCTTCTTCTTAGACGCCCTCACCGATGACCACATTTTCAGCCATGCATCCACATAAAAATTCGTCCTCTTCCATGCTGCAATCGAAGGCCACGTCCATCTATTCTCCTTCAAGAAGACACGAAGACCACTGACTTACATGGCCATGTGCACGTTCCTTCGACGGTCAACGAAGGAAGGAACATTGACCGAGGGGCAGCCTATCACGGCCACGTCCCTTCTCTCTTTTGAGGTGGCCCACCAACACATGCAAAGAGACACGCATTGCTTGGGAATTGCAAGGTGTCTCCTTGCATGGGCTGTCCTCGACGCTGCCACTCATCCTCGCTACCACCGTGATTTCTTCTCTCTTTGTTGACTTAAGTTGTCGACATATTGGAGCCCGCCTCTCTCTCTCTCTCTCTCTCTCTCTCTCTCTCTCTCTCTCTCTCTCAGCAGCTTAGGCCTCCCTTGTCCAGCGAAGTCTTCAGCAGCTTTAGTGAGAATTCTCTCACCGTCTTGCTGCTTCTCACCACCAGCTTCCTTCGCTGTTGTTCCTCAGCTCGCCGCCGGCCCAGGAAGCACACCATCGCTTCACCCATAGCTCGCAGCTCACGGTCCGTTTATAGTCAACGCTACCAAATTGAATGCAAGTTAATATCTACCAACCTATATCACATAATGATATCGTTTGTCCGATGAAGTGCATCCCGCAACACTAACTTTATGCTAGATTCTCGTATTGGGTTGTGAAAAAGAATTATGTGTTGGTACACTTATGTTTGGATTTGGGACTCATGAACGTACCGGTTTTGGTATTTCAAAGTTTTTAGTTTCAAAAATCTTCACGTCAGGACCGATATTATTGACCCGCCGAACTGTGGTTTCCAATATTTCAAGACATGCTTATGGTGTTGGTGAAAATCATCACCTGTACATTCCAAGTTTTGAAACATGAAAATGTTTTAAATCTAGGCCTGTAAATTTTGGATTTTGATCGGGGTGGAACGATAGAAAACTTCTTCAAATTATTTGGGTATTTACACTTGAGACTTTATGAAAGATTTTATCGACAGGGAGTTGATACGCTCTTGAGATTTCATCGTGTTTGATTTATACTATGATATGGAATTTTGAAATCAAAGCAATTTTCATATATTGTCTGTACGGGGATGTTTTGGTATTAAATTGATTTGATTGCTACACCATGGTTGATGTGTTATCGATGCTGTCGGACCCTCGGGTCGATGATGCCCTGAGCATAGGGTTGCCTAGAGGAGCGTAGTGGCGATACCTCTGGGAGTCTAGGGACTGGTGAGCCCTAGAGGTTCCCAAGGTGTTGGGATGCCCGGAAGTATGACGATTCACATTCCGAAGGGCTAGGGACATCATTGACATGGTGAGCTCCGGAGGTTCCTCGTGATGCCAAGTGTGCGAGATGCCTCGAGGTGTGACATAACATGCTCCGGATGCCCGGTGATTGAAATATGGAACCAGAGGCTTTCGTGAAGCTAGGTAGGGTGCGATATGCCTGGAGCGATGCAAACATTGGTCCTTTGGAAGATGGTGGTAGTGAGTCGTGATAAACTGAGTTTTTAAACATCCACATGTTTTATTATACTGTGCTGTTTGAGACTCTTCTGAACTTATGCACACTCATTGCTTTTCCTGTGTCCCTATTTTCAATTGCATGGAATCGGATGATGATAGTTTTACATAATATAGTTTAGTAGAACTTTGACTGTTGATTAGTTGTACTCACCCCTCGTGGGGGCTAACATATTATAGAGTGATAAAAATGCTACCTCCGCCAGAGGATGATGATGGAGGCTCGAGTGGGGTAGAGTAACAGGGAACGGGAGGACATCAACAAATTTTTGGAACACCGGCACTTGAAGATAGACAGCGTTATAAATAGCTAACGGAAAAGTTGGTCAATTTTTTAATATAGCCAATATAGAAAACTTTGGCTTTTGATGTACCGAAAAACGATGTCCATCCAGTATATTTAAATAAAAAGTGCCTGGTTATTATCTATGTGTATCTAGTGTGCATCATTTCAGTGTTTAGGAAGGGAGTTGGATCTGCTTCTACCATATAAATTGAGCAAGGACCAATGAAAAAAGTGATAGACCCCCAGTCTCACGGATTCACTGTCCAATGATCAGGAAAGGAGGACATCCAGGTTAAGGAAGCGCCGTGGTCACCCTAACAGATTGGGGGCTGTCGAGGGCACCACAGCAAATGGAATCAGAGCTTTGGTTTGTTTGGAGTGATAAGGTGTATCTGTAGAAAAAGGAGGTTATAATGATGCACGTGATAAGGCACTTTTAGGGGTAGTGGACTAACTATGAACAACAGATGATTGAGTTCACTCGTAAAATACCGGTAACGATTGTGAGTTACCTTTGCATGCAAGTAACATTTTTATGTTACTTATGTGATTCCAGTAATGCTCTTACGTTACTTTTCTTTCTTAGATGATTAGTGACACTAAGTCACTAATTGTTCCCAAGGGAAATGCTTGATGACTTACATGAAAACCATAGTATAAACTGGGAAATCTCCTCCATCAAGGATTAAAGCTATGGCTTCAAGGGCAGAACCCCGAATCAACCTAGAGTAGAATGCCGCACTCAAGGACTGGTGGAACAATTCTTGAAGTTGAAACCACCTAAGTTTACTGGAATGGGAAGTCCTGAAGAGGCATAACAATGGATTGATGGAATAGAAAGGATCTTCTGGTTGTTGAATTGCAACAACATCAAAAAGATAACTTTGGCAGAGCACCAACTGGAAGGAAATGCCAATTTTTTTGTGGAGAGCTTCTAGAGATACGATCATTCCACCCGGTACTACTAAAAACTGGCATGAGTTTGTTAGAGCTTTTAATAGAAAACATTTCTCTACTGTGCCAGAGATAAGAAAATAACTGAATTTGTTCAATTATAACAAAAGGAGTTAACGGTAGACCAGTATGAAGCAAAATTTTCTAAGCTATCTAGGTATGCCCCTAGATTGATAGAGGATTGGGAGGACTAAGGACAGATGTCAGGAAGCAACTAGTGCCCCTAAATATAAGAGATTACACTGAGATTTATGAAAGAGAACAACTTGTAGAGCAGAAACTAATGAGGGAGCGAATGGAATCAGGGAGGCAATTGACCTTGAGTGATACCCGACAAGGCTTGACTCTATCCAACCCAAGAGTCCCCTTGGGATTCTAAGAAAAAGCAAAATTTTGGAAATTTTGAAAAGACGAAGAGTGGTTAGGCTCCAGGAAAAGTATCATATCAAGACAATTTTTGCCAAAGGCGTGGTAGACAACATGGGCCAGGACCCCGTAACGATCAACCAAGGTTTTTTGGTTATGGGCAGAGAGGGCACTTTAGAAGAAATTGTCCACAAGAATCATCATAACTGAATGCCAACTCAGTGCGACAAGTGGAACAATGTGTAGACTATTTCGACCTACCCATCGGGGAGGGAATAAGTTTAGGGGTATTGCCTAAGGGACGGGCCTATGGCCCTTGATTAGGCATGGGCTCTCCCAAGCCCATACCCCACGTGACATTGGGATATCTTTTAGGAATTTTGCACAAAAGGAGTCGCCACTAGCCTATTGGGGTCGGCTAGAAACCAAGTGAGGTATGAGAGTGTATCTCACTTCCTACGCAACCAAAGAATCTAGAGTCGAGGACTTGATTACACTAATTGAGCA
The DNA here is from genome assembly GCA_019915185.1 of Eucalyptus camaldulensis. Taxonomy (NCBI): domain Eukaryota; kingdom Viridiplantae; phylum Streptophyta; class Magnoliopsida; order Myrtales; family Myrtaceae; genus Eucalyptus; species Eucalyptus camaldulensis. The sequence goes on from JAHSVA010000008.1 coordinate 31,503,148, forward strand.
ATTAGTGCCCTTTCAATACCTAATCTTGTTCATTCTAGCAGAAAAGATTTTTGTCAGATAGATTTGATTAATTTTACACCTATCCACTAATATGCGAGGTGATCATGCGGGTGCACAATCATTAAAGTAACAATCATAGTCACCAAGATCTTAATTGCAGTAAAATTGAGCACATGTAATTAAACATCCACAAACATAATCAAATATGCAAATTAAACACTCAATATAATCAAGGGGCAAGAAACTAAAGGCCTAATTATGCTAAAAAGGCAAGACATGGAAATTCCTAACCAAACCCTATATTTTTTAATATTGGAAGTTTTTAAATTTTTCTTTAAATTTTTTGATTTTTTTTTTAAAATTTAATTCATTTTTAATTTTTAAAATTTTAAAATTTTATGTTTTAAAAGTGGGCGAACTGGGTCGAGTTCAGTCTTACATGACCCGGGTTTAGCTCAGTCGGCATGGGTCAAGGAGGGCCAAATTCGGTAGGCTCCAATAGGACTGAGCTTAAACGACGGGCCTAGTTCAACTAAAAAATGAGCCCACCTAAAAGAAGAAACCTAAGTAAATTAAGCGCAGCCCAACATAAGAGAAAAGACTAACATTAAACCGGCCCAAAGGCCGTGCTTCGGCCTAGAAGTGGCCCGCACCTGACCCAATTTGTTCAAAACCCTACCTGGTTCGTGACCCATGCCCGACCCGGCTTTTAACCTTCTTCTTTAGCTGTTCTTGGCGGCAGTGGTGTGGCGAGGCACGGTAGGCTACTGAAGGTCGTGGAGTGCAGTCATCAAAGCTCCGGTGAGGGGACAGGCGGCGGACAGAGGTAGCGACAGTAGCTAGTGCAACAGGTCATAGTGTTCGGACTCTGGGCGGAGACAGTGAGCATCGAGTAGGGAAGTCCGGTGTTGTAGGGGTTGCGGCAAGGCATGAAGGGGCGGCTACCGACACAACGAAAGGCAAGCTTGGGAGCTTGGCTACTGGTTGTGGGGGTCAACGGGCAATGGTTCGAAATTGCAAGGGCAACGGCAATGGATGTGTGCTACAGGCGGACCAATGATACAACTTCAGGTAAAGGTAGTGGCAAGCGTCAGCGCTAGGTCGTGGCTGGCGTTGAGGCTAGCTGCAATAGCAAAAAAGACTGGCAAAGGGCGAGGGTGCTCGCAAAGACGCAACAGAATAGAGCCGGAGGCGGAACAAAAGCTTAAGCGAAGGGCGTGAAAGCAACAACCACGGGTGGAGCTTTAGACGACTGTAGGGTAGCAGCAGCACAACAACCGGCTCAGATTTGATGGCGTCGAGGAATGGTAGTGCGGCATCAAGTGGGCAGAGGTAGGGGCTTTAGAGGTGAGCTATTGCAAGAGTAGCTCGAGGGTGCTGCAGCGGTGGGCAGCAAAACGACGAGTAATGGGTGGAAGTGGCGCAAGGTCGATGGGTGGTGCTTGGGCAAAGGAGGCGTCCAGCGCCAGGCGGAGGTGGCGCGGTGATTGCGAATGAGCGGCAATGCCGCGTGGCAGTCAACATCGCGGAGGCTTTGAGCAGCCGTAGGGCGGAGCGGCTCTGGGAAGATGAACAATGCTCTTTCTTTTTCTCTCTATTTTTTTCGTTCGGTCTCCCTCCGCCCTCGGTCAACTCCCTGGTCTCTCTAGTCTCCCTTCTCCAGCTCTCTCCCTCGAGCACTTTCCCTCTCTTGAGCTCCTCTCTCAAGTTCTCTCCCTCTCCTCCTTTTCTCTGGTCCTACTCTTTTTCTTTTTTCCTTTTTTGCTCTATGTGCCTCATGCTTTTCTTGTAGGTCTCATGCGAAGGATGCCGAGGGGGACGAAAATAGCTAGGTCGGGCCCCCACGCGAGAGAGAGAAAAAGGCGAGCCAGGCCAAGGCCGGATCCAGCCTGACCCGGCCCCTTCGACATTTTTTGTTGTTTTTTATTTATTTTTAGCAATTAATTCCTAATTTTGTATGTGACTAAGTTTTAACTAAAATGGCGAAATTTAGGTGTCAATAGTTGCCCCTCTTTGAATGTAGCCTCGAAGAGGTTGCACTAAAAGACATAAGACACCTAAATTATTTTGGTGGTAGAGAGAGATCCTGGGTGCATAGGCTTGCATCAGGTTGAGCTATGGAAGTGTGTCATGTCAATAAGAGGAAGAATGACCCCGGGCTATAGAAGCATGCTGTGTCGTAAGAAGAAGGAGAGGGACTTCGGGCTATAAAAGCACTCCGTGTCCTAAGAAGAAAAAGAGATTCCGGGCTACAAAAGTACGCTGTGTCATAAGAAGAAGGAAGACCCCGAGCTACAAAAACATGCCGTCTCATAGGAAAAAAGAGAGACTTTGAGCTATAGAAGCACTCCGTGTCATAGGAAGAAGGAAGACCCTGGGCTATAGAAGCACGCCGTGTCATAAGAAGAAAGGTAAGACCTTAGGCTATGGAAGCACATCGTGCCAAAAGAAGAAGGGAAAGACGCCGAGCTACAGAAGCACACCGTGTCATAAGAAGAAAGAGATGAAGTCTCACCATGTAACAACGAGTTTCGATCGAGTTGAAAATACATGGTTTGAGGAAAACCCATGAACCTTTATAGATGACATGCTTTAAGGTTGACCACGAACCTTTTGAAAATTGTAGTTCAAAGATAGACTCATGGACATTTTAAAAGTGTGGTTTAAGGAAATATCCACGAACCCTGTGGTTTAAGGATAGACCCACTAACAGTGTGGTTTAAGGAATACACCCACAAACCCTGTGGTTTAGACTGGAAAATGGGTCTCACCGTGTAAAAATGGGTTTCGACTGGATAAAAGGTCTCAATGTATAAAAACGGGTTTCGACTAGGAGAAATGTCTCACTGTGTGCAAACGGGTTTCGATCGGACGATAGCCTCACTGCGTACAAATAGATTTCGACCAGATGCGAACAAGCGTGGTTTACTAATGAACCCACAAGTCGTGTGGTTTAGGAAAAACCACCAACCTCGTGATTTTATGGATAGACCCACAAATCTTATGGTTTAAGGATGACCCACGAATTGTATGGTTTAAGAAAAGCCACCAACCTCATGATTTTATGGATAGATCATCTATCGTGTGGTTTAAGGATGACCCACGAATTGTGTGGTTTAGGAAAAGCCACCAACCCCGTGATTTTATGGATAGACCCACCAATCTTGTGGTTTAAGGATGACCCACAAATTGTGTGGTTTAAGAAAAGCCACCAACCTCGTGATTTTATGGATAAACCCACCAATCTGTGGTTTAAGGATGACCCATAAATTGTGTTGTTTAAGGAAAGCCACCAACCCCGTGTTTTAAGGATAAACCCACCAACCTTATGGTTTAAGGATGACCCACGAATTGTGTGGTTTAAGAAAAGCCACCAACCCTGTGGTTTTAGGGATAGACCCACCAACCTTGTGGTTTGAGGATGACCTATGAACCATGTGGTTTAGGAAAAGCTACCAACCCTGTCGTTTTAAGGATAAACCTACCAACCTTGTGATTTAAGGATGACCCACGAACCATGTGGTTTAGGAAAAGCCACCAACCCCATGGTTTTAAGGATAAACCCACCAATATTGTAGTTTAAGGATGACTCACGAACCACGTGGTTTATGAAAAGCCACGAATCTCGTGGTTTTAGGATAAACCCACCAACCTTGTCGTTTAAGAATGACCCACGAACCGTGTGGTTTAGGAAAAGCCACCAACCCAGTGGTTTTAGGATAAACCCACTCAGCTTGGAAATGGCATGGTTTAAGGCTAACTATGAACCTTTGGAAATGGCGTGGTTTAAGGCTAACCATGAACTTTGTAGATGACATGGTTTGAAGCTAACCATGAACCTTTGGAGATAACATGGTTTAAGGCTGACCATTAAACATGCCAAACTAGAGCTTCTTAGTCAGAAAGGGTTTCTCACACACTCTCAATAAAATGGCTGCTTGATCCTATTTATTTGCATGGGAAGTAACTGATTGCTGAGGGTATCTCACATAACCTATGTCAAAGGCTTTCAGAAACATTCACGATGAATGTAATCTGATTGATCAAAAAGGTATTTGAAAGGACAACAATGTAGGCTCGGTTAAGACTTACACAAATGAATTATTGCTTTGAGGCCAATAAAGGAACAATTGTTGCTATCTTCATTAGGTGTACAAGTCGAGAACTCGAGAGATAAGATAAGATAGAATTGCTTCCACTCCTTCAAGTGGTAACTTCTTTGTGGCATTCTCATTTTCACTCGAACCATCATAATCAGAAGAGATTTCGAAAAAGGGTTGTAATGTTGGCTCGAGAATGGCTCGAAGGGCTTAAAATTTTCAAAAGGGTTTTTATGTGACATCCCAAATTTCACCAACCATCATTAGTATAATTGGATCATTAGAAACTTGGATTAATTTAGATCGGGCTAGAAAGTGAACCCGATGGACCGTGAGGAATGAGTGGGCTTGAGGAGCAAGTGAGCCGCATGATTATTTTAGAACTAGGCTTGTAAACTTGAATGGAAGAGCTGGGCTTGGACTTGGCTTGAAGCGGGCCAAGGTTTGGAATTATCAGATTTGTAGATTTAGTTTAGTGGACCGGATCGTTGTAGGTTGAGCCCATTGGGCCATGAATGGATAATTAGGCCCAAGTGATTTTATTTTCGGTTAAGATTCATAGATTATAGTTAAGATGATTTGATTAGTGATTATCTATAACTTTAGCATTTCTTGTGATGAATTCTTCATAGACTAACATTGACTAGTCGATATGTTATATATGTCATGACTTTGTATAATTATAAAAGGATTGAAATCAAGTAGGAACAAAAGGAAATTAAATGAAAAACATTAGAAACAAATGAACTAACTAACGATATTGATTAACTGTTAATGGATGGTGAATGATAGATGGCAAGAATTCTCATGCATGAAAGCCACGACCTTACTCTCTCGTTTCTCCTTGTACTCGACACCCAAGGTTTTCTTTCCTCTAGAAACTGAAACCATCAACTCAAGAAGACACAATCATTAGCAAGATCTCATCATTAGTCTAGCCTAGGGATTAGCTTGTAGCCTATTTCCCCTCATAAATTTTGAAACCCTCTCTCTCTCCTCAAGACCGAAACCCGCCTTCATCTTCTTCTTCATTTCTCTCAGTCGGGCGGCAAAACCAGAAGCAAAACAGCAACCTTCTTCCTCTTGCATGTGAAATTTTGGTGTTGATCTTGAAGTATCTTTGTGTTGTTTAGTAGCTGAAGCAAGGTAAGGAAAGATATAACTCTAAATTAGAAGTTATCCATTGTTTCGTCAAGAAAACTTGAGGATCTAACGAAATGGTGGATGAATTGATTTGTAGTTGTTGTTTTGTGTTGATTTAAGATTGGTAAGTACTAGATTGAAGGTAGAAGCCATTGCATGTTACTTTTGAGTCTTACATGTCTCGAAATCCAAGTGTGAATAAGCTGTATTTGCCAAGTAAAGTGATGAAATGGTTGCCGAGTGGAAGGATGTGGTGATGAGTGAACTTACGGATGCAATTATGCTTCGAGCCAAACTGTGGAAGGGTTATTTTTTAAAGAAAAGCTTGCTGAAGGTACTCTTAGTTGTCATGATAAAGTATTGAAGTGTTGTAGAAGAGATTTGTGGAAAAATAAGTGGTTTGGTCAGGCTAGAAGTGAAGGAATCGTGTATACCTATTCTGTTCTAGGAGAATACGGTTAAAGAGTCTTCTATTTTGTGTTATTTTCTTTATGTATGTTGATAAAAATAAGAAAGGAACCATTCTACATGATAGACCATGCATTAGATTGAATTAGAAACCTAGCTATAACCATATGAATATAAAAACTTAGAGATAGAAGTGAATTTAATAAAACCAGTGAACTATTTTTGTAAGAAACGGTTTGACCTTTGTCAATTATATTAATTTTATGTAATTATCTAGTTAGAATTAGACTTTGAATCCTGAATAAAAGTTGTATAACACATCCTTAGGAATAACATGTCAAAATTTGAAATTTAATGGATAAGAATTGGTTAGTAAAACGATTTTCTTTGTAGATATAAAATCTGGACGTCGGTACAGGGTGATAGTAAAGATTATGGCGATTGTTACTCTTAATACTGTGAGAATTAGACTTAAGTTTCTTCACAGAAAATGTCAATATATGTCTCTAATATAACATACTAAAATTTGGTAGTATTTTGACAAGAATTGATATACCTTCTGTGTCCGAAACCGAAACTGTTCATTTAGCTAGTAAACTGTCTGGACCCGAGAACATATACTAGATGTTGTGTCTTTTATATTAGACTTGAATGACACACATAGAGTCTAGTAACCTCATAATAGATGTTAGTTGTGTAAGAGTAAGTCTCACATCTTATTTGAGATATATGTGCATATAGTGTCATGCATGTGCAACGAGTGTGGTGCATAGTGCTTGATTATGGGGTAAATATTTGTTCAGCATGGTATGGGACATGTTGTAATGAATTTTATCTTATAATTGGACACACACGTGTGCTAGGTTCATGAGAGTTAGATATATAGTTAGATACTTCGGAGTTTTTTCTTTTGCATACGATAAATGCATTAATTAAAGGTGTGGTGGTGTGAAACGTGTGCTTAAGTGAGCAAATGAACCCATGGGTATGGAGATACCGGTGATGCCCCTTGGAAGTTGGGATGCCCATGCTATGTGGCCTTGGATCCCTCAGTAGAGAGATACCGGGATGCCTCAGAGTAAGATGCTCTTGTTTGAGATATTAGTTGTGTAAGAGTAAGTCTCACATCTTATTTGAGATATACGTGCATATAGATAGTGTCATGCATGTGCAACGAGTGTGGTGCATAGTGCTTGATTATGGGGTAAATATTTGTTCAGCATGGTATGGGACATGTCGTAATGAGTTTTATCTTACGCACGTGTGCTAGGTTCATGAGAGTTAGATATATAGTTAGATACTTCGGAGTTTTTTCTTTTGCATACGATAAATGCATTAATTAAAGGTGTGGTGGTGTGAAACATGTGCTTAAGTGAGCAAATGAACCCATGGGTACGGAGATACCCGTGATGCCCCTCGGATGTTGGGATGCCCATGCTATGTGGTCTTGGATGCCTCGGTAGAGAGATACCGGGATGCCTCGGAGTGAGATGCTCTTGTGTGTGATCAAGGATGCCTCAGTTGTGCGATATTGAGATGCCTCGGAGTGAGATGCCCCATGCTGAGTGGTCTTGGGACGACCTCAGTTGAGTGATGCCGGGATGCCTCAGAGTGAGATGCCCATAATAGAAATATTGTGGAAGTCCGGATAAGGTAACTTCCAGAAGTGACTCGATCAGGTCGGTAGAGTTCCGGTTAGTAACTGATCGAGGGTGGATAATATGCACACTAAATATAATTATGCATGGCGAGTGAGTTCATTCATTATTGTTGCATTGCATCTTGATATGAAATTGAGCTTGAGAAATGTAAGCATAGAAATGGATGCACATAAGGTGATTACATACATGATGTGTTAATATCCAATTGTTTATGCTTGTGACAATCCTACCTTAGTATCTTAAATTGTTTGGATCATGATTCTCTTGTAATCTTGATGGCTGTGGATTGTTTAAGTTAGAGTTTTTATCACTCTTTACTGGGCAAAGTTGTTGCTCATACCTTACATTTTTCAGATTGATAGCATGGATGTGCCGCCAGTAGCTCGATACGGGGTGGTAGCACGCCTCGATGTTTCTTTTCATGACATGTATGATCCCGACATTGACATGACTTTCTCCAAGTATGAGGCTACTTTATGGATGGATGATGGTAGAGCTAACTTGATACCGATGAAGTTCATTGCATGGTTTATCAACCATGAATGGGAGATGTTCGACGCTTTACCTTTTGGTGCAGGAGGACCTAGAGCTGGGACGGATGGCGCCTAGACGCCAATGATCGTGTAGAAGCCGGAGGATCGTCTTTTGTTTTTTGTGAGACGCGGGCTTGTGCGGGAACTCGTGGAGTAGACACCCTCACCCTTTATCCCTGGCTTTTGTTACACCTTAATTTTGTTATGTATATGTATATAGGCAATGAACATGGAAAGAGTCTAGGTTGATAAACTTTGTAGGCCTTGATGATGGTAAGAAGAAATGAAGCTTCTCGTGATCTTGTCTATGTGCATGAATGAATTGGCCAATATTAATTATTGGTAGAGTGATTGCAGGATAACCTCATAATATAAACTTTAGATTTTAAATAATCCATGTTACACATGCTAACCTTCAATGGTGAACACTATATATAAATAAATGGACTTCACAAGTTTGGCAAGATTATAATAATAATTGTAAATTCCACTTGCACTTAGTACGTGACACCTTGGGACGGCACATTTTAAGAGTCGGTGACCATCATGGCATCGTGACCAAGTCACTCAATCTTTCGAAATCATTTGGCTTTTGAAACACAATGCATCTCAAAAGTCCCTTAACTAATCATTTCAGCAATAGAGCTTTGCTCCTTTTTCTAATTTCCTTTGCACTTGTGATGATTTTTTACGCAGACACTTGGACTTTGATAAAAAAAAAAAATTCACATAAGATGCAGCCTTTTGGCTTTTTCTTGATGGGCATTGGTCTTACTTTTACCAGGCACACTAATTTTTCATGCCCCCTATTTTGTCGAACATTTTGCTCTTTAAACTTTTGTATCTCTTATGACTTTCAAGATGCCTTTCACATTTTCTCGTGACTATCAATTGTATTTGGTCAATTCTCATGCCTTGCCCCAGTGAAGGGAGATGATCATCGCTTAGGATTCAGAAATGAATAATCAAGCCTAAATTTGTTAAAGCAATGGGTATCAATGTTTGGATAGAGAAGGAAATAGTCTTCTTCACCTTGGGATGAATGAAGGGAACGCCTTTATCATTTCGGTCTTTGCACTCAATGCGAATGAATCCTTCGTCCTAAGAGAATGTTGTTTTTCATTCTACTCTCAAAAGTGTTTGAATAATGTGTTTGGAAATGGCTTGCCTTTTTTCATCCTAAGCACTTCTTGTTTGGTATGGTTAACATCTCCATTTCACTTTGCCTAGATCATATGAGTAGATCAACCTCCATAGAGAAATTTGATTCAAAATGAATAAACCACAAACCGAGAAAACAATTTTGAGAGAAAAAGAATGTTCAAAAAGTTTGTAGAAAGTTTTTTTTTTCTCAATTATCCATTTTTGTGCTTGTCTCTTGGAAAGCACCAAAGTTTTTTTTTTTTTTTGTAATGGAAATTCTCTGTTTTTTTTTTTTTTTTAATTTGAGAAGAATGGTACTTACCTACGGCATGGTGACTCGGTAACGCTATAAAGAATGTGAAAGAATATGTTAGTACAAAAATCTTTAGGGATTGAAACGTTGGAAACGATACATTATTACTATTCACTCGTTTTTATCCTTTGGATGCTAACATTTCTTGTATTCACTATCGTGGATATTTGGTAATTCGACATTACCCTTCACTTGCATTTGCTTTTAAGTGTTTGATGTCTTCCTATCAGAGGAAAAAAAAAAAAAGAATCATGTTAGACACACTACCAAAATGAGCAATTGGAATCAATATAATTTACTCTTCCTTCAAATTCGCCTTTTTGGATGCTTGGTAACTCCCTTCATTTGTCTCATCATGCAAAGTGAATGAGATTGACGGGCTATTTTGGCTCCTAAGGCATTTGTGAATAAAGAAACTTCCTAGAACGAAATTCAACTTCGTTCCACCTTTATGGAAGATGGTGCTAATGAAGTCTCGATGCATGCTTGCTCCTCAAGTTCTGTAAACCTACACTTTTATCTTTTAGAAGGGGCTAATGCCGATCTCAGATAAACTTCTCATCCTAACTCAAAAAGAGACCATGTGAAGAGAGGACCTTAAGCAACGTTTTATTGAAATTCATTATGGAAGGTAGACATAAAGGTTCGCTTGAAACACTTATGAATTTGTTTTTTTTTTTACATAATGATTTTCATGAAACTGAATTCCATTATTAAAAAATGTGAGTCGCATGATTTATAAAAGCAACAATTGGATTCACAATCAAAACTCAAAATGCAAGACATGATTTTTAACAAGAATAAGAACAATGATAAAATACAAGAAACTCTTGTATAGATAAGAGTAAAAATCAAATTTTGTCCTAGCTCTAGAATTCATTTCTTTATATGGTTAAACATGAGAATGTGAAGGAGCTTCACACATAACTTGCAAAAAGGCGACAATGTCAGTACGTGAATGAGAGGAAATGATCTCTCAATGAGGTCGCTTCTTGCAACAAAATCGAGGTGACGATACATGCCCCATAGTCCTTATTACAAGGTTTTAGTATTTCGGCAAGATTTTATCATAAGAGAAGGGGCATCATTAAAAGATCGATTGACGGCTATCAATCAAATATTCACTCTATTCCAAAAGTTTCATGCAAAAGGGGCATTGATTTTTGAAAGATTGATTTGTGATTTCATTCTTGCAAAAATGAAGTGACTTTTGTTTTGAGAAATCTATACACAAGATGGAGAGAATTTGATTGAAAATGCAATTTCAGTTTTTGTGCCCCAATATATAATTGCAACTTGAAAAGTTCTTCTTTTTAAAATGTGATTTTGAGCCCATAACTAGGAACTTAATCAAAATCATGTTCAACAAGGTCAAATCAAGGTGTTTAGAAGTTGCATTCAATGTTCACTTATCAAGAGTGATTGCTAACTTTTTTTCAATTGTAAGCCTGAGGACATTCGATTTGTCTCCACGAATTTCTAAATGAAAATTTTAAAAAAACTAATAAAAATAAGAATGATACTTACAATGGGGAGCGACTTTTCTCTCTGCTTTTTTATTTTATTATGTAGACATTCACATGAGTTGTGGTTCAATTTCTACCCTATATGGCTCAAAACGGAGCCATAGGATCACCAGACCAAACCAACAAGGTCGCGGCTAGGTCAAGTTTCCCATGACTTCAGCTTCGTCAAAGAATCGACTCGTGTCACGTAGTTGCAGACCAGGGTGGGGACCTTTGACATCAAGAAAGAAATGTGGCACCCCTCGATGGCCTCCTAACCGTTAGGGTCGCCACTGTTCGCTTATCTTTCACTTGACCTAAAGCTCTATCAATCCTTGGGGTATATATATATTTTCTTTTTCATAGGTCCCTGCACAAAATATGGTGGAAGCATATCCAACAGCTCCCTTGCCTATATTCAGAAAATGATGCACACCCACTAAACATTTATAGGTAAAAGCCGAACACTTTTATTTACTTAAACCAGATGGACATCATTCATCGATACATCAAAATGCCGTAGTCTTCTATACTTAGCTATACTTCAAAAGATGATCAACATCTCCTCCAATAGTCGTATACTTAAAGTCTATCGATCAGTGTCAACGTCTAGAAGTTCATTCCTTTGCTATCCTCCTCGCCACGGTCATATCCAACCACTTGATCCATCTACCGGTGGCATTGGCAACAGAGGTATCCTATCTAGTCTGAAATGTTAGTCCCCAAATGGGGTGAGTACAACCACTTAGCAGTAAAGATCCACCAAACTACACGATGTGTTAGACAGAACAATCAAGGTATCATGAATAAAGCACATATCATTCATGCATTCGAGCATACCTCACCTTATAGCCATGCATATATCACCATACAACATGCATATACCACCATGCACTTGTACTTATATCATTAAGCAGCCATGCATATATCACCATACAACGTGCATATATCACCATGCACTTGTACTTATATTATCAAGCAGCCATGCATATATCACCATGCAACGTGCATATATCACTATAATTCGTATCATTCATGCTATCAAGCATACATCACCATGAGATCCATTCACGCCTTCATGATCGCATTTCCAATATCAAATAGCATCAATTTTCTTTCATAAGCAGATCATGCATCATGCCATATGCATATACCCATGCACAAGGATCTCATTATTTTTCATCCAGGGACCAATGTTTGCATCCCACAATTTATCACTCGCATCCAACTTGGCATCGCGAGAAGCCTTCAGCACACAGCTCTGGGCATCCGGCACACACACTCCGGGCATCCCATACCCCAATTGGCATCACGAGGAATCCCCCCGGCACACACCTCCAAGGCTTTCAGCACACACCTCCGCGCATCTCGAAACTCCCGAGGACATCCGACACACACACTCTGAGCATCCGGCACCCACACTCCAGGCATCCCAACACTCCCAGGGCATCGTTGGCTCACACCTCCGATGGTCTCATTATTATCACAATATATAATCTCATATGTGTCCCATTTTCATCATGGCATTTAATGCAACAATATCAAAGATCTAAACCATCTTTTGATGTCACATGATATGCCAAATATCACCATATATGCAGCATATATAACCACTCAAGACATCATATTTCGTAGGGCAGTCCATTTATTCTTGAAAATACAGCAAATTTCGGATAAAACAAAATGCACTTCTTTAATAAAAATTCTGGAAAAATTAGTAAATGATCTCAATAAATTCTAAAAATTTAACACAATGTAAACAAGATCCAGGGAAATATATTTCATGAATAACACTATGTCAAGAAATTTTCACATCAATCACATAAATCCATACATCACAGCAAAAGAAATTCCAATACCACTTTTGCACAGTTTCGAAAATAATTTCGATTAACCCTTAAATGAACTCCAAAAATTATGAGATTTTAATATGCTATAATTGAGACATAGAGGTAAAAGTCTCATGAAGAAATAGAAATTTAATTGCTTCTGTATTAAAAGGTATAATGTTTATAACTCTTCATATCTCTCGGTTCACTGTCCAGATTCATCCTTTTCAAAGAAACTCATTTTCCCCGATCATTACTTGTCCGTTTATCCTTAAATTTTATTTTTTTGCTCCCCAAGATGTCTTCTAAAACTCTCATCAAGAACACGGGATCAAATTCGGACTGGATAATTTCACAAAATTCACGGAATCACAACAGATCAACATAACAGTTTCCAGATCTAGCTTCATGAAAGAAAAATGGTTTCATTGACCTATACTTGTCCGTTTCCTTTCAAATTTTGATATGTTATTATCCAAGAAGACCTTTACAACTTTCATCAAGAAATTGAAGTCAGATTTCAACTAGAAAATTGCATGCAACTCACGGAATCATCAAAGGTCAGACTGTTTTTCCAGAAACAGAATACTAGGCTAGAACACAACTGCTATAACTTTGAAATTTCACACTTCATCCACATCTGAGATTCACCATTCATCACACACAAAACACAGCAAGCAAGGGATAGAACAATGGACTCTACTTGCCTCTAATCCAAGCAAAACACAGCAAGCAAACGGTGGCTTGAAGGCGGGACTCAGCGGCTCGACGACAGTGACGAACCTCCTCCTTCTTCCTTGCATGCTCGTTCTCCCCCTCTCAATTTCACTCTCTCTCTCTCTCTCTCTCTCTCTCTCTCTCTCTCTCGGTAACCCTCTCTCTCAATCCGCCCACTCTCCCTTTCTTTCTTTCCCCTTCATCATTTGAAATCATTTGGTTTGCATGGCTAATGCCACTTGGCTCTAGGGGAAAGACACTTGGCAAGCTTCTCTTGCCACTTGTGGATTTTCATGCAAAGAAGATGGGCCTCATTTGGCTGGGCTTGGGCCAGCCTTGGTCAACTACTTCATGGGCTCCTTGGGCCGAGCCTCTTGTCCCACTTTGGGTCCAACACTTTTGGGTCTAAAGTCCAACTTTTAAATGGCCCAAAACAATACTAAATAAGCTCATAATTGCTCTTAACAATTTACTTTAATCCCCACTTAATTTCATAATCTCAAATCTCACATGGCCATAAAATTTTGTAATATAAATCAATAAAAATCCAACTTTTAAAGTATATGGTCAAGAATAAAAATTTCCTATCAATTTATCCTTTAATACAAATCCTTAATCACTCATGGACATAGGATATATTTCCAACCAAATAATTGTCCATTAAAATGCTCGGCCTTAATCTATTACATTTTTTTGGTCTAGTGGCCTCAACAATCTTCAACAACACAACCATTCAATTTTCCATAGGTCGTAATGCCTCTAGGAATTGCCATGAAATTTTGGGATGCCATAAGAAATATTGGGGTTGAGATGGGTGACTCGTACTACATGATTGTAGTCAGAGTGGTATCCACCTCAACACCATCCTAAGTGATCCTATGCAACTTAGGTCTAGCGGCAAGTAGTGTGTGCTATGGTGTAGTACATTGCATGGAATACATGCACAACAATTTATAAACAAACACTACTTCAAAAGTCCAACACATAAACATTTATTCCCAACTCCACACCTACAAGACAAGGGGTTAACAATCACTCCACCCATTATAACTCCAAACTGCAAAAACATTTAACACTCTCGTTAGGGATGTACCTGATATCCTCGCTGCCAAACAAAAATATTTTTGAAGAAACTTAATTTTGGCCTAAGTCCTCTAAGGTTTAAAACCAAGTCCCTAGCAAAGTCACCAAGCTGTCGCAACCTACCCCTCGGGGAGAGAACAAGTTTATGAGTATTGCTTAAGGGACGGGCCTATGGCCCTTGGTTAGGCACGGGCTCTCCCAAGCCCATATCCCGCGTGACATTAGGATATTTTTTCGGAATCTTGCACAAAAGGAGTCGTCACTAGCCTATTGAGGTCGTCTAGAAACCAAGTGAGGTATGAGAGTGTACCTCACTTCCTACACAACCAGAGATCATACATGCAAGTGATCATATGGGTGGGTAATTATTAAAGTAACAATCATAACCACAAAGATCATAATTGCAATAAAATTGAGCACGTGCATTAAAACATCCACAAACATAATCAAATATGTGAATTAAACATGCAATATAATCAAGGGGAATGAAAATAAAGGCCTAATTATGCTAAAAAGGAAAGATGTAACCAAACCCTATATTTTTTAATTTTTGAAGTTTTTAAAATTTTCTTTTATTTTTTTAATTTTTTTCAATTTAATTAATTTTTAATTTTTTTAAATTAGTTTTTAATTTAAAAAAAATGGGCGAACCAGGTTCGGTCTGGTTTGACTTGAGCCAGGTTCAGTTCGGTCGGCACAGGTTAGGGAGGTTAAATTCGGCAGGCCCCAATAGGACTGGGCTTGAACGATGGGCCCAGTTTAGCTAAAAAATGAGCCCACCTAAAAAAAGAAACCTAAGTAAATTCAGCTCGGCCCAACACAAGAGAAAATGCTAACAATAAACCAGCCCAAAGGCCTTGCTTCGGTGTAGATGCGGCATGCATTCGACCCAGCTTGTTTAAAACCCTACCCGATTCACAACCCACGCCAGACCCAGCTTCTAACCTTCTCCTCTAGGGCTTCTTGGCGGTGGTGGCGCGATAAGGCATCGTGAGTTGTTGAGGGTGGTGGAGCATGGTCATCGAAGCTCTAGCGAGGGGATAGGCAGTGGATGGAGGCGGCAGCAGTAGCAGTTGGTGCAGCGAGGCACGATGTTCGGACTCCGGGCGGAGATAGTGAGCAGCAAGCAAGGAAGTCCGATGTTGCAAGGGTTGCGGCAAGGCGTGAAGGGATGGCTACTGGCGCGGCGAAAGGTGGGCTTAGGAGCTCGGCTACTTGTTGTAGGCATCAATGGGTAGTGGTTCAAAGCTGCAAGAGTGACGACCACGGATGCATGTTGCAAGCGGATCGGCGATGCAGCTTCGGGTAGAGGCAGCAATAGGCATTGGCACTAGGTCATTGTGGGTTGCCTCGGGGCTAGCTGCAGGAGCGGCAAAGACCGGCGGAGGGCGAGGGTGCTCGTAGAGACGTAGCAGAATAAAGCCAAAGGCAGAACAGAAGCTCAAGCGGAGAGCGCGAAAACAACAACAGCGCGCTAGAGCTTCAAACGACTGTAGGGCAGCAACAGCGCGGTGATTGGCTCAGATTTGCTAGCGTCGGGGGACTGTAGTGCGATGTCAAGTCGGCAGAGGCAGGGGCGCTGGAGGCGAGCTATTGCAGGAGTCGCTTGGGGGTGCTGCAGCGGTGAGCGGCAGAGTAGCAAGCACTGCGGGGAGGTGGCACAAAGTTGACGGGCGACGCTTAGGCAAAGGGGACATCGGGCGCTGGGCGAAGGTGGCGCGGTGCTTGCGAACGAGCGGCAATGGCACATGGTTGCCGACATCGCGAAGGCTTCAAGTAGCTGTGGGAAAGATAACAGTGCTCATTTCTTTTCTCGTTTTTTTTTTTGTGCACTCTCACTCCGTCCTTGGTTCGCTTTCGGGTCTCTCTAGTCTCCCCTCGCCAATTCCCTCCCTCGAGCTCTCTCCCTCTCTCTCAAGCTCGTCTCTCGAGTTCTCTCCCTCTCCTCATCTTCTCTGGTCCTCTTTTTTTTTTGCTTTGTCTGCCTTCTGCTTTTCTTGCAGGTCTCATGCGTAGGACACCAAAGGGGAGGGAAACAGCTGTGTCGAGCCCCCACGAGAGAAAAAGAAAAAGGTAGGCCAGGCTAAGGCTGGATTCGACCTAACCCGGCCTCTTCGACGTTTTTTTTTTTGTTTTTTGTTTTTTTAGCAACTAATTCCTAATTTGTATGTGACTAAGTTTTAAGTAAAATGGCAAAATTTAGGTGTCAACATAGACGGACCACCTTCACAAGGAAAATCATGAAGATTGCCGACATAAGGAAGGGTGTAGTGATCACCTAGAAGGAAGTGGAAGCTTCCAAAAAACGTTAAGCCATGTACGATTTCTAAAAATGGCAAGCAGGCATATGCACTATTTGACACGAGTGCCACACATTCTTTTGTGTCTGAAAGGTATAGACAATTGGGAGAAATAGGAACCAAATCATTAGATATGCCTCTTCGTACTTCTACACCACTAAAAAACATGGTGTTGTCCACATTAGTATGTGAGAAGTGCAAGATAACTATAGGAGGATGAAATCTGGAAATAGACTTGGTAGTGATAGTTATGTATGACTTTGACGTCATCGTAGGAGCAGACTGGCTCTGTAAGCAATGGAGATGAATGATCTCCTAGGATAGTACTTACCCATGCGCCAAAGAATAAAACCGTGAGGTTTAGTATGAGATAGGCCAAAGCGGATAATATCTTTGTAAGTTAGTCCCTATCGAAACGAGACCCCTCTAGTAGATGTGTAATTCGGGTTTGAACCAAGTGAAAGCTAGTGGACTTGTAATGACCTAGTCCGATAAGGGTAAGGAGTGGACACTGAGGCTAGAGCACCTGAGCAAGGAGCGACTCCTGGCAAGCTTCTAGGATAGCAAAAGGGGCAGGAATGAATTGAACTATCCACTTAACTAGAAGGGCAATGTTTCTAGGATAATATATCAGAGTGGCACAACCAAAGTATGGTGAAGCTTGTAAAATTCCTATTTGCTAGAATAAAGTGGGTGAGAGAAAAGCTACACGGATAAGCATAGAAGACCCTTAGAATTTGGCATAAGAGATCATTTATTCCTAAAGGTATCCCTGATGAAGGGAATATCGCAATTTGGGACAAAGGGTAGGTTAAGCCCTAAATTTGTTGGACCTTTCGAGATTCGAAAAAAGGTAGGGGATGTAGCCTGTTAGCTGACATTGCCTCCTATAATGACAAATCTACTTGACGTTTTCCATATGTCGATGCTGAAGAAGTATCAGCTCAACCCTGCTCACATACTTGATCATGAAGCCATCAAAGTGGATGAGAAAGTGAAGTACATGGAAGAGTCGATCCAAGTACTGGATCGGAAGGAGTAAGTTCTCCGAACGAAGAAAATTCTGCTAGATAAGGTCTTAGGGCAACGCCATAATATGGAAGAGGCTACGTGGGGAAGCAAAAAGGAAATGAAGCAAATGTATCCTCACCATTTTCAATGAGACACAAGAGGCGTTTAATTTCGAGGAAAAAATTCTATGAAACGGTCCGTGATAGGTTGACGAATTTGTCGTCGAACTGCATCGTTGGCCCCACTTTGCAGCAACCATTTTATCATTACTCTCGTTAGACCAAGACGTCACATATTGTCATGATCTCGTGACGACTCTTCATCTTGAAATTTCTTCATGAATTGCTACACATCATTGTAGTTAACAAAACAAGGAACATTGATCCGAATTGTCTTGCCAACGAACAGAGTTGAAGACCTTGATTTTGTACCACCCTACCACCACCGTCCTT
The DNA here is from genome assembly GCA_019915185.1 of Eucalyptus camaldulensis. NCBI lineage: Eukaryota > Viridiplantae > Streptophyta > Magnoliopsida > Myrtales > Myrtaceae > Eucalyptus > Eucalyptus camaldulensis. The sequence goes on from JAHSVA010000008.1 coordinate 31,521,346, forward strand.
CTTAGACACCCTCACCGATGACCATATTTTCGGCCATGCATCCACGTAAAAATTCGTCCTCCTCCATGCAACAATCAAAGGCCACGTCCATGTATTCTCCTTCAAGAAGACACGAAGACCATCGACTTGCATGTTCATGTGCACGTTCCTTCAACAGTCAATGAAGAAAGGAACATTGATCGAGCAGTAGCCTATCATGGCCACGTCCCTCCTCTCTTTTGAGGTGGCCGACCAACACATGCAGAGAGACGCATTGCATGGAAATTGCAAGTTGTCTCCTTGCATGGGCTATCCTCGACGTTGCCACTCATCCTCGCTGCCATCGAGATTTCTTCTCTTTGCTGACTTAAGTTGTCAACTAGTCATTTTAGGAACATCAACTCATCCTCCAAAGATTTTTCTACAAATCGAGATTTTTGGCGAAAAGTCAAAATAGGGCAATTTTCAACCAAAAAATTCAGGGAACTGTTTTTTATCTCATTTTTGGGATGCAAGTTGGTTCTATTGGTGATGAAAAATGTCAATTTGATTGAAGACACATCGGTGGATTTTATAAGGTCAAAATTAACTTCAATTAGAGAGAGATTGAATCCAAATTAGGGGAAAATGTTGCAAAATTCGTAGCCCATGGTCCTCCACACCTTTGGACCATCTCAATGGCTTCCTAAGGAAGTCTTGTGGCTAGAAAATTGCGGAGGAAGACAGCCCATCCAAGTGGGACCTCTTCAAGGAGACAAGATGATAGAAAGGATGAAGAGTGTTCCCTCCAAGCTTGTTTGGTCTCCTATCTTCATCAAAACTCCTCCCCCTAGCCGTCGAGCAGCCCGCCAAGCCCCGGAATGCCATCGAAGCCCATTGCGCGCTTCGCTGTGAGCCCGCATGCGCTATCCACTGTCCTTGCGTCTAGTCACCTCTCTCGCACCTCCTCGTCGTACCACGAAGTCCCTGTGTCAATGTCGAAGTCCCTAGGTTGCCGTTCAGCCACTGCCTGTCGCTGGAGTCACTAGCTTAAGCCACTAGAGCTCGTCTGCCCCTTCATGGCCATTTTAGCCTCCACTAGCCGTTGGTTCCAGTTAGTTCGGCCAAGAACTGAAGCTAAATCCAGCAAGGGTTTTGGACCTTCGAGGCCCTTTTTTGAGCCTTTCTCAGCCCCGCTTAGTGCCCTCGTTTTGGAGTTTGTGGCTTGCCTTCGTTTCCCCGTCAAAGTGAACTCACCGGTTCACAAATCCAGTGAGTCCACTCACTAATCTCTATTTATGGAGTTCATTATGCTTATGGGTTGATTAGTTTAGGTTAAGTATGGATTAGGTGGTTAGTTAGAACAGATTAACAATTTAATTAATCATTATTGCATGTTAGGTGGTTCGACTAGTGTAATTAGAGACTAGATATGCTATAGTATTTATCTAGTTAGGTTCGGAAATTTTCCGGGCCCATTTCGGTATTTATTCAGGCTTTTTCAGCCTAAGTTGCATTTATTGATATTTATTAATTGATTTTGGTAATTATTTAATTAATTATTATTTTCCGAAAATTAGATCGGGGTAGCCAGTCATCAGAATTTCATGCTAATTACAACAGTGTGATTGGTTTATTTAATAGAGTGCTGGTTTGTGCAATTTGAGTGTGAATTGTAATTTTGGGGTATTTATCACAAAATTTAATAAATTTGGTATTTAATTAGAAAATACCGGCATAGGTTTACAACACAAAAAAAGTGTTTATGGACTATTGGAATTAGTGGGATTTTCAAAAGGGAAAATATTATATTTTGGCTAAAACCGACCATGTACGCACACATGATTATTTTAATCGGGAATGATAAAAATGGTGAAATTCTTAGTTAGTGGGAACATTATACTATATCAGCCTATGGGCTTTGATATATCAGCTTAGCGCGAGAAGTTTACTTTATTAGCTTAGAGTGAGTATCATAGGTATACTATATCAGCCTAAGGGTTTTGATATATCAGCTTAGTGTAAGCTGTATACCTTAGTAGCTTCTGGTGAGCATTGTTAGTATATTATATCAACCTGAGGGCCTTAATATTTCAGCCTAGAGTGAGCAATATACTATTTATCAGTTAGAGTGAGCTATACTATCTATCTTCAACTTAGGGTGAGCAGTCCTTGATGTGATTGGACTTTATAGATAGTATTGAATGGAATGACTGAGAGATGGTATCGATGATATAGAGTCGAGTAAATCGACTAATCAATGTTGATCTAAATTGAAATGATTGGATGATTATTTAAATTGTACTCACTTGCAAGAAGAATCCAAGACAAAGGTAAGTCCTCTGACTTGTGCTTGTGCTTAGGTAGCCCTTAGGGCCTATTTCCTTCCTATTCAGAGTTTAGGAAGCCAACTTGCTGAGACGTTGTCTCACCTTGTTGTAGAATAACATTTACAGGTCCTTACATGGTAGCTCCTCCCGAGCATTTTGGATAGCCGAAGAAGGTCAACGAGCATGTATCTTATATTCCGCTTCATGGGAACCCAAGGGGATGGGTCTATGAACTTGTGAGGTCCGTGGTTTGGGTTGATGCGGGTCTAACCCACAAGGTGCCCCATCAATACAGGTCATGGTATTGTCGCGAGCGGAATGTACAAAGAGAAGGTGCCATATCGGAGTCTGGGGTCCCTATGTCGGTGTTGGAGGTTACTTTTGGAAAGGGTACTGCTGACCTTCCAGGTGGTTTAGTGGTGGACCCGAACCTATCAGATCCAAGGTCGTCGAAGTATTCGGTTGAAGACTTGAATGCTTAGAGGATCTGTAGCCCTCAACCCCCCCTTTGTAGACCTTGTATATATATCGGCTAGTATTGTATATGATTGGGTTTGATATGTATAAAGGTGTGATGTGGTTTGAAAAAAAATTATGGCCCTACTTTTCTATCACATCTAGTTGTTATCTAGGGATTAATTATTCGCTTCCGCATGCATATTAAAATGAATGGGTTGATGACACATCCTGGGATGTTGCTATCTAACCGACCACCGAGGGATGAGCACGCGCTCGAAGGATCGAGGTGTGACATCCCCATTAGTGGTATCAGAGTAGGTTGATAGATGGAGTGATAAGGCGCGATAAGTTTATGGGATATTTAGTAGGAATGACCTTTATTTCATACCGGTTCTTGTCTATGATAATTGTTTGGTAGAATTGTTTACTTGGGGTTGCTCAACTTCTAATTCTGTGTGGAATTGGAATGCACGTTTCTATAGAAAAATTGCCTGTGACTCGGGGTAGGACGCCAACAAGGATCGGTACTCGAGGAGGCCATCGTAGAGCGCTAGGTTAGGCTAGCACTAGTGGAATCGCACCGCTGCCTATTGGTGCTGAGGTAGCAACCCTTGGTGATCCCAGGTTTGAAGGGATCATGCAAGTGCTTGAAGCAATGAGAGATATGATGGGGCAGTAGGCCTAGAATCAAGCTATCGCCACTATCGCCGCCGCTCAAGCTATTGCTACTGCTGCCGTTGCCACCACCGTTGAGGCCGCCGCCGTTGCTGCACCTGTCGAAGTTCCAGTTGGGAACCTAGTTGTGGAGAAGGAGAGATCAATTCACAAGTTAGTGGAGCAATTCTTGAAGCTAAACTCGCAAAGGTTCACTGGTATTAGAGACCCCGAGACTGCCTCGACGTGGATTTAGGACCTGGAAAAGGGTTTTCCAATTTTGAGGTGCAATGAGGAGGAAGGAGTTGTCCTGTGAGTATATCAACTGCCGGGGAACGCCAATACCTAGTGGAGGCCGCTAGAGGTACAGTATTTTCGGAAGGCGTGATCTCGATGTGGAATGCTTTCCTTAGAGCATTCAATGACAAGTACTTTTCAAGTAGCGCTCAAGAACATAAGATTTATTGTTGAGCAGTATGTTAAGCTGATAGGATTATGTCCTGAATTGCTGGAGTCAATGGTTAGCATATCTACACCATTAAAAGATAAATTCTTAGCTGCATTGGGTTGTACTGGTTGCAAGTTAGATTGGTGAGTAAGAGGGGAAGATAGACTTGTTAGTCCTAGCCATGTATGACTTTAACTTGATAATTGGCATGGACTAGCTCACCAAGCAATGAGTTAAGATGGATTGTTATCATAAAACGATTCAATTTGACCTATTAGAGGGTGAAAATTTCCAGTTTGTTGAGAATCGAGGAGGACCCTCGATTACCTTAGTCTCGTCACTTAAGACAACTCGTTTGCTAGATGGGGGTTGTCAAGGTTACCTGGCAACTGTCATGGGTATGACAGTTGAGGAGTTGAAGATCGAAGATATCTCAGTGGTGAAAGAATTTCTAGATGTATTCTCGAAGGAATTGTTAGACCTACCGCTAGAGAGAGAGATGAAGTTTGTGAATGAGTAAGTAGCCAGGACAGAGCCAATTTCTAAGGCTCTTTATTTGATGTCGTTGTCTGAGTTGAAAGAACTGAAGGTGCATATGCTAGAGTTTTTGGATAAGGGATTCATACGTCCTAGCGCATCGCCTTAGGGAGCACCAGTTTTATTCGTGAAGAAGTAAGATGGTTTGTTGCGTTTGTGCATTGACTATCGTCAACTCAATTAGGTGGCGATCAAGAACAAGTATCCACTCTCGAGATTGATGACTTATTTAACCAGTTACAAGGAGTGTTGATATTTTCAAAAATCGATTTGAGGACAAGATATCATCAGCTGAGGATCAAGAAATGGGACATCCCAAAGTCAGCATTTCGTACTCGATACCATCATTACGAGTTTATAGTAATGCCGTTCAGTTTAACGAATGCTCCAGCTGCTTTTATAGACTTGATGAACCGAGTGTTAAAAGAATATTTGGATTAGTTTGTGATCGTGTTAATGGATGATATTTTGGTATATTCGATAAGTGCTGAGAAGCATGAGAGTCATCTGAGAATGGTACTGCATACTTTGAGAATTCATGAGCTTTACGCCAAGTTTAGCAAGTGCGAGTTTTGGTTAACTTGTGTGGCTTTCCTTGGTTACGTGATTTTAAGTGAATGAATCTTTATGGACCCGACCAAGAATAAATCAGTGAGTAATTGGCCAAGACCGACTACAGTGACAGAGATTAGAAGTTTTCTGGGTTTAGTTGGTTACTACAAAAGGTTCGTGGATGGATTTTCAGCTTTTGCGTCATCGTTGACCCGACTCTTGAAGAAGGAAGAGAAGTTTATGTGGACAAACATGCACGAGCGTAGTTTCCAAGAGCTTAAGCAAAAGCTGACTACCGCACCTATGCTGACCATTCCATCTAGTCTTGGAGGATACGAGATCTATAGTGATGCATTATTGAGAGGACTAGGTTACGTGCTGATGCAACATGATAGGGTTGTTGCATATGCTTCCTGTCCGTTGAGACCTCATGAGCTGAATTACCCGACACATGAATTGGAACTCGTAGCCTTCATTTTCTCTTTGGAGATTTGGAGACATTATTTATGTGGAGAAAGATTCCTGATCTCCACTGACCATCAAAATCTTAAGTATTTTTTCTCTCAAAAGGAGTTGAATATGAGACAGCGTCGCTGGATGCAACTTCTGAAGGACTACGATTGTGATATTCTATATCACCCAGGATAGGCGAATAAGGATAGTGACGCTTTGAGTCGGAAGTCTTCAGTCGCACATATGCTAGTTAAATGATGGAATTTACTCGAGAGAGCTTGATATTCGATTTTCAAATTTTAGGTAGGCCATCTTTCGAATCTAATTGCCACCCTGAGAATTGAGCCGAATGTTCAAATCAAGATCAAGTTACTTCAGCCAACAGACACAGATGTTTAGAAGATTTTGCAAGAGGATAATGATAAAAGGAAGGTTGATTTTCATATTTTTGAGGATGGAACACTGAGGTTCCGAGGACGATTTTGTGTGACGATGCTGAGCTTAGAGAGGAGATCTTAACAGATTTCATCGTAGTAGTTACGGCCAAAGCATGTCGCCAAGTGTCTGATATGTTAGTAAGTGAAGGCACAACATTGTAAGTCGGGAGGACATTATGATGGATTTTGTGACAAGCTTATCGAGGAGTTAGAGAGGTAATGATTCCATTTGGGTAGTGGTTGACAAATTGACAAAGTCGGCTCACTTCATCGTAGTAAGAAAGGACCTTGATTTGGATTGGCACACAGAGTTGTACGTGCGTTGGATTGTTCGTCTGCATGGAGTGTTGGTGACGATAACTTCATACTGAGACTCGAGATTTACAGCTGCTTTTTGGAAGAGTTTTCAGGCTACGTTAGGAACGAAGCTGCAGTACAGTACGGCATATCATCCTCAGATGGATAGCCAGTCTAAGAGGATGATTCAAACCCTCGAAGACATGTTGCAAGCTTGCGTGTTGGATTTCGAGGGGAGCTGGGAGGAATAGCTTCATCTTGTTTGCGTACAACAATAGCTACCAGCAAAGCATCTAGATGGCTCCTTTTGAAGCGTTGTATGGCAAAGCATGCAAAACGCTTGTGTGTTGGGATGAAGTTGGGGAAAGAAATATCACAGGCCCAAAGTAGGTTCAGTAATTAGTGGATGCAGTTGCAATCATCATAGGCAAACTAAGACCACTTAGAGCTGCCAAAAAAGTTACGTAGATAAGTGTCAAAGACCTTTGGAATTCCAAGTTGGTGACTACGTTTTTCTAAAGGTGTCACCAATAAGAGGTACTTCGCACTTTGGTAAGAAGGGAAAATTGAGTCCGAGGTATGTAGGTCCCTTTGAGATTCTAGAAAGGATCGAGATCCTAGCGTATCGTCTTGCACTACCGCCGAGACTGGCGCAAGTGCATGACATCTTTTTGATGTTGACGTTGAGGAAGTATGACCCTAACTCAACCCACATGCTTAATTTCGAAAAATTGGACGTGGATGATAGAGTGTCGTACGTTGAAAGCCCGGTTCAGATTGTGGATCCAAAAGAACAGGTTTTGTGCATCAAGACCATCCTGTTGGTCAAAATAGTCTGGCAACACCAGGGCACTGAAGGAGCAACCTAGGAGAGTGAAGAGTCGATGAGACAATTGTACCCCCACCTTTTTGTTTAAAGTATTCGAATGGTTTAAATTTCGATGACGAAATTTTTATAAGAGAGGAAGAGGTGACATCTTGAAATTTCAATTATGTTTTCAATTAGATAAATCGGGCCTTTCATCAATGCGCCTACAGTGCTATTCTCTAAGCTGATCACTCCCAAGATAACTAGACTATCCAGGGAAGTTATTAAGGGATTTTAACGCAATAGACTTGAGAATTCAACCAGGAATTGACTACTCAACCGTGCTCATCTACAAAAATCATTATGACATAGTAAAGATCGATTAGAGATCAGAGGTACGTCGGTTCGACTGAGATGTGTGGCTAAACATGGGTGATTCCACCAAATTAAAAAATTCTCGTCGATCGGCACTAGACTGTTTTTTTCGTCGTTTGGTACCCTGTGTTGAAGCCTCAAGATTTTCACAATAACCAAGGGTCACCAATGTGTTGAAGATGTACATTATGACTCAAAATAAATCGATCACTGGTCAATTGCACCAAAAATTTCTAAAAGCTACTTGGTAGGCTAGGTCATGCTAAAATCACGTCAGAATGAAATTAACCTTGAATTTGAATCCGATTTCAGAAATTGAAAGTTCTACTATGTCACGACTCATTTTAGGAACGTTGACTCATCCTCTGAAGATTTTTCTACAAATCAAGATTTTTGCAAAGAGGTCAAAATAGGGTTTTTTTCGACCAAAAAGTTATGGGGACAATTTTTTATCGTATTTTTAGGATTCAAGTTGGTTGTATTGGCAAGGAAAAATGTCAATTTGATCGAGGACATCTTGGTGGATTTTATAGGGCTGAAATTGTCTTCAATTGGAGAGAGATCAAATCCAAATTGAGGGAAAAGGTTGCAAAATTCGTAGCCCATGGTCCTCCACACCTTTGGACCATCTCAATGGCTTCCTAAGGAAGTTTTATGGCTGGATAATTGCTAAGGAAGACAGCCCATCCAAGTGGGACCTCTTCAAGGAGACAAGAGGATAGAAAGGATGAAGAGTGGCCCCCTCCAAGCTTGTTTGGTCTCCTATCTTCCTCCTTTACCTTTGCTTTCTCCACCTCCATACTTTAGAAGCTCTAAAAATTTAGAGAAAGTTACAGCCTCCTCCCCCTGGCCGTTGATCAGCCCGCCAAGCCTCGGAACGCCGTCCCAGCCCATCGCGCGCTTAACTGCGAGCCCACATGCGCTACCCATTGTCCTTACATCTAGTCACCTCTCTCGTGGCTCCTCGTCGTCCCACGAAGTCCTTGGGGTCAACATCGAAGTCCATGGGTCGCCGTTCAGCCACCGCCTACTGTTGGAGTCACCCGCTTAGGCTGCTACAAACCGTTCGCCCCTCTTTGGCCATTTCAACCACAACCAGCCATTAGTTCCAGCTAGTTTGACCAAGAACATAAGCTGAACCTAGCAAGGGTTTTAGACCTTCGAGGCCCACTTTCAAGCCTTTCCCAGCCCCACTTGGTGCCCCCGCTTTGGAGCTTGTGGCTCACCTTCGCGTCCCCATTGAAGTGAACTCACTGGCTCGCAAATGCAATGAGTTTACTTACTAATCTCAGCTTAAGGAGTTAATTATACTTAAGGGTTGATTAATTTAGGTTAAGTACGGATTATGTGGTTAGTTAGAACGGATTAGCAATTTAATTAATCGTTATTGCATGTTAGGTGGTTACAGTAGTGTAATTAGAGACTAGATAAGTTATAGTATTAATTCAGGCTTTTCCAGCCTAAGTTGCATTTATTGGTATTTATTAATTGATTTTTGTAACTTTTTATTTAATTATTATTTTTCGGAAATTAGACCGGAATAGTCGGTGACCGAAATTTCGTGTTGATTGCAACAGTGTGATTGGTTTATTTAATGGAGTGTTGGTTTGTGCAATTTGACTGTGTATTGTAATTTTGGGGTATTTATCCCGAAATTTAATAAATTCAATATTTAATTAGAAAATACCAAGCGTCGATTTATAATGCCAAAAATGTGTTTATGGACTTTTGGGATTAGTGAGATTTTCAAAAGGGAAAATATTGTAATTTAGCTAAAGCCGATCGTGTACCCACACATGATTATTTTTATCAGGAATGATAAAAATTGTGAAATTCTCAGTTAGTGAAAACAATATGCTATATCAGCCTACAGGCTTTAATATATCAACTTAGCGCGAGCAGTATACTTTATCAACTTAGAGTGAGCATCATAGGTACATGATATCGGCCTAACGGTTTTGATATATCGGCTTGGTGTGAGTAGTATACCGTAGCAGCTCTGTAGGCATTGTCAGTATACTATATCAGCTTGAGGGTCTTGACTCAGCTTAGAGTAAACTATACTATCTATCTTCAACTTAGGGTGAGTAGTCCTTGATGTGATTGGACTTTATAGATAATATTGAATGGAATGATTGAGAGATGGTATCGATGATATGGAGTTGAGCAAATCGACTGATCGATGTTGATCTGAATTGAAATGATTGGATGATTATTTGAATTGTACTTACTTGCAAGAAGGATTCGAGGCAAAGGTAAGTTCTTTGACTTGTGCTTGTACTTAGGCAGCCCTCGGGGCGTTTTTCCTTCCTAGTTGGAGTTTAGGAGGCGAACTTGTTTAGAAGTCGTCTCATCCCATTGTGGAATAACATTTATAGGTCCTTAGATGGTAGCTCCTCCCGAGCATTTTGGATAGCCGAAGACGGTCACTGAGCGGGTATCTTATATTCCGTTTCATGGGAACCCAAAGGGATGGGTCTATGAATTTGTGAGGTCTGTGACATCCTGATTTTCGGGTTATGATTTCGATTGGATAAGTTTGGCCTTTCACCAACGTGCTTATAGTGCTTTTCTCTATGATGGCCACTCATGAGATAATTGGCTTATCCGGTGAAGTCGTTAAGAGATTTTAACACAATAAACTCGAGAATTCGACCAGAAATTGACTGCTCGACCATACTAGTCTGCAAGGGTCATTATGGCATTGTCAAAATCGATTAAAGATCAGGCATAGGTCGATTTAACTAGCATGTGTGATCAAAGTGTGGGTGATTCCACCTGATTGCAAAATTCTTGTCGGTTGGCACTATACCAATTTTTTGTCGTTTTGAGTATCTTGTGTCCGTATTTAAAACCTCAAGATTTTTCACCACCATCGAGAGTCACAAATGTGTTGAAGATATATGTTATGGCTTGAAGAAAATTGACCGTGGGTTAATTGCATGAAAAATTCCTAAAAGCTACCCGATGGGCTAAGTCACACTAAAATTACACCAGATTGAAATTAATTACGAAAATTAAATTTGATTTCAGAAATTGGAAGTTCTGTCATGTCACAAGTCATTTTAAGAGTTTCGACTCATTTCGAGGGACCGTTTTTCGGTTGATTTTTAGGATTCAAGTTGGTTCAATTGATGAGAAAAAATCATGGATTAAGTGTGGACATCTTGGCTAATTTGTTTGGACTTCAATTGGTTTGATTTGAGTAAGAATTTAATGGAATTGAAGAGGAAAATGTGCAAACTCGTAGACAAGGGGGGGAGCAACCTTTTAGACCCTTTAGTAAGCTTCTTGAGGAAGCCAAGGAGGAGAAATTGCTTGAGGATGATAGCCTTGGCTGGTGGGGCAGCCACTTCAGCACTTGGGATATTTAGCTTGACTTTTGAGACATTAAGGCCCCCTTCAATCTTCACCTAGCTTCTTCTTCCCTTGGGTAGCTTTATCCATTGTTAAAGGGTAGAGAGCTTAAGAAAAACTAGAGAGAACCAGCCAAGACAACAGCAAGCCAGCCAGACTGTCAAACGCCCGCTCGAGGCTGCTCGTCTGCCAGCCGCTACCGTAGCATGTCCTAGCCGTCTAGCTGTTATTTCGTGTGTGTCCGGCTGTCTTCCTGTGTCGTCAAGCTCCCTCAAGCTATTTGGAAGATAGCCAGCTCAGCCCCGCATGCTGCCTACCCTCGTAGCCACCTGTCTCCACCATTTCTAGCTGTTCCAACCGCCGGAGTTGCTCTGTTCAGCCTTGGAGAAGCAGAAGTTCCAGCAAGAGTTAAAACTTCGTGGCTCATTAGGTCACTTCCAGGCCTCTCTTGGCATTGCCACTAGGAGGGTTTGTCGCTCGCCTCTGCGTTTGCCGTCGCCATAGAATCATCGGATCACAAAACCGGCGAGTTTACTCAATAAACTTTGCTTAAGAGGTTAATTATGCTTAAGGGTTATTTAGATTAGCTTAAGTATGGATTAGTGATAATCTAGAATAGTTAGAGTAGCCTTATAATGGATTAGTGTTAATTTAATTAGTAAGATTAGCACCACTGATGATGGATTAGTCAAATCCAATGGAATCCATGCAGTTGTGATCTCTAGACCCTCATCATTTGCCATTTTTGTAGATCGAAATAGGTTATGAATTTGAGGTTGATGTCTTTTAGAGAAATATTTTGGACATCCCCAACTACAATATCCATTTTTCTCAAGATTTTAAGGGATTTAAAAGTATGAGATATCAGCTCCGTCATTTTCAAATGGAACCTCAATTTTCGCTGGCATTGGTGACATTTTAGAATTCTAGGGGTTTTTATCAAGTCTTAGAGTTCGAATTTCGAAATGTTTTTTCACAAAAGTTGTTTGTCACATCTTCTAATCTAACATACTCAAATTTCATATCAAATGGACAAGTTATGGATTTGGAACCAAACTGATTTCAAAAGACAGACTTTCTAGAAATAGACCCAGTTTTTTGTGATGGATTGAGCGATTTACTAGGACAAATCTAGAAGGATCTGGGTTAAGTTTATAAAAAAATGTTCATTTATGTGTCCTTTAGAACATATTAAAATTTGGGAAGTTTATGACCTTATTTGATTAGGTTTTTGTATTTAAACTTGGAGATGCGCGAGTGGCCTGGTTTTCTGCAAATTATGACCGGTTATGATTTTGTGGTTGTTCTTGGTATTGTGCTTACTAAATAAGGTGTATTTAGTGATGTGGTGGACTTGTGACATCCTGAGAAATTATGTGTGAGGTCATGAGAGGGATTGCTCTTGGACTATTAAATAGAAAATAAATGGGGTGTCGAGTTTGGACGCCAAGTTTTATGTCTCAATAAAATGATGAGGTTTTGTATGAGGTGTGTGCAAAGTTTGGCAGGTTAATTTCAAATACAGGACTTCGTACGAATTTATTTCGGAGAGTTTGAACAAAAAAAAAAAAAAGCTACCAAGTTTAGTTTAAAAAGGGAGTTTTGGTGTTTTGGTTATTTGAAGAAGGCTAAGGTTCACTTGAATGATCAGGTGCTTGTATAGTTAGGTTAATTTAGTAGTTCAGTTTGATTAATCACAATTTATTTCATTATTTAATTGCAATTTATTTCATTATTTTGTAATTTATTTCATTATTTAATATTTTCTGAAAATTAGACTGGAATAGCCGGTGATCGGATTTTTGTGCTGATTGAAGTGGCATAATTAGTTTATGCAATTGATCATTAGATTGTGCAATTTGAGTGTGATTGGTAATGGTGGGTTTTTATCCCCAATAATTGTTAAGGTAGGTAATTAATCTTGTGAGGATTTATAGTCATGATAAGTTGGCTATTGAGAGTTGTTGGGCATGTTGTTGTGAGTTAGATCAAGAAAACCACCGAATTTGGAATTGGTTGTGCTCACTAAGCCATAATTCAACATAACCACCGAACTTGGAATCGATTGTGCCACTAAGTCATAATTCAGCATTACCACCAAAGTCTGGTTGTGTCCATTGGACTATAATCTACCACCGAGTTTGGAATCGGTTGTGCCGCTGAGCCATAATTCACCATTACCACCAACAATTTAGTAAGCTGTGCCCGCTGAGCCATAATTCAGCATTAATGCCAAAGTTTTAGTAGGCCGTGCCAATTGAGCTGTAATTCAGTGTTGAAATTGAGTAAATGAGATGAACGATGAATGGTCTCATTGACATGTAATCGACTGAGTCGGTTGATCGATGATTCGATCTAAATTCTTGATTTCATGTGATTCGGTGATTGCTTATTGAATTAACTTGCAGGAATGAACTAAAGCCAAGGTAATCTCTCGGTCTCGTGATTGTGCTTAGGCATCCTTTTGGGACGTATTTTCTTCCTAATAAGGGTTTAGGGGATGGTTTTGTTGAGACATTGTCTCACTGGTTATTGTATAACCATTTTTAGGTCCTTAGATGGTGGTCGTGGAAGACCGAAGCCCCAGAGTCTATGGAGGTGGAGTTTAAAGGATCGTCATATGTGTCTAACTAGTATGTCGTAGGATAGTTCCTTTTTGAGAGTCGGTCTTTTGCAGGCTTTTGACCAGACTCATTTTGTACCTAAACCCCATCGTTTATAAGAGTGTGCTTTTGTGAAATGTTGCCCTGCTTTCCTATCCCATGCTGTTTGTTGTCAAGGGTTATTATTTCGCTTCCACATGTGCTTAAAATGAAAGGGTTGACAAGTCTTGCGAAGTCACAAAATTTTATCGACTAAAGAGGGATGCGCGCGTGCTCGAGGTTCGGGGCGTGACATCCCTATTTAAGTGGTAGCAGAGCAAGGTCTATATTTAGAGTGATAAGGTGCGATGAGTCATGGGATATTTAGTAGGAATGACCTTTATTACATGCTGGAGCATGTGTTTGATAGCTGATTAGTAGCTTGTTGGTGTGGATCACTCAAATTCTAATCGAGTATTGGAATTAGAAAATAGGTTTCTATAAAGATCCTATAGTTTGAATGATCAGGAGCTGAGAACCCCAAGTAAGAGGGCAGTAACCTCTGTGACTTGGGGTGGAACGCCGACATGGATTGGTGCCTAAGGTGATTGTGTCAAAGCACCGGCTCAAGGCAACACAAGTGTAAGAGTACCGCCACAAGGTGTTACTGAGAGTGTAGCAGCACCGAGCGATCTTAGGTTCGATGGGATCGTTCAAGCGCTAGTGTTCCTTGGGAAATTATTGAGCCAACAAGCACATGATCGAGCCGCCACTGTTGCCGTTGTCACTATCACCAATGCCATAACCGTTGTTGTTACCACACTTGCTGAGGTCCAACCTGGAATTGTGATTGGGGAACAAGCTACCACATCTGAGCAAGGTTTAGTTCAAACACAGATGGAAACAAGTTTGGAAAGGGACTTATGACTAGAGAAAGGTATTCTATTCTGCCCAATAGGAAGGATGGGATAGACAAGTCAACACCGAACCAAAATGTCAGGTGTCGCTTCTATGGAAGGCGACATGGATCGGCCCCATGCCATTTTAGGATTGGTGCTTGTTACGAGTACGACCAACAGGGTCACTTGATTAGAAGCTATCCCAGAAGGTCGATGGGATAGATCTGAGGGAATGTGCCGTAGAACACATTGTGGGGTATTTGAAATAGGCTCCAGGTGCAAATAAGGGTGCATGTTGTCATCCAACAAGAGATAGAAGACTCACCGGTTATGTGCTGAGTTCGTAGAAGGAAGCATAGATCAATCTAGTATCTAGGTATAACAGGAGCGCATTATAGATGTGGCTAGCATGGCCATTAGGAGAGGGACTGTTAACGAGAGTCCAAAGGAGCATAGACGCCACTACCGTAGATAAGGCGCTACTAAAATGGCGAAAGGGACAAGAATGGAACCGAACCATGCGCCAATCAAAGGAAGAAAGTTTTTGGGATGATTTTATTAGAGTAGCGCAATAGAGTTTTGGGGATTAAGTTTATGGAATTTAAGTTCATTGTGTTAAGGTTGTAGGAGAAGAACCACTAACAAAAGTTGTACTAGATTGTTTGTTTGTGTAGAACTTTGACGTCAAGTGTGGAAAGAGTTGGCTCATGGAACATCTTGTTATAATGAATTGTTGCCGTAAGGTAATATATTTTGACCTGTTGACAGATGAAAGTTTTGAGTTTATCGGAAGTCGAGGAGGACCCTCGATCCCTTTTATCTCGTCACTTGAGGCAACTGGTTTTTTAGACGAGGGTTGCCAAGGTTATTTGACGACCTTAGTGGATCTTACTCGAAGGAGTTAAAGATTTTTTTTTTTTTCAAATTTGAGGTAGGCCACCTTTCAAATCTTATGACCACCCTCATAATTGAGCCAGAAGTGTAGATGAAAATCAAGATGCTTTAGCTGACAAACCCAGATATTTAGAAAATCCTGCAAGAGGATTGTGATGATGGAGAACCTTTCAAAGAGAAATGATGACTTTCAGATTTCTGATGATGGAGCACTAACGTTCCAAGGACGATTGTGTGTACCTAACGATGTAGCACTCAGGGAAGAGATCTTGTTTGAAGCTCATCGTAGCAGTTGCAGCATTCATCATGTCAGTACAAAAGTGTATCAGAATTTGCGTCAACACTATCGGTGGTCCGGTATGAGGACAAACATTGCCAATCTTGTTGCTAAGTGTCTCACGTGTTAGCAAATGAAGGCACAACTTGATAACCTGAGAGGATTCTTGGAACCTCTCGATACACTAGAATGGAAATGAGTGCACATCACAATAGACCTTGTGACGAGTTTATCAAGGAACTAGAAGGGTACTGATTCCAATTGGAGTAGTGGTCGACAAATGGATGAAGTCAGCTCACTTTATCGCTATACAAAATGACCTTGATTTGGACGGGCACGTAGAGTCAAACGTGCGTCAGATAGTTCGTATGCATAGAGTGCTAGTGATGAATTTATATTAGATCTAAACCAAAGATTCCCAGTTTCAGCAGAACAATCAAATGGTTCCTTTTGAAGCATTACATATCCAAGTGCAGAGAACTTTGGTTTGTGGGAGAGAAGTTAGATGATGAAAGATCACTGGCCCAGAGTCAGTTTAGCAATCAGTGATTGTAGTTGCCGTGATCAGAAACAGATTAAAGATCGCTAAGAGTCAACATAAAAGTTGTACCATTGAGGATCAAAGGCCCTTAGAGTTCGAAATTGGTGATTACATCTTTCTGAAGGTATCACTAATGAGGGTTAGCTTGTGCTTCGGCAAGGATGAAAAACTAAAACCAAGGTATGGAGATCCCTTTAAGATTTTGGAAAGAATCGAGATCTTAGTCTATCATCTTGCATTGTCGTCAAGGTAGGTGTAAGTGTATGACGTCTTTCACATGTCGAGGTTGACTTACCCTTCATCCCAAATCGAGATATCCCTTTCATTGGAGATACCTTAAGAAATACATGGTCTCCTACACTAAATTCCAAAGGCCTTCTATGCCAATCTGCGCAGTCTCTCTACCTACTCTGAGCTGTTTTAAGCCTTTTCCTGATAATTTCAATAGCTTCAGTGGTAACTTGTACCAATTCAGGTCTTGTCAATTTCCTTTCACCTACTTCATTCCAATAGACAGGAGTCCTGCATCTCCTTCCATATAATGCTTCATAGGGAGCCATGCCTATACTTTTATGGAAACTATTATAGGCAAACTCTACTAAATGCAATCTTTCATCCCAATTTCCTTTGAAATCAATTACACAAGCCCTCAACATATCTTCTAATGTCTGGATTACTCTTTCTGATTGTTCGTCTGTCTAGGGATGAAAAGCAGTACTAAACTGAAGCTTAGTCCCTAATGCAATTTGAAGACTTCGCCAAAAGTTCGAAGTAAATCTCGAATCCCGATCTGAGGTAATAGTCACTGGAACACCATGTAGGCATACTACTTGACCTACATATATCCGCATACTTATCCATTGGGTAGTCCATGCGAACCGCTAGGAAATGAGCCGATTTAGTCAAACGGTCCACTATTACCCAGATATAATCATGGCTACTTGATGTCCTTGGCAATCCTTGCACAAAGTCCATCGTTATATGCTCTCACCTCCATTCTGGTATGTCTAATGGTCTCAAGAGCCCTGCGGGTTTGCGATGCTCCGCTTTTACTTGCAGTCACGTCAAACATTGAGAAACATGCTTAGTCGTATCTACCTTCATACCATTCCACCAAAACTGCTGACGCAAATTCCTGTACATCTTTGTACTACTACCCAGATGAATACTATAATTACTTTTATGCGTCTCCGACAGAATTTCCTTCTTTAATTCTTCATTATCGGGAACACAGAGTCATCCTTGGCATCTCACCACTCCATCTTAAGAGACATGAAAGTCTGGTCTTTTTCCTAAAGACACAACATCTTTCACTATCAAAATCTCTGGGTTGGATTCTTGCAAGATTTTAACTTTCTGAATAATCGCAGGTTCTATTCTTAATGCATTAAGCATACCAGTAAGACAATCCATTTCCAATTTAAATTCTGAGTTTGCTACAGACTTTAACAACCCCCATTCTGCCATCCTTAAACTAGCCATTTTCATAGCCGACTTACAACTAAGAGCATCCGCTACCCTATTCGCTTTCCCTGGATGGTATTTTATCTCACAATCATAGTCCTTTAGTAGTTCCATCCACCTCCTTTGTCTCATGTTCAACTCCTTTTGTGAGAACAGATATTTCAAGCTCTTATGATCCGTATAAATCTCAAACTTCTCCCCATACAAATAGTGTCTCAATATCTTCAAGGCAAACACTATAGCTGCTAGTTCTAAATCATGCGTTGGGTAATTCAGTTCATGGGGTTTCAATTATCTAGATGCATAGGCTATGACCTTGCCATGTTGCATCAAAACACATCCCAGTCCTTTGTGAGGTGCATCACTATATACTGTAAAACGATCAGGTCCAATCGGTATAGTCAGAATTGGAGCTGAGGTCAATTTCCTTTTAACCTCTTGGAAACTCCTTTCACATTCCCCATTCCATTCAAATTTCACATTCTTTCGGGTCAACTTAGTTAAAGGACCTGCTGGTCTTGAAAATCCTTCGATAAACCTTCTATAATAACCAGCCAATCCTAAGAAATTTCGTATTTCAGTAGGTGTCGTCGGTCTTGGCCAATTTACTACCATTTCAACTTTTGCCGGGTCTACTGCAATTCCCTTTCCTAACACCACATGCCCTAAAAATATTATCTGGTCTAGCCAAAACTCACACTTACTAAACTTGGCATATAACTTATGCTCTCTCAAGGTCTGCAAAACTATCCTCAAATGTTGCTCATGCTCTTTAGGCCCTCTTGAATACACCAGAATATCATCAATAAATACAATCACAAAATGGTCTAAATAGGGCTTAAATATCCTATTCATTAAATTCATAAATGCAGCCGGCGCGTTAGTCAATCCAAATGGCATAACAAAGAACTCGTAGTGTCCATAACGAGTCCTAAATGCAGTATTAGGAATGTCCTCTTTCTTAATTCTTAACTGATGGTATCCCGACCTCAAGTCAATCTTAGAGAAGACCGAACTTCCCTGGAGTTGGTCAAACAGGTCATCAACTCTAGGCAAAGGATACTTATTTTTAATGGTCACCTAGTTCAGCTGCCTATAGTCAATGCACAAGCGCATCGATCCATCTTTTTTTTTTCACAAACAAGACCCGTGCACCCCAAGGTGAAGCACTTGGTCTAATGAATCCTTTGTCAAGCAACTCCTGTAATTGCACTTTCAATTCCTTGAATTCGACTAAGGCCATCCTATATGGGGCTTTTGATATTGGTCCTATTCCAGGCATTAACTCAATTTCAAATTCAACTTCCCGCTCTGGCGGCAATCCAGGCAATTCCTCAGGAAATACATCTTGAAATTCATTAACAACTCAAACTTCCTCAAGTTTAGGTTCCTTCTTTGCATAATCTTTAACTATGGCCAGGTATCCTTGACATCCTTTGTCAAGTAACGCACAGGCTTCTATTGCCGAAATAAGTGCTACAGGTAGATGGGTCTGACCTCCTAAAAATTCACAACTATACTGATCAAGTAAAACGAATTGGATCACTCTCTTGTAACAATCCATTCTAGCCCGATACTTACGAAGCCAGTCCATTCCTATGATAACATCAAAATCATACATGGCCATTACAACTAAGTCTATTTCCATATCCTTTCCCTCTATTGATATCTTACAATTCCCACACACTAGCGTAGACAATACCATATCCTTTAAAGGTGTGGAAACACAAAGAGGCGTCTCAAGAGGCATAACTTCTATTCTATTCAAACGTCTATATCTTTCAGACACAAATGAATGCGTTGCACCCATATCAAACAATGCATATGCCTTTTCACCATTAATAAGGATCATACCTAAGATAACATTTTTGGAAGCTTCTGCTTCCTCTTGGGTGACCGCATACACCCTTCCTTGTGCTGGTGGCCTCTGAGGATTTCCTTGTAAGTTTGACCTAACAGCACTCTGATATCCCTGTCGCACCGAGCAAACACTCACTTACGACCGTTCTTGTGGGCAACTTCTCCTAAGATGGTCCACTTGTCCACAACCAAAACATTTCAGTCGTCCATTACAAGGTCCTGGGCCATGTCGCCCATTACACTTTTGACAAACACCAGGCTGATAGGGTGCTTTCCCTATATTCAGACCACTTCTTGCTCCCCCAAAATTTCCAAAATTACTCTTCTTCTTCATATTCCAAGTCTGACCCTGACCAGAATAGGGTCTCTTACCCGTTCTCACATCATTAAAATTCAACGGTTTCTTAAACTCCAACTGTTCTCTTAACAGTGCATGCTCCACTAACTGTGCCCTTTCATAAATCTCATTATAATCTCTTATGTTCAAAGGCACTAGTTGCTTTCTAAAGTCAGTTCTCAACCCTTTCAGAAATCTCTTAGCGTTTTCCTCCTGATCCTTAATCAGTCTAGGAGCATATTTAGACAGTTTAGAAAATCTAGCCTCATACTGGTCTACTGTCAGCTCATTTTGTTCTAATTGAACAAATTCTGTAACCTTCCTATCCTTAGCACAGTCAGAAAAATGCTTTCTATTGAAAGCCCTCACAAACTCTTCCCAGTTAACATCAATACCTGTTGGAAAGATTATGTCCTTCGAAACTCTCCACCAAAACTTTGCATTTCCCTCCAACTAGTACTCTGCCAAAGTTATTTTCTCAGCATTATTACAGTCCAACAGTCGAAAAATTCGTTCCATCCCATCAATCCATTGCTCCGCCTCCTTAGGACTTCCCATTCCATTGAACTTAGGTGGCTTCAGCTTCAGAAATTGCTTCACCAGTCCTTGAGTACGGCGTTCTGCTCCAAGTTGCTACTGCGCTTGTCTTTCCATCAGATTTTCAATATTGGCCAATGCTTGCAGGATGTCTTCCATTTGGCGTTCAGACCTTGCAGTAGAGGCTTCAGCCCTCGATGGATGAGCACTTCCAGCTCGCACCATGACTTTCCTGCAATTTCCAAGCATTGCCTCAGGAATAATCTAAGACTCACTGCCTCCATTCAAAGCAATTACTACTACCACATAAGTAACATATACATGTTACTGGTACCTAAAGATATCTTGAAATAAACCACTAGGGATCTACGAGTGAATACTCATCACTCGTTATTCAATTATTTCATTTTATATCCTATGGTGTGCATTATCATCATGTTCCTCAATTTCCAAATTAGGCTCCTTATCACTCCACCTATAATCACTTGCTCTGATACCAAAAAGGGCGCTGTCACACCCCGAACCACCTAGGGTCCCCACAGGCGCCTAATGTTACACCTAATGGAACACTAACTACATCTTTTAGAAGAAGCATCGAAGTTCATAGTCTTTTTTTTTTTGAAAGCAACCCCAGTGCAACTCATTAGCGGAAGCAAAATAGAACATCGCCATATATCCCTCCTAACAACCATGATACAATTGCACACCACTAAATCATCATGAGAAAAGACAAAGCCACGACACTTTATTTACATATTTTCAAGATGGGTTTCCTTGGGTCGATGCATCAAAAGAAAGGCCAGGACATAAAGCCACAGTTGGCCATAACCCAAAAAGAAACACTCGACCCACTATGACTAACGTGCAAGATCCCCCATCACTAGTGTCGACTAACCATCCCAAAAAGTTTCAGCTCCTACTTGACACGCACGGGCCCTCACACCCATCCCGGTGCATCAGGCAATGGCGGTGGCAACATCCCACGCATCGCTCCGTCTCGACAAACATGGACGGATATGAACTCATTGACAACAGGGCCCCCAGCCAGGCCCACATCATACATAACTAAACAGCGCACTCGGATGAAAGTCAATCCAGGAATGGTGGGACAGTCGATCTCCACACACTCGACCTCTACATCGGAAGGTAGGCCGTAAAATACACTCCACGTGATAGCAGGGAGCGGCATCCTGCTAATCTGAAATGTTGGTCCCCGAATGGGTGAGTACAACCACTCAGCAGGTAAAGGAAGCCAATAACCACTCAATGCATCATACAATACAATCACAACATCATACATGTCACTCATGCATTCAAGCATACTTACCTCGAAGCCATGCATATACTATCATACATCTTCATCACATGTCATCATGCCATAGGTGATCATCATCATATCATGTCATATATGCACATCATCATCATATCTTATATACATGTCATCATGCCATAGGTGATCATCATCATATCATGTCATATATGCATAATTCAATTTCCACTTTAACTTTTAATTCGATCACCACATCACTCTTTCTCGGGATCATCAATTTCATCCCATACTTTACACTTGCACCCCATCCTGGCATCGCGAGAAATACCTCCGGCATTTAGCCATTTAAGGCAACCGGGCATTCGGCACCCCCACATTTTGGGCATCTCGCATCCCAACTGGCATCACGAGGCATCCCCTTGGGCAAAGACCTCCGAGGCTTCCGACACCCAACCATTCCGGGCATCCTGATACTCCTAGGGCCATCCGGCCATATATCTCTATACATTCCAGGCATCCTGATACTCCCAGGGCATTATCATCTGCCACAAACAGTTTCCTCATTTATCATTGATCATGTTTACCAATTTAGGTCTCAACTTATCATAGCACATGATGTAATGGCAAACAAAATCATTTTCATCCTTCAATCTATACATGCATTATCAGCCATCATCATACATTCAGCAAGGTACAATCATCCATAAAGATAAAATTCATGGAATTCATACAATTTAAAATAGTCCATTTATCATTACTTGTTTTTTTGAAATTTATTTAAATCCCTGCTTGTACCATTTTCGAAAATATTTAAATTAAATATCCATATGATTCTCAAAAATCATGAAATTAAGGCTAGTGATATACAAGACAATAGGGTAAAAATTTCATGAAAAACACAAGGCCAATCGAATTCCACACAAAATCATAATTCACACACAGCATGTAATTTCGGATAAAAACAGAATGCACAGTTTCCGAAATAATTTGATTAAGATATCCAAAAGACCTCTGAAAATTATGAAATTTACCAGGTTATAGTCAGGACACTAAAGTAGATTTTTCATGAATACTTCTAAGCCAAATTATTTTTAGATTATTTTCTACAGTCACACGAAGCTTCTGGATCTAACACCGAAACGTCCAGTGCATGTTTCTCCGAAATACTGAGTTTTCACCTACGTATTCTTCTTCTTTTCCTCTGAAATTTGGATATGTTTTACTTCAAGAGGTCCCCTACAACTTTCATGAAGAGATATAAGTCAAAATTCTAGATTATAGTCATCATACAGGTCCATGAATTCTCGGGTACCTTGTACCTCGTCGCCAGATCTACGGTTTTCAAGAGTAAGTTGATTCACTAGGCTACACTTTCATTTTTTTTTTTTCAAATTTGAGTATGTTAAACTTAAAGTTGTTCTCTACAAGTTTCATGAAGAAGTCAAAAATATATTCTTAGTAAAAATCAACATGCAACCACAAATCCACCGAAAGGTCAGTGAAATCGTTCCAGATCTGGTGTCTCCATAGGATGAGAGTTTGACCCATCAAATCTCCATCATTTTGTACCAAATGTTAGTATGTTATAGTTTAAGATTTTGGCTACAACTTTCATGCAGAGATAAAAGTCAAAATCGAACTCAAAACATGCATGCAAGCTCTCACAAGATGCTGGGTCAGGCGGTTCATGCGAAAACATGCCAGATCTAGCATCTCCATAGGATGAGAGTTTGACCCCTTAAATATCAATAATTTTGAACCAAATTTTACTATGTTGTAGTTTAAGATGTTAGCTACAACTTTCATGAAGAGATCAAAGTCAAAATCGAACTCAAAACATGCATGCAAGCTCTCACAAGGTTCTGGCTCAGGCGGTTCATGCGGAAACAGCATGCAAACTCAAGAACAAACCACATTAGCTTCACTCCCGTGCCTCCAAACATCCTAGATTCCGACCACACATGCAAGACATTCATGCAAGAGTAGAAAGCGGATTCCCAACTTGCCTCTAGACCGAACTAGCGATGAGCACACGGCGGCGAACAAGCGGCACACGGGCGGTGACGAGCGGACGGACGGTGAGCTTCTTCCTCTCGGCTTCTCCTCTCTCGGCCTCACTCTCTCTTGCACGGTTCTCTCTCTCTCCCTCACTTGGCCGAACAACTCAACCGGCCACCCTCTCTCTCTCCTCTTCCTTTTATTCCCCCAATTCCTCATCATTTGCAATCATTAGATTGCCTCTTCCAATGGCCAATACATGAAGACCTCCTTGCCACTTGTCCTAACACATGCAATTGGGCTTTGGGCCTGGGCTTGGAGACATTTGGGCCAGCAATGGGCCGGCCACTCCTCCCCCTTTCTTGGTCGACGGCAGCCCACTTGTAGGCTTCAATGGGCCAGCCAACTTGGCCCATTAAAGATCCACTCTTGGGCCTAAGGCCCAACCTAATTAAAATCCGCAATTCTACTTCTCAATTATTCATCTTTAATTTGTTCTTTTATAGATTTCAAATTTTAATTTCACATGGCTAATAATAAATCATCCTCATAAATTTATCCTATAATACTAATTTAAAAACTCATGATCACAAGCACATAACACATAGCCTTAAGAGAAAACTAATGGCTAAAACATATACCATAGGTAATTTCATTACCTAATTATAGGCTTTAATTCCTCTAGAGGATGTCTTGAATTTTGGGATGCCATAGATATTGAGTATGAATTTGGAGTTTGAATATCAAGAGTGAATATCGGGTGTGGATTGAACCACCGATATGAGTTACCCACGCCGATTATGGGACAAAATTGTGTGGCACGGAATGGGATGTGTCATAACGATTTGGCTATATAATCAGGACCTCTGTGAATTGTTTAATGAGTGATATGATGTGTTGTAGTTCTTGAATGCATTTGCTATATGCATAAGTGTTTATGTGATGAACTAATATGCATGAAGGTTCTGAGGAGAGGTAAGTTCTAAGTAGTGTGTGTTTAGGACACCTTTGAGTGAATTCTCGTCCTAATCGGAGTTTAGAGTGTTGACTCCCTAAGATTTATTCTCACCCCATCACGGTTTACAATTTTTAGGTCCTTAGTCTGTAGATACCGGAGGGTGTCGTGGAGGATCCCCAGCCAGAGTCGAAAGGATCCAGAGTAGAGGTTGTCCGGTAGTTCTTTTAGGGCCGACCTTAGTGTGCAGACTTGTAGGACTGACTTGGATTGTATATAAAGTGTGTTTATATGAAATTGGGCTGTCCTGCTTCTCTATCACATGTTTATTGTTGTCTAGGTATATGTCATGAGTCGCTTCCGCATGTGCAATAAAATGATTGGGTCGGCGACGTGTCCTGGGAACGTCGCAATTCTATCGACCACCGAGGGATGTTCACGTGCTCAAGCTTTAGGGCGTGACATCCCTACCTGAAGAGTGTGACCGCCCAGCGGCGGTGTGCGGGGAGGAGGGATGGCAGTGCGCTCACGCCTGCATCCCGGGACGTGCACAGGGAGGGGGCACATCTCCTATCCCACATCGCGTAGGGGGAGTCCTAGGCTAGTTTATAAGGCTTTAGTTCTCTAACTTGTGTAATGCGTTTTAAAGCCGCGAGGGCCGAAGGCCCAAAGAGGATAATATTACATAGTGAGAGGCCCGGGTCCTTACAAATGGTATTAGAGCCGACTCTCGACTGCGTGTGGGGCCACAGCGAGGGTGCTGTGCTCCCAAGGGGGAGAGAGTGTGACCGCTTAGGCGACGGTGCATGGGGAGAAGGAATGGCGGTGCGTTCGCACTTCAGTCCCCAGATGTGTGCCGGGAGTGGACACGTCTCCTGTCTCATATCACTTAGGGGAGAGTCTTAGGCTAGTTTATAAGGCTTGTGTTCTTTAACCTGTGTAACGCGTTTTAAAGCCATGAGGGCCAAAGGCCATAAGCGGACAATATTACATAGTGGGAGGCCCGGGTTCTTACAATGATCATCATGCCCACCACCGAACCCTTATGTTCGTCAGGGTCATGATCACCATGCTCGCCACCTGGACCACCCTAGCCTTTGCCAAGACCACCACCCAAGCCTCCATGGCCTCCACTTGAGCCATGATCGCCATGCCCGCCACCTTGACCATTGTGGCCTCCAACGTGACCACCACCTGAGCCTCCATGGCCTCTACTCGTTTCTTGATTGCTATGTCCGCCACCCGAACCTTCGTGGCATTCGTTGTGACCACTACCCAAGCCTCCATGGCCTTCACCCAGGCCTCCATGGCCTCTACCCAGGCCTCCATGGCCTCTACCCCGGCCATGATTGCTATATTTGCCACTTGGACCACCATGGCCTTTCACCATGACCATTACTCGAGCCTTCATGGCCTCCGCTTGGGCCATGACCTCCGGGGCCACCACCATGGTCATGTATGGGTCTACCGACTAGACCACCACCCAGGCCTCTAGCGCCTACACCAGTACCACGTCCACCTCCACCACCAGGCCGTGCCTACCATCGTCGTGATGGTTGTGATCAGAGATTTTGGTTACTCTCTCTATCTCAAGGAAATCCTATTCTCCAAATGTATGTTGGCTGGGATTGTGTGATGGTTAGAGGTGGGAAATACAGCGATTTATAAAGGAAATGAAAGTGGGGGAGAGACGTCCGACTGGTGGCCTGGGAATCATGTGGAGGAAGACTAGTGGGTTGAAGAGTATTACCATGTGGCAACTAATTGGTGTCCTTAATCTGTAGATAAAAGTAGATGTTCCCCGCATTGTAGGCTTTGTTAGTTATCACATCCACCTCAGCCATGTCTCTTTTTCCTTTTACTGTTGAAACTGGCAATCATTTCATGGACCTTTTGGCATTTACATGACAGAATGCTGATCGAACTACATAAAACATTTTCAATCATGTTTAGATTTAAAAAAAAAATTGTCTTTCTGGCAACGAATTTTTTTTTCCTAAATCACCAAATAAATATAAACTAGTTTTATTCAACATAAAGTTTTAAATAAAATAAATGCATCATAAATATTTGATTTGTGTGTATATTCCACACAATAAGATCGCATTATGCATCTAAATCTAGTCCTCAAGAAAGGGTGCATTTGGTTCAGCTTTGCAAATGGGCAAATGCGAATAGTCAAAAGTATTTGAAGAAATGCCAATTGTGTTTGGTAAGAACTCTTTGAAAATGGCCTATGAGTAAAAAAAATTTGCAATGGGCTTTGGATCGTTTTTTTTATTTTTAAATTAAAAAAAGACTCAAACCTTTCACTGGTTCTAATGAAAGGCTATAGTCGCCGGTGAGGGTTGCATGACCCAAGCGAGGGCCACCTAAGGACACACAACCTTGGGTGACCCTCAGTAGTCTTGCATGACCCCAAACAACCGCCGCCTGAGGTCACATGTGTCACGACCCCAACTTTATCCCTAGGGTCACGAGAAGCAAGGGTTATTTTCACGACATCTCAGGCTCGTCATCATCCCAATTCTTTTTATCTTGTTATCATCCACATATGGAAACATGAACGAACAACTCCCTAGACAAACAACAGCTGGAAGACTAGGACATACATCACATCGAACACATTGACTTATATTATAACAATACTTTTACAAGCCCTTTCTCTACGGGCTCTCTTTTCTTTTTACTTCATATTACAAGTTTTCCACATAGGCCAAGGGAAATCATATCTCCTCTAATGTGACTGCAACTCCCAAAATTGACATGAGATTCTATATCTACAAGACTGAAAGATGAGGGGGTGAGTTTTTGGGAAACTCAGCGAGTGAAATTTCTAATTCTCTACTAGGAAAGCATTGCATCATTGAAGATTAACAAGTACAACACTCACAAACAGTGTCAATAGTAGATCAATAACAAACTTGTTGATACCTTCAACTACATGTAGATGTCCATTGCAACATGCTTCAATACATACTTACCTTTGGCTTATCAATAAATATATCAACATATCATGCTTATGCATAACCAGCACTCATTAAAATTCATTTAGCGTCGTCCTGGCTTGACCAGGCCCTCCCGGATCGACCGAGGCTTCCAGCTTCTTGTTGGGCTTCCTAGCTCAACTGAGGCTTCTCGAGGCTAACTTCCCAAGGCTTCCAGGTTCAAGACCAAAGCATCTCGGCACAACTAGGGCATCTCGACTCAACCGAACCATCCCGTTCAATGAACAAGGCATCGCGGCCAACGTTGTGTGGCAACGAACGCTTTTTCCTCTTTAAGTACATGCATAAATGCATTACACATGCCAATTATTATATTTTTTCTTAGCCGACACATGTCTGACCCAAAGGCGTGCTCATTCAGTCGTGTGTGCCATGAATTCTTATAATTCACTAATACATATGTCGAGCACAATCTTTGATCCGTAACTTGAATCAGTCACTTAATGTTGATCCCCACATTGAAAAAGGCTCGGAACGGCATGCCTCAATGCCGAACCAAGACCTCGAGGCTTGGGTACACGTCTTTTAGTGACGATCCCAAGCTTGATGGACCTCTACTCGAACCTGATGTGAATGCACATGTATTAAGACTGACCTTCAACTCACGAATTGATCCAACGCTAAGCACAAAGTCCCCACATCCACTTGGACTATAGAAGTCTGCATGCTTGCTGCCTTACTAAGACCTCGTGGATTTGGGCAAACCCTATACCGATCAAGTTAGAAGATCAACACACCTCAATGCCGACTTAGGACCTTGCGGCCTTAGGTGATTCCCGCACCAAGCGAGGCTTGGATCCGGCATCCTATTTATGCTGAAACCAAGGCTTTATGGCTTGGGCGACTTTGTCTTGCGATGAACTTAATACGAACGAAACTGAGCTCCATTCTGGACGTAAACAACTCAAGCATATGTCCAAGCACAAACATGAGCAAAACCATACAAAAGATCCAACATCCTATCCACGGCTTTGATGGGTGAGCACCTAACTAGACTCGACAATGGAGACTACCGCCCTAGAGGAGACATAGGAATCTTACTTACCTTGACGAACCTTGAAGAACAACTTAGATTAGCTTGAGGGATTGAGGATGCAAGGCCGAGAGAAAGAAACTCGAGGAGGAAAGGAGAAAGTGAATGGCATGGTGAAAAATGAGGAGGGATCCTCTTATTTGTACTACTTGGCACCATCATTACTTATCCAAGTGGCCCAATCACATTTCTTGAAGTGGCATGACTATGTCATTAAGGTGGCAATCCTAGTTTGCAAGGTGGCACGCCTAGGGTCCTAAGAGAACACTTGTCATCTTCTTATTGGACCACTTATCAACTTGCTCTCCAAGGCTCAATTTAGGCTCATCATAACCTAAGATTTTAGAGGACACCAAAGCATGAATTCATAACTTCTTCTCCAAGGCAAATCTCAAGCTATCATTATCAAGCCAAATGGTCCACTCTAATTTTTCCAAGTTTCCCGCCTAACGTCCTTTGGCGGTAAGTCTAAGCTCCTAAGCATCATCAACGATGGCCCACTTTTCGCTCTCCCACACCTATATGCCACATTTAATGGACATTTAATGAAGTTTGACAATAATTGTACAATAGTTGCTAACTCAGCAATTCTAGAAACTTTGGTCATAATGAGGGCTCATGTAGCGTGTTCCAATTGGTCTGCATATACACCACTTTTTCTAGAACTTCCAAATATATTTTGTTGCCATCATGACGTTTGACTTCTCAAGGGACAACTCATCCTTTCATTAAATGAGGAGATTCTAGAATTCTCTCTGTTTTGTCTTTTTCTTCATTAATGAGGCAATCTAGAGAATTCTATCATCCAAGTTGGTTTCAGGGCTGGAGAATGGATCATTAGGTATACCTAAAAAATTTGAATCACGTACACCTGAGGTTCGGCCATCATGCCTCGTGCTTGCCCAAACCGTTCCTTTGGACGGTTAGTAGGCCAATAGGGTCGATTGTCCTTTGATCAGTTTAAGACCAATCCTAAGGCTACCCATGGCCTCGCACTAGGCTAACGCACTCATGGACGTTAGAATTAGTGACGGAATAGCTAGGTCTTTCCCTGCGCTCATTCTAGTCAGCACCCGATCTACCAGTAGGGTTCATTGTTGGTGCATCACCAATCCATGATCAGACATCACCAATTCGAGATTCAGTTCCAATCACTAAGAATTAAAAAGAGAATTATGCATTTTTGATCGAAGTACAATCACATTTGACCAATTTGGATCATTTGAGTATTGTTGCATAACCGGGCGGAATCACCCACGACCATAAACTCGACCGATCGGATCGACCCATGACCATCAGCCAATCCAAAGTCATCCCATGACCATTTCTCGTGATCAAAAGGTCATCTATAAGATGGTGATCCTATCCCATTAGTATGATTGGTAGAAAATTCGTGGCCAACAACTTGACCAATTCATGACCGGTTGGTCGGTCGGTCGGTTGGTCCATGATCGATCTGAGGCATCTCGGTATCACTCAACCGAGTCAACCTTGATCACACATAAGGGCATCTCATTCCGAGGCATCTCGGTATCACGGGACTGAGGCATCCAAGACCACACAACATGGGCATCCCAACTTCCGAGGGGCATCACTGGTATCTCCGTACTGATGGGTTCATTCACTCATTTAAGCACATGTTTCACACCACCACACCTTTGATTAATGCATTCATTCTATGCAAAAGAAAAAGACTTCAATGTATATAACTATACATCTAACTCTTATGTACCAAGCATAATGCGTGTCTAAATTATAAGATAAAACCCATTATGACATGTCTCATACCATGCCAAACAGATATTTACCCCATAATCAAGCACTATGCACCGCACTCATTGCACACGCATGATTCTATTTGTGCCTATACCTCAAATGATATATGAGACTTACTTTTATACAAACTAACAAATTATTATAAGGTCACTAGACTCTATGTGTGTCATGCAAGACTAATGTAAAAGACACAACAACTATTGCATATCCTCAGGTCTAAATAGATTATTACCTATAATGAGCAGTTTTGATCTCAGACACAGAAAGTATACCAATTCTTATTGGAATACTACGAAATTTTAGTATGTTAAATTAGATACATAGATTGAAATTTTCCATGAAGAAAC
Source organism: Eucalyptus camaldulensis (assembly GCA_019915185.1). Lineage (NCBI taxonomy): Eukaryota > Viridiplantae > Streptophyta > Magnoliopsida > Myrtales > Myrtaceae > Eucalyptus > Eucalyptus camaldulensis. The sequence goes on from JAHSVA010000008.1 coordinate 31,551,789, forward strand.
CTAAGTCTATATATCATTGTATTAAGAGTAGTAATCGCTATAATCTTTACTAACATCCAGTAATGACGTTCAGATTTAGTATTTACAAGGAAAATCATTTTACTAACCAAAAATTGTCAATTATATTTTCTACAGTTTTCATTGAGGATTCAAAGTCCAATTCTATCTAGATAACTACAGAAAATTCACGAAATCATCAAAGGTCATGCTGTTTCCTACAAAACAGTTTACAGTTTTCAATAGATTCACCTCTATCTTCATGTTTTTACATTTATATGGCTATAGCTCGATGGCAAACTCAATCTAATGGATGTTCTATTATGTAAAATGTTTCCTTTTCCTTATCTTCATCATTATAGATCAAAGTGACACGATTAAAAAGACTTCCTATCTAAATTTCTCTAAAAAAGAATCGGTATATACGGTTCTCTTCATTTCTAGCTCAACCAAACCATTTGTTTTTCTACCAATCTCCTTCATGTCGCGACCTCATTTTTTCGGCACCCGATTAGGTATGGGCGTCGGCGGAGGCTAATGTTTTGGCTAGGTCTATTTTAGCCCGGACTCTCCCAAGCCCACTAATTCACGACTTAATAGTCCAAGTTTTCAACCTATAAGTTAATTTCTTTTTGACAAAACGAAGTCGCCACTAATCGATTTGAGATTGGTCAATTAGAAACTCAAGCGAAATATTGGGAGAAATACTTGCTCTTGCGCAACCAGAGAAATTAGGATCGGAAACTTGATTACACTAGTTAATCACAAATTCCCTTTCGGTACCTAATCTTGTTTAAACCTTAAGGATTTTTGGATGTTTGAGGGATTTTCCATGTATTTTGTGGATGAAAAACATTTTTTTGGGTATTTTTCAAATTTTTGAACATAAAAGCTTTTATTTGGATTATTTTTAATATTATTTTTTTGCTTTTCTGACATTTTTGGCTTTTTTTGGGAAAATATAGGGCATTTTGAATTTTTTTTTATTTTTTGGGAAAATAAATTACTTTTGGATTTTTTATTAAAATAATATATATATATATATATATATATATATATATATATAAAACGACCAGAGTCAGATTTCCGGGTTAGCATCAACCCGGGTTGTCAACCCAAAACACGAAGTGGGCCCGGCCCGGATTTTTTCATTCTAAACTTAGAAGCCCAAACCTATTTTTTGGCCCACTTCCATAAAAAGCTTTAGCCCAAAGGCTACCTGGCCCACGTGCATAACTTGGCCCGATGGCTCGTCCTGCTTGATGGAAACCATAGGGCATTGGGTCACACGTCGGACCCGGCTGACCCGATTTTCGCCAAAACCCTAGAGGTCGACATTCCAGCGCCGAGAGGGGGAAAGCTGTGACGTCACCCGGCAGTGACTCTACAGTGGCAACATGGCAGTGGCAGCGCAACGTGCAGCGGTGGTTGAGGCGTCGGTGATCACGACGGGGCAGCGACGGCAAGCCGCAACGGCAGGGGTGACAACTAGGTCGAGATGCAGAGGGGAACGGCAGATTGGGCATGACTGAAGGTGGTGGTTGCCACCTACTATTACCTGTTCTACGGCCATGGCGTGAGAAGGCGACGAATGGAGGTAGGTGACGACGACGTGGTAGCGATAACAGCCCTTCAGCTTCCAAATTTGGTGTGGCACGGCGGTGAATCTTACGGCAACAGCTTCGGGCGAGACGAGAGCGAGCCTTTGGGGTGACGACATTGAGACTTGGTTGAGGCGATGGCGTTGGGGGGAATGGCGGCACGGCTCGTTACAACGTCCGGTGGCAGCGACAGTCGCAGCAGAAACCCTAGATCTGGATTTTGGCTAACCTTCTCCTTCGAGAACCCTAGATCTCTCTCTTGCATAGCTCCTCTCCTTCGGTTGACCTCGGATCTCCGGCTGCTCGTTCTTGGGCGACGCCTGAAGTCTCTCAGTTGGATGTTCGAGGTGTGCAACCCTTGATCCTTCTCGACGTCGCTTGCCGCCGGCCTCCCCCGAAGTCTCTTAGTGGGAGGTCGTTCAAACTCGCGACCCGAGTTCTCTCTTGTGCTCGCTCTTTGATCTTCCCCGAAGTCTCTTAGTGGAGGTCTTCAAGTTTGCCACACACCTCGATGGACCTTGCGACCACCTATTTATAGGCAAGGGGGGTCCAGTCGATGGAGGGGCTCGATTGCCGGCCTTTGGCTTGCTAACCGGTCCCCCTTAGTTGAACCAGCGTCCCATCCGAGCTTTTCCAGCAAGGCGTATTTGGCATTGAAGGCTGCCATTAATGGCGCCTGTGATCTGTCATCTCCAGCCAACATCGGCCTACCCTCCTCAGCCGTAGGGTGTCCTTCACGCATCAGTCCCTTCCGCGCGCATGAGTTGCAAAGGCGAAGGGGAAGAAGAAGAAGAAAGAGGGGGCCAGGTCAAAGCTGAAGAAAAAGAGGGTTGGGCCTTGGGTCTACACGAGAGAAAATAAAAGGAAGGGGCTGGGCTCGTCGTCCCAACCTAGAAGGCTGCTACTTTTTTTTTTATGTTTCCAATTTATTTTATGTTTTTTTATTTATTATTTATTTTTCAAAAAAAAGAAAAATAAAGATTAAAAGAGGCTAAGTACTAATTTAGAAAAAAACCTAATTAAAATTTAGGCATCAACAGTTGCCCATCTTTGAAGGTGAGCTCGCAGAGGTTGCATTTAAAGACAAACTGATGCCTAAATTTCATCCATGCATGTGCAACAGATTATATTTTATTGGGGGCCTATTGTCCTATGGATAAAAGGAGCAATATGACATTACACATACTAAAGCAGATAAGAAGATACCTGTCGTTAATTACTGGGAGTGAGTGAGATAGGGTGTGAACCCCGAGTTTGGCAAGTATCAAGGTGTCATCTTACCTGGTGACATGAGGAGGTTCTTTCTCCAGAACCCAAATCATTTTTTGGTCACCTAGTAGAGCAATCAGTAGTTTGTCTAGGACCTGAACCTTTCTTCAGTCCCCTTAACGGGGAATTACCTTTCCAGGACCCAAACCATTCTTCGGTTGCTTGTTAGAGCAATAAGTGATTTGTTAAGGACTCGAACCTTTCTTCGGTCACATTGATGGGGAATTGCCTTCCCAGGACCCAAACTATTATTTGGTCGCCTGTTAGAGCAATAAATGGTTTACCCAACCTTTCTCGAGGGATAGGCTGACCTTTCTCGGGACATCTATTTAGGGTGCCTGATCTTTTTCAAGGACACCGGTTGGTACTCAACCTTTCTTAGGAGATGCGCTGACCTTTCTTAGGGCATTGATTTGTGGGGTGTCTGACCTCTGTCAAGGATAGCAGTTGGAATCCAACCTTTCTCGGGGGATGCGCCGATTTTTCTGAAGGCATTTGCTTCTTCGGGAGGTACCTGGACATTCACAGGCATTGAAAGAGTACCTGGATATTTACAAGTATTAACCTAGAGGATACCTGATTGTTTACTAGCATCAAGGGGATACTTGGATGATCACAAGTACAAATTCGGGAGAGTGCCTAGATGTTCACAGGCGTTGTAGGAGTACCTAGATAACCACAAGTACTAGATGCTGGAAAATACTTGATTGCTTGTAGGTATCAAAAGAGTACGTAGATTCTTGGTTGATGGAATATCGAGGATGTGCCTCGCATGTTCATGAAGGTCTCTCACTTCCCAGATGGCTGCATGCACTTGGAAGGGTTAGAAAACCTGGATGGTGGCAAGTATTTGAAAATAATGGGATACTTAAGTAGTCATGAGTATCCATCCGAATAGGTCGAGTGTCAAAAGAAGGGAGTATCCGAACGATGGCTGGTACTCAAAGAAAATGGGCTACCCGATGCGTGGTGGATACTCAAAGATCATCAGACACTAAGCTCTTGGAGTAAGGATGGGGATATGCTTTCCTGGCGATATCTCTGATCTCTAAGAGTATGTCTGCTTATGAACAACTTGCACAATGATTGTATGTGCTGTAAATTCATGAGTTTTAAATGTGATTCATGCATAACAATTTTGTTAGTTTTGCATCATTCGAATTCCACAGAGGAAAATTTTGACAGACAACCTTAATTTAGAATGTAGATGTCTTGAGCATGCCAGATGAGAGACTTTCAGTCTGAAAGGAGTTTCCGCTCACTCTCATGGAAAATGCTGTTTTATCTTGACCATTGATGCAGGATTTATAAGGACCACACTATCTCACTGTCATCATGTCAACAGGGGTCCGAGTATTCTCGCAAGTGGTACAACTTTACCAATATGAGAGGTTTTCTTGGGACTATAATGTAGGCTTGGTCAACGGCTCATCAAAGGGGACTGTTAAGATTAGGGCTTATGAAGTGCCGCACGATCATCTCCAGGTTTGCAAGTCAAGAATCCGGTGAAAAGAGATAGAATAATCTTGCTTGTACTTCTTTGAGCAATGCTTACAAACATATGAAATCCTACGTTAATTGAAGTGCCCCTAGTTTGAAAAGACTTTTACAATGGGACGCAATGTAGGCTTGACTCATGTGCAAAAGGATGAGGACTGGTGATTACCTTGGTATTTGTCACCGGTCTTTCTTCTCACAGTGAGATGAAGGCTCCATTAATCGAATCACAACAACAACTTCTCTTGGGAATACAAATGGCTGTATTTTTTTGTTTGGGGCATCGGCCTTGGTTTTACCAAGCACACTGTTTTTTCGTGCTCCTAGTTTTTGTTCCAATTTTCCATTCATGGGCATTGACCTTGCTTTTATCAAGTACACTCCTTTTATATGCCCCCAGTTTTTTGTTCTTGTTACTTGAGGAACTGATCTAGGCAAGTTCAAGCAAACGCCTTTGTTAGACTATTGAGTTTTCATCTTTTACCGACGCTTCTGATTATGCTCCTCGGATGGCAATAAATTATGTTTTGCCTCCATGTGAGGGTGAATTTACAGACTCGATTGTGTTGTACAATGAATACAAGTGGGTAAAGAAAGAACTGCTCTTCGTCATTTCTAGGTTACTTAAATTAACGCAAGTGTTCATATGTAATAAAAAACACTCGAAGATCGATGCAAGTGCAAACAAGAAAATTTCTATCCCTTTTCTCACCTTATGATGCTGCTTTGCTTCCAATTTGCCCCAATGTGGGGTGGTTCTTGACGGGGGGTAGGACATAAACTTTATCATTGTGTGGGGCTCAAAGGGGTGAGCGATGGAATGCCTCTCACTGTTTTGGTTATCATACCATTCGCGAGAGAACTCTTAACCCCGTAGTCATGGATTCTTCTACACTCATCTCACAAGTGTATAAATAGGGGACTGTGTGTAGGATATTTTGACGCACCTCTTCCAGCATATTCAATAAATCTTGTATTCTTTATTTTGACAATCCTCAATGGAATCAATGATTTAGACAGACAAAATTATCATGCGAAATTATCCTTGAGAAAGGCATGCATCATATGAAAGATTTTGTGCTCTTAAAGAAAATGGATGGTTTTTACTCAAAATGCCTTATTGGCAACTTTAGGGGTGTTTATTTGGTGGAATTGTATTCACAAATGTGTTGAATTTTGAACATCAAAAGAGTTATTCACAAATGGGTGTTGATGGATTGTTCCTATTAAGTAAGGAAATGACACGAAAGATGACCAGCCGGACTTGGGGATCTGATCATTGATTTGATGGGCCTTTCTACTTTTGCCCTTGCAGAAGAGTTTTTGTCATTTGCTTTGGCGATTACTCAGGACGCCATTTCGCTTAGGAGAGTTTGTCACGTCTCTCATTGATTTGTTATCCGTGTTTTTGACAGTCAGGTGATCATCTCTTGCTTCATTAGGCCAATTATTCACCGAATTGGCCCCTCGATGTCATGTCTTTCGTCACATCTCTCATTGATTTGTTATTCGTGTTTTTTGATAGTCAGGTCATTTCTATGTACTAGCTTGGCCTAACCATCGAGTCTGGTTCTTGAGTTGCGATGTTTCCTATCAATAGGGGAAGACATGTCAAAAATGAATTTGGAGAGGGAGAGTATTGGGAACGATATCAAATTACCCTTCCCTAGAGCTTGTATTTGCTGACTCCTAGGGATATTTGAATGTCGATGACAGCCTTTTCGTCTTGACACAATTTGACATTTCTTTGGATTGGCCTTTCTCATTTGTGACCATGTATGCATGATTGCTGGTCAATGATTCATTTTCAACGTCTTCTTTATGTGAAATTTCTCCTTTTGTCTTTGACTATAGCATCATTGGGCAAAGTCATGTACCTCAAGCTTCTATGGAATCTGAGATGGACAATCAAAACCTCCAGTTTTCTTATGGCAATCACTTCTTGCGAGAGCATGCGTCTGGAACAAGAAGTGAAGCTTCCATACGTCGTTTGGAGTAGAGAGCTTCTTTTTATTTAACCGGAATGGTTCCTGAATGACACGTCTTTTACACCAAGTTAGGCGAATTTGACATGGGTCACCCCTATGCGTTTGCTTTGGTAGTATCGATTTGCTCAAATTATTCCATCGAGTTTACTGTTTGATTCTCGACACTTCCTTAAATGCTGGTGATTACCATTTGTTCTTCTTCGTTGAATCAACCAAACATATTTTTATGATGGTGTAAATACATCACTCATATATAAGGTGCATGGGCATTTTCATTTCGATAGTGAAACGCTTGGCAATGCTAGACAATGAACATCTTTCAAGGGTAGTACTTTTTTACAGCATTGGAATTAACCGGTTTGGAGAATTCATGCCCATCCATTTCATTCAAGATCAAGGCTCCTCTAGGGAGTATCTTCTTTATTACATAAGGACCCTTGTAATTTGGGGTGAACTTGCCCCCGGGCTCTGGAAAGATTGGCAATGTCTTTCTCAAGACTAGCTCGTTCACCTCAAAGTGCTTGGGTCGCACCTTTTGATTGAACGAGTGGGCTACCTTCTGTTGTTCACACTAACCATGACAAAGGGCTTTCAATGGTTTTTCATCAATCATGTTCAAATGCTCGAGTCTTTGTTGTGTCCATTCTTCCTTGGCCAATCATGCCTGGGATAAAATTCGTAGGGAAGGGATTTCTACTTCTATAGGCAAAACCGCCTCCATGCCGTAAACCAAGGAAAAAGGGGTTGCCCCAATGGAAATTTGAATCAAGGTTCAATATGCTGTTAGTGCGAAGGGTAACCTCTCATGCCAGTCGTGGTAGTTTTCAGTTATCTTGGCTAGGATTCTCTTGATGTTCTTGTTGGCGGCCTCTACAGCCCCATTCATTTGTGGACGATAAAGGGGATGAGTTCAAATGTTGGATTTGAATTTAGAAAATAATTGATTGATCAACTTGTTGTTTAGGTTTGACCCATTGTCGGTGATGATGGTTTCCGGCATGCCATAATGGGTGATTATGTCACGCTTGATGAACTTCATAACATTTCATGCAATTATGCTTGCATAAGATGTGGCCTCGATCCATTTTGAGAAGTAGTTGATTGCAACCAAAATGAACCAGTGCTCGTTTGATGCCTTTGGATTGATTGGGCCAATTACATCGATGCCCCACATTGAAAATGGCCACAGCTTAGACAACTGATTAAGTTCAGTTGGAGGGACATTTATCTTGTCCCCATGAATCTGACAATGATGACAGCTTTGCACATGTTGAGCACATTCGCTCTCTAAGGGGAGCCAGTAATAACCAAATCTCATTATTTTCTTTGCCAACATACGTCCATTCATGTGAGGGCCACATACTCCCTTATGTATTTCTTGCATTATTTGTGTGGCTTCAGTTGCATCCACACACCTTAGCAGGACTGAGTCATATGATCTTTTGTATAGATTTTAACCGCTGATGAAGAACCTTGAAGCCATTTTCATTAGATATTTTTTATTAGAGGGAGTGCTTTCTTTAGGGAATTTTTGCTTCTGAACATATTTCATGATATCGTAATACCAGGGCTTCCCTTCGGGTTCTTCAGTTATAGTCATGTAGTGGGCTTGTCTTGCTAGGACTTCAATCTTCAAATGCTCTACTTCTAACCCTTTTGTCACTTGCAACGTAGATAATAGTGTTGCTAGTGCATCAAAGAACTGATTATGAATTCTAGGTAGGTATTCAAATGAGACGTCCTGGAATTCTCCCACCAATTCTTCTAAGTAATCGTGATAAGGCACAAGTTTGGCTTATTTTGTCTTCCATTTGCCCAAAGTCTAGAGGATAATTAAGGTGGAGTCACCAAACACTTTTAGTTTTGTCACTTCGATTCCAATAGCCGCTTGCAAGTTGATGATGCATGCTTCGTATTCGGCTATATTGTTGGTGCATGGAAATATCAAATTTGTAGCCACAGGATAATGCTGTCCATTTGGGGATATCAAGACTACCCCAGTGCCAGAACCTGACAAATTTACAAGTCCGTCAAAGAACATAGTCCATGTGTCTTCTTCTACTATTGAAATTCGGTCATCTGGGGAATTATCCTCGCATACTTCCTTACAGCAATCTACTAGCATATCGGCAATCACCTGACCTTTAACGGATTTTTGCAACATCATGTGGATGTCGAATTCTGAGATCAAGATTTGCCATTTGGCCAATTTTCCTACCAAGGCTGGACGACCAAGCAAATACTTGATTAGGTCACTCTCAGTTACAAGGAATGTTTGGTAATGCAAGGTATACTGCTGGAGTCTGTGTAACACCCATATCAATGCATCGCATGTTTTTTCTTATTTAGAGTAGTTTTGTTTCGACATGATGAACTTTTTACTCAAATAGTAGATGGCTTGCTCCTTCCCGTCATGGGGCCCTTTCTATACTAGCATTGCACCTAAGGATTCATTGTTGATGGTAAGGTAGAGGATTAAAGGATGCCCCGAGACTAGAGGTACCAAAATCGGGGGCTTCATCAAGTACTGCCTTAGATTTTCAAATGCCAGTCGGCAATCGTCATCCCATTTAATCTGTGCCTCCTTCTTGAGAAGCTTAAAGAAAGGTTTTGCAGTTTCAGAAAGTTGGGAAATGAATCCAAGTAATTTGCCTTGGTTTTTGACGGGTCTACTTCTATCCCTTCACAGCTCACAATGAATCCAAGTAATTTGCCAGAAGTTGCCTTAAACACACATTTTGCTGGGTTCAAGCACAACTTGAACTGGTGAAGCCGCTCGAATAATTTCTCCAGGGTCTTCACATGGTCTTCTCCATGTCTGGTTTTAGCAATCATGTCATCGACATATACTTCAATTTTTTTATGCATCATGTCATGGAAAAGTGTAACCATGGCACGTTGGTAAGTTGCTCCAGCATTTTTCAAGCCAAAAGGCATGACCTTATAGTGAAAAGTTCCCCATGGAGTAAAGAATGCAGTTTTTTCCTTGTTTTCCTCCTTCATTTTTATTTGGTTGTATCCCAAGAATCTATCCATGAAAGAGAAAAGTTTGAATCTAGCAGTACTATCCACAAGAACGTCTATGTGGGGTAGCGGGAAATCATCTTTTGGGCTTGCTTTGTTCAAGTTGTGATAGTCAACACAAACCCGTATTTGACCATCCTTCTTCTTTATTGGTACAATGTTCGCTACCCAACTGGGTATTGCGGGACTTCGAGGAAACCCACTTCTAGGAGCTTCATTACCTCTTCTTCAATATTTTTTAACGACTCTAGCTTGGTTCTTCTTAGCCGTTGCTTCTTAGGGGCTACATCAGGGTTGGATGGTAAGCTATGCTCCATGATCATTGGATCGAGGCCTGGCATATCGGCATATGACCATGCAAATATGTCTTGATACCTCTTTAGGAGGGCAATTAAGCCTGCAGCTTCTTCTTTAGGAAGGTTCGCGCCGATCTTTATCTCCCTTGGACTTTTTGTGCTACCTAAATTAACAGTGATGGTGTCTTCAGTAGTAGGGGGCCTTGCTTCTTCATGTCGCTCCCAATTTCGTTGAATTTCGTCGGAATCATCAAAATCATCATCTGAGTTATCAAAATTGCTATCGTAGCTACTTATGGTGTTGGTTTGGACCGTTCCCATACCCTCACCTGCCTTTAAATTACTCATGTATCATAGAGTAGATAGGCTAAGGGAACAAATAAGGTTAACAGCATGCATGCTTCTTTCTTTTGAAAAGGTAAAGAATTGTTCTTGTAGATTTAGGACGAGAAAGCATGAGGAAACCCGAGCCTCAAATTTCTTCTTTCATTTCACGGTTGGATATCATCAACGGGCCGGTTTGGTGTGTCTCCTCATACCTCTAAAATGTTTTCAACTTTATTTAATAGTAAGTTGATTTACATTTTGGAAGAGTGATTTCAAAAGCTAGTTCCTTGAGTGGAACTAATGTTGAAAACTAAATAAGCCAGACTTAAGAAATATGTATGAGCTCCCATGTAGGGGAGTATGCAAAGGAATTAAAAAGGGTTCTACTCGAGCAGGTCTACACCCATTTCCCCTAACGGTCCTTCGTTGATCGCACCCACAAAGAAGTCTTCATACCAATCACCAGTCACGCCTCCTCGTTCTTTCGGCTTTGTGAATTTTAGATCATTCATGCTTCCCCATCCATCAGGGATGATGCTCTGATGATGGTCATAGAAACCCTAGGGATTGAATAGTTGACACAGTAGTCGAATTTACCACTTGGTTGACCCAAAGTGTCCATGATTGCTTTTCCTTTATACGTTTCCTTTGCATGTTCAGGGAGCATGGTATGGGTGCTAGGTACCACAAGGAGGTTATCTTTGCCATAACATAGCCACGAGGAGCAGAACGTGAATACCTCGGCATCCAAAAGATCCTGAATCTTGTCTCTCAGGATGGTACAGTCATCTAGGGAGTGTCATAATTCCCTCGAATGATAGTCACAGTGCTTGGATGGATCATAATCAAGGAAGTACTCGGGAGTAGGACGCCTCAGTTCCCTAGAGATTATTCCTTGCTCTAGGAGGATGGGGAAGATAATGATTATTGCTTTAGGAAGAGGTAAATATGGCCGTGTGTTTCTTGGGGATTGGGGTAGCCGAGCCCCTTGCCAAATCGTGTCAGTAGGGTATTCTCCATTTGCTTTGGCTACCAAATCCTCATTGTCATGAGAGCAGAATGTACGGGTAGCTTGAGCGAAATTTTCTGTCAAATGGTGTACTGTCTCACGTAGTTCATCAACTTGACATTGAAGTTGGGTGAACGAGAAGTTATTGCCTGTTTCTTCTAACTATTCCTCCTCAATGACACCTATGAAAATGTCTCCAAACATGTTGGTCACGTCATCTGGTCCCTCTTTGTTTGTAAGTGAGGGTCGAGTTCTGTCCTCCTAGCTCATGCCTAAGCAAATGGGAAATTTTGAGCTTTCGTCCTTGAGTTGCTTTAGAGTATTGATCATTTCTTCCTCCTCATACATTATCTTGTAAGGCCTAGGAAGGTTTCCTCGAGGTGGGGATATAGGCTGACTTCTTTCTTTGCTTTTTCTACCTGGACAATATCCTAAAACGATAGTATAGGGTCTCCTCATGGCTTCGATGGGTTGACGGATGCATTGGCTTCCCTTACCAAGTCCTTGTCCTGGGGTGAAACTGTATCTAGCCATGGTTTTTCCTACCATGATTGCAGCGCTTAATACTTCGGGATGAGGGGTGGAGTCCCTCGAGTCTTGTGTATAGCAGACACAAGCTTGAGCGATTGATAGCTAGATTCATTTTTGTCACCGGGTTCAACTTAAGGGATGGATGTCTCGTGGTAGATGCGATGATCTTCTTCTCCATAGACCGTGATGAGTTGTTCCTCCAATCATGAACTTTACATTTTGGTGGAGGCTTGAAGGTACTGTTCCTGCAATGTGGATCCATGGGCGACCTAAGAGGAAATTGAACATAGTGGGGATATTCATAACCCGGAACAAAATTTTGAATATGGTTGGGCCTATTTGAATGTTGAGCTTGATCTCTCCCACTATTACCTTCTTCATTCCATCGATTGCTCGAACGAAAGTCTTGGGTGTCTGCATCCATGATGTCTCTATTTTAAGATGACAGAGTGTTGTTAGTGGACATATGTTAATAGCAGATCCATTGTCAATTAGTACTAGAGCAACATGAGATGTGTTGCACTTGACTGATATGTAGAGACCCTTGGTGTGTCCCCTACCCTCCTTAGGGATCTCTTCATCAGAAAAAACCATTTGATCTTTTAGAAGGATGGTACTGACAAACTCGAGGAGTTTGTCATGCTCAATCTTTCAAGGACATGTACCTCACTTAGTACCTTCATGAGGGATTTTTGGTGCTTGATAGATGTCTGAAGTAATTCTAGCAGAGAGATTTGTGCTGGTGATTTCAGTAATTGTTCCACCACATTTTACTTGCTGGCTTTAACTACGGCCAAAAACTCCTTGGCTTCTTCGTCAGTGACGGGTTTGGCAGGTTGCGTATTGGTTTGAGCATAGGTTCACCCAGATCTCGTGACTAAGCCAACATCAAGGTTGTAAGACCACGATATTGCATTGTTGCCTTCATACTTGTAAGGTTAGGGGATCTCGATGACTATAGCTGTTTCTATTGTCGAGGCTTGAACTATGACTCCTTTGTTGGGGTTTCATGAATCATGTATAAGAAAAATCAACAGAATAAACGCGGCGGAAACAAAGATAAATATTACACATGATTTTCCTTAGGCGTTGTTCGTGCGTTTTAATCAAAGATATAAACATAAAAGGGAGTTAAACGAAATACCTCTCGAAGCGTGCTTTGAAACGAGTCTGTTCGGATGTTCTACAATTCATGTCCCACAAGCGTCGGACCTCTAGTTTAGACACACCAACAACGAACGTCGAACGGAAGAGAGAACCTTTGGATATTCTCCACTTCGATCGTGCTAGCAATCATGTGGAAACAAACCGTCGTATCCTTGATGTATAATAGTCACGACCCGAACGCGATAACGTTCTTCTTTCTTGCGTCTCAAAGACACAAGAACACGCACACAATTTGCTCTCTCTTTTCAGAAAAAGAAATTACTCTCGTATGTCTCTTAAAACACAAGAAGCACGCCCACACTTTTCTCTGTTTTTCAACAACTCATTTTTTCTCATCCCTCAATAGTTTTTATATTAAAAACTGACCAGCAACGGTTGCTAATCAATGGACGATCAGCAACCGTTGCTGATCGTCTAAAGCACACGATCGTGCATGAGCAGTTGCTCATGCACGATCTTGGCATGATGGTTAGCGGTTGCTAACCATCCATGCTTCGTGCATAATGGTCAGCAACCACAGACCATTATGCTTCGTGCATGTGCACGAATTTGTGCACATGCATGAAGCTTTAATTTTTTTTTAATTAGTTAATTAATTTTAGGGCATACTTCTAACAATCTCCCACTTGCACTAAAGCCAACTTGTTTGATATGTTAACATATATCCACTTTGGGCATGCGTGTGCATCATATGCAAGTAGGCTCGTGACTATAATACAAATTAAATTAAATCTCATTTAATTTAATTTCAAATCGACTCAATTCGATTGCAGTAATTGCAAACACATTTGCAATAATATTTCTCTCTTGTTCCACGTCATCCTAATTGTTTATGGTGTGTGACATCCCTAGGTTCATCACTAAGCTGGTAGTAAGACTTGTACTAACACATTAGTACTTCCAAAAGAATTAATTGTCCCGATTAATCTTTTAGGTCCTACAAGCCACGATTGACATCTAGCAATATGTCATGGCTACCTAGATAGTATGAATACTTTAAGAACATAATGAATCTGTCAGCTTTGGCTACAGTGTAATTCAATCCCTCTGTCTTACTATGTCCCGATCAAACAAAGACCATGGAATATTTGTCAAGTCATTAATTCGATCATATGCACAAATCTAATTGACATGCATTTTATTCGAGACATAAACAATTTATTCTCGGTTACAACCCCGGCCGATGATTTCAATGCAGTGTCACAATTAGATCGCATAGGACATCATTATCATACCTGCATATAACAAGGAGACAGATTCCATATTGCGCACACATGTAACTTCGTATATGAACAAACTATGACCATCAGGTATAAAGACGGATCAACAACCCGGCATTATGTGCACCCGTGAACCATAGTTGTTCAATACACAAGTCAACACTGTGCCTCAGGTCTAAGGATTATTTACACAAGACCAAAGCATGAACAATTAGACATTGACCACGCTAAAAGCTTCCACGTCACTAATCGTTCTATATGTGTCACGTTCAGTGAATTTGTCTAATACAAACACCTGTGTTCTAACTCAGACATCATAATACCCAATGACATGTGACTCATCATTCCCTTAAGTATCCAATACTTAATGGCGAAGTTAAGAACACACCGGCCTCAACAGGATTATTAATATCCACTCAATAATCCATCGACCGGGAACGATTTAAAGATTCAGTCTAACTATGAACCAGTCACATATATTCTTGACGTCTCAAGAACAGGTCTAGTTGCAACTGATCTTATGGAATCATTCATTAATATAAAATAATTGGACAAATGAATGAATACGTCATTGCCATTAATAATAATAATGAAAGTAAAACTGAAATCCCTAATATGTAACTATTACATAGCAACTTTAGGGTATACATCCAACAATTTCCCAGTTGCACTAAAGCCAACTTGTCTGGTACCTCAAACCCATTTTGTCAATATGTCATTCAAAAGAAGACTGAGGTAAGGCCTTAGTGAAGGGATCTGCCACGTTTTCTGCTGAGGCAATTTTCTGCAAGGCGATATCACCTCTCCCAACAATTTCTCTGATGAGATGGAAGCATCTCTCAATGTGCTTGGACTTCTGGTGAGACCTTGGTTCCTTAGCTTGAGCTATCGCCCCATTGTTGTCACAAAACAATGTGATCGGTTGCTCAATTGAAGGAACGACTCCAAGTTCAGAAATAAACTTCTTCATCCAAGCGGCTTCCTTTGCTGCTTCAGAAGCAGCTACATACTCTGCCTCAGTGGTGGAATCGGCAGTTATGGTTTGTTTGGAACTTTTCCAACTAACTGCACCACCATTGAATGTAAAGACAAACCCAGATGTAGACTTATAATCATTAGGATCCGATTGAAAATCGGAATCAGTATAAGCTACAACTTTAAATTCTCCTTCTCCATATATCAAGAATAAATCTTTAGTCCTTCGCAAGTACTTAAGAATATTCTTGATTGCTATCCAGTGCTCTTCTCCTGGATCAGACTGATATCTGCTGGTAATACTTACAGCATGTACAATATCAGGTCTAGTACATAGCATAGCATACATTATGCTTCCAATAGCGGATGCATATGGTATCTTTGCCATCTGCTCTCTTTCTTCAGGAGTGTTGGGACACATCTCCTTAGAAAGACGGATCCCTTGCCTAAAAGGCAATAATCCTCTCTTGGAACATTGCATGTTAAATCGTGTTAACACTTTGTCTATGTACGTAGATTGTGAGAGGCCAATCAATCGTCTTGATCTATCTCTATAGATCTTGATACCTAAAATGTAGGTTGCCTCTCCTAAATCTTTCATGGAGAATTTCTGTGACAAGAATAGTTTTATCAATGATATCATTGGTACATCATTTCCAATCAAAAGTATATCATCGACATACAAAACTAGAAATGCAATTGCACTCCCACTGATCTTCTTGTATACACATGGTTCATCCGGATTTTTGATGAAGCCAAATGATTTGACTACCTCATCAAAACGGATGTTCCAACTTTTGGAGGCTTGTTTGAGTCCATAAATGGATCTCTTAAGCTTACACACCTTCTGTTTTTCACTATTGGATTCAAAACCCTGTGGCTGTTCCATATAGATGTCCTCATCGAGAAAACCATTTAGAAAAGCCGTTTTGACATCCATTTGAAATATCTCATAATCAAGGTGTGCAGCTATAGCCAACATAATCCGAATGGATTTTAGCATGGCCACAGGTGAGAAAGTTTCGTCATAATCAATTCCTTCTTTTTGACGATATCCTTTCGCCACCAGCCGTGCTTTGTAAATTCCAATTTGACCTTCAACATTCATCATCCTCTTGAAGATCCATTTACAGCCAATTGGTACAATACCATCAGGCAGGTCAGTCAAGGTCCAAACCTCATCGGAATACATTGAATCCATTTCGGATTTCATGGCCTCTAGCCATTTACCAGAATCGATGTCCAACATCGCCTCCTCATAGGTTTAGGATCACCGGGTTGATCACTATCATTCACAATGAATAATGGTTCAATATGATCAACCGAGTGTCTATAACGAGCAGGTGGGCGAGACGTTCTCGCACTTCTCCTAAGAGGTTGTGTATCAGAAGCTCCCACTGAATCATAGATTGGTATCTGAACTCGATTGTGTGATACTTCATTATTTTCTTCTTGTAAGACTATTTTCCGCCCAGCACCACTTTCTTGGACGAACTGATTCTCCAAAAAAGAAGCGTGCTTGCATACCAAAACTCTTTGGTTTGAATGAAAATAGAAATAATATCCAAGAGTTTCCTTTGGATATCCAATGAAGCGACTTTGTTCAGATCTTGCCTCCAATTTTTCCATTTTCAGCTTTTTCACGAAAGCTGGACAACCCCAAATCTTAATATGATTAAGACTAGGTTTCCTACTATGCCATATCTCATAGGGCGTAGTTGGAACAGATTTGGACGGCACTCTATTCAGTATATATACAGCAGTCTCAAGGGCATATCCCCAAAGGGATATTGACAAATCGGTGTAACTCATCATAGACCGTACCATATCTAATAAAGTACGATTTCTTCGTTCAGATACACCATTATGTTCTGGAGTTCCAGGAGGTGTCCATTGTGATAAAATGCCATTCTCTTTAAGATAGTCCAGGAATTCAGTACTAAGGTATTCACCTCCTCGATCCGATCGAAGAGCCTTAATAAATTTTCCTATTTGTTTCTCAACTTCAGCCTTGAATTCCTTGAACTTTTCAAAGGATTCAGATTTATACTTCATGAGGTATAAATAACCATACCGTGACTGATCATCGATGAAGGTAATGAAGTAATTATAACCACCTCTAGCAGTTTCATTAATTGGTCCACATACATCTGTATGTATTAATTCTAATATGTCAGTAGCTCGTGCACTTTGTCCCACAAAAGGCGCTTTAGTCATTTTTCGTAGAGGACATGCCTCACAAGTCGAGTATGACTCAAAATTTGAAGGATCAATATATCCATCATTACTCAACTTGTTAATTCTGTCTTCTCCAATATAACCTAATCGGAGATGCCAAACATACTTTTTATTTGGACCGTCTCTAGAGCGTTTATTAGTTATGGCATTTATATCAATTCTATTTTGCTTATTGGCATTGGTAATCGCATTACCGGACATTGTAATGGTATAAAGATTGTTGGTTAATAAGCTAGAACCAACACATATTCTATTATGATAAATAGAACATACATCATCAGCAAAAGAAAATTCATAATTCTCTTTGCCCAAACGAGGTATAGAGATGATGTTCCTAACAGCATTCTTATAATGCAAACAGTTCTTTAAAACCAATACATGTCCAGAAGGCAAACATAAACGAAAAGTCTCTATAGCTAATGCAGCAACTCTTGCTCCATTGGCAAACGTCAGGACAATCTCATTTCGCCCTAGCATCCTGCTTATTTCCAGATTCTGCAAAGACATACAAATATGTGAAGTTGCAGCAGAATCTAGAACCCATGAGCTGGATTCAGCATTAACCATAAGATTGGTTTCAATAAGCATAGACACCATACCTTCATAAGGTCGGTTCTTGGGCTTGACCTTCAAGCTCGCGAGGTACCTCTTACAGTTCCTCCTCCAGTACCCTTTGACACCATAGTAATGACATTTCCCTTTATCAATCATGGGTTTTGGTTGCATAACAGGTTTGGCAGGCCTCTTCCATTTATTCTTCTTTAAAACGGTCTTACCCTTTGAAGAAGAAGCCTTAGCCATAGCCACTACATTCGGCCTCGTGTTATGCATTTCCTTCTCATAAACTACCAGCATGCTATGTAACTCAGCAAGAGTTTTCTCCATCTTATGCATGTGGAAGTTTTGGACAAAACCAGAGAAGGAATCGGGTAAAGATTGGAGGACCAAATCCACAGCTAACTCATTGTCCATAACGAGATTCGGCCTAGCCAATTCTTCAATGTGCCAGATCATTTTCAAAGCATGATCATTAACAGATGATCCTTCAGCCATCCTCATACGGTACAATGCCTTAGATATCTCATATCTAGAGGTTCGACCATTCTCATCAAAGTATTCCTTTAAGTGCAAAATGATCGACCCAGCATCTTCCATAGATTCATACTTCTTCTGTAATTCATTATTCATAGAAGCAAGCATATATGACCTAACTTTTAAGTCATCATCATGCCACTTATCATAAGTGACACGCTCCTCTTGGGTCCCACCCTTAGGAAAGGAGGTTGGCATCTTTTCATCAAGCACATACCCAATTTTTTCTGAATTGAGAACAATTCTCAAATTCCTCACCTAGTCAGTGAAATTGGGTCCAGTCAAACAATTCTTGTCAAGTATAGAAGCGAGTGGGTTTGTCGTCACCATTTTTCAGAGTAATAATATATCTATTGCAGAAAATAAATTGTTAGCCGTTGTACTTTTCATAATAACTATTTCATTTTGGTCTTTAAATGAAATAGATCCTCCCACCAAATTTATATTCGAATCCCATACTCCTTAAGATGAGAAGCGGTAATCTTCGTTGGGTAAAGATTACTAGTGGGGATTGGAGTCCCACTAGCCCAAAGTCCACCTCACCTAACAGTTATTGGTGTCCTATGAACTTAGTGAGTGAACCAGCTTGTTCAACGCATCATATGCGAGTCCCAATCATAACTTCGGCCTCTAGACCATGAAAGCCTCACCTAACAGTTATTGGCATCATGATCATAGTTAAGTCTAGCCCATCATCTCATGCAAGTATTGAAAACACAAATGATTCCCTCACCTAATAGTTATTAGAAATCATTTGGCTCCAACCCCATAGCATCATATGCATAATGGAGTGATCTAATATTATAAATGGTAATTAACCCCTATGTATCCATAACCGGTTAGTTAACCACTATAATATTGGATCAAACCACGACGATGGAAGGCCACGAGTCTGAAACCCGTTTCGACTTAATATTCTTTATAAGGAGATTTGGGTAGTTATTAACGGTCTCACTTTGCACATTAACCGGTTTAACATGCATGATACCATAAACATAATAAATAAATAGATATCACATAATATCTATCCTATGTGGTGATCATGGAATTATGGTTCAATGGGTCTTGAGCCAAAGAAACCCATTTAGCCATTTTAATGTTTTAATAATATGGACCCGCTCTTCACTTTTTCTTCAATCTTTGAACTCTTCAAAGACCGGGCCTAAAGAGCTCACCGGTTTAATGGCTCCTCCAATGGCTCCTCCTCTCTTGTAGTATTTACATCAATAATTGAAATACTACACTATACTTAAAATTACATATCAAGAAAAATTAAAGTAAAGTAAAATAAAAGGAAGGACGCAGCCTCCATTTAATAATTACATCCCCAAAAAGAATACCTGTAATCATCATACATCCATCCATACAACAATCACAACATTTAGGGATTTTTCCATGATCACCACCCTTCCTTACGAGCCACAAATTCAAAATTTAAAGCTCTGGAAGGCATGCATAAAATTCTGCATATCATTTGTAGAATATAAACACAAAGTATAACAAGTTATGGATTTTTGATTCAAAATTGATTTAGTTCTAATTTTTGCTTAGTTGATTAAATTTATCACATAAATTAATCAACTTCTATAGGCCACATAAAAGGTAAGAGAACCAATTCTCTTAACAAAAATAAATTGGCCATTAGAACGCAAAAAATATATTTGAACTACAAATCAATTAAACGCACGAAAACGCCTAAGGTTGGCTCTGATACCACTGTTGGGGTTTAATGAATCATGTATAAGATAAATTAATGAAATGAAGGCAGCGGAAACAAAGATATCTTTTACACATGATTCTCCTAAGGCGTTGTTCGTGCGTTTTAATCAAAAATCTAAACATAAAAAGGAGTTAAACGAAATACCTCTCGAAGCGCGCTTTGAAACGAGTCAGTTCGGATGTTCTACAATTCGAGTCCCACAAGCGTCGGACCTCTAGTTCAGACACACCAACAACGAATGTCGAACGGAAAAGAGAACCTTCGGATATTCTCCACTTCGATCGTGCTAGCAATCACGTGGAAACAAACCATCGTATCCTTGATGTATAATAGTCATGACCCGAACGCGATAACGTTCTTCTTTCTTGCATCTCAAAGACACAAGAACATGCACACAATTTGCTCTCTCTTTTCAAAAAAGAAATTACTCTCGTATGTCTCTTAAAACACAAGAAGCACGCCCACACTTTTCTCTATTTTTCAACAACTCATTTTTTCTCATCCCTCAATAGTTTTTATATTAAAAACTGACCAGCAACGGTTGCTAATCAATGGACGATCAGCAACCGTTGCTGATCGTCCAAAGCACACGATCGTGCATGAGCGGTTGCTCATGCACAACCATCGTGCATGAGCAACCGCTCATGCACGATCTTGGCATGATGGTCAGCAATCGCTGACCATTACGCTTTGTGCATGTGCACGAATTCGTGCACATGCATGAAGCTTTAATTTTTTTTTAATTAGTTAATTAATTTTAGGGCATACTTCTAACATTCTTTCCCTTCAAAGACGCCCTCAAGTGAGTGGAATCCTTCTTATCCCTTCCTACATTTAGTGCGGCAAATTCGTCATCCCAATTGATGATGACTTGTGATATAGTAGAGACTATGTCGGTGTGGCCAGCGTACACAATTATTCCAACCTCTATCATCCTTAATACCCTTTCTTTCATTGTTGCTAAGGGCGGTACTTCATCACCTGAATAATACTCGACTTCTACTAGCTCTCGATAGATGTCAACAATATGCGCATTGGCATTTCTGATTTGGCTCGCTTCAAAACCGAATATCGCGTTTACTTTGTCGGTGTGATCAGGGAGCGGATTGTTTTGGACATTTGGTTTTGTAGTTTGGAATGAGAAGGCCTTAGTATCCAGCAGGTTTTGGATCCGATGCTTAAGGACGAAACACTCGTCAGTTGAATGGCCAACTTCTCCCATGTGATAGTCACATTTTTTGGACGAGTCATAGTTGGAGAAGTTTTCAGCATCGGGTCGTTTTGGCTTAGTTGAGAAGAGGTTCTTATTTCGAAGGATTGTCAAAACCTATGAGAGAGATCCAGGAAGCGGAGTGAACTGTCTTCTGTTGTTGTAATGCTGGGGTGGTTGATGACTAGTGGTCTATTGTTGGCCTATGCTTATCTGAACGGTCACGAGGTGATCGATATTTGTAGTGTAGGTTGCATTGACATCTACCAGGGGTTCTTTGTCTTTTTTTCATGTTGAGCCTTCTGCTGACCGGTGTAGACTCAGTGAACCAACCATCTCTTAACCCTATCTCAATATGTTCTCCTACTGGAATGAGTTGATTGAATGATTTAGCGATCGTAGTCACCATTCGGTTGCAGTATTCATAGGGGAGGGTTTTGATGAACATTTTTCTTAATTCAAAATCAATTGGTTCAGAACTGATATGGGCGGCTAGAATCCTCCATCTAATAGCATATTCTTTGAAAGATTCATGCTTTTTCTTTTTTCTGCGCTCGAGATCCTCATGAGAAGGGGTAATGTCCATTGTGAACTTATGCTGCTTGAGAAGGCCTCACTTGCTTCACTCCATGTTTCGAGGAGATTTATATTTTTTGTGATGCACCACGTTAGGGCAGGACCTACTAGACTTGACTAGAATAGCTGGATCATTAGAGGCACATTATTAATGTACTGGGTGATTCGAACCAAGTACATTTGCAAATCAGCCCTTGGGCAAGTTGTGCCATCGTACTTCTCAAACTCAAGCATTTTGAATTTTTCCGGCATTTTGACCTTGGAGTAGATGGAGAGGTCTGTTGGAGTAGGATCTTGGAGGCCTTGCAGTTGTTTTAGCCTCTCTTCAAGCTTCTCAAGGCATTTGTCATGCTTATTTTTAGACAAAATATTGGGCTTTGCTCTTTCAACTATGATTTGGTGTGTGTCATCCTCCAGTTCGAGTATGTTACCATCGGTATCTCTTCCTTGATCACCTCGGCTAGACGATTGTGGTAACAATACTTCAATTAAGTCCGAGGTGGGAATCAATTTCCCTTGGATGGAATCTATCTACTTTGGGAGTTGTTGAAGCACATTGAAGACTTGCTTCATTTCATTTTCCATAATCTCGATACGGCTTGGTACGTTCTCTTCAGCCATTCTAGCTTTTGGATTTGGCGAACGTGACTATGTCGTGATTATCTATCAGCACAAAATGGAGAGAACGTAAACAAGGGAAACATGTCGAACATTGGCCCATGGCAAGGGTCGAGTCATTTTTATTTATTAACAGGAGATTTATACAATACCAAAAGGGCTTTTCACACAAGGCAGAACAATCCTAAATATTCACATCATAAGCCAAGTCACACATTTTTATATGTGATGGGAAGTCCCAATCTTGCGAAGCTGCTTGTTCTTTCCAACTAGCTTTGATAGGCGTCTCCTGCTTGTCTCCAAACTTTCTTTAAGAGACTCAATCCATCTTTGCTGAGTAAGTTTATCACCCACATCAGGGATTATTGGCTGTAGCTCCTCGGGAATTCTATGGTTGAGGATGTAAAATGTGGACGCATGATGGGCCTTTTCCTGCCCCTTCAACCTTCTAGGTACAACAATCTTTTCAGTGTGGCATCTACTCCATGCATTTTGAATTATACGGATCTCCTCCAAGTAATCATAGCCTTTATGGTTGAAAGGGATCCGAAACAGTCCTGATTTGAGCAGTGGCGGGATTTCTTGGAGGACCCTATACTGAGGAGCCACCCTATATGGATAATATGAGGTAGCTCTGGAGAGGCCCAGCAACGGGATGGGGTTGTAATAATCAAGCGCAAAGCGCACCTCTCCTACAATGAACCATTTAGTTCACCATAAGAATGTCTCGGGAATCGGGTTTTTTAGTAAGTTAATCCATCAAGAATATTCCTCGTTGGGAGAATATTTCTCCAAGCTTTGGAACTTTTGCAGTGGATGTTTGAACTCGTTGATTTCAAATATTTGCATGAGGTGCCCAAATCCTTTGATATGGAAAAAGAATCACATTTGTAAAATTTCCAGGGTGGCCCTCATGATTATATCTTTTTGGTCCTTGAAACAATTAAGGGATAAAAATGTTTCGGCTAAAACCATATTTACATATCCTACTCCAAAAGTGACTTGATTTATTACCCATGCGATTGAAGGATTTATGGTATTCTTTCTATAAGGAAGATAATAAATCTAACGAATGCTAAGAGGAAGATCTTGATTTTTTGGGTCATTGAATGTTTTTCAAAATATTCAGTTGAAGATGATAGTAGGAAAGCATTGTTGTTAGCTCCAACAATTTCTCTTACCAAATGATTTTTAAAAACCCTAATAGACTAACCACAGGGTCAATGCCAATTGGTGGCTTAGCAAGTTCCCTTCCCAAGGGCATTCCGATGGTGAGACTGTATTCTTCCAAAGTCAGAGTCAATTCAAATTTGTCGAACACGAAGGTGGATGTTTTAGTGCACCAGCAATGTGGTAGTGCTTGCATGACCCTAGAGTGGATATTGATTTGGAGCAATGGGAGGAGATAACCGATCCTTGCTTTGACACACTCTTGGCCAAGCTAATTCAACTAATTCCACCATCTAAGGAGCTCTTTCTTGGGGGTAGGAATAAACTGGATATCGATTCTTCCCATCGCATATAAGAAAGGGAGCTACACAACCTGACCCTATTTTTCCATGAGCCAAAAAAATTGAGTAAAAGTAAAGAAATTACTTTGCTTTTAAAGAAAATGGCAAGCACAGAGACATGCGGATAGGACGTGTGGCTCGATTTATAACTGAGAAGGCTTGTTGAATTTAAAAGGGTATCCACCCATCGCAGTCTTGCGTCAGCAGCGTACCCTCTTAGACTTGGCTAAAGAAATTCATGGAAAACAAGGGCCACCTCTAAACAAATGGCCTAAGTGCTCAAAAAAATTCCCCGGGGGAGTCACCAAGTTGTCGTGACCTCTTTTTTTTGGCGCCCGATAAGGTACGGGGCATTGGTGGAGGCTAATAGTTCAGCTAGGTCTATTTTATCTCGGACTCTCCCAAGTCCACCAATTCACGACTTAATAGTCCAAGTTTTTAACTTGTAAGTTAATTTAAAAAAAAAAAAAAAACGGAGTCGCTACTAATCGATTTGGGGTTGGTCAATTTACAAACCCAAGCAAAATATCAAGAGAAATACTCGTTCATGTGCAACCAGATAAATTAGAATCAAGGACTTGATTACACTAGTTAATCACTAATGCCCTTTCTGTACCTAATCTTGTTTAAACCTTAAGTATTTTAGGATGTTTAAGGGATTTTCCATGCATTTTGTGGAGGAAAAACATTTTTTTGGCTTGTTTTTCTATTTTTTGAACATAAAAGCTTTTGTTTGGATTTTTTTAAAATATTATTTTTTTTGGCATTTCTGACATTTTTGGCTTTTTTTGTGAAAATGTAGGGCATTTTTTTATTTTTTATTTTTATTTTTTTGGAAATTAAATTATATCCGGATTTTTTTATTAAAATATTATTTTATATTAAAATAATATATTAAAAAAAACCCGGGTTGGATTTTCGGGTTGGGACCGACCCAGGTTGTCAACCTGAAACGTGGCGGGCCCGGCCCAAGTTTTTTCTTTTTAAACTTAAAAGCCAAAACCCATTTTTTGGTTTGCTTTCATAAAAAGCTTCAGCCCAAAGTTTACCCGGCCCGTGTGCATAACCCAGCCCGACGGCCCGTCCTGCTTGATGGAAACCCTAGGGCGCCGGGTCCGACCTAGTTGACCCGTTTTTTGTAGGAACCCTAGAGGTCGACATTCACGGCACCGAGAGGGGGGAAGCTGTGACGTCACCCGGCGATGACTCGACAGCGGCGACATGGCAATGGTGGCGCGACATGCAGCGGTGGCTGAGGTGTCGGTGATCATGACAAGGCAGTGATGGCAAGCAGCAATGGCGGGGGCGATAGCTAGGGTCGAGATGTAGAAGGGAACGACGGATTGGGTGTGACTAGAGGTGGTGGTCGGTGCCTCCTATTACCTGTTCTACGGCTGTGGCACAACAAGGCGGTGAATGGAGACGAGTGACGAGGACTCGGCAGAGACGGTGGCCCTTTAGCTTCCAGATCTGGCGTGGCCTGGTGGTGGATCTATCACAGCAACAGCTTCAGGCGGGACGAGAGCGAGCCTTTAGGGCAACGACGTCGAGACTTGGTTGAGGTGACGACATCAGGGGGAATAGTGGCACGACCCAACACAACATCCGATGGCAACGATAGTCGCAGCAGGAACCCTAGATCTGGATTTTGACCGACCCTCTCCTTCAGGAACCCTAAATCTCTCTCTCGCACAGCTCCTCTCCTTCAGCTGACCTCAGATCTCTAGCTACTCGTCCTTGGGCCTCCCTTGAAGCCTCTAAGTGGGAGGTTCGAGGTGTGTAGCCCTTGATCCTTCTTGACGTCACTTGCCGCTAGCCTCCCCCGAAGTCTCTTAGTGGGAGGCCGTTCGAGCTCGCGACCCGAGTTCTCTCTTGCACTCGTTCTTTGATCTTCCCTGACATCTCTTGGTGGAAGGTCTTCGAGTTTGCCACACACCTCGACGGAGCTTGCGGCCTCCTATTTATAGGCGAGGAGGGTCCGGTTGATGGAGGGCCTCAGCCACCGGCCTTTGGCTTGCCGACCGGTCCCCCTCAGCTGAATCGGCATCCCATTCGAGCTTTTCCAGTGAGGCGTGCTTGTCATTGAAGGCAGCCATTAATGGCGCTTGAGATCTGTCATCTCCAGCCAATGTCGGCCTACCTTCCTCAGCCGTTGCTTGTCCTTTGCACGTCAGTCCCTTCCGTGGGCGTGAGTTGTAGAGGCAGAGGGGAAGAAGAAGAAGAAAGAGGGGGCCAGGCCAAAGCTGAAGAAAAAGAGGGCTAGGCCTTAGGTCCGCGCGAGAGAAAATAAAATGAAGGGGATGGACTCGTCGGCCTAGCCCCTAAGGCTGCTAACAAATTTTTTATTTTATTTTATGTTCTATTTATTTTTGTTGTTTTTATTATTATTATTATTTATTATCCAAAAAAAAAGGAAAAACAAAGATTAAAAGAGGCTAAGTACTAATTTAAAAGGAAAAAAAAACTAATCAAATTTAGGCGTGAACACTTTACAACACTTCAAAACTCTTCCACAACAACTAAGGATACTTGCAGTAGGTTTTTCTTTAACAAAGAACCCTTCCACAGCTCGGCTCAAAGCATATATTCATCCATAAGCTTACTCACCACAACATATACCACTTCTTTCCACTTGGCAACCATTTCCTTGCCTTGCTCGAGACATGCAAGCCTCAAAAGCAACATGCAATGACTTATAACTTCAATCTAGTACTCATCAAGCTCAAATCAACACAAAACAACAACAATACATCTAATCCTCCACCATTCGGCTAGATCCACAAGTTCCTTGACAAAACAATGGATAACTTCTAGTTTAGAGACTTATCTTTCCTTACATTGCTTTAGCTACTAGATAACTCAAGGATTCTTCAAGATCGACACCAAAAATTTGCATGCAAAAAGACGAGAATTGCTGGTTTTGCTTATGGTTTTCTCCCTTCACCATTCGATTGAGAAGACAAGAAGAAGAACAAGATGGGTTTTCGGTTTTTGGAGAGAGAGAGGGGTTACGACATTTAAGAGGGGAAATAGGTCTACAAGCTAATCCCTAGGCTAGACTAATGATGAGATCTTCTAATGATGATGTCTCTTGTTGCTTGTTTCGGTTTTGGGGAGATGGAAAAATGTGGGTGATGCGAAGAGAGGAGGGGGTGTCGTGGCCTCCATGCATAACAAATTTTGCCATCTATCATTCGCCATTCGTTAACAGTTAATCCATATCATTAGTCATTACTGTGTTTCTAATATTTTTCACTTAATTCCCTTTTGATTTCACTTGATTTCAATCCTCTTGTCATTATACAAAGTTATGACATATGTGACATATTAACTAGTTAATGTTAGTCTATAGAAAATCCATCACAATAAATGCTAAAGTTAGAAATAATCACTAATCAAATCATCTTAACTATAATCTATGAATCTTAACCGAAAATAAAATCACCTAGGCCTAAATATCCATCTCTGGCCCAACAGGCTTGATCTACAATGATTCGGTCCACTAAACTAAATCTATCAATCTAATAATTCCGAACCTTGGCCCGCATCAAGCCAAGTCCAAGCCCAACTCTTCTAATCCAACTTAACAAGCCCAATTCCAAAAATAATCATGTGGCCTATTTACTCCTCAAGCCCACACATTTCTCACGGTTCGTCGGGTTCACTTTCTGGCCCGATCTAAAATAAATCTGAATCCTTAATGATTTGATTACACTAATGAAGGTTGGTGAAATTTAGGATGTCACACTTTTTGTTTGAATGAGCTGCTTTGAGAAACCTCAGCATAAAAACATAGGGGGTAGGCAAATTCAGATGAAATTTTCACCTGCTTTAAGATTGAACTTTCCTGAAAAATATTACAAAAAGAAGCCATTACATGTCAATAGAGGCAATACCTTCCTGAAGAGGATAATGGACGCATCTCTTTATGGCTTGCCCATGGTGATTGAACCAAATCCCTTAATTGAAGCAATTGTGGCTCAAAAGGAAGAAGAAAACAATAAGTGGATTGCCAAGATAGAAGAGAGACTACAGTTTATGCAGGACTCTATGACCCAGGGGAAAGGACATTTCTCTCACTTTGCCAAGCTGAGTTGGTATTGGGGATCCGACTATTTTTGAAGTACTATGTGCTGAAGATGTCATGGTACGTCCAAGATGAGTCCCTCACGATTGAAAATGAAAGCTTAACCAGACCAGAGCTCATAGCACGGCAAATTCTTCATTTTCAACTCTACTTGGAGCTACCACTAAAACTTCTTATAGAAATTTGGTGATTAGTTCTAAAAGTAGTCACTCATTAGGCCAAAATGGATTTTCTTGGTAAAGTCGATCACAAAGAAAGGGAAGAGCACACAACAGGCTTTTGGGTATGTCACACTCGTTATATTGTCTCTGAGTTTTTCGTGAAGCGTTTTAGGTAGTCACCTGGTGAACCCCTCTATTTTTGGGTTCTCTGATTTTGTTCTTAAGGCTGACCACACAGCAAATTTTGGTACTTCTCCTTGTATCCCACATTTCTAAAAAATACAGCATTGAATCTAGAATTTTTCTTGTACTGCAGAAGAATTGCTTTAACTAAACAAAGATTTAATAGCACCTTGAGCAAACCTTTGTTTACTATAGGATGGATGTAAAGAAAGTTAAAGGGGGAACTGTAGTTCTAAAACTAGATTTTGGTTCTTTAGCGTGGACGAATTTTCTCAACTAAACACTATCTTTTCTCTTGCGCGTGGAAAGGCCCCAGGGCCGGATGGGTTTGTGTCGAATTCTTCAAGAGTAACTAGGATCTTGTTGGGCCTTTGACGGTTGAAGCAGTTAAAGATTTCTTTGTTACAGGGAGACTGTTAAGGGAGATTAATTCCACCATCCTGGTGTTGGTCCCTAAGATTCCTAATGCTACCTTGGTAGATGATTATAGGCCCATTGCTTGCTGCAATACGATCTACAAATGTATTACCAAGGTATTGGCCAACTGCATCGCCTCAGTGCTTTAGGACACCATAAGCCCTTCTCAAAATGCGTTCGTTAAGGGTCGGTGGATTAGGGATAATATTCTCCTGGCCCAGAAGTTATTCGCCGGCTTTCACCTGCAGCCTTATCTCCCCAAACGTGCGGTGAAGGTAGACTTTCAGAAAGTGTACAATACGGTGGATTGTGATTTCCTTGAATTGGTTCTTCATGCCTTTTGGTTCCCAGACCATTTCATTCGTCTTATCACGATATGCGTTCGTACTCCTATGTTTTCTATCTCCTTGAATGGGGATCTCCATGGATTCTTCCCTAGTAGCCGCGGCCTTCGACAGGGTGACCCCATATCTCTCTATCTTTTCACCTTGGTTATGGAAGTTTTCTTAGTGATCCTTACTTCTCGTGTGGAGCAGCTGGGCTTTAAGTTCTCTTGGAGGTGCAAGGCCACTCGGTTATCTCATCTTTTCTTTGCGGATGATGTCTTCCTCTTTTGCCGTGCGGATATGGCCTCCATCCTGTTGCTGAAGGATGGGATGGATAACTTCTCGGAATGGAGTGGACTCAAGCCGAACAACAGCAAAAATGAGGTATTTCTTGCAGGGGGATCGGATGACTTGAGAAGTCAGATAAAGGATACCCTCGATTTTGTGGAAGGAAAATTGCCGGTACGTTATCTAGGAGTGCCTATTATATCCTTGAGACTCAGCAAGACGGATTGTGTAGCTCTAGTTGATCGCATAATGGCTAGGGTGCAATTCTGGACCCATCGATTTCTCTCCTTTGCAGGGAGAGTTCAGCTCATAAGGTCAGTGCTTCATGCATTCCAAGCCTATTGGGCTAGTGTATTCATTATCCCTAAAGCAATTCTTGATCGTATCAAGCAGATTCTAGACAGTTCTTATGGAAGGGGCCTAGCCTTGGCAAGGGAGGAGCTAAGGTTTCCTGAGAGGATGTTTGTCTCCCAAGGGAAGAAAGGGGTCTTGGGATTCGGAGCTTGCGAGAATGGAATAAGGTGGCGATGCTCAAGCACATCTGGATCCTCTTCATGGATAAAGAGTCTCTTTGGTGCAAATGTATTCACTCTACTTTTCTAGGAAAGACAAACTTCTGGCTAGCTAAGACACCAAGCTGCTGCTCATGGGCTTGGAAGAGAATCCTCCACCTGAGATCCGAATTCCGCCTCAACTTCCACTGGAAGATTGGTGATGGCCAGGGGACATCCCTTTGGTTTGACCATTGGCATTAGAGAGGTCCGCTGGATCTTATTTGCTCAGAGCAGACTATCTCTGATTCGGGGCTGCCTTGGTATACAGTTGTTGTAGGTCCTTTTTCTTCAGCGGGTTAGGAATTCAGGTCATTGATGGATTTTTGGAACCAGCCCCTTCTGGTTCTCACAGGGGTTCCGGATAGATTTGTTTGGAGGGATAATCCTTCCAGTGTCTTCTCTGTCGTCTCAGCTTGGCATATACTTAGAAGAAGGAAATATAGGGTTGGATGGTCATCCTTTATTTGGAATAAGGCCATCACTCCGAGATACCAATTCAACCTCTGGCAGATCACTAAGAACCGGCTGCCTACCCAAGCTTTTCTTATGTCTCATGGGAGAATTGGGAGTGAAGTATGTGCTTTTTGCAAGTTCACACCAGATTCAATTAACCACCTCTCTTTGGTTGCTGCATCACAGCTAGTATGGCGTACTTTTGGGCGGCCAAGTGCAACCTCCCATGGAGAAATGGGACTTGGACAGAAAATCTTCAGTGGGCGATGAGATTCCTCTCAGGTAAGGATTTCTATCATGCCATTGGTCGTTTCTCTTTTGGAGCTCTATGCCATCTCATTTGGAACTATAGAAACAACATCCTCTTTAGAGAGCATCCGATTGTGGTTGCGGCTTTCAAGAAGTATCTTATTAAAGTTGTGAGGGATAAAGCCTTAACCTTCAAAAGCATGGAAGATTGCCTGAGAAATAGGAGGTTACAAAGAAGCTAGGGCCTTGACCCGTCTATCTTCAACTCTCCTATGCCGACCGCCTAGGTTGCCTTACTCTACCTTTACAAGCTATTTATTCGTGGTCCTGTGTGGCCTTTTGGTTAGTCTGTCTTTTTAGTTTGTTGTCTCAGCCCTGCATGGCTGTTTTCTTAGGCCTCCTGTTTCGGCCCTTGCTTGTCTTGACCGCTTTGCGGTGTTTTGTGTCTGGCGCCCTTTCACTCGAGAAGACGTTTGTGTCTTATTGAGTGTAATTTTTGTGGTGCCAAATCTTGTATATGTGATGGTTAAAGCTCAATATATTATTACCCTTTACCAAAAAAAAAAAAAAAAAACTTCACCATGTCCCTTTTTCCCCTAGTGATAAATTAGAGTCTAATTGGCAAAACACACAAGCTGGTTCTATTCTATTGCCACTCTTGCTACAAAAAGAAATCCTTCTCCTTATCTCTCTCTCTCCCCGCCCCCCTCCCCCATTGTGCATTTTCATTCTTTTCATTTGCCTCGCCTCCTGAATTTCTCCCCGACGTACCTTTTGTTGAAAAGGATTGAAGAGGAGGAAATGATGAACGAGATTTCGGGTATAATCTCTTTAAATTTGACATAATGATCTTTGTACTTGCACCCTTTTCTCATTTTTTATGTTGGAGTTCATCGAGTAGCCAACTGATGTCATATCCTTTTTCTCAATTTTAGGGCCACTATCATCCTTTCAGAGGAATATTGCTCTACAAATTTCACCAAAGTCCATTCAGATCATCGAATTTCATTGTTGACGCCAAATTTTCCATTGGTGATCTTAATTTATGTTCTCCTTTGCTTAAATTTCACTTTTTATATTTTGGAAATGCTTTAGAATCCCTTTTAAGTTAGTTTATGCACACACTGAACCGGAACTCATGAGCAGCTAAACTGTAATTTCTGCGCCAGATTGCAGAACCCATGATCTTGCTATGTAGTAAAGAACATCCTCAAGACACCCTAAACTTTTGCTGATCCTTAAGCAACATATGGCCCCACCCTTTGACCGTTTCGTACAGCCCTTTGATGTGAAATGGTGGTTACGTTAATCTTTATTGAACATCTCTAATTTCTAGCAAAAAATTAGATGAAGAGAACTCAAAGCAGAATGCCAACTTCGAATTTGACATCGTGTGGAGATAGAGAAACCACGCTAAAGGTTGCAGATTATGAACTTCACTGATGAAAGGAGTTGATAAGGGGGCATAAGTGAAACTTTTGTTCATAGAGGTATAATGTGTTTGGATCATGACTAATGGAGACCGACCTAGTTTGCTTCCATTTTCTTGTTGATAATCAGAAGTAATGGGGAGCACTGTGCTCATGTTTCTATTGTCTCTCGTCCTGACTGGTCTGTTGACGAATGATGCTTGTGAAGAAACATGCTTTTCTTCAATCGGAATTCTGTTTCTTTCATTTGTAACCAGTTTCTTGAATGAGGTTCAAGGACATCTCATGCACAAAGCTATAGATCATATTAGGAACCTCGCAATTCATTAGGATACTTACAAGGGCAATTACACGACTGACTCCACATGGTGCTTATTAGTTTTTTAGTCCTTTTTTTTCCTCAGATACAAAATAGTTAAAAGACGCCGGAGATAACTTTACATCACGTATCAACCATGGGACACTAGCCCCCAACAACCGGCAAGCCATGGCAGACTAGCATCCACTGTGGTAGTGGCCGCCCCTAGGACCATGTCCACCAGGGCCATGCCCACCTAGTCCACCAGGTCCACCGTGGCCATGGTCTCCTCTAGGCTTGCTGCCATGGTCATGTCCGTGTCCGTCACCCACACCACCATGGTCTTTGCCAGGACCACTGTGGCATCTGCTAGGGCCACCACCACCCAGGCCTCCATGGTGTCCGCTAGGGCCTCCATGGCCTCCTCCACCACTAGGGTCGTGCCCGCCTCCGCAGTGATGGTCGTGATCAGACATTTTGGTTAATCTCTCAAGGGAATCTTGCTCTCCAAAGGTGTTTTTCTAGCTGAGATGGTGTGTGGTGATGTAAAGTGGGGGGATATGGGGATTTAAATAGGAAAATACCTAACCGGGCGCCCAGGGAGTCATGTGGAGGACCAGTGGCTTGGAGTGTACTGCCACACGGCGACTGATTGGTATCCTCCCAAGGAGTTAATGTTCCCTGCGTTTCAGCCTCTATCCCTTATCACATCCATGTCGGCTATTTTTGGTTTTCTTTTACAAGCGCATGTGTTAAACTGAATTCGAATTGTTCTATCTGTTGAAAATTTCCTATAATATGGGCTTACATTAATTAATTGATTTCCTATTTTAAATAATCGAGTTAATAGATATTCCAATATTTGTTGAGTCCTATAGTCATCTGATTAAATTGGGTATTGGCATCTATTGATAACGGGCCTAGTTGAGCAGCAAAGTGCAGGAAATTGTGTTTAACTGAAGCCCGTAATGGGAATGGCTCAATTGACATGTTGTTGATTAGGGTTTGCTAGGTCCCCTCTCTAGCCTATAAAAGGATACATTATACGTATCAGTTGCTTTAATCCCATTGAAAGCTACTACACTGAAATGGGTCATGGTGAGAA
The DNA here is from genome assembly GCA_019915185.1 of Eucalyptus camaldulensis. Classification (NCBI taxonomy): domain Eukaryota; kingdom Viridiplantae; phylum Streptophyta; class Magnoliopsida; order Myrtales; family Myrtaceae; genus Eucalyptus; species Eucalyptus camaldulensis. The sequence continues at coordinate 31,585,206 of JAHSVA010000008.1, forward strand.
AGATCTGGTATTCCAATAGATCTCTGATTATCAGAGTGATCTACTTTTCTTCAAGTGAAGTAATGGCTCAAACAAATACGCTTTAATTCCACTGTGTTTATTGATATCGGTGTTTTACAATCATATATGGATCCGTTTTCCTTGATTGATTAGTTGTTTATATGAATAAATTTTCATACATGTGGTATCAGAGCTGTCATATATGATTGTAGAACCCAATTTTTTTTTTTTATAATGAAAAATTGAAAATTTCGTCTTTGAGCCGAATATGGGCGTTATTTTTTCATGTGAATTTTTTGCTCGATTGATCCTAAAATCATATGGCTTTTGTTCTACATGTCGAGATCTTTCCAACCATATATAATTTGTATAGTTTCATTGAGAATTGAGTGAGAATTTTAAATTCGAAATTCTAGGGTTTATACATGGAAAAAGTTCTAGAATTTTAAGTTACATTCTAGTGCTACCTTTGTTTTTCTCTTCAATTCGACGGTAGCAACGGTTGGTTTGGAGATTACTGTAGCTAATTGTTTGTTCCTCTTTTGGACGCGATTAGGGTTTCGGCCGATTTTGCTAACTTGATCTTAGGGACTTTTCATGCGATTTTTATCTTAGTTTCATGGAGCTTGAAAGTAGCCATCTTTAGACAGGATAAGCTTATGGGTCATTGCTGGGTCTGGGTAGGTTTTCTTTTATGTAAATAACGAATGAGTGAACCTTTGAATAAGTACAATTTGTTTTTTTTTTCTCGTGCGTTCTATATCTCGAGAACTATTTTTCTTGAAGCATGTTCTATACCTTCACGTGATGTCTCCTAAGCAATTCTTGCCTTGGCGCTGCTAGAATACCTTAAAGATCTCCGTGGGTTTCCCGTTTTGAGAGGATGCAATTTTACGGAATACTAAGGTTGTTTTCTTGATAACGTCTCTATCCATGAGTAGATGATTATGAAGTATATCTCTTGTTTATCTCATGGATTGGTTGGATAGATTATAGGAAGGCTGGGTTGGGAAGAAGAGCAGGAAGATGAAGTAGTGAAAATTTGTGGTCTTCTCCTGCTGTTGAAATATTAGACGACTTCAATTAAGCTATGTGCTCCCTTTAGTCCGGAAAAGAGAACCAATGGCTAAGATTTCTCAAGTTGTCAAGATATCAAAATTTAAAGATGGAAATAGATTTCACTGCTTTAAGGCTTTATTGTGATTTCACCATAAATATGTTGACTGTGGAGTAAGAAAAAGACCAAACTGTGATTTTTGCTTGTACAAGTGGTTTTATGCTAAGTTGTCTGTCTAGATTTGTTGGGTTCATAGTTGATTTCCCGTACTTGCAAATTCTAATCTTTCTGCAAATTGCTCGCACGGCTCGCTAGGTGTTTTATTGACTAAGGTTTGTGAATCGAGATCCAAATGTATATAGATACAAATAAGAGGATGTTATTTATCAAAAATTTAGGATTAGGCTATAGAAATGTGAAAGCTGAAGGTCTTCAGCAGAGGAAGAAAAGTCCATAGTCTGTTGTGTAGTGCTTTGTGGAAACCTCAGGTTCAAAAGGGGAAAATCGTAAATGGTGCATGATGAGTAGCACATGAATGAAATTTTTACATGGGAATTATGTTTTAAATCTATCAATTTGTAGTTTTTTCTTTTTATTTTTATCGTGTAATGTTTGGACCGGTGACTAACGGAATACTATAGCATTAAAATACGATTTAATCAACATTACTGAAAATTCTGGCAAACCAAACAGACCCTTCATGTCTTCTTGTGTGGTTTTACCACGAGTCATCGGAGTGGACTAGCTTAACAAGATTGAGGTTTGGAAGTTCTCTTTACAGAGATTCTGCTTGATCTCTTGTGGGTTTCATGCTAACATGCATGAAGTTTTGGCTAGAGAGCGCAATGATACTTCTAAATTCAGATGATATGATTGTGTCAAATAGGTGGAGATTGAGTTATTGCATGACTACGAAATTTCTCAAATTTAAAAGATGCCAAATTTAAACATGCCAACCAAGGGTTGAAAGTGAGGAATTGAGATAAAGATTGTCTTCATGACTTTTTGATGTAATGATTACTGATAGCTACGAAATTTTTGGCTCCCTTTTAATTCTAGTAACCATTCATTCTTGATTTGCCATGAGTCCGAGATATTAAAATAAAAAAATAACAATAATTTAATAAAAGATATTTTGTGGTAAAAATTGCTGTTTGATAAATGCAATATGATCTTAGGAAGCACATCTTATAAAGTGTTTCATATTGTTTGATGAATTTTGGGCATTGATTAAATGGAACATTATTTACAAATTGTTAAAGTTTGTAAATTGTTGAAATTGCTTATTGATAAAAATTAGTATATACAATCACATGCCCAAAGGGGGTTATTGTGTATATTAATTTAAAAATTGCATGACGCTAAATTCCAAAATTAAAAAATGGGGATGTATGACTCAAAAATATTTATTTGCACAAAGGTGATAATTTTTTGAAAGTTATGTGTAATTCCCCTCTATATTGATATATTAGAGATGAATGATGGGATGTGTGACTCAAAAGGTTTATCTGCCTAAAGGGGATAATTTTTTGAGTGTTATGTGTAATTCTCCTCTATGTTGAGATAATGGAGATGTATAATTCAAAAGATTTGTTTGCCCAGAGGGGATTGATCCTTGAAGATTATATGTAATTCTCCTTTATCGTTTCTATATTAATATTATGGAGATGTATGATTTAAAAGATTTGTTTGCCCAAAGGGGATGGATCCTTGACAATTATATGTAATTCTCCTTGTTGTTACTTTATAAACTTAATGCTGTGAAAAATAATGGTGCATTATACACTTTGCCTAAATTGGAGTTTATAATGTACTAATTATTTTTGTTGAAATACTTATTGCCCATAATTGATCTTATTGTATTATGTGTGACAAATGATTACCTTTGTTGTAAATAACAACAATGCCACAGTTGAAATGTTAACTGGATCTATTATTATACTATTAAGGACTTGGTAAAAAAGGGAGATATTGTGATTGAAAATATCAGAACTGAGTCCATGTTGGCCGATCCTCTAACAAAAAGCTTACGACTCATTTTGTTTAAAGAACATGTAAAGAATATGAGTGTCTTAGATTCTTTTGATTTCTTTTGTTAGTGGGAGTTATATAATTTGTATTTCTGCATATTATAGTTATATGCAGACTGATAATACTTTTATGATGTCTATTAAAGCATTTATTTTCAATGATTGTTATTATTGATTCTATTGTTATCCTTTCTCCCGTTGACTAAGAAATGGAAATATTAAACAGTATCTTTAAACAAATTTTAGTTTAAAATGATTGGATGTCACTGATTATGAGATCTCATGTTGGATTGTGACATAGTCGTGCAATTTCATGTTGTTTACAAATTGTGTTAATGTAGTTTCATGTCATTGAGAAATTGCATTGAAGAACGATAAGCAATAGTGGATATTTTGATCACATGTTGGCAGTATTTCTTACTACGCTACTAGGCCCATGATCCATGAAAATATAATGCTTATTATATGTGATTATGAAAGATCAAGTGTTGTGGTATTTTCTTAACACATTGATCTCCATAATCCTATACCGAGGTTATATAAGATTGGATTGGTTTTGAGATGCCATTATTGGAATATTATTTTTTTAATGTTGTGGCCACATACAACATAATTTTTAGTTCTTAACCCGGTAGTGTCATTTTCAATATAAAATCTTTTTCCAAATAAAATAAGTTAATTAATGTAGCCCAAGTGGGAGAATGTTGGAAATTTTCTATAATATGGGCTTACATTAATTAATTGATTTCTTATTTTAAATAGTCGGGTTAATGGATATTCCAATATTTGTTGAGCCATACAGTGATCTAATTAAATTGAGTATTGGCATCTATTGATAACGGGCCTAGTTGAGTAGCAAAGTGTAGGCAATTGTGTTTAACTGAAGCTCGTAATAGGAAGGGCTTAGTTGACACGTTGTTGTTGACACCTAAATTTTGACGGCCCATTTAGTCATTCATCGCAATAAAAATTAGAATTTAATTTTTATCAAATATATATATTAATTGCCTACCATATAGATTTATGTGCATTTTTATTATTTTATTTTAATTGGCATTTTATTTTATTGGACCGGTGCGGATGGGTTCAAATTAATTGGACTAAGCCCACGAAGCGAGCAAGTTGGCCCAAGCCCATGTTTTTTATTAATTGAAAATTATCCCATGGGAAAATGGAAATTTTGAAATTTTGCTGTGATATGAATCTTTTGGATAGGGCATATATGTGAAATAATATTGCGATTTATTTTTTCCAAGATTTGGATTTCGAGAAAATATTTATCGTAATCTTGAATTCTTATCAATAGTGATCAGTTGGTGAAAGGTATCGTGGATGTAGTTTTGAAGGGGAAATCGAAAACTTATCTCCTACCCCCTATAAAAGCAACAATGTACGAGGACCTAAGGAGGGCTTTTTCCAAGTTTTTCTTCATCAAACGGAAAAGGAGAAAAAACCAGCAGAAAGTACAAAGGAAAGCTGCAGCAAGTGATGTGAGAGAGAGAGAGAGAGAGAGAGAGAGAGAGAGAGAGAGAAAGAGGCACACATCGTCTTCTTCGCGGAGACCCCGACGCGTCGGCCGTGCGTTGCACCGGCACCGCGACGCCAGCCTCCACCGCGCCTCCACACCCCTACGTCGTTGCCACCCCGCCGTCCACGCCGTGTCTCTGCCTCTCCGCGACACCACCACTATCCTAATCTGCCCACTCAAGAGCCCCGACAATCGCAGATCCGAACCAGTCGTCACTCCACCGCCGAGCGAGCCCCCGCACCAACCCGCATCTCCTTTGTTGCTCGTGCCGCACCACCAACAAGGTTCCCCTCGCTCGCGAGTAGCTACGCCGACCGCCGCTTGGCTCCTCGCGATGAATCGACGCCTGCACCATCGCCATTCCCCGACGCCTCCCGGAGCCAAACCCCTGCACAGCACTTGCTGTCTTTGACATATAGCGACCCTCGAGATCCCACGCTGGCCTCTGCCGTTCCGTTTGCTATCGGAACTCCCTCTGCCGATGCCACCGCTAGATCTACCGCATCGATTTGCAACCCGAGATCATCGTGCGCCACCATTCTCCCTGAGCGTCGCCTCCTTTCCTCGTCGTGCTCTGCCTCAGCCCGATGCTGCTCCTGCCCTGATCGTTGCTGCTGGCCTTATTGCCGAGCTGCTGCACGCCTCTGCGCTGGTCCGACGCTCGACGGCCCCCTCTCCGAGTGACCCCCGTTGCATCCCGGAGCCGCGACCCAGGGCCTTCGCTTGAGCACCGCTGTTCTGCCCTCTGCCGCTGCTGGTTCGCCGGCTGCCGCCCTTCGCCGGAGCTCCGACGCCCACCGCCCCCTCACCGGAACGCCAGCGACCACCACCCTTGGCTACGCACCACCACGAGCTACCAAGCCTCGTTTGGAAGAAAAGGAAGAAAAAGAAAATCAATTAGGTAGTTCTTTTTTATTTATTTACTTATTTATTTATTTATTTACTTTATTTTATTTTATGTTATTCTCACTTGTTTACTCTTTTTTTTTCTTTAGTAGGATTGTTCCTTAAATATGTGACTGATATTCCAACATGAAACGTCCCACAAGCTAGGGATTGACAGTCCGATTTTCATGCCCGAAATCCGACTTGCAATCCCTTATAAAAATTGACAATGCAATCTCAAGCCTGAGATTCGATTCGCGATTTAATTTAGAATTGGCCAACCCGATCTCATGCGTGAGATATGGTTCGTCAATTTTCGGATATCAATATCATCTTGTTTGATTTTGTTTGTCGTCAAGTTGGTTGAGTTAATCGAATTTTTTAAAAGAAAAATCCAAAAAAATCTGAATAAGGATTATGTTTGTTTTTATTATCTTGCATATTTAGGATTGCAATTTTATTTCGAATTTTTAAATAAAAAAATCCAAAAAAAAAAGAGAAAGTGCCTTCACTTAGGTTGTTAGTTTTTTTATATTTGAATTGCATGTTAATTATGTATTAGTTTTAATTTCGAAATTAATATAAAAACGCAAAAAAAATCATCATGCATACGTCATGTAGAATTAAGGCATTCTTTGCACATCATTGCATGTTAGGGTTGCATGTTTATCAATTATAGGTAGATAATCTCTCCTAGATAAATTGCATGTTTTGTTAAGAAATAAAAAATAAAAAATGTCATTTGCATGTCATATAAAATTAGATTCATAAAATGCATGTCATTTAGTGATTGTTGTTAGGTCCATTTAATTAGAAATTACCCATCATTAGATTAGGTCATTTAATAAATGTCACCTGACATATACCTCGCATATTAAATTGCATGTTGCATGTCAATTTATGAAATAATTTTGTACATCATTGCATTGCATTGCATTGCATGTCATTAGCATTAAGTCATTTTGGTTAATTTAGATTGCATATTTAATTATTGCATGTTCATTAAGAAATCACAAAAATTCTTATTCATTCATATAGTTTATGACATATTGCCACGCCATATCATTTCATATTAGATTAAAATTATTCCATTGCATATGGACTATATTTTCGCTGAAAAAGATAAAACAAAAATTGAGTAATTGCTTGTTAATTAGAAACCATATCTAAGGTTGTTGATGTGGAATTTAATTTAACACTGCAGATGCTTTCGTTGCTTTGAGGTAAGTCCTGCATTATTTAATTGCTTTCTTGGGTGTTAAATTGGTGGTTTGCACACTTGTATGAACAACTCACATGTTACGGAATTAGATTTAAAATCAATCCAAATTGCTTGCCAAACATTTTTCAAAATAAAACGAAAGGTACCGAAAAGGCGTTAGAGAAATCTAACGTAACCAAGTCCCCGTACCCTTGGTGTCTGGTTCGTAGGAGTAAAGTAAATTTTCCGTTACTTTACTAGGGTTTCTAATCGACCCACCAAAAATAGATTAGTGGCGACTCTTAGTTAAAATTCAATTGCATGTTAACAATTCAAACCTAAGTCGTGAATTGGTATGGGCTTGGGAGAACCCAAGTTAAGTCTAGGCTTAACAATTCATTAACCAAACCCTAGGTGGTCCACCCCCAAAAAAAATTTGGTCGCGACAGCTTGGCGACTCCATTGGGGTCTTGAGTTAAAACTCTTAGTGGACTTAGGCCAATTTCTTTTTGAAAAAATATTTTTGTTTGGCAGCGAGGATCCCAGGTACGCCCCTAACATTTAAGGTGTTAAATGTTCTTGCAAGATGGGAGGTATAAGGGGAAGTATTTGTTAACCATTGTTTTGCAGGAAGGTGTAGGAATGTATGGTTTATTTTCATGAACGAAGTGTTGCTTGATATAAACTGTCGTGCATGCCTTGCATCTAGCACTACACTATTGCACACACAACCTGCCGCCGAACCTGGGCCGCACAAGATCATTTAGGATGGTGTTGAGATGGATACCACTCCGACCACATGCTCGCGGTACGAGTCGCCCATCTCAATCCCGAAGTTTCTTTCATGGTGTCAAGAGTACCCACCTCGGTCCGCATGCCCGCGACCCGGGTCAGCTCTTTGACTAAGCCGGAGTCATAAGGACCCGACATAGTCCATAAGCCCGTGGCTAGTCTGATCATCCTTGTGGCTCCACCTTGATAAGCCTTATAGATTAGAAATTGAGCCACTTACCATGCGCATGTCTATGTGATTGTCAATCATTGGTAAAGTAAGTTCTCTAATTTTTGCCTTTGCAATTTACTTACTTTGTCACATTATTTTTGTCGGTCCATGGCATTAGGATCGTCTCGAGCCTTGATTAATATACAATGGGGACACCGAACATTCGGATTATTCTCCCTCCAAAGGAAGAGCTTAGCACTTGGTGGGACAAGTTAGATCAAAATAGCCGTCAATTCGTAGAGTCACATATTGGTCGATTGCTTCCATTGCTGTGTATAAACATCCATGGCGACCTCGTCCAAGCACTCGCCCACTGTTGGTGCCCCGAGACTTCTACCTTCATCTTCGGCGGTAAGCATGAACTCACTCTCACCTTGGAAGAATATAGCATCGCCATAGGAAAGTCCTTGAAAGCTGAATTGATCAGTCCACCTATTCGAATAGATCCTGTTATGGCCTTATATGACTTTCTGAGAATTAAAGAAGACGACATAAGAAAGGTTTTAAAGGCCCACCGTAATGTCTGTCCTTTATCTTTTTTGAAAGAATGTTTTGAAAAAGGCACCTCATTTCAAATGCGTAGGATTTTCCTCTTAGCTTTCTTTGGGTTTTTAGTATTTCCTTACTGCAAGAATGCTATTAACCCTTTGATTGCTCAATTAGTTAGGCAAGTGTTGGAAGGAAAATTTTTTGTAAATACTGTCTTAACTGAAACTTTTCTTGCTTTCACTTGATTCAAAGGAGGTGGTGATTAGACTCTCCATTCCTCTCCTGAACTTTTACAAATCTGGTTCCTTTCTCATATGAAGGGGTTTGGTGGTTTAATGACTATACATGATATTAGTAATTCTAATCACCCTATTATGAGATTTGAGAACAATCAAAAACATGCACCGGATTACCATTATTCTAGGTGGCTAGCTTTCATAAAAAAAAAACCAACTCCCAAGGGTTTCCTATGGCATGCTAAATGGTTCCAAGTTCGGGTGGTGAGACTCTCGTGTGGAGTAGTTGGCCCAATCCCTCTATTGGGATTCACTGGAGCATTGGAGTACTATCCGACTAGAGTGACTCCTCAGTACCAAGTCGTGCAGGAGCTTCCCCTGGCGTTACAAGCAGAGCTGCTCCAGGTCTGCTTCGTTGATGGAAGCCGAGGCCATGAGGATTCCATTCTCGCTATCAAATCGATGTGGGACATGTGCCGTCCACGAAAACTCAAATGGCTCGAAGAAGAGTTGAAGGGCAAAGAAAGGAAATACTATGCCTCGATCAAGTATATCCAACAACACAAGATTCCCGAGGAGCTGCTTCCAAAGATACCGAAGGCGCCATTGAAGATCACCAATCAAGCTGAGAATAAACGCCTCAAAAGAGTTGCTGAAAAAGCTCAAGAGGAGAATAAACGTTTGCGCCGATTGGTGTCCCGAGTGTATATTGATCAAGCCAGATGAAATGCTTGAATCAATCTTGCTATTTTCATTTTTAGAATAATGATTAGGGAGTTTGAGTCATTTACTTTCCTAGTTCGTTTGTTTAGGACATTTCGAGTTTCTATTTTGATAGGTCTGTCAAAAACTCCAGTGATGAATAAAAGTTCTAGAATATTTTCATGAATCGGCGTATTTCCATATAAGAATGCTTATTTTTGTTCATTTCTTATATTAGGTGATAACGGATCCTCCACGTTCGCCCATTGTTACACGATCGAGAGCAAAAATAGCCGACCAAATTGAAATGTGAGATCGTATGTCTGTCGTGGAAGACCAGCTTAAACAATTGCTCACCTCTATTTAACTTATGACAACCCAAATGCAATCTCTCCAAGTGAATCAGACCCTTGCACCCGCTCTCCCCGAGATTGTAGTCCCAAAGCAGATGAACAAGATTCAAGTTGAGGATGACGACATGCCTGAACTGGAGGATGACCCACTGTTTGTCACTACCGAAAAGGTCAAGCTCGACAATGTCCCTAAGGCGGAGCAAGATGAACGCTTCACCAAACTTGAAGAGAAATTGAAACAATTGCAAGAGTCGCGGAGTTCACTTCCATTTGACTTGTCAGTTTACGAAAAAGTCAAGATGCCAAAAAAGTTTAAGATGTCGGAGTTCGAGAAATACGACGGTACTTCCTACCCAAAGGCTCATTTGCAGATGTACCACGTACGCATGGCCTAGTATGTCAAGAACGAGCCTCTCATGATCCAATCATTTCATGCAAGTTTGACTGGGCCCGCTCTTAATTGGGATGTGATGAAGAATGTGAACCTCCTCGACACCCGGAACGAAGTGGCGGACGCATTCCTCAAACAGTACAAGTTCAACATGGACATCACACCTTCTCGAGAAGACCTGGAGCGGATGGAAAAGAAAAGGAGCAAATCATTTAAGGAATATGCTGTGAGATGGAGAAACCTGGCGGCTCAAATTACTCCTAAGCCTACCAACAAGGAGCTGATGAAATTGTTCGTGAAAACTCTCCCGTCCGAGTTTCGTAACAGAATGGCCAATACATATGTCGAAAGCTTCAATCAGCTTATTCCTGTCGGAGAACAAATCGAGATGGGGATAAGGGAAGGATGGTTCATCGAGCCATCTAATAAAAGATTCATTGCCAAGAAGGAGAAGGAAACGGCTATGGATGTGAATGTGGCTTATAGCCAAGAAAATGTCAAACGTGCCCCGGCCATCCAAATGAATCCGAGACAACCACAAACCACTGGCCGTCAATCATTTGCCCAAGTGAATAATATAAGGCAATTCACTCCTCTCCCTGGGTCTCCATCCCAAGTGTTGACAATCCTTCGAAAAAAAGGTTTGCTTACTAATGAACCAAAGCGTCCCAACCGTGAAAACCTTCGTGGTTACGACCAAACAAAGAAGTGTGACTATCATAATGGTGAACTGGGACATTCAACTGACGAATGTTTCACCCTCAAGCACCGGATCCAGAGCCTCTTGGACACGAAAGTCTTTTCATTTGAAACTGCTAAGCCAAATGTCCAGAAAAATCCGCTACTGGAGCATGAGGGTACAGTGAATGCTATCCTAGAACCTAAAGTCAGTCGGATCAAGAACTCGAAGGTGCATGTGGTAGATGCCTACAATGGACTGGTGAGAGCTGGATATTATTCAGATCAAGAAGATGTTCCCCCATCATTGATGAAAGAAAGAGTTGCTAGAATGGTGGATGATGGCATCATTGTGTATGCTGACAATAACTGCATAGTTTCCACTATTTCTCATATCATTATCAATTGGGAGGAAAAGCAAGCTGCTCTCAATGATGGTAAAAGAGGAGAAGATCCGTCGCTCACGGATATGCCCCCACTTGAAGATGCATCGGATGAGGAGATTGTGATTGAGATACCCCAGCCATATGAGTATGTCAATAATAAAGCGGTGCCTTGATCTTATGACCTAAATGTTGACCTCGTTACAAGGTCTGGTCGAACTTATGCTCAAAATAATGCTCAACTTACAAAGCCTGTCACTGACGAAGAGGTTAAGGAATTTATGGCTGTGATTAAAGCAAGTGAGTATAATATCGCCGATCAGTTGCGAAAGGTGCCTGCTTAGATCTCTTTGCTCGAGCTACTCCAAACCTCCTCTGTGCATCAAAAGTCGCTGATGAAGGTGCTAAGTGAAATTCGTGTACCCGAAACGGTTGAGGCAGATAAGCTGGAGGATTTTGTGGGATCGATTATTCTCAAGGACATGAATGCTTTTTCTGATGAGGATTTCCCTCTTGAGGGCAGGGGGCATAATAAAGCACTCTATATATCTGTCAAGCACAAGGTTTCTCATGTGTCCCGAGTGCTCATTGATATTGGGTCCATCCTAAACATATGTCCACTGGCCACTCTTCACCGCCTCAAGGTAGACCCATCAAAGATACATGCTGCAAAGACTTCTGTGAGAGCTTTTGATGGAACGAAAAAGGAGGTGATCGGGGAAATCCATCTTGACATGTAAATAGGGCTAGTCATCTTCAACATTCCTTTCCAAGTGCTGGATATCCCTACCGCGTTCAATTTTCTGCTAGGTCGTCCTTGGATACATACTGCTGGTACAATCCCTTCAGGTCTACATCAAACTGTAAAATTTGTGATCGAAAGGAAGCTGGTCACTGTGTATGGTGAAGAAGACCACCGGATTTATCACGAGACGGCTATCCCCTATGTAGAGCTAAATTCTGAGCTCGAATCAAGTTACCACTCATTTGAGTTAGTGTCTACCATACATGCTTCTCGAGGTTCATCGTCGCCCACTCCTGAGGTTTCAAATGCTGCCCTCATGGTAGGAAGAGAAATGGTTAGAAATTATTTTGTCCCTGGCAATGGGCTTGGAAGAAATGGTCAAGGTATTCGAAACCCCATTGAAGCCCCTCAGAGGTCCCGATCTGCTGGGTTAGGGTACCATGGAAGAGGTAGAGGAAGTTCCGGAAGACAAAGACAGGGAAGGCATAATTCGCCACCTGAGCAAGGGCGAGAGTTGCAAAATTTACCACCTCCAAACGTTCATGAGACGTTCCCTGGTCCTCCAATTATGATGCAAGATGAAGCTGAAGTGATGGATACTCTCGAACAGCCAAGTGGGAAGTTCGACTATATGGTGAAGTATTCAGCTCCTCCCAGCTTTTACTTTAATGCCCGCAATATAGTTCCAAGTGGATGGGATGGCATGGATGATCTGACGCCTTCAAAGACGGAAAACTCTGACGACACCCTGGAAGGAATTTCAAGTTTGTTCGATGACCTCTCCATTAGAGCCATTGATGGAGAACCTCTGGAAGAAACGGGCCCTCGCCCACAAGAGTAACCCATTTATCACTTTTGCACATTCCCCTGCGTGGGAATTTTTATTGCTTTCTAGGAACCGTTTTCGATTTCTTCTTTTTCACTTTCTTCTTAGGACTTGAATTGCATTTTCCATTCAATAAATTGTAATTGATTGATGAATTTCAATGAAATTACAAGTTTTATTTTGAGGGCATGATGAGGTACACCAAACCAGCCCGGTGATGATATCCAGTCGATAAGACAAAATCAAAATCCAAGGAGAATTCTGAGGCCTGGGCTTCATCATGTTTTCTCATGTCGAAATGTTTCAAAAAATGCTTTTGCAAAAAAGTTTCAAAAAAAATTCACAAAAAAAAATATGATTAACCTTGTTTGTCTTTTTGATCCTTCTATTTCATGTTTTAGGGACGATCATATAACATGCAAAGGTGTGGAAATGGTCCAATCCAATGCAACAAGTGCTGATAATGATCCTGAAGAGTCGATCAAGGATTCCATTGAAGATTCCATTGAGGTGCAGCAAAGCTAGGAACAACATGAAAAAGCCAAGACTCTCACATCTGAGCAGACCGTCACTATTAATTTAAGTGACACTGAAGAAGTCAAGGAGGTGAAAATAGGGGCAAATCTCCCCAAAGACGAGGCTAAGCGCCTAATTCTGTTACTGAAGGAATATAAGGACATCTTCGCATGGACCTATGCCGACATGCCTGGGTTAGACCCATCAATCATGGAGCATTGTTTGCCTACTAACCTGAACGTGCCTTCTAAGAAGCAAAGGCTGCGAAGAACTAAGCCTGAGCTCTCGAAGAAGATAGAAGAAGAAGTGATGAAGTTTTTAAAAGTCGGATTTATTGAAGTCTCGCAATACCCTGAATGGGTAGCAAACATCGTGCCGGTGATGAAGAAGGATGGTCGAGTTCAAGTTTGTGTCGATTATCGGGATTTGAACAAGGCTAGCCCAAAAGATGACTTCCTGCTACCTCACATAGATGTCCTTGTTGATAGTACCGCCGGATTTGAACTATTCTCATTTATGGATGGTTTTTCTGGGTACAATCAGATAAGAATGAAAGAGGAAGACAAGGAGAAAACTGCATTTATCACCTCGTGGGGGACCTTTCATTACAAGGTTATGCCATTCAGGCTTAAGAACGCAGGGGCAACTTACCAGCGAGCCATGGTAGCCTTATTCCACGATATGATGCATCAAGAGAACGAGGTCTATGTTGATGATATGATCGCAAAGACTCGACTTGGAAAAAGCCACATCGAAACCTTGAAAAAGTTGTTCGATCGACTCCGTGAGTTCAAGCTTCGTCTAAACCCCACTAAGTGCGTGTTGGAGCAACATCTGGTAAATTACTTGGATTCATTGTGAATAGTAAAGGGATTGAGATCGACCCGGCTAAAGCTAAAGCCATATGTGAGTTGCAACCTCCATCAACAGTGAAAGAAGTCCGGAGTCTTTTGGGAAGATTGAATTATATTGCTCGATTCATTTCTCAACTTTCAGAAACTGCCAAGCCATTCTTTAAGCTCTTGAAAAAGAATGCACGAGTCAACTGGGATGATGAATGTCGAAAAGCATTCGACAAGTTGAAACAGTACTTGATGAATCCACCAGTTCTTGTCCCGCCATCGCCAAGGTATCCTCTGATTCTCTACCTCACCATTCATAGTGAGTCTTTAGGTGCAATGTTGGCACATGAAAGTCCCGTCGACAAAAAAGCGAGCCATTTATTACCTGAGTTAAAAATTCACCGTGTCAGAGCTGAAATATTCTGATGTGGAAAAGACTTGTGTTGCACTAGTGTGGGTGTTACATAGATTGAGACAGTACACACTGCATTACCAAACATTCCTTGTAACTAAGAACGATCCTATCAAGTACCTACTTGATCGGCTAGCTTTGGTGGGTAAGTTGGCTAAGTGGAAAATTTTGATCTCAGAATTTGATGTGCAATATATGCCACAGAAGTCGGTTAAGGGTCGAGTAATCACCGATTTATTGGCTGAGAATCCAGAAGCCTCAAATAATGATGATCGTTCCTTAGATGACCGTATCTTGAGTGTAAATGAAGATTCATGGACAATGTTCTTTGATGGAGCTGTCAACTTGTCTGGTTCTGGCACTGGGGCAATTCTCATATCCCCAGACGGAGAGCATCACCCAGTAGCTACGAAATTGATATTCCCATGCACTAACAATATAGCTGAGTATGAAGCTTGCATCCTCGGGCTTCAAGCTGCAATCGAGATAGGCGTAGCTAAATTAAAAGTGTTCAGGGATTCCGCGTTAATCATACTGCAGACCGTAGGTGAATGGAAGACTAAGGATGCTAAATTGCTCCCATATCACAAGTACCTAGAAGATTTGATCAAGGAATTAGATGAAGTTTCATTTGAATACTTACCGAGGTCTCACAATCAATTTGCAGATGCACTCGCAACTTTATCATCCATGTTGCAAGTTACTAATGGATTAGAAGTCGAGCCTTTGAAGATAGAGGTTTTGCCAAGGCCAACTTACTGTATGGTAGTGACTAAAGAATCAGACGCAAAACCATGATATTATGATATCATGAACTACATCCAAAAACAAGGATTCCCCGAGAAAAGTACTCCAGCTGATAGGAAGTACATTATGAAGATGGCCTCAAAGTTCTTCGTCAATGGTGAGAATTTGTACAAGAGATCCTATGATTCAATCTTGTTGCTGTGTGTGGATGCAGCTGAAGCCACTCAAATCATGCAAGAAGTTCACGAAGGAGTGTGTGGCCCTCACATGAATGGGCACATGTTGGCTAAAGAGATCATGAGATTAGGCTATTATTGGCTCACGCTAGAAGGTGACTGTATTCAGGATGTTCGAAGTTGTCATCGTTGCCAAGTTCATGGTGACAAAATAAATGTTCCTCCAACAGACCTGCACTAATTTTCTGAGCCATGGCCCTTCTCAATGTGGGGCATTGATGTGATTGGCCCGATAAATTCTAAGGCTTCAAATGGACATCATTTTATTTTGGTGGAGATAGATTATTTTTCCAAATGGATTGAAGCTATGTCATTTGCAAGTGTCACTGCTCGCAATGTCGCGAAGTTCATCAAACATGACATAATTGCTCACTATGGTGTCCCTGAAACAATTATCACTAACAACAGGACAAATTTGAACAACAAGCTCATTGATGAGTTGTTCAACGAGCTCAAGATCAAGCATCTGAATTCATCCCCTTATCGCCCTCAAATGAATGGGGCTGTTGAAGTGGCCAATAAAAATATTAAGAAGATCTTGGCTAAGACAGTTGAGAATTATTGAGACTGGCATGACAGACTACCCTTTGCACTGATGGCGTATCGGACATCGATTCGTACTTCTACCGGGCAACTCCTTTTGCTCTGGTATACGGCATGGAGGCAGTTTTGCCTGTGGAAGTGGAGATTCCTTCCCTGAGAGTATTATCCCAAGTGGAATTATCTGAGGAAGAATGGTCACTACAAAGACTTGAATAATTAAACTTGATCGACGAGAAAAGACTGAAGGCTCTCTGCCATGGCCAAGCATATCAACAGAGAGTAGCCAGATCTTTCAACCGAAAGGTGCGGCCGAGACGTTTCGAGGTAAATGATCTTGTTCTAAGGAAGCTGTTGCCAATTTTCCAGATTCTGGGGGGGGAAGAAGGTACTTCATGGCAACGCTTTGATCTTGGCAGAAATGGATGGTCGTGTGTTTTCCACTCCAGTTAATTCAGATGATGTCAAGAAATATTACCCATGATAGAATTTGCCATGTCATGTGTTGAATTGCAAACTTTTTATGATGAATAAATTGCCTTAGTGAATTGAATTGTTCAAATTTGTCGCAAATATTGCATTTTTCTTCCTTGATGAATTATGTGAGATAGATTGAATGTGTCAAATGGGATACTTTAGAATGACAAAAGGCAAGCCTTATTCCATACAATGATCCCTAGTGAGTTGTGCGAAAAATTCCATGCCCACAAGGAAAAGGGTGATCTCGCAAAGGGTACGTTAAGGTGATGAGAGGCGGTTTCTTCTGCTACCCGAAACACTCCAGGTATATCCATTGTTCAGCCCTTTGAGCCCACACACATGGAGAGCTTTTTAAATTATCCCTGTTAAGAGTCGTCCCATACTGGGACAAAATTTGAAATGAATGATAGTAATTTTCTTACTCACACTTGCATCAGTCTTCGAGTATTGCTTTTACAATGTGACTTGTACAATAATTTAAAGTGCCTTAGGATGACGAAGAGAAATTCTTTATCTATCATATACACTTTATCCATTGCATAGCCCCATTGAGCCTATGAATTCATTTCACATTAAACCCAGTTGGTGATCATCCCCCACACTGGGGCAAGGCAAGAAAGATCAAACCACTCAAGTAGCATGATTTACAATGCTGATAAAAATGAAGACTTTGTCCAAAAAAAGAGTGCAAAAAATGGGGCATGAAAAAGCAGTGTGCCTGGTAAAGGCAAAGCCAATGCCCAAAGAAAAAATCAAACATTTGATGAAGTGAGTCATATCTCCAACAAAGTGGTACACAATAAAAAAAATGTTGAGATGTTGCAATTAGTGGAGTTGTATTGTGAAGAAAATCTTTGATGATGGGGAGGAAAATTATTGGAAATGTCAAGATGATCACCAACTTTGACCCCATAAACACTTTTTGAGCCAAATGATCATTTCATTTCTCAACTTATGAACCCAACCTACGTTACGTCCCTTACAAAGTCTCTTCAGATTATGGCACTTAAATTAACGTAAAAGTTCATATGTTTGGAAGCATCGCTTGAAGAAGTGCGAGTAAGTTTGGCTTGCAAACCCCAGGATGATGGTGAAATATCATTCATTTTTTAATAACCTTGACTCAAAGAGTCTCCTTTGCTAAGCCGTTGACCAAGCCAGCGTTACGGTCCCTGTTAAAGACCTTTAAGTACCACTTGCGAGATTGCTCAAACCTTTGTTTGGCATGATGATGAAAGATAGAGTGATTGTCAAAAATCCTGCATCAAAGGTCAGGATGCAACAGCCCATTTTAATGAGGATGAGTGAAAAGTCCTTTCAGACCAAGAGGTCCCCCATTTGGCACATCCATGATACTCATGTGTTCAGATTGGAACACTCTTTGTGAAATCTTTCCCAATGGAAATTAGGTGATGCAGGCTTGATATAAATCATAGTGCATGAACCTCCCTTAAATTAATGCATGTTTGTGATCACAAATGCATATTGCTTCTCCTATAACCATGTTTTGCAGAAAACATTTCCCCTAGGAACAAAGATGATACTAGGTAAGTGTATCTCTATCCAAACCTTAAATACTTGTCATTGTGCAGGTATTCCATTTTGAAAATATCGGCACTTGATCGAGCTGTCCCCCAAAGATTTTTCTCCAGATTCAATCTAATTAAGGCGACCGAAGAAAGGTTCGAGTCTTAGCCAAGCAAAACATCGGTTTAGGCGACCGTAGAAAGGTACGGGTCCTAGACAACCTTATTGCTCTAACAGGTGACCGTAGAAAGGTACGGGTCCTGGAAAAGCAATTACCTCAGTTTCAAGCGACCGTAGAAAGGTACGGGTCCTGGAAAATGATTCCTTATTCAGGAGACCGTAGATAGGTACGTGTCTTGGAAAGTGAATCCCCGTCTAGGCGACCGTAGAAAGGTACGGGTCCTAGACACAACCAAACACTGCCCTACTAGGCGACCGTAGAAAGGTACGGGTCCTAGGAAAGTAGTCTCTTTGTTACTATTTTAGGCGACCGTAGAAAGGTACGGATCCTAAACGTGTAACACCAACTATCTTGAATCACTCTACCATCCTTGAAGGTAAGTCATTCCAGGTAGGTTCCTTTATCATTTGCATTAGCATTTTCATGCATCATATAAATTGCATTCCAAAATGGGATTTATTTTTCAAAAAAAAAAAAATCAACCAGTGCATGTGCATAGTCAAAATTTAGGTCTCAATTTATCTTTAAGGGCAACCTCTTCGAGCTCACATTCAAAGAGGGGCAACTGTTAAAACCTAATTTTTGACGGTCCATTTAGTCATTCATCGCATTAAAAATTAGAATTTAATTTTTATCATATATATATATTAATTGCGTAGCATAGAGATTTAGGTGCATTTTTATTATTTTATTTTAATTGGCATTTTATTTTATTGGACCGGTGCAGATGGGTTCAAATTAATTGGACTAAGCCCATGAAGTGAGCAAGTTGGCCCAAGCACATGTTTTTTATTAATTGAAAATTATCTCATGGGAAAATGGAAATTTTGAAATTTTGCTGGGATACGAATCTTTTGGATAGGGCATATGTGTGAAAAAATATTGCGATTTATTTTTTCCAAGATTTGGATTTCGAGAAAATATTTATCATAATCTTGAATTCTTATCAATAGTGATAAGTTGGTGAAAGGTATCGCACATGTAGATTTGAAGGGGAAATCGAAAACTTATCTCCTACCCCCTACAAAAGCAACAGTGTCCGGGGACCTAAGGAGGGCTTTTTCCAGGTTTTTTCTTCATCAAAAGGAAAAGGAGAAAAAACCAGTAGAAAGTACAGACGAAAGCTGCAGCAAGTGACGTGAGAGAGAGAGAGAGAGAGAGAGAGAGAGAGAGAGAGAATGGGGCATACATCGTCTTCTTCATGGAGACCCCGACGCGTCGGCCGTGCGTTGCACCGGCACCGCGACGCCAGCCTCCACCGCGCCTCTGCACCCCCACGCTGTCGCCACCTCGCCGTCCATGCCGCGTCTCCGCCTCTCCGCGACACCACCGCTATCCTAATCTGCCCACTTGAGAGCCCCGATGATCGCAAATCCGAGCCGGTCGTCGCTCCACAGTCGAGCGAGCCCCCGCACCAGCCCGCATCTCCTCTGTTGCTTGTGCTGAACCACCAACAGGGTTCCCCTCGCCCGCGAGCAGCTACGCCGACCGCCGCTTGACTCCTCGCGACGAATCGAAGCTTGGGCCATCGCCATTCCCCGACGCCGCCCAGAGTAGAACCCCCGCACAGCACTTGCTGTCTTTGAGATACAACGACCCGCGAGTTCCCACGTTGGCCTCCACCGTTCCGTTTGCTTTCGGAGCTCCCTCTGCCGACGCCACCGCCGGATCTACCGCATCGAGTTGCAACCTGAGATCATCGTGTGCTGCCATTCTCCCTGAGCGTTGCCTCCTGTCCTCGCCATGCTCTGCCTCAACCCAACGCTGCTCCTGCCCTGATTGTTGCTGCTGCCCTGTTATCGAGTCACCGCACGCCTCTGCGCTGGTCCGACGCTTGACGGCCCCTTCTCCAAGTGACCCCTATT
Organism: Eucalyptus camaldulensis; assembly: GCA_019915185.1. NCBI lineage: Eukaryota > Viridiplantae > Streptophyta > Magnoliopsida > Myrtales > Myrtaceae > Eucalyptus > Eucalyptus camaldulensis. The sequence continues at coordinate 31,605,059 of JAHSVA010000008.1, forward strand.
GCAGCCCGGAGCCAAGACCCAGCGCCTTCGCTTGAGCACCGCTGCCCTGCCCTTTGCCGCTGCTGGATCGCCGGCGGCCGCCCTTCGCCGGAGCTCCGATGCCCGCCGCCCCCTCACCGGAACGCCGACAACCACCACCCTTGGCTGCGCACCACCACGAGCTGCCAAGCCTCTGTGGCATCCCAAAATTCAAAGTCAAGCTATAAGGTGTGTTAAAGCCTCTAATTCGGTAATGAAATTACCTATGAATTATGCTTTAGCCATTAGTCTTTTTAAGATTAGGTGATTTGTGTATATGTTTGTGAGATTTTAAATTAGATGGGTTAATGATAATAATCTAAGCTTGGCCATGCACTATATAAATTAAATAAAAATGTCACAAGACTTTGGCCATGTGGAATTTAAAATTTAAAATTATAGAAGAAATCATAAAAAAAAGGAAAATTTAATTTTTATTTAGGTTGGGCCTTAGGCCCATAGGCCAAAGCCTTGATGGGCCAAGCTAGTCGGCCCAAATGGAGGCCCACTGAGGGGCTGTCGCCAGCCCATTGAGGCCCAAGAAGAAGGTGGCCGGCCAATGCATGGGTCTTGCCAAGTGGCAAGAAGGAGCTTATGCATTGGCCATTGGTGACGCAATCTCATGATTGCAAATGATGAGGTTTGGGGGAAATAAAAGGGAAGAGAGAGAGAGGGGTGGCCGGTTCATTCGCCCAAGAGAGTGAGAGAGAGAGAGAGAGATTGTGCGAGAGAGAGGGAGAGCAGCCGAGAGAGAGGAGAAGCCGAGAAGGGAGTCACCATCGCTCACCGTTCGTCCGCCGTGTTCGCCGCCGTGTGCCGCCGATTCCTGTACTCTAGAGGCAAGTGGGAGTCCTCTAGCTGCTCTTGCATGTGTGTTTGTTACATGTATGGTTGATATAGTGTTGAGTTTGGGTGATTAGGTGAGGAAAAACGAAGTATGGATGGATTGTTCTTGGGTGGTATGGCTGTTTTCGCTTGATCAGTTTGAGTCAGAATGTTGTGTGAGCTTGCATACATGTTTAGAGTCCGATTTTGGCTTCGATTTCTTCATGAAAGTTCTAGAAATTTATCTAAAAAGAATATGACTTGGAAGTCTTCATGAAAGATGTATGAAAATTTCTTGGCTGTAACTCGCTAAAATTTCGTAATTTTTAGAGGTCCTTTGGATATTTTAATCGAATTTCTTCAAAAACTGTGCATTCTGATTTTACCTGAAAATGACATGCCATTTTGTGAGAATTGTGAAATTTTGTGAAATTCTATTTGGCCATGTATTTTGCATGAAATTATTATTCTATTGTCTTGTTTATCACTTGCCTTAATTTTTATAATTGTTGGGAATTTATAGATATTAAATTTAATATTTTTAGAAATGACAAAAGCTGAAATTTAAATAAATGAAAAAGGACATGAAAAATGGATTATTTTATTGGCCATAAATTCCATTAAATTTATTTCATAAATAATTATACCATGTAGTATGTGTGATGAGGTCTTGATGTATGCATGACATTGAATTGACATACATGTATGAATTCCATGCCAAGTATGACTTGCTTGGTGTCACGTTATATGCCATGCTAAATTAAGACTGAAATTGGTAAACATGAATAATGTTAAATGAGGAGATTGTTGTGGTGGATGATGATTCCCAAATTGTATTGAGATACAAGGCCAGATGACCCTAGGAGATTCAGGATGCCCGGAATGTGGGGGGCCAGAAGCCTTATCGGAGGTTTTTGCCCGAAGGGAATGCCTCGCGATGCTAGGATTGGGGTGCGGGATGCCCGACAAGGGAGTGTAAATGCCGGAATCCTTGTCGGAGGTTTTTGCCCGAGGGAAATGCCTCGTGATGCCAGTTGGGATGCGAGATGCTCGGAATGTGGGGGGCCGAATGCCGGGTGGCCTGGAATGGCTGAATGCCGGAGGTTTTTCTCGCATAGGATGCGTGTGTATAATATGAGATGAAATTGATGATCCGAGGAAGGATGATGTGGTGATCAAGTTGAAAGTTAAAAGTGGAAATCAAACCATGATGATATGCTTGATGATATGCATGATGATATGCATGATGATGATGGTGATGATATATGATATGGCATGATGATATGCATGATGTCATGATGATGATGATATATGATAAGGCATGATGACATGTGTGATATAATGATACCATGATGATGATGACATGTGTGATATGATGATGCCATGATGATGATGACATGTGTGATGTGATGATGTCATGATGATGATGACATGTATATGATTATGATAATGATGCATGATAGTATGCGCATTGCTTCAAGGTAAGTAATGTCTGCGATGCATGTATGACTTGTATGATGCATTGAGTGGTTGTTGGATTCCTTTACCTGCTGAGTGGTTGTACTCACCCTTTTTGGGGACCAACATTTCAGATTAGCAGCATGCCGCTTCCTGCCGTCGCGCGGTTTACATTTTACGGTTTACCATTTGATGTCAAGGTAGAGTGCGAGGAGTTCAGCTGTCCTTCGGTACCTGGATTGACATATATTCGTGTGCGCTGTTTGGTCATGTGCGACATAAACCTGGCTGGGGGCCCGATCGTCTAGGAGTTCGTCTCCGTCCACGTTCGTCGCGACGGGCTGATGAGAGGGATGTTGCCACCTCCACCGCCTGGTGCACTGGATTGGGTGTGAGGCCTGAGCGTGACGAGTAGGAACTGTATCTTTTTGGATAGTAAGCCGACATTGATGATGGGGGTTATGCACGTGAGATGTAGAGGGTCGAGGGTTCTTTTTGGGGTTTTAGGCCGGACGTGGCTGAGTCTTGGCTTCTCCTTTTGATGTATCGACCCAAAAGAAGTCCCATCTTGAAAATATATGTAAATAAAGTGTCGTGGCTCGTCTATAAAATCATGATGATTAGTGGTGTGTATTTGTATCATGGTTGGTAGGGGGAGAGATGATGATGTTTTAATTTGCTTCCACTAATGAGATGGGACCGATTTGTTAAAAAAAATGTGTCCATGAATTACGACGCTTCTTCTAAGGAGAAAGGTAATAAGGTGTAACATTGGCGCTGGTGGCGACCTACGAAGGGTTCGGGGTGCCACAGCCGGCCTTTTTTGGTATCAGAGCGAATGGTTATAGGTGTTGTGATAAGGAGCCTCATTTGGAAATTGAGGGACATGATGACAATGCACACCATAGGATGTAAAATGAAATAATTGAATAACGGGTGATGAGAATTCACTTGTAGATCCCTAGTAGTTTCATTTTGAGTTGCCTTTAGGTACCAGTAACATGTATATGTTACTTATGTAGTAGTAGTAGTTGTTTTGAATGGAGGCAGTGAGTCTCAAATTATTCATGAGGCAATGCTTGGAAATTGCAGGAAAGTCATGGTGCGAGCTGGAAGTGCTCATCCATCAAGGGCTGAAGCCTCTGCTGCAAGGGCTGAACCCCGAATGGAAGACATCCTACAGGCATTAGCCAATATTGGAAATCTGATGGAAAGGCAGGCGCAGCAACAGCCCGGAGCAGAATGCCATACTCAAGGACTGGTGGAGCAATTTCTGAAGTTGAAGCCACCTAAGTTCAATGGAATTAGAAGTCCTGAGGAGGCGAAGCAATGGATTTATGGGATGGAACGAATTTTCCGGCTATTGGACTGCACTGATGCTGAGAAAATTGTTTTAGCAGAGTACTAGTTGGAAGGAAATGCGAAGTTTTGGTGGAGAGCTTCGAAGGACATAATCTTTCCACCAGGTATTGATGTTAACTGGGAGGAGTTTGTGAGAGCTTTCAATAGGAATCATTTTTCTGACTGTGCTAAGGATTGGAAGATTACAGAATTTGTTCAGCTAGAAGAAAAGGAGTTGACAGTAGATCAGTATGAGGCTAGATTTTCTAAATTGTCTAGATATGCTCCTAGATTGATTGAGGATCAGGAGGAAAAGGCTAAGAGACTTCTGAAAGGATTAAGGACTGACATTAGGAAGCAACTGGTGCCATTGAACATAAGAGATTATAATGAGATTTATGAAAGGGCGCGGTTAGTGGAGCAGGAACTGTTGAGAGAACGGTCGGAGTTTAAGAAACCGTTGAATTTTAATGATGTGAGAAAGGGTAAGAGACCTTATTCTGGTCATGGTCAGACTTGGAATGTGAAGAAGAAGAGTAATTTTGGAAATTTTGGAGGAGCAAGAAGTGGTCTGAATATAGGGAAAGCACCCTATCAACCTGGTGTTTGTCAAAAGTGTAATGGACGCCATGGCCCAGGACCTTGCAATGGATGACTGAAGTGTTTTGGTTGTGGACAAGTGGGTCATCTTAGGAGAAGTTGCCCACAAGAGAGGTCACAAGTGAGTGTTGGCTCGGTGCGACAGGGATATCAGAGTGCTGTTAGGTCAAACACACAAGGAAATCCTCAGAGACCACCTGCACAAGGAAGGGTGTATGCGATCACCCAAGAGGAAACGGAAGCTTCCAAAAATGTTAATTCAGGTACGATCCTTATTAATGGTGAAAAGGCATATGCATTGTTTGATACGGGTGCAACGCATTCGTTTGTGTCTGAAAGATATAGATGTTTGAATAAGATAGAAGTTATGCCTCTTGAGACGTCTCTTTATGTTTCCACGCCTTTAAAGGATATGGTATTGTCTACGCTGGTGTGTGGAAATTGTAAGATATCAATGGGAGGAAAGGATATGGAAATAGACTTGGTTGTAATGGCTATGTATGATTTTGACGTTATTATAGGAATGGACTGGCTTCGTAAGTATCGGGCTAGAATGGATTGTTATAGAAGAGTGGTTCAATTCATTTTACCTGATCAGTCTAGTTGTTAATTTTTAGGAGGTCAGACCCATCTTCCTGTAGCACTTATTTCGGCAGTAGAAGCCTTTAAGTTACTTAACAAAGGATTTCTAGGATACCTAGCCATAGTTAAAGATTATGCAAGGGAGGAGCCTAAACTTGAGGAAGTTCGTGTATTCCCTGAGGAATTGCCTGGATTGCCGCCAGAGCGGGAGATTGAATTTGAAATTGAATTAATGCCTGGAACAGGACCAATATCAAAAGCCCCATATAGGATGGCCTTAGTTGAATTGAAGGAGTTGAAAGTACAATTGCAGGAGTTGCTTGACAAAGGATTCATTAGACCAAGTGCTTTACCTTGGGGTGCACTGGTCTTGTTTGTGAAAAAGAAAGATGGATCGATGCGCTTGTGTATTGACTATAGGCAGCTGAACCAAGTGACCATTAAGAATAAGTATCCTTTGCTTAGAATTGATGACTTGTTTGACCAACTACAGGGAAGTTCGGTCTTCTCTAAGATTGACTTGAGGTCAGAATACCATAAGTTAAGAATTAAAAAGGAGGACATTCCTAAGCCTGTGTTTATGACTCGTTATGGACACTATGAGTTCCTTGTTATGCCATTTGGATTGACTAACGCGCTGGCTGCATTTATGGATTTAATGAATAGGATATTTCAGCCTTATTTAGACCAGTTTGTGATTGTTTTTATTGATGATATTCTGGTATATTCAAAAGGGCCTAAAGAGCATGCGCAACATTTGAGGATAGTTTTGTAGACCCTGAGAGAGCATAAGTTGTATGCCAAGTTTAGTAAGTGTGAGTTTTGGCTGGACCAGATAATATTTTTAGGGCATGTGGTGTTAGGAGAAGGAATTGCAGTAGACCCGACAAAAGTTAAAATGGTAGTGAATTGGCCGAGACCGACGACACCTACTGAAATACGGAGTTTCTTAGGACTGGCTGGTTATTATAGGAGGTTTATTGAAAGATTTTCACGACTGGCAGGACCTTTAACTAAGTTAACCTGAAAGAATGTAAAATTTGAATGGAATGGAGAATGTGAAAGGAGTTTCCAAGAGCTCAAAAGGAAATTGACTTCAGCTCCAATTTTCACTATACCTACTGGACCTGATGGTTTCACAGTGTATAGTGATGCATCTCACAAAGGACTAGGATGTGTGTCGATGCAGCATGGCAAACTTGTAGCCTATGCATCCAGACAATTGAAACCCCATGAGCTGAATTACCCGACGCATGATTTAGAGCTAGCAGCTATAGTGTTTGCCTTGAAAATATGGAGACACTATTTGTATGGGGAGAAGTTTGAGATTTATACGGATCATAAGAGTTTGAAGTATATGTTCTCACAAAATGAGTTAAACATGAGACAAAGGAGGTGGATGGAGTTGTTGAAGGATTATGATTGTGAGATAAGATATCATCCAGGAAAAGCAAATAGAGTAGCGGATGCTCTTAGTCGTAAGTCGGCTATGGAGATGGCTAGTTTGAGGATGGCAGAATGGGAATTGTTAAAGTCTATAGCAGACTCAGAATTTAAATTGGAAATGGATTGTCTTACTGGCATGCTTAGTGCATTAAGGATTGATGCGGAGATTATCCAGAAAAATAAAATCCTGCAAGAATTTGACCCAGAGATTTTGAAAGTGAAAGATGCAGTATCTTTAGGAAAAATATCGGAATTTCAAGTCTCTGATGATGGAATAGTAAGATGTCAAGGATGACTTTGTGTTCCCGACAATGAAGAATTAAGGAAGGAAATTTTGTCAGAGGCACATAAGAGTAATTATAGTATCCACCCAGGTAGTACAAAAATGTATAGAAATTTGTTTCAGCAATTTTGGTGGAATGGTATGAAGGCAGATACGGCTAAGCACATTTCTCAATGTTTGACGTGCCAGCAAGTAAAAGCGGAGCATCGAAAACCCGCAGGACTCTTGAGACCATTAGATATTCCAGAATGGAAGTGAGAGCATATAACGATGGACTTTGTGCAAGGATTGCCAAGGACGTCAAGCAGTCATGACTCAATTTGGGTTATAGTGGACCGTTTGACTAAGTCGGCTCATTTCTTAGTGGTTCGCATGGACTACTCAATGGATAAGTATGCGGACATGTATGTAAGTCAAGTGGTACACTTACATGGTGTTCCAGTGACTATTACTTCAGAACGAGATTCGAGGTTTACTTTGAACTTTTGGCGAAGTCTTCAAGTTGCATTAGGGACTAAGCTTCAGTTTAGTACTGCTTTTCATCCCTAGACATATGGTCAATCAGAAAAAGTAATCCAGATATTAGAGGATATGTTAAGAGCTTGTGCAATTGATTTCAAAGGAAATTGGGATGAAAGATTGCATTTGGTAGAGTTTGCCTATAATAATAGTTTTCAGAAAAGTATAGGCATGGCTCCCTATGAAGCATTATATGGAAGGAGATGTAGAACTTATGTCTGTTGGAATAAAGTAGGTGAGAGGAAATTGACAGGACCTGAAATGGTACAAGTTACCACTGAGGCTGTTGAAATTATCGGAGAAAGACTTAAAACAGCTCAGAGTAGGCAGAAAGGCTACGCAGATAGGCGTAGAAGGCCTTTGGAATTTAGTGTAGGAGACTATGTATTCCTTAAGGTATCTCCAATGAAAGGAATATCTCGATTTGGGATGAAGGGTAAGTTTAGCCCTATATTTGTTGGACCTTTTGAAATACTTGAAAGGATAGGGGATGTAGCTTATCGCTTAGCGCTACCTCCTAAGTTAGAAAATCTGCACGATGTGTTTCATGTATCGATGTTGAGGAAGTACCAGCCGAATCCTGGTCACATACTCGATCATGAAGCCATCAAAGTGGATGAGAAAGTAAGGTACATTGAAGAGCCTGTGCAGATATCGGATCGAAAGGAGCAAATTTTTAGGACTAAGAAGATTCCTCTGGTTAAGGTATTATGGCGACATCATGACATGGAGGAAGCCACATGGGAAAGTGAGGATCAGATGAAGGAAAAGTAACCTTACTTATTTCAAGAAGGCACGAGTGGTGTCTAATTTCTATGACGAAATTCTCTAAGGAGGGGAGAATTGTGGCATCCCAAAATTCAAAGTCAAGCTATAAGGTGTGTTAAAGCCTCTAATTCGGTAATGAAATTACCTATGAATTATGCTTTAGCCATTAGTCTTTTTAAGATTAGGTGATTTGTGTATATGTTTGTGAGATTTTAAATTAGATGGGTTAATGATAATAATCTACGCTTGGCCATGCACTATATAAATTAAATAAAAATGTCACAAGACTTTGGCCATGTGGAATTTAAAATTTAAAATTATAGAAGAAATCATAAAAAAAAGGAAATTTTATTTTTATTTAGGTTGGGCCTTAGGCCCATAGGCCAAAGCCTTGATGGGCCAAGCTAGTCGGCCCAAATGGAGGCCCACGGAGGGGCTGTCACCGGCCCATTGAGGCCCAAGAAGAAGGTGGCCGGCCCATGCATGGGTCTTGCCAAGTGGCAAGAAGGAGCTCATGCATTGGCCATTGGTGAGGCAATCTCATGATTGCAAATGATGAGGTTTGGGGGAAATAAAAGGGAAGAGAGAGAGAGGGGTGGCCAGTTCATTCGCCCAAGAGAGAGAGAGAGAGAGAGAGAGAGAGAGAGAGAGATTGTGCGAGAGAGAGGGAGAGCGGCTGAGAGAGAGGACAAGCCGACGAGGGAGTCGCCGTCGCTCACCATTCGTCCGCCGTGTTCGCCGCCGTGTGCCACCGATTCGTGTTGTCTAGAGGCAAGTGGGAGTCCTCTAGCTGCTCTTGCATGTGTGTTTGTTACATGTATGGTTGATATAGTGTCGAGTTTGGGTGATTAGGTGAGGAAAACCGAAGTATGGATGGATTGTTCTTGGGTGGTATGGCTGTTTTGGCTTGAACAGCTTGAGTCAGAATGTTGTGTGAGCTTGCATGAATGTTTAGAGTCCAATTTTTACTTCGATTTCTTCATGAAATTTGTAGCTAACATCTTGAACTACAACATACTCAAATTTGGTGGAAAATGTTGGAGATTTGAGGGGTTAAACTCTCATCCTACGGAGACCTCAGATCTGGAAGGATTTTACTGACCTTTTGTTGGATTTGTGGTTGCATGTTGATTTGTGCTAAGAATATTTCTTCGATCTCTTTATGAAAGTTGTAGGGGACATCTTAAACTACAACATAATCAAATTTTAAGTGAAATGAACCAGTATAGACTAGTAAATTGAATAGATCTTGAAGACGGTAATTCTGGAGATGTATTACAGGACACCCAAGACTTCATGAACCTAAATGTCGACTATACTCTGGATATTTGACTTGGATCTCTTGACAAAACTTGTAGATAATATCTTGATATAGAACATATCCAAACTTCAGAGGAAAAGAAGAAGACTAGGTAGGTGAAAACTCAGTATTTCGGAGAAGCATGTACTGGACGATTCGGTAATGGATCCAAAAGCTTCGTGAGACTATAGAAATTTATCTAAAACGAATCTAACTTGGAAGTCTTCATGAAAGATGTACGAAAATTTCTTGGCTGTAACTCGCTAAAATTTCGTAATTTTTGGAGGTTGTATGGATATTTTAGTCGAATTTCTTCAAAAACTATGCATTCTGATTTTACCCGAAAATGACATGCCATTTTGTGAGAATTGTGAAATTTTGTGAAATTCTATTTGGCCATGTATTTTGCATGAAATTATTATTCTATTGTCTTGTTTATCACTTGCCTTAATTTTTATAATTTTTGGGAATTTATAGATATTAAATTTAATATTTTTGAAAATGACAAAAGCTGAAATTTAAATAAATGAAAAAGGACATGAAAAATGGATTATTTTATTGGCCATAAATTCCATTAAATTTATTTCATAAATAATTATACCATGTAGTATGTGTGATGAGGTCTTGATGTATGCATGACATTGAATTGACATACATGTATGAATTCCATGCCAAGTATGACTTGCTTGGTGTCACGTTATATGCCATGCTAAATTAAGACTGAAATTGGTAAACATGAATAATGTTAAATGAGGAGATGGTTGTGATGGATGATGATTCCCGGAATGTATTGAGATACAAGGCCAGATGACCTTGGGAGATTCAAGATGCCCGGAATGTGGGGGGCCGGAAGCCCTGTCGGAGGTTTTTGCCCAAAGGGAATGCCTCGCGATGCCAGGATTGGGGTGCGGGATGCCCGACAAGGGAGTGTAAATGCCGGAAGCCTTGTCAGAGGTTTTTGCCCAAGGGGAATGCCTCGTGATGCCAGTTGGGATGCGAGATGCCCGGAATGTGGGGGGCCGAATGCCGGGTGGCCTGGAATGGCTGAATGCCGGAGGTTTTTCTTGCATGGGATGCGAGTGTATGATATGATATGAAATTGATGATCCGAGGAAGGATGATGTGGTGATCAAGTTGAAAGTTAAAAGTGGAACTCAAAGCATGATGATATGCATGATGATGATGGTGATGATATATGATATGGCATGATGATATGCATGATGTCATGATGATGATGATATATGATAAGGCATGATGACATGTGTGATATGATGATGCCATGATGCTGATGACATGTGTGATGTGATGATGCCATGATGATGATGACATGTGTGATGTGATGATGTCATGATGATGACGACATGTATATGATTATGATAATGATGCATGATAGTATGCGCATTGCTTCAAGGTAAGTAATGTCTGCGATGCATGTATGACTTGTATGATGCATTGAGTGGTTGTTGGATTCCTTTACCTGCTGAGTGGTTGTACTCACCCCTTTTGAGGACCAACATTTCAGATTAGCAGCATGCCGCTTCCTGCCGTCCCGCAGGGTACATTTTACGGTTTACCATCCGACGTCGAGGTAGAGTGCGAGGAGTTCAGTTGTCCTTCGGTACCTGGATTGACATATATTCATGTGCGCTGTTTGGTCATGTACGACATAGGCCTGGCTGGGGGCCTGATTGTCCAGGAGTTCGTCTCCGTCCAGGTTCGTCGCGACGGGGTGATGAGAGGGATGTTGCCACCTCCACCGCTTGGTGCACCGGATTGGGTGTGAGGCCCATGCGTGACGAGTAGGAACTCGATCTTTTTGGATAGTTAGCCGACACTGATGTTGGGGGTTGTGCACGTGAGATGTAGAGGGTCGAGGGTTCTTTTTAGGGTTTTAGGCCGGACGTGGCTGAGTCCTGGCTTTTCCTTTTGATGTATCGACCCAAAAGAAGTCCCATCTTGAAAATATATGTAAATAAAGTGTCGTGGCTTGTCTATAAAATCATGATGATTAGTGGTGTGTATTTGTATCATGGTTGGTAGGGGGATAGATGGTGATGTTTTAATTTGCTTCCGCTAATGAGTCGCGCTGGGACCGTTTTGTTAAAAAAAAAAATAATTGTCCATGAATTACGACGCTTCTTCTAAGGAGAAATGTAATAAGGTGTAACATTGGCGCTGGTGGCGACCTACGAAGGGTTCGGGGTGCCACAGCCTCGTTTGGAAGAAAAGGAAGAAAAAGAAAATCAATTAGATAGTTCTTTTTTTATTTACTTATTTATTTATTTACTTTATTTTATTTTATGTTATTCTCACTTGTTTACTCTTTTTTTTTTTCTTTAGTAGGATTGTTCCTTAAATATGTGACTGATATTCCAACATGAAAAGTCCCACAAGCTAGGGATTGACAGTCTGATTTCACGCTCGAAATCCGACTCGCAATCTCTTATAAAAATCGACAATCCAATCTCAAGCCCGAGATTCGATTCACGATTTAATTTAAAATTGGCCAACCCGATCTCATGCGCAAGATATGGTTCGCCAATTTTCGGATATCAATCTCATCTTGTTTGATTTTGCTTGTCGTCAAGTTGGTTGAGTTAATCAAATTTTTTAAAAGAAAAATCCAAAAAAAAAATCTGAATAAGGATTAGGTTTGTTTTTATTATCTTGCATATTTAGGATTGCAATTTTATTTTGAATTTTTAAATAAAAAATCTATAAAAAAAAAAAAGAAAGTGCCTTCACTTAGGTTGTTAGTTTTTTATTTATTTGAATTGCATGTTAATTATGTATTAGTTTTAATTTCGAAATTAATATAAAAACACAAAAAAAAAAATCATCATGCATATGTCATGTAGAATTAAGGCATTCTTTGCACGTCATTGCATGTTAGGGTTGCATGTTTATCAATTATAGGTAGATAATCTCTCCTAGATAAATTGCATGTTTTGTTAAGAAATAAAAAATAAAAAATGTCATTTGCATGTCATATAAAATTAGATTCATAAAATGCCCGTCATTTAGTGATTGTTGTTAGGTCCATTTAATTAGAAATTACCCATCATTAGATTATGTCATTTAATAAATGTCGCGTGACATATACCTCGCATATTAAATTGCATGTTGCATGTCATTTTAGTTGAAATAATTTTGTACGTCATTGCATAGCATTGCATTGCACGTCATTAGAATTAAGTCATTTTGGTTAATTTAGATTGCATATTTAATTATTGCATGTTCATTAAGAAATTACAAAAATTCTTATTCATTCATATAGTTTATGACATATTGCCATGGCATATCATTTCATATTAGATTAAAAGTATTCCATTGCATATGGACTATATTTTTGCTGAAAAAGAGAAAACAAAAATTGAGTAATTGCTTGTTAATTAGAAACCATATCTAGGGTTGTTGGTGTGGATTTTAATTTAACACTGCATATTCTTTCGTTGCTTTGAGGTAAGTCCTGCATTATTTAATTGCTTTCTTGGGTGTTAAATTGATGGTTTACGCACCTGTATGAACACGTCACATGTTAGGGAATTAGATTTAAAATCAATCCAAATTACTTGCCAAACATTTTTCAAAATAAAAAGAAAGGTACTGAAAAGGTGTTAGAGAAATCTAACGTAACCAAGTCCCCGTACCCTTGGTCTCTGGTTTGTAGGAGTAAAGTAAATTTTCCGTTACTTTACTAGGGTTTCTAATCGACCCACCAAAAATAGATTAGTGGTGACTCCTAGTTAAAATTCAATTGCATGTTAACAATTCAAACCTAAGTCGTGAATTGGTATAGGCTTGGGAGAGCCCGAGTTAAGTCTAGGCTTAACAATCCCTTAGCCAAACCATAGGTGATCCACCCCCAAAAAAAATTTGGTCGCGACAGTTGTTGATTAGGGTTTGCTAGGTCTCCTCTCTAACCTAAAAAAGGATAGGTTACACATATCAATTGCTTTAATCCCGTTGAAAGTTGCTATACTGAAATAGGTCATAGAGAGGAAGATCTAGCATTCCAATAGATCCTTGATTATCAAAGTGATCTACTTTTCTTTAAGTGAGCAATTTTTTAAATAGGTACCCTTTAATTCCGCTATGTTTATTGATATCGGTGTTTTATAATCATATATGGATACATTTTCCTTGATTGATTAGTTGTTTATATGAATAAATATTCATACACTATCGAGTGGGATTGACATGAAGGCCATCAATTTTCTACGGCTCCAATTCGGTTTTGTACCGTCTGGAGGTGAAAATCATGTCTTGAATTCAAGGCCCATTTGAGGAATAAGAAGAATTTCACTGAACAAAACATAAATGAGTTTGGGAGTGGCTCTTGCTACCTATTTGTCCGCAAATACAATGATAAGACAGGAAGAAGACATTGCTCAACCAATGTCAAGAAGGTCCGTTGATAACGATGCTTGTGAAGAATCATGTTTCTTCTTTGAACCTTAAATTGGAATTCTGTTTCTTTCATTTGTAACCTGTTTATGGAATTAGGTTCAAGAACATCTCATGCACAAAGCTATAGATTGTTTCTTTCATTTGTAACCTGTTTATGGAATTAGGTTCAAGAACATCTCATGCACAAAGCTATAGATTATATTAGGAATATCGAAATTCATTAGGATGCTTGCAAGCTCAAGTACATAACTGACTCCACTTGGTGCTTATTAGTTTTTTGTCCTTCTTTTTTCTTCCCTCGAACATAAGATAGTTAAAAGGCACCGGAGTCAATTTACATCACATATCAAAGGACACTACTCCCCCACGACCAGCAAGCGGTGGCGGACTAGCCTCCACCCATGTTGTTGTTGCCCCCACAAATATTCCCGGCTGATGAATTTGCATGTCCGCCTTTTCCGCCCGATCCACCAAAGAGATGAAAGCCTGTTGTACCTGCTCCGCCGTTGGCATTTCCGGCGTGTATATTTGATCCACGATAGCCTTGCGCATATACCGGGTTTCCTCCAGGCATGCCGCCATGGTCAGGTCGGTGGCCTCCACCATGGCCTCCATATCCACCTCCGCCGGGGCCGTACCCGCCTCCACCAGGGCCGTACCAGCCTCCACCAGGGCCGTACCCACCTCCGCTTCCACCAGGGCCGTAACTGCCTCCGCCGGGATAGCCGCGCTCAGACATTCTGGTGACCCTCACTTAAGGAAATATTGCCTGCAAAGGTGTGTTGCCAGCTGAGATGGTGTGCGGTGGTCGAAAGCAGGGAACACGGGGATTTATATAGGAAAATATTTGACCGGGTGACCAAGGAGTCACGTGGAGGAGGACCAGTGGCTTGGATTGTACTGCCACGCGGCGACTGACTGGCATCGTCCTAAGGAGTTAATGCTCCCCGCGTTTCAGCCACTATCCATTATCGCGTGCGCGTCGGCCATTTTTCGTTTTCTTGTACAGACTTAGCGCGTGTACCAAACTGAACTTGGACCATTCTATCAAGTGGGATTGACATGGAGGCCTTCAATTTTCTACGGCTCGAATTCGGTTTCGTACCGTCCGAAGGTGAAAATCATGCCTTGAATTCAAGGCCCATTTGAGGAATAAGAAGTTCACTGAACAAAACATAAATGATTTGGGCGTGGCTCCTGCTACCTATTTGTCCGCAAATACAATAATAAGAGAGGAAGAAGACATTGCTCAACCTGTCAAGATGGTCCTGTCCAATCTTCATTAGCTTTTGCACCTAGTTCTTCTACCAAGTCTTTCCAATTCAGTACGCGTTTCAAAATTAAGTGTATGGTTTGCATGTATATTCCACATTGAAGGATCGCGAAACGTGTTTAACTCTAGTCCCTAAAACAACCTGTTCTAGATCCCCACCACAAAAACTTCAGATGTGATTGCTTGAGGAAAACTGAAGTTCATTTAATACATCACACATCCGTTCCTTCGTAGAAACGACACGTGCTATTCTTCTTCCTTTATCCACTCTCTCTCTCTCTCTGTTTTTTTTTTTTTGGGTGAAAGTGCTCCTTATTAGGAAATTATTAGTATGAGACTGATCAAATTGTTTTAAGATTATTCGAATTTGAATCTTAGAAGTGGTAAAAGGATCCAATGTCTCAAATTTCCTTGAGTCATTAGTAAAACAGAAAAAGAAAAAACAAATTTGATCACCGACCATGCACCTTTCCTTCCTTATCCGGGATAGCTATGCGGTTTGCTACTCCCATCCATTTTACTTATAAAAAAGAAAAAAAAAATCTCTTTTTCTTTCACTATTTGGATTATGTTAGATCAACTTTTCAAAAGGAGAAAGGCAATTAAATTTTCTGAACTTAAGAGACACGTTTAGATCACCATTGATTTGTGGAGAAAACATATAGATGTCATTGCTTGAGGAAAACTGAGGTTCATTCCATACATCACGCATCCAATTCCTTGCCGATAGATAGATAAGGATTCGTTCCTTCATAAATACGACACATGCTATTCTTCTTCCATTATCCACTCTCTCTTTTTTTTCTTTTTTCTTTTTTTTTTTTGTGAAAATGCTCCTTATTTAGGAAATTATTAGCATGAGACCCATGAAATTGTTTTCAGATTATTCCAATTTGAATCTTCCAAGTGGTAAAAGGATCCAATGTCTCAAATTTGCTTGAGTCATTGGTAAAACAGAAAAAGAAAAAAAAATTATCACTGACCATGCACCTTATCTTCCTCATCCGGGATAGTTATGCAGATTGCATCTCCCATCCATTTTACTTATGACAAAATAAAGAATATTTCTCTTTTTCTTTCACTATTTGGATTCTGCCAAATCGGCTTTTCAAAAGGAGAGAGGCAACGCACTTTTCTGAACGATAGAGACACGTTTCAGATTATCGTTGATTTGTGGAGAAAACATATGGACGTGATTGCTTGAGGAAAACTAAAGTTCATTTAATACATTACGCATCCAATTCCTTGCCGATAAATAGATAAGGATTCGTTCCTTTGTAAAAACTATACGTGCTATTCTTCTTCCTTTATCCACTCTCTATTTTTTTTTCCTTTTTTTTGTGAAAATAATTCTTATTTAGGAAATTATCAGCATGAGACTTAAAAAAGTTTATTTTTTAGATTATTCGAATTTGAATCTTAGAAGTCGTAAAAGGATGCAATGTCTCAAATTTGCTTGAGTCATTAGTAAAACAGAAAAAGAAAAAAAAATTGATCACTGACCATGCACCTTTTCTTCCTTATCTGGGATAGCTATGCGGATTGCATCTCCCATCCATTTTACTTATAAAAAATAAAGAATCTTTCTTTTTTTCTTTCACTATTTGGATTATGCCAAATCAGCTTTTCAAAAGGAGAGAGGCAACCAACTCTTCTGAACGTTAGAGACACGTTTAAGATCATCGTTGATTTGTGGAGAAAATATATGGATGTGATTGCTTGAGAAAAACTGAAGTTCATTTAATACATCACACATCCAATTCATTGCCGATTGACAGATAAGGGTTCGTTCATTCCAAAAAATGACACGTGCTATTCTTCTTCCTTTATCCACTCTTTTTTTTTTCTTTTTTTTTTGTTGTGAAAATGCTCCTTATTTAGGAAAATATCAGCATGAGACTGACGGAAATGGGATGCTTATACCACGGTTTCTTTATATTTTCACCTGATTGCTTATTTGCCAAGCCAACTTTCCCGTTTCTTCCGCTAGAAATTATGCTCAAGCAGGATGAATATTCCAGATTGCATAAAGTAGCATCCTAGTCTCAGTCTTTTGCTGCACCGAGGAAGCTCTGAAGATAAAATAATGTCTTATCCTACAGCACAAAAGAAATTGCGTGTTTATGAGGGCATCGTCTTTTTCCTAGCTCTGAAATCGCCCGTCGATCATGTTAGGTTTGCTATGCTTTCTGGTCAGTGTTGAACTCGTAATTCCCCTAAACTATCAGAAAATTATTGGCATTACTATCCCGCGATGACTTATTCTCCCTTGATAGTATGATCAAACCACTTTGACTTTGCATAAAATTAGGTCTAAAATACATTAAAGCAATTTATAAAAATTAGAGTTCTCCCAAATACTTTAAGTTTGAGTAAAATTTGGTTTCTACCACATCAAGACAATCTAAAGCAATTAGACTTCTCCCATTTGTAAACATTGATAGGTTGTGTTGTGTGCATTTTGTACTGCCCCTCCTGTCTTTAGATGCAAAATATGCAAAATTCCACGGTTCATTTGATTAAAGTAGAAAACTTGCTTCCTTCTGTGGAGCGTGTAGTTTCTTCCTCAGGTGGTCATGGCCCTTCACAAAGATTATATCTTTTCTCTAAAAACTTTATCGTGATTAAATGTAAATATATTTAAGTCTCTTTTTTCCTTGGAGAGCAGAAGTTGCTCTCTTTCGGTTTTTTCTTTGTGAAGTATAAGATCCATCTCTTTTCACCATGATGTGCCGAATGAGTGAAGCATGCCCTTCTTTAGAGAAACTTCGTTTCACCCTCCCATGAAAATTCCATTGCAATGTCATCTGACCCACTACTCTCCCTCCAGAACTCGTTCCTTATGGTAATCAATCCGGAAGAATGATTAGGGGTGAGTGCAAATTAGGAACTGGAGAACCGAACCGGAGGGTCCGGATTGATTCTCGGCTCTAGGGAGGCTAGTTTTGGTTCCTAGTTCGCTTTTTCTAGGAGCCGGCAGTTCTCGGATCCATGACGAATCGGAACCAGTTAGGGTTCCTACCTTAAACCTAAAAAGTAAAAAGCCCTCTTCAGTCTTCACGCTTCAATTGTTTTACCCTTCTCTTGTTCTTTTCCCAACCCCAGTCCCCGATGCCACTCGCCTCATCCCTTTGTTGGACGCTGTTGGTCGCCGGTTGTCTCTCGTCCCTCCACTAGATGCCGCTTGCTCCCAGGCACTCACCCTTGACACCGCTTACCTCGTCCCGTTGCTGGACGCCACTCACCCTCTGCTGGATGCCGCTTGCCCCCAGACGCTTGCCGTTAACGTCATTTTCTTTGTTTGTCATTGGTCACCAATCGCCACTCATCCTCCGTCGGACGCTACTAGCCTCCAGACGCTCACCCATGACGCCACTTGCCTCATCTCACCGCTCGTCTCCAGACACTTGCCCTCAAGAATACTTGCCTCATCCGTCGCTCGCCGCTCACCCCTAGACGCTTGCCCTCGATGACGCTCGCCTCGTCCCACCGCTCGCCCCCAGACTGTCATGCCCCGATCCTCAGGCACGCACTCATCCCTTACTTTGGTCGATTAATAGCGACGTCCTAGGACGCATCGCCGACCCATTCCAATTTGTTATGCACATGTAGAAGCATATAAATTATCCCCAGACAATAAATCATTGGGACAGCACAGTAGGACTAAATTTCAAACCTTTAAAACATCCACTCTTATATACATTGCAAACCAGTGCACATATACATATAAAGTGAACTATTAAGTCAAATTCAACTTAAGCTAGTTTAAAAACAAGGTCTACAAACAGGAGTAGGGTTCTACAAACTATGGGTCCTTATTCTCCTTTCCATCATCTTCCACACTTCAACTGGAACCTTTAGCAGACTACACTGGACTTTCGAAATCTTCAAAATCGAAGTTTGCTGCATCTAAGGACCTGAAATGGTTATTCAATAACCAATGAGACAACGTCTCAGCAAGTTCTACCCCTTAAGACTCGATCTGTAAACCAATACACCGACCAGGTTGCCTATGCACTCATGGGTTAGAGGACTTACCTTAGCCTCAGATTCCATTTGCATATTAGTACAATTCAATAGGCACATAAACAATCACATCACAGATTGATATCTCGATCAAATCTACTTAGTCGATTACACACCAACAAGACCACTCACGGTCATATCAATTCAATCAATTTATTCACAGCCTCAAATCAAAACAATGATCAATCGACCTAGTCGATTTCATGCCAGCTGGACCAACTTTAGGTCATTCCCAAACATCAATCACATGTACTCTCTCGAGCGTCTTTTTCGCCAACTACTATACCATCACAAATCACGCACATTCTTTAAGGCGTCGTTTTCGCTAGTGATATCCCAATCATAGAATCACGTATCATTTATGTGGCGTCGTTTTCGCCAATGACATACCGATCACCGACACCATGTGTTCTTTAAGGTGTCGTTTTCACTAGTGATATCCTTGATCACCGAACCATGTGTCCTTTCTAGGGCGTCATTTTTTCCAAGGTGACATCGGCAATAGACAACACCGTGGGTCTTTAAGGCGTCATCTTCACCAATGACATTTCCTTAGTCACTGAACCACGTTTTGTCTATAAGTCATTCACGTGCATTCTTTAAGGCACCGTTTTCACCAGTGATACTTTCAATCACCGAACCACGTATGTCCAAAAACATTGTACCGGATTGGTCTCAGCCAATAATATTCTCAGTTAGCTCTCACCATTCCCTCTATTATATAGCCCATCAACGTAACTGGCATTATATACCCATACTCGGCTATCTACCAATCAATTATTCGCGGGTTACTGTTCACGGGCTGTTCTCTCAATTGGTTTCTCGAGCTGCTGTTCATCAGCCGGTTGAGATGGTGATTCCTAGAGATCTAGCCATCGGAATGAGCTGATTTTTGGAGGGAGGATCCCTCTCACTCTCCTCTACATCTCCACCGAAGGGATTTCCAAGGGCTGATCTAGATCAAAGATATCCGCAACCCTAGCCCTGGTTCATTTTCCGATTTCTACACTAGTTTGTTTCTGTTTTATGGATCCCCTGAGAGTTCTACCGGTCGGAATGGGATGATTTTTGGAGGATAGCTTCCTCTCAAACTCATCTTCCATCCCACCAAAGGATTTTTGATGGGATAATCTCTATCAAAAGATATCTGCAAACCCTAGCACTGGTTCATTTTTACCAGTTTCTGCACTACTTTTCTTTTGGTTTTCTTCATCCCACGAGAGCTCCTCTAGTGGGAATGGGTTGATTTTTATAGGATCCCTTATCTGGCCCTCCAAACGGCATCTCATCTCATGCCCTACAGCGTTGGTTTTCGTTGTTTCCGTGGCCTCCTGCAAAGTGCTTCTGCAACAAGCCTCTGGAATCGAGTTCTTCTCGTGTTCTACTGGTTCTGGTTGGTTGTTTGGCCTCATTTTTGGACAAGGTGGTCATATAGGATCCCTTATCCGGCCCTTCGAACGGCGTCTCATTTCGTGGCCTACAGCTTCGTATTTCCTTGTTTCCGTGGACTTCTGTGAACTGCTTCTGCGATCTGCTGCAGCAAGCTTATGGATTCGTGTTCTTCTAGTTTTCTGCCGGTTTTGCTGTCCAAGATTGATCTTTCCCTAGGCCTAGGGGTTTCGCTCAACTTAGTCCAGGTTAGTTGATCGTTCCTTTATCTGTTCGTAGCTGTTGCACTAGTTCTGCTCGATTCTGTGCTGGTGCGGGTTTCCTATGCTGGTATGTTTTCTGCTACGTTTGTGGTGTTAGCTAGCTTCTTTGGACTGCGTAAGAGTGACTGGATCTTGGCAGATTCGATCCCTGGTGCACGATGGTTAGATTCTTCGGTTGAGAGTGGAATGTAGGCTAGGTCTTTATAGAAATGTCTGCAGAATCTGTTTTGGCCAGAAACGCTCATTTTAGCCGTCCATTGGATGTTGGCCCTTTGGGGCATCCGTCCCCCTCTCTTGAGGATGCGCAGCCTTCGATTTAGCCAGGAGTGGATATGGCCACCTCTTTCGGATATCCTCATCCAAACAGCAAGTTGAAAGGCCCGTAGGGATTGTCCTCAAGGCCGCACCGATCCAAGGGAAGAAACCGCAGGAGATCGGTCTCCAAGCGTCCGGCGCAGCCCCCGACTGGTTACGATGATGCCCTGGCACGTTCTTGGGCAAATGTGGCTCGGTTGGTAGTGAAAGGCTCTGACTTTATGTTTGTTCCACCTACTTTTGTGGACGGAGAAGCTGTTGTGAACCTCTCAAACAAAGCTCTCGATGCCATGGATCCGAAGTGGCATGATTGCTTGGTTGGATATCCGGTTGGGAGAAGGAGGCTACCTTTTGGTTTGTTGGAGCAAGCATTAAGGAAGACGTGGGGCTCCAAGATCGGGGAAATCTTCGCCGACGATCGTGGATTCCTCTTTCTCCAAATCCCGAACCTCGGGTTTAGGAGAAAGATCCTTGAAGAGGGGCCAGTAACAATTGCTAGAGTGCCGCTAATACTTCGATAATGGAAGCCACTCATGGACCTTAAGAGAGAAAACCAATCCACCATTCCCATTTGGATTCGCCTGCTGAATTTGCCACTTGAGTGTTGGACGGTGCCGGCGATGAGCGCGGTAGCGAGTGCGGTAGGGAAGCCACTATATGTTGATCAAAGGACCGATCAAATGAAGATGCTTTCATTCGCGAGAATTTGTGTTAAGGTCACAGCTAATCAGCCAAGAGTTGAGACAGCCAAAGTCACCTTGAAAGGTGTTTCTCGATCCATTAACATTGAATATGAATGGTTCTCGATTGCGTGTCCGGATTGCAACATGTTTGGCCATAACTGTCATGCTCCTCCCCGGGAAAACCCCACTAGGCGCACCCCGAATACTAGACATGTTGTTCATCGTCCAGCCAGGCAGACTTCGATCGCACCTGCTCAGCTAGTCATCTCCCCCCCCCCCACCTGTTGTGGATGCTCCGGCTCCGTTGAGAATGACCACTCCTCCTCCGGCTGTTGCGTTGGAACAGGTAGTGAGCAGGCCAGAAGCTGCTCCTGTTCTGCCTCGGGTTGCAGATGTCCCCGCCCCACCTCAGCCTGAGTTAGACCCTGTTCAGCTTCAACCCTCCCCGAATTCTGTTCAGACGCCTCCAGTAGAGGACAGCGACCCTCCTCAATCGACTCCAGCTCCTTTGCCCAAGCAGGATCAACCTTCAAGAAAGGTGAAGAACAGGAGGAAGAGGAATAAGGTCCCCAAGACAAGTGAACCCTCTCTCTCTATGGTCGCTGACCAGTCCTCTTGGGATAGACCGCCGATTGCGGCTCCCCCTCCTTCCACCTCTACTCGCAAGGGGTCTAGGGGCACCAGTGCTCCCCCTAAAGTCGTGCTCTCCCTCACGGCTGGGTCCCGGCCTGCCCAGCCCCATCTCTAAAGGACCATGGAAAGGGTTCGGAAATGACTGTCTCCTCCTTGGATGATGATGATATCTCCTCCCCTGGATCGCTATTTCAGCCTCCTCCCTCAGCAACTACATCAGTCAAGACAATCCAAGACAGGTTGCTTTCCTTAGCCCCTGACTCGGAGCCGGTGGAGATAGTTAAGGCATTTGGAGCTTCGGGCAGCAAGCCTCAGAAATGGAGGTAGGCCTTACTGCCCTTCGCTCTTCGTTGTATAGAGTAGCTTTGTACATAGTTGTAGATGCACTTCAGTTATTGGAATGTTAGAGGACTCTTTGATCCTTTGAGGAGAGCTGAGGTTCATAAGTGGGCTCTCTCTAGTGGCCTGTGCTTGGTCGAGTTATTGGAGACTAAGGGTGCGCATGACAAAATTTCTATTTCTCGATTTCTCTATTTCTCTATTCCCCGAAACAGGTTTGGAATAGAAATCCGTTTGGTAATGCGATTTGATTTCTCTATTTCTGAAACAGATTTCTATTCCAGAAATAGAGAAATTGAAGAAATCAGAAACTGAAATCAAACCATATAAAAGAACCTTGCGCTTTCTTGCTAGCTTAATTCACTCATAACCACAACTTCACAAATTATTGCTAATTTTCTTTTTCTTATATTACTTGTGTTTTTTTTTTTTTGCATTTTTTTCAATTTTTTTTATAACCTCATCTTTAGGATGAAAGGCAATCGAATGGGTCCCCAATTTTCAAAAAACGACCAAAGTTCTTAAATGCTTACTTAAAAACAATGGGGCTCTTTCCTCCTAGAAAAGGCACGTGCATGGCCAGTTGAAGAAAAAGTACTTACGTAATAGATTAATGAAAACATGCCTAGAAATTTAACGATATTTTTTTACGGATTCAAAATTCTTGCAAAATCAAAATAATTAGATTGTTACACAATCTTGAATTTTAATTCGAAGGCAAGAGATTCAAGAGAATCTCTCTCTTTGCTATGCAAGGGCCATTAAAGGTTCATTGAGCAACAATAAAGAAATTAGGGATGAGCAACCGGACTGATTCAATTCAAGAATCAGAATAAACCGACCTTCCCCCGATTGGTTCCTAACCATAAACGTTACTTTAAGGTAGAATTCTCATATATTCCTTTACACCATTAATTTTATTTTGTTGATAATCTTGTATATACTAGTTTTCGATAAAATGACAATGTTGTATATGCGTCATTGATGGCACATATATTCATGTTTCTACAGTACTTGTCTGAACCTACGCAGGATGAGCTTACAAACGATACATTGATCGAGGAGGGAAACCAAATAAATACGCTTAGAAAAAAAATTGTTAATAAAATGGCAAATGATAATAATATGCCGGAAATTCCATGAAATTGTATTTTCAACTTTTGTAATGTATTAGTATTATTTCGACTATTATTTTGTATTTGAGGATTTCCTATGTTGTTATCTAATCAATTTCTATTCCTAGAAATGGAAATTTTGTTCCGTTATCAAACGGATTTCTGTTTCAGAAATAGAAATTCTGAATTGTTATCAAACGGGTTTCTTTGCTTAGAAACTTGTCCGGGGAATAAAAATTAAGAAATTGATTTCTAGCTAGAAATCAATTTCTGTTTCAGAAATTTTATCATGCGCAGCCTAAGGTCCCGAAATATCCTTTTGGCTCTCTATCGTCGGTTCTATTATCGGGGTGGACGTGGATTGCCAACTATGATTCTTCTTCGGGGGGCAGGGTGTGGATCGGTTGGGACCCTTCGTTGGTATGTTTTGAGGTGATATCCTCCAATGATCAGGTTATTCATGGAAGAGTCAGACTGATTCTGACGGGTTCTTGTTGTTGTATCTTGGTAGTCTATGCTCAGAATTCTTTTGTTTCTCGGAGACCTCTTTGAGTGGACTTGATCAGGATGAGTTCTTGTATTTTTGACTCACCTTGGATGGTGGCAGGTGACTTCTAACGCCTGGCTACCCTCTTTTGATGAGTTTAATCAGTGTTTGCGTCAGGCAGAGCTTGAGGACTTGAGATATGTTGGACTTAGGTTTACTTGGTCGATGTCTTCGGGGGCTAATCAGAAAGTGAGGAAGATCGATCGTGTTCTAGTTAACGCTCTCTAGACCTTGCATTCCTCTTACTCAGAAGCTTCATTTTTACCATCCGGTATTTCATACCACTCTCCTATGGTGGTCAAGGTGATCTAGCCAGTTCTTCGAAGAAAGCCCTTCAAATTCTTTGATTTCTTGATGGAGCACCCATCTTTTCAGGATATTCTTACCCATGTGTGGGAGGCCCCGGGTGATGGAGTACCTATCTTTAGGCTGGTTACCAAGTTGAAAGCACTCAAGGGGCGTCTTAAGCAATTGAATAGAGACTCTTTCTCTAACCTGTTAGAGAGGGTGGCTTAATCCAGAAATGCTCTTAGACTAGCTCAAGTGGACCTTCAGCATGACCAGACCAATGTCCTCTTGGCAGAGCTAGAAAAAAGTCATCGTAGGACTTTTGTCGAGTTGAGGAATTAGGAGGAGGCTTTCTTCAGACAGAAATCCAGAATCTGTTGGCTTGAGATGGGTGATAAAAACACTAAGTACTTTCATCACTCTATCTGTGACTACAAAGCAGCTGAGGAATAGGATTATATCGGTTCTTGATAAGAATGGCGATCTTGTCTCCGAACCGAGCCTTGTTCACGATACGTTTGTCGCTTACTTTAAGGAGTTGTTTGCATCTCGATCTCCTCCTATTGGATCGGCTTTCGGAGACCTTTAGCAAGCTATCTGACATCTGCTCTCAGAAGATCAGATCGCTTCTATTGGCCATCCCTTTTCGAAGGCAGAAATTAAGGACACTATCTTTTCTCTAGCACGTGGGAAGGCCCCGGGGCCGGATGGGTTTGGTGTCGAATTCTTCAATAGTAACTAGGATCTTGTTGGGCCTTTGACGGTTGAAGCAGTTAAAGATTTCTTTGTTATGGGGAGACTGTTAAGGGAGATTAATTCCACCATCCTGGTGTTGATCCCTAAGATTCCTAATGCTACCTTAGTAAATGATTATAGGCCCATTGCTTGCTGCAATATGATCTACAAATGTAATACTAAGGTATTGGCCAACCGCGTCGCGTCAGTGCTTTAGGACACCATAAGCCCTTCTCAGAATGCATTTGTTAAGGGTCGGCGGATTAGGGATAATATTCTCCTGGCCGAGGAGTTATTCGCCGGCTTTCACCTGCAGCCTTATCTCCCCAAATGTGCAGTGAAGGTAGACTTTTAGAAAGCGTACGATACGATGGATTGGGACTTCCTTGAATTGGTTCTTCGTGCCTTTCGATTCCCAGACCATTTCATTCGTCTTATCATGATTTGCGTTCGTACTCCTATGTTTTCTATCTCCTTGAATGGGGATCTCCATGGATTCTTCCCTAGTAGCTGTGGCCTTCGACAGGGTGACCCCATGTCTCCTTATCTTTTCACCTTGGTTATGGAAGTCTTCTCAGGGATCCTTACTTCTCGTGCGGAGTAGTTGGGCTTCAAGTTCTCCTGGAGGTGCAAGGCCACTCGATTATCTCATCTTTTCTTTGCGGATCATGTCTTCCTCTTTTGCCGTGCAGATATGGTCTCCATCCTGCTGCTAAAGGATGGGCTAGATACCTTCTCAGAATGGAGTGGACTCAAGCTGAACAACAGCAAAAGTGAGGTATTTCTTGCAGGGGGATCGGATGACTTGAGAAGTCAGATAAATGACCCTTGGTTCTGCGGAAGGAAAATTGCCGGTACGTTATCTAGGAGCGCCCATTATATCCTCGAGACTCGGCAAGGCGGATTGTGTAGCTCTAGTCGATCGCATAATGGCTAGGGTGCAATATTGGACCCATCGATTTCTCTCCTTTGCAGGGAGAGTTCAGCTCATAAGGTCAGTGCTCCATGCAATCCAAGCCTATTGGGCTAGTGTGTTCATTATTCCCGTAGCAGTGCTCGATCGTATCGAGCAAATTTTTAGATAGTTCTTATGGAAGGGGCCCAGCCTTGGCAGGAGAGGAGCTAAGGTTTCCTGGGAGGATATTTGTCTCCCAAGGGAAGAAGGGGGTCTTGGTATTTGGAGTTTGTGAGATTACAATAAGGCGGCGATGCTCAAGCACATCTGGATCCTCTTCATGGATAAGGAGTCTCTTTGGTGCAAATGGATTCACTCTACTTTTCTAGGAAAGACGAACTTCTGCGTGGCTAAGACGCTAAGCAACTGCTCGTGGGCTTGGAAGCGGATCCTCCACCTAAGATCCAAATTCCGCCTCAACTTCCACTGGAAGATTGGAGATGGCCAGGGGATAACACTTTGGTTTGACCATTGGCATTAGAGAGGTTCGTTGGATCTTATTTGTTCAAAGCAGATTATCTTTGATTTGGGGCTGCCTTGGTATGTAGTTGCTGCAGACCTTTCTTCTTCGGCGGGTCAGGACTTCAGGTCATTGATGGATTCCTGGAACCAGCCCCTTCCGGTTCTCACAAGGGTTCCAGATAGACTTATATGGAGGGATAATCCTTCCGGTGTCTTCTCGGTCGCCTCAGCTTGGCATATACTCAGAAGAAGGAAAGATAGGGTTGTGTGGTCATCCTTTATTTGGAACAAGGCCATCACTCCAAGATACCAATTCAATCTCTAGCTAATCACTAAGAACTAGCTTCCTACCCAAGCTTTTCTTATGTCTTATGGGAGAATTGAGAGTGATGAATGTGCCTTTTGCAAGCTCACACCGGATTCTATTGACCACATCTTCTTTGGTTGTTGCATCACGGCTAGTATGGCTTACTTTTGGGCGGCCAGGTGCAACCTCCCATGGAGAAATGGGACTTAGACAGAAAATCTTCAGTGGGCGATGAGATTCCTCTCAGGTAAGGATTTCTATCACGCCATTGCTCGTTTCTCTTTTGGAGCTCTGTGCCATCTCATTTGGAAGTATAGAAACGACATCCTCTTTAGAGAACATCCAGTTGTGGTTGCGGCTATCAAGAAGCATCTTATTAAAGTTGTGAAGGATAAAGCCTTAACTTTCAAAAGTGTGGAAGATTGCCCAAGAAATAGGAGGTTACAAAGAAACCGGGGTATGCCGACCGCCTAGGTCGCCTTAGTCTAACCTTGCGGGTTGTTCTTCATGGCCCTGCGTGGCCTTTTGGTTAGTCTGTCTTTTTTAGTTTGTTGTCTCGGCCTTGCGTAGCTGTTTTATTGGGCTTCCTGTTTCGGCCCTTGCTTGAGTTGACCGCTTTGCGGTGTTTTGTGTCTGGCGCCCTTTCACTCAATGAGACGTTTGTGTCTTGTTGAGTGCAAGTTTTGTGGTGCCGGATATTGTATATTTGTTGGTTAAAGCTCAATATATCATTACCCTTTACCAAAAAGTAAAATAAAATTAGGACAATTCTTAAAATTTCACAAATAATTAAATTCCACACATCGTAGAACTCAAATATATAAACAGACTGCACCACGACAATCAGCACAAAAATTCGGTCGTCGGCTATCCCTGCCTAATTTCCGAAGAATAAGTAAATAATTAATTGCAAAAATTAATAAATAAATACCAAAAGTCCAAATTAGGCTCTTATTGCCTAATTGAAGCCCGATAAGGGTTGGGAAAAATTTCGAGATACATTTAATAAATAATATAGGTAGTTCTCTAGCTAAGTACACTAACCACCTAACTAATATGCAATGCAATTAACTAATAATCACTAATCCATTCTAATCTAACCACCTAATCTTACTTAATTAACACTAATCAACCCTTAAGTGTCATTAGTAAATTAAGATGGCATTAGTGAGTAAAACTCACTTGATTAACGAGCCGATCGAACCAAATCGACGAGCATGCGACAAGGGTCAATCCTCTCCAAAGCGGGTCCACCAACCGGGGTCAAACTGGGGCTGAAATCGGCCACACAAGCCCATGGCGAGGCTACCTGTTATGGATTTGAACGTGACTGAACAGGCACGGCTGAACTGACTTCACCGGCTGCTCGAAGTGGTGCTGAGCTAGACTAAAAACACAGGCTGAGGACTTGGTTTCGTGCAAGGTAGAGGACAGCTACTACTTCTGTGGAGATGGGGGGTGTCTTGCGGATGAAGGAGGAGACAATCACGGCTGGCTTCTTCGGCGAAGTCGCTGGAGTTGACGCAATAGTCAACAAACCGACTAAGGGGAGGAAGATGGCAGTCAAAGACGGGGTAGAGAGATGGAAAGCACCTGGCAACGAGCTGGGTTACTTCGCGGTTTCGTTGGCGTGGGGAAAAGAGAACGTGGGGCGACTGTGTCGCGGAGATGCAGACACGGTTAGCAACTTAAGAGATCTCCATGGAGTGTTGGCCGAGTAGGAGTCCTACATGGACGTGTGGCAGCTTGGAGATGAGGGGAAAAATTGAAGCTCCAGTGGATGCTCCGTTCAGTGGAGTGGGGTGATTTCAAGGGGGTGTCCGTGAAGAGATGAGGGCAGAGAGAAGCAGTGTCCTCGACCGCCCAGTCAGAACCAAAAAGGACAACGGCAAAAGGGAAAAGATAAGGGGAGACCGGTCAAAGGGAAATGAGAATTGAACTCTGCAGAGGAAACATGCGTGAAATGGAGGGGACATCAGCTGAAGGGGAGGGGTGTCGTTGTCGTCTCAGCTAGCTGGGGAAAAATATCCAATTTGGATAAACATGGATTGGTCAAAACAAGGGAAAGTGGAGTTGGACTCTGCAGGAAAAGGAAACTGTTGGTGGGAGGCATGGATTGAGAGGGAGAGATAAAGAAATGTGCATATGGTGTTTACGCACGGGGAAAAAGAAAGGAGAACGTGCATGGAAGGAGGGAGGTTCGTGCGAAGAGAGAGAGGGTGTGCGTGAGGTGGAGCGTCGGTCCAAGAAAATAAAAGAGAAAAATAAAACAAAACCAACTTATAAATTTTAATCAACTTCTGAAAAATTTTAGCAATTGGTCATCCTAGGACCAATTTCTTTATCAATTGCTCAATTAGAAATCCCAAAAAAGACCGAGATGGGTCGGTTCTTTCATCTCACGATATGCCTTCAAACCTGAATTCTCTCTCCTCTTCTTTTGGAATCCAATTTTCTAAACATGCAAATGCGATTAAGGTCCTATTTGAATGCAAAAAAGCCCAAACAACTTCCATACACCGATTCACTTACACTAGATGCCAAATATCTCTTCAAATTAACCAATCTGAATTTCCACTCACTCTTCGAATCGTCCATTCCGATTTCCCTGAAAAATCCCAAATTCTCCATAATTTTCTTAAAAGGTGAGTCGACGTTCCTAGAATGACTCATGACACGACAAGACTTCAAATTTCTAAAATTGAATTCAAATTCACGGTTATTTTCAATCAAACACGCTTTTAGTGTGACCTTACCTACCGGTCTTCCTCATCCCCATTCGCGCGAGCAACCAAAGCCTCCCTCACCCCTTTTATTTTTAATTTCTATTTTTGTCTTCATTTCCCTCGCTTGGATGTAGCCTCGGCTGTTCTTCATTTCCTTCGCTTGACTTCGGTTATCATGAAGCTACACGGAGATGAAGCAGCTCATGCCTCGGCCAGCCAACCATCAGCATCGACATCCCCAACGCTGATCGTAGCAGCTCCGTTTCAGCGAACCCTTCCAGCTGCAGTAGTCCCTGTTCTTGTGTTGCACCCGTACCGCCTACGGCCACCGAATCCAGCCAAACCGTGGTTGTTCAGCCATCGATTTCACCCTGCTGAACCGATTCAGCAAGGTCAGAAGCTTGGGAGCAGAAAATCCAGCTTGAGCAATGAGCTTGTAGGCCAATTTCGTTCCCGGTTTGACCCCTGTTGGCGGTCCCGCTTTTAGGTTTATCGGCCCTCGTCGCGTGCTCGTCGATTTGGTCCAATCGGCTCGTTAATCAAGTGAGTTTTACTCACTAATCCCTTCTTAGTTTGCTAATTATTCTTAAGGGTTGATTAGATTTAATTAAGTGCAATTAGGTGGTTAGATTAGAGTAGATTAGTGATTATTAGTTAATTGCGTTGTATATTAGATAGTTGGTTAGCGTACTTAGCTAGAGAATTGCCAATAGTATTTATTGAAGGTATCTCGGGATTTTTCCCGACCTTTATCGGGCTTCAATTAGGCATTATGGGCCTAAATTGGATTTATTGCTATTTAATAATTAATTTTCGGAATTATTTATTTATTTATTTATTTTCTGGAAATTAGGCAGGGACAGCCAACAACTGTAATTTTACGATGATTGTTGTGGTCCAGTCCGTTTATTTAATTGAGTTCTACGTTGTGTTGAATTGAATAAATTGTGGATTTTTAGGACATATTCCTAAATGAGTTGATTTTGAGTAATTGATCAAAGAATAACCGGGTATCGGTTGTCAGTGTTTAATTGATTGGTGAACTACGGAAATTGTGAAAGTTGAGTAAGATTGGTGAATATGGGAAAATGTCCCAAAATTGAGGAGTATCATTATTTGAAAGGAAAATAACCGTGTGAGGTTGTGAGTTTAATAGATAATTGCTAGGTGGGACCGTGATCCCACTAAGTTTAAGATTGCCGAGTGGGGCCGTGATACCACTAAATATTGAAAGTTGCTGAATGGGGCTGTGATGCCACTAAATCTAAAAAAATTGCTCGGTGGGGCCATGATTACCACCTATAAATAAGTTGTATCCTTTAGGACCGGGATTTATAGCCAAGAAATTGATAGGCTAGGCTCATTGAGCTGTTAGTAAGAATTGAAATGGAATGACTAAAATGACCGACGAGTAGTCTTGTTGTCATGTAATCGATTAAGTCGATTGATCAATTATTTAATCTGATGTTGTGAATTGACTGATTGAATGGAAATGACCTTGCGATAGTTCGAATGACACGTAATCGACTAGGTTGATTTGATTGACGCTTCAATCTGTGATGTGACTGTTTGAGTACCTATTGAACTGTGCTAATATGCAGGTGTAACCTGAGGCCAAGGTAAGTCTTCTGACTCGTGCGTGCATAAATAGCCCGAATGGCGTATTGGTTTACTAATCGGGTCTTAGGGGGTAGAACTTGCTGAGACGTAGTCTCATCCCGGTTGTGGGATATCATTTCAGGTCCCTAGATGCAGCAAACTTGGATTTTAAAGATCTTGGAAGTTTGGTGCAGTCTGCTGAAGGCTCCAGTTGAAGAGTGGAGGATGATGGAGAGAAGGACATGGACTTGTAGTTTGTAGAACCCCACTCCTATTTGTAGACCTTGTTTTTAAACTAGATTAAGTCGAATTTGACTTAATAGTTCACCTTGTATATATATGTGCACTGGTTTGCAATGTATATAAGAGTGAATGTTTTAAAGGTTTGAAATTTAGTCTTACTATTCTATCCCGATGTTTTATTGTTTGTGGATAATTTATATGCTTCCGCATGTGCATAATTAAATGAATGGGTCGGCGACGTGTCCTGGGACGTCGCTATTAATTGACCAAGGTAAGGGATGAGTGCATGCCTGAGGATCGGGGCGTGACACTTTAGCAGCTCATGTTGTTAGATGTTTGCGATCACTTATTTTTGTCAACTTAAGGTTGATTTTCTTTAATTTTATGTTAACATAGGGGAGATGCTAGTAGGGCTAGCCAACATATTTTTGTCATCAGGAAGAGTTGTTCCTAGAATTTTAAAGAGGACAGTAAGCGTTTGTAAGGAGAGCAATTTCCCTAGGAGGATATGGTGAAAAGCTTAATATTGTAAGTCTGGAGCTTTTCTTGACATGTTTAGGTATTGCTTTTTTCACCTTTTTTGAATGATAACTCCTAATTTGACATTTTCATAGGTATCTTTTCTCTCATCAACTATTGCCATGCTTTATATCAAGGCTCATGTCTAATGATTGTTTCTTCAATGTCTTGTTCTCATTGTCAAATAATGTTAATAATTGCTTCCTTCATCTATTGCCCAATAATGGAACAAGTCTTTTCTTGCAATTGACTCCAACTTTGATGGCTTACATTAATTTATGATCTGTTTTGAGAGTCGCAGTGGAATTTAACAATTGTTCTCCTTTTCTCTTCATCTTTTCTAGTGGAGAAGATCTTATCATGTATGCTACCTTCCTTTGAAGATTTGTCGCATATTTAGATATAATTCTTGCACTTTTTCAGTTGTTAGCAAAGCAATTTCCTTCTTGCTTAATATGAGTAAAGAAAAGACTTCTTTATTTCCATGATTGATGATCAATTTCCCCTTTACTTTTAGTTTTGTTTTATTATCGTATGATGTATGTATTACATGAAAGGGCAGTTCTTTCCATTGAATGGAGACATAAGTTCACGATAGCCAAAAACAAGGGCAATTATGAAATGGTTGAGAGAGATTTGTTTCACAGCATTTGCTTCCTTGCATGGGGTACTAAATTTAGCTTTTCTTGTTTTGTGGTAGATCCTGTCATGCTGGCAAGGTCTTTGATGACAACGCATGATTGTATATTTGTTTATTGATGCATGATTTACACTTGTTTATCACCCCCCTCTACCTCCCATGTGTAATGTAATTAAAATTTTAAATATGAAGAATTATTTGAACAATGAATGTAACAATGTGCATCCTCTTATAATTTCTCAAGGTGCCCTAGTTGCAAATTATCCATGGGATGGAACAGAGGACAAGAGGTGATCATCTAACATTCCGATTCATACGGTGAATTTGTGGGTCACTTACCTTGATAATTTGCTTGATTTCCCAGCCTGCGTGCAGAGCCAATTGTCACTTTGCTCTGTGTTGTCTTGCATGTTATTTGCTAGATGTACTAGGCATTACTTTTTCATTGATCGATTGTTCGTTCTCTATGTTCGTGAATTAAATCTCTAGCTAATATGTAGATGAAAGGTCTCCTTTGATATCCAATTTGCAGTGTGTCTTAAACCTTTTCTATATTACTCCTATGTTAAGTTAAGTCATCCTTTCATAGTGACGAAAAAGTTGAAATCATTTGATTTTAGAGCGACAACAGAATATAGAAAGGTGCTGCACATTAATCGAAGTTTAAATGTGATCTTTTATTGGGCTACTTTATTTGTTGTTTATAATTTTTCATAAATTACTGCAGTAATTATACTTTTGCTATGGCACACCTTGACGGCCCCCAATCCATTAGAGTCACCACAAGTACCTTTCACTTTGCCATGAAAGTCTATTACTCTGATACTATGGAATTTCATTATAATTCATAAATCCTAGGGGTTTATATCTTTTAGATCGGCCCTTGTGCAGTTTATATAGCAAAAGCGCATCCAATACCCTTTCCTATAAATAAAATGATGCACACCTGTGGCACCCCTCGATGGCCATTCACTATTGCTATGTCATGTCACTCTGATACCATTTCAATTGCAGCGGGTTCATACAACCATGGGGGTTTACAATTTTTTTTTATAGGTCCCTTGCACAATTCATATACGGAAGCACATCCAACAAACTCCCTTCCCTATATTCAGAAAACGATGCAAACCTACTAAACATCTTATATAAGTTAAAACCGAACACGTTTATTTACATAGAGCAGATGGACATCTTTAGTCAGTACATCAAAATGCCGTAGTCTTCTATACTCGACTACACTTCAAAGGATGACCGACATCTTCTCCAACAGTCGAATACTTAAAGTCCATCGATCAGTGTTGGCGTCCAAAAGTTCCCTCCTTTGCTATCCTCCCCCTCGCGGTCATATCCAACCGCTCAATCCATCTACTAATCTGAAATGTTGGTCCCCAAGAGGGGTGAGTACAACCACTCAGCAGGTAAAAGAATCCAATAACAACTCAATACATCATGCAAATCATACATGCATTGCAGGCGTTACTTACCTTGAAGCCATGCGCATACTATCATGCATCATCATATCATATACATGTCCTCATCATCAAGACATCATCACATCACACATGTCATCATGCCATAACTTATATCATCATCATCATCATCGTCATGCATATCATCATGCATATCATTATGCCATATCATATATCATCATCATCGTCATCGTCATGCATATCATCATGAATATCATTATGCCATATCACATATCATCATCATCATCATCATCATCATGCATATCATCATGCATATCATTATGCCATATCATATATCATCATCATCATCATCATCATCATCATCATCATCATCATCGTCATGCATATCATTATGCCATATCATATATCATCATCATCATCATCTTCATCATCATGCATATCATCATGCATATCATGCCATGGGTGATCATCATTATTCCATATCACATATCATCATCATCATCATCATGCATATCATCATGCATATCATGCCATGGGTTCAATTTCCACTTTTAGCTTTCAATTTTGATCACCACATCACCCATTCCTCAAATCATCAATTTCATCATCCCTTCGGGCAAAGACCTCCGACAGGGCTCCCAGCATTCAGCCATCCCATGGCCACCGGGCTTCCGGCCCCCCACATTCCGGGCATCTTGCATCTCAACTAGCATCACAAGGCATTCCCTTCGGGCAGAAACCTCCGACAGGGCTTCCGGCATTTACACTCCCTGGCCGGGCATCCCGCATCCCAATCCTGGCATCGCGAGGCATTCCTTTCGGGCAAAGACCTCCAACAAGGCTTCCGGAATTATGTACCGACATACCACCAGGCCTCCCTTGGAATTACGTACCGTATACCACCGGGCATCCCGACACTCCTGGAAAATCTCCAGAATTACGCCACTAGGCCACCGAGCATCATCATCCACCACAACAATCTCCTCATTTAACATTATTCATGTTCACCAATTTGGGTCTTAATTTAGCATGGCATATGAAGTGACATCAAACAAGTCATACTTGGCATGGAATTCACACATGCATCTCAATTCAATGTCATGCATACATCAAGACCTCATCATACAATGCAACATGGTATAATTATTTATAAAATTAATGGAATTTATGGCCAATAAAATAATCTATTTTATTTTATTTTTCTTTTATTTATTTATTTATTTATTTAAATTCCAACTTTTGTCATTTCCATAAATATTAAATTTAATATCCACAAATTCCCAAAATTATAAAATTACAGCAAATATTAAACAAGCCAATAGGATGATAACTTCATACAAAATACATGGCCAAATAGCATTTCACACAATTTCCCAATTTTCACAAAACATCATATAATTTTCGGATAAAACCAGAATGCACAGTTTCAGAATAAATTCGACTAAAATATTCATACGGCCTCCAAAAATTACGAAATTTTACAGAGTAATAGCCAAGACATTTTCGCACAACTTTCATGAAGAACTCCAAGCCATATTGTTTTTAGATTATTGTATACAACCTCATAAATCTTCTGGATCCATTACCGCATCGTCCAGTGCACATATCACCGAAATATTGAGATTTCACCTAGCTATTCTCTTTCGTTTCCTCTTAAATTTAGATATGTTATACATCAAGGTGTCCTATACAAGTTTCATGAAGAGATATAGGTCAAATAACCAAAATATAGTCATCATTTAGGTCCTTGAAGTCTCGGGCATCTCGGGATACATCACCAGAATCATCTTCTTCAAGATCTAGTCGATTCACTAGGCTACACTTGTTCATTTCACTTCAAATTTGAGTATGTTGTATTTTAAGATGTCTCCTACAACTTTCATGAAGAAACTGAAGTGATATTCACAAGAAAAACCAACATGCAACCACGAATCTAGCAAGAGGTCAGTAAAAGCTCTCCAGCTCTGGGGTCTCCGTAGAACAAGACTTTAACCCATCAAATCTCCATCATTTTCCATTAAATTTCAGTATGTTGTAGTTCAAGATGTTAGTTACAACTCTCATGAAGAAATCAAAGCCAAAATCGGACTCCAAACACACATGCAAGCTCAAACAAGTTTCTGACTCACACGATCCGAACACAAACAGCCATACCATTCACACACAACTCATCCATGCTTCGGTATTTCTCATCTAACACCCAAGAATTCAACATGCAAACAACATTCAAGCATGCAAGAGAAGCTAGAGGACTCCCACTTGCCTCTAGACCAGACGGACAGCAGCAAAAGAGACGGCACACCAGCGACAGACGAACGGCGTGCGGGCGGCGACGGGCGAGCTCCTTCTCTCGGCTCCCCTTCTCTCTCGCCACTCCCTCTCTCTCGCAACCTCCTCTCTCTCCCTTTGGCCGAACAAGCCACTCTCTATCTCTCCCTCTCTCTCTCTCTCTCTTTGGATGCTTATATATTGCATGCTTTCCTAGTTTGCATGAGGGACAAGTGTAATTGTGGAGGAAGACAAGTGTCCGCCATGCTTCAGCTCCTTCATGCCACTTGTCCGGTTACATGCAAGGCTGATGGGCCTTCTTCTTGGGCCAACCTTGGGCAAGCAAATGGGCTGGTCGACAGCCCCTCCTTGGCTCCAATGGGCCGACCATTTGGCCCTCTAAAATCCATACTCTTGGGCCTAAGGCCCAACCTAATTAAACCCTCAATTTTACTTTCAATTATTCATATTTAATTCTTTCTTTTGAGAATTTAATTACTAAATTCCACATGGCCAAAATCTTGAAATCATAATTCCATAAATTCCAATTTATAAAACACATGGCCAATGATAGGATTTTCTTTCCTATCACATAATTATCCATTAAAAGCTTGGCCATAAATCTTATTGCAAATTATGGATTAAATGGCCATAAAATAACTTAATAGTACTTCCATCTCCTATTCATAGACCTTAAATGTGACTAGAGGTCGTTAAGAATTTTGGGATGCCACAACACCTACTAAACATTTACAAGTTAAAGCCGAACACTTTTATTTACATAATCAGATGGACATCATTCATCGGTACACCAAAATTCCAAAGTTTTCTATACTTGGCTATTCTCAAAAGATACCCAACTTTTCTGACAGATATCTACACAAGTCCAACAACCAGTGTTGGCGTCCAAAAATGCTTCCTCTATTATCCTTCGCTCTCGGTCACACCCAGCCATTCGGTCCGTCTGCTAGCGGCGGTGGCAACGACCCCAACATGTGTCCATCTCGACAGACGATGACAATAAGATACTCCTGAAGTACTGGGTCGGTGGGAGGGTTGATATGAAACACTATCAATACCCAAACTCAAATAAAAATCACTGATGGTGATGTTAGTCCCTAAAAAGGAGTGAGTACAACCACCCAGCAGTTGAAGATCTACTAAGCTATACTATACAGGCCATCACAATCTAAGTCCATGCAAGATAGAGAAAATATGAAATCAAAAGAATAAACGTGCTTAATATAGATAAAACCCTTTTTAAAAGCAATGTCAACGAAATTTCAAAACCACAATGCACTATTTCAGTCACATGGGTCCTAATTATAGGGCCAAACTATTATGACACGTCCCATATCATGCCACACAATTTCATCACATAATCAAGTACAATTATTAGCAGGGTCGTTATTTTTAGAACTTAGTTCATTTTCATTTTTCTACGTCTATCCCAGAGTAACGGTGTGGCATCCGGGAATTTCAACCCGAAATATTGATTTTGAGGGAAACGATATTTGTCTTTGAATGGCCATAGGGACAATTACATCATCGGCCACGATATTTTATCTCTTGGACCGAACCCCTTATGAGAATGTTAATTGATTATGAGAATGTTAATTGATTTCTATAAATAAAAATAAAAAATCAAATGCCCTAAAGTGGTGAAGGAATCATGGGCTTATTATCGATATTTTTCTATGGGCTATTTAAATTGGACATATGACGATTTGATAAAGAAGAATTTGTTCTTGATTATGCACTTTATAGATTTGATTTTATGGATTAATGTCACAAAGTCTTTTGGCCATTTTATTATGCAATTAGGTATTTATTTAAAATGAGGATTAAGATGTATTATTAAAAACAAACTTGGGCCATTTAAGTTTGAACTTTAGGCCCAAGTGAGATGGGCCTAAAGTGGGCCATAAGCCCAGATGTCGACGCATGGAAGGGGGAGGAGGAGCCGATGGCCTCCTCCAAGTGTCTTCAACAAGGGAGACACTTGTCTCCTCCTTGGGGACAAGTGTCCCCCATGCAAAATGAGGATGCATGCAAGTATATAAGCAACCAAAAAGAGAGAGAGAGAGAGAGAGAGGGAGTGGCTGGTTTTGAGAGAGTGAGAGAGAGAGAGAGAGAGAGAGAGAGAGAGAGAGAGAGAGAGAGAGAGAGAGAGAGAGAGAGAGAGAGAGTTGCGAGAAGAGTGAGGAGCCGAGAGAGAGAGGGAGAAGCCGAGCGAGGGAGGAGGTCCGCTCGTCCGTCGCCGTTCGTCTGTCCGTCGCCGGTGTGCCTCCTTTGCTCAGTTTTGGAGGCAAGTTAGGATCCATTTTCTACTCTTGCATGTGTGTTTGGAATGGTGTTGAATCTTGGGTGTTTAGGAATGAGAAACCGAAGCTAGAGCGTTTTGTTTTTGAAATGGCTTGCTGTTTACGTGTATACCGCCCGACCCAGAAATTTGTAGAGGCTTGCATGCGTGTTTTGAGTTGGATTTTGACTTCAAATCCTGCATGAAAGTTGTATAAAACATATCAAAGTATAAGATACTAAAATTTGAGACAAAATGGTTGCTTTTCAAGGGGTGAAACCCATCCCCTACGAAAAGGCTAAAGAACATCCAAATTATTAACATACTCAAATTTGAGGTAAAATTAGCAAGTTTAGCCTAGTGAATCGACTTTCTCTTGAAGACGGTAAATCTGGAAACACAGTACTGGACACCCGAGACTTCCTAGACCTAAATGGTGATTATTATTTGAGAATCTCACCTAGATCCCTTAATGAAAGTTGTAGGGACCTCTTAAGGTAAAACATATCAACATTTCAGAGGAAACGAAGAAGGATAAGTAGGTAAAAACTCGATATTTAGGAGATAGGTATGCTGGACGTTTCGGTGCTAGAATCAGGAGCTTCAGACGCCTATAGAAAATTATCTAGAGTGAATATGGCCTAGATGTCTGCATAAAAAATATACTTTAGGGTCTTAGCTATAACCTGGTTAAATTTCATAATTTTTGGAGGTCATTCGGTATTTTAATCGAAATATTTCAAGAACTGCACAATCTGGTCTTATCCGAAATTGCATGCTGTATTTGTGTGAATTATATCTTCTTGTGTTAAACTCTTTTGGGCATGTGTTCTTCATGAAATTGTTATCTTATTGTCTTGTCTATCACATGTCCTGATTTCATGATTTTGAGAATCATATGGTTATTTAATTTAAATGTTTTCAAAAATGGTACAAGCTGGAATTTAGTATATTTCAAAAAGGCATGAGATATGGACTATTCTAAGTTGTATGGACTCCATGAATTGTATTATTATGAATGATTGTGTCTTGCTGCATGTATGATGATGATTGGAAATGCATATATGAATCAAATGATCTTGATTGCCATCACGTCACATGCCATATTAAAATTGAATTATAATTGAAGATGTGAATTAAGATAAGTGAGAAGACCGTCAGAGGTGTGAGCCGATGATGCCCCGGGAGTGTTGGGATGCCTGGCTAGGGAGTGCTGGATGCTCGGTGGCCTAGTGGTGTAATTCCGGAGGGTCCTCGGGAATTTCGAGATGCCCGATGGTATACGGTACGTAATTCCAGGGGAGGCCTGGTGGTATGTCGGTACGTAATTCCGGAAGCCCTGGAGGTTTGTGCCTTGGGTAATGCCTCGTGATGCTAGTTGGGATACGAGATGCCCGGAGGTGTGTGCCGGATGCCTGGTGGACTTAAATGGCTGAATGCCGGAGGTTCCTCGTGATGCTAGGATTGGGTGCAAGCGATAAATTGTGGGATGCAAACATTGGTTCCTGGAAAGAAAAACTGATGAGATTCTTGTGAAAGATAATAATTGAAAATGAATCATGTGCATGGGTGTATGCATATGGCATGATGCTATTTGATATTGAAAATGCGATCATGAAGGCATGAATGGATCTCATGGTGATGTATGCTTGATAGCATGGATGATATGAATCATGGATGTATGTGCACCTATGGCATGATGGCATATGTGACATGATGATGATGAGTGCATGGATGTATGTGCACCCATGGCATGATGGTATGTGTGGCATGATGATGGTAAGTGCATGGATGTATGTGCACCTATGGCGTGATGGTATGTGTGACATGATGATGGTAAGTGCATGGATGTATTTGCACCTATGGCATGATGGTACATGTATGATATGATGGTGATGATTACATGAGGATGTGTGTACATGTGGTATGATGACATATGCATGGCTCCAAGGTAAATTATGCATGGATGCTTGAATGATATGTCTTATGCTATGATTGTTATAATTGTATTGTGTGATGCATTGAGTGGTTTATTGGATCCTTTACCTGCTGAGTGGCTGTACTCACCCCTTTTGGGGAATAACATTTCAGACTAGATAAGATACCTCTGTTACCATTGTCACCGGTAGATGGATCAAGTGGTTGGATATGACCGCGAGGAGGAGGATAGCAAATGATCGAACTTTTGGACGCCAACACTAATCGATGGACTTTAAGTATACGACTATTGGAGGAGATGTCGGTCATCTTTTGATGTATAGCCGAGTGTAGAAGACTACGGCATTTTGATGTACTGATGAATGATGTCCAT
The DNA here is from genome assembly GCA_019915185.1 of Eucalyptus camaldulensis. Taxonomy (NCBI): domain Eukaryota; kingdom Viridiplantae; phylum Streptophyta; class Magnoliopsida; order Myrtales; family Myrtaceae; genus Eucalyptus; species Eucalyptus camaldulensis. Next base: position 31,645,977 of record JAHSVA010000008.1, read on the forward strand.
CTGGTTTAAGTAAATAAAAGTGTGTGACTTTTACCTATAAATGTTTAGTTGGTGTGCATTGTTTTTTTTTTTTTATTATAGGGAAGGGAGTTGATGGATGTGCTTCCGCTATATGAATTGCACAAGGGACCGACAAAATAATAAAATAAAAAATGTAAACCCCCAGGTTGTATGGACCCATTGCAATTGAAATGGTATCAGAGTGACATGTTATAAGGAAAAGTGAAAGGTAAGCGAACTGTGGCGACCCTAACGGATCGGGGGTTGTCGAGGGGTGCCACAAATAGTGTTTACGTCCCTCCGGGCATTCACATCCCACCTGGTATCGCGAAAGCCTCTAGTATTTAGTCACCGGGCATCCAGAGTGTGTCACGTTACACCTCCGAGCATCTTGCATCCCACCTGGCATCACGAGGAATTGCCAAGGCTCACCATGAAGATGGTTACCCCCACCCTCTGGAATTACATAGTGACATACAACCGGGCATCCTAACACTCTCGGAGAACCTCTAGGTTACTTTGAACCCCAGGCATCCAACAGCATCGAGTCATTTGATCCTATAGGCATCTGGACTCCCGACGCATCGTCGACTTGAGGGTCCGACGACATCAATTATATATCTCAGCCATAGTATATTGATTAGATCATTTCAACACCAAAACAGTTTTAAAGAAACAACCACATTTGAAATTCCTTTTGAATGCTTGAAAATCTTCCTTCATGATATCAAACAATGCAAACTAAGATTTTCAAAAGCATATCAATACAACAACAGCAGGCTTTGAAATCATATGTCATTTCCATATCAATAGAACCAATGAACAAAACTCAGTAGTAAAATATTAAGCCCGTAGGTCCACTCCCACAGCTAACTTTCCAACGCATTTAATAAATCACGTACAATTTCATAGACTGTGCTTGCAACTCTCATCCAAAATTGAAAAGAGTTGTCAAAACAAGTAATTTGAATTCGGCACATTGGCAAGTCTAAACCTCACTCCCGACTTAGTGGTTTATAAAAATTGGTCCACATAAAAGTTCGAGATTTCAAGAGCACCAAAACCTTTTCCTTTTCTTTTTGAAACGTTGATGAATGGTGCCTCAGTATATTAAAATTTCAGCAAGAGTCGGGAGGTTTTCCAAATCGATTTATGGCCAAATTTTGTTCAAAAGTGATAACCAAATTTAAAGACTCGTAGAGTGTAAATCCGAGATATTCAACCTGACCTCCAGTGGTTTGGACAAATTGGTACAAAACTCGAAATTTAGAAAGCACCGTGCAATTTCTTTAGAAAATTTAAAATTGGTGCCATAGGAAATGAAACTTCAAACGCGAGTCGGGAGGTTTTTCTTTTCCAAATCAAAACAATGGTCCAATTCTTCAAAATTTCATAGTCTCCAAATATGTTTTGACTAAAATTCTAAGGAATCAAAAACATGCATGAGAAACCCAAGCATTTCATCAACCTGTCAACCTCAAAACAGTCTCGGTTGCTCAATAAACCACCATTCAACATCAAAATCCAACAATCCAGCCTATTAAGACACTTTCTAAGACAGCAATAGCTTTACACTATATAGTTTAGTAGACTTCAACTTGCTTTGGGTCCTATGACTCGACGGCAAGCAAGAAAGGAGGCTTGTGGGTCACGGACGCGGCTCAACAGCGGCGAAGGCGAGTTGTGTGGATAGCGGTAGCGCACAAGCACGGGCAGAGGGCGGTCTCCTTCCTGCCCCATCACTCTTGCTTGCTGCTCGCTCGCAATTTCTCTCGCTCACTCGCGGTTTCTCTCCATCTCACGCTCGCTGCATTCACTCACTCACTCTCTCTCTCTCTGTCCAAATTTTTACTCGGCTCATTCTATCTCTTGCTCACATTCACAAGCATTTTGTTCCTCAATTTGTTGACTAATTAGTCAATGCATGTAGGTCCTTTGGTAGCTGCACGCGCAAAGGACAGCTGGAGGAGTTGTGGCTTGCTGCATGCCAAATTCTCCTTCTTGCCAAGTCAGCTCGATTTCTTCATGAAGGCGTGTCAACGAGCAAGCGTTGGTCGGCCAGCACGAAGAGAGAAACGTACCGTTGTTGAGTGCCCCTCGGTCAACATTCCTTACCTTGGTTGACTCCTCACTCGACGGGCACATGTGCTGCATGGTGGCCAATCTCTTCTATCATTATATGGTAGGAATTTGTGGCCGTTGGTGGGATTTTTCGCATGGCCATAGAAGGAGAACTTCTTTTCTCCCGAAAGTTAATACCTCGGGACATCAAGTGGCGATGAAACGGGCTCGATTGTGATGCCGATGATGACAAATTCCGATAACAATTTCGTCAATCTGCGATGTATTACCATTTTTCCAAGGTCGGCAAAATGCAAATGAGATCGGTCTCACCAATGACCTTAAGTAAGGAAACTTTGACAAGTCTATAGTTTATTCGATGACCAGACCATTACTAAACGTGACATATTGGTATGATGATAATAACAAAATGATGTCCGTTGTGGTGTCAATAACACCGTCCGACGATACTTCCATCACTTAGTCACGAATCGTCGCATATCCGAGGGTCGCCAAAATTTCCGGATGCCACAATTCTCCCCTCCTTAGAGAATTTCTTCCTTGAAATTTGACATCACTCATGTCTCTATAACTAGATGAGGGTACCTTTCCCTCATTTCTTTCTCACTTTCCCATGTAGCCTCTTCCATATCATGATGTCGCCATAATATTTCAACTAGTGGGATTTTCTTTGTCCGAAGAACTTGCTCCCTTCAATCTAGTACCCGGATCGGCTCTTCTAGGTATCTCACTTTCTCATCCACTTTGATGGCTTCATGATCGAGTATGTGTCTAGGATCCGGCTGATACTTCCTCAGCATTGACGCATGAAATACATCATGTAGGTTTTCTAGTTTAGGAGGCAGTGTTAGCCGATAAACTACGTCTCCTATCCTTTCAAGTATTTCAAAGGGTCCAACAAATCAAGAGCTTAACTTACCCTTTATTCCAAACCGTGATATTCCTTTCATCAGGGATACCTTAAGGAATACATGGTCTTTTACATTAAACTCCAAGGACCTTCTATGACTATCTGCGTAGTCTTTCTGTCGGCTTTGGGCTGTCTTAAGTCTTTTCCTGATGATTTCAATAGCCTCTATAGTAACTTGCATCGGTTCAGGCCTTGTCAGTTTCATTTCACCTACCTCATTCCAATAGACAGGAGTCCTGCATCTCTCATAAAATGCTTCATAGGTAGCCATGCCTATACTTTTCTAAAAGCTATTATTGTAAGCAAATTCTACTAGGTGTAACTTTTCATCCCAACTCCCTTTAGAGTCAATGACATAAGCTCTTAACATGTCTTCTAATATCTACATTACTCTTTCTGTTTGTCCATCCATTTGTGTGACGTCCCAGGGCGTCACGTACTAAGCGCAAGTGGAATTATAATTATTAATGACATCTTACCTAACTTGTAATCTCCTTTTGATATCCCCTAGCATTTACCATTGAAGGTTAGCATGTATAACACTGATTATTTAAAATCTCAAGTTTATATTATGAGGTTATCCTGAAATCACTCTACCTTCAAATTCAAAGTATTGGCCAAATCATTCATGCACATAAACAAGATTACAAGAAACTTCATTTCTTCTTATCATCATAAGGGCTTACAAAATTTATCAACCTGGACTCTTTCCATGTTCATCGCCTATATATATACAACATGTACATAACAAAAGTTAGTCAGCCTCTACACAATCCAAGGCGTCTAGGCATCGTCCATCCCCGCTCCAAGTCCTCCTACTCCAAAAGGTAAAGGTCCGAACATCTCCCCTTCATGGTTGATAAACCATGCAACGAACATCATTGGTATCAACTCAGCCCTACCGTCATCCATCCATAAAGTCGCCTCATACTTGGAGAAAATCATGTCAATGTCGGGATCATACACGTCATGAAGAGAAACATCAAGACGCACTACCGCCCTGTATCGAGCTACTGGCGGTACATCCATGCTATCGATCTGAAAATGTAAGGTATGAGCAAACAACCTTGCCCAGTAAAGAATGATAAAAACTCTAACTTAAACAATCCATAGCCATCAAAGTTACAAGTGAATCATCAAACAATTTAGGATACTAAGAGAATATATCACAAGCATAAACAATACTATTACTTCATGTAAGAAATCACCTTATATGCATCCATTTCTGTACTTACCCTTCACAAACTCAATCTCACATCAAAATATAATGCAACAATAATAGATGAACTCACTCGCCGAATAGAATTATATTTAGTGTTCATAAAATCCACCCTCGAATCAGTCACAACCGGGACTCTACCGGCCTGATCGAGTCACTTCCGGAAAGTACGTTATTCGGACTTCCACAATACCTCTAATTATGGGCATCTCACTCCTAGGCATCCCGGCATCACACAACCAAGGTCCTCCTTGATCACACACAATGGCATCTCACTCCGAGGCATCTCAGTATCACACAACCGAGGCATCCTTGATCACACACAAGGGAATCTCACTCCGAGGCATCTCAGTATCTCTCTACCGAGGCATCCTTGATCACACACAAGGGCATCCCAAACTTCCGGGGGCATCACTGGTATCTCTCTACCGATGGGTTCATTCATCTTAAGCACACGTTCACACCACCACACCTTTGATTAATGCATTTATCGTATGCAAAAGAAAAGACTCCAAAGTATCAACTAACTCTCATGAACCTAGCACACATGCGTGTCCAAATTATAAGATAAAACCCATTACATCATGTCCCATTCCATGGTGAATAGATATTTATCCCATAATCAAGCACTATGCACCGCACTCATTACACACACATGATTCTATATGCACTTATATATCTCAAATAATATATGAGACTTACTCTTATATGACTAACATCTATTATGAGGTTCATTAGACTCTAGGTGCATCACAAAAGCCTAATATAAAAGACACAACATCTAATATATGTTCTCGGGTCCTGACAGTTTACCAACTAAATGTACAGTTTCGGTTTCGGACACAGAAGGTATATCAATTCTTGTTGAGATACTACCAAATTTTAGTATATTATATTTAAGACACAGACTAACAATTCCTGTGAAGAAACTTAAGTCTAATTCTCACTGTATAAAGAGTAACAATTGCCATAATCTTTACTAGTACCCTGTACCGACGTCCAGATTCTTTATCTACAAAGAAAATTGTTTCACTAGCCAAATATTATCGATTTAATCTCAAATTTTGACACGTCATTCCTTAATACGTGTTCTACAATTTTCATTAAGGATTCAAAGTCCAAATATAACTAGGTAAATATAGAAAATTCGCATAATCAGTAAAGGTCATACCGTTTCTCACAAGAACAGTTTACTGGTTTTACTAAGTACACTTCTGTCTCTATGTTTTTATAGTCATATGGTTATAGCTACGTGTATAACTTGATCTTATAGATGTTCTATTATGTAGAATATTTTCTTTCTTAATTCTATTAACATACATAAAGAAAACTAAACACAAACAGAAGTTCCCTAACTGTTTTCACTTAGAACATAATAGATACACAAATTTTCTCACTTCTAACTCAACGAAACAACTTGTCTATCCACAAATATCTTTTAAAATACTCCAATGCTTACTCACAGCAACTCAAAGCAACTTCAGCATATCTTTCTCTAACAAATGATCAATTCCACAGCTCGGCTCGAAGTGTCGTTGCATCCGTAAGCGACTTATCACGATTTCTACCAAAACAACACACTCGGCATCCATTTCATCACTTCGCTCAACAAAACAGCATACTCACACAAGGATTTCGAAACATGTAGTCCTAAAAAATGACATGCAATGGCTTCTAACTCTAATCTAACACTTACTCAGCTTAGATCAATCACAAAACAGCAACTACAGACTATATTTATCACTTTTTGGTTAGATCCTCAAGCTCCCTTGATGAAACAATGGATAACTTTAAATTTAGAGTTAGATCTTTCCTTATTGCTTTAGCTACTAAACAGCACTTAGATGCTTCAAGATCAACACTCAAAATCAGCATGCAAGAAGGAGAAATCGCTGGTTTGCTTCTGGTTTTTCACTGCTCAGCCGAGAGAAAAAGAAAGAAGAAGATGAAGATGGGTTGTTTGGTTTTATGTGGAGAGAGAAAGAGGATACAAAGCTTAAGGGGGAAATAGGCTACAAGCTAATCCCTAGGCTAGTGTAATGATTAGATTTGGCTAATGATTATGCTTCCTTGGAGTTGCCATCTTCGATTCTTTGGATTGAGAAAAACCGTTGGTGTTGATGAGAGAATCGAGAAAGAGAAAAATGTCGTGGCTTTCATGCATGAAGATTTTCGCCATCTGTCGATCGTCGCTAATTAACAGTTTATCGATATCATTCGTTAGTTCATTGGCTTCTAATACTTTCATCTAATTGGCTTTTGTTTCTACTTAATCCCAATTATACAAAGTCATAACATATATATAACATATCGACTAGTCAACGTTAGTCTATAAAGAATTCATCACAAAAGAATGCTAAAGTTAGAAATTAATATTAGCATTATTAACATTAATCAAGTTATCATAACTATAATCTATAAAATAAAATCATTCGGGCCTAAATATTCATTTCCGGCTCAATAGGCTTAATCTATAACAATTCCAGCCCACTAAACTAAAATTACAAATCTAATAATTCCGAACCTTGGCCCGCTTCAAGCCAAGTCCAAGCCCATAATCTCTCATTAGATTTCTTAAGTCCAATTTGTGTGGCCCACTTACTTCTCAAGCCCACACATTCCTCATGATCCATTGGGTTCAATTTTTGGCTCAATCTAATTAATCTAAGTTCCTAATGATCTAATTACACTAATGAAGGTCAATGAAATTTGGGATGTCACAATTTGTGGATGAAAAGTAGTACTAAATTGGAGCTTAGTCCCTAAGGTAGTTTGGGTGGACTTCGCGAAAGGTTTGAAGTAAATCTTGGATCTCGATTAGATGTGATAGTTACAAGGACACCATGTAGGCACACTACCTAACTTACATATATCTCAGCATACTTATCCATCGAATAGTCTACATGAATTGCTAGAAAATGGGCAGACTTAGTCAAGCGATCTACTATCACCTAGATAGAGTCGTGACCACTTGATGTCCTTGGCAATCCTTGCACAAAATCCATTATCACATGATCCCATTTCCACTCTGGTATATCTAACGATCTCAATAGTCCTACAAGTTTGTGGTGTTTCGCTTTCACTTGTTGGCATGTCAAACATTGAGAAACATGCATAGTTATATCCACTTTCATGCCATTCCACCAATATTATTGGCGTAAATTCCTATACATCTTTGTACTACCCAGATGAATACTATACTTGCTCCTATGTGCTTCCGACAAGATTTCCTTCTTCACTTCTTCGTTGTCGAGAACACAGAGCCATCCCTATCATCTTACCACTCCATCCTCAAAGACTTGAAATTCTTGTCTTTTTCCTGAAGACACAGCATTCCGTACTTTCACTATTTCCAAGTCGAATTCTTGCAATGTTCTAATTTTCTAGATAATTTCCGATTCAATTCTTAATGTAGTAAGCATTCCAGTAGGGTGGTCTACTTCCAATTTAAACTCTGAGTCTGCTGCAAACTTTAACAAGTTCCACTCTGTTATTCTTATATTGGCCATATCCATAGCTGACTTACGACTAAGGGCATTTACCACCTTATTTGCCTTTTCTAGATGTACAGTATTTCACAATCATAATCGTTTAACAATTTCATCCACCTCCTTTGTCTCATATTCAATTCCCTTTGTGAAAACAAATATTTCAAGCCCTTATGATCTGTATAGATTTCAAATTTCTCCCCATACAAATAATGTCTCCATATTTTCAAAGCAAAAACTATAGTTGTCAATTCTAAGTCATGGGTTGTGTAGTTCAATTCATGGGGTTTTAATTTTCTGGATGCATAGGTTATGACCTTGCCATGCTGCATCAAAACGCATCCCAATCCTTTATGAGACGCATCACTATATACCGTGAATCCATCAGATCCATATGGTATTGTTAGAATTGGAGCCGTGGTTAACTTCCTTTTAAGTTCTTGAAAGCTCCTTTCGCATTCTCCATTCCATTCAAACATTACATTTTTCCGAGTCAATTTCATCGAAGGCCCTGCAAGTCATGAGAATCCTTCCATAAACCTTATATAATAACGCGCCAATCCTAAGAAACTTCGTATCTCAGTCGGCGTTGTCGGTCTTGGCCAATTTACTACCGTCTCAACTTTCACTGGGTCTACTGCAATTCCATCTCCAGTCACCACGTGTCCCAAAAATATTATCTGGCCTAGCCAAAATTCACAATTACTGAATTTGGCATACAACTTATGGTCTCTAAGGGTTTGCAACACTATCCTCAGGTGTCGCCCATACTCTTCAGGTTCTTTAGAATATATCAGGATATCATCAATGAAGACAATCACAAATTGATCCAAATAAGGCTTAAATATCCTATTCATCAAATCCATAAATGTGGCCGAGGCATTCATCAGTTCAAATGGCATAACTAGGAACTCGTAGTGTCCATAGCGAGTCCTAAATTCAGTCCTAGGAATGTCTTCTTTCATAATCCTTAGCTGATGGTATCTTGACCTCAAGTTGATTTGAGAAAAGACCGAACTTCATTGTAGTTGATCAAATAGGTCATCAATTCTAGGCAAGGGATACTTATTCTCAATGGTCACCTGGTTTAGTTGTCTATAATCAATGCATAAACGCATCGACCCATCCTTCTTTTTCACAAACAAGACCGACGCACCCCAAGGAGAAGCACTTGGCCTAATAAATCCTTTATCAAGCAACTCTTGTAGTTGCACATTTAATTCATTCAATTCCATTAAGGCCATCCTATACGGGGTTTTTGATATCATAACTATTCCAAGCATCAATTCGATCTTGAACTCAATTTCTTGTTTTGGTGGCAACCCAAGTAGTTCCTTAGGAAATACATCTTGAAATTCCTTGACCACTTGAATTTCGTCGAGTTTAGCCTCTTCCTTAGTATAATCCTTTACCACTGCCAAGTATCCTTGATGTCCTTCGTCAAGAAGTGCACGGGCTTCTACCACTGAAGTAATGGCTATCGATGAATTTGTCTGACCTTTGAAACATTCAAAACTAGATTGGTCAAGTGAAACAAACTGGATCACTTTCCTATAGCAATCCACCTTAGCCTTATGCTTATGTAGCTAGTCCATTCTTATGATAACATCAAAGTTATACATAGCCATCACAACTAAGTCTATTTCCATATCCTGTCCCCCTATAATTATTCCACAATTTTTACACACCATTGTAGACAACACCATATTCTTTAATGGTGTAGAAACACAAAGAGGTGTCTCAAGAACTGTAGTTTCTATCTTACTCACCTGTCTATATCTTTCCGACACAAATGAATGTGTAGCACCCGTACCAAACAACGCATATGTCTTTTTGCCATTTATAGAGATCGTGCCTGAGATGACATTTTTGGAAGCTTCCGCTTCCTCTTGGGTGATCGCATACACCCTTCCTTGTACTGGGGGCCTTTGTGAATTCCTTAGTAGATTTGTTCTAGCAGTACGTTTTGCATATGTCGCATTGAGCTGACATTTGGCTGCGACTTCTCTTGTGGACAATCTCTCCTAAAGTGACCTTTTGTCCACATCCAAAACATTTTTGTCGATCACCACAAGGTCTTGATCCATGTTGTCCACCACACCTCTGGTAATTACCATCCTGGTAGCATATTCTTCTAAAGGTGGAGCCACTCCAAGCCTTTTTAAAACTCCTAAAGTTACTCTTTTTCTTAGATTCCTAGGGCTGACTTGACCATGATAGGGTCTCTTACCCCGTCTGATATTACTAAAGGCCAACTGCCTTCCAAAATTTGTTCCCTCATCAACTCCTGTTCCACCAACTATGCTCTTTCATAGATTTCATTATAAGCTGTTATATTCAGAGGTACTAGTTGTTTTCTGATGTCAGTCCTTAGCCCCTTCATAAATCTCTTAGCCTTTGTCGCGACCCGATCTCACCGCCCCTCGAAAAGTATCCAAGGATGAGAAAGGTCGGGTTTAGGGGTACTTGATCTCAAGATCGCGAGCTCTCCCAAGCTCGTACCCCGCGTGATAGTAGGTTTATTATGTGATCTAGTTGTTTATAACAACCTAAAAAAATAGACAGGAGTCGCCACTAGCCTCATTTTGGGGGTCGGCTAGAAACCCAATCGAGGGTCGGGAGTGTTCCCTCAATTCCTACATAACCAGATATCTAGGTTCGGGGACTTGGGTTACGCTAATATTGCTATTAGCGCCCTTTCGGTACCTAAACAGTATGTTTTGTTTTTCTTAACATGTCCATGCATTTCTTTTTATATTTTCAGGATCGTCAATTCTATACTAAGTGATCATGCGCGGTGGATTACTTTCATTCTATTCTATTCCTAAGAAATGAAAGGAAAACAAACAATGAAATGAAAATTAAATTGCAAGACATGAAGTAAACAATCAAGATAAAGCAGTAAACCTAATCATGCAATTCTAAAGAATATAAAAGTGGAAACAATTGGGAAAGAAAGGAAACCCGCAACTCGTCGGGTTTTATACAATGCATGGAACCCGAGACATATGTCGGGAAAATGAGAATTACATGATAACGATCGGAGCGGACATCGACCTCCACCATCTTCACGCCTTACACCTTCTCCATCTTCAAGGTCCTAATCTAAACCTAATCTAAGAAACAAGGATCCCTTGCCTTGTCTTATATCACTAAGACAACGCATAGAAATCATTATTATGACGAATAGACATAGGCATCAGACATGAATATGAATCTAGCAAATTCAAGTCACAAACAGGAAAAAATACAATGCATGTTTAAAGGTTCGTAAGACCACCTAGACAATGTACAAAAATGTGAAACTTGCACATGACATAAGGTTGAATGCGAAAAAAAGGTTTGGGTAAACATTTAACCCTAAATCAGAATACAAAGAAGTCACACAAATCATTAACATTGCAAAGTGACTTGGAACTAAGAAGCAAAATGCATGACAATTTCAGTTGTGGTATATCAACCTGATGCATGCTTTTTACATAGTAGATGACCTTCAAATGAGACATGCTACATATCATCAAATTTAGTATGCATCATATTCTAAAAGATTCAAGAAAGCATGCACATACATCGACCAAGTCATCCATCATAGAAACTGGGCATTCAATATAGGCACAATAAATGCACATTCAACGGTTATCTCATCCTACAATCTCTATGGTAGATGAATCATCATATGAGGAATAAATTTCATGAGGAAGCATCTCAAGATTCTTAACACATGAATTTCTAAAAATCTAAAAAAAAAAAGAACAAGTCAATCCGGAATGGAGTGTAGCAATATGTAATGCATGCATTCTACAACATATTGAAGGCAATTAGATGCATCTACTATCTCACTTCAAGACTAACAACAACTAGCCACAGAAAAGACAACATCTCCCTAATCAAATCAAGTCCAAAAGATCTAAAAGAATCATATGTTGTAGCTTAGGACCTTTGAATCCAAGCACAAAATTCAATATAAAATCGTCAAAACAGCAAGCATGTCCAACAATCATGACAGCAGTATCTCAAATCAGATTTCCAGCACAGTGCACAAACTTCCGAGATGGATTTGAGCTAACAAATGACTTCCATTTAAGCCCTTTAATGTATCAAATCGAAGCTTATCAAATGCATATCAATTGTCCAGAACACGTCAACTCAAGATTTCGAAGTTTATGACCTCAAATTTGCCATAGCAAAAACTAAGTCTTGAGGATCTACAAATTTCCAGAATCATTGATGCAGTAACATTCATTTGACTAGGCAAATGACAACCAAATCATGCATATAATATGTCATTAGAAAGCTTGAGAAGTCTCCTATGAATCCTTATAAGGTCACAAACACAATTGAAATCATTTTTTAGCTCAAACGAAGACATTTAGTAAAGAGGTCAGATCAGTAACAGAAACAACCGCACAGACCAGAACAATTTTCCAGATTCTGGAGTAGACTTTCAAAGAAGATTTCATGTGACTAATGATATCGGATCAGGGTGTATTATAGCTCGTTGGAAAGCTAGACGAACCATCTTGAGCTCTCATGGAGGCATCAAACACAGAAGACCACAGCAACCAGCTCGTATCAGGCCATTTGCACGAAAGGTCATCCGAAACAGAGAACCAATCAGAACAGCAAAATTTCAAACAAGGTCAGGGATATTCTAGACATGCTCGACCTGGGTAAAAGATCTTCAATTATCACGAAATTTTTATTTGATATAGATTGGAACCTAATGAACAACTTTCATTTAGGCATCAACTTCAGAATCTAATCACAAAAAATCATGTGAAAAATGGCAAACATCACAGGTCATTATAGGCATGAAAGCAGAACACTTAATCATTTACAAACTGTAGCTCTGTTTTTTAACAATTGTTGAATCTAGTAAATGCTGACCAAATCCAAGAGCTCTCGGCATCCATTACAAAGTATCAAGAAAGAAGCAAAATCTATCCAGACATGCCTGCATGTTGACACAATCACAATGTCTACACATTGAAATTACCAGAACTTCATAAAAAAGAAACACATTACAAAGTGCACATTCTTGTACCACATGAGGAGGTAGACAAAATGGCTCACAACAACCTAACCCATATAGAACAGAGCTACAAAATTGTATATATTGACATCGAAATACTCAATGAACCAAGCAAAGCAGAAGGACGTAGTCATATCAAGACATGAAACTTGCAGTTATTATAGTCTGCTCGGTGAAACATTTCTTAAACTCCACAAGATGTGGTGAGGTCATTCATGCCACAGTATGTTACACAGATACAAGATGATAAAACACATGCATTAAAAGTCAGTCTTGAAGAAAGAGTTGACTGGAGGTATCGGGGAGAAGTCCTTAGAAAGTCTTGAAAGGGACATTAAATCCATTTACAAAGATGTGATTATTCTGTGATAAGCAAAAGTAATAACATCCAGACTATCTAAAGGTAATTGAGACTATAGTGATGAGCCAGTGAATTGTAATGGCAATACAAATTGACTTGGCAAAACATTGAATTGTAATGCAAATTTTGTTTTACACTACCAACTCACAAAAACCTACTTCTATATTATTTATACATCTGAAGCATGTTAAAACCAATGCAACGCAGAAACAAATGCTTTCCAAACTATTGCAAGAAGAGATGGGATCGAGTTTTCTGAAATTCTTTGAATTGCACTTGAAATATTTCAAAGCTTCCAAGGCTTAGAAGCATCGTAGAGGTCATTGTCCAAACCCTTTTGTTCCGATCAGCATAGGTTGCTAGACTCGCAAACTAAAGACAAGCCATCTCATACAATCCAGGGACAGACAAAATAAGTACAAATGGCCATTCATCTATTCATTTCTGAAGAACAATGAAATGGTCATCTTTCACAAAATCTGACTCATGACATATTCTCTGGAAGTGAGCCAAGAAACGGCGTAGATTGGCAAAGTTCAAGAATGCATGACATAATCTCTGTAAGTAAGAAACAGTCAAGAAACTTACCTCAAAAGGAATATCGCACTATCTGAAGCTCAGCTTGAATGAATCGGCGAAGGATCGAAGCCGTCGCTGCCGTCAACGCTGTCACCGCTGCTGCAAGGGAGTTACCTAATCTACAATCCGAGCGGGCCGCACGAATCTATGTCTTGAACTCGGAGGTCCTCAACCGGACGTTCCAGTGGATTACATCCGGTGCGAGAGAAAATGTGCGAGGTCAGAGAGAGAGGACGGGAGAGAGAAACCAGAGGCCAAAAATTTTAACGGATCGAGAGAGAAAGAGGGCTCACGTGCGATCCTCGGCCGCCAGTCTTCGATTGATTGAGCGAGCGAGCGAGAGCCCGAACCAGAACAGAGAGATCAGAAAAAAAAAAAGTAAGGGAAGACGACTGGAAGCTATTGCCGCCGCTGTCGAATCCGCTGTTGATCGTCGTCATTGCTATCGCCGCCACCGTCTTCGCCGATGGCGCCGCAATCGAGCAAACCAGAGAGAGAATCAGAGAGAGAGGGAGTCCGAGAGAAGAAAACCCTGCCAATCCCAGAGAGCCGGCCTCTGATCTTCGATCCCTCACCGATGGAGGAAAAACCCTAGCCGATCGAACCCCCTATCATCATCGTTGTAACCGCCAATGTCTTTGCCGGCAGTTGCTTCGTCTTCGAGAACTGATCGAGTGAGAGTCAGCGATTGAGAGAGAGATTCCTTAGAGAGAACCCGTGAGAGAGAATTCGCTCGCCTCCGAGGAGCGAGAGAGCAAGTGGGACCAAAGAGCTCCTCAGGGGAGAGAGAGAGCGAGCCAAAGCAAAGAGCCCCTCCCCCCCTTCGAGAGAGAGAAAAAACAAGAGAAAAAAAAACCCCGTGAATGGCCCCCTTTCCCCCTTTTCTATTCTTTTTTCTTCTTTCTTTTATTTTTTCTTTTTCTCTCCTTTTTCTTTTTTTCGTTTTCCTTTTATTTCTAATTTTTTCATTTCATTTCATTTCATTTTTTCTTTTTGTTTTGTTTTGTTTTCTTCTTTTTTTTTTTCTTTTCTTTGTTTTCTTTTTGGCTCTTTTTTTTATTATATATTTTTGCAAACAATGGAAGTTAAAAAAAAAAAGGACAAAATTTCGGGTGTCAACTGCTGCCCCTCTTTGAGTGGGAGTTTGAAGCGGTTCCACTCAAAGATAAAATTGATACCCGAAATCTTTAGCCGACTCAACTTTGAAGATAGAAAAAGATAAAAGCAAAGATAGTTGGTTAGGGACATACCTGATACTTACCTTTGCTCAGCATGGTATCTAAACTCTTGTTAGGGCTTATTCACTGTATCTCCACTTCTCTCTCTCGTGGAATGGAATGAAGACAATGAAATCACTAAATCAAAAAGGAATGGTTTAAGGATAAAGTAAAATTTGGAAGACAAGGTTTAAAGATAACCTGGAACCTAAGTGATAAGGTTTAAGGATGACCACGAACTTAATAGATAAGGTTTAAGGATGACTTGGAACCTAGTGGTTTAAGGATGGACCCACAAACCTAGTGGTTTAGACTGGGAGAAAGGTCTTACCGTGTAAAAACGGGTTTTGACTGGGAGAAAGGTCTCACCGTATACGAACGGGTTTCGACCGGGTGTGATAATCTCACCATATACAAATGGGTTTCGACTGAGAGGAAGTTCTCACTGTATACAAACGGGTTTCGACCGAGTATGATAGTCTCACCGTATACAAATGGGTTTCGACTGAGAGGAAGGTCTCACCGTATATGAACGGGTTTCGACCGAGTATGATAGTCTCACCGTATACAAATGGGTTTCGACTGAGAGGAAGGTCTCACCATATACAAATGGGTTTTGACCGGGTATGATAGTCTCACCGTATACAAACGGGTTTCTACTGAGAGGAAGGTCTCACTGTATACGAACGAGTTTCGACCGAGTATGATAGTCTCACCGTATACAAACGGGTTTCGACTGAGAGGAAGGTCTCACTGTATACGAACGGGTTTCGACCGGGTATGATAGTCTCACCGTATACAAACGGGTTTCGACTGAGAGGAAGGTCTCACTGTATACGAACAGGTTTTGACCGAGTATGATAGTCTCATCGTATACAAACAAGTTTCGACTGAAAGGAAGGTCTCACCATATACAAATGGGTTTCGACCAGGTATGATTTTCGAAATTGCTAGAGAACCAATCTTGCGCAATAACATTGATTGCCAAATTCTTTCAGAGAAGATTTTAACAAAAATGAGATTTGATTAACCATTTAAGGGTTAAATCAAATATGCCAAGTGGAAACATCCTAATCAAAAAAGGTCTTTCACACTAGCTCTCAAAAATGGCTTTTGTTCCCAACCATTGATATGGAAAAACTGTTTAAATCTCACTGAAGAAGTCTCACTCAACCTATGTCTATGGCTTTCGGAAACGTTCACAGTAAATACAATCCATTGATCAAAAGGTCTTTTGAAGGGACTATAATGATGGCTTGGTCATGGGCTTACACAAAGGATATGCACTTTAAGGCCAAGAAATGAATATTCAATCAATATCTTCATCAGGTTTACAAGTCAAGAACCTTGAAGATAAGATAAGATAGGATTGCTTCCACTCCTTCTAGCAGTAGCTCCTATGTGATATTCTCATTTCAACTCGAACCATCCCAATCGGAAGAGACTTCGGATAAGGGTTGTAGTGTTGGTTCGGGTGAGGCTTAAAAAGGCTTGAAAAACTTTCAGATATCAAAGGGTTAAAAACTGAGTGATTATCTTGGCATCATTACCATCACACGACTTCTCAAAAATTCGACTCTTGAATTTTTTACTATCTCGAGAGTCCTTTGGGTAATTTTTCTAGAGACCTGAGAGCTTCGCTCTTTGTTCTAATGATATTGCTTGCAATACATGTTTTTTCTTGCAAGATATTTCTTTTGTTTTTCAATGAATGATCTTTTGCATGATCATGGATTTCGCTCTTTTTTGCATTCTTGCTTTTCTTTGCATTTTTTTTCATGGGCATTGGCCTTTCTTTTACCAGGCATACTGCTTTTTCATGCCCCCTAGTTTTCATTCTCTTTTGAGTATCTAGGACTCTCGAGTGGCATTTACCAATATTCTCAATTTTGGTGGTAAATCATGTGCCTTGCCCTAGTGTGGGGAGATAATCATCACCTGGGGTTATGAAAGAATTGCATAAGGCTCAAATTGGCTAAGCAATGGATAATTGTGTTTGTGGTAGTGAACGGAATGCTCTTCGTCACTTTGGGATGCTTCGAGTTTCAACAAGAAATCACCTGAAGCTAGCACGAGAAGATTGATGCAAGTGAAGGCAATAAAATCTTTCTTAATCTTTTGATCCATAATTTTCAACCAAGACCCTCTATTTTGCCCCAGTGTGGGGTTGTTCTTGACAGGGTTATTTTGGAAATGCTCCCTATTTGGCTCGAAGTGGCTTGCAAGGGATATCAATAGTGTTTGGGGTTGAGAAATGAAATGCCTTTATCATTTCAAATCATGTATTCACTGTGAATGAATCCTATGCCCTAAGACATGGTTCTTTCCACTCAATTCTCTCAAAGAGTGTATGAGGACGTGTTTGGTAAAGGGGTTGCCTCTCATCATTTTAGGCACTACCACTTGGCATATTTAACAATCCTTTTCAAGTTTTCCAAAGCACATTTTGGTTAAATTCAACACCCTGGGGAAATGAAAATATAATGAAATTTTTTCTGAAAGGACATGTTTCCTTGACCCTACTGGGGAGATTTTTCGGAAGTAAGATTGGACAAAATTTGTAGACAAAACAGGCTTTGCTTAGCACATGGGTTCATTTCTAGAGTTCTAACTATACTTCTAGAATTCTAACCGACTCTTTTGGCATTTTAAAGGATAGGGTCACTTCTAAGCTCTAAAGAAGAATGGACACTTTTGAAAGTTTTGCACTCTTGAGATGAACCTCTTGTGGACAGGTAGAATCTTCGTCAGAGATCCTGTAAAATGAACAAACATGTAGATGCAATATGTATGCATGAAATGCATGATGCAAACATCCTAAAATGGCTCAGATTCAATCCAAAAATGGCTCAAAGGCCTTTCACTTTATTCATTGATAATACTTCGTGACAGCATCAGCATTTACAAGTCTTGGCAATTCTTGACCATCCATTTGTACAAGGATTAATGCTCCACCAGGTAGCACTTTCTTTACAATATATGGACCTTCATAGTTTGGAGTAAACCTCCCATGAGGATCTGGAATGATAGGTAAAACCTTCCTCAAGACAATATCGTTAATCTCGAAATGCCTTAGTCTAACCTTGTGGTCAAATGACCTAGCTACTCTCTTCTGATAGCTTTGTCCATGGCATAAGGCTTTCACTCTCTTTTCATCAATTATATTAAGTTGTTCAAATCTTTGTTGAACCCATTCAACTTCAAAGAGCTTGATTTGAGAAAGTACCCTCAGTGAAGGAATTTCCACTTCCACGGGTAATACAGCTTCCATCCCATAAACTAATGAGAAAAGTGTTGCCCCAGTCGAACTGCGAATTGAAGTTCGATAGGCAAACAAAGCATATGGTAATCAATCATGCCAATCACGATAATTTTCCATTGTTTTGGCTAAAATCTTCTTGATGCTCTTATTTGCCGCTTCCACAGCTCCATTCACTTGTGGGCGGTAAGGAGAAGAATTCAAATGGTGAATGTGGAATTCTCCAAGTAAATCATCCACCACCTTGTTGTTCAAGTTTGATCCATTATCTGTGATGTTCGCTTCAGGAACTCCACATCGAGCGATGATATCATGACGGATGAATTTTGCCACACTCTTTGCAATAACATGGGCATAAGAATTGGCTTCAATCCGTTTGGTGAAGTAATCAATGGCTACCAAGATAAAACGATGTCCATTCGATGCTTTAGGATTAATTGGTCCGATGATGTCGATGCCCCCACGTTGAAAAAGGCCAGGACTCGGACATTTGATGTAGCTCATTAGGAGGAGCATTGATTTTGTCTCCATAGACTTGGCATTGATAACAGCACCTCACATGCTGAATACAATCGGCTTCCATGGTCAACCAATAGTAACCAAGCCTCATGATTTTTCTAGCCAAAAGATGACCATTCATATGAGTGCCACACTCTCCTTCATATATTTCCTTCAAGAGCCCAATTGATCCATTGGCATCCGCTTGAGAGAGACCTGTCCCAATCTTGGTTTCCCAAATTTACAGTGACTGGCTGTTTGGTGGTAGGAGGTTTGGACTCTTCATGTCTGAGCCATTCTCTTTCAATACCTCGAGGATCATCTTCATTCTCTAAGCCGGAATAATCGGATTTGTCAAAGTCTTTTGAATGCAAATCCAAGCCATGCAAGTGACTATCATGATGCGAAATGTCATGTCTGAGATGCAATTGAAAAATGGTTAGTATATGTACATTTGAATGAATGCAATGAATGTAAATGTCATGAAAAACATGTTTTCAAATTCAGTTGGTTTTTGAAAAATTTATTAGGAACTAGCCCTCATGTCATTGGACGTCTTCGTTCCACTAAATTTTTTTTGAAATTATAGATCGTGTGGAGGCTCAGGCCTCAAAGCATCATCATAGGACTGATTTGGGCCTCACACGTCTATTAACAAAACATTAGTTTTATTGATATGCAAAAATTGCATTACAACGTATATCATCTTGGATCTAGAAAGCTTATGATCCAGATTATTACAAGCACAAACGAATGAAATGAATGGAATTCCCTTGTGGGGGAGAAATGAATCAAAATCCCTCGCAGGGGAGAAATGAATGGAATACAACTAAAAATTAAATGCAAGAACTAGAAACATCCCTTACATAGTGGGAATTGTAGGCTCTTCATCTTTACTAATAGTGCCAACTAGACCATCTTCAAACAAATCAGCAAAGTGATAGACATTGGCCTCTTTTTCTTGCAAGAGCTTAGGCGGACCAGGAAAGAAATCCTTCAAAGGTAGAGGCAAGAGACGCTGGTAGCTTTTTACCCTTGATGTTTGGGCCTTTGCGATTACCTTAATCCTTACAATCGCCTTGATAACCCAGGCCTTGACGCTTGTTGATTTTGACCACTTTAATAGGATCCGGCATGCCTTGGGCGAACTTACCCAAACCTTTCCCCATATTAAAACCATTCTTGAGCAATTCTCTACTTGCCATCAAGGATGCCTCTGAGAACCGAGGCTTTCTGATAATCGACCCAACAAGCACATGAGTGACAGACACCATCTCAAACGAGTGATAGCTCGACTCTCCTTTGACCTCAGGCTCAATGAAAGGTATGGCCGTGTTATGGAAAGTCTCCACATCTCTTTCACGTCGAATAGGCACAATCTTTCCATCAATAGGAAGTTTCATCATCTGATGAAGACTGGAAGGAATAATTCCTACAACATGGATCCAAGGCCGTCCCAGTAGCAGGCTAAAGTTGCTCGGGATATCCAGTACTTGAAACTTTTGGGTCATGGTAATAGGGCCAATCATCAATGGTAAATCGATTTCCCCTATTGCTTCTCTCTTCATCCCATCAAAGGCTCAAACAGGAATTGTTGGAGAAGAGACATTTTCCATTCCTATCCCCAATTTATAAAGGGTGGATAAAGGGCAAATGTTCAAGGCAGAGCCATTATCAATCAGGACCTTCGAAATCTTTGTCTCAAAATGTTGAGCAGACACGTATAACGCCTTAGTGTGTGCTTAGCCCTCAGGAGGGAGGTCTCTCTCAGAGAAAGTAATTTGATCTCTTAGAAGTATTGCACCCACAAACTCCTCCAACTGTATTTCTCCAATAGCCTCGGGTACATGAACTTCATTTAAAATTTTGAGGAGAGCATTTCTATGCTTTTCAGAGGTCTTAAAGAGCTCCAATAGAGAAATCTGCGCAAGCATCTTGCGCAATTGATCAATCACTTCAGCCTCACTTGTCTTGAGTGTTTTGAGGAGTTGTTCAGCTTCCTCATCAATTACGGCCTTCTTTTCCTCACCTTCACGTGGTGAGTAGATTCGACCCGATCGGGTGACGGCGTTGATTTCATTTGAATTATAATTCCAAGGGACTACCTTAATGTCATAAGTGGGAGTCATCTTAGTGTTGGAACACTCACCAACTTCTAGTGGCAATTCAATCACAACAGGTCCAAAACCCACGCTTGAGATCTTCATGGTTCCAAAATTGTCAATCGATGAGCCGATTTCAATGACGCCTTTATCAGTTGTATCACTCCCACATGAGATTTTCTCTTTGGTCAAACCAATCACAACAGGCTCAATCATAGCCATGAATTCATCCCCGAATTCATTTCCCCATCCACTAGAGACAATGTCTTCGGGATTTTGAAAATAGCTTGGAGGAGGAATATACTTGACCATAAAGTCATATTTCCCTCTTGGTTGTCCCCAGGTGTCCACCACTTCACCTCTTTCACAAGCTTTCTTTATGAACTCACTATCCAAATGAGAAGTTTTATATTCATCCTCATCCCCGTCACAGGAGTAGACCTCTTTATCTTTTGGCAAAATTGAAGTAAGGTCTTCTTTATTACGAGTGATGTCGTCTTTCAACTGGCAATCAGCAAATGGTGTGATTTGCTCCATCTTTTAGATTTCCATCAGGGGTATATCTTTGTCATCATCCCCACAAATCATGTTGACCTCTTCAGAATGCTTTGGAAGAGGATTTTGTTGGACATTCGACGCTGAATCTTTAAAGGTGAGCAGCTTTTTATCCAGCAAATTCTGGACCTTAGAACGGAGCACCAGATAGTTGTCCACATGATGACCTCTCTCTCCCATATGATAATCACACGTCTTATTAAAGTCGAACTCGCCAAACTTTGGCGGATTATCTCTCGAGATCTCTTTTGCCACAAGATAATTTTCGATCAGCATTGGAAGTAGTTGAGACATTGGTCTAGGCAATGGAGTGAATTGCCTTTGAGGAGCTTTTCTTTTGTGCTCAAAGTTTCGAGAAGAACCCCCTATCTCCATGGCAGGTGTATGAGCGGTAAGAAGATTCATGGTAGGAGAAGCAAAAACTATAGACGTTAAGTTCTTGACTTGGTTGGATAGGTCAGCCAACAATGCCATCATATGCGCCATTTGATTCTCCATATTAATGACACGGGCTCGGGTATCTTCGTTTTCCACCTTTATTTTGCGGCGAGTTCGTATAACAAATCTTTTTTCAGCCATTTTTTAAAACCTCCTGTAAAAGAAAAGGACTCAGATTAGTATCAATCAAAACAAACCATTAAAGTACAAATCCTAGTCAATTTTATATTTTCTTGAGATGAAATAATGATAAGAAGTGTATATGATCCCAGTATCATATAACCTCCTTTTATCAAAATTTCTTCAAAAGAAATTATACAATTGAAAAGGAACGACGACAAATATTTAACCAGAATGCCCATTTTCTAAAAGTTACATGAAAATGCTCATGAATTTCATTCATTTTATCAAACAATTACAAGGGAAACATAATCTTGCTTTCTTGAAGCTTACAAAGTAGTTTGATTTTACAAGGGATATGAAAATGAATACAAGGAAACCTTTATAGAAAGGAGGGAAATACAAATGAAATCCTTTTACAAGAAAAGCATATGAAATGAAAACCTAAGTACTAGGCGAGATTGTGCGGAGACGCTTGTTTTCATGGGCCAAGCATTCCTCATCGATCAGGACATCGTCTTCTTGTTCCTTAATGTGAGCTCGTCAAAAAGGCCTATGCATTTTTCCATGTAATCTCGATGTCTTGGGCCGAGATTCTCCCATAGTCTTGAAGTTCCCAAGCACGGGGATCACATCCACTTCAGGTTTACCCATCTAATCCTAGACCTAAAGGGGCACTCATGATTAAAACATATCGCCGTTGGAATATAAAACACATAATTGAAATATGGGAAGTAAAAATATAAGGACGATAAAAAAGGAATAATCACTTACCCACCAAACACATGGCAAGCACAAGTCACATGTCGCATGAAACTGTGAGGTTTTGACGCCTAAGGTGAGGGTGCTAAAGGCTCAAGGTCCTCATTCCAAAGGATAAAAATAGTTTACCCACCGCTACTATCGTCGGTCAGTGCTATTTTTATCGGTTGGAATGAGCGGGTTTATGTAAGTACTGGATTACCACAAGCATCCACTCGCAGATTCCACCCATAAACCCTCCTAAGGTCCTAGATTGGGCGATCGGGGTTGTAGACCGTGGTTGTGTGTGCGGTGTCGTGCTAAAACTGGTAAACATGCATTTAAATTTAAACATCCAGCACTTCAATATAAACCCACATACATTCATTCATCCTTACACCACCTGCAGAACAAAGGGTTTACAAGCACGCCACCCCTTATAACTCCCACCTACAAAACCATTTAACACAAGGTTAGCGACTAACCTGATTTTCCACGCGACTTTGACATGTAGGCGATCCTACATAAGACAAGTTAGTTAAAACACAACAACCGTTTTTAAACGGCTTCAAGTCCTCTTAACCTAGTAACCAGTCCCCAGCGGAGTCGCCAAGCCTGTCGCAACCCGATCTCACCGCCCCTCGAAAAGTATCCAAGGATGAGAAAGGTCGGGTTTAGGGGTACTTCATCTCAAGATCGCGAGCTCTCCTAAGCTCGTACCCCGCGTGACAGTAGGTTTATTATGCGATCTAGTTGTTTATAACAACCTAAAAAAATAGACAGGAGTCGCCACTAGCCTCATTTTGGGGGTCGGCTAGAAACCCAATCGAGGGTCGGGAGTGTTCCCTCGATTCCTACATAACCAGATATCTAGGTTCGGGGACTTGGGTTACGCTAATATTGCTATTAGCGCCCTTTCGGTACCTAAACAGTATGTTGTGTTTTTCTTAACATGTCCATGCATTTCTTTTTATATTTTCAGGATCGCCTCTATACTAAGTGATCATGCGCGATGGATTACTTTCATTCTATTCTATTCCTAAGAAATGAAAGGAAAACAAACAATGAAATGAAAATTAAATTGCAAGATATGAAGTAAACAATCAAGATAAAACAGTAAACCTAATCATGAAATTCTAAAGAATATAAAAGCGAAAACAATTGGGAAAGAAAGGAAACCCGCAACTCGTCGGGTTTTATACAATGCATGGAACCCGAGACATATGTCGGGAAAATGAGCATTACTTGATAACGATCGGAGTGGACATCGACCTCCGCCATCTTGACGCCATACACCTTCTCCATCTTCGAGGTCCTAATCTAAACCTAATCTAAGAAACAAGGATCCCTTGCCTCGTCTTATATCACTAAGACAACACATAGAAATCATTATTATGACGAATAGACATAGGCATCAGACATGAATATGAATCTAGCAAATTCAAGTCACAAACAGGAAAAAATACAATGCATGTTTAAAGGTTCGTAAGACCACCTAGAAAATGTACAAAAATGTGAAACTTGCACATGACATAAGGTTGAATGCGAAAAAAAAGTTTGGGTAAACATTTAACCCTAAATCAGAATACAAAGAAGTCACACAAGTCATTAACATTGCAAAGTGACTTGGAACTAAGAAGCAAAATGCATGACAATTTCAGTTGTGGTATATCGACTTGATGCATGGTTTTTACATAGTAGATGACCTTCAAATGAGACATGCTACATATCATCAATTAGTATGCATCATATTCTAAAAGATTCAAGAAAGCATGCACATACAACAACCAAGTCATCCATCACAGAAACTGGGCATTCAATATAGGCACAATAAATGCACATTCAACGGTTATCTCATCCTACAATCTTTATGGTAGATGAATCAGCATATGAGGAATAAATTTCATGAGGAAGCATCTCAAGATTCTTAACACATGAATTTCTAAAAATCTATAAAAAAAAAAAAAAAAAGAACAAGTCAATCCGGAATAGAGCTTAGCAATATGTTATGCATGCATTCTACAACATATTGAAGGCAATTAGATGCATCTACTATCTCACTTCAAGACTAACAACAACTAGCCACGGAAAAGACAGCATCTCCCTAATCAAATCAAGTCCAAAAGATCTAAAAGAATCATATGTTGTAGCTTAGGACCTTCGAATCCAAGCGCAAAATTCAATATAAAATCGTCAAAACAGCAAGCATGTCCAACAATCATGACAGCAGTATCTCAAATCAGATTTCCAGCATAGTGCACAAACTTCCGAGATGGATTTGAGCTAACAAATGACTTCCATTTAAGCCCTTTAATGTATCAAATCGAAGCTTATCAAATGCATATCAATTGTCCAGAACACGTCAACTCAAGATTTCGAAGTTTATGACCTCAAATTTGCCATAGCAAAAACTAAGTCTTGAGGATCTACAAATTTCCAGAATCATTGATGCAGTAACATTCATTTGACTAGGCAAATGACAACCAAATCATGCATATAATATGTCATTAGAAAGCTTGAGAAGTCTCCTATGAATCCTTATAAGGTCACGAACACAATTGAAATAATTATTTTAGCTCAAACGAATACATTTAGTAAAGAGGTCAGATCAGTAACAGAAACAACTGCACAGACAAGAACAATTTTCCAGATTCTGGAGTAGACTTTCAAAGAAGATTTCATGTGGCTAATGATATCGGATCAGGGTGTATTGTAGCTTGTTGGAAAGCTAGACGAACCATCTTCAGCTCTCATGAAGGCATCAAACACAGAAAACCACAGCAACCAGCTCGTATCAGGCCATTTGCACGAAAGGTCATCCGAAACAGAGAACCAATCAGAACAGCAAAATTTCAAACAAGGTCAGGGATATTCTAGACATGCTCGACCTGGGTAAAAGATCTTCAATTATCACGAAATTTTTATTTGATATAGATTGGAACCTAATGAACAACTTTCATTTAGGCATCAACTTCAGAATCTAATCACAAAAAATCATGTGAAAAATGGCAAACAGCACAGGTCATTATAGGCATGAAAGCAGAACACTTAATCATTTACAAACTGTAGCTCTGTTTTTTAACAATTGTTGAATCTAGTAAATGCTGACCAAATCCAAGAGCTCTCGGCATCCATTACAAAATATCAAGAAAGAAGCAAAATCTATCCAGACATGCCCGCATGTAGACACAATCACAATGTCTACACATTGAAATTACCAGAACTTCATAAAAAAGAAACACATTACAAAGTGCACATTCATGTACCACATGAGGAGGTAGACAAAATGGCTCACAACAACCTAACTCATATAGAACGGAGCTACAAAACTGTATATATTGACATCGAAATACTCAATGAACCAAGCAAAGCAGAAGGACGTAGTCATATCAAGACATGAAACTTGCAGTTATTATAATTTGCTCGGTGGAACATTTCTTAAACTCCACAAGATGTGGTGAGGTCATTCACGCCACAGTATGTTACACAGATACAAGATGATAAAACACATGCATTAAAAGTCAGTCTTGAAGAAAGAGTTGACTGGAGGTATCGGGGAGAAGTCCTTAGAAAGTCTTGAAAGGGACATTAAACCCATTTACAAAGATGTGATTATTCTCTGATAAGCAAAAGTAATAACATCCAGACTATCTAAAGGTAATTGAGAGCCCAAACCAGAACAGAGAGATCAGAAAAAAAAAGTACGGGAAGACGACCGGAAGCTATTGCCACCGATGTCGAATCCGCTGTTGATCGTCGTCACTGCTATCGCCGCCACCGTCTTCGCCGATGGCGCCGCAATCGAGCAAACTAGAGAGAGAATCAGAGAGAGAGGGAGTCCGAGAGAAGAAACCACTGCCAATCCCAGAGAGCCAGCCTCCGATCTTCGATCCCTCAACAATGGAGGAAAAACCCTAGCCGATCGAACCCCCTATCATCATCGTTGTAATCACCAATGTCTCCGCCGGCAGTTGCTTCGTCTTCGAGAACTGATCGAGCGAGAGTCGGCGATTGAGAGAGAGATTCCTCAGAGAGAACCCGTGAGAGAGAATTCGCGCGCCTCCGAGGAGCGAGAGAGCAAGCGGGAGCAGAGAGCCCCTCAGGGGAGAGAGAGCGAGCCGAAGCAGAGAGCCCCCCCTTCGAGAGAGAAAAAAAAACCCCGTGAATGGCCCCCTTTCCCCCTTTTCTATTCTTTTTTCTTCGTTCTTTTATTTTTTCTTTTTCTCTCCTTTTTCTTTTTTCGTTTTCCTTTTATTTCTAATTTTTTCTTTTCATTTCATTTCATTTTTTTCTTTTTGTTTTGTTTTGCTTTCTTCTTCTTTTTTCTTTTCATTGTTTTCTTTTTGGCTCTTTTTTTTTTTTTTTTGCAAACAATGGAAGTTAAAAAAAAAAGACAAAATTTCGGGTGTCAACAGCCTTTTCCTCTCGATCCTAAACCAATCTGGGAGCATACCTAGACAATTCCGAAAATTTTGCTTCATATCGGTCTACTGTCAGCTCCCTTTGTTCCAACTGAACAAATTCTATAATCTTCTTATCCCTGGCACAGTAAAAAAAAAAAAGGTTTCTATTGAAAGCTCTAACAAACTCATCCCATTTTATGTTAGTACCTGGTGGAAAGATTGTGTCTCCTGAAGCTCTCTACCAAAACTTTGTATTTCCCTCCAATTGGTACTCTACTAAAGTTATCTTTTCGGCGTCATGACAGTTCAACAACAGGAAAATCTGTTCCATTCAATCAATCCATGGTTCCGCCTCCTCAGGACTTCCCATTCCACTAAATTTAGGTGGTTTCAACTTCAGGAATTGCTCCACCAGTCCTTGTGGGCGACGTTCTGCTCCAGGTTGCCGTTGAGCTTGTCATTCAATCAAATTTCCTATATCGGCCAATGCCTACAAGATATCTTCCATTTGAGGTTCAGTCCTTGAAGCAGAGGCTTCAGTCCTCGATGGATGAGAACTCCTAGTTCGTACCATGATTTTCCTACAATTTTCCAAGCATTTGCGTCAAGAATGATTAGTGACTCAATGTCACTGGTCAGATAATGAAATAAAAAGGGGTCACTAAAGTCACATAAGTAACATAAAAATGTTACTGGCACACGAAGGTAACTCGCAATAGTTACCAGGGATCTATGTGTGAATACATATCACCTGTTGTTCATAGTTAGTCAACTACCCCTGGTTAGTATCCTATGGTGTGCATCATTATATCCTCATTTCCAATTGAGACACCTTATCACTCCAATTAAACCTTGCTCTGATAACACTCACTATGGCACCCCTCGACGGCCCCTAATCCGTTAGGGTCACCACAAATACCTTTCGCTTTGCCTTGAAAGTCTATTACTCTGATACCGTGGAATTTCTTTATAATTCAAAAATCTTGGGGGTTTGTATCTTTTAGATTGGTCCCTGCGCAATTTATATAGTGAAAGTGCATCCAACAACTCTCTTTCCTATAAATAAAATGATTCACACCAACTAAACATTTATAAGTTAAAGCCGAACACTTTTATTTACATAATCAGATGGACATCATTCGTCGGTACACCAAAATGCCAAGGTTTTCTATACCCGGCTATTCTCAAAAGATACCCGACTTTTCCAACAGATATCTACACGAGTCCAACAACTAGTGTCAGCATCCAAAAATGCTTCCTCTGCTGTCCTTCACTCTCGGTCACACCCACCCATCCGATCCGTCTACTAGCGGTGGTGGCAACGGCCCTAGAGTGCATCCATCTTGACGGACGAAGACAGTAAGATACTCCTGAAGTACTGGGCCGGCTGGAGGACCAATACCAACACTATCAATACCCGCACTTGAATAAAAATCAGTCCTCGCACCTCGGGATGGTGATGCTCCGACCATTCGCACTACAGGTCGATCAAGATTCCATAAAATGTGCCGGGAGGTACGGTCAGCAAAGGCATCTCATCTAGTTTGAAA
The DNA here is from genome assembly GCA_019915185.1 of Eucalyptus camaldulensis. NCBI lineage: Eukaryota > Viridiplantae > Streptophyta > Magnoliopsida > Myrtales > Myrtaceae > Eucalyptus > Eucalyptus camaldulensis. Next base: position 31,674,531 of record JAHSVA010000008.1, read on the forward strand.
TGTGAGTCCCCAAAAAGAGGTGAGTACAACCACCTAGTAGTTGATGATCTACTATGCTATACTATGCAGGCCATCACAATCCAAGTGCATGCAAGATAGATAAAATATGAAATCAAAAGTATAAATGTGCATCAGATAGATAAAACCCTTTTTAAAAGCAATGTCAACAAAATTTCAAAATGACAATGCACTATTTTAGTCACACAGGTCCCGATTATAAGACCAATCTGTTATGACACGTCACATACCCTGCCACATAATTTTGTCCCATAATCAGGCGCAGTTATTAGCAGGGTCGTTATTTTTAGAACTCAGTTCGTTTTCATTTTCCTACGTCTATCCCAAAGGACTAGTGTTTGCGTCCCTCTGAGCATTCGCATCCCACCTGGCATCGTGAAAGCCTCCGGTATTCAATCACCAGGCATCCAGAGTGTGTCATGTTACACCTCTAGCCATCTCACTTCCCACTTGGCATCACGAGGAATTGTCAGGGCTCGCCATGAAGATGGTTACCCTTACCCTCCGAAATTACATACCGACATACAACCGGGCATCCCAACACTCCTAGGGAACCTCTGGGGTACTGCGGACCCTAGGCATCCAACGGCATCGGCTCATTCGATCTTATGGGCATCTAGACTCCTGGGGCATCGTCAACTCGAGGGTCCGATGGCATCAATTATATATCTCAGCCATAGTATATCAATCAGATCATTTCAATGCCAAAACAGTTTTAGAGGAACAACCACATTTGAAATTCCATTTGAATGCTTGAAAATCTTCCTTCATAATATCAAACAATACAAATCGAGATTTTCAAAAGCATATCAATACAACAACAACAGGCTTTGAAATCATATGTCATTTCCATATCAATAGAACCAATGAACTAAACTCGGTAGCAAAATGATAAGCCCGTAGGTCCACTCCCACGGCTAACTTTCCAATGCATTTAAGAAATCACATACAATTTCATAGACCGCGCTTTCAACTCTCGTCCAAAATTAAAAAGAGTTGTCAAAACAAGTAATTTGAATTCGGCACATTGGCAAGTGTAAACCTCACTCCCGACTTAGTGGTTTATAAAAATTGGTCTACAACAAAGTTCAAGATTTCGAGAGTGCCAAAACCTTTCCCTTTTCTTTTTGAAATGTTGATGAATGGTGCGTCAGTATATAATGTGGCACCCCTTGACGGCCCCCAATCCATTAGGGTCACCACACATACCTTTCACTCGACCTGAAAGTCTAATACTCTAATACCATGGGATTTCATCATGAATCCTAAATCCTGGGGGTTTATATCTTTTGAATCAATCTCTGCGTAGTAAATATAGTGGAAGCACATTCAACTATTCCCCGTCCTTAAATATAAAGTGATGCACACCAACTAAAACTTTTGTAAGTTAAAGCCGAACACTTTTATTTACATAACTATATGGATATCATTAGTCGATAACCGACTTCTTTTCTATACTCAGCTACTTTCAAAATATAACCGACTTCTTTTCCAACAGCCATCTACAAAGTCCATTAGTTAGCGTTGGTGTCCAAAAATGCTTCCTCTGCTGTCCATCACTCTTGGTCACACCCACCCATTCAGTTCGTTTGTTGGTGGCGGCAACAATAGCCCCAGCGTCTATCCATCTCGGCAGACAAAGACCGATAGGAACTCCTGAAGTACTAGGCTGGTGGGAGGACCAATATCAAATACAATCAATACCCGCACTTGAACGAACACCAGGCCTCGTACCTCGGGATGGTGATGCTCCGACCACTCACAATGTAGGTTGACCAAAATCCCATAGAACGTGCTGAGAGTAACAGGTAGCATAGACATCTCAACTAGTCTGAAATGTTAGTCCTCAAGAAGGGGTTAGTACAACCACTCAGCAATAAAAGATCTACTAAACTATATTGCACAGAACCATCTTTATCTAATTTCATGCAATATAGACAAAACATGTGATCAAAGCATTGAGTATGCATCAAATCCATACAACTTTTCAAAGTAATGGCAAATGCAGCTTCAAAACCAAAATGCACCATTTCAGTCACATGGGTCTCGGTTATAGAGCCAAACTGTTATGACACGTCCCATTCCATGCCACACAATTTAGTCCTATAACCAGACAACACACACACTTAGTAGAACCATCAATTTTTATATTCAAAAAGGTTTCACCTCCCGAAGGACCAATGTTTGTGTTCCTCCAGGCATTCGCATCCAACCTGGCATTGCGAAAGCCTCCGACGTTACGCCACTAGGCCACCGGGCATCTAGAGCGTGTTATGTCACACCTCTATGCATCTCGCACCCCACCTGGCATCATGAGGAATCTCCAGGGCTCGCCATGAAAATAGTTACCCCCACCCTTCAAAATTACGTACCGATATACCAGTGGGCATCCTAACACTCTCGGGGAAAACTCTGGGGCTTGCCATGAAAATTGTTACCCCTACCTTATGGAATTATGTACTGACATACCACCGGGCATCCCCCGGAATTACTCACTGACATGCTGTGACATCCCAAATTTCACCAACCATCATTAGTATAATTGGATCATTAGAAACTTGGATTAATTTAGATTGGGCTAGAAAGTGAACCCAATGGACCGTGAGGAATGAGTGGGCTTGAGGAGAAAGTGGGCTGCATGATTATTTTAGAACTAGGCTTGTAAACATGAATGGAAGAGCTAGGCTTGGACTTGGCTTGAAGTGGGCCAAGGTTCAGAATTATCAGATTTGTAGATTTAGTTTAGTGGACCGGATCGTTGTAGGTTGAGCCTATTGGGCCAAGAATGGATAATTAGGCCCGAGTGATTTTATTTTCGGTTAAGATTCATAGATTATAGTTAAGATGATTTGATTAGTGATTATTTATAACTTTAGCATTTCTTGTGATGAATTATTTATAGACTAACATTGACTAGTTGATATGTTATATATGTCATGACTTTGTATAATTATAAAATGATTGAAATCAAGTAGAAACAAAAGGAAATTAAATAAAAAACATTAGAAACAAATGCACTAACTAATGATATTGATTAACTGTTAATGGATGGCAAACGACATATGGCAAGAATTCTCATGCATGAAAGCCATGACCTCACTCTGTCGTTTCTCCTTGTACTCGACACCCACAGTTTTCTTTCCTCTAGAAACAGAAACCATCAACTCAAGAAGACACAATCATTAGCTTGTAGCCTATTTCCCCTCATAAATTTTGAAACCCTCTCTTTCTCCTCAAGACCAAAACCCACCTTCATCTTCTTCTTCATTTCTCTCGGTTGGGTGGCGAAACCGGAAGCAAAACAGCAACCTTCTTCATCTTGCATGTGAAATTTTGGTGTTGATCTTGAAGCATCTTTGTGTTGTTTAGTAGCTAAAGTAAGGTAAGGAAAGATATAACTCTAAATTAGAAGTTATCCATTGTTTCGTCAGGAAAACTTGAGGATCTAACCAAATGGTGGAGGAATTGATTTGTAGTTGTTGTTTTGTGTTGATTTAAGCTTGGTAAGTACTAGATTGAAGGTAGAAGCCATTGCATGTTACCTTTGAGTCTTACATGTCTCGAAATCCAAGTGTGAATAAGCTGTATTTGCCAAGTAAAGTGATGAAATGGTTGCTGAGTGGAAGGATGTGGTGATGAGTGAACTTACAGATGCACTTATACTTTGAGCCGAGCTATGGAAGGGTTATTTGTTAAGGAAAAACTTGCTGAAGGTACTCTTAGTTGTTGTGATAAAGTATTGAAGTGTTGTAGAAGAGATTTGTGGAAAAATAAGTGGTTTGGTCCGGCTAGAAGTGAAGGAATTGTGTATACCTATTATGTTCTAGGAGAATACGATTAGGGAGTCTTCTGTTTTATGTTATTTTCTTTATGTATGTTGATGAAAATAAGAAATGAACCATTCTACATGATAGAAAATCCATTAGATTGAATTATAAACCTAGATATAACCATATGAATATAAAAACTTAGAGATAGAAGTGAATTTAGTAAAACCAGTGAACTGTTTTTGTAAGAAATGGTTTGACCTTTGTCGATTATATTAATTTTCTGTAATTATCTAGTTAGAATTGGACTTCGAATTCTTAATGAAAGTTGTAGAACACATCCTTAGGAATAACATGCAAAAATTTGAGATCTAATGGACAATAATTGGTTAGTAAAACGATTTTCTTTGTAGATATAAAATCTGGACGTCGGTACAGGGTGCTAGTAAAGATTATCACGATTGTTACTCTTAATACAGTGAGAATTAGACCTATGTTTAGTCACATAAAATGTCAATATATGTCTCTAATATAACATACTAAAATTTGGTAGTATTTCGACAAGAATTGTTATACCTTCTGTGTCCAAAACTGAAACTGTTAATTTAGCTAGTAAACAGTCTGGACCCGAGAACATATACTAGATGTTGTGTCTTTTATATTAGATTTGTATGAAACACACAGAGTCTAGTAACCTCATAATAGATTTTAGTTGTGTAAGAGTAAGTCTCACATCTTATTTGAGATATAAGTACATATAGTGTCATGCGTGTGCAATGAGTGTGGTGCATAGTGCTTGATTATGGGGTAAATATTTGTTTGGCATGGTAGGGACATGTCATAATGAGTTTTATCTTATAATTTGGACACGCACGTGTGCTAGGTTCATTAGAATTAGATATATAGTTAGATACTTTGGAGTCTTTTCTTTTGCATACGATAAATGCATTAATTAAAGGTGTGGTGGTGTGAAACGTGTGCTTAAGTGAGTGAATGAACCCATTGGTACGGAGATACTGGTGATGCCCCTTGGAAGTTGGGATGCCCATGCTGTGTGGTCTTGGATGCCTTGGTAGAGATACTAGGATGCCTCGGAGTGAGATGTTCTTGTGTGTGATCAAGGATGCCTCAATTGTGTGATACTGAGATGCCTCGGAGTGAGATGCCCCATGCTGAGTGGTCTTGGGAGGACCTCGGTTGAGTGATGCCGGGATGCCTCGGAGTGAGATGCCCATAATAGAAATATTGTGGAAGTCCGGATAAGGTAACTTCCGGAAGTCACTCGATCAGGCCAGTAGAGTTCCGGTTAGTAACTGATCGAGGGTGGATCATATGCACACTAAATATAATTCTACTTGGCGAGTGAGTTCATTAATTATTGATGCATTGCATCTTGATATGAAATTGAGCTTGAGAAAGGTAATCATAGAAATGGATGCATATAAGGTGATTACATACATGATGTGTTAATATCCGATTGTTTATGCTGTGACAATCCTACCTTAGTATCTTAACTTGTTTGGATCATGATTCTCTTGTAATCTTGATGGTTGTGGATAGTTTAAGTTAGAGTTTTATCATTCTTTACTGGGCAAAGTTGTTGCTCATACCTTACATTTTTCAGATTGATAGCATGGATGTGCCGCCGGTAGCTCGATACGGGGTGGTAACACGCCTCAATGTTCCTTTTCATGACGTGTATGATCCCGACATTGACATGACTTTCTCCAAGTATGAGGCTACTTTATTGATGGATGATGGTAGAGCTGACTTGATATTGATGAAGTTCATTGCATGGTTTATCAACCATGAAGGGGAGATGTTTCGCCCTTTACCCTTTGGTGCAGGAGGACCTAGAGTTGGGATGGATGGCGCCTAGACGCCAATGATTGTGTAGAAGCCAGAGGATCGTCTTTTGTTTTTTGTTCAACGCAGGCTTGTGTAGGAACTCGGGGAGTAGACACCCTCACCCTTTATCCCTAGCTTTTGTTACGCCTTACTTTTGTTATGTATATGTTGTATATATAGGCGATGAACATGGAAAGAGTCCAAGTTTATAAACTTTGTAGGCCTTGATGATAGTAAGAAGAAATGAAGCTTCCCATGATCTTGTCTATGTGCATGAATGAATTGGCCAATATTAATAATTGGTAGAGTGATTACAGGATAACCTCATAATATAAACTTTAGATTTTAAATAATCCATGTTATACATGCTAACCTTCAATGGTGAACACTATATATAAATAAATGGAATTCACAAGTTTGGCAAGATTATAATAATAATTGTAAATTCTGCTTGGGCTTAGTACATGACGCCCTAGGACGTCACACATACCACCGGGCATCCTGATACTCCCGAGGCATCATTGACCCGAGGGTCCAATGGTAGTAGTGTCATCTCATATTATTTCAATAAAACGTTTTCATCAAACCTCAGAGTTGAATAATATGTTGAATACCAACGCCATCATATCAAATGATAAACCAAGATGCATTTACCCATGAGAAAAATTGAGTAAACTCGAAATAAAACAGCTCAAAAATCAAGATGCACAGTTTTAGTAAAACTTTTGGAATAACCCCTAAACGAACTCAGAAAATAAAACAGCTCAAAAACCAACGTACGTCTTCTCCTCTCTCGCACGCTCTCTCTCTCAAAAGAAAAACAGTAAAGCATACGGCACGTTTTTCTTCCCAACAAGGCTTAATCGGATCGAACAAGGCAAGTTTCTCTTCTTCAATCAACGTCGGTGTCTAATCTATGGCTAACAAGGTACGCTCGAATCCGTGATGTGCTTTACGATCGGTGATATGTGTTTTTCCCGGGCTTCGTCTTCCGCTTTGCTTTAGGGGTTCGATTGAGTGTCGAATCCGGTTTTCGGGGATCTGTCATTCCCAACAAATACCAATTCCATCGTATCAAATGATAAACCAAGATGCATTCACCCTTGAGAAAAATTGAGCAAAATCGAAATAAAACATCTCAAAAATCAGGATGCACAGTTTTAGTAAAATTTTTGGAATAACCCCTAAACGAACTCAGAAAATTCTAAAATTTTAGTATGTTATAAACAAGATCTAAAGGAAAGAATTTCAAGCAGAACGCTAAGCCAAATTCGTCATGTATAAATCGCAGAAAATCGGACAAATCGACCCTAAACTTCTTCTATCGACAGAATCTGTACTTTGGAAGAAAATACTTCCCATTAAAAGAGATTTGTGCCTCTGTATTGATTTCGAAAAATCTGACCAAAAACATATGTCTTAGTTTAGACAATCCCTTACAACTTTCATGAAGAAATCTGAACCAAAATTTGCCCTAGAAGTGTCTCTAGAAAATCTACTAAATTGCCGAGTTACACTCGATCTAATTCGGACACTGCGGATTCAATAGGATCCCATGCCTATACAATGGCTATTTCATTTCCAAAATTTCACCACAGATTGTCCTTTCAATCATAGTTCAACAAAATCAGAATATAGAGATATCCAAAGCATTTCCTCAATTCTTTGGTCCCAATCTACTGCAATCACTCAATAATCCAGCATTCAGCATCCAATTCAGACATTTCCCAAGTCTACTTGCACTACCTCAGACAATAACAGCCTTGCATGACATAGATTAGTAGACTTTTACTTGCCTCAAGTCCTAAGCGTCGATGGCAAGTAAAAACAGGAAGCTTGGGGTCTCGAGCGCGGCTGCATGGCGGCAATTGCAAGCGGCGTCGATAGTGCACGAATGGAGGGGCAGTCCTTTCCCTCTTCCTTCGCTGTTCTCTCTCGCGTGTGCCCTCTATTCTCTCTCTCTCGCTCGAATTTCTACTTGGTTCGTCTCTCTCTGTGTTACGAAGCTGTCCCGTTTTCTTTGTTTTAGTTAGTCAACTAATTGGGTCAATAATTCTACAATTCGGTGGCAGCAGGAAACGGTGACACCACATGTAGCCGTGTCTTCATGTGGGGAGCCTTCTTTCCATTTCTGCCACTTGCTGGAACTCATGCACCAACGTGGCCGCACTTCCCTCCAAGAAATCCCCTTTGCTTGCCACGAAAGAGGAAAACGTGGCCTTTTGGTCAGCATCTCCTTCCATAGTTGACCAGCTTCGACGAGGGAGGGAAACATGACCGCATGACCGTGCATGGCTGAATTTACATTTTACTTGTATGGCCGCATGGTTGCACGGTCCATTTCCTCTCAAAATTGGCCCTTAATTTCAGCACGTGTAAGTGCTGAAAAATAATTACTTATATGACTGCACGGGATCACAACAATGTACATGGAAGGTTCGGTTTGTAGGGTACACGTGCGAGTAGGAGAGGGTCTCAACCGTGGCATTATGTAAAAGAAAATTTCGACGAAACGATATGTCATGCGATGATCAAATTGTCTTGGCACAACCAAGGCGTGACTATGAAGGTATATCCTAGGATCATCGCATAACATGACATCAGGGTCAAATGTGATGCCGATGATAACGAATTCCAATAACAATTTCGTCAATCTGTGACGTATCGTTATATTTTTCCAAGGTTGATAAAATGCGGATGAGGTTGGTCTCACTTGAACATATAAAAGATTTTCCGGCAAGACTATAATTTACTCGACGATCGGGCCATTACAATACGTAGCGCATCGATCGATGATGATAACAAAACAATGTCTGTTGTGGTGTCAATAACACCATCTGATGATGCCTCAGTCACTTAGTCACGGACCATGGCATATCCGAGGGTTGTCAAAATTTCCGGATGCCACATATAAAAGTTTCAGCAAGAGTCGGGAAGTTTCCAAATCGATTTATGGCCAAATTTTGTTCAAAAGCGATAACCAAATTTAAAGACTCGTATAGTAAATTTGAGATATTCAACCCGACCTCCAGTGGTTTGGACAAATTGGTACAAAAGTCGAAATTTGCAAAGCACCGTGCAATTTTTTAAAACATTTGGAATCGGTGCCATAGTAAATGAAATTTCAAACGCGAGTCTGGAGGCTCTTCTTTTCCAAATCAAAACAATGGCCTAATTCTTCAAAATTTCATAGTCGCCGAATCTGTTTTGACTGAAATTCAAAGGAATCAAAAACGTGCATAAGAAACCCGAGCATTTCATCAACCTTTCAACCTCAAAACAGTCTCAGTTGCTCAATAAACCACCATTCAACATCAAAATCCAACAATCCAGCCTATCAATACACTTTCTAAGACAGCAACATCTCTACACTATATAGTTTAGTAGACTTCAATTTGCCTTAGGTCCTACGGCTTGACGGCAAGCAAGACACGAGGCTTGCTGGTCATGGACGCGGCTCAACGGCGGCGAAGGCGAGCTGTGTCGACAGCGGCAGCGCACGAGCACGGACAGAAGGCAGTCTCCTTCCTTCCCCCTCACTCTTGCTCGCTGCTCGCTCGCAATTTCTCTCCCTCACTCGCACTCGCTGCGTTCACTCGCTCTCTCTCTCTGTCCGAAATTTTTACTCGGCTCATTCTCTCTCTTGCTCACATTCACGAGCATTTTGTTCCTCAATTTGTTGACTAATTAGTCAATGCAAAGGACATGTAGGTCCTTTGGTGGCTGCACGCGCAAAGGACAGCTGGAGTAGTTGTGGCTTTCTGCATGCCAAATTCTCCTTCTTGCCGAGCCAGCTCGATTTCTTCATGAAGGCGTGTCAACGAGCAAGTGTTGATCGGCCACCACGAAGAGAGAGACGTACCGTTGTTGAGTGCCGCTCGGTCAACATTCCTTGCCTTGGTTGACTCCTCACTCGACGAACACATGTGCTGCATGGTGGCCAATCTCTTCTATCATTATATGGTAGGAATTTGTGGCCGTTGGTGGGACTGTTCGCATGGCCATTCAAGGAGAACTTATTTTTGTCCGAAAGTTAATACCTCGGGATGTCGAGTGGCGATGAAACGGGGTCAATTGTGGTGCCAACGATGATGAATTCCGATAACAATTTCGTCAATCTGCAATGTATTGCCGTTTTTCCAAGGTCGGCAAAATGCGGATGAGGTTGGTCTCACCAACGAGCTTAAGTAAGGAAACTTCAACAAGACTATAGTTTATTCGACGATCGGACCATTACAAAACGTGACATATCGGTCCGATGATAATAACAAAATGATGTCTGTTGTGGTGTCAATAACACCGTCCGACAATACTTCCGTCACTTAGTCACGGACCGTCGCATATCTGAGGGCCGTCAAAATTTCCAGATGCCACATTTTCTTTCATATCCTATATTCTTAATGACTATTGGCAATCATAAATTGCAGGAGACATTACTTTGCCAGCCTTGATGATGAAGCGTTTCGGTTTATGGCAAGTATGTATAGTCACTCTCACCGTAACATGTCATTGAGTAAAGAATTTGAAGGAGGAATTACGAATGGAGCTGCTTGGTATGATGATTTTGAGGTAAATCCATTGTAGCTCATAATATAGGAAGTGCTGATCTTTTCAATGTTTTAATCTAATACCTTTGTGAAGTGAACGGCTGGACTTTGCAAAAGAAAAATAGTTCACATTCTATAATATTAAACACTTACGAGTATTATAGATTGTGTTTGTATTGTATTTTCTTTGATGAATGACAATTTTTTTTATTATTACTTTCATTTCCATTTTTTTAAACTAAAAAAAAAAAAACCTATTGGAACCTAGAACCGACCCTGGAACCTGTAATAGGGTGGGTTTCAGGTTCCAAAAAATGAGAATCCTGTACCTGAGGATATGTTCCAGATTTCAAGCGAAACCTGTGAGGAACCGGTAACCGCTCACCCCTAAGAATGATGGCATTAATTACTGCAAACCAATCAATTGTGCATGTGTTTCCCTCCTTCTTTGGCTGATTTTCCCTTGGGGGAATTATATTTATGTAAATCATATATGTATGTATACGTTGTTCTACATGGTAGAGCATCATCGTGCTTATCAACTGAGGAAATGTTATTGTTCTCTTCCATAGGATTGAAATCGCTTATTATCTTGAAGAATATAATATATTCTGAAGTCTTCTTATATACCCAATTTGTCAAGGAGGAATTTATATTGGTCCGGAAGGATGGTAACCAAGATGGGCGGAACTAGGGTCGTCAACAATCCGATTGACTCAAAAAGCCGACCCATTCCGGTTGACATGACACATGAGATGTTAAGATTGAGTTAAACTGATATCTATTTATCTTAGGGGTTAAAATAATAAAATATTTGGTGGGTTTAGTTTTTAGGTAAAAGTTTAAAAGGTCCAAACTGTTGAGGTAATAAAAAGAAAAATAGCATCAAAGCACATATCGGTGTTTGAAAGTCAATCAAGTACTAAGCCCTCTTCAACTCAGTAACTAAAATTAATTTGGATGAAAACACTGTGGAGAAAGTCATAAATCAAGCCCTAGCCTCTGCTAAGGGTGTCAAAAGTCTGACTTGAAACATGCAGGGGTTGACGGTCAAATCTTTTTCTTACTTAACCTGAGTTAAGGATTAATGGCTCATGATCATGTTTTTATGAGGCCAATTTTCGCTGGAAAGAGAATATTAATATTTCTCCTGAATAATTACTTCGTAGTAGTAAAATTAGGATTAAAAATCTGGCATTTGAATGAATGACCACAACACAAAAGTTTGAACATCTAATCACACAATTTTTTAAGTGAAGCAACAAATTACCGTAATAAACTCCATGAAAATATAATCAGAAATCTTGAAACCTAATTTAGGAGACAAAAAGGTATTGGGAGGCTTAGAAAAAGCAGGATATCTTTGCCTAAGGAGGAGAATTCGAGTCCAAGCTCATCAACATTTCTAATATATCTCATTTTTACTTAAAAATTTGAGCCAATAAATTATATATTAACTACTTCACATTATACCACATCCATGGTGCACCTTCTTCTCACTTAACACACTCTCACATGTTCATTTCAAGAAATCACCTATCACATGTGAGTCTCTAGCATTAGGTTCTCTCCCCTTTAATCCAAGTATCCTTTCGCACCAACTTTATCCCAATGAAAATTTCCATTTTTTCTTAGCTAAGTTTAGTAGATGTTGGTGTGGAACATGTGCATTTCAAACTCTACTTCTATCATAACCCGATCCTCGAGCACTTGCCTATCCCTCGATGGTCAATAAAAATTTGTGACGTCCCAGGACACGTCGCTGACCCATTCACTTTTTTTTTGCATGCGGAAGCGAAACAATACCCCTGACAACAACTATATGGGATAGAAAAGTAGGAAACAATTTCACAACCAAAACACTTCTATAAACCAATTGAGTCATATAAAAATAGAGGTCTACAAAATATTAGCTTACAAAAGGAACTGTCCTACGACCTGTTAATCGGACACGTTCACTGAATCTTCGGACTTCACTTTGCAACTCCTCGAGGCCAACCAAAACGAACTGGCCACTCCATCCTCTAAGGACCTAAAAAATTAGGCCCACGACAAGGTGAGATAATACCTCAGTAAGTCCACCCCCTAAACCCTTATTAGGAAGGGAATACGCCTCAGGGCATCTCAGTCACACAACCACACGATCACACAATTAGAATAGAGGACTTACCTTGTCTCAACTCCTTCCTGCGTGTCATCACAATTCATACCATAATCATATGCATGTAGCAATTTCACACATCAATTAGAACGTCTCAATCAATCACAGGGGTCTTGATTAATGAGTCAAATCATTACGACATATCCCATTTCATGCCATGCAATTTTGTCCCATAATCCGGCACATCAATCTCAATCAATCATGCGTTCCAATTGATTAATACAACCCACACAGGCAGTTTTACCTGACACACATTGGTCCACTAGCGTAGCTAGGATTTGTCTCACTCCTTTAAGCATGGCTACATCTTCTGACACATACCGGGGACGGCATTCCTTACGACGTTTCCGAAGGAGTTACAGTCCAGAATCTACTGCAACTGGCATCCATTGATAGGACGTCCCATATAGGGGTAACGTCCACTAACACACACCGGGGATGAGTTCTCTTAACTAGCACACGATCATTCAATTCTAGCCAAAGACATTGTGCTCTGCACTCACATGCCTCAGATAACAACCTTGGCCCGTTTTCTTTGTATTAAAAACACTCTATGAAAATAATCGTCTCCGAGTACACGGTCATATCAAACCTTGAAAATTGGCATCCTTTCATTTTAAAGTCCCACTATTTGATATAGTACTTGAAAGCCACTTTCGGTGTTAAAACCCAACACACGGGGTTTTCTAATTAAATACCATTATTTTCACAATCATCACTCAATTGCACAATCCAACCACCAATTGCATAAACTGATCATACCACATCAGTCAGCGCGAAATTCTAACAACTGGCCATCCCGGCATAATTTATGGAATTATTAAATAATTAATCTAATTCCGAAAAGTAAATAAATATAATACAATACAATATAATATAATTAAATATTTATTAAATAATCAAATAAATGCAAATAATTAATTAAATTCTTAATTAATATTATACTAACCTAACCACATAATTAGGCTAATTAATCAATCTACTAAACTAATCAAATCCTTAATCTAATTAACCTTTAATTAAACTAATCTAACCACTTAAACATAGTCTAAACACCCCTTAAGCATAATTAACTTCCCAAGTAAGGTTTAGCAAGTAAACTCAAGAATTTTGTGATCCGATGAGTTTGCCATGACGAGAACGCGAAGGCGAGAGACAAACCTCTTAGTTGCGACACCCGACAGGGCTGGGAAGAGCTTGAAAACCAACCTCGAAGCTTCAAAGTCTTGGCTGGCTTTTGGTTCTGTCCGAGGATTGAAGGGGCTGAACGCATGGCTAGGACGGGCTAGAACCAGCAAGGCTGGTCGGTAGTGGATGTTGCGGGTCTAGGCTACTGCTGGACGATGAGACAGTTCAGGCGACCACGACGGTGACTAGGGGCTATGAGCGAAGCTGGATGGTGGACGAGCAGGGCACGGGCACGCACGGGAAGGCGTGCGAGCGAGCGTACGGCTCCAGCGAGCATCAAGCGGGCGTGCGACGAGCAGGGGAGAGGTTGGCTAGTTGCTCTGCTTTTTCTAAGCTTCCAAGCGCACTCAACAATGGGGAAAGCAAGTCCAAGGAGGAAAAAGAAGGCTACTAAAGAGAGGGGTCCCCCAAAGGCTTCCTAGCCTTCCAACATTTGTCCATATCTCACTCACAAGCCCCCACCACCTTTAGCTCTATCCTCAGCCTCTTCTCCCTCACAAAACTTCCCCTACAAGCCTTAGATGGCTGTCTAAATGTTGCACCCCACAAGGCCTACGAATTTTGTACCTTTGCTCATCAATTTCATTCAATTCCTCTTCAAATCAACCAAAATTGAAGCCCATAAATCCAACCAAGATGTCTACACTTAATTCCATGCTTTTCCTTATCAATTGATCCATCTTGACTCCCAAAAACGCGACAAAAAAGGGGCCTACGAGCTTTCCGGTCCAAAATAGCCTTACTTTGAATTTTTCGCCGAAAATCTCGGCTTGCTGAAAATCTTCTGAGGATAAGTTGACGTTCCTAAAATGACTCGTGACATGACATAATTTTCAACTTTTGAAATCGGGTTTAAATTCGCTGTTAATTTCCATCTGGCGTGATTTTAGCGATATCTAGCCTACCTAGTAACTTTTAGGAAATTTTAGTACAATTGACCCATGGTCAATTGTTTTCCAACCATAATGTATATCTTCGACACATTGACGACTCTCGATTGTCGTGAAAATCTCGAGGTTTCAAATAAGGACATAGGGTACAGAAAAGACAGAAAAATCGATCTAGTGCCATTCAATGAGAATTTTGCAATCAGGTGGAATCACCCACACTTAATCACATACTTCAGTTGAAACAACCTATCTTTGGTCTCTGATCAATTTTGACAGTGTCGTAATGTCCCTTGCAAATTAGCACGGTCGAGCAGTCGATTCCTAGTCAAATTCTCAAGTCTATTACGTTAAAACCTTTTAATGGATTCACTTGATATACTAGTTATCTCGTGAGTGATCAATTTAGAAAATAGAACTATAGGTGTGTTGATGAAAAGCCCGCCTCATTCAATCGAGTACAAAACCTGAAATCAGGATGTCACAATTCTTTCCCTCTTATAAAAATTCCATCATCGAAATTTAAACCATTACTATTCCTTAAACAAAAAAGGTGGGGGTATAGTCATCTCATCAAATTTTCACTTTTCCAAGTTGCTCTTTCAGTGCCATGGTATTACTAGACCACTTTGACCAACGGGATGATCTTGGTTCACAAAATGTGTTCTTTCCAACCCACAATCTGAATTGGGCTTTCCACGTACAACACTCTGTTATCCATGTCTAATTCTTTGAGATTTAGCACATGGGTCAGGTCAGGCTTATACGTCCTCAACATAAACACGTGAAAGACGTCATACACTTGTGCTAGTCTCGGCGGTAATACAAGACGATATGTTAAGATCTTGATTCTTTCCAAAATCTCAAAGGGACCTTCATACCTAGAATTCAGTTTCCCTTTTTTGCCAAAGTGCGAAGTATCCCTCATTGGTGACACCTTCTGAAAAGACATGCTCACCGACTTGGAATTGCAATGTTCTCCGACGCTCGTCTGCATAGCTTTCCTGGCAGCTTTGAGCGGTCTTTAATCTATCCATGATGACGGCAACTGCATTCACTTACTACTGAAGTAGCTCTAGGCATGTGATCTTTCGATCTTCGACCTCATCCCAACACATTGGCATTCTACACACTCTGCCATACAATACTTTAAAAGGAGCCATCTGAATGCTCTGCTAGAAGCTGTTGTTGTAGGCGAACTTGACAAGGTGAAATTATTCCTCCCAGCTTCATTTGAAATCCAACATGCAAGCTTGCAACTTGTCTTCAAGGGTTTGAATTGTCCTCTCAAACTGGCCATTTGTCTGCAGATAATAGGTCGTACTGTACTGCAGCTTTGTTCCTAAGGTAGATTGCAAACTTTTCCATAAAGCAGCTGTGAACCTTGGGTTTCATCTGAAGTAATCGTCACTAGCACTCCATGTAGATGAACTATCTGATGTACATACAACTTTGCATGCCTGTCCAAATCAAGGTCCTTCCGTACTGCGATGAAGTGAGCTGATTTCGTCACCACTACCCAAATGGAATCATTACCTCTTTGACTCCTTGGAAAGCTTGTCACAAAGTCCATTGTGATGTGTTCCCATTTCCACTTAGGAATCTCGAGAGGTTGCAAAAGTTCTCCTGGCTTAAATGATATGCCTTCACTTGCTGACACATTAGACACTTGGCACATGCTTGGTGATGTCCGCCTTCATACCGGACCACCAATAATGTTAATGCATATTCTGATACATCTTCATACTGCCAGGATGAATGCCGTAACTACTATGATGAGCTACTGACAAGATCTCCTCCTTAAGCGTTCCATTGTCATGTACACACAATCGTCTTTGGAACTTTAATGTTCCATCATCAGAAATTTGAAAGTCAGATTTTCTCTTTTCTGCATCATCTTGCAGAATCTTCTGATCATCCCGGTCTATCAACTAAAGCGTCTTGATTCTAATTTGCACTTCTAGTTCAATTCTAAAGGTGGCCATAAGATTCGAAATGTGGCCTACCTCAAACTTGAAAACCGAATCTCGAGATCCCTCGAGTACAATCCATTCATTGAGTACCATTTGTGCAATTGAAGACTTCTGACTCAAGGCATCTACGACCTTGTTAGCTTTTCCAAGGTGATACAAGATATCACAATCATAATTCTTCAGAAGTTCCACCCAGCGATGCTGTCTCATATTTAATTCATTCTGAGAGAATAAGTACTTGAGACTTTGATGGTTTGTGAATATCTGGAACCTTTTTCCGCATAAATAATGTCTCCAAAACTTCATAGCGAAAATGATTGTTGCGAGTTCTAAGTCATGCGTTGGATAATTCAGCTCATGAGGTCTCAATTGAGGGGACGCGTATACAACAACTCTGTCATGTTCCATGAGCACGCAACCTAGTTCTTTAAACTACGCATCATTATAGATCTCGTACCCTCCAAGACCATATGGTATAGTCAGCACGAGTGTGGTAGTCAGTGTCTGCTTAAGCTCTTGGAAACTACACTCGCAGTTATCTTACCACACAAACTTTTCTTCCTTCTTCAGTAATCGAGTCAACGGCGACGTTAACGCTGAAAATCCTTACATAAACCTTTTGTAGTAACTTGTCAGACCCAAGAAACTTCTGATCTCTATCACTGTTGTCAGTCTTAGCTAGTTGATAACTGCTTCAATCTTGGTCGGGTCCATGAAGATTCATTCTCTTGAAATCACGTGTCCTAAGAAAGCAACACAAATCAACCAAAACTCACACTTGTTAAACTTAACATATAGCTCATCATTTCGCAAAGTCTGAAGCATTATCTTTAAGTGCCTTTTATGCTCCTCAGGACTTCTCGAGTACACCAGGATATCATCGAGGAACACGATAACGAACTGATCCAAGTACTCCTTGAACACACGATTCATTAGATCCATAAAAGCAGCCGGGGCATTTGTCAAACCAAACGGCATTACCGTGAATTCATAATGGCCGTATCAAGTATGAAACGCTGATTTTGGTATGTCCTCCTTTCTAATCCTCAGCTGATGATACCCTATCCTTAAGTCAATCTTTGAAAATATCGATGCTCCATGCAACTGGTCAAATAAGTCGTTGATCCTCGACAATTGATACTTGTTCTTGATTGTCATTTGATTGAGTTGATGATAGTCAACGCATAAACGCAACGAACCATCTTTTTTTTTTCATGAACAGAACTAGTGCTCCCCATGGTGATGCACTAGGACGTATGAATCCCTTATCCAACAACTCTTGCATCTGCACCTTTAGTTCTTTCAACTCAGACAACGCCATCCGGTAAGGAGCTTTAGAGATTAGCTCTATTCCGGGTGCCAATTTGATCACAAACTCGATTTCTCACTCTGGCGACAAACTTGGCAATTCTTTCGTAAACACATCTGGAGACTCTTGAACCACTACGATGTCTTCGATCTTTATCTCCTCAACTGTCGTATCCACGACAATCGCCAAGTAACCTTCGCAACCTTCATCTAACAAATGGGTTGCCTTAAGTGACGAGATTAACAGGATCGAGGGTCCTCCTCAACATCCAATAAAATCGAAACTTTCATCCATCAAAGGGTCAATTATATTACATTATGACAACAATACATTATAACAAAAAGCTCCTCGAGCCAAACCTTTTTATATATGATATCAAAGTTATATATAAGCAAATTAGTCAAGTACAACTCTAGTCCGTGATTCTTGTTTCTACAACTTTACTACACCAACTAAGGTTCTAGGAGCTTCACCAAAATTCCGCTGTGCTACTCTGATAAAATCACCCCAAAAAATATTCTTCCTCTGATTAGTGCATGCTTTGATTCATTCATGTCCGTTCACCATCCTAGGGGCATCCTATATATGATAATAGTGCTTGTGCTCTCCTGGACCTACATGGACAATTCCTCACCTGATGTTCATGCTGGCCACACTCATAACACGCTCCTATGATACTAGGACACTAGACTGCTCCATGCTTTCTTCTACAAACTTGGCACACATTCAGTGAGTCCTCTGCCTCTTGTCGAGTGACAACACACACCTATCCTTGTGTTAGAGGTCTGTTCATCGTACCCTATAGTGCGTTCTATGGGGCACTTGCTCTATTCTGTCTCATTGGCGGAGGTGGTAGTGGTGGTAACTGTTGTTGTTTTGTTTGCCCAAGCGGACAATCCTTAAACTGGTGGCCTTGTTGGCCACATTTAAAACAATCTCTCGTCCTTTTAAAACACGGGATAGATCCATGCCTTTTCCTACAAGCACGACACACGCCCTTCAGGAGTCCTTTGTTCCCAATCACTCATCTTGTAGACTTTCTACAGGACCTGCTTCCCAATTCCACACAAAATTAGAAGTTGAGTGATCCACACCAAACAATCTACCAAACAGCTATCACTCACATGCATCAGCATAAAACAAATGCCATTCCTACTAACTATTCCATGAATCTCTTGCACCTTATCACTCCAACTATCGACCTACTTTGATACCACTCTAGGCAGGGATGTCACACCTCAATCCTCAAGCGTGTGCCCATCCCTTGGTCGTTGATACAAATTTGCGATGTTCCAGGATGCACTACCGACCCATTCATTTTATTGCGCATGCGGATGTGAAACAATACCCCTGACAACAACTATATGGGATTGAAAAGCAAGAAACAATTTCACAACCAAAACATTTCTATAAACCAAGTCATATACAAATAGAGGTCTACAAAATATTGGCTTACAAAATGAACTGTCCTACGACCCACTAGCCAGACACGTTCATTAAACCTCTTCAACACCCCGAGGCCAACCAAAATGAACTAGCCACTTCGTCCTATAAGGACTTGAAAAATTAAGCCCACGACGGGGTGAGATAATATCTTAGCGAGTTCAGCCCCTAAACCCTTATTAGGAAGGGAATACGCCTCAAGGCATCCTAGCCACACAGCCACACAATAACACAATTAGAACAGAGGACTTACCTCACCTCAGTTTCTTCCTGCATGTCAACACAGTTCATATCATAATGTTATGTATATAGCAATTTCACACATCAATTGGAACGTCTCGAACAATTACAGGGGTCTTGCTTATAGGGCCAAATCATTATGACATATCCCATTCCATGTCACACATTTTTGTCCCATAATCCGGTGCATCAATCTCAATCAATCATGTGTTCCAATTGATTAATACTACCCACAAAAGTAGTTTGACCCAACACACATTGGTCCTTTGGCGTAGCCAGGCTTCGTCTCACTCATTCAAGCATAGCTACATCCTCCGACACACATTGGGGATAGCATTCCTTACGGCGTTTCCGAAGGAGCTATGGTCCAGAATCTACTACGACTGTCATCCATTGATAGGACGTCCTATATAAGGGTAACGTCCACCGACACACACCGGGGACGGGTTCGCTTAACCAGCACATGATCATTCAATTCTAACCAAGGACATAGTGCTTTGCACTTACATGCCTCAATTAAGATAATGACTTTGGTCTGTTTTCTTTGTATTAAAAACACTGTGAAAATAATCGTTTGTGGGTACACAGTCAGATCAAACCTTGAAAATTGGTATCCTTCCATTTTAAAGTCCCGCTATTTGATATAGTACTTAAAAACCACTTTCGGTGTTAAAACCTGACACCAAGGATTTTCTAATTCAATACCATAATTTTCATAATTATCACTCAATTGTACAATCTAGCAAGCAATTGTGTAAAATGATCACACCACAGTAGTTAGCATGAAATTCTAAAGACTAGCCATCCAGGCATAATTTTCGGAATTATTAAATAATTAATTTAATTTCAAAAAATAAATAAATAAATAAATTTAATTAAATATATATTAAAAATTAAATAAATGCATATAATTAATTAAATAACTAATAAATATTACACTAATCTAACCATCTAATTATGCTAATTAATCAACCTACTAAATTAAGCAAATCCTTAATCTAATTAACCTTTAATTAAAATAATCTAACCACCTAAACATACTTAGCCTAATATAAACACCCCTTAAGTATAATTAACCTCCTAAGCAAAGTTTAGCAAGTAAACTCACCGATTTTGCAATCCAATGAGTTCACCACGACGAGGACGCGAAGGCAAAACCTCCTAGCGATGACACCCGACAAGGCCCGGAGGAGCTTGGAAATAGGCCTTGAAGCGTCAAAGCCTATGTTGGCTTTCGGTTCTGTCCAAGGACCGAAGGGGCTGAACGCACGGCTTAGTCGGGCTAGAACCGGCAAGGCTACTTAGCGGTGGCTATTGTGGGTCCAGGCGGCTGTTGGACGGCAGCAGAGATAGTCGGAGTGGCCACGACGGTGACCAAGGGCTATGGGCAAAGCTAGACGGTGGACAAGCAGGTCATGGGGATGCGTGGGTAAGCACATGAGCAAGCGAGGTGTGCGGACAAGCGGCGATGCGAGCGATGACTTCGACGGGCTTCGGGCGAGCTGGCATGAGACGAGCAAGGGAGAGGCTAGCTGGTTGCTCTTCTAAGCTTCCAAGCACACTCAACAATGGGGAAAGCAAGTCCAAGGAGGAAGAAGAAGGCTGCTGAAGAGAGGGGGTCCCCAAAGGCTTCCTAGCCTTCCAACACTTGTCCATCTCTCACTCACAAGCCCCCACCACCTTCAGCTCTATCCTCAGCCTCTTCTCCCTCACAAAACTTCCCCTACAAGCCTTAGGTGGCTGTCCAAATGTTGCACCCCACAAGGCCTACGAATTTTGTACCTTTGCTCATCAATTTCATTCAATTCCTCTTCAAATCACCCCAAACTGAAGCCCACAAATCCAACCAAGATGTCTACACTTAATTCTGCACTTTTCCTTGCTAATTGGTCCATCTTGACTCCCAAAAATGTGACCAAAAAGGGCCTACGAGCTTCCCGATTCAAAATAGCCTTACTTTGGATTTTTCGCCAAAAATCTCAGTTTACTGAAAAATCTTCTGAGGATGAGTCGACGTTCCTAAAATGCCCCGTGACATGAAATAACTTTTAATTTCTGAAATCGGCTTTAAATTCGCGGTTAGTTTCAATCTGGCACAATTGTAGCTGTATTTAGCATATCGGGTTGCTTTCAAGAAATTTTAGTGCAGTTGACTTGTAGTCGATTGCTTTCGAGCCACAATGTACATCTTCAACACATTGGCGACTCTCGGTTGTCGTGAAAATCTCGAGATTTCAAATACGAACACAGGGTACAAAAAAGATAGAAAAACTGATCTAGTGCTGTTTAATGTGAATTTTGCAATCAGGTGGAATCACCCACACTTAATCACATACCTCGGTTGAAACGACCTATCTCCAGTCTCTGATCAATTTTGACAGTGTTGAATGACCCTTGTAGATTAACATGGTCGAGCAGTTGATTCATGGTCGAATTCTCAAGTCTATTGTGTTAAAATCCTTTAACAACTTCACTTAATAGACTAGTTATCTCATTAGTGATCAACTCAGAGAATAGAACTATAGGCGCATTGATGAAAAGCTCGCCTCATTCAATCGAAGATAGATTCTAAAATCAGGATGTCACAACTTCAATGCCTTAGCCCACTAAGTTCACACGGAAGCCGAAGGACACTATCTACCACTTTGATTAGGGAGTCACATCCAAGATTCCTTTCTTGAGATAATCATAAGACGCCGATACATAATGAGAGTGAGTGAGCCATTGATTAATCATCGGCTTTGCTATCACTTATTGAGAGTCATAACATCAGTCCAATACCCTCACTTGAGGAGATCATTAAGGGAGAGCCCAATTTCAGGTTCATCAATATATCCAATTGAATTTATGTTCCTTGAAAAGCTTAGACCAATGAGTTATAGGCCAAGTAAGGTACATTAATTGCTCCACCCACATCACACTACATCCTCGATGTAGGACATCTTTTCGCCTAACACTCTCTAGACATGTAGTTGCACATGATACAAACCTTGATTTCATATGTTTGCCAACACTTCGCTGTTGGTAACAAGACAAGGTGGTGTTAGCAATCATCCACATGTAAACATAAAATTGAATCCATTGTTTGGTGCCTCATTCCTTTCAATCTAACAACAATCTTCAAAATGCAAGAAGTCTCTTTGATGGCGCTGGTGATCATCTCCATGTCAACGCAATAACCAAGTCAATCATACCGCAGCTCTCTCCCTAGCTTAAGAGTTCACCATTTGGCAACAATCTATAAAATCTAATGAGATAGAAAGCCATGAGAGAGAGTATGTTCTTTTGGTTGCACTATCTTGCATGGTAAAATCAAATTATCACTACAACTAAATGATAATTGACATCCAAGAGACAACAATAAGGACTAGAGAGATTCATAATGCAAACATCATAAGAAATCCTTAAGCCTATATTCCTGTACCATACCGTGTCTCATCAAATGCTCGGACTGTAAATCCATTTAAATATTTATGTGTGGATTTCTTTTCAATCCGATGTTCTCAAGGAAAAGACAAAAAGAATGATATAGTTATTTATTATGGTCCTTGTGCAGGGAAAATCTATTATAACTCAGAGCAGTATGTACTCAAGATCCAATGTATGACTATGGAGCATCTAGGGGAAAGACTTCATGCTCATTGTTCTAATTGTGTGCCCATGCTGCGACTAGGACTTGTAAATGAGAGCCATAAAACTAGAAATAAACAAGATGCACCATGGACAAAAGAAGTAAATATAAGAAAGAGCTAAAATAATCTTTGACGTGTGGCAACAAGTCAATTGGTATCATCAACTCAAACAGCTGCTTCTGCTGTTGACCTACCATGGTTGAGTAGGTTTGATTGCTCATTCAATCAACATGTAAAGCCAACGGCTAAGTAAACAGTTAATATCATGAGTGTTGGGAACATTTTTTATTTTTGCGACTTCATTTGATTTTCTCCTATGTTCTTGATTCTTTATATGAAGTTTGTGCACCTTATGAAATTGTTGCAATCGTACCAGGTCTTGTTTGGACATGAATTTGCTCTACTAACTATAGAAGCACGGAAAGTGGTATGATAAAATAAGTTCATTGATATAACCATGGCTGGATGAAAAGTTTTTTTCTAATGACATGGGAAGAGAATGAAGATAATGAGGAACTCTATTTTTCCCCCTCCACTCAATATTAAAGAAGTTGCTCGGCATGAGTAACTTGAACAACCATATTAGAATAATAAATTAGAATTGTTTCTTGACACGGTTATGTTTGTTAATAGAGATTTTTGTAAGAGGAAAAGTAGATTCTTACCAAAATATTGCATTTGCAGATGGATGAATGCAATATGTGCCAGAATCAATTTATCGGATGAGACACAAATGCATTGATACAGAGGCCCAAATTAGTGGGGAACCATCTTGACATAGGAAGGAAGGAACTGGCAAGTTATGGCATCCAAAAATTTAGATGATCCTCGGATAGGTGACAGTCACCGAACTGTGGCATTAACATTATTTACAGGCATTAAATTGTATTTGTTCATTTGAATTTATATTCTATTTTATTTTTGAACCAAAAGGACAGAATTCGGTCTTGCATGAGAAATATGCGTGCTGAAATTAAAGAGTTAGAACTTTGAGGATGTTGGACGGCACGCAATAATTTTGAGTATATACTTGTATAGGAAGCAATTTAATTTTTGGGATATTAAATTAAATTCGGCAGAATAAAATGCTTAATAATAATAATAAAATAATAATAATTTTGGGCTTTATTTTAAGGACTCTTGGGCCCAAGATTTCAGGCGCAAGCAAGCCCAAAGACCCCCATGGGTGTCGATCGAACCAAGAAGGGGAGGGGGGAGTCCATGTCCTTGAACACTTGTCTTCAATTTTGCCACTTGTTCTCTCCTTTTTGCCACTTGTTCTCCTCATGAGAACACTTGTCTCTTACATGCAAAAATAGAGATAAATTGTTAATCAAAGAGCAAAAAGGAAGGGGTTTCGGAAGTGAGAGGGAAAGAGAGAAAGGGAGGTGAGCCGAGGGAGAGAAAGAGGGAAATTGAGAGAGCGAGAGGGAGCGTGTGAGAGAAGAGGAGGAGGTCCGTTCACCGCCGCTCGTTCACCGCCATTCCTTCGCCGCTTTGCCTGCCGTTTGTCGCTGTTTTGTGCTTAAATTCGAGGCAAGTGAAGTCCTAAAACCTACCCTTTTCATTGCTGTGTGTATGTGTAGTAGATGGTAAGTCTTGGTTGTGGTAGATGGGATGAAATTTCGGAGCTATGGAGAGAGATTCGTTGGTCATGCATGCTGTTTTTGGAAAGACCAGTTTGACCATTCTTGAGTTTGTGTGTTGCATGTGACTTTTTAGTCGGAATATTTTTATTTATTTATTCATGAAAGTTGTAGGAAACACCTTGAGGAACAACATACTAAAGTTTCAGGAAAAACTAACAAGAAATGGTTAGTGAAATTATTTTTCTTTGGAGAGACTAGATCTGGAATTCGTTGTGCTGACCTTCAGTGGTTTTGTGGTCTGTAAAGTAACCTTCTTGTGCAAATTTTACTTTTATCTCTTAACAAAAGTTGCAGTGTACTTCTTGGGGTAGAACATATCAAAATTTTAGAGGAAATGAACAAAAATAGGTCGGTGAAATCGTCATCTTTTGAAGAAACTGGATCTGGAAAAAACGCTGCTTCGACCTAGTATGATTTCATGATTTTTATAAAATCATACAGTTAAAATTTGATTGCGTGTCCTGAATGAAAGTTGTAGATAATATTCTGAGGAATATTATAATGAAAATTTAAAAGAAAAGAACATATGTAGGTTGGTGAAATGAGTTTCTTTTGGAAGATGATAATCTGGGAAAAGATGATACCGAGAACAGGGAGAAAGAATCATCTATATCTACTAACCTACAACAATTTGGGTTTCGATGTATTCATGAGATATTTATCTCTAGGACTTTTCTATAACATGTTAAAATTTCTGAATTTTTGGAGTTCATTTTGGTATTTAATTTAAATTTCTTCCGAAACTGTGCAAGTTCAAATATTGAAGTTTTGAAAACTGTGATGCATGGACCGTGCTTCTTTGTGTGAGGTTCTTTTGGTATGATTTTATTCATGAGATATCTGCCTTTAGGTCTCATCTATAATGTGCCAAGTTTTCAGAATTTATTAATGTCATTTACTAATTTTTCTGGAGTTTTAATTAGAGGAATGCATTCTGATTTATTCAAAAACAAATTGATGTGTTTTGAAAAATAAATGAAATTGTCCATGTGATGTAATACTTTGAGTGGTTGATTTTACTGCATATGTGATGACATATGGCATGTTATATGGCATAAAAAGTTGGTTGAGACCCTTGATATTGTTGCATCAAATGCCATGTTGAAATTGAGATACATGTGTGAATATAAATTGAGATAATAAGAAGACCGTCGGAGGTGTAAGCCGACGATGCCCCGGGAGTGTCGGGATGCCCGAAGTGTGTGTGCTTGATGCCTAGAGTGTGTGTGCTTGATGCCTAGAGTGTGTGTGCTGGATGTCCTCGGGAGTTTCAAGATGCCTGGTAGTATACGGTACGTAATGTCCAGGGGGAATGCCTGGTGGTATGGTGGTACGTAATTCCGGAAGCCCTGGAGGTGTGTGCCAGGGGGATTCCTCGTGATGCCAGTTGGGATACGAGATGCTCGGAGTGTGTGTACCGGATGCCCGGAGGTGTGTACCGGAGGCTTCTCGTGATGCCAGGTTGGATGCAAGCGATAAATGAGGGATGCAAACATTGATCCCTGGAAAGAAAAATTGATGAGATCCTTGTGAAAGATAAGAATTGAAAGTGAATCGTGTGCATGGGTATATGCATATGGCATGATGCATGATCTGCTTATGAAAGTAAATTGACGCTATTTGATATTGAAAATGCGATCATGAAGGTATGAATGAATCTCATGGTGATGTATGCTTGATAGCATGGATGATTTGAATCATGATGATATATGCACGATGGCATGGCGAGATATGCATGACTACATGGTGGTATATGCACGATAGCATGGCGAGATATGCATGACTCCATGGTGATATATGCACGACTGCATGGTGATGTATGCTTGATAGCATGGATGATATGTGCTTTGCTCGTGATATCTTGATTGCCTTGTTTGTTGCATTGTGTCGCTTGGTGGATCTTTACTGCTAAGTGGTTGTACTCACCCCGTTTGGGGACTAACATTTTAGACTAGACAAGATACCTCTACTGCCACTGCCACCGGTAGATGGATTGAGTGGTTGGATATGACCACAAGGAGGAGGATAGCAAAGGAATGAACTTTTGGATGCCAACACTGATTGATGGACTTTAAGTATATGACTATTGGAGGAGATGTCAGCTATCTTTTGAAGTATAGCCGAGTATAGAAGACTACGGCATTTTGATGTACCGATGAATGATGTCCATCTGGTTTAAGTAAATAAAAGTGTTTGTCTTTTACCTATAAATGTCTTAGTTGGTGTGCATCGTTTTCTGAATATAGGGAAGGGAGTTGATGGATGTGCTTCCGCCATATAAATTGCGCAGAGACCGATCTAAAATATGTAAATCCCTAGGATTGATAGACTTTTAGGTCAAGCAAGAGAATGGTAATCGAATTGTGGCGACCCTAACGGATCGAATTGTGTAGGGACCGATCTAAAAAATGTAAACCCCCAGGATTGATAGACCTTTAGGTCAAGCAAGAGAATGGTAATCGAGTTGTGGCGACCCTGACGGTCATATCCAATCACTTAATCAGAGTGACATGTTATTAGGGAAAGTGAAAGGTAAGCAAACTGTGGCAAACCTAATGGATCGGGGGCCGTTCGAGGGGTGCCACACAAGTAACCATTATCCATCACCTAGAATAACTGAGATTCAAAATGGTTGCTAGCTCAGATTACAACAGGACTTGCTTCTGTTCGGGTTAGTGCAATCTTTTACTGGTGTTCTAGAAGAATTATTTGAAATGCTTTTGACTGCAGAATAATTCCCTAGGACAAGTTAATATAAGTTTTTTGGTGGTTCTTGAGAACTTTGTTTTAGTTTTTGAAGTAATTTGCTCTTGCATAACTTTTCTACAGTTTGTGATGGCTTGCTTTTACAAAAGAGCTGTGACTTAAAATTGTTCAAAGATCATACTAAGGAAATAGATCAACCACATGAGCTTTCTAAACTGTGAAAAATTCACTTTTGCCTGGAGCATAGACTTTGTGAGGATTGAACTAGGAGAGAGGGAAAACATGAATAGAAAATCTGATTCCTCTATTTGTTTGAAAGATGATGAAAGGAAAGGTGTTGAGTTAAAGCAGAAAAATTTCTCGGGTAGCCCACTTAAACTGTCAAGCTCCAAACCTTGGGCATGTGCACATCCCTTGGCGATTGATTAAAAATGCGACGACCCAGTACACGTCGCCGACCTATTATTTTTATCTTTTGATTAAACGTATGCGGAAGCGAATTAAATAAACACCCAGCCAACAAACAAACATAGGGATAGTAAAACACGGAAAACATTGTCGAAAGCAACATATTCATTTATCAATTGTCAACCCTAGGAAGTTTAATACTTATAAGACTTCCTACGGCCACTTCCTATCGACTCTCTCAAAAACCTTCAGGAACTAGGGTCAACATAAACTTCACTAGCAATAGGGCCAGCCAAAAAGATGTCACATCTTGTGCCCATCAAATCCACACTCAGCAGATCTCTACGCTACGTGTGACATCCCAAATTTTGCCAACATTTATTAGTGCAATCAGATCATTAAGGATTTGGATTAATTTAGATCGGGCCAAAAAGCAAACTCAATGGACCATGAGGAATGTTTGGGCTTGAGCATTGGTTGGCCACACAACTCGATAAGACAAATGGAGGATATGGGCTTGGACTTAGGTTAGAGCGGGCCAAGATTTGGATTTGTTAGATTGGTAAATTTAGTTTAATGGACCGTGATTGATGCAGATTGAGCCTATTGGGCCAGAGACAGATATTTAGGCCCGAGTAAATTTATTTTCAATTAAGTCTATATATTATAGTTATGATAATTGGATTAGTGATTGCAATGCTAATGTCAATTTCTAACTTTAGCATTTCTTGTGATAAATTCTCTATAGATTAACACTAAATAGTTAATATGTCATATGATTTCATAACTTTGTATAATTACAAGAGAATTGAAATTTAGTGAATTCGAAACAGACTTAAGTGAAAAAATTAGAAACAAATGAACTGACTAACGATATGGATTAAAGGTTAATCGATGGCGAATGACAGATGGTGAAGGAAGCCATGCATGGAGGCCACGACTTCTCTCTCTCATTTCTCTTTGCGCTCTCTCTTCTCCCACGGTTTTCTCTCCAAAACCGAAACCAAGCAAATGAGACATAATCATTAGATTTGCAAATGATTAGCCTAGCCTAGGGATTAGACTATAGCCCCATTTCCCCTCTTAACTCTTGTTGCCTCTCTCTCTCTCCAAAGCCACCGAAACCCATCTTCTTCGTCTCTTCTCTCTCGGTTGAACAGCGAGGGAAACCAGTAGCAGTCCAGCGATTTTCTTCTTCTTGCATGCGAGTTTTGGTTTTGATTTTTGAAGGATCTTCGAGTCATATAGTAGCTGAACCAAGGTAAGGAAAGATAAGTCTCTAAACTAGAAGTTATCCATTGTTTTTGTCAAGGAACTTGCAGATATAGCTGAATTGTGGAGGATTAGATGTGAAGTTGTTTGGTGTTGATTTGAGCTTGATGAACATTAGATTGAAGTTATAAGTCATTGCATGTTGCATTAGAGTCTTGGATGTCTCGAAAATTGAGTGTAAGTTGGCTGTGTTGGTTGAGCAAAGTGAAGTGATTGTTGCCAAGTGAATAAGAATGAAATATGTTGCTGTAGGTGAGCTGAGGTGTGAACATTTGCTTTATACCGAGTTGTGGAATGTTTCCTTGTGAGTAAAAACCTACAGTGATTATCTTCAGATGCTGTGGAAGAGTCTTGAGGTGTTGTAAAAGAGATTGGTAGAGAAATTCACGATTTGATTGAGCTAGAAATGAAGAAAATGGTATAAGATGTTTCTGTTAAAGAGAAATATAGATGTAAAGCTTTTTGTTTTGTGTCACCTTGATTTCTAATGATGAAGATAAGAAAAAGAATAAGTTGACAAGAGAGAACATTCATTAAATCAATTTTGGCATCAAGTTATAGCAAGGTTAACAAGAAAATGTGTTCATAAGAGTATTTACCTTGAACTACCAAATTGTAATATAGAAAACGGTAATACCTTTGATGATTCCACGAATTTTCTGTAATTATCTAGATAGAATTGGACTTCAAAGCCTGAATTAAATTTGTAGGACACATTCTTAGGAATAACATATTAAAATTTAAGAACAAATGGACAAGGTTTGGTCAGTAAAACAATTTTTCTCTGTAGACACTAAATCTGGAAATTTTAACAGAATGTTAGGAAAAAATACAACAATTACTGCTCTTAATACAGTGAGATATAGACTTATGTTTCTTCACAAAAATCTCAATATATGTCTCTAATTTAACATACAAAAATTTCGAAGTATTCCAATAAGATTTGATATACTTTCTATGTTTGTGATCAAAACTGCTCATTTTAGTTCATAATCTGTTTTGACCCGTGAATGAGAAATAGATGTTATGCCTCTTATATTCGACTTGCATGACACATATGGAGTCTAGTGACCTTATGATAGTTGTTAGTTTGTATATGAGTAAGCCTCATCTATCATTCGCAGTATAGGTACCAATAGCATCATGCGTGTGCAGTGAGTGTGATGCATAGTGCTTGATTATGGTGTAAAAATCTGTTCGGCATGGTATGGGACACGTCATAATCGGTTTTAACTTATAATTTGGACTTGCACGTGTGTTTCATACATGAGAGTTAAGTGTATAGATTATAGTTGGGATAGTTGTGTATTTTGAAGTCTTTTGCATACGGTGAATGCATTAATCAAAGGTGTAATGTGTGAAATATGTGCTTGAATGAGTAAGAGATTCCATCGGTACTGAGATGCCAGTGATGCCCCTCGGAAGTTGGGATGCCCATGCTGTGTGATCTTGGATGACTTGGTCCCGTGTTACTGAGATGCCTCGAAGTGAGATACCCTTGTGTGTGATCAAGGATGCCCCGGTTGTGTGATACTGGGATGCCTCGGAGTGAGATGCCCCATGCTGAGTGATCTTGGGAGGACCTTGGTTGTGTGATACCGGGATGCCTCGGAGTGAGATGCCCATAATAGAAATATTGTGTAAGTCTGGGTGACTCAATCGGGCCGGCAGAGTTCCGATGGGTAAACTGATCAAGGGTGGACTAGATATTCACACTAAATTACAATTCTATTTGGCGAGTGAGTTCATCCATTATTGTTGCATTTCATGTTGATATAGATTGATTCTGTGATAGATGTATGTATATGGGTGTATTTATGATGTTCATATAAGGTAATTATACATATGGTGCATTAGTATTCATTTGATTATACTCATGATAATCCTATCTTAGTATCTTAAGCTATTTGGTCATGATTCTCTTGTAAACTTGATAGATGTGGATTGTCTAGGTTAGAATCTTATTATTTCTTTACTGGGCGTATTTGTTGCTCATTCCTTATATTTTTCAAATTGGTTGTATGGACGTGCCGCCGATAGCTCATTACGGGGTGGTAGCATGCCTCAAGGTTTCTTTTCACGATGTGTATGACCCTTATGTTGACATGACTTTCTCCAAGTATGAGGCTACCTTGTGGATGGATGATTGTAGAGCTGAGATGATTTCGATGAGGTTCGTTGCGTGGTTTGTCAACCATGAAGGGGAGATGTTTGGCCCTCTTCCTTATGGTGCCGGAGGACCTAGAGTTCAGACGAATGGCACCTAAACGCCTTTGATTGTGTAGAAGCTGGAGAGACGTCTTTTGTTTTTTGTTAGACGTGGGCTTGTGTGAGATTAGTGGAGTTAGATACCCCTCACCTTTATGCCTAGCTGTTTACTTGCGCCTTTACTTTTGAACTTGTATATATGATGTAAATAGGCAATGAACATGTAAGAAGTCCAGGTTGATTTTTGTAGGCCCTGATGCTGGTAAGAAAGGAAATGAAGATTTTCATGATCTTTATCTATGTTTATAAATGAATGGTCTAATATTAATAATTGGTAGGATTATTGCAGGATAACCTTACAGTACAAAGTTTAGATTTCAAATAATACATATTATAGATGCTAACTTTCAAAGGTGAACACCATAAACTAACAAATGGAATTTATAAGTCCGGTAAGATAATAATAGTTATAATTTCCACTTGCACTTAGTACGTGACGCTACTAGGACGTCACACTACGGCCGTGAAAAAGGTTAACCATGATGGGGTGAGATAAAATCTCAGCGAGTCAACAACCTAAACCCTGATTAGGACGCAAATTGACCTCTGTTGACACCCGAAATTTTTGTCGACGTTTTAAACATTCAATTCGCAAAAGTTAAAAAAATTGTTTGAAATGAAAAGACAAAAAAATTAGAAATAAGGAAAAATGAAAAATAAGAAAAAAGAAGAAGAAAGAAAAAAAAAAGAGAAAAAGAATAAAGAGCCCAAAAGATTAAAAAAATGGATGAATGAAAACATAAAAAAAAAAAGAAAAAAGAAAAGAAAACAAAAAGAAAGAAAAACAAAACAAAAGAAAAGGAATGAAATGAAAAGAGAAAAAAAAAATAGAAAAAGGAAAAAATAAAAGAAAAAAAGAGAAAGGGGGATGGACGATGGTTTTTTTTGGGGATCTCTGGCTCTCTCTCCTAGGAGAACTCTCTCACAGGGACTCGCTCTGGATCTCTCTCTCCCACGGAGCTGAAAAGGGGGGTTTTCTCTCTTTCGGTTGGGGATTTTTCTTTGGGGGTAACGACACCAAAAAAAAAAAACCCTAGATCGAGGATCCTCCATCGTGAAGCTTTCTCTCTTTCTCTGCACTCGACTCGGATCTTAAATCTTCAAGTTCTTCCCATCGCGGCGGAGATTCGATTCGTGCGCCGCCGCTACCGCAATCCAGTCACCAACCGTCGCATCCTTCGTCTCCACCATTGCTTTGGCCTGTTGCCTCCGGTACTGAGATCCGAAGTTGATCTCCACTCACGATCGGTTTTCGTTTCTTCCATTGGGAGTTCTACCGCTCGGAGGTTTGTGCTTCTGGATAGATAGAGTCGAAGAAGAAGGAGAATGAGAAGAAATCGCTAGTGATGTTTCTGGCTTCGAAGATGAAGAGCTCGAATCGGTCGTTGGCCTCGCTATGTTGATCGTCTTCGCGCTTGGCGTATTCCCATCCCCAATCGGTGACAGCC
This sequence comes from Eucalyptus camaldulensis, assembly GCA_019915185.1. Classification (NCBI taxonomy): domain Eukaryota; kingdom Viridiplantae; phylum Streptophyta; class Magnoliopsida; order Myrtales; family Myrtaceae; genus Eucalyptus; species Eucalyptus camaldulensis. Next base: position 31,707,295 of record JAHSVA010000008.1, read on the forward strand.
GCGGCTAAATCTCCTATATCGGTCGGTGCAGCCGCGACTGTGACGAAACGGACGAACGCTCTTGGCTCAGATTCTCTCTCGGAGGAAAAACGGCCGAACGATTTCTCTCTCTCGAGGACGTTCTCTACATCTCACACGCTCTCAAGGACTCAAGCTGACTCTTTCGCTCGGGAATTCTCTTTCCTGCTCTAATTCTCTTTTTCTTACAGACACTAGATCGCTCTCGCCCGGATCTAGCTTCATCAGGATCGGAGATTCTCTTTGTTCCGACTGGTTGAGGATCGCTCCCGGAGATTAGTAACTCTCTCGATGGGAGGCTCGCTCTCTGGACAATTTCTCGGGTCTTATCTCCTGTCTGGTGCTGCAAGCTAGGTAAATACACAATAATCCTATGTGCTGCTTGTTTCCTCAATCCCATCATCAGTTGGACATCATTGTGGTTTGATATGGAGATAATGTTAGATACTACTATGTTGATTCATGTGTGAGTTTCCACAATTGCAGTTGTCAATACAAATACTTCATTATGGTCGCCATTAATGGCCTCAAACCTCTAAAAGCTTAGTCAACATTAGGAACATGATGAAACAATCTAATAGTGATGCAGTGTCATGAATGCATTTTAGCAATCTGGCGAGAAAACTAAGTGCATGACAAACCGCCTGCTATGTCCATGAATTGATCCTTTGATGTACTTCATCCAGCAGTGGTCCCCCTCAAAATAGTCAAAGGAACCTAGATATTGTAAGGACTTACAATTATAAACTGTCATCAGTCATGAGCTGTCCTGAGTGAAATATTCTGGAAGAAGATGTGCATTCCTGTCATACTCAATAGGGTATGTACCATTCGGCCAAAAGATATACGCTCCAGATGCTTAAAAAAAAAACTGCCACAGTTATACAAGAATATCTATAAGATGAAGACACTTTTGCAGATGTTCCCTTAGATGGCAGCCATTGATAAAAACGATTTACCTGAAGATCCACACTTCCATCATCTACAGAAAAAAAAAATGGTTGTATGTTTGCCTTGCTGCTCTGTTCTACTTTTGATGGACCTTGATGTCTTCTAAGATTTTGTAAATTCACGTGCTTTTAGTTACAATATATAATGAAATGCTGTCTTTGATTTTTGAAGTTGATTCGATTATAGAAATGCTACCTTTTTTGTGGCTAGTTGCTGTTAGTTTTAACATGAGATAATAGATTTGTCCAAATTGCTTTCAATATGTTGTAGAATGACGGTGTGACATGCTACTATGATCTATTCTTGATTGACTTGTTCATGTTCTTGAACTTTTAAGAAATTCACGTGTTAAAAATTTTGAGAAGCTTCCTCGTGAAATTTGTTCCTATGATGCTGATTTCACATGATTTGCATATCAATTGAACTCAACTTTTCTTGTGATTCGCATGATAGAAATCTGTCATAAAAAATGAAATTCATAACCCCCGTTTTTCCTTGTTAAAGCTGACCTCGTCATTTTTTTATGATTTTCTTGTTAAGGAATTCTAAGATGAGATTCTTAACAAAAGTTGGTTGTCTCTCCTTTGTTTGCGCTATGGTAAAATTTCATATTCTTCAGATTTTCTTTTTAGGTCAAATCACTAATAATGTGTCATGACATCCTGATATTTTGCTGCAATTCCGATGTGATGTTGTGCATTCTTGAATTTTCTTTAACTTCTGTGTATCTCACGTTAAAGAAAAACTTTTTTCATGAAAGTTGTTACCACGATTGGGTGTGCATTTGATTCTAACTTGAGGTTAGTTTGGTTATGAATTGATGCCATTTTGATCAAGAAGACTCATACGTGCTTGTGGTAAGAAATGACTTCAATTTCATGGCGATTTGTCATCAAACAATCACAATTTATAGTCTCATGTGCTCTTTTACAATTCTGATTGCATGCTGGAATTTGTGGATTAAGCATTGATTAGATGGACATACATGTAGCATGAACACGTTCGATGATGCATATTGTTTGGTGAATGATCTTTTGTCAGCTAATTCATTTGTTTGGTTAATTGAGAACCAAGGTTATATGACTTGGATGTCTGTCATATTATATGCTTTGCATGTGATCATTTGATGAATGATTTTGGTGCGACACATATTAATGCTGAACTTTAGGATATCACTCGAAACTTGACTTCGCATTGTACTTCTTTTAAACAATTGATTTTGATATGATGTATTGTTTTTGGTTGCTTGATGTGTTTGATTGTTTCTTTTATTTGTATGCACCTAGTTATAGGTTTTCTTAGATTAGATTTAGATTAGAACCTCGAAGATGGAGAAGGCGTGAAGATGGTGAAGGTCGATGTCCATTCCGACCATTGTTATGTAATATTCATTTTCCCGATATATGTATTGGGTTTCATGCATTGTATAAAGCCCGACGAGTCGTGGGTTTCCTTTCTTTCTCGATTATTCTCTTTTATATTCTTTAGAATTGCATGATTAGGTTTACTGCTTTCTCTTGATTGTTTACTTCATGTCTTGTGCTTTTAATTTCATTGATTGTTTTCTTTTCATTTTAGAAATAGAATAGAATGAAAGTAATCCGCCACGCACGATCATTTAATATAGAATTGATGATCCTGAAAATATAAAAAGAAATGCATGGACATGTTAGGGAAAACACAACATACTGTTTAGGTATCGAAAGACCGCTAATAGCAATGTTAGCGTAACCCAAGTCCCTGAACCTAGCTATCTGGTTGCGTAGGAATCGAGGGAACACTCCCGACCCTCGATTGGGTTTCTAGCCGACCCCCAAAGTTGAGGCTAGTGGCGACTCCTATATATTTTTTAGGTTGTTAAATACATAGATCGTATAAATAAATTCGCTGTCACGCGGGGTACGAGCTTGGGAGAGCTCGCGATCTTGAGATCAAGTACCCCTAAACCCAACATTTTCCCTACCTTGGATACTTTTCGAGGGGCGGCGAGATCGGGTTGCGACAACCTCGAAGGCGGTCCTAAATATGCACCATATAAAACTCACCTTGCCTCGGCGCATCCGTGCATGTTAGCTCATCACATATGCTATTATCAATGCGGGAAGCGTAATTTAATAACCACAACACATCATTTTCATGCTTCAAACATTCACAAGGGTCTTGATTATAAGGTAAAATCGTTATGACACGTCCCATACCATGCCACACAATTTTGCCCCACAATCAGCAAATATGACAACTGTTCAAACGTGTTCCAATTATTACGATCCATTGGTCATGGCCAACTCAAAAGTCGGCGGTCATCTGGCATAACTAGGCATCGTCCCGCCCCATCGGGGACGACATTATCCCGCGTATTCATACACATCAGGACAGCATTCCAATAAGGTGCATTGGTCCGGCCTCAACCGTGACTCGACATCTCATTGACATGGGGGAATCCGAACTTAATCGGGCATCGTCCCGCATAATCATATGCATCAGGTTGGGTTCATTACCCCGCATAATCATATGCATTAGGGTATTTAGCTGATCACATGAGCATACCATCACTCAAGTCCATTGTTATCTTCCTCATTAGCCAAGAACACCAAAAACTGTAACATCCTGAATTTCATATTCTATTTCCAATTGAATCAGTCATGCTTTTCATCGATGCGCCTATAGTTCTTTTCCTTGAGTTGGTCACTCACAGGATAACTAGACTATCAGGCAAAACCGTTAAAGGATTTTAATGCAATAGACTTGAGAATTCGACCACAAACCAACTGCTCAACCGTGCTAATCTGCAAGGGTCATTACGGCACAGTTAAAAATTAATTAGAGGCCGGAGATAGGTCGTTTCGACTTAAGTATGTGATTAAGTGTGAGTGATTCCACCTGATTACAGAATTTTTGTCGATTGGCACTAGACCGATTTTCTCTTAGCACCTGAGACAGAGCCAATCTCTAAGGCTCCTTACCGGATGACATCGTCTAAGTTGTAAGAATTGAAGGTGCAGATGCAAGAGTTGTTGGATAAGGGATTCATACGTTCCGGTGCATCACTTTGGGGAGCACCAGTCCTGTTCGTGAAGAAGAAAGACAGTTTGTTGTGCTTGTGCATCGACTATCATCAACTCAATCAGGTGAAGAGCAAGAACAAGTATCCATTACCAAGGATTGATGACTTGTTTAACCAGTTACAGGGAGCGTCGCTATTTTCTAAGGTGGACTTGAGGACATGGTATCATCAGCCGAGGATTAGAAAGGAGGACATACTGAAGTCAGCGTTTCGTACTCGATACAGCCATTATGAGTTTACTGTAATGCCGTTCGGTTTGACGAACACCCCAGCTGCTTTTATGGATCTAATGAACTATGTGTTCAAGGAGTACCTTGATTAGTTTGTGATCGTTTTCATCGATGATATCCTGGTGTGTTTCTAGAAGTCCTGAGGAGCACAGAAGACAGTTGAAGATAGTAGTACAAACTCTATGGAATCATGGGTTGTACGCTAAGTTTAGCAAGTGGGAGTTTTGGTTGACTCGTGTTACGTTCCTAAGTCACGTGATTTCAGGCAAAGGAATCTCTATGGACCTATCTAAGATTGAGGCAATGATTAACTAGCCAAGACCGACAACCGTGACAGAGATCAGAAGTTTCTTGGGTTTGGCAAGTTACTACAGAAGATTTGTGGAAGGGTTTTCAACTTTAGTGTCACTATTGACTCAAGTACTGAAGAAGGAATAGAAGTTTGTATGGATAGACAAGTGTGAACGTTGTTTCCAAGAGCTTAAGCAGAAGCTGACTACCACACCTGTGCCGACCATTCAATCTGGTCCTAGAGGATTCGAGATCTATAGCGATGCGCCGTTTAGGGGACTGGGTTGTGTATTGATGCAACATGGTAAGGTTGTTGCAAACGTGTCCCATCAATTGAGACCTCATTAGCTGAATTACCCGACGCATGACTTAGAACCCGTAGCAATTATTTTCGCCTTAAAGATTTGGAGACATTATTTGTGTGGATAAAGATTCTAGATTTGCACTAGCCATCAAAGTCTCAACTATCTATTCTATCAAAAGGAGTTGAATATGGGACAACGTTGTTGGATGGAACTCCTGAAGGATTATGATTGTGATATTTTGTATCACTCTGGAAAGGCGAATAAGGTCGCAGATGCGCTGAGTCAGAAGTCTTTAGTTGCACATGTGATGATCAAAGAATGGACTTCACTTGAGAAAGCTCAAGATTCGGTTTTCAAGTTTGAGGTAGGCCAACTTTCGAATCTTATCGCCACCCTTAGAATTGAGACGGAAGTGCAAATCAGAATCAAGACACTTCAATTGACAGACCTCGATGTTAAGAATATCCTACATGAGGATACTAATAAGAGAAAGGCTGACTTTCAAATTTCTGAAGATGGAACACTGAGGTTTCAGGGATGATTGTGTGTACTTGACGATCTAGAGCTGAAGGAAGAGATCTTGTCAGAAGCTCATCGTAGTAGTTACATCATTCATCCTAGCAGTACGAAGATTTATCAGAATTTGTGTCAACATTATTGGTGGTTTGGTATGAAGGTGGACAACGCCAAGCATGTTGCCAAATGTCTGACATGTCAGCAAGTGAAGGCACATCATTGTAAGGCAGGAAGACTTTTGCAACCTCTCGAGATTCCCGAGTCGAAGTAGGAACATATCACAATGGATTTTGTGACAAGCTTACCAAGGAGTCAGAGGAGTAATGATTTTATTTGGGTAATGGTCGATAGATTAACGAAGTCGGCTCACTTCATCATAGTACAAAATGACCTCGATTTGGACAGGCACGCAGAGTTGTACGTGCATCAGATTGTTCATCTGCATGGAGTGCCAGTGATGATTACATTAGACAAAAACCTGAGGTTTACAGCTGCCTTTTTGTGGCATCCCAAAAATTCAAGTCATCCTCTAGAGGGATTAAAGCCAATAATTAGGTAATGAAATTACCTATGGTTTATGTTTTAGCCATTAGTTTTCTATTAAGGCTATGTGTTATATGCTTGTGTTCATGAATTTTTAAATTAGAACTATAGGATAAATTAATGAGAATAATCTATGCTTGGCTATGCACCTCATAAATTAAATTCCTATAAATAAAATGTTACAAGACTTTGGCCATGTGGATTTTAAAATTTAAAATTTATAGAAGAAAGTATAAAAGGGAAAATTTTAATTTTGGGCCTTAGGCCCATTGGCCTAAGCTTTAGTGGGCCAAGCTGGTCGGCCCAATTAGGCCTGCGGATGGGGCTGTCGCCGGCCCATTGAGGCCCATGAAGTGACCGTCGACCGTGAGAGGGGGGAGGAATGGCCGGCCCATTTGCTGGCCCAATTGCTCCCAAAGCCCAAGCCCATGCATGTATCATGACAAGTGGCAAGAAGGGAGATGGCATGCATTGGCCAATTGGAGTGGCAATCAATCATTGCAAATGATGAGGAATTGGGGAAATAAAATGGAAGAGGAGAGAGAGAGGTGGCCGGTTGTTCGGCCAAGTGAGAAAGGGAGAGAGAGAGAGAATTGTGCGAGAGAGAGGGAGAGAGTGTGGCCGAGAGAGGAGAAGCCGAAAGGGAGAGGAAGGAGTCGCTGCCGCACGCCATCCGTCCGTCGCCGGTGTGCCGACCGCTTGCTGCTGTTCGTTCGGTCTAGAGGCAAGTTGGGAATCCAGTTTCTACTCTTGCACCAATGTCTTGCATGTATGGTCGGAATCTAGGACATTTGGAGGCATGGAAGTGAAGCTAATGTGTTTTGTTCTTGAGTTGCATGCTGTTTTCGCATGAACCGTTTGAGCCAGAACTTTGTGAGAGCTTGAATGCATGTTTTGAGTTCGATTTTGACTTTGATCTCTTCATTAAAGTTGTAGCTGACATCTTAAAATACATCATAATAAACTTTGGTACAAAATTATGGAGATTTGAGGGGTCAAACTCTCATCCTACGGAGACACCAGATCTGGAACGATTTCACTGACCTTTCGGTGGATTTGTGGTTGCATGTTGATTTTTACTGAGAATATCTTTTCAACTTCTTCCTGAAAATTGTAGAGAACATCTTGAAGTTTAACATACTCCAATTTGAAGCAAAATGAACAAGTTTAGCCTAGTAAATCAACTTACTCTTGAAAACCGTAGATCTGGAGACGCGGTACAGGTTACCCGAGACTTCATGGACCCATATGGAGACTGTCCTTTAGAAATTTGACTTAGATACCTTCATGCAAGTTGTATCTTGAAGTAAAACATATCCAAATTTCAGAGGAAATGAAGAAGAATAGGTAGGTAAAAACTCAGTATTTCGGAGAAGCATGCACTGGACGTTTCGGTGTTAGATCCAGAAGCTTCGTGTGACTGTAGAAAATAATCTAAAAATAATTTTTCTTATAAGTCTGCATGAAAAATATACTTTAGTGTCTTGGCTATAATCTGGTAAAATTTCATAATTTTCGGAGGTCGTTTGGATATTTTAATCAAATTATTTCAGAAACTGTGCATTCTGTTTTTATCCGAAATTACATGTTGTATTTGTGTGAATTATAATATTGTGTGGAATTCGATTGGCCTTGTGTTTTTCATGAAATTATTACCCTATTGTCTTGTCTATCACTAGCCTTAATTTCATGATTTTTGGGAATCATATGGATATTTAATTTAAATATTTTCAAAAATGATACAAGCTGGAATTTAAATAAATTTCAAAAAGGCATGATAAATGGACTATTCCAAGTTGTATGAATTCCATAAATGCTATTTTTATGAATGATTTCATCTTGCTACATGTATGATGATGACTGATGATGCATGTATAGATCAAAGTATGAAAGTGATTTTGTTTGCCATTACATTATGTGCCATGTTAAGTTCAGACCTAAATTGATAAACATGATCAATGATAAATGAGGAATCTGTTTGTGGCGGATGATAATGCCCTGGGAGTATCAGGATGCTCGGGATGGGGGGTGCCGGATGCCCGGAATGTATACAGATACATGGCCGGATGTGTAGCACCCCGAACCCTTTATAGGGAGCCATAAGCACAAATGTTACTCCTTATTACCTTTCTCCTTAGAAGAGGCGTCGTAGTTCACAGGCATTTTTTTTTTTAAAGCGGTCCCAGCGCGACTCATTAGCGGAAGCAAAACATCACCATCTCTCCCCCTACCAACCATGATACAAATACACACCACTAATCATCATGATTTTATAGACAAGCAACGACACTTTATTTACATATACTTTCAAGATGGGACTTCTTTTGGGTCGATACATAAAAGGAAAAGCTAGGACTCAGCCATGTCCAACCTAAAACCTCAAAAAGGATCCTCGACCCTCTACATCACACGCGCACAACCCCCATCATAAGTGTCGGCTAACTATCCCAAAAAAAAAAAAAAAAACAGCCCCTACTCGTCTCGCACAGGTCTCACACCCAGTCCGGTGCGTCAGGCGGTGGCGGTGGCAGATCCCTCTCATCACCCCATCGCGGTGAACGTGGACGGAGACAAACTCCTGGACGACTAGGCCCCCAGCCAGGCCTATGTCGTACGTTACAAAACAGCGCACATGTATGTATGTCAGTCCAGGCATAGAAGGACAGATGTACTCCTCACACTCTACCTTGACGACGGACGGTAACCCGTAAAATGCACCCCGAGCAACGGCAGGAAGCGGCATACTACTAATCTGAAATGTTGGTCCCCAAAGGAGTGAGTACAACCACTCAGCAGGTAAAAGAATCTAATAATAACTCAATGCATCATGCAAATCATACATGCATTGTAGGCGTTACTTACCTTGAAGCCATGCGCATACTATCATGCATCATCATATCATATACATGTCCTCATCATCAAGACATCATCACATCACACATGTCACCATCATCATGGCATCATTATAATCATATTCATGTCATCATCATCATAACATCATCACATTACACATGTCATCATGCCATATCATATACATCATCATCATCATCATGCATATCATCATGCCATATCATATGTCATCATCATCATGGCATCATTATAATCATATTCATGTCATCATCATCATGACATCATCACATTACACATGTCATCATGCCATATCATATATCATCATCATCATGCATATCATCATGCATATCATCATGCCATATCATATATCATCATCATCATGCATATCATCATGCATATCATCATGCCATGGGTGATCATCATCATATCACATCGCATATTGTCATCATCATCATGCATATCATCATGCCATGGTTTAATTTCCACTTTTAACTTTCAATTTGATCACCACATCACCCATTCCTCGAATCATCAACTTCATCATCCCCTCGGGCAATGACCTCCGAGGCTTCAGGCATTCAGCCATTCCAGGCCACCGGGCATCCGGCCCCCCACATTCCGGGCATCTTGAATCCCAACTAGCATCACGAGGCATTCCCCTCGGGCAGAAACCTCCGACAGGGCTTCCAGCATTTACACTCCCTGGCCAGGCATACCGCACCCCAATTCTGGCATCGCGAGGTATTCCCCTTGGGCAGAAACCTCCGATAGAGCTTCCGGCACCCCCACGTTCCGGGCATCATCCTCCACCACAACCACCTCCTCACTTATCATTATCCATGTTTATCAATTTTAGTCTTAATCTAGCATGGCATATGGCGTGACATCCAACAAGTCATACTTGGCATGGAATTTCACACATGTATCTCAATTCAATGTCATGCATACATCAAGACCTCACCATACATGCAACATGGTATAATTATTTATGAAATAAAATTAGTGGAATTTATGGCCAGTAAAATAATCCATTTTTCATGCCCATTTTCATTTATTTAAATTCTAGTTTTTTTTGTTATTTTCAAAAATATTAAATTTAATATCTATAAATTCCCAAAAAATTATAAAAATCAAGGAAAGTCATAAACTAGCCAATAGGATAATAATTTCATGCAAAATACATGGCCAAATAGAATTTCACACAATTTCGCAATTCTCACAAAATGGCATGTCATTTTCGGGTGAAATCAGAATGCACAGTTTCTGAAGAAATTCGATTAAAATATACATATGACCTCCAAAAATTACGCAATTTTACCGAGTTATAGCCAAGACATTTTCGTACATCTTTCATGCAAAACTCCAAGCCAGATTCTTTTTAGATTATTTTCTACAGTCTCACGGAGCTTCTGGATCCATTACCGCATCATCCAGTACATACTTCTCCGAAATACTGAGTTTTTACCTACCTATTCTCTTTCGTTTCCTCTGAAATTTGGATATGTTATACATCAAGATATCCTCTACAAGTTTCACGAAGAGATCTAAGTAAAATGACTAGAGTATAGTCGTCATTTAGGTCCATGAAGTCTCGGGTGTCCCAAAATACATCTCCAGAATTACCATCTTCAAGATCTAGTCGATTTACTAGGCTATACTTGTTCATTTCACTTCAAATTTGAGTATGTTATAGTTTAAGATGTCCCCTACAACTTTCATTAAGAAATTGAAGAGATATTCTTAACACAAACCAACATGCAACCACACATCCAACAAGAGGTCAGTTAAATCTTTCCAGATCTGAGGTCTCCGTAGGTGAGATTTTAGCCCCTCAAATATCCATAATTTTCCATGAAATTTCAGTATGTTGTAGTTCAAGATGTTAGCTACAACTTTCATGAAGAAATCAAAGCCAAAATCGGACTCTAAACATGCATGCAAGCTCACATAACATTCTGACTCACACTGTTCGAGCAAAAATTCAACATGCAAGTAACATACACACATGCAAGAGCAGCTAGAGGACTCCCACTTGCCTATAGACTGGACGGACGATGGCACAAGGCGGCGAGCACGGCGGTCGGACGGCGGCTCCTCCTCGGTTCCTCCTCTCTCTCTCTCTCGGCCACTCTCCTCTCTCTCTCGAAATCTCTCTCTCTCTCTCACTCTCTCTCTTGGCCGAATGAACCGGCCACTCCTCTCTCTCTCTTCCCTTTTATCCCCCCTAATCCTCATCATTGATAATCATTGCTTGCCTTCAAATTAGCCAATGCATGGCATCCTCCTTTGTGCCACTTGTCCTATTGCATGCATAATGGGCTTTGAATTTGGGCTTGGGCTTTGGCCTCCTTTGTGGCCGGTCAACCACTCCTTCTTGGGCCTCCATGGGCCAGTTAGCTTGGCCCACTAAAGCTTAGGCCAATGGGCCTATGGCCCAACCTAAAAATTGACTTTTTCCTTTTTTTTTAATTTCTTCTATAAATATTTTTAAATTTTAATTTTCAACATGGCCAAAGTCTTGTGACATTTTGTTTATTGAAATTTAATTTATAAAGTGCATGGCCAAGCATAGATTATTATCATTAATCTATCAAATTTAAATTCTCACAAGCACATGCACAAATCATCTAATCTTAAAAAGACTAATGGCTAAAGCATAAGCCATAGGAAATTTTATTACCTAATTAGAGACTTTAACACACCTTATGGCTTGACTTTGAATTTTGGGTTGCCACAGGATGGCCCTGGGAGTATCAGGATGCCCAAAATGGTTGGGTGTCGGAAGCCTCAGAGGTCTCTGCCCGAGGGGATGCCTCGTGATGCCAGTTGGGATGCGAGATGCCCGAAATGTGGGGGTGTCGGATGCCTGGTGGCCTTAAGTGGCTGAATGTCGGAGGTTTTTCTCGCGATGCCAGGCTGGGGTGCGAGTGTAAAGTATGAGATGAAATTGATGATCTTGAGAAAGGGTGATGTGGTGATCGAATTGAAAGTTAAAGTGGAAATTGAATCATGCATACATGATATGATATGATAATGATCACCTGTGGCATGATGACATGATATGATGATGATCACCTATGGCATGATGATGATATATGATATGATATGATGATGATCACCTATGGCATGATGATATGCATGTATGGTATGATGATGCCATGATGATGATGACATGTGTATGATAGGATGATGTCATGATGATGGTGATATATGATATGATATGATGATGATGATGATATGTCTAGGACATGATGATGATGGCATATGTATGATATGATGGCGACCTATAATATGATGATACATGTGTATGACATGATGATGATAACCTATGACATGACGATGATAACCTATGACATGACGACATGTATGTGTTATGATTGTGATGAAGATGTATGATGGTATATGCATGGCTTCAAGGTAAGCACCCATGGATGCATGAATGGCATGTACAATGATGTGATTGTATTGTATGATGCATTGAGTGTTTATTGGATTCTTTTACCTGCTGAGTGGTTGTACTCACCTCTTCGGGAACCAACATTTCAGATTAGCAGGATGCCATTCCCTACTGTCACGTGGAGTGTATTTTACGGCCTACCTTCGGATGTAGAGGTCGAGTGTGAGGAGTTTGACTGTCCCTCTGTTCCTGGTCTTACGTATATTCGAGTGCGCTGTTTAGTTATGTATGATGTGGGCCTGGCTGAGGGCACTGTTGTCCAAGAGTTTATATCCGTCCATGTTCGATGCAATGGAGCGATGCGTGGGATGCTGCCGCCGCCACCGCCTGATGCACCGGGATGGGTGTGAGGGCCCATGCGTGACGAGTAGGAGCTTAAACTTTTTGGGATGGTTAGCCGACATTAGTGATGGGGGATCTTACACGTGAGTTGTAGTGGGTCGACTGTTTCTTTGTGGGTTTTAGGCTGAGTATGGCTGAGTCTTGGCCTTTCTTTTGATGTACCAACCCAAGGAAACCCATCTTGAAAATATGTAAATAAAGTGTCATGGTTGTCTTTTATTATGATGATTAGTGGTGTACAATTGTATCATGGTTGTTGGAGGGAGAGATGGAGATATTGTATTTTGCTTTAGCTAATGAGTCGCGCTGGGACCGCTTTCAAAAAAAAAAACTATGAACTTCGATGCTTCTTCTAAAAAAGAGGTGTAGTTAGTGTTCGATTAGGTGTAACGTTAGGTGCCTGTGGCGACCCTAGGTGGTTTGGGGTGTCACACTTTTGGAGAAGTTTGTAGGTTGCCTTAGGAACAAAACTGCAGTATAGTACGGCTTATCATCCTCAGACAGATGGCCAGTTTGAGAAGACGATTCAATTCCTCGAAGATATGCTGTGAGCTTGCGTGTTGGATTTCAAGGGAAGCTGGGAGGAATAGCTTCATCTATTCAAGTTTGCCTACAAAATTAGCTACCAGTAGAGCATTCAGATGGCTCTTTTCAAAGCGTTTTATGGCAGAGTGTGTAGAATGCCAACTTGTTGGGATGAGGTCAGAGAATGGAAGATCACAAATCTAGAATTGGTTCAGCAGTCAGTGAATGTAGTTGCCGTCATTAGAGATAAATTAAAGACTGCTCAGAGTCGCTAGAAAAGCTACACGGATAAGCGTCGAAGGCCTTTGGAATTCAAGGTTGGTGATCACGTTTTTCTGTAGGTGTCACCAATGAGAGGTACTTCACGCTTTGGCAAGAAGGGAAAGCTGAGTCCGAGCTACGTAGGTCCCTTTGAAATTCTAGAAAGAAGCGAGATCCTAGCATATCGTCTTCCATTACCGCCGAGATTGGCGCAAGTGCATGATGTCTTTCATGTGTTGATGTTGAGGAAGTATGAGCCTGACCTAACCCACGTGCTGAATTTTAAGGATTTAGATTTGGACGACAGAGTATCGTACGTTGGAAGCCCAGTTCAGATTGTGGATCAAAAGGAACAGGTTCTGCGCACCATGACCATCTCGTTCGTCAAAGTGGTCTAGCAACACCATGGCATCGAAGGAGCAACCTGGGAAAGTGAGGGATCGATGAGACGATTGTACCCCCACCTTTTTGTTTAAGGAATTCTAATGGTTTAAATTTCGAGGACGAAATTTTTATAAGAGGGGAAGAATTGTGAAATCCTGAATTTCAGATTTTGTTTTTAATTGAATAAGTCGGGCTTTTCATCGACACGCTGATAGTTCTTTTCCTTGAGCTGGTCACTCACAAGATAACTAGTCTATTAGGTAAAGTCGTTAAACGATTTTAATACAATAGACTTCAGAATTCGACCAAAAATTGACTGCTCAACTGTGCTAATATGCAAGGGTCATTATGGCACAGTTAAAAATCGATTAGAGATTGGAGATAGGTCACTTCGACTTAAGTTGTGATTAAGTGTTGGTGATTCCACCTAATCACATAATTCTTGTTGATTGGCACTAGACCGATTATCTCTATCGTTTTAGTATCCGGTGTCTGTATTTGAAAACATGATATTTTCACGACAACTGAGGATCGCCAACGTGTCGAAAATGTACATGTTAGCTCGAAAATAATCAACCACTAGTCCATTGCACCAAAAATTCTTGAAAGCTACTCTATAGGTTAGATACCGCTAAAATCGCATTAGATTGAAATTAACTGTGAATTTAAACTCAATTTTAGAAATTAAAAATTCTATTATGTCACAAGTTATTTTAGGAACATCGACTCATCTTTAGAAGATTTTTCAGCAAACCGAGATTTTCGGCGAAAAGTTCAAAGTTAGGCCATTTGAATCGAGAACTTCGAGGGACCCTTTTTTGTCACCTTTTTAGGTGCAAGTTAGTTCTATTGATGAAGAAAAATGTGGAGATGGAGGAGCACACCTTGGTTGAATTGTTTGAGCTTCAATTAGAATGATTTGAGTGAGAATTGATTGGATTTGATGAGCAAATGTCACATATTCATATGCCATGGGGGACACAACATTTTGGACACTTTAGGAAGCTTGTTGGGAAGCTTGAGGGCTTTCAAAGGCTGAGGATGAAGGGCCAAGGGTGGTGGGGGCAAGCAAAGGGAGATTTGGACAAGTGTTGAAGCATTGGAAGCCACCTTTGGGACCCCTTTCTTCAGCTCACTTCTTCTCGTTCCCTTGGTTGCTTTCTTTATTGTTGGTGTGCCTTGAGAGCTTCAAAAACTAGAGAATCAAGCCAACAGCCCCCCTTCTCCGTCGCATGCCCACCGAAGCTCCTTGGCCGCCGTTTACCCGTCACGCACCCAGCCGCAAGCGCCACCTGCCTGTCCGCCTGTAGTCACTCGTCTGTGCCTTCAACCATTGTCCCGACCCCCCTGGACCATCGACAAAGTCCCTGGCCACCGTTCCAGCCACCGTCCGCCTTTGCCATCACCCACCTAAGTTGTTACAACCACCGCCACCCTTCCTGAGCCCTTTCAACCATAGGTTCCAGCTCCTTTGGCCTAGGTCAGAATCGAGAGGCCAGCAAGGGTCTTGATGCTTCGAGGCCCATTTTCAAGCTCTTCTGGGCCTCATCGGGTGTTGCCGCTTCGAAGATTATTGCTCGCCTTGGCATTGCCATCGTCTTAGACTCACTGGATCACTAAATCGGTGAGTTTACTCATTAAACTCTGCTTAGGGAGTTAATGATGCTTAAGAGGTGTTTAGATTAGGCTAAGCATGTTTAGGTAGTTAGATTAGCTTAGTTAAATGTTAATTAGTTTATGTGCTTGATTAGTTTAGTGGATGGATTAATTAATCTAATTGGGCAATTAGATTAGTGTATGCCTAATTAGACTTTTAATTAATTAATTAATTAATTATTTAAATATCATTTAATTCTATTATTTTATATTTAGATAAATTTAATTTTCGGAATTTAATTAATTAATTAATTAATAATTACTGAAATTATGTTGGGATGGCCCATCATTAGAATTTCATGCTAATCGCAATGGTATGTTTAATCTCTGTAATTGAATGCTATTTTGTGCAATTGAGTGATGATTGTTAAGTTTTGGTATTTAACTAAGAAAATACGGAGTGTTTAAGTGCCATAGCTGCTTGTGTGAGCATTGTATGTCAGTTTGTGTGAGCATTGTATGTCAGCTTGTTTGAGCTTTGTATGTCAGCTTGTATGAGCATTACATGTTAGCTTGTAAGAGCAACAAACCATTTATCATTGTGCGAGCTATCATCTATCTATTAGCTTGTGGGAGCTACCATCTATACATTTATCAGCTTGTCTGAGCTACCATCTATATCGGCTTGTGAGAGCATTGCATCAATTTCAGCTTGTTTGAGCAATGATTGTATTGATGGATGAATAGATGGTATGGTTTAATAAATGGTATGAATTGATAGATGGTGTCAATTGAATGGTATCAATTGAATTGATAGAATATATGAACCGAGGTGTGTTGGTAGTGCATGCTTGTGTGAGCAATGATTGATTGATTGAGTGTTTAAATTGTACTAACGTGCATAAAGGAACTGAAGCGAGGTAAGTCTTATGACTTGTGTGGTTAGGCCTTTAGGCACATTTCCTTCTTAGTCAGAGTTTAAGAGGTGAACTTGCTGAGATATTGTCTCACCCCTTATTGGACTCAACATTTTCAGGTCCGTAGATGGTGATTGTGGAGGACCCGAAGCCCCGGAGTCTGTGGAGCGGAGATCCGAAGGATCGGCATATGTGTCCAGCTAGCTAGTCTTAGGACAGCTTCGTTTTGAGAGCCGGTCTTTTGTAGACATTTGTCTTTGGACTAGTCTATATAAACTGGAGTGCTAATAAAAGCATGTTTTGGGCTATGAATTGTTTCTTGCTTTTCTATCCCGTATAGTTGTTGTCAGGGGTAAATGTTCACTTCCGCATGCGTATTAAAATGAATGGGTCGGTGACGCGTCCTGAGACGTCGCAAATTTATCGACCACTGAGGGATGGGCACGCGCTCGAGAAATGGGGCATGACGAAAATCCATTTTCAAATAATAAACCTTGCAACCTCCCCCCCCCCCCTTTGTTCAAAACATTTCAAAATAAATTCATACGCAGTCACGTACTCAAAATCAACTGGTGAAACCTTGCACACTTCTACTATAAAACCTCTTCATTTTATTGAGAAAATAAAATTTGGCATCCAAACCCGACACCTCATTAATTGTCTATTTTCCTTTCCAACCACCCCTTTTTTGAACTAAACTTGGGTAATCCATTTTTTTTCTTTAAAACTTTTGGAAAAGAATTTGTAGGTGCTCCTATACTCAAAATTAATCCATCAAACTTTGCACGCATCTATTTTAAAACCTTAATGTTTTATTGAGCAAATAGGTTTTGGTATCCAAACCCGACACCTCATTGTTTTTCTATTTAATTGCCCATAAGGCCATTTTCTGCAATAACAATAGACAATCATATAGAACAACCAATCACATAATTTCACGCATAATTTCTAAGCATGCCAAAAGTCAACCAAATCACAAAATATACGTTATTCAACAAGCAAGATACCAAGAACAACGACTAGACGACAACTGGCCCTCACTAGTAGAAACCGGGTCCACTTGCGCATCTCTAGGATTAATTCTAGAAACATAATCAACTGAGTTTAGAATATTCTAAAATTTAAATATGTTATAAAGAACACTTAAACAAATACTTTTTATGAAGACACCTTGAAACAAATCTTTCTAGAATAAGAGTAGTATATCGTCTAAACTTTTACAAAAACTGTGTCCATGTTCAAAAATTATGTTTTCAAAATTTAGTTTAGTTCTAGGTCTAAAACTCGTCCATTTGATCTAAAATTTGACGAAAGTTTTTTTGGAAGAAACTTTTACGAAAATTGAACCCTAAGAGTTGATAAAAATTCTTTAAACACCCAAAGGTCATTGGTTCCAGCACAAACCAAGATTCTGCTTTGCATGTAACGAATATGAAATCTTGTCCTTTTAAATCCATAAAATCTTTAGTAAACTATATGTCATAACTAAAAATGTTTAAAACATTTTTCAAGAAGGAAGCAACATCAAAATCATAGCACATTTTAACCCATGAAAATCGCAAACAACAAGGGTCTAGTAAACCAATCTACAGAGGAATCCACTAGATTGAGCTAAACCAATTTAATTAACATAACCATGGTTAATTAACCTATTCACAATTAACTAACCTAACCATGGTTAACTAACCTAACCATGATTAACTACCCTAACCATGGTTAACTAACCTAACTAATGTAAACTAACCGAACCATGCTTGATTAACACTAAACCATCTTAGTACTAATCTAACCATGATTAACACTAAACTAAATACCCCTTAAGCACAATTAATAGCCTATCAAGGATTTGAGAGTTAACTCACCGGATTACAATGGTGGTGGGCTCACGGCCACGGCAACGCCATGGCGGCGAGAACCCGAGACTACCGTGTCTCAAATAGAGGCTCGACAAAGATGGGTTAGCCCTGCAAGCTCACGGCCAAGAGGCATTTGGGTTTGGCTAGGGCTAGTCCTTGCTTGGTGTGAAGATGGGTGGTTCAGTAGGAGCTGAGCTGAGCTGCTGGCCGTGACTCAGCTGGACGGTGAATGGTGGAGCTGGTGGTCGTTTGGTGAGGTGATGGATGAAGCAATGCCTGTATGGTGCTCGAGTTACGGGCTGAGTTGGATGTGGGGAGATGCGTGATTAGCAAGGAGATGTAGGCTGGCATGGAGTTGAGTTTGCTACTGGTGGGGGGGGGGGGGGAAGAAAGAACGTGAGGGGAGAATGAAAGAAGAAAGGAAGAAAAGAGATGGAGGGGAAATGAGCTGCTCCCTGCTAATGATGGGAGGGCTGAACATGAGAGATAGAGAGGAAAGAGACGGGAGAGAGAGAGAGAGAGGAAAAACCATGAAGTCGAGGGGATGGCCAATCAAAAACCTAGGGAAATATCTACTTCAATCATCACAAATGCCCCAGAGTCCTCATGCCCAAAGTCCATGGCTCCACCAATGACCATTTTTCTCCTTATTCCTCACCAAAAAAATCCTTTTTGGGGGTAGAAAAATGCCATTCCTCATCCCCATCCGAATTTCCTCTTATTTTCTTTTTTGTCCGCAAATTGATTTTTCTGCAAAATTCTGGACGTGTCGAAATTTCTCTGAAAGATTAGACGACGTCCAATAAATGAACCATGACACGCTTGAACGTCCAATACCCAAAACCGAATTTAATTTCGTGGTTAAAATCAACTGAAATTATGTGATTTGTTGCTTCCTCACCAATTCAAGCTTATTTGGTGACCAAGAAATCCCCTTGAAGCTACCGTACAAATTTCCACCATTTTCTCCACAAAACAAAACAAATTGGTGGCAAAAAATTCACTCAAAGGTGCCCATCCGAATTTCCAAAATTTTCTTTTATCCAATTTGAATTTTTCTACAAAATTCCCGGCTTGACGAAATTTTCCCAAAGATGAGATGATGTTCTAAAAATAAATCGTGACATGCCCGAATGTTTGATTCCTAAATTCGAAATCAATTTCACGGTTAAAATCAACCAGACGTGATTTTAGCATATTCTAACCTACTGAGTAGCTTTTAGGGATTTTATCGCGATTGTATCTCTTAACAATTTCACCCAATAGGTCAGTTAACTTGTGAGTGATCAGCTCATGGAAAAAGGACCATAAGCATGTTGGTGAAAAGCCTATTCCATTTTATTGAGAAGAAGTAAAAAATTCAAGATGTCAAAATTCTTCTCCTCGTATAAAAATTTCGTCCTCAAAATTTATCCATTACAATTTTTCATCAAAAATGTGGGAGTATTGTCATCTCATCAATTCTTCGCTTTCCCACGTTGCTCATTCTATTTCATTGTGTTGCCAGTCCACTTTAACCAGAGAGATCGTCTTGATGCGCAACACTTGCTTGTTTCGATCCATGATCTTAACCAATCTTTCCCATACGACACTCTTTTGTTCACGTCTAATTTTTCAAAATTCAGCATGTGGGTCGGGTCAAGTTCATACTTTTTCAACATCGACATGTGGAAGACATCATGCACCTGAGCAAGTCTTGGCGGCAAAGCAAGACGATACGCCAAAGTCCCTATTCGCTCTAGTATCTCAAAGGGACCAACGTACCTTGAACTTAGCTCCCGAAGCTTGAAGTACCCCGCATTGCTGACACTTTAAGAAAGACGTGTTCACTAACTTGGAATTCCAATGGTCTTTGCCGCTTAGATACATAGCTTTTCTAGCGACTCCAAATAGTCTTTAATCTTTCTCGAATAACTTTGACAGCATCCACTAATTGCTAAAGAAACTCAAGGCTGATAATCTTACGCTCTCTGACTTCGTCCCAACAAACTGGAATTCTGCATGTTCTGCCATACAATGCTTCAAATTGTGCCATCTGAATACTTTGCAGATAATTGTTGTCGTAGGCAAACTCAACTAGATGAAGTTGTTCCTCCCAGCTTCCTTTGAAGTCCAATACACAAGCTCGCATCATGTCTTCGAGCGTTTGAATCATCCTCTCAAACTGGCCATCTGTCTGCGGATGATAGGCTTGTACTGTACTGCAACTTCATTTCCAAAGTAGTCTGTAAACTTTTCCAGAAAGCAGCTGTAAGCTTCAGGTCTTGATCTGACATAATTATCACTAGCACTCCATGTAGACGAACTATCTGTCGCACATATAACTTAGCATATCTATCCAATGCATAGTCCTTTCATACGATGATGAAGTGAGCAAACTTTGTCAATTTATCAACTATAGCCCATATGGAATCATTACCTCCTTGACTCATTGGTAATCCCATCACAAGGTCCATTGTGATATGTTCCCATTTCCATTTGGGAATCTCCAGAGGTTGTAAACGTGGCACCCCTCAGTGGCCCCTAATCCATTAGGGTCGCCACAGTTCGCTTACCATTTGCTTGACTTGATAACTTGTCACTCTGATACCCTTTCAATTGCAGCGGATCCATACAACCTAGGGGTTTATATCTTTTAGATTGGTCCCTTGCGCAATTCTTGTAACGGAAGCATAACCAACAACTTGATCCATCTACTGGTGGTAGTGGTAGCAGAGGAATCTTATTTATTCTGAAATGTTAATCTCCAAAAGGGGTGAGTACAACCACTCAGCAGTAAAGATCCACCAAACTACTCTTTGCGTCAAACAGAACAATCAAGGCATCATAACAAAGCACATATCATTCATGCATTCAAGCATAACTTACCTTGCAACCATACATATGTCATCATACCATATGTGCATATACCATCATGCACTCATCATCAAGCATTCATGCATATATCACCATGCCATATGTGCATATACCACCATCCACTCATCATCAAGCATTCATGCATATCCATGCCATATGTGCATATACCATCATGCACTCATCATCAAGTATTCATGGATATATCACTATGATTCATATCATCCATGCTATCAAGCATACATCACCATGAGATCCATTCATGCCTTCATGATCGTATTTTCAATATCAAATAGCATTTATTTATTTTCATAAGCAAATCATGCATCATGCCATATGCATACACCCATGCACATGATTCATTTTCAATTCTTATCTTTCACGAGGATCTCATCAGTTCTTCTTTCTAGGGACCAATGTTTGCATCCCACAATTTATCGCTTGCACCCAATCTTGGCATCGCGAGGAACCTCCGGCATTCAGCCATTTAAGGCCACCGGGCATCCGACACACACCTCTGGGCATCTCGTATCCCAACTAGCATCACGAGGAATCCCCCTGGGTACAAACCTCCAAGGCTTCCGAAATTACGTACCGACATACCACCAGGATTTCCCCCCCTCTGGAATTACGTACCGTATACCACCGAGCATCTCGAAACTCCCGAGGACCTTCCGGAATTGCGCCATTAGGCCACCGGGCATCCGGCACCCCCACATTCCGAGCATCCCGACACTCCCGGAGCATCGTCGGCTCACACCTCCAACAGCCTTCTCATCACCACAATGCATATTCTCATACATCTCATTTTCAATTTCACATTTGATGCAACAATGCCAATGATTTTACAGCAGCCCTTTTTAAAATCACATAATGTGCCTCGGGAAAAGTATCATTTGATGCAATGGTTTTGAAAACTTCATTGAGTTCATGACAATCAGTCAATCCTTTGATGTCATATGAAATGTACGAATGTCATTATGTCATTGCACGACTAATAATCCAGGACATCATGATTTACATAATAAATCCCATAAACAGTAAATAAAACAACTTCCAGCTTAAACAGAATGCGTGCTATTCATGAAAAATTCTAGAAAATTAGCAAACGATGGAAATAAATTCTGAAAAATTACCACAATGTAGATAAGATCTAATAGAACACATTTCATGAAGAACACCATATCGAACAAGGCTTCACAGAAAACGTACAGGTCCATACATCACCGAAAAAAGATTTTAAAATCATCCCTGCACAGTTTTGAAAAAAAATTTCGATTGAACCCTTAAATAAACTCAGAAAATTCTGAAATTTGGACACCATGTATTTAAGACCTAGAAGTATAATTTTCATGAAGAAATTGTAGTCCAATTCGTTCTTTATTAAAATATTAAAATCGATCTACTTTTCCTATTCTCGGTATCGTTTTCCAGATCTACCCGTGTTGAAGGAAAATCGTTTCCTTGGTCATTACTGGTCTATTTACTCTGAAATTTCAGTATGTCGATCCTCAGAATATTACCTAAAACTTTCATTCAGGACACACTAGCAAATTTTAACTGTATGATTTTATAAAAATCCCGAAAACATACTAGGTGGAAGCAGCGTATTTGCCAGATCCAGTTTCTTCAAAAGACAACGGTTTCACCAAGAAATACTTGTTCGTTTTATCTCACACTTCAGTATGTTATTCTTCAATATGTTCTCTAGAACTTTCATGAAGAGGTCGAAGTGAAATTTCAACTAAAAAGTCACATGCAACACACGAAATCACCAAGAGGTCAACAAAACAGTTTCCAGATCTAATGTTTTCGTAGAAAAATGGTTTCAGCCTTTAATAATTGTCCATTTTGTCTCAAATTTTAGTATCTTATACTTCAAGATTTTCTCTAAAACTTTCATGAAGAGGTCAAAACAAGATTCCAAATAAAAAGCCACATGCAACACACAAACTCGCGGACGGTCGGACTGGTCTTTCCGAAATCAGCATGCATGACCAACGAATCTCTCTTCAAAGCTCCGAAATCTCATCCCATCTACCACAACCAAGACTTACCATCTACAACACATACACACAGCAATGCAAAGAGCAGGTTTTAGGACTTCACTTGCCTTAGATTCAAGCACAAAAACAGCAACAAACAATGACAAAGCAGCAATGAATGGCGGACGAACGGGCGGACGAATCCTCCTCCTGCTTCTTCACACGGCCTCCCTCTTCCTCTCTTGGTTTCCCTCTCTCACTCTCTCGACAGCTCTCTCTCTCACCCCCCTCAAAACTGGTCACTTCCCTTCTCTTTCTTTCTTTTTGGTTGTTTATATACTTGCATGCATTCTCATTTTGCATGGGGGACACTTGTCCCTAAGAAGGAGATAAGTGTCTCCCTTGTCGAAGACACTTTGCACGTCCATGCAATGGGTGTGCCTCCACTTGTCCGATTACATGCAAGGTTGATGGGCCTTCTTCTTGGGCAAACCTTGGGCTTTCATTCGGCTGGGCTTGGGCCAGCCTTGGTCGCCCAATGGGGGGCTGCGTGGGCTGGTTTTGGATGGGCTTTGGGCCTTAGGAAATTAGCCCACCCTCTCCTATTCCTATTCCATTTAATCCCCATTTAAATAAATACAACTAATTAAAATTTATAAGGCCACAAAACTTTGTAATTTAAATCAATAGGAATTAAATCTTATAAGATGCATAGTCAAGAACAAAATCTTCCTTATCAAATTGTCTTATAGCACCAACCTTGATCATCCATTAATATAAGATGCATTTCTTCCCAAATAATTCTCCATTAAAATATTCGGCATTAATCTATTAAAATTCTTTGGTCTAAAGGCCATAACATAAATCAATAACACTTCCATCACATTTTCATAGGTCGTAATGCATCCAGAGGTTGTCATGAAATTTTGGGATGCCACAGTAAAAGTCCTCTAGGCTGGCAATGTTGTGTTTTCACTTGCTGACACGTTAGACATTTGGCAACATGTTTGGCGATATTCGCCTTCATGTCAATCCACCAATAGTGTTGACGCAGATTCTAATACATCTTCGTACTATTTAGATGAATGCTGTAACTGCTACAATGAGCTTCTGTCAAGATCTATTCCTTAAGCTCTATATTGTCAAGTATGCATAGTCATCCACGAAACTTTAGTGTTCTGTCCTCAAAAATCTGAAAATCAACCTCTCTTTTGTGTATCTTCTTGCAGGATCTTCTGGATCTCAAGATCTGTCAACTGCAAACGGTTCAATTCTAAAGGTAGTCATAAGACAAGAAAGGTGGGCTACCTCAAATTTGAAAACCGAATCTCGAGCTCCCTCGAGTAGGATCCATTCCTTAATCACCGTCTGTGCAATCGATGACTTCTGACACAATGCATCTGCAACCTTATTGGCTTTTCCGAGATGACACAAGATGTCATAGTCATAATCCTTGAGGAGTTCCATCCAATGATGCTGTCTCATGTTCGACTCCTTTTGAGAGAATAAGTACTTTAAACTCTGGTGGTCTGTAAAGATCTGGAACTTTTCTCCACACATGTAATGTCCCCAAATTTTCAGAGCGAAGATAATCGCAGTGAGTTCTAAGTCATGAGTCGAGTAATTCAACTCATGAGGTCTCAACTGACGAGATGCACATGCAACGACTTAGCCATGTTGCATTAATACGCAACCCAGTCCTTTGTATGACGCATCACTAAAGATCTCATATCCTCTAGGACCAAACGGAATTGTCAGCACTGGTGCAGTTGTCAACTTCTGCTTAAGCTCTCGTAAACAACGCTAGTACTTATTCGTCCATACAAGCTTCTCTTCCTTTTTTAGTAGTCAGTTAGAGTAATGGCTATTGCAGAAAATTCTTCGACGAACCGTCTGTAATAACTTGCTAATCCCAAGAAACTTATAATCTTTGTCACTGTCGTCAATCTTAGCCAAATGATCACAGGTTCAATCTTGGTCGGGTCCATGGAAATCCCTTTACCATAAATCACGTGACCTAGGAAAGTTACACGAGTTAACCAAAACTCGCACTTACCAAACTTAGCATACAATCTGTGTTCTCCTCGAGTCTGAAGCACTATTCTTAAATGTCTCTCGTGCTCCTCAGAACTTCTCGAGTACACCAGGATGTCATCAATAAATACAACCACAAACTGATCCATATACTCCTTGAATACTCGATTCATCAAATCCATAAAAGCAGTTGGGGCGTTGGTTGAACCAAACGGCAATACGGTAAATTCATAATGGCCGTAACACGTACGAAACGCCGTCTTCGATATGTCTTCCTTCTTAATCCTCAGCTAATGATATCCTATCCTTAGGTCAATTTAAGAAAATATCGACAAACAGGTAATCAATCTTTGGTAATAGGTACTTATTCTTAATTGTCACGTGATTGAGTTGCCGATAGTCGATGCAAAGATGCAATGAACCATCTTTCTTCTTTACAAATAGAACTGGTGCTCCCCAAGGTGATTCGCTGGGATGTATAAATCCCTTGTCTAACAACTCCTGCATCTACACCTTTAGTTCCTTCAGTTTTGACAATGCCAAATGGTAAGGAGCTTTAGAGATTGGCTCCATCCTAGAGGCCAACTCAATCACGAACTCAATCTCCCTTTCTGCGGCCAAACGAGGCAATTCTTCAAGGAACACGTGAAGAAATTCTCATACTACGACGATGTCTTTCATCTTCGACTCATCAACTGTCATATCCACAATAGTAGCCAGGTAACATTGGCAACCCCCATCTAACAAACGGGTTGCCCCAAGCGACGAGAATAAGGTAATCGAGGGTCCTCCTCGACTCCCTATAAACTCAAAGCTTTCACCTGCTAATAGGATAAACTGAATCAATTTACAATAGCAATTCACAATAGCTCGTTGCTTGGTGAGCCAATCCATGCCAATGATCACATCAAAAATCATACATGGCTAGAATAACCAAATTTATCCTTTCCTCTTGCTCCCTAATAACTAACTTGCTATAAGGACATCCTACTGCTGATAACACTTCATTTTTTAACAGGGTAGATATACTAATGACTGACGCCAACAATTCTGGACTCAACCCTAGCAACTTAACGTACTGCTCAGCAATAAATGAATGCACTCTAAGGTCAAATCAAGCATAAGCAACATGGTCATTCAGCGAGACTGTACATGTGACCACGTCAGGTGAGTCCTCTGCCTCTCATCGGGTGACAACATACATCATTCCCTATGCTAGAGGCCTATTCATGCCGCCCTACTGTGCATCCTCTATTTGTCCCATTGGTGGCGGCAGTCACATCAGCTATGGTCCCATCTGCTTATGTAGACAATTTCTTATCTGATGGTCGAATTGGCCATATCTAAAACATGCTCCCGGCCTAGCAAAACATGGGGCTAAACCATGTCATCTTCCACAAAAACGACATACACCATTCTGGTTAGGTACTGACTTTCTAATCCCATTCCTGTTGAGCATAATGGAATATTTTCCTCCATACATCGGCTTCTTTCCAAACCGGTTGCCATCTCTATTGGACTCGAACCGCGACCCAGATGTGGCGGCTTGTTCAGTTAAGTTCCTCTCGATCAGTTGTGCCCTTTCATACAAATCGTTGTAACCCTTCAGATTAAATGGCGCTAGCGAATCCTTTAGCTATGGTCTCAATCTATCTCGGAATCTCCTTACTCTGTCTATTGAATCCTCAACTAGCCTTGGGGAGTATTGAGACAGCTTAGTGAACTTCATCTCGTGCTGGTCCATAGACATTAAACCCTGACAAAGGTGTCAGAACTCCGCCATCTTCTGTTTCCTAGTATAATCAGAGAAGCACTTCCCATTAAAGACTTCAACGAAGGTGTTCCACAATGGGACCACGCATTCAAGAAACACTCTTCCTTTAGTGGCCCTCGAACAAGTGCTTGCATTTCCCTGCAACGGTTGACTATAAGGACCACCTTATCTTCCTCCAAGCACCTCAGTAGTGCGAAGGCCTTCTTTAATTCCTAGATCTAGAGGGTTGTAGCCTCAGGATCGCCTGCACAAGTGAACCTTTCAGCTTCTGAAACTGCTCTACTAGCTTGTGCATCAATCTCTCCCTGATCACATTCAGAAGCTAGGCTTCAGCGGATGCGGCTGCAGCAGTGGCAGCAACGACAACAGCATTGGCGGTAGTAGTAGCAGTGGCTGTAGCGACAGGTTGATTCTAGGCCTGCTACCCCATCAAATTTCCCAAAGTCTCAAGCGCCCGTGCGATCTCGTCTATCCAAGGATTGCCGGGTGCTACTACACCAATACCGGCCTACGGCAATACTCTCTCACTTGCGCTGGCTTAAGCCTGCGCTCTACCTCGGGCACTGACCCTAGTCGACGTCTTACTCTGAGTGACAGACGCTACTAACCTCTTCCTAGGAGTTCTTTGCTCTTGATCACTCATTCTGCAAACTCTTTATAGAACCTACTTTCCAATTCCACCTAGAATTAGAAACTTGAGCGACCCATGCAAAAAAATCAATCAGTCAATCAATCAATCACAAGCGTGAGCATAAAGGAAATGTCTTTCCTACTAACTATCTCATAACCCATCGTACCTTATCACTCTAGACACTAACCAACTAAGACACCACTTGGAGCGGGGATGTCATGTCTCAAATCTCGAGTGCACGCACATCTCTCGATGTTCGATAGAATTGCGATGTTCCTAGGAGACGTCGCCAACCCATTCATTTATGCACATGTAAAAGCGAACTCATAAAACCCCATACAACAATCAAACACAGGGATAGTGAAAGCAGGACAACTAATTAACACAAACCTTAATTTATATACATGCCAAGTTAGTCTTACAGGACTATATACAAAAGCCCATATTCAAAAAGAGGCTACAAGGCTAATCCTACCCCTGACTCTTCCTACTTGGGATCCGGGTCCACTACGACACCATCAAGGATGTCAATGTCTAGAGGATTAGCTACCTCTACTCTGGGCTCTTCAACCTCGGGCCCTTGGTTCGCCTCAATATTTACCAAAATAGTGGCGTCCACGACGGGGTCGAGTACCTCCTTGTACTTAGTATCAATGGTAGGTCTATCAAAACCATACAAAGGGCCCTCTCGAACCCCGTTAGGCTTGATAGGGAACCACACTTTGAATTGATGAGGTACCAATTGAGGAAGGCCCTCATTGACCTATATGATGGTCATTACAAGCTCATGGGTCCAAGTGGTCCCATGGATCGGGAGAATAGTATGTTGGGTCTCCACCTCTCGTGGCCACCCAAAATGGACATGGCGTCCCTCCATCTGAGGACTTGTAAAATCTTTAACCATGACGGGGTGCGACAAGATCTCAGTGAGTCTACACCCTAAATCCCGATTGGGACGAGAATTCACTTAGAGGCAGTCTAAACATGCACCATATAGGACTTACCTTGCCTCCGCACCTCCCTGCACATTAGCACATCTCATATATCATATGCATACAGTAAATGCAATCAATAACTGGAGCACCTCAATTCGTTTCTCAAACAATCAGAGGGGTCGCGATTATAAGGCCAAATCGTTATGACACGTCCCATTTCATGCCCCACTATTTCGTCCCATAAGCAGGTGCGGCTATCTCAAGCACTCACACATGTCCCAGTTACTTACAACCCATTGGCCATTGCCAACTCAACAGTCGGCGGTCAAACCAACATAACTGAGCATTGTCTCACCCCTCTGAGCACAGCATCGCCCCGCATAAACACATTAGGACGACATTCCATAAAGGAGCATCAGTGCAACATTTACTGCGACCGGCATCCGTTGTCAAGGGCATCTGAACTTAAATCAAGCATCGTCCTGCATAAACGCATCAGGACTGGTTCACAACCCCACGTAAATGCATCAGGGCTCTTAAGTGATCACACACACACATCCATGCTTGGTGAAGAACATTGTACTTTGCACTAAAATACTTCCATTTCAAATAATGGACTTGGCCAATTTTCTTTGTATAAAAAAATATCCAGTAAAATAATTGTGTGTGGTCACATAGTCAATTTGAACCATAAAGCGTGATATTCTCCAATTTCAAAATTTCACGATTTTATATAATACCTAAATTATTTTTGGCGTCAAAACCCGACATCAGGTATTTTATTTAAACTAAATACCATAAAATCATATTTTTGCAATAATAATTCAAAAATCATCATTAATCACTCAATTGCATAATTTAACACTCAATTTCACAAATCAATGCATCTACAACAATCACCATAAAATTATAATAACCGTCTATATCGGTATAATTTACGCTAATTAAAAAAATTAATTAAATAATTTGCAAATTATTTAAATTAAACTGCTTAATTAATCTACATAAGCTAACCGGGGTAATCTACCTAAGTTAATTAAACCAATTTACTAAGCTAACTACAGTATCTAATAAGGCTAACTAAATAACCTAACTAACCACCTAACTAACCAATTGGCCTAACTAAATAACCTAACTAACTAGTAACACTTAGGATTAATGCTAATCCTTAATTAACCTAAATTAATCTTACTAAGTGTAATTAACTCCATAATCAAAGATTAGAATGCTAACTCACCTGATTAGCGAGGAAATGGGATCACGACGACGACGGTGCGACGGTGATGAGATCCTGTGTCTACGGCGACTCCAAAGGAGGCCCAAATGAGGTTGAAAATAGCCCAACAAGCTCACAGCTTGAGCTGGGCTTTCGATTTTGAGGTGGCTATACCAAGGGGTTGCCAAGGGACAAGCGGGCTGGCTAAGGTGGTGGATGTGGAGCAGTGGTGGTGCTGGCGGCCAGGCGAGGGGTGGCGGGCCGAAGGCGGTCATAGGTAGCGTCGAGGCCGGGCTGGACGTACACTAGGCTTAAGTGGATGGCTAGGACGGGGACTAGTGGGACTGGATGCAAGCCAGACATAGGTGGCATCAGGGCTGACTTGCGGTCGCTCGGCTGGACTGAACAACGCGAGGGACGGCTTGCTGATAGTCTATGTGGGGCTGGGCGAGTGAGGTAGCAGCAGCAACAATGGAGAAGAATATTAAGTGAAGAAGAAGAAGAAAGGAAAAAGAAGTTTCTACTGTGGTTCTGCTGGAGGGGGGGATGCACACACCAAGGGAGACAAGGGGGAGAGAGAAGGGGCCAAGTGTGACATCCCAAATTTCACTGATCTTCATTAGTGTAATTAGATCATTAGGAATTTAGATTAATTTGATTGGGCCAGAAAGTGAACCTGATGGATCGTGAGAAATGTGTGAGCTTGCGAAGTGAGTGGGCCACACGAATTGGACTTAAGAAATCGAATGAGTGATTATGGGCTTGGACTTTGCTTGAAGTGAGCCAAGGTTCGGAATTATTAGATTTGTAGATTTAGTTTAGTGGGCCGGATTGTTATGGATTAAGCCTATTGGGCCGGAAATGAATATTTAGGCCCGAATGATTTTATTTTATAGATTATAGTTATGATAACTTGATTAATGTTTATAATGCTAATATCAATTGCTAAATTTAGCATTTTTGTGATGAATTCTTTATAGACTAACATTGACTAGTCGATATGTTATGTCATGACTTTGTATAATCATAAAAGGATTGAAATCAAGTAGAAACAAAAGGGAATTAAATGAAAAACATTATAAACTAATGAACTGACTAATGACTCGGATTAGAGACTAATTGATTTTGAGTGACAAATTAAACTTGAGAGAACAAACTTGAAGGCCACATCACTCTCTCTCTCTCTCTCGTTTCTTCTTGCATGCGACACCCACGGATTTCTTTCCTCTAGAAACCGAAACCATCAACTCAAGGAAAACAATCATTAGCAAATTTGATCTTTAGTCTAGCCTAGGGATTAGCTTTGTAGACCTATTTCCCCTTAAGTTTCGCAACCCTCTCTCTCTCTCTGCATATAAAACCGAGCAACCCATCTTGATCTTCTTCTTTCTGTTTTTCCCTGGGTCGAGCGGTGAAACCAGAAGTAAACCAGCAGCAAACCAGTGATTTCTTCTTCTTGCATGCGGGATTTTCGTGTTCATCTTGAAGCATCTTTGTGTTGTCTAATAGCTAAACAAGGTAAAGAAAGATATAGCTCTAAATTGAAAGTTATCCATTGTTCTATCAAGAAAGCTTGCGGGTCAATCCAAACAGTGAAGGGTTTAGTTTGTAGATGCTGTTTTGTGGTTAATCTAAGCTGAGTAAGTGCTAGATTAAAGGTAGAAGCCACTGCGTGTTGTTTTTGAGCCTTGCATGTTTCGAAATCCAAGTGTGAGTATGCTGTTTTGTTGAGTGAAGTGATGAAATGGATGCCGAGTGGATGGATGTGGTGTATACTGTGATGAGTGAACTCACGGACGCGTTTATACTTTGAGCCGAGTTGTGGATTGATTAGGCATTGAAGTATTGTAGAAGAAGTTTGTGATAAGATAAGTGGTTTAGTTGGGTTAGAAGCAAAGGAAATCATGTACCTATTCTGTTCTAGGTGAAAACGGCTATGGAGTCTTCTGTTTGTATTTATTTTCTTTATGTATGTTAATGGAAATGAGAAAGAAACCATTCTACATGATAGAACATTTATAAGATCGATTTATACACGTAGCTATAACCATATGAATATAAAAACATAGAGATAGAAGTGAATTTAGTAAAACTAGTATACTGTTTTTGTGAGAAACGGTTTGTCCTTTACTGATTATACGAATTTTCTGTATTTACCTAGTTATAATTGGACTTTGAATCCTTAATAAAAATTGTAGAAAACATCTTAAGGAATGACGTGTCAAAATTTAAGATTAAATAGAGAATAATTGTCTAGTGAAAATTTTTTCTTTGTAGATAAAGAATCTGGACGTTGATACCGGGTGCTAGTAAGGATTATGGCAATTGTTACTCTTAATACAGTGAGAATTAAACTTAAGTTACTTCACAGGAATTGTCAGTCTATGTCTTAAATATAATATACTAAAATTTGGTAGTATTTCAACAAGAATTGATAGGCCTTTTATATCTGAAACCGAAACTGTACATTTAGTTAGTAAACTGTCTGGACCCGAGAACATATGTCTTTTATATTAGACTTATATGACACACATAGAGTCTATTGACCTTCTAATAGATGTTAGTTGTGTAAGAGTAAGTCTCACATATTAATTGAGATGTATAAGTGCATATAGTATCATGCGTGTGCAATGAGTGTGGTGCATAGATCTTGATTATGGGGTAAATATCTGCTCGGTATGGAATGGGACATGACGTACTAGGTTTTATCTTATAATTTGGACACGCACGTGTGCTAGGTTCATGAGAGTTAGATATATAGTTAGATACTTTGAAGTCTTTTCTTTTGCATACGATAAAGGCATTAATCAAAGGTGTGGTGGTATGAAACATGTGCATAAGTGAGTGAATCGGTATAGAGATACCGGTGATGCCCCCGGAGTTTGGGATGCCCTTGCTGAGTGGTCTTGGATGCCTAGGTAGAGAGATATCAGGATGCCTCAGAGTGAGATGCCCCTTAATGAGTGGTCTTGGGAGGACCTTGGTTGAGTGATGCCAGGATGCCTCGGACTGAGACACCCATGATAGAAATATTGTGGAAGTTCGGATGAGGTAGCTTCCGAAAGTGACTCGATCGGGCCGGTTGAATTCTAGTTAGTGATTGATCGAGGGTGGATCATATGTTCACAAAATAAAATTCTACTTGGCGAGTGAGTCCATTTATTATCGTTGCATTACATCTTGATATGAGATTGAGCTTGAGAAAGGTAAGCATATAAATGGATGCTCATAAGGTGATTATATACATAATGTGTTAATATCCAATTACTTATGCTTGTGATATACTTCCTTTAGCATCCTAAATTGTTTGATGATTCTCTTGCAATATTGATGACTGTAGATTGTTTAAGTTAGAGTTTTATCATTCTTTACTGGGCAAGGTTGTTTGCTCATACCTTACATTTTCAGATTAATAGCATGGATGTACTGCTAGTAGCTCGATATGGGGCGGTAGTGCGTCTTGATGTTTCTCTTCATGACGTGTATGATCCCGACATTGACATGGTTTTCTCCAAATATGAGGCTACATTATGGTTGGATGACGGTAGAGTTGACTTGACACCGGTGACGTTTGTTGCATGGTTTATCAACCATGAAGGGGAGATATTTGGCCCTTTACCCTTTGGAGCAGGAGGGCCTGGAGTGGGGATGGACGGCGCCTAGACGCCTTTGATCTTGTAGAAGTTGACTGACTTTTGTTTTTTTTGTTAGACGTGGGCTGATGTGGGAACTCGTGGAGTAAATATCCTCACCCTTTATCCCTCACTTTCATTACACCTTACTTTTGTTAAGTACATGTTGTATATATAGGCGATGAACATGGAAATAGTCCAGGTTGATAAACTTTGTAAGCCCTGATGATGATAAGAAATAATGAAGTTTCTCGTGTTATTTTTTATGTGCATGAATGATTTGGCCAAT
Source organism: Eucalyptus camaldulensis (assembly GCA_019915185.1). Classification (NCBI taxonomy): domain Eukaryota; kingdom Viridiplantae; phylum Streptophyta; class Magnoliopsida; order Myrtales; family Myrtaceae; genus Eucalyptus; species Eucalyptus camaldulensis. The sequence continues at coordinate 31,740,750 of JAHSVA010000008.1, forward strand.
ACTGGAATTTGAAGGTAGAGTGATTTTGCAGGATAACCTCATAACATAAACTTGAGATTTTAAATAATCCATATTATACATGCTAACCTTCAATGGTAAACACTATAGACTATCTAAAGGAGATTATAAGTTGGGCAAGAAGATAATAATAATTATAATTCCGTTTGTGCTTAGTACGTGACCCCCTAGGACATCACACCAAGGGGGACAAAAGGAAAGAAAGTCAAGGCTTAAGCCAATCAAATGGCTTGAAAAATATCAAGGTGATGACGAATAAGCCCCCAAAGTGCAAGCCTCATTCACACGCCAATTTTCCCTCCCAATGGTTCACAAACAAGCCAACTTGAAGGCCAAAACAGACCCCTTCAGAAACCCTACGAATTTCCCTTGATTTTCATTCAATTCCTCACCAATTCAAGCCAATTTGGTGACCAAGAAACCCCCTTGAAGCTGCCATACGATTTTCCACCATTTTCTCCACAAAACAAAACAAATTGGTGGCGAAAAATTCACTCGAAGGTGCCCATCCGAATTTTCAAAATTTCTTTTTGTCCAATTTGAATTTTTCCATAAAATACCCGGCTCGATGGAATTTTCCCAAAAGATGAGACGATGTCCTAAAAGTAAATTGTGACACGCTCCAATGTTCAATTCTCGAATTCAAAATCAATTTCGTGGTTAAAATCAACCGGACATGATTTTAGTACAATCTAACCTACCAAGTAGGTTAGTTAACTTGTGACTGATTAGCTCAGAGAAAAAGGACCATAGGCGCGTCGGTGAAAAGCCCATTTCATTTTATCAAGACAGGGTTGAAATTTCAGGATGTCACATCTGAGGTGCTCTAATGAAGACAAGGTAGTCTTGGTGGTCTCCCAGCTGTGAGGAAATGCCAGCACTTGATGGGAGGCCACCCGAGAAAAAGTGTTTCCAGAAGGCATGTTTCCAGAAGGCATGGTTCTGGTGTGGAACACCTTTATTGAAGTTTTCAATGGAAAGTACTTCTATGACAGTGCCAGATAACAAAAGATGGTAGAATTCTAGCGCCTTCTCTGACTGTGCCGAGCTGTCCAAGTACACCCGGAGACTGATTGAGGATCAAGTAGACAGAGCAAGGAGATTTCGAGATGGACTGAGACTGAAGTTAAAGGATCCGTTAGTGTTGTTTAATTTGAAGGGTTACAATGACCTATATGAAAGGGCACAGCTGATCGAGTGAAACCTGAATGAATGAGCCGCCACATCTGGGTCGCAATTTGGGTCTAACAGACACGGTAATTAGTTCAGGAAGACCGATGTTAGGAGGAAGATATCCCATTCCGACCAACAGGAATGGTGGGATAGGAAAGTCGGCGCCCAACCAGAATGGCGTGTGTCATTTATGCGGAAGGCGACATGGCTCAACCCCGTGCTTTACGAGAATTGGAGCTTGCTTTAGATGTGGTCAGCATGGCCACCAGATCAGGGATTGTCCCCACAAGCTGATGGGATTGCAGCTACCGCCACCATCGATGGGATAGAACAGAGGGAGTGCATCGCAAAATGCACCATAGAGCAAATTGAATAGGCCTCAAACGCATGGAAGGGTGTGTGCTGTCACCCAACGAGAGGCCGAGGTCTCACCAGACGTAGTTTCAAGTACAGTCTCGCTAAACGACGATGCTGCTTATGCTTTATTTGACCCTAGAGCTATGCATTCATTTATTACTGAGCAGTACATGAAGTTGGTAGGATTGAGTCCAGAACTGTTGGGGACAGTCATTAGTATATCCACCCCATTAAAAGATATGGCGTTATCTGTAGCAGGGTGTCTTGGTTGCAAGTTAGTAATTGGTGAGTGAGAGGAAATGATAGATTTGATTGTGTTGGCCATGTTTGATTTTGATGTGACAAATGGCATGGGTTAGCTCATCAAGCAACGAGCTACTGTAAATTGTTATTATAAAGCAATTCAGTTTAACCTGTTAGTGGATGAAAGTTTAGAGTTTATCGGAAGTCAAGGAGGACCCTAGATTACCTTAATCTCATTGCTTGAGGCAACCTGTTTATTAAAGGTGAGTTGCCAAGGTGCCAACAACCCGTTTATAATTACCGTCGTGGATACGATAGTTAAGGAGCCAAAGATGGAGAACATTGTTGTGCCATAGGAGTTTCTTGATGTGTTTAAGAATTACCTGGTCTACCCTTAGAAAGGGAGATCGAGTTGGTGATTGAGTTGGCTCCTAGGACAAAGCCAATCTCTAAAGCTCCTTACTATATGGCATTGTCAGAATTGAAGGAATTGAAGGTGTGGATGCATAAGTTGTTGGATAAGGGATTTATACATCCTAGTGCATCACCTTGGGGAGCACTAGTCTTGTTTGTGAGGAAGAAAGATGGTTCACTGTGCCTTTACATTGACTATCGACAAGTCAATTAGTTGACAATCAAGAACAAGTATCCGCTACCAAGGATTGATGACCAGTTTGACCAATTACAGGGAGCATCAATATTTTCCAAGATCGACTTGAGGACTAGATACCATCAGCTGAGGATCAAGAAGACATACCAAAGACGGCCTTTCGTACACGATACGGCCATTATGAGTTCACCATAATGCCATTTGGTTTGACCAATGCCCCAGCTGTTTTATGGATTTGATGAATCGAGTGTTTAAGGAGTATCTAGATCAGTTCATGATAGTATTTATCGACGATACTAGGTGTATTCGAGAAGTCTAGGGGAGCACAGAAGACATTTAAGGACAGTGCTTCAAACTCTACGAAATCACGGACTTACGTCAAGTTCGAGTTTTGGTTGACTCGTGTAGCTTTCTTAGGTCACGTGATTTCTGGTGAAGGGGTTTCTGTGGACCCAACTAAGATTGACGTAGTGATCAACTAGTGAAGACCAACAATAATGATAGAGATCAGAAGTTTCTTAGGATTGGCAGGTTATTACAGACGGTTTGTGGAAGGATTTTTTTTAATAGCCATGCATTTGACTTGATTGTTGAAGAAGGAAAAGAAGTTTGTATGGACGAATAAGTGCGAGCGTAGTTTCTAAGAGCTTAAGTAGAAGCTGACTACGGCACCAATGTTGACAATTCCATCTGGACCTAGAGAATATGAGATCTATAGTGATGGGTCATTCAGAGGACTGGGTTACGTTTTAATGCAACATGGAAGGGTTGTTGCATACGCATCCCGTCAGTTGAGGCCTCACGAGTTAAACTATTCGACGCATGACTTAGAACTTACAACGATTATCTTTGCTTAGAGGATTTGGAGACTTTACTTGTGTGGAGAAATGTTCTAAATCTTTACGGACCACTAGAGTCTCAAGTATTTATTCTCTTAGAAGGAGTTGAATATGAGACAACATCGTTAGATGGAACTTCTCAAGGACTATGACCGCGACATCCTGTATCATCTCGGAAAAGCCAACAAAGTCATAGATGTGTTGAGTCGGAAGTCTTCAATTGTGCAGATGGTGGTTCTGGAGTGGATCTTAATCAAGGGAGCTTGAGATTCGGTTTTCAAATTTGAGGTAGGCCACCTTTCGAGTCTTATGGCTTCGCCCAGAATTGAACCAGAAGTGTAGATAAGAATTAAGACGTTGCAGTTGACAGATCCAGAGATCCAGAAAATTCTGCAAGAAGATATTAAAAAGAGAAAGGTTGATTTTCAAGTTTCTGATGACGGGAAACTAAAGTTTCATGGACAATTGTGTGTATCTAACGATGCAGAGATAGTAGCTACAATATTCATCCATGCAGTACGAAGATGTATCAAAATCTGCGTCAACATTATTGTCGGACTGGTATGAAGGCGGATATCGCCAAGCATGTTGCCAAATGTCTGACGTGTCAACAAGTGAAAGTACAGCATTGTAAACTGAGAGGACTTTTGCAACCTCTCGAATTTCCGAGTGGAAGTAGGAACATATCATAATGGATTTTGTGATAGGATTACCAAAGAGTCAGAGAGGTAATAATTTCATATGGGCTTTGGTTGATAGATTGACAAAGTCTATTCACTTCATCGCCATATGAAAGGACTTTGCATTGGACAAATATGCAGAGTTCTACGTGGGTTAGATAATTCATCTTCGTGGAGTTCCAATGACGATCACTTCTGATCGAGACACAAAGTTGACGACAACTTTCTAGAAAAGTTTACAAATTGCTTTGTGAACAAACCTGCAGTATAGTACGACCTATCATCCGCAGACAGATGGCCAGTCTGAGAGGACAATTCAAACCCTCAAAGACATGCTACGAGCTTGTGTGTTGGACTTTAAAGGAAGCTGGGCAGAATAACTTCATATAGTTGAGTTCGCCTAACAATAGCTATCAACAGAGCATCCATATGGCATCGTTTGAAGCGTTGTATGGTAGAGCTTGTTAAACTCCAGTCTGTTGGGATGAAGTCGGAGAGCGTAAGATCACCGGCCCTCAGTTGGTTCAACAGTCAGTGGACGCTGTTAAAGTCCTTCAGGAAAGACTTAATACCACTCAGAGTCGCCAGAAAATTTATGTAGATTAGCGACAAAGACCATTGGAATTCCAAGTTGGTGAATATGTCTTTCTTAAGGTGTCACCAATGAGGGCTACTTTGCCCTTCGGCAAGAAAGGAAAGTTAAGTCTGAGGTACGTCGATCCATTTGAAATTTTGGAATGAATAGGGACTTTGGTGTATTGTCTTGTGTTGCCACCAAGACTAGCATAAGTGCATGACGTCTTCCACATGTCAATGTTGAGAAAGTATGAACCTGACCCTACCCACATGCTAAATTTTGAACAATTAGACGTGGACGAGAGAATGTTGTACGTGGAGAGACCAGTCTGGATCATGGATCGCAAGGAGAAAATGCTGCGTAACAAGACGATCTCTTTGGTCAAAGTGGTCTGGCAACACTATGGGACAGAAGGAGCTACATGAGAAAGTGAGGAATCGATGAGATATCAATAGCCCTACCTTTTTGAAGAAGAATTGTAATGGTTTAAATTTCGATGATGAAATTTTTATAAGAGAGGAAGAGTTGTGACATCTTGAAAATTACAATTTATTTTTAGGACCTCGTCTCATCTTTTGAGAAATTCTCATCGCACCAGGAAATTTTATGGAAAATCAATTTCGGTAAATTGGGAAAAATAAAGGAAATTCATATGGGCTGATTTGGTGTTATTTTTTGCCACCAAAATAGATTATTTGGTGAGGAATTGGAGAGAAAACACCCATTGGTTGATGCCTTGACCTTTGAGGGGGCTGAATTAGAGCAATTTTGGGCTACCAAATTGAAGTAATTTGTGAAGAAATGGTGGAAATTTATAGGGGCTGCTCCCTTATGATTTTTGGCCTTCAAATTTAGTTGTTTTGTGAAGATTCGAGGGAAAATCAACCATTGGAGGTTGCCAACACTTCAAGGGCAGAAGACTTTGGGGCTAAACTACTCAAGTGCTTGTATATTTTGCATGCAAGGTGATTGGCCTTCACCTTGACCTTCATGGCCCTTATCCCCCCTCCTTCTTCACCATGCAACCGGTCCCCCTCCCTCTAGGAGAACCCTTAAGCTTTCTTCTTCTTCCTCAGCTCCCCTTCCTCTCTGTTCCTCCATTTTTCCTCTGTGTTGCTGCTACCACTCACCGCCACCCAGCCGATCATCACCCGCCCATCCAGCAGTAGCAACAATGTCCCTCTGGCCCGCTAGTCCCCACGTCGTCCAGTCCAGCGATCGCCTACAGCCGCTTGACCGCCAGCCTGCCACCCTTCCACCACCTTCGACCTACGTTGTCGTCACTGCCTCCAACCACCTTGGCCAACCGTCAGCCCCTCACTGCTCCAGTAGCGCAGTCCTAGGTTCGCCTAAGCCGAACCACCTTAGCCCCAACTGGTTTAGCCCCTTCACAGAACCGGTTCTTCTAGCCAAGTCGTGAGACTCATATGCTGATTTCAACCTCTTCCGGCCCTTCGTTAGAGACACCGTAGGCTCTGGATCTCATCGTTGTTGTACCGTCGTTGCTGTGAACCCGTTATCTCACTAGTCCGGTGAGTTAGGGGGATTAGTTTGGGATTAATTAGGATGAAGGGTAATTTAGTTAAAGTAACTATTAGTTAGTTAGCTTAATTAGTTGAACTAGATAGTTAAATTAGTTAGGTGGTCAGTTAGGTTATTTAGTTAGCTGAATTAGATTAATGAAGTTAGTTGGTTAAATTAGTTTAGTTAGTTCAATTAGGTTAGTTCGGTTAGGTTATTTAATTCAATTAAGTGATTTAGTTTAAATAATTTGCAATTTATTTAATTAATTACAATTAGCGTAAATTATGCCGAAATAGCCGGTTACCAAAATTTTATGCTGATCGTCATGGATGTGTTGGTTTGTGAAATTGATTGCTAAATTATACAATTGACTGCTTGGTGATGATTTTTCATTATTATTACAAAAATATGATTTTATGGTATTTAATTAGGAAAATACCGGGTGTCGGTTTTTTATGCCAAAAATATTTTAAGTACCATATAAAATCGTGGGATTTTGAAAAGAGAGAATATCATGTTTTATGGTTCAATTTGATTATGTGACCATGCACAATTATTTTACCGGGTATTTTTAATACGAAGAAAATTGGACAAGTCCATTATTTGAAATGAAAGCATTTGAGTGCAAAGCACGATGTTTTCAGCCGAGCATGGATGTGGGTGTGGTCATTATTGGAGCCCATTCTAATGCGTTCACATGGGGCAATGCCAGATTATGTTCAGATGCCCTTAACAACGGATGCCGATCGCAGTGGAGGCTAGGTTGATGCTCCTTCGGGATGACATCCAATTATGCCTAATGACCACTGACTAATGAGTTGGCTGTAGCCGTTGGGTCGTAAATAATTGGAACATGCTTAAGTGATTAAGATAACCGCGTCTGATTATGGGACAAAATTATGTGGCACGGAATGGGACATATCATAATGATTTGGCTTTTTAATCAGGACCCCCATGGATATTTGATGAATGATATGAAGTGTTCCAATTATTGAATTACGCTTGCTACATTTATATATGGATGAGATATACTAATTTGCAGGGAGGTGTTGAGGCAAGGTAAGTCCTATATGGTGCATGTTTAGGTTGCCTCTATGTGAATTCTCATCCTAATCGTGGTTTAGGGTGGTTCTATAACAGGCCTAATGGGAATCGAGAGGGTCCTCTAGAAGGTTTTGATAGACTACCATCAATACCGAGTATGAGGAGGTACTCGACCCCATCGTGGATGCCGATATTTTGGAAGATATCGCAGCGAACCTGGGGCCCAAGACCAAAGGACCCAGAGTAGAGGTAGTTGATTCTTTAGACATCGACATCCCAGATAGTGTTGTGGTAGACCCAATTCCCGAATAGGTAGGGTCTAGGGTAGGATTGGCTTAGTAGCTTCTTTTGGATATAGACTTCTATATATAAACTTGTAAGACTGACTCGGTGTGTATATAAAGTTTGTTTTTTTGAAAAAGGCGTAGCATATGTTTTACTATCCCTGTGTTTCATTGTTGTATGGAGTCTATGAGTTCGCTTCCGCATGTGCATAAAACAAATGGGTCGATGACGTGTCTTGGGAACATCACAATTTAATCGACCGTCGAGGAATGTGCGTGTGCCTGGGGTTCGGGTAATGACAATTGTGCTAGCAATTGCCCTCGTGTGAATGATTTAGTTTATCACTATCAACACTCTCAATAGTCGATTGCCAATTATTGATCAACCAATGATTTGCTCTATGTATTACCTTTTATAGTCAGTGCAGATCACATTTAAATTAGCGCATTAACTCTAAACCATTTTAGAATTAATTCGACCATAACTTCTGATAGACGTAAGTTCTAATACTATTTCAGACACTAATTCAAGCATTAACTTGTAACTATTACAAAGCATTATTCTAGGCATTTATTTGTAACTGTTACAAAGCATTATTCTAGGCATTTATTTGTAACTGTTACAAGTATTTATTCTGGGTATTAACTTTGTAACTGTTACAAATATTTAATTTGACTATTACTACTGAAACTGTTTCAGAACATTAATTGATCATTTAAATCTAAAACCGTTTTAAATCACTAAACTACCGATTTATTCTAAAACCGTTTCAGATCGTTAATGTGACCGTTAAGTTCTAAAACCGCTTGGAAACTTAATATGACCATTAAATCTGAAACCATTTCAGATCTTTAATTTAACCATTAAGTCTGAAACAGTGTATGATCATTATTTTGGCTATTGATTCTGAACTCACTTCAAATCATTAATTCGATTATTGAATCTGAACACACTTTAGATTTTTATTCCATTGTAAAGTCTGAAACCCGCTTCAAATTTTGTAAACTCTAAAGCCCCATTCATGAAAACTTTTACTTCTAGCTCGACTCAATCTGATTGGCTCAATTGCAAACACATTTGCAATATTCTTTCTCTCATTCAAACGTCATTCTAATTGGTTATGGTATGTGACATCCCTAAATTCATCACTGAGTTGGTAGTAGGATTTGTGCATACACATTAGCACAACCAAAAGAACTGATTGTCCAAATCAATCTCCCATTCCTGCAAATTATGAATGACTTCTAGCAATATATCATGGCTACCCAGACAGTGTGAAATGTTTTAAGTATACAATGAACCTGTTAGCTTTGGCGACCTGTAATTCGATCCTTCTGTCTCACAATGTCCCGGTCAAACAAACGCCATGGAACTATCGTTCAAGCCACCAATTCAATCATATGCCCACATCTAATTGACATGTATTTCTTCGAGATATGAACCATTCATTCTCAATTACAACCCCAATACAATTCCATGATCAGATCACATATGACATCATTCTTATATATCCATATTTAACAAGAAGATAGATTACATATTACGCACTCGTGTGTCATCATATGTGAACAAACTATGACGATCAATCACAAAGATGGTTTAACGAAGCGATAATATGGGTACTTGTAAATCATAGCCATCCAACATACAAGTCAAAATTATGCCACAAGTCTAAGGATCTTACACCTAACCAAAGTATGGACGATTAGACATTGACCCCACTAAAAGTTTCATTGTCGCCTAATTGTTCGATGTCGCGTTTAGTGAACTTGTCCAAGACAAGCACCTGTGTTCTAGCTTGGATATCACAATACCCAATGACCTGTGACTCATCATCCCTTCAAGTTTCCAATACTGAATGGTGAAGCTTGAGAACACACCGGTCTCAATAGGATCATCAATATCCTCTCAATGATCCATTGACTAGGAACTGTTTAAAGATTCAGCATAACTGTAAACTGTCACACATATTCTTAACACCATAAGAATAGGTTTAGTCCTAGTTGATCTTATAGACTTCATTCATACAAATTGGATGATGAATGAAAAAACTTGTATGCCATTAAACAATTCCTAACATGTAATTATTACATGGTTGCTTTAGGGCATACAACTAACAACAACCACCAAGTGTTGGCGAAGTAGCATCAACCAAGGTGGTAGCCCCTAGGGCTGTGCCCACCTAGTCCTCCATGGTCATGATCTCTTTTAGGCTTGCCACCATGGCCTCCTCCATGGTTATGTTCATGTCCACCGCTAGGATCACCTTGGCCACCCCCATGACCACCACCTGGGCCTCCATGACCTCCACCAGGGCCATGACCGCGATGGCCACCTCCATGGTCATGTTCATGTCTGTCCCCCTAGACCACCATGGCCTCTGCTTAGACCACTATCGTCACACCCTGATCCTTTAAGCACATGCCCATCCCTCGTTGGTCGATTAAATTGCAATGTCCCAAGATGCGTTGCCGACCCATTCAATTTAATGCGCATGTGGAAGCGAATAATTAATCCCCAGACAACACAAAGATGAGATAGAAAAGCAGGGCCGGAATTTTTTAAAAACCAAACCACACCTTTATACATATCAAACCTAATCATATAAAATATTAGCCAATATATATACAAGGTCTACAAAAAGGCTACAGGGCTACAGATCCTATAAACATTCGATCCCTCAACAGAAGATTCTGGGGTATCAAGCTTCGAGGACTTCGAGTCTACCACTGCTCCACCGGGAGGGTTTGCTATGCCTTTTCCAAAAGCAACCTCCAGCACCGACATAAGGATCTCATATTCTGGTAGGGGACCTTCTCTTTATCGGTTTTGCTCACAACGATACCACAATTTTTATTAATGGTGTATTATCCGAGATAGACCCACATCAACCTAGACAACGGACCTCATGAGTTTATAGACCCATCCCCTTAGGTCCTCATGAAGTAGAATATAAGATACTTGCTCGGTGACATTCTTTGGTTGTCTAAAACGCTCAAGAGGCACAACCATTTAAGGACCTCAAAATATTAGCCCACGATGGGGTGAGACAACGTCTCAGCAAGTCCACCCCTTAAACCCCAACTATGAAGGAAATACGCCCAAAGGCTACCTAAGCACAAGCACGAGACAAAGGACTTACCTTTGCCTCAGATCCTTCCTGCAAGTGATTACAATTCATATAATCAACCAATCAGTTCAATTCAATTCACATCACACATCAAACCGTCGATTCAATCGACTCCATACCTTCGATACCATCCACACAATTCGATTAAATCGAACATTGCTCACCCTAAGCTGATAAAGTATACTATTCACTCTAAGTTAATATATCATGACCCTCAGGCTGATATATTATACTAATGATACTCACTTTAAGTTGATAAATAATATAGCTCGCTCTAAGCTGAAAAAAGTATATTGCTTGTGCTAAGTTGACATATCAAGGCCCGAAGGCTGATATAGTATACCGATGGTGCTCACTCTAAAGCTACGTTTGGTCATTCAGATTTCTAATCGAGATAGGATTGGATAGGATAGGATATGAAATACTGGGATTTTTTTATATCCGGTTCATTGTTTGGTGAATCGCAGTATTAAAGTCGGATATATTCACATCATATCATGTACATTTTTTTTATATAAATGGCATGTCATTATAAATGAACCTAAATGCTCATAAACGGAGATGGTGAAAATCTCTCGTAACACTATTCCTTAATATATTTTTATTTTATTTTTCCTATTATTTATATTATTTTCTTTATTATCTCTCTTTTCCCCTTTCATCATTCTTTTATAAAGAATTATCAAATAGTAAACTGTACTAACATCCCTAAAATAAAAAATACCTAAAATATATAATAAATTTAAATATTAATTTATAGATTGAATGTTTATTATAAGATATAATTAAAGTTAAATATATAAATTAAAATAAGATTAATTAAAAATAATTTTATATTTTTTTAACTTAAATTAGATTTCAAATATTATTTATATTGAAATATAATTTCAATTTTGTTAATCTAATAAGTTTGTTATTCTATAAAAATAACTTTCCTATTGTGGACATTAGAAATCCTATCTCACCTCCCTCATAGGATAATTTTATCCTACTTATATCCCCTTTATATACGACTTTATCCTCTCCTCAGCAAGCACCAAATGTAGGATAGGATAAATTATATCCTATCCCCAAATTTATTCTGACCGCCAAACATAGCCTAAGCTGATAAAGATACTACTCACACTAAGCTAATATATCAAGGCCTATTGGCTAATATAGGATACTGATGATGCTCACTCTTAGCTGATAAAGTATACTACTCACACTAAGTTGACATATCAAGGCCCGTAGGCTGATATAGTATACTATTCTCGCCAACTAAGAATTTCACTATTTTTATCATGCCCGATAAAATAATCGTGTGTGGGTACATGGTCGACCTTAGCCAAAATACCGGATTTTCCTTTTTGAAAATCTCACTGGTTATAATAGTCCAAAAACACATTTTTAACGTTGTAAACCCACGCCTAGTATTTTCTAATTAAATACTGAAAATACTCAATTTTGGGATAAATTCCCAAAATTACAAATTCCACTCAAATCACACAAAATATCATTCAATTAAATAAACCAATCACACCATCGCAATCAGCATGAAATTTCGATCACCGGCTATCCCGGTCTAATTTCTGGAAAATAATAATTAATTAAATAAATACATTTAATTACCGTAAAGGCAACTTCGGCCAAAAAAGCCTAATTAAATACCGAAATAGGCTCGGAAAATTCCTAAACCAATCTAGATAAAAACTACCATCTATCTAGTCACTAATTGAGCTGGTCTAACCACCTTACATGCATAAACGGGTAATTAAATTGCTAATCCATTCTAACTAACCACCTAATCCTTAATTGACTTAAACTAATCAAATTAAGCGTAATTAATTCCCTAAGCAGAGTTTAGTGAGTAAACTCACCGGTTTTAAAATCCAATGAGTCCATGACGATGGGGATGTGATAGCGGGTAACAAACTCCAAAGTGGGGGCACCAAGCAAGGCCAAGAAAGGGTCCAAAGTTGGCCAAATAATGCATGGCTTCTTGCTGGGTTTGGATTATGTATAGTGGGCCGAGAGGGTTGCTGGGATGGATGTCTTGTGCCGATACAGTGAGGGCCAAACGGACAGGTTGCAGCCGGGTTGGGCAACCAACAACGAGCAACGACGGTGACCTAAACAGTGATCACAATGGCGGAACCAGCTCGGGATGGTAGGGGGTGACGGCTAGGGCGCAATAAGGCCACGAGACGATGAGATGAGTAGGTGAGGCTCGCGGGGGCATGACGGGCATGTGATGGTGGATTGCTAGTGGTTCGACGAGCAATGGGGGGGGGGTCGACGATGGAGGGGGAACTATTGGCCAGTTCTTTGCAATTCTTGAGCTCTAAAGTAGATGAAAATGTGGAAAGCAAAGCTCTTGGAGAGGAAGAAGATAGCTGTAACAAGTGGAGGCTCCCTCTTAGCTTCTTCCTATCCTTTTGTCCCCTTGACCATGCCTCACAACAATTGGTAGATCAACTCGATCAATTTGGTGCACACAATTTCCCTTAGAACAAGTCCCATGTGGTCCAAAAGGTTAAGGACCATGGGACCTACGAATTTTGAAGTATTTTCCCTTTAATTGGATCAATCCTCCTCCAATTGAACTTAATTTCAGTCCTATAAAATCCACCGAGATGTCCTCGACCAAAATGATATTTTTCCTTGCCAATAGAACCAACTTGCATCCCAAAAACGTGATAAAAAACAGTCATCTGAATTTTCTGGACAAAAACATCATCACTTTGAATTTCTACCAGAAATCTCAAGTTGCAGAAAAATCTTTGGAGAAGGAGTCGACGTTCCTAAAATGACTCGCGACATGATAGAACTTTCAATTTCTGATGTCGGATTCAAATTTGCGGTTAATTTCAATCTAGCGCGATTTTAGCATGACCTAGCGTACCAGGTAACTTTTAGAATTTTTTTAGTGTAATTGACCCGTGGTTGATTCGTTTCAAGCCACAATGTACCTCTTTGACACATCGGTGACTCTTAATGGTCGTGAAAATCTCAAGGTTTCAAATACGGACACAGGGTACCAAAATGACAGAAAAATCAGTCTAGTACCGATCGACGAGAATTTTGCAATTTGGTGGAATCACCCACATTTAGCCACACATCTTAGTTGTACCGACCTATCTCTGATCTCTTATCGATTTTTAACTATGTCATAATGATCTTTGCAAATGCGCATGGTCGAGTAGTCAATTCTTGGTCGAATTCACAGGTCTGTTGCATTAAAATCCCTTAATGACTTCCCCAAATAGTCTAGTTATCTCATGAATGATCAGCTTAGAAAATAGGACCATAGGTGTGTCGATGAAAGGCCCAATTTATTTAATTGAAAATAGGACTGAAATTTCAGAATGTCACAACTCTTCCCCTCTTATAAAAATTTCATCCTCGAAGTTTAAACCATTACAATCTTTAAACAAAAGTGTGAGGGTACAGTCGTCTTATCGACTCTTGACTTTCCTGGGTTGCTCCTTCAGTGCTGTGGTGTTGCTAGACCACTTTAACCAATGGGATTGTTTTGGTATGCAAAATTTGTTCTTTCCGATCCATGGTCTAAACTGGGCTTTTCACGTACGACAATTGGTCGTCCACATCCAATTCCTCAAAATTAAGTACATGGTTCAGGCCGGGCTCATACTTCCTCAACATTAACACATGAAAGACGTCATGTAGTTGTGTCAACCTCAATGGCAATGCAAGACAATACGTTAGCATCACGATTCTTTCAAGAATCTCAAAGGGACCTACGTACCTCGGACTCGATTTTACTTTCTTGCCAAAGCGCGAAGTTCGCCTCATCAGTGACACCTTTAGAAAAATGTGATCACCCACTTGGAATTCCAAAGCTACCCGACACTTATCTGTGTAACTTTTTTGACGGCTCTGAGTGGTCTTTAGTCAATTGCTACTGACTGCAACTGCATACACTAACTCTGGGCCTATGATATTTCGTTCTTCGACTTCATCCCAACACATTGGCGTTCTACACACCCTGCCATACAATGCTTCGAAATGAGCCATCTAAGTGCTCTGCCGGTAGCTATTATTGTAGGTAAACTTGACAAGGTAAAGTTGTTCCTCCTAGCTGCCCTTGAAATCCAACACGTAAGCTCGCAACATGTCTTCAAGGGTTTGAATCGTCTTCTCAAACCAGCCATCCTTCTGAGGATGATATATCGTACTATACTACAACTTCATTCATAAGGTAGCTTGCAAACTTTTCCAAAAAGCAGTTGTGAATCTCGGGTCTCGATCTGATGTAATCGTCACTAGCACTCCATGTTGATGAACAATCTGACACATGTACAACTCTATGTGCCTATCCAAATCAAGGTCTTTTCATTTTGCGATGAAGTGTGCCGACTTTGTTAGTTTATCGACCACTACCGAAATGGAATCATTACCTCTTTGACTCCTCGGTAAGCCTGTCACAAAATCCATTGTGATGTGCTCCCATTTCCACTTGGGGATCTCGAGAGGTTGTAGAAGCCCTCCCGACTTACAATACTGTGCATTCACTTGTTGACACGTCAAACACTTGACCACATGCTTGGCAATATCCGCCTTTATACCAGACCACCAGTGGCGTTGATGCAAATTTTGATACATCTTCATCTTGCCAGGATGAATGCTGTAAATGCTACGATGAGCCTTTGATAAAATCTCCTGTTCAATTCTGACGGTGACCATAAAATTCGAAAGGTGGCTTACCTTAAATTTGAAAATCAAATCTCGAGCTCTCTCAAGCAAAACCCATTCCTTGACCATCACCTATGCAACCAAGGACTTCCAACTCAATGCGTCAGCGACCTTATCCACCTTTCACAGGGTAATATAAGATATCACAATCATAATCCTTTAGAATATCCATCTAGCGACACCGTCTCATATTCAATTCCTTCTAAGAGAATAAATACTTGAGACTTTGATGGTCAATGAAGATCTGGAATCTTTCTCCACACAAATAATGTCTCCAAATCTTCAAAACGAAAATGATTGATGTGAGTTCTAAGTCGTGCGTCGGGTAATTCAGCTCATGAGGTCTCAACTGACGGGAGGCATATGCAACAACTCTACTATGTTGCATTAGCACGCAACCCAACCCCTTAAGCGACACATCACTATAGATCTTGTATCCTCTAAGACCAGATGGAATGGTCAGCATGGGTGCGGTAGTTAGCTTCTGCTTTAGCTCTTGGAAACTACGCTCGCACTTGTCCATCCACATGAACTTCTCTTCCTTCTTCATCAAGCAAGTCAACAATGATGCTTAGGCTGAGATCCCTTCCACAAATCTTTTGTAGTAACCTGCTAAACCTAAAAAGCTTATGATCTCTGTTACGGCTGTTGATCTTGGGTAGTTGATCACTGCTTCAATCTTGGTCGGGTCCACGCAGATTCCTTCACCTGAAATCACATGGCCTAGGAATGCAAAATGAGTCAGCCAAAACTCGCACCTGCTAAACTTAGCATACAACTCATGAATCCTTAAGGTCTGGAGTACCATTCTCAGATGACCCTCATGCTCCTCGGCACTCCTCGAATATACTAGAATATCATCGATGAACACAATCACGAATTGATCTAGGTATTCCTTAAACACTCGGTTCATCAAATCCATGAAAGCCGATGGGGCATTCGTCAAACCAAATGGCATTACAGTGAACTCATAATGGCCGTATCGAGTATGATACACTGACTTTAGTATATCCTCCTTTCTGATTCTCAACTAATGATAACCTGTTCTCAAGTCGATTTTTGAAAATATGGACGCTCCTTGTAGCTGGTCAAACAAGCTGTCGATCCCTCGGGAGTGGATACTTGTTCTTGATCATCACCTGATTGAGTTGGCAATAGTCGATGCGCAACCACAATGAACCATCTTTATTTTTCACGAATAGAATTGATGCTCCCCAAGGTGATGTACTAGGACGTATGAATCCATTATCTAACAATTCCTGTCTCTTAATCTTCAATTCCTTCAACTCATATAACGACATTCGGTAAAGAGCCTTAGAAATTCACTCTATCCGGGGAGCTAACTCAATCACAAATTCTATCTCTCTCTCTCTCTCTCTCTCTCTCTCTCTCTCTAGCAATAAACCTGGTAATTCCTTTGGAAACATGTCTAGAAATTCTTGCACCATTGAGATATCTTCAATTTTCAGTTCCTCAATTGTCGTATCCACGACAGTCGCTAAGTAACCTTGGCAACCCCCGTCTAACAAATAGATTGCCTCAAGCGATGAGATTAAGGCAATCGAGTGTCCTCCTCGGCTCCCAATAAACCCAAAACTCTCACCCATTAACGGGTTAAACCGAATTGTTTTATGATAACAGTCCATCTTAGCTCATTGCTTGGTGAGTCAATCCATGCCAATTATTAAATCAAAATCATACATACATGGCTAAGATTAATAAGTTTATCCTCCTCTCTCACTCACCAATAGCTAACTTGCAACTAGAACAACCCAATGCAGACAACACCTTATCCTTTAACAGTGTAGATATGCTAACTACTAACTCTAGAAACTCAGGACTTAATCCTATCAACTTAACATATTGCTTAGCAGTAAAAAAAATGAGTCGCACCAAGGTCGAATAAAGTATAAGTAGTATGGTCATTTAGCAAAACCCTACCTATAATCACATTAAACAAGTCCTCTGCCTGACCTCTTATGTTAGCATACACTGTCCCTTGAGCTGGGGGTCTAATCTCTCCACCTTGCGATGTGTCTGCTATGTGAATCCTCTAATCTAACTCGTCGGTGGTGGCAGTGGTAAATGCTATTATCCTCTTGGTCTTCTAGGACAATCTTTGGCCATGTGACCCTGCTGGCCACATTCGAAACAAGCACCCAACCTCTGAGGACATGGAGCTATACCATCTCGCCTTCCACAAAAGCGATATAAACCTTTCTAGCTTGGCCATGACTTGCCAAATCCACCCTTCCTATTGGGCAGAACATGAAATCTTCCTCTAGTCATGGGCTTCTTCCCATACTGATTCCTATCTCAATTAGATTCAAATCACGACCCAGTTGTGACGGCTCATTCATTCTAATCTGTCTCTATCAGCTGGGCTAGTTCATAAAGGTCGTTATAGTTCTTTAGATTCAATGGCACCAACGGGCTTCTCACTTTTGGTCTGAGCCCATCTCTATACCTTCTAGCTCGGTTTACCAGATTCTTGACCAGTTTGGGGGTGTACTACGATAGTTCAGCAAACTTCGCTTCATATTGATCTACAGTCATTGAAACTTGGCGAAGGCATTGGAATTCTACCATCTTCAATTTTCTGGCACTGTTAGAGAAGTACTTGTTGTTGAAGACTTCGACAAAGGCGTTCCACTCCGAGACTACACCTTCAGTGAATACTATTCCTTGGGTGGCTCTCCACCAAGTACTCGCAATTCCCTGCAGCTGGTAGGTTGCAAAGGCTACCTTCACCGCCTAGGTGCACATTAGCAGTGCAAAGGCCTTCTCCAAGCCTTGGATCCATAGTGCTGTAGCTTCAGGGTCTCCTGCCCTAGTGAACTTTGGTGGGTTTAGCTTCAGAAATTGTTCCACCAGCTGAAGCTCCGATCTCCCAGCGACCATATTCCCTAGCGGAACCTCAGCAGGTGTGGCGATAAGTGTGGTAGCAATGGTGGTGATAGTAGCGGCATCTACAATGGCATTAGCGGTAGTTATGGTAGTGGTAGCTGAAGCGGCGGCTCTGGCAGCTTGACTTTGAGCCTGCTACTCCATCCTATTCCCCAGCATCTCTAGCACCTGCATGATCCTAGCGAACCTTGGATCATCAAGGGCTACTACCCCAACACCAACAGGAGGTGGTGCTACTCTACTAGTGCTAGCTTAAGCCAGCGCTCGACCATGATCCCTCGGGTACCGACCCTCATTGACATCCTACCCCAAGTCACAGGTTCAATGGTACACTTTCTAGGAGTCTTTTGCTCCTGATCACTCATACTGTAAGTTTTTTTTTATAGAAACCTGCCTTCCAATTCAACACATAATTAGAAGTTAAGCAATCCATACAAACAAACAATTCGATCAAACAACTATCACAGACATGTACCGGCATGAAGTAAAGGTCTTTCCTACTAACTATCCCATAAATTTACCGCACTTTATCGCTCCAACTATTGACTAGCTTTGATATCACTTCGGGTGGGGATGTCACGCCCCGATCCTCCGAGCATGTGCCCATCTCTCGGTAGTTGATTAAATTGCAATGTCTTAGGACACGTCGTCGACCCATTCATTTTAATGCACACGTGGAAGCGAATAATTAATCCCAGACAGCAAAAAGATGGGATAGAAAAGCAAGGCCGCAATTTTTTGAAAACCAAACCACACCTTTATACATATCAATCCTAGTCATATACAATACTAGTCGATATATATACAAGGTCCACAAAAAGGGTAGAGGGCTACAGATCCTCTAAACATTCGATCCCTCAATAGAAGATTCTTGGGTATTAGGCTCCAGAGACTTCGAGTCTACCACTGCTCCACTTGGAGGGTCTACCAGGTCTTTACCAAAAGCAACCTCCAGCACCAACATAGGGATCTCAAATTCAGGTAGGGGACCTTCTCTTTGTCCATTTCGCTCACAACGATACCACAATCTATGTTGATGGGGGTACTATCCGAGATAGACCCGCATGAGTTCATAAACCCATCCCTTTGGGTCCCCATGAAGCGGAATATAAGATACCTACTCGGTGACCTTCTTATATTGTCCAAAATACTCGAGAGGTATAGCCATCTAAAGACCTGAAAATATTAGCCCACGACAGGGTGAGACAACGTCTTAGCAAGTCCACCTCCTAAACCTCGACTAGGAAGGAAATACGCCCAAATGCTACCTAAGCACAAGCACGAGATAGATGACTTACCTTTGCCTAAGATCCTTCTTGTAAGTGAGTACAATTCATATAATCAACCAATCACATCAATTCAATTCACATCAAACATCGAACCGTCAATTCAATCAACTCCATACCATCGATCCCATCCACACAATTCAATTAAATCAAACATTGCTCACCCTAAGCCGATAAAGTATATTGCTCACTTTAAGCTAACATATCAAGGCCCTCAAGCTGATATAATATTTTGATGATACTCACTTTAAGCTGATAAATAATATAGCTCACACTAAGCTGAAAAATAATATAGCTCACTCTAAGCTAATAAAATATATTGCTCACACTAACCTGACAATTCGAGGCCCGTAGGCTGATATAATATACTGATGATGCTCAATCTAAACTAATAAAATATATCGCTCATACTAAGTGGACATATCAAGGCTCGTAGGCTGATTTAGTATACTAATAATGCTCACTCTAAGCTGATAAAGTATACTGCTCACCCTAAGTTGACATATTAAGGCCCGTATGTTTATATAGTATACTGTTCTGACCAAACTGAGATTTTCAGTATTTTTATCATGCCCGATAAAATAATCATGCATGGGTATACGGTCGGCCTTAGCCAAAATACCATATTTTCCCTTTTGAAATTCCCACTAATTATAACAATCCAAAAACACATTTTTGGCGTTGTAAACCGACGCCTGATATTTTCTAATTAAATACTAAAAATACTCAATTTTTGGATAAATTCCCAAAATTGCAAATTCCACTTAAATAACACAAAATAACAGTCAATTAAATAAATCAATCACACCATTGCAATCAGCACAAAATTCCGATCATCGACTATCCCGATCTAATTTTCGGAAAATAATAATTTATTAAATAAATACCAAAATTAATTAAATAAATACATTTAATTCCCGTAAATGCAACTTAGGCTAGAAAAACCTAATTAAATACTGAAACGGGCCCAGAAAATTCCTAAACCAATCTAGATAAAAACTACCATCTATCTAATCGTTAATTAAGCCGGTCTCAGCACCTAACATGCATAAATGGGTAATTAAATTGCTAATCCATTATAACTAACCACCTAATCTCTAATTAACTTAAACTAATCAACCCTTAATCATAATTAACTCCCTAAGCAGAGTTTAGTGAGTAAATTCACTAGTTTTGAAATCCGATGAGTCCACGACGATAGGGACACGAAGGTGGGCAACAAACTCCAAAGCGAGGGCACCAAGTGAGGCCAGGAAAGGGTCCAAGGTGGGTCAAAAAATACACGACTTCATGCTGGGTTTAGATTTTGTATGGTGGGCCAAGAGGGCTGGTGGGATAACTGTCTTGGGCTAAAATGGCGAAGGGTGAGCGAAGGTGTTGAATCGGGGTCAAGCAACCAATGGCGAGCGATGGCGATGACCTGATTGGCGATCACTATGGTGAAACTAGCAGGGGGTGATGGCCAGGGCACGACAAGACTGTAAGACGGCAAGATGAGCAAGCAAGGCTCGCGGGGGCGCGACTAGCGCGCAATAGTGGCTTGCTAACTATCTGACCAGTGGCAGGGGGCATCGACGGTGGAGGGGGAGCTAGTGGCCGGTTCTCTACAATTTTTGAGCTCTAAAGTGGATGAAAATGGGGAAAGCAAAGCTGTTGGAGAAGAAGAAGACAACTACAACAAGTGGAGGGTCCTTCTTGGCTTCTTCCTATCCCTTTGTCCCCTTGACCATGCCCTACCACAATTGGCAAACCAACTCAGCCAATTTGGTGCACATAATTTCTTCTAGAACAAGTCCCATGTGGTACAAAAGGCTCAGGACCAAGAGACCTACAAATTTTGAAGTATTTTACCCCAAATTGGATCAATCCTCCTCCAATTGAACTTAATTTCTGTCCTATAAAATCCACCGAGGTGTCCTCAACCAAATTAACATTTTTCTTCGCCAATAGAACTAACTTACATCCCAAAAACATGATAAAAAATGGTCCCCTAAATTTTCGCTAGAAATCTCGATTTGCAGGAAAATGTTCGAAGAATGAGCTAACGTTCCTAAAATGACTAGTGACTTGATAGAACTTTCAATTTTTGAAATCGGATTCAAATTCACGGTTAATTTCAATCTGGTGTGATTTTAGGGTGACCTAGTATACCGGGTAGCTTTTAGAAACTTTTAGTGCAATTGAACTGTGGTTGATTTGTTTCAAGCCACAATGTACCTCTTTGACACATTGGCAATTATCGGTGATCGTGAAAATCTTGAGATTTCAAATATGGACACAAGATAACAAAACAACAAAAAAATCAGTCTAGTACTAATCGATTAGAATTTTGCAATTTGGTGGAATCACCCACGTTTAACCACACATCTCAATCGAACCGACCTACCTCTAATCTCTAATCGATTTTAACTGTGCCATAATGATCTCTATAGATGAGCACGGTCGAGTAGTTGATTCATGGTTGAATTCTCAAGTCTATTGCTTTAAAATCCCTTAATGACTTCCCAAGGTCATGAGTGATCAACTTAGAGAATAGCACAATGGGTGCGTCGGTGAAAGGCCTGGTTTATTTAATTGAAAATAGGACTAAAATTTTAGAATGTCACAACTGTGGCCTCCATCATGGCCACCACCTAGGCCTCCATGACCTCCACTAGGGCCATGACTGCCATGGCCGTCTCCATGGTCATGTCCGTGTCCATCGCCCAGACCACCATGGCCTTCGCCTGGACCACCGTGTCCTCCACCATGACCACCACCCCGGCCTCCATGGCTTCCACCATCAGGGCCATGCACGTTGTCACCATGATGACCGTGATCAGACATATATGTTACTCCCTCTCCCCTATCTCAAGGAAATCCTATTTTCCAAAGCTATGGTAGTTGAGATTGTTTAGTGATTGAAGGTGGGAGAGACGAGTACTTTTATAGAAAATGAGACTGGGGGAAAAATCATCTCGTCGATGACCAAGAAGTCATGGAGGAAGACCGGTGGTTTGAAGTGTACACTACCCCACAGTGACTGGTTGGTGTCCTTTATCTGAAGACGACGATAGTTCTTGTACCCTCACGTTTTAGGCATTATCCATTACCCTATCCGCCTCAGGCATGTTGTTCTCTTGTTACTTGCAAAACAAGCAAATTATTCCACGGACTTCATACGCACTTTAAATTGAATTTGAATCATCACTTGAAGTGGGATAGATATGGAATGGAGTCCATCATTTTCGATGACTCAAATTCAGTTTAATGCCGTTTGGAGATTAAAGTGATGACGTGAAGATTCACGATCCCATTTGATGAATAAAAGTAGAGTAAGAAGTTCATCGAACAAAACATATTGAAGTCAAATCTAGCGGCCACGGAGGAGCCGTCAAGACTCAATTGCCGAAGAGAGAAAGGGAAGGAATTGACATGGTGGCTGGATAGTTCGACGTAGATGACACAACATGGCTTCGTCTACCATGCCGGTGATGGTGCAGTGGCTGCAATTGCGGCCGAGGTAGAATTGGGTGTTGCTGTTTTGTGGGGATCTGGAACAGCTTCGTCCAGGGACTAAAGTTAGACATGTATCTGTGATCCAAACAACGCAAAATATACACAAACCTCTCTTATTTCTTGCATAACTACTCTGCCCATCTCACCTATGTTTTTAAGCACCTCTCAGCAGCCAATCCTTATTAGGGAATTTTTGACGAACTTTGCCTGGTCAATTTTTCTAAAGGACAGAGACGCATTTTAGGGCATCGTTGATTCGCTGGAGAAAACATATGAATGCAATTGCTTGAGTAGATTGAATTTCATTTGACAAATGCCATACTAAATTCTTTGCCGACAAGCAGAGAAGGGTTCTTTGCAATATGAAATATTCCTGGATACTTGGTCCAATTGCCCCTTTTTTATTCTTTATTTTTGTGTGGTAAATTTAAGGTACATGCTAAGAAGAATGAACATCTAAAATCTACAATTCGAACTTTATCACTAAACAAACATGAGATAATTCCCTAAGAGACTGCAAGTAGAATGTAATACCTAAATGCTTTACTATGGTAATATTGGCAAGCATATCAACAAGTCAATTTTTTCTCGAAAAAATGTGATGCATTTTGAACTCAAAATGAGAGCTCAATAGTCTCTTGATATCCTTAAGAAGTGCTGGTCCAGTGTTGTCCGTTATTCTCTCTTGTTTAACAAGTTCTATAATAATTTTAGGATCCATCTTGATGATGAGCTTATGGAAACTTTGTTGCTTTACAATGGTAAGTCTCAATCATAGTGCCCATAGTTTTGCTTGTACAGATGAACATATTCCAAGAAATAAGGTAAAACCGCCAAGCCAGTCACCCTTTTCCTTTTAGAACAACCCTCCGGTTCTTGCATTTTCAAGATTACCTTAAGATATTCCATCCATGTTCAGTGAAATCCATCCCTGAGGTGGAGGATCCCAAGCAACAATAATGGGAGAAGTACGTGATCCACCTTTAGACAAGTTTTTTTTTTTTTTTTGTTGGTAAAAGGTGATAAATATAATGAGGAAAGGCTAGATGTACAAATGATCTCGTAACTAGAAACTTACACACTGAATGAAGGATCATAAGGAGTGGAAGGGTGACGAGATGTAAGAGCCACTAGACGCAGCACACACACTACAACACCAGCACCAAAAGAGAGCACGACATGGACAACTAGCTACTAACCAAGCCCCAGGCAAGGGGAAAGGGCACCGTTAGAACCAAAGCAGTAGACGCTAGCCATCCTACGGATCCCCTGTGAAAATAATCGGGTCAAGGCCCCAAGTTTTTTGCAACCTTATGTTTCAAAATTATCTTATACATTCTCAAAGGTGATAGCCTTGTCTCGGGCCACTTTGAAGAGGTGGTTCTTCATGGATGAGATTGTAAGAGGCTAGTCCTTGAAGATGATGCTATTCCTATTTTTCCAAATGATATGACAAAGAGCGCCAAAGTAAAAGCGTGTAATGTACTTGTAGAAGTCTTTCCCCATCAAAACAGTAGCAACCCAATGGAGGTTCTCCTCCCAAGTCCTATTGTGCCAAGGTAAGTTGCATCTGGAAGCCCAAAAGAAAGCAATACTAGCCGTGACACAGCAACCAAAAAATAAATGATCAATAGAGTCAGGCATACTCTTGCAAAACACACAGGCAGCACTTCCAATTCTACCATAAGACTGAAGGAGAGCCTGGGTGGGGAGTCTGCGTTTGGCAATAAGTCAAAGATTAAGCTGATAGCAAGGCACTATGGCATTGTTCCACACAAAGGCGTGCCAAAAGACATGAGTTTTCTTTTTCCTAATGGAGTTCCATGCCGACGCCACCATGAACCATCCCGTGGGGCTCTCTCGCTAGCAGCAAAGATCCGAGTCACCGGTAAGGACTAGAAGGGAGTGACCCCACGATTCAAGTACCGTCTTGAGGACCTGGCCATCGTTTGAGAAGAGGTTAGCAACACAAGCCTGCCTAGAAAGCCTTAAGCTGTAGATAAGCAAGTCTGAGAAGAACAAGTTCAAGGGCTCCCTAGGGTACCAATTATCAAACCACAGAGAGGTCGCTTGGCCATTGCCAATGTTCCAGTAAAAGGCCATTTGGAAATTACTCCTAAGGTTCAACAAACTCTTCCAGGCCTAAGAGCCAAATGTTGACTTTCTAGAGACCTAAAAGTTCTTGTTTTTTAAAAAGGTGGAATGAATCCATCTACACCACAGTGCTTCCCTATGAGAACAAGAGCCAGATATGCTTTAGCATAACGGCTTTATTGCAATCTCAGAGTCTCCTGATACCCAGCCCTTCTTTATCTTTTGGAAGGCAAACTTCATCCCAAGCTACCTTAGCACCACCCTTGCCTAGATCCTGCCCTTTCCACTGGAATTGTCTAAAGAATTTCTCAATCTACTCCAGCACAACTATAGGTAATAAAAATACACTAGCCTAATAGGTTTGTATAGCGTGAAGAACTTACTTGATAAGTTGAAGCCGTCTAGTAAGAGAGAGGAATCGATGAGTCCAAGAATGAATCCTTGTAGTGATGCAATTGACAAAGGCATATCAGTCTACTTAACTGATCCTTGAAGTAATAATAGGGACCCCTAAGTAACGAACTAGTAGGTTCCCTTCTTGGAAGCCCAACTCATAGAGGATACCATTCCTTAAGGAAGACGCACCACTCGCCAAAAAAGTTTCACTCTTGCACGGGTTAGGACGAAGGCCACTTCATGAGGAAAAGATTTGAAGACCTTCCTTGAGGAGACTCATTGTAGGGATGTCAGCCTCATGGAAAAGGAATATATCATCCACAAAATAAATAAATAAATAAATAAATAAATAAATAAATAAATAAATAAGATGTGAGAGACCCGTTGCCTTACATCTCCAAAAGAACTTGAAATTAAGCCTCAAAGAGTACCTAGAAATGATTCTTGAAAGCACCTCCAAACTAGAGTGAAAAGGTCGGGAGAGATGGGATCACCTTGGTGGAGACCCACTTTTAGACAAGTTGATTGTGGGGAAAGCTATAATTTTTGTCACGCCTCGAACCTCAAATGCGAACACATTCCTCGATGGTTGATCAAATTGCGACGTTCCCAGAATGCGTCGCCGACCCAATCGATTTTGCACATGCAGAAGTGACATAAACAATCTCTAGACAACAATCAACATGGCATAGAAAAGCAGGACAACTAAATCAAACCAAACATACTTTATAAACACATCGAATCTATACACAAAATTAGTCCATATACAAAGGCCTAACTCCAAAAAGAAAAGCTACTAAGCCATCTAGGCACTAGACTTCTCATCCATTGGCTTGAACCGCTCAAGGGGCTACAGGTCCACCACGACAACATTAGGAGTGTTGAGATCCATAGGATGTGCTGCCTCCCACTCCCCAGTTCCAACGAGAGGCCCGTCGAAACCCCGTAAGGGACCATTCTGACCCCCTTAACGGAAGTCAACGAACCATGCTATGAATTGATGAGGTGCCAACTGAGGTAAGCCCTCATCGACCCATACCATTGACTCAACTAACTCCCGAGTCAGGGTAGTCTCGAGAATAGGGAGGAAGGTATGCTCAAAACCAATCGTATGCAGAACCCCGTATCGTACATGACTCTCCTCCATCTAAGGACTTGCAAATATAACCCACGATGGGATGAGACAATATCTCAGTGAGTTCACACCCTAAACCCCGATTAGGAAAGTAATACACCTAGATGCGGCCTAATCACACATCCTAAAAGACTTACCTCGCCTCTGCACCTTCCAGCACGTTAGTACAGCTCATATAACATATATAGGCAGTAATCGCACTCAACAATTAGAATGCCTCAACTTATATCTCAAACAATCACAGGGGTCTCGATTATAAGGGCAAATCATTATGACACATCACATTCCATGCCACAGACGCTTTTATCTCAATCATCCACGCGTTCAAATTCATTACGGCTCCTTAGGCATGGCCAACTCAACAGTCGGCGGTCTTCCGACATTGTCATGCTCTGAACCTTGAGCGTGCACACATCCCTCGATGGCCGATAAAATTGTGATGTTTCCAGGATGCATTGCCGACCCAAATCAATTCATGAACATGCAGAAGCGAAATAAACAAACCGCAGACAACACAAACATGTGATAGAAAAGCAAGACAACCAAATCTTATGAACACACTTACATAAACAGGCAGGTCAGCTTGCAAAGTTATATATATACAAAAGTCACGATCTCAAAAAGAAGTCCCTAGCTGACTTTACCCTAGACCATATCTACTTGGGGTCCGAATCTACCAGGACATCGTCAGGGGGGGTCAGCTACTCCCTCGCCCGCAATGGCGGATACGTCGAAACCCTAAAGGGGACCTTCTTGGACCCCATTAGGCCCATGACAAAACCACGCCCTAAATTGATGAGGTACCAATTGTGGTAGACCCTCATCGACTAAGATAGTGTTCACGATGAGTTCCTAGAGCCAAGGACTCCCGGGGACAGGGACATCAGTACTCTGCTTAGTATACCCCTGTGGCTGTCCAAAACGAATCGGCCTTGCCTCCATCTAAGGACCTGAAAAGATGAAACCCACAATGGGGTGAGTCAATGTCTTGGCGAGTTCACGTCCTAAACCTTGATTAGGAAGGTAATATGCCTAGAGGTAATCTAATCACACATCATACAAAACTCACCTCACCTCAGTTCCTTGCTGCACATCAATACAGTTCATATAATAGATGCACACATCAATTGGAACGTCTCACTCATATTTCAATCAATCACAGGGGTCTCAATTATAAGGCCAAATCGTTATGACACGTCCCATTCCATGCCACACAATTTTGTCCCATAATCAGGCATGTTTATCTTAATCATTTAAGCGTTCCAACTGATTTTTTGCTCGCACAGGCACGACCTACCTAATGCACATCGGTCTTTCGGCGTAACCGAGTATTATCTCATCCTTTGAGCACGACAACGTCTACCTTTAGACAGCATTCCTGAAGGAGCTTCGATCCGACCTCTACCACAATCTAGCATCCGTTGTTAGGGGCATTCCATATAGGAGCATCGTCCACCCGACGCACATCAGGGACAGGTTCTCATACCTATCACACAACCATCCAATCCCGACCAAGGACATTGTGCTTTGCACTCAAATGCCTCAATTAAGATAATGCACTTGGCTTATTTTCTTCTTATTAAAAACACAGTAAAATAAACGTGTGTGGATATACAGTTAGATTGAACCATAAAAAGTCATATCCTTCTTTTTAAAAATCCCACTATTTGATATAGTACTTAAAAACATTTGTGGTGTCAAAACCTGACACTCGGTATTTTCTAATTAAATACCAAAATTTCACAATTTTGAAATAATTAACCAAAAATCACAATCACCACTCAATTGCATAAACTAATCACACCATGACAATCGGCATGAAATTCCGGCAACCAGCTATCCTAATATAATATCTCGAAAATATTAAATAATTAAATAAATTACAAAATTAATTAAATAAATGCAAATTAATCCATAAATGCTTAATTAACCTAAATATTCTAATCTAACCACCTAATTGGATTTATAAAAATAATACATGTGACATCCTGAAATTCAAGCCCTTTGAGGGATGAATGAATGTGAATTTCGTCAATGCATTGTTGGTTGATCTCATTTGGAATTGATCACTCCTAAGATACTAATCTTGAGGGGAAAGGCTAATGAAGACTAAACTTGTGCTACTAAAGAACTTGACCTGGGAAAACAACTTGACCATGAGATTTGCGTGAGGATGATCCAGTAGATAGGCAAGTCGATTCCAAGGACAACAAGAAGTGATTCGCGAACAGAACATAATGGAACGACAGGTGATTTCGTTTACTATTATTGAACCCGTGAACGACCCTAGGTCGATCCTTAGTAATCATGTACTTTGAAATAAGAATCTATCCTCAGCAAATTCATGTAGTCAAGGATGTCCATGCATCGAGATGTCTTGAACATGGTTTGTCTCAAGTCGGTTACGCGTGATTCCTCAAAGCCGCCTGTTAGTTTGAGTTGTACCTAAAATGGCATTGGTCGAAATTGACATGGCATGAGAACTAAAGATTGGATTTCAAATTATTGAGAACGTTCGGGATGGACTTTGGATGATGCTACTTCAATAGTCAACAACGCAAGTTAAGCGAAGTATTTGGAAAAGGGGTTTATGGACCGAGGAAACGAGCCTATGAGGATGTGGGCTGAGCAAAACCAATGTGGGCCTTGGGCCCAAGGTGGGACAGCCACCATGATGGGCCCAAAGCAAGTAAGTGAGCCCATTGGGCCCCAACCAACTATTCCTTCTTCCAAGCCCATGGTCCCATCCTTAGCTCTTTTGAGCCCAATCAATTCCTAAGCCCATTCCAATTCATTTCCAAGCCCAATTCTTAGGCCCACCCATCATTTTTAGCCCAAGGGTAGAGTGGGAATTGTGCAAGGTGAAATGACCATTTTGTCCCTAATTGTAGGGAGAAAAAGACTAGAGGAGACAGAGAAGATGATGATGTCTTGCATGGGGACTTGAAGTAGCCATGTAATGGCATTAATGAGGAGTGCTTTTAGCCCTCACTTCACTTTCTCTCCCCTCCTTCCTCCCTATTTTCAACCGCATCTCTCTCTTCCTTGTTTTCTCTTCTTCTTACTTCTACTCTAGTTGACCTTTCTTCGAAAACATGAGTTGTTCGTTGCCTTCCCATGAGAATCATCCTTTGTTCCACCCACCATCGCGCTCAGAAGGCCCAAACCATTTAGGAGGACCCTGCTGCTAACCGAACAAAGCCGCTAGCCGACCCGCCAACCAGCAGGAAGAAACTGGTTGCCGATCCGTCAGTCTGCCTGGTAGCCTACATTGCTTCACCTCTTTCGTCCATTTCAGCCATTTTATTCCATTTTGACCCTACCTCCACCCATCCCAACCACCAGTAGCTCCCCCTCGACCACCAGGTGCCACCTATCGCCAGCCAAGCCTGTTTATCTTCGTTTCTCCTTCGATAGTCCAGTTTTTAGGACTTTCAGTGGGAGGCAAAGCTTATGGTTGCTATTCCATCCTCTGGACCACCTTTGATCGTCATGGTAAAGGTTCCCGGAGTGTAACCACCATTGTTGCCACCGCGTCCGTGTCACCGGCCCGCTTAATATGTGAGTTTAGCTCCTAATCCTTCGATTAATGCCTCAACTTGCTTTAGGAGATTTAGGAGATTTAATTAAGTTGTATTATCCCTAAGATAGGTGGTTAGATGTATAGATTAGATTAGTTTAGCTTAATCTTGCTTTATTTGCTTAATGTGGCTTATGTGCTTAATTAAGTATGTTTAGCTTTAATTGATAGATTTTACTTTAATTAATGTTTTAAAGATTTCTGAATTTAATTTATTGTTTATTAAATTCGGAAAATTCAATGTCAACGCGACATTATTCACGAGTTACTAATTGTTAATCTAGAATGCAAAAAGTTGTCTAAATTCATGTGTGTTGATTTTATGAAGTGAATGGATGTGTAAATGCATGGGCATCCGCATGAATCTAGTGATTTCCACTAAAAGGTAAATATGCTTTGTTCGAGGGACATTGAAATGGACCACCTTTAGGGGAAAATGATTTAAAATTGTACTTGCAAGCATTGTGCATTGGTTAAATGCTCAAAGATAAATGGGGAGTCTTAGAGGTGTGCTTTTATCATTAAAAATTGAACCGTCACCCAATGGAAGTTTAGGAGCAAGTAAATTCTAGACCGATATCCCTTTTAGGATACCGTCTACAACGAAAGTTCTAGACGTAGCCATACCCGAAGGGGTAGGACGAAGCTTGATTTTTATCGGTAGCCCAGCGGAAATCAGATGATCGTTGACTGGACAGTTAGCTATGGCTGGTAGTTCATTAATAACCGGAACATGCGTGACTGTTTAGTAGGTTGGGCCTTATTATGAGGTAAAATTATGTGGCATGGTATGGGACGTGTCATAATGATCTTACCTTATAATCGGGACTTGTGTGATCGGTTGATGCATGATAAGTGGCACATTAAAGTGCAAGAGCGTACAAAAATCATGGCATCATTAGTCCCAGCCATGCATGAGTTGAGCACATTGTTTATGGCAAGCACGCATAAATCGATAGCGTGTAGGGTATGGCATATTGGGTAAAGGTTGCATGCGAATTGACTATTGATTGTTGGTTGTTGATCTTTGGTTTGTTTGTGGGGTGGTCCGAAAGAGATACCTCGAGTTGAGTTGGTGTTCTAATCAGAGGACTACGGGGAGGACTCACTGAGATTTATGGCTCGCTAAGATTTATATCTCACTGGTTATTATATAACAATTTTCCAGTCCCTAATGTGAAGAACCTGGAGCTTGAAGCGGAAGGGTTAGGAGAACAAGTGGCTAAGTAGTTCTTTATGAGATAGACCTTCTATATAAGCATGAAAGTGTATTTGATTTGAAATTGGTTATCCTACTTTTCTATCCTATGTATGTTGTTGTTAGGGGATTAGTTAATTCACTTTCGCATGTACAATAAAATGAAAAGGGCCGCCGATGAGTCCTAAGAACATCACAAAATTTTATCGACCACCGAGGGATGTGCGCATGCTCGAGGTTTGGGGCGTGACAATGTACTATGCTAATTAAATAATATAATCTAATTAACCCTTAACTAATCTAATCTAACCATCTAATAAGCTTAACTAAGCAACTAAACTACTAATTACACTAAACTAACTACCTAAGCATAATTAATCCCCTAAGCAAGCTTTAGTAAGTAAACTCATCGGATTTGTGAGCCGATGAGTTCATAGTGACGGCGATGCAGAGGTGAGCGAGACTTAAGCTTACAGTGACACCCAAGGAAGTTCAGAAGGGGTCCGAAAAAGCCCACGAAGTCCCACGGCCTTAGTTGGCCTTCGATTATGTGGTTGAACCGAAGGGGCTGTTGGCGGCTAAGACGGCATTGGAAAAGGCAAGGCCGGTGGCGAATGGTGGCAGCGGGACCAGGCAAAGGCGACTACGGCTTGGATGGCCGGTGGAGTGAGCTCGACGACTTAGGATGGCGGCTAGGCGACGGGCTAGGCTCACAGACGATGGCGTGCGAGCGGGACACGGTCGAGTTGCTTTGATGGGCTCGGGTGGTGCTAGGTGGTGCTCAGACAGTAAGGAAGGGTGGTTGACGGCTGCAAGGGGTGTGCTCGTTGGTTTCTCTAGTTCTTGGCTTCTAAAACAACAACAATGGAGGCCAAAGGAGGCAATGAGGAAGAAGAAGAGCTGTTGCAGCTGGAAGGGAAACAACAAGCCACAAATGTCTTCAGAAATATCTTGTTTCATCATCGGAAGGCCCCCACTAGCCTTAAGCTTCATCTAGGTGGTCTAAAAGTTGCTGCCTCCATGGCATATGAATTTGTGACATTCCTCTTCAATTTCAACTAAAGTCCACTTCAATTCAATATAATTAGCTTCAATTTAATGGCCAACTTGCGAAGGAGGAAGCCCACACTCAAATCCACCATTTTCCTCACCAAATCTTGAATGCCAAAATTTCACACAAAAACGGGTCTATGAATTTCCCGGTCCAAAATCGCCCAAACTTGATTTTTCATTGAAAATCTGAACTTGCTGAAAATTCTTTAGAGGACAAGTCAACATTCCTAAAATAAATTGTGACATGATAAAACCTTCAATTTTTGAAATTTGGTTCAATTTCATGGTTAATTTCAACCGGACGCGATTTTAGCTTGACCTAACCTAATGGGTAGCTTTTAGGAATTTTTAGCGCATTTGACCCATGGTCGATTATTTTCGAACCACATTGTGCATCTTCAACTCATAGGCAGCTCTTAGTTGTCGTGAAAATCTCGAGACTTCTAATATAGACACAGGGTACAAAAATGACAGAAAAATCGGTTTAGTGTCACTCGACGAGAATTTTGCAATTAGGTGGTGTTGTACGAAATGGTACATCCGTGATGGGGTGCGATTGGATCGCACCGTTTCACCTTGATATGCTACGATGGAAAGACACCATTTGAAGGGGTGTGATTAAGTCATATAAAAGACTTTGGAAGGCAACCATTGGCACGGTTGGCAGAACATACACTCACAAATTTCTCTCATTTTGTTTGTCCCCTTTCCATGGAAAGAGAGAAGGCGTTCCATTTCATCTTTAGAGGAACAATCGACATTTATGCTATGGAAATCGGATGAATTCCTTGTGATTACATTCAGACCAACGTGAGATAATTTTGTTCGTGATTCATCCGCAATTCAACAGTCATTCCTGGGGCTAATTATTGTTTGAGCATCAGATAAAGGTAAGTCGTCTTTTGCTGACTTGACTGGTCAGATCGGCCAAGAGATGTTGGGCTCTCTGGCGCATGCACCACACGCCGCACACTCAGGCGGCACGTGTGGGCGCATGCGAGCTCTGATTGGAGCGTGGTCGGTGGTGTTTGGTTCGTATGGATGTGCTCTACACTATGATATATTTATTTTTTATGTTTGAGTTTTATAAATGTATAAAATTGTGTATGGAACCCTAGTATGCTGATTTTTAGGGTATAAATGCATTGTTTATTCATTTGTAGCTTGTATTTTCTTGTGTTTTTGAAAATACAGTAGCTTGCTTATGTGAAAATGATGTCATATATGCTGTGTATTGCTTAGTTCGATGGTAGTATGTATATAGTTTGATATACTTGCAATTTTCTAGTGCCAAGAAAATTCGAACAATGGTAGAAAATCCTTATTTTTCCATTACATGTTGAATTGCGATGTTGATTGTAGTTGTAGCATGATTATTTTTAGTGCGTTGGTTCAAACCATGAAATGCTTTTGTGTTAATGGAAAAAAATTGTAGAAATTACATGAGATCATGAAATTATTTTTCCTTATGGGAGTTCGTAGGTTGGTAGAATTCGAAGGACTTCTCGCTTGGAATTTAAAATTTGTGCAAATTGAACTAATTAATGATAATAGAACAATCGTACATGGGAGCTGATTGGGAACATAATGAACTTTCATTTCTGTATCTTTTGTTAAATTATCATTAATTTAGTTTGTCTTTACTGCAAATTAAATATGTGTGTTACTCAAAAGAGTGTGCTAGTATTAATTCTGCGTTTATTATGTTAATGTTTTATAGCAATTGATTATGGCTTCGGTATCCAAGACCATTGTGGCTAACCTTAATAAGGGTGAGAAGTTAAACGGTGATAATTATGTTATTTGGCATCGAAAGGTCCAGTATATCCTTGAGGAGCAAGAGGTTTTGGAAACCCTGAACCACACCATGGATGAACCTGAGCATGGAACTTCAGCTCAACATAGGAGAGATCTAGAAGCTTATCAAGCTTGAAAAAAGAATAGCATTGCTCACATCATGTTGTTGAGCTATATGCAAGATGATCTCGTGTGTGAGTTTGAAAGTTATGATAAAGCTCAAGCTATGTGGGTTGCCTTGAAAGATAAGTTTTGGGGTATATCTACCACTAAGTTGAGGAGACTCACCATCAAGTTTGATACATACCGAAAGCTCCCAAATGAAACGATAAGGCAGCATCTTCGGGATATGTCAAACATGATTTGTGAGATGAAGTCTGCAGTTCACTCCCTTACTGATGAACAACAAGTTCAAGCTGTTATAAAGTCTCTTCCTAACGATTGGGAGCATATGAAGATCAATATGACGCATAATGAGAATATTGTCACTTTTGATGATATTGCGTGTCATTTGGAATTAGAGGATGAGCACATAAAGCCTGCGAGATCCTTTACCCATGCTTATGTTGCTGAATTGAGTTCGCGCAAAGCTTCAAGCTTTAAGCACAAAAGAAATCATCAATTCAACAACAAAGGGAAGAAGATTGATCAGGCACCTAAAAGGGCTAAGACCTTCCAGCGCAAGAAGCGTGATGAGAAAAAGGACAAGACTAAGATGAAATGTAACAATTATGGCAGTATGGGTCATTTTGCTCGTGAATGCACTAAGCTGAAAAAGGTACCCTATTACTCCATTACTTTAAGTAATGCTTTTGTTTCTAGCGCTGTGATGCTCGCTAAATCTTATCCAATGTGGACTGTAAACTCAAGAGCAACAAATCACGTAGCTAGAGATCAAAAAGCATTTGTGGAGTATCGTCGGATATAGTTTGGAAAAAGATAGATATATGTTGGGAATAACAAGAATTGAAGTGAATAGTATCGGCACATGTAAATTAATTTTACATGGTGGTCGAAACCTATTCCTACATGATGTCCTCTATGCTCCAGACATTCGACAGAACTTGGTCTCAATAGTTGTTCTTCTTAACTTGGTCTCTCTCAGCTTTCTCTCTTTCTCCCTTTCTCTCTCTCTCTTTCTCTCTTTCTCTCTTCCTCGCTCGACAATTCCCCCTTGCTCACTCCGCCCCTCCTCTTTTCTTCCCCTTCATGATTAGAATTCATTAGCTTTGCATGGTAGACACTTGGAGCTCCCTTCACGCCACTTGTAGATTTCCATGCAAGGGGGGGGGGGGGTTGGGCTTCATTCGGCTGGGCTTGGGCCAGCCTTTTGGTCGGCCAAATGGGGGGAAAATGGTGGGGCTGTGGGCTGGTTCGACCTTAAGAAAATCAGCCCACTCCTTCTCCAATTTTTCTATTTAATCCCCACTTATATAAATACCTAATTACAATTTATATGACCATAAAACTTTGTGACATAATTCAATAAAAATTCAACTTTTAAAGTACATGGCCAAGAACAAAATTTCCTTATTAATTAATCTTTCAATACAAATCCTTAATCACACATGGACATAGGATGCATTCCCAATACAACAATAGTCCATTCATTGCTTGGCCTTGTTAAATTGTAATCTATTAGTCCAATGACCATAACATAGTCCAATGGTACTTCCATCACCTATTCATGGTTCATGGTATATCCAGGGGTTGTCATGAAATTTTAGGATGCCACATGGGTGATACCGCCCAGTTATGTACTGATACATGGATGATCCGAATTGATCAAATGCGATTGTCTTCCAACCAAAAATGCATCATTACCTATTTAATTCTTAGTGATCAAAAATGAATCTTGAATTGGTGATGTCTGATTGTGGATGGGTAATGCACTGACCATGAACCCTACCAGTGGATCGAGTGCCAACTGGAATGAGCCCAAGGGACTATGAGTACGTTGGCTTAGTGCTAGGCCATGGGTAGCCTTAGGATTGGTCTTGAACGAATCAAATAACAACCGAAGGGACCCTTTCGACCCCCTTAACGGAAGTCAACGAACCATGCTATGAATTGATGAGGTACCAACTGAGGTAAGCCCTCATCGATCCATACAATTGACTCAACTAACTCCCGAGTCAGGGTAGTCTCGAGAGTAGGGAGGAAGGTATTCTCAAAACCAATTGTCTGCAGAACCTCGTATCGTAGGTGACGCTCCTCCATCTAAGGACTTGCAAAATATAACCCACGACGGGATGAGACAATGTCTCAGTGAGTTCACACCCTAAACCCCGATTAGGAAAGTAATACACCTAGATGCGGCCTAATCACACATCCTAGAAGACTTACCTCGCCTTTGCACCTTCTTGCACATTAGTACAGCTCATATAACATATATAGGCAGTAATCGCACTGAACAATTGGAATGCCTCAACTTATATCTCAAACAATCACAAGGGTCTCGATTATAAGGGCAAATCATTATGACACATCACATTTCATGCCACAATTTTATCTCAAAATCAAATGCTTTTATCTCAATCGTCCACGCTTTCCAATTCATTACGGCTCCTTAGGCATGGCCAACTCAACAGTCGGCAGTCTTCCAACATTGTCATGCTCTGAACCTTGAGCGTGCACACTTCCCTTGATGGCCGATAAAATTGTGATGTTTCCAGGATGCATTGTCGACCAAAATCAATTCATGCACATGCGTAAGCAAAATAAACAAACCACAGACAACACAAATATGTGATAGAAAAGTAGGACAACCAAATCTTATGAACACACTTATATAAACAGGCAGGTCAGCTTGCAAAGTTATATATATACAAAAGTCACGATCTAAAAAAGAAGTCCCTAGCTGACTTTACCCTGGACCCTATCTACTTGGGGTCCGAATCTACCAGGACATCGTCAGGGGGATCAGCTACTCCCTTGCCTGCAACGGCGGATACGTCGAAACCCTAAAGGGGACCTTCTTGGACTCCATTAGGCCCATGACAAAACCACGCCCTAAATTGATGAGGTACCAATTGTGGTAGACCCTCATCAACTAAGATAGTGTTCATGATGAGTTCCTGGAGCCAAGGACTCCCGGGGACAGGGACATCAGTACTCTGCTTAGCTGCTTAGTATACCCCCATGGTTGTCCAAAACGAATCGGCCTTGCCTCCATCTAAGGACCTGAAAGGATGAAACCCACAACGGGGTGAGTCAATGTCTCAGCGGTGTATATATGGACCAATCGGACAGTGATACACGAATGCTCATTAATGACCGAAGATTCTAGAATTGCCATGTTGACAACTATGGTACAATTATTGTCAAACTTCATTAAATGTCTATTAAATATGTCAAGTAGGTGGACCAATGGAATAGGTAAAAGCAGGCCATCATCAATGATGCCTAGGAGCTTAGATTGCCAAGCAAGGCCATTAGCCATGCCAACTTATCTCCTAGGTGTAATCATGAGGCGAGTAGACTTGCCACCCATGAACTTTAGGCCAGACACTTGGAAAAGTTAGAGTGGACGATTTGGCTTGGTAATGATGGCTTGGTAATGATGGCTTGAGATTTGCCTTGAAGAAAAAGTTGGTGACTCATAAACTTAGGTGTCCTCTACAATCTTAGGTTACGATGAGCCTAGAAGATAGCCTTGGCAAACAAGGCAAAGGCCAACCAATTGTGAGAGGACATTTAATGGGCTTATGTATCCCTTAGGACCATAAGCATATCATGAGACTAAATTGAGCCTTGGAGGGCAAGTCAACAGGTGGTCCAATAAGAAGATGACAAATGTTCTCTTAGGATCCTAGGCATGACACCTTGCAACTTAAGCTTGCCACCTAAGTATTCGAGGCGGGCCACTTGGAAAATTTGGAATGGACCACTTGGTTCGATAATCATGACACCGAGTAGTATAAATAGGATGAGCCCTTCCTCATTTTCCTCATCTTGTTATCCATTTCCTCCTCCTCCTTCTCCTTTCTCTCGGCCTTTCATCCTCAATCCATCAAACTATATACGTTGGTCCTCGAGGTTTGCCAAGGTAAGTAATATCCCTATTTCTCCTCTAGGGCAGTAGTCACCATTGTTAAGTCTAGTTAACTGCGCACCCGTGAAGCCGTGGGTAAGATATTGGATCTTTTGCATGGTTTTACTCATGCTTATGTTTGAACGTGTGCTTGAGTTAATCACAATGAGAATAAAGCCGAGATTCACTCGGGTTGAGTTCATCACAAGATAAGGCCACCCAAGCTATAAGGCCTTGAATCGACATAAATAATGTACCAGTTCCAAGTCTTGCTTAAAGCGGGGATCACCCAAGGCTGCAATGTCTTAAATTGACATTGAGGCGTGTCAATTCTATGCCATGTTTGGTATGAGGATCATTCCAAATCCACAAGATCTTAGTAAGGCACTAAAGGGTGCCAATTCTAGGGATTTGAATTGGTGTGGAGACTTTGTGCTTGACGTTGAATCAAACCGTGAGCCAAGGGTCATTCTCTTTACATGTGCATTCACATCAAGTTATAGCTGAGGTCCGTCAAGCTTAGGATCTTCACTAAAATGAGGTGTACCCAAGCCTTGAGGTCTTGGATCAGTATTGAGGTGTATCGTTTCCGAGCCTTGTCTGATGCAGGGATACAGACTAAGCATCGCTCTCGGCATGTTTATTAGAGTAGTGCAAGAACTCATGGCAGACACAATTGAATGAGCACGCCTTTGGGCCATGCATGTGGCAACTAAAAGAAAATATAAGAATTGGCTTGTGTTGCATTTATACATGCATTTAAAGAGGAAAAAGCGCCTATCGCCACACACCATTGGTGGCGATGCCTTGTTCATTGAATGTGATGCCTCAGTTGAGCCGGGATACCCTGGTTAAGCTAGGATGCCTGGGTTTTGAACTCGGAAGCCTTGGGAAGCTAGCCCTAAGAAGCCTCGGTCGAGCCAAGATGCCCTAGTCGAGCCAAGAAGCCTAGCAAGAAGTTGGAAGCCCCAATTGAGCTGGGAGGGCCTAGTGGAGTCGAGACAACGGTAAATAAATCTGCATAGGTGCCGATATATGCATAAGTGTGATATGTTGATGTATTTATTAATAAGCCAAAGGTAAGTATGCATTGAAGCATGTTGCGATGGACATTTGCATGTAGTTAGGGTAGTAACAAGTTTGCTATTGATCTGCCATCGACACTCTTTGTGAGTGTTGTACTTGTTGGGCTTTAATGATGAGATGTTTTCCTAGTAGAGAACTACGAATCTTACTTACTATGTTTCTCCAAAACTCATCCCTCATCTTTCAATCTTGTATGCATGGAAGTCTCACATCAGTTTTGGGAGCTACAATCACGCTAAAAGAGATAAGATTTCCCTTGGCCTATGTGGAAAACTTGTATTGTGATAGAAAAAGAAAAGGGGGCCCGTAGAGAAAGGGCTTGTAAACGTAGTTATAATAGAAATCAATGTGTTCTGTGTGATGTATGTCCGTCTTCCAGCTATTGTTTATCCGAGGAGTTGTTTATTCACATTTCCGCATGTGCATGATACAAGATAAAAAGAATCGAGATGGCAACAAACCCTAGACGTCGCAAAAATAACCCTTGTCGCTAGTGATCCTATAGATGGAGTTAGGGTCGTGACACCATAGAATCCATCTCCTCTTATCAAAAGATGAAGAATGACTTTCAGAAAATATATTTTGTTGTCAATAAATCCAGACAAAACACAGAGAAAAAATTTGCACGAAACTAGCAAATCACTATCACATTTAATTTTAAATTGGAGAAAATTGTCCAAAAAATTATAAACTTATTGTAGGATGGCCAATTCAGTCCAAAATCTTACAGTTCTTATAATTCAATCCCATACCTAGTGTATGGCATCACGTTAGCAATGTTCAGCAAAAATTAGCCAAAATGACTAAATTGGCAATTCGTTAAAATGTCTAGGATTAATTTGGCAAATAGTTTAAAAGTTTGGGACTAAATCGATACAATAGGATGGTTTATGATTGAATTTGTAGGTTTTAAAAATATTCAACAATGAATTAGCAAAGTTGAAAGATTTAGGACTGAATTGGCCGATGTACAATAGGTGTAGGACTTTTTGGACAATTTTCCTTTTTAAACTGTGAATGGAAAGTGGTAAGTTAGTTTGACAATTTGGTTGCGTTTATTTCATGAAAAATAAATAACTTAAAATTATTTTCATAAAAATAATCATTTTTTATTACTTAAAATTATTAGTTAATGGAAAATATTTTCATCGTCAATAACTACTTATGTCCAAGTATTTCTGTAGAAGATGAAAATATTGTTCATTCGTTCATTTTTGTAAGCTATACAAGCGATTAGTTTTACAAATTATTCATCTTTGGCAAAACAAATCCACTGTCGATATCAAAATCTTTTGCTCTTGTAACTACAGCAAGAACATGAACAACAATTATGAATTAAAAAAAGGCCTACACGATTAGATTACAAGGCAACATCAATTGCACAATTTTGACTAAGCCATATAAGAACATCAAGTCATTGGCCATGTTCGTAGTGAGATTCCAAGGTGTTGCAAAAGGATCAAACACAACAATCAATCTTCAACGGGGACGTTAACCTGAAGATCAATACATCCATCCGATATCTATTGTGTTTCCACCATTGTCATGAACTGTTAAAGCATTCATAATGCTCAGCATGTTACTCATATATCTAAATTCAAATCCACAAACAATTTAAAGGCCCTCTAAGGACACAATTGAATGTTGTTAATAGCGGCATTAGCAGTGGCAGCGGCAGCAAGTGGTGGCGCAAAAGCTAGCCTTAGAAGGAGAAAGGTATGTAAGATTAAATATAAACTAAAACTTGACGATCCTGATTTATCAATCATGAATAAATTTGTACAAAATTCAGGATGAATTTGCGGAAACATAAATATCAACATACCACCAGCCATTGATGAAAATTTTCAAAAGCAGAAAATCTTTAAACCCTGGACAGATCCACGCAGAATAATCAATCTACAACATGGGGAACACTAAATCTATATGTCCTATTCTACTAGCCAATACCCCTCAAACATGAAGGCGTGTTTTCTATAGTGGTAGGGTTTGAACTAGACAACCTAATGTTTTATTCCATTTCTTACGTTATCGATATCTTCCATCAAGATTGTTATTGTAACATATTAATGGGCAAATATCACATAATAGATGTGGGTGATTAATTGGTCAATAAATATCGGAACTAACTGGGAATACAATATTGGGATCATATTTAGAATAATAAATATATTACAACATTCTCCCACTTGATCCCAATATTCCATCAAATGAAATATTAACCCAAACCCACATAAACTTCATACTGAAATAAAAAATATGAATCATGGCGAGAGTCCTCTTAAAGCTAGTATTATCTTCCGTGTATCACAATGCATTTCATCAACCCATATGTGTTCAAATAACTTAATAAATAAACCTTATGTCTACTCCAGGTCAAACGTAATTGTTTTTCTCATAATAATTGAATGTATACTATTGTATTGAGAAAAACATTATAAATGAATAAAAGTCTCACAAATTCTTCCATATAAAGAAAAATTTGCATGATTGGGCCAATGCCCATTTTGAATATATGATCCTTATAACTCATTGGTGGT
Source organism: Eucalyptus camaldulensis (assembly GCA_019915185.1). Taxonomy (NCBI): domain Eukaryota; kingdom Viridiplantae; phylum Streptophyta; class Magnoliopsida; order Myrtales; family Myrtaceae; genus Eucalyptus; species Eucalyptus camaldulensis. The sequence continues at coordinate 31,782,528 of JAHSVA010000008.1, forward strand.
ATGCCTTTAGTTAAATGATTAGCTACCATCAATCCAGTGCTTACATGTTCTATGACCACTTTCTTCTCTTTATGACGTTCTCTTATGGCTAAATACTTTATGTCGATGTGTTTACTTCAACTACCACTTTTGTGGTTCTTAGCCATCAAAACTGCAGCTGAATTGTTGCAAAATATTATTAATGGCCTAGCAATGGAATCCACAACTCTAAGCCCCGAAACTTTTCAACCACACACCATGTGAGGTGGCCTTAAAACAAGAAATGAACTCTGCCTCCATAGTGGAAGTGGTAACCCAGGTCTGTTTTACACTCCTCAAATATACAATTCTGCCAACAAACATGAAAATATATCCCGATGTTGATTTTGCAGGAATCAACACAGCCAGTGTCACGCCCTGATCCTCGGGTATGCGCCCATCCCTTACTTGGTCGATTTATTTGCGACTTCCCAGGAAGGTCGCCGACCCATTCATTTATGTACGCATCCGGAAGCTTAATAAAATCCCCAGACAATCAAACAATGGGATAGAAAAGTAGGATCATATTTTTCAAACCAATACGAGTCTTTATAGACAAATTGGTTGATTACAAACTTAGGATGTTTACAAAATTAACGGCTTATAAAAAAGGGGACTGCCTTAATATCCACTAGTCAGACCCATTTTTGCCGATTCTTCAGCCTCCACCTTCTGAACTCTAGGACTTCCGGTCCTCCACGATCGTCATCTAGGGACCTAAAATATTTTTCCCCAAACTGGGATGAGACTATGTCTCAGCAAGTTCTACCCCACTAAGACCCAATTAGGAAGCTAATACGCCATAAGGGCTGCCTAAGCACAACACAAGTCAAAGGGGCTTACCTTGGCATAAGTTCCTTCCTGCACATCAGTTCAATTAATAATATTTATAACTACAGGAAACAATCACATTCCACCAATTAGATAGACTCAACGATCAATCGATTTAATAGATTACATGTCACCATGACCTTTCCCTGGTCAGTACATTCAATACTATCTATAAAGTCGGACCATAGTCTAGGATTGCTCACCCAAAGCTGATTATAGATAGCATAGCTCACCCAAAGCTGATAGATATAGTATACTATGTATATGCTCGCCCAAAGCTGATAGATTAGGGCCCCCAGGCCAATTTAGTATACTATATATGCTTGCCCAAAGTTGATAAATATATCGCTCGCCGAAAGCTAAAAGTAAGGTATACTGCTCACCCAAAGTTGACATATCACCCGTAGGTCAATATAGTATACCAGTATACTGCTCACCCAAAGCTGACATATCCCCCGAAGGCTGATATAGTATACCACTCCAACCATAGTCAATTCATCATTTTTATCATTCACGATAAATAGCTGTGTGTGGGTACACGGTTGGCCTTAGCCAAAATATAATAATTTCATTTACAAATATCCCACCAATTTCAACAGCTCATTACATATTTTTGGCGCTGTAAACCGACACCCGGTTATTCCTCCATTAATAACCAAACTCATATAATTTAGGAATAAGTCCTAAATTCCCAATTAATTAGATTCAGCACAAATTAACGCTCAAATAAATAAACGGACTACACTATGACAATCAGCACGGAATTTCGATCGTCGGCCACCTCAATCTTAATTTCCTAAATTTAATTAATTAATTAATTAATTTCGAAAATTAATAATTAATTACAATAAATCCAATTTAGCTCAAATTGGAGCTCAATTAAATAAACGGACTTCACCACGATCATCGGCATAAAATTCCGGTCACTAACCATCCCAGTTGAATTTTCGGAAATTAATTAATTAATTAATTAATTTCGAAAATTAAATAATTAATATTAAAAATTCAATTTAGCTCAAAATAAAGCCCGATTAAATAAATGGAATTCACCACAGTCATCAGCATAATATTTCAGTCACTAGCCATCTCAATTGAATTTTCGGAAATTAATTAATTAATTAATTTAATTCCGAAAAATAATATTTAAATACCAAAAGTTCCACTTAGGCCCGAAGAGCCTAATTGAAGTCCATTGAGGGTCGGGAAAAATCCCAAGATGCTTTCAATAAATAGTAGACTACGTCTACTTGCTAATTGCACAATCAATTCGTCTAATTTACATCACAATTGACTAATAAACACTAATCCATACTATTCTAACCACCTAAACCTAACTAATTAAAACTAAGCAACCCTTAAATGTGATTAACCTACCAAGCAATGATTAGTGAGTTAAACTCACCCGATTAACGATCCGAGCGGCTCAAATTGATGAGGACAACGCGAGGATCGATTCACTCCAAGGCGGGCCTAGCTTTCGGGGTCGGGAAGCCGGCTAAAACGGGCCACGAAGCCGCTGCCATACCCATTTTTGCACTCTCTGTGTGCTGCTGGTTTGGGGCGAATCCGACGTCGGTTAAGGCATGCAAGGGCCGAGAGGGGCTAGGCGGAGCTCCGACGGCTAAGGCGGAGGTGTACGGCGGTCCACGGCGGCTTTGACAGTGGCTCACGGTGCTGGACAGCTCGCTGGAATGGTGAGCTGGGCGAGAGGGAGGCCGAGACGAGTGGAGCAGTGGCGAGGTAACAGCGTGCAGCTCGGCGGCGAACGACGGATGGTGGAGGCGCGAGACGGTGGTCGAGCAGCTAGCTGGCTGCTCCGTCGTCCTCAGATTCGCTTGGTCTTTGAGCAAGAACCAGAGATGGAGAAGAGAGACCGCGATGGGAGAGGAAGGGGAAGACGGAGGGCGGAGGGCGTGCAGGCGGTCGCGAAGCTGCGACAGCATGCGACGTGAGGCGGCGACGACGGCCTTGGCTCCGGCTTCGCTAGTTCTTCAGCTTGCTAGATTTCGAAGAAGAAGATGAAGAAGATAGAGGAAGCGGTCGCACGGGAGAAACGAAGGAGAAAGGAAGGAGAAAGGAAGAGAGAGGAGAGAGAGAACAAGGGGGGCCACTTTTCTTTTATTTTTAATCCTTCCAACATGGCCCATCATGATGTCATGCTCCACTATCCCCAATCTCCCATAATCTTAGTCCAATGGGTCCGATTTCTTTTTCCGTCGTGGCATGAAATTTTGAACACTTAATTCAATCAATTCTCAATCAATTCCATCCAATTGAAGTTCAATTAAATTAACCCATGTGTCCTCAACCTTCTTATGACTTTTCCCCATCAAAGGATCCAACTTGCTTCCCAAATATTTGATTAAAATTGGCCCTCTGATAATCCCGAACATAAACGACCTTACTTTTCCTTTCTGCCAAAAATCTCGGTTTGTAGAAAAATCTTCTGAGGATGCGTCGACATTCTTAAAATGAATTGTGACTTGACAGAACTCTCAATTTCTAAATTCGAGTTTGATTTCTTGGTTAATTTCACTCCAACATGTTTTTAGCGTGACCTAGGCTACTAGGTAGTTTTCGGAACTTTTTAGGACAAATAACCCATGGTCGATTTTCTTCGAGCCACAATGAACCCACTCGACACAATGGCGACTCTTGATTGTTGTGAAAATTTCGATGATTCAAATACGGACATAGGGTACCAAAATGACAGTAAAATCAAATTAGTGCCGGTCGACGAGAGTTTTCCAATTTAGTGGAGTCATCTACGATCGGTCACTCATCTCAGTCGAACCGACCTATTTTTGATCTTAATTCAATTTTATACTGTGTCACAATGGCCTCTTAAAATAGTCACGGTCGAGAACTCGGTCATTGATCGAATTCTCAAGTCTATCTACCTTATAGTTCTTAATAGCTTACCCAGCTAGTCTAGTTATCTTGTGAGTGGCCAACTTAGAGAAAAACACTGTAGTTGTGTCAATGAAATGCCCAATTTATTTAATCGAAATCAGGACCCGAAAATCTGGATGTCACAGCCAGCAAAGTCTGAGTCCAAGTAACCAACTGCCTCCAAGTTGTCCATCCATCTATACATAAGCATATATGCCTTAGTTCCTTGAAGGTACCTCATCACCTTCTTGGTAGCTCTCTAGTGGTCCATACCTAGATTGCTTTGGTATCTTCCCAACATTCCAATAGCAAAGGCGATGTCAAATCGAGTGCAAACCTGAGCATTCATTAAGTTTCTGATAGCAGAAGCATATGGGATGTTCTTCATTCGTTCCCTTTCAAAATTGTTCATCGGGTTTTGGTTTAAATTAAACCTATCACTCTTCACGATGGATGATATACTTGGTGAACAATCTTTCATCCGAAACCTCTCTAAAACCTTATTGATATAGGTTTCTTGAGATAGTCCTAATATACCTCGAGATCTATCTTTATGGATCTTAATGCCAATGACATAAGACGCTTCATCCATATCCTTCATATCAAAACTCTTAGAGAGAAATTGTTTCACTTCATATAACAACCCATTGTCATTAGTTGCAAGTAACATGTCATCTACATATAGCACAAGAAAACAAATTTTGCTCCCCCTAACCTTCTGGTATATACATTGATCCATAACATTCTCTATAAAATTGAATGAAGAGATAACCTCATGGAATCTTAAGTACCATTGACAGGATGCTTGTTTCAAGCCATATAAAGACCTTTTAAGCTTGTATACCAAATGCTCACCAGCACTAGAGAAGAATCCTTCTGATTGTTTCATGTAACCATTTCTTCTAATTTTCCATTGAGAAATGTAGTTTTCACATCGATTTGATGCAACTTCATATCAAAATGAGCAACCATTGCCAAAATAATACAAAGAGAATCTTTCTTTGATACATGAGAAAACGTCTTCGTGTAATCGATTCCCTCCTTTTGAGTGAATCCCTTGGCAACAAGTCTGGCTTTGTATTTCTCAATATTACCTAATGAATCATTCTTAGTTTTGAAGACCCATTTACAACCAATGGCATTCGCACCATCAGAAAACTCAACTAAATCCCAGACTTTGTTTGATGCCATAGAATTCATCTCTTCCTTCATGGCGTTATACCATAAATTGGATTTATCACAACTCATGACTTGTGAAAATGTCTCGGGATCACTTTCAACTCCAACATTATAGTGAGATTCATGTCAATACACAATATAGTCATTAGGGATTGCTGATTTCTTTATTCTAGTAGACATTTTTAATGTTGCATCAACATCCTCCTATAGAGTTTGTTGTTCAACTGGAAGCTCAACAGTATTCGGTAATTGCTGAACAGTTAGGTCTACTAGATTAATATCAGCAGGTTGTGGATCTTCAATGATATGTTGCTCGAAGACCGGTTGAACTGAAGGGGTGCTGTAAACATCAACCAATCCAGTACTTAAGGTGAAAGGTTGAGTATCCGAATGATCTTCTTCAGGAACAAAGTCCCTTAATTGATCGCTCCCACTAATAAGGTCATTCTTAATAAATTTAGCATTTCTTGATTATCCAAACCTAGTGGTGTGAGATGAACAATAAAACATGTATCCTTTGAACTTCTCGGAATATCCAACGAAATACTCACTTATAGTCCTTGGATCTAACTTTATTTCATGTGGATTGTAAACTCGTACTTCAGATGGGCATCTCGAAATGCATACATATCGCAAACTTAGTTTCCAACCTTTGAATAACTTAAAATGTGTCTTTGGAGCAGCCTTGGTTAGAACTTGGTTCAATATGCACATAGCTGTTATAAGAGCCTCAGTCCACAAAACCTTAGGAAGTTTGGAGTTATTAAGCATACTCCACACCATGTCCAATAATGTTTGGTTTCTTCTTTCTGTGACACCATTTTGATCCGGTGAACCGGGCATAGTGTATTGGGCAATAATCTCATGCTCTTCAATAAACTTCGCAAATGGACCAAGTGCTTGTCCATCTTTAGTGTATCTACCATAATATTCTCCACCTCTATCTGGTCTCACGATCTTAATTTGCTTGCTGCATTGTTTCTCTACTTCGGTTTTTTTAAATACTTTAAAAGCATCTAGCGCTTTATGCTTGTTATGAAACAAGTAGAGATACATGAATCGTGAATAATCATCTACGAAAGAAATAAAGTATCTCTGACCATTTGAGTCCATATCCAGACTATAAATATATGTATGTACGATTTCTAATATTTATTTACTCTTCTTAGCACATTTCTTTGACTCATTGGTCTGTCTTCCGTTTATACAGTCCACACAAGTGTCATAATCAGCAAAATCTAGAGTATTAAATACTCCATCATTTACTAGTCGCTTAATTCTATCTATGGAGATATGTCACAACCTCCAGTGCCACAACATAGAGGAATCCCCATTCACAACATATCGTTTTATACCAGCATTATCGTGAACGCGCATAGCATTATTAATGACATTGTCTTGTAAATTAATTCGAAAGAGACCACCAAACAAAATACCACTCCTAACAATTTCAGATTTATACAATAAATTGAATAGTGAATCTGAAAATTCAAAGGAGTAGCCCAAAGGTACAAGTCTTGAAACTGAAATTAAACTCCTATAAAAACTAGGAATATAAAAGGTCCTTTCTAAAATTAAAACAAAACCACTACCGAGAACTAATTTGCATCTCCTAGAGGTGGAGAATATTATGGTAGATACACATCTTGGCAATTTCTTGGCATTGTTATGCAGAATGATTAAATCACGAATGCTAGCAGAGAGTTCTATCTTTATGTATATCAAATTGAGACGGTTGGACTGCTTGCATTATGCATAACGAGTATGTTTAGCATGAGTGCTATTCTTAATAGATTCAGGTGGTTCATTTGACCTTAGAGCATAATCAAGATCCATGCACCCCAATTGAAGAAGAACTGATTCCCTCCATTCTTTATAGTTATTTCCATTAACTTGGGAACAATTATACTAGAACTAATCATAGGTCGTAAGACTGCATCATAATCAAAGAAAACTTACATATCAATATATTTGAGGCAAATAAACTTAAATCATATCTTACCAATGTAAAACATGTTATAAAATATGAATCACATAACATCAAAAACTACATATGGGCTAAGTTTAATTTAAATTGATTCATAATTACTTCATGATGAAACTATCAAATTATATTCCTTTCTTTAATCCCTGCGGGTAAATTAAGAAAGATAAAATAATATTTCATCCTAATTAATCCATTAATATATTAAAAATTCATGTGGGATAAAATTCATAATATTAATGTGACTAATCACAATTATTGTCTTTGACTATATGTAATCCAAAGGCTCTTAATGTAGATAATTTTATAATATCAAAGATGATATGGCTAATCTTTAATTAATTAAATATATATGGATCACTAGACATTTAATTTTATGAGAAAATATTCATAAAATTGCATGTTAGGGTAAAACAGTAAAATCACATGCAAAAGGGGTAAAATTGGAATTTTGCACGCAAGGCTAGAATTGGAATTTTACTTTTAAAGGGTAAAACATGAATTTTATGCCCAAAAGGGGCACATTCGTAAATTTTCACACTTGGGGAGCAAAACTGACAAATAACAGGCATGCGTGCGACGCACGCCCCTAAGGCCTCTTTCGGGCCTTTCTCTTCCGCCACTCCATTCCGCTGCGACATGCTTCGTTTCACCGCCTAGGATTCCTCCCATAGCCCATGTCCGACCAAGTTGATTGATGGGTCTCGAAGAGAATGCTAGGACAAACGAATAATTTCAAGATCTGGTAAAAATGACCAACATATTGACTAGAATTAAGCCTAAAATGATCTGCCTTACAAAACCATAACCACCAAAATTTCACCACTCGATTAACCTCCAATGATCAATAATATGTCGAAAAATTTAAGAGTTTTTCTTCCTAACGGCGGTGTGACCATGTCAATCCATTATTGCGTGGCGGGTTGCCTAAATTTGGCCAGAATTTTAAATTTCGTTCCGAGCAATAAATATCCAAATTTACCGATAAATAAAAATTCCAAAAATTTCATCAAGGCAGAGATTGTAAACATGCTCTGATACCAATTGTTAGATTAAATATAAACTAAAACCTGACGATCCAACAATTTATCAATCATGAATAAATTCATACAAAATTCAGAATCGATTTGCAGAAACGTAAAGATCAACATACTTCCAACCATTGATGAAAATTTGGAAAAGTAGAAAACCTCAAAACCTTGGACAGATCCACGCACCATGATCGATTTGCAATATGGGGAATACCAAATCTGTACGTCATGTTCTACTAGCCGATACACCTCAAACCTATTGGTGTATTTTCTGTAGTGATAAGGTTTGAACTAGATGACCTAGTGTTTTATTCAATTTCTTACGTTACCAATATCTTTCATCAAGAACGTTATGGTAACACATTAACATGCAAAGATCACGTAATAGATGTGGGTGATTAATTGGGCAATAAATCGAACTAATTGGGAATACAATATTGGGATCACATTTAGAATAATAAATATATTACAACAAGGCAGAGATTCACACCCTTTATGCACTACATACCTTACTAATGAAAGTAAAACAAGTCGTGACAACAAAATGTACAGTAATGTAGACTTCCCTATCAAGCAATTGAAGGGGAAAGTAATTGATAATATGAAAATAAACAGAGACAATGATGAGTTTAAATCTCCAAACCAAGGGAGAAGGTACACCTTGCCAATACTGAGCTTGTCAAAGCTGACTACAGAGTAAGAAGTTTACAAGAGAATTGTTGGTATTTACAGAAACATGTGTTTGATGTGTGTGCTAGGGAGTTTTTTGTGTGTGAACTATCAAGAGAGCAACCTAAGAACAATGTGGGCACGGAATGGTTGGGCAAAGTAATAACAAGAATGTGCAAAAGAGCAGCAAGGGAGCACAAGGAAACAAAAGAAAACTTTTTTATTTAGTTGTAGTACACAGGGAAGGGGAGGAGCTTACCTTTTTGGTCTGCCCCTCAAAATGGACGACCCCAAGGCTTTTTATAGGCCTACATGACCAACTTTACCAAGGAAAATCTTCTACTCTTGTCAGAGATTTTTCACTTTCCCTCTTCTCTTAGATACTTCTACACCTGTGTTTTCTACGCTTGTCATGGCCACCTAAGCTAGATTTTCCTTTTTTAGGATTTTTCTTGAATTTTCTAGCTAATGTCTATCTTGAAGTTTCTAGAAATTGGATCCACAATTCAACAATCCTCCTTGAGCCAATTTCGTGTTACACCAAGCTTCTTCTACAATGTCTCAAACTTGGCTAGAGGTAGTGCTTTAGTGAAGATGTCCACTACTTGATCATTGGTCTTGCAATATTTCAACTCGATCTCTCCATTATTTTGCACCTCTCATATGAAGTGATATTTGATGTCAATATGTTTGGTTCTTCCATGAAATACTAGATTCTTTGATATAGCGATTGTAGACTTATTGTCGCAAAGTAACGGAGTTGGTTCTGTCTGTGCTTCTCATGTGCTTCTAGAGAGCCAATTAATTCACTAACCAATAGGGTTGTCAAGTCCTTAGTTCCTTCTATAGTTGTGACTATGGGGTTGTATTTTTTAGTAAGTGACACCAATATTTTCTCAACAACCCTTTGATTAGTTATCCCATCTCCATAGGCTCACATTTGATTAACTAGTTCCTTTAGTTTTCCACAATATTCTTGTACAATCTCATAATTTTTTAGTTTAGAATTCTCAAAATCTCTACTCAAGTTTGAAGGTGAATAGTGCGTACCTTTTCTGATCCTTGAAATTCTTCTCATAGTATTTCCCATGTGGCATCCCAAAATTCAAGTCACCCTCTAGAGGAATTAAAGCCAATAATTAGGTAATTAGATTACCTATGGTTTATGTTTTAGCCATTAGTTTTCTTAAGGCTATGTGTTATATGCTCGTGTTCTTGAATTTTTAAATTTGAACTATAGGATAAATTAATGAGAATAATCTATGCTTGGCTATGCACCTCATAAAATCAAATTCCTATAAATAAAATGTTACAAGACTTTGGCCATGTGGATTTAAAAAAAAATTAAAATTTATAGAAGAAAGTATAAAAAGGGAAAATTTAATTTTAATTAGCTTTGGGCCTTAGGCCCATTGGCCTAAGCCTTAGTGGGCCAAGCTAGTCGGCCCAATTGGGCCCACGGATGGGGCTGCTGTCACCGGCCCATTGAGGCCCATGAGGTGGCGTCAACCATGAGAGGGGGGAGGAATGGCCAGCCCATTTTCTAGCCCAATTGCTCCAAAAGCCCAAGCCCATGCATGTGTTGTGACAAGTGGCAAGAGGAGATGGCATGCACTGGCCAATTAGGGAGGCAAGCTAATGATGAGGTTTAGGAGAAATAAAAGAGAAGAGGAGAGAGAGGGGTGGCCGGTTGATTCGGCCAAGAGAGAAAGGGAGAGAGAGAGAGAGAACCGTGCGAGAGAAAGGGAGAGAGTGTGGCCGAGAGAGGAGAAGCTGAGAGGGAGAGGAAGCTGTCGCCGCCTCTCGTCTGCCGTGTGCCGCCCGCTCGTCCGCCGTGTGCCGCCGTTCGTTCAATCTAGAGGCAAGGTGGGAATCCACTTTCTACTCTTGCACCAATGTCTTGCATGTATGGTCGCAATTTAGAACATTTGGAGGCATGGGAGTGAAGCTAATGTGTTTTGTTCTTGAGTTGCATGCTGTTTTCGCATGAACCATTTGCGTGAGAATCTTGTGAGAGCTTGCATACATGTTTTTTTTTTTTTCGATTTTGACTTTTATCTCTGCATGAAAGTTGTAACTAACATCGTAAACTACAACATAATAAAATTTGGTGTAAAATGATGGAGATTAAATGGGTCAAACTCTCATCCTACGGAGATGCTAGATCTGGAATGTTTTCGCATGAACCGTTTGAGTCAGAACCTTGTGAGAGCTTGTATGCATGTTTTGAGTTTGATTTTGACTTTTATCTCTTCATAAAAGTTTTAACTAACATCTTAAATTATAACATACTAAAATTTGGTACAAAATTATGGATATTTGAGGGGTCAAGCACTCATCCTACGGAGACATCAGATCTGGAACGATTTCACTGACCTTTCGGTGGATTTGTTGTTGCATGTTGATTTTTACTAAGAATATATTTTCGACTTCTTCATGAAACTTGTAGAGAAGATATTTAAGTTTAACATATTCAAATTTGAAGCAAAATGAACAAGTTTAGCCTAGTGAATCAACTTACTCTTGAGAACCATAGATCTGGAGACGTGGTACAGGTTAGCCGAGACTTCATAGACCTGTATGATGACTATACTCTGGAAATTTGACTTAGATATCTTCATAAAAGTTGTAGGGGGCATCTTGAAGTAAAACATATCCAAAATTCAGAGGAAAAGAAGAAGTATAAGTGGGCAAAAACTAAGTATTGCGGAGAACCATGCACTGGACGTTACGGTATTAGATCCAGAAGCTTCGTGTGACTGTAGAAATAATATAAAAATAATTTGGCTTAGAAGTCTTCATGAAAATCTATTTTAGTGTCTTCTCTATAACCAGGTAAAATTTCATAATTTTTGGAGGTCTTTTGGATATTTTAATCAAATTATTTCGGAAATTGTGCATTCTGTTCCTATCCGAAATTACATGCTGTATTTGTGTGAATTATAATTTTATGTGGAAATTGATTCACCTTGTGTTTTTCATGAAATTATTACCCTATTGTCTTGTCTATCACTAGCCTTAATTTCATGATTTTTGGGAATCATATGGATATTAATTTAAATATTTTCAAAAACAGCACAAGCTGGAATTTAAATAATTTTTTTTTTAAAAAAAGGGCATGATAAATGGACTATTTTAAATTGTGTGAATTCCATGAATTTTATCTTTATGGATGTTTGTACCTTGATGCATGTATGATAGGATGAAAGTGATTTTATTTGCCATTGCATCAAGTGCCATGCTAAGTGAGACATAAATTGGTAAATGTGGACAATGATGAATGAGGAAACTATTATGGTGGATGATAATGCCCTGGGAGTATCAGGATGCCCGGGATGGGGGGTGCTGGATGCCTGGAATGTATAGAGATACATGACCGGATGGCCCTGGGAGTGTCAAGATGCCCAGAATGGTTAGGTGCCGGAAGTCTCAGAGCTCTTTGGCCGAGGGGATGCCTCGTGATGCCAGCTGGGATGTGAGATGCCCGGAATGTGGGGGTGCCGAATGCCCGGTGGCCTTAAGTGGCTGAATGCCGGAGGTTTTTCTCGCGATGCCAGGATGGGGTGCAAGTGTAAAGTATGGGATGAAATTGATGATCCCGAGAAAGAATGATGTGGTGATCAAATTGAAAGTTGAAAGTGGAAATTGAATCATGCATACATGACATGATTTGATGATGATCACCTATGGCATGATGATATGCATTTATAATATGATATGGTGATGATCACCTATGGCATGATGATGTGCATATATGATAGGATGATGTCATGATGACGGTGATATATGAAATGATATGATGATGCCATGACGATGATGACATGTGTATGACATGATGATGATAACCTATGACATGACGACATGTATGTGTTATGATTGTGATGAAGATGTATGATGGTATATGCATGGCTTTGAGGTAAGTCTGCTTGGATGTATGATTAACATGTATGATGTTGTGCTTGTATTGCATGTTGCAATAAGTGGTTATTGGATTTCTTTACCTGTTGAGTGGTTGTACTCACCCCTTCGGGGACCAACATTTTAGATTAGCAGCATGCCGCTCCCTACTGTCATGCGGGGTGTATTTTACGGCCTACCTTTGGATGTAGAGGTCGAGTGCGAGAAGTTTGATTGTCCCTCTGTTCTTGGTGTTAGGTATATTCGAGTGCGATGTTTAGTTATGTATGATGTGGGTCTGGCTGGGGGCCCTGTTGTCCAGGAGTTTATATCCGTTCATGTTCGATGCAATGGAGCGATGCATGGGATGCTGCCGCCGCCACCGCCTGATGCACCGGGATGGGTGTGAGGGCCCGTGCGTGTCAAGTAGGAGCTGAAACTTTTTGGGATGGTTAGCCGACACTAGTGATGGGGGATTTTACACATGAGTTGTAGTGGGTCGATTGTTTCTTTTTAGGGTTTTAGGCCGAGTATGGCTGAGCTCTGGCCTTTCTTTTGATGTACCAACCCAAGGAAACCCATCTTGAAAATATGTAAATAAAGTGTCATGGCTGTCTTTTATTATGATGTTTGTGGTGTGCAATTGTATCATGGTTGTTGGAGGGAGAGATGGCGATGTTATATTTTGCTTCCGCTAATGAGTCGCACTGGGACTGTTTTTCAAAAAAAAAAAAAAGTTTCCATGATTTTATGACGCGTCTTATAAGAGATTTTAATTAGGTGTAACATCAGGTGCCTTTGGCGACCCAAGGTGGTTCGGGGTGTCACAGCGCCCCTTTTTGGTATCAAAGCGAGTGGTTATAGGTGGAGTGATAAGGAGCCTCATTTGGAAATTGAGGAACATGATGACAATGCACATCATAGGATATAAAATGAAATAATTTTATAACGGGTGATGAGTATTCACTCATAGATCCCTAGTGGTTTATTTTGAGTTGCCTTTAGGTACCAGTAACATGTATATGTTACTTATGTAGTAGTAGTAGTAGTTGCTTTGAATGGAGGAAGTGAGTCTCAGATTATTCTTGAGGCAATGCTTGGAAATTGCAGGAAAGTCATGGTGCAAGCTGTAAGTGCTCATCCATCGAGGGCTGAAGCCTCTGCTGCAAGGGCTGAACCCCGAATGGAAGACATACTGTAGGCATTGGCCAATATTGGAAATCTGATGGAAAGAGAAGCACAGTAGCAACCTAGGGCAAAACGCCATACTCAAGGACTGGTGGAGCAATTTCTAAAGTTGAAGCCACCTAAGTTCAATGGAATGGGAAGTCTTGAGGAGGCAGAACAATGGATTGATGGGATGGAACGAATTTTTCGGCTATTAGACTGTAATAATGCTGAGAAAATAACTTTGGCAGAGTACCAGCTAGAGGGAAATGCAAAGTTTTGGTAGAGAGCTTCGAAGGACATAATCTTTCCACCAGGTATTGAGGTTAACTGGGAAGAGTTTGTGAGGGCTTTCAATAGAAAGCATTTTTTTTGACTGTGCTAAGGATAGGAAGATTACAAAATTTGTGCAATTAGAACAAAATGAGCTGACAATAGACCAGTATGAGGCTAGATTTTCTGAATTGTCTAGATATGCTCCAAGACTAATTGAGGATCAGGAAGAAAAGGCTAAGAGATGTCTAAAAGGGTTGAGAACTGACATCAGAAAGCAACTAGTGCCTTTGAACATAAGAGATTATAATGAGATTTATGAAAGGGCATAGTTAGTGGAGCAGGAATTGTTAAGAGAATGGCCAAAGTTTAAGAAACCGTTGAACTTTAATGATGTGAGAAGGGGTAAGAGACCCTATTCTGGTCAAGGTCAGACTTGGAATATGAAGAGGAAGACTAATTTTGGAAATTTTCGGGGAGCAAGAAGTGGTCTGAATATAGGGAAAGCACCCTATCAGCCTGGTGTTTGTCAAAAGTGTAATGGGCGACATGGCCCAGGACCTTGTAATAGACGACTGAAATGTTTTGGTTGTGGACAAGTGGGTCATCTTAGGAGAAGTTGCCCACAAGAAAGGTCGCAAGTGAGTGTTGGCTCGGTGCGGCAGGGATATCAGAGTGCTGTTAGATCGAATTTACAAGGAAATCCTCAGAGGCCACCAGCACAAGGAAGGGTGTATGCGATCACCCAAGAGGAAGCAGAAGCAGCCGAAAATGTTATCTCAGGTACGATCCTTATCAATGGTGAAAAGGCATATGCATTGTTTGATACGGGTGCAACGCATTCATTTGTGTCTGAGAGATATAGATGTTTGAATAAAATAGAAGTTATGCCTCTTGAGAAGCCTCTTTGTGTTTCCACACCTTTAAAGGATATGGTATTGTCTACACTGGTGTGTGGGAATTGTAAGATATTAATAAAGGGAAAGGATATGGAAATAGACTTAGATGTAATGGCCATGTATGATTTTGATGTTATTATAGGAATGGACTGGCTTCGTAAGTATCGGGCTAGAATGGATTGTTACAGGAGAGTGATCCAATTCATTTTACCTAATCAATCTAGTTGTGAATTTTTAGGAGGTCAGACCCATCTACCTATAGCACTTATTTCGGCAGTAGAAGCCTGGAGGTTACTTGACAAAGGATGTCAAGGATACCTGGCCATAGTTAAAGATTATGCAAAGAAGGAACCTAAACTTGAGGAAGTTCGAGTAGTTAATGAATTTCAAGATGTATTTCCTGAGGAATTACCTGGATTACCGCCAGAGCGGGAAGTTGAATTTGAAATTGAGTTAATGCGTGGAACAGGACCAATATCAAAAGCCCCATATAGGATGGCCTTAGTCGAATTGAAGGAATTGAAAGTGCAATTACAGGATTGCTTGACAAAGGATTCATTAGACCAAGTGCTTCACCTTTGGGTGCACCGGTCTTGTTTGTGAAAAAGAAAGATGGATCGATGCGCTTGTGCATTGACTATAGGCAGCTGAACCAGGTGACCATTAAAAATAAGTATCCTTTGCCTAGAATTGATGACCTGTTTGACCAACTCCAGGGAAGTTCGGTCTTCTCTAAGACTAACTTGAGGTCGAGATACCATCAGTTAAGGATTAAGAAAGAGGATATTCCTAAGACTACGTTTAGGACTCGTTATGGACACTACGAGTTCCTTGTTATGCCATTTGGATTGACTAACGCGCCGGCTGCATTTACGGATTTAATGAATAAGATATTTAAGCCTTATTTATACCAGTTTGTGATTGTATTTATTGATGATATTTTGGTATATTCAAGAGGGCCTAAAGAGCATGAGCAACATTTGAGGATAGTTTTGCAGACCCTGAGAGAGCATAAGTTGTATGCCAAGTTTAGTAAGTGTGAGTTTAGGCTGGACCAGATAATATTTTTAGGGCATGTGGTATCAGGAGAAGGAATTGCAGTAGACGCGGTTAAAGTTGAGATGGTAATAAATTGGCTGAGACTGACGACACCTACTGAAATACAAGGTTTCTTAGGACTGACCGGTTATTATAAAAGGTTTATCGAAGGATTTTCGCGACTAGCAGGTCCCTTAACTAAGTTGACCCAAAAGAATGTGAGATTTGAATGGAATGGGGAATGTGAAAGGAGTTTCCAAGAGCTTAAAAGGAAATTGACCTCAGCTCCAATCCTGACTATACCGACTGGACCTGATGGTTTTACAGTATATAGTGATGCATCTCACAAAGGACTGGGATGTGTTTTGATGCAACATGGCAAGGTCATAGCCTATGCATCTAGACAATTAAAACCCCATGAACTGAATTACCCAACGCATGATTTAGAACTAGTAGCTATAGTGTTTGCCTTGAAGATATGGAGACACTATTTATATGGAGAGAAGTTTGAGATTTATACGGATCATAAGAGTTTGAAATATCTGTTCTCACAAAAGGAGTTGAACATGAGACAAAGGAGGTGGATGGAGCTAGTAAAGGATTATGATTGTGAGATAAGATACCATCCAAGGAAAGCGAACAAGGTAGCAGATGCTCTTAGTCCTAAGTCGGCTATGGAAATGGCTAGTTTGAGGATGGTAGAATGGGGGTTGTTAAAGTCTGTAGTAGACTTAGAATTTAAATTGAAAATGGATTGTCTTATTGGTATGCTTAGTGCATTAAGAATAGAACCCGAGATTATTCAAAAAATTAAAATCCTGCAAGAATCTGACCCAGAGATTTTGAAAGTGAAAGATGTTGTGTCTTTAGGAAAAAGACAGGAATTTCAAGTCTTTGATGATGGAATAGTAAGATGTTAAGGACGACTTTGTGTTCCTAACAATGAAGAATTGAGGAAGGAAATTCTGTTGGAGGCACATAAGAATAATTATAATATTCATCCGAGTAGTACAAAGATGTACAAGAATTTGCGTCAGCAATTTTGGTGGAATGGTATAAAGGCAGATACGGCTAAGCATGTTACTCAATGTTTGACGTGCCAGCAAGTAAAAGCGGAGCATCATAAACCCATAGGGCTCTTGAGACCATTAGACATACCAGAATGGAAGTGGGAGCATATAACGATGGACTTTGTGCAAGGATTGCCAAGGACATCAAGTGGCCATGATTTTATCTAGGTAATAGTGGATCGTTTGACCAAATCGGCTCGTTTCCTGGCGATTCGCATGGACTACCCAATGGATAAGTATGCAGATATATATGTAGGTCAAGTAGTACGCCTACATGGTGTTCCAGTGACTATTACTTTAGATCGGGATTCGAGGTTTACTTCGAACTTTTGGCGAAGTCTTCAAATTGCATTAGGGACTAAGCTTCAGTTTAGTACTGTTTTTCATCCCCAAATAGATGGATAATCAGAAAGAGTAATCCAGACATTAGAGGATATGTTGAGGGCTTGTGTAATTGATTTCAAAGGAAATTGGGACGAAAGATTGCATTTGGTAGAGTTTGTCTATAATAATAGTTTCCAGAAAAGTATAGGCATGGCTCCCTATGAAGCATTATATGGAAGGAGATGTAGGACTCCTGTCTATTGGAATGAAGTAGGTGAAAGGAAATTGACAGGACCCGAACTGGTACAAGTTACCACTGAAGCTGTTGAAATTATCAGGAAAATGCTTAAAACAGCTCAGCGTAGGCAGAAAGACTATGCAGATAGGCGTAGAAGGCCTTTAGAATTTAGCGTAGGAGATCATGTGTTCCTTAAGGTATCTCCAATGAAAGGGATATCTCGATTTTGATTGAGGGTAAGTTAAGCCCTAGATTTGTAGGACCTTTTGAAATACTCGAAAAGATAGGGGACGTAGCTTATCGCTTAGCGCTACCTCCTAAGTTGGAAATTTGCATGGTGTGCTTCATGTATCGATGTTGAGGATGTACCAGCCGGATCCTAGTCACATACTCGATCATGAAGCTATCAAAGTGGATGAGAAAGTGACGTACATTGAAGAGCCTGTACATATATTGGATCGAAAGGAACAAATTCTTAGGACTAAGAAGATTCTTCTGGTTAAGGTATTATGGTGACATCATGATATGGAGGAGGCCACATGGGAAAGTGAAGATCAGATGAATGAAAAGTACCCCTATTTGTTTCAAGAAGGCACGAGTGGTATCTAATTTCGAGGACGAAATTCTCTAAGGAGGGGAGAATTGTGGCATCCCAAAATTCAAGTCACCCTCTAGAGGAATTAAAGCCAATAATTAGGTAATGAGATTACCTATGGTTTATGTTTTAGCCATTAGTTTTCTTAAGGCTATGTGTTATATGCTCGTGTTCTTGAATTTTTAAATTTGAACTATAGGATAAATTAATGAGAATAATCTATGCTTGGCTATGCACTTCATAAAATCAAATTCCTATAAATAAAATGTTACAAGACTTTGGCCATGTGGATTTAAAAAAAAATTAAAATTTATAGAAGAAAGTATAAAAAGGGAAAATTTAATTTTAATTAGGTTTGGGCCTTAGGCCCATTGGCCTAAGCCTTAGTGGGCCAAGCTAGTCGGCCCAATTGGGCCCGCGGATGGGGCTGCTGTCACCGGCCCATTGAGGCCCAGAGGTGGCATCAACCATGAGAAGGGGGAGGAATGGCCGGCCCATTTGCTGGCCCAATTGCTCCCAAAGCCCAAACCCATGCATGTGTTGTGACAAGTGGCAAGAGGAGATGGCATGCATTGGCCAATTGGGGAGGCAAGCTAATGATGAGGTTTAAGGGAAATAAAAGAGAAGAGGAGAGAGAGGGGTGGCCGGTTGATTCGGCCAAGAGAGAAAGGGAGAGAGAGAGAGAGAACCGTGCGAGAGAAAGGGAGAGAGTGTAGCCGAGAGAGGAGAAGCCGAGAGGGAGAGGAAGGTGTCGCCGCCGCTCGTCCGCTGTGTGCCGCCCACTCGTCCGCCGTTTGCCGCCGTTCGTTCGGTCTAGAGGCAAGTTGGGAATCCACTTTCTACTCTTGTACCAATGTCCTGCATGTATGGTCGGAATCTAGAACATTAGGAGGCATGGGAGTGAAGCTAATGTGTTTTGTTCTTGAGTTGCATGCTGTTTTCGCATGAACCGTTTGAGTCAGAACTTTGTCAGAGCTTGCATGCATGTTTTGAGTTCGATTTTGACTTTAATCTCTTCATTAAAGTTGTAACTAACATCTTAAACTACAACATACTAAAATTTGGTGTAAAATGATGGATATTCAAGGCATCAAACTCTCATCCTACGGAGATGCTAGATCTGGAATGTTTTCGCATGAACCGTTTGAGTCAGAACATTGCGAGAGCATGCATGCATGTTTTGTGTTCTATTTTGACTTTTATCTCTTCATAAAAGTTTTAACTAACATCTTAAAATATAACATACTAAAATTTGGTACAAAATGAAGGAGATTTACGGGGTCAAACACTCATCCTACGCAGACACCAGATCTGGAACGATTTCACTGACCTTTCAGTGGATTTGTGGTTGCATGTTGATTTTTAATAAGAATATCTTTTCGACTTCTGCATCAAACTTGTAGAGAACATCTTGAAATTTAACATACTCAAATTTGAAGCAAAATGAACAAGTATAGCCTAGTGAATCAACTTACTCTTTAGAACCGTAGATCTGGAGAAGCGGTACAGGTTACCCGAGAATTCATGGACCTTTATGATGATTATACTCTGCAAATTTGAGTTAGATCTCTTCATAAAAGTTGTAGGGGAAATCTTGAAGTAAACCATATCCAAATTTCAGAGGAAAATAAGAAGTATAAGTGGGTAAAAACTCAGTATTTCGGAGAACCATGCACTGGACGTTTCGGTATTAGATCCAGAAGCTTCGTGTTACTGTAGAAAATAATATAAAAATAATTTGGCTTATAAGTCAGCATGAAAAATCTACTTTCGCTTCTTGGCTATAACCGGGTAAAATTTCATAATTTTCGGAGGTTGTTTGGATATTTTAATCAAATTATTTCGGAAATTGTGCATTCTGTTTTTATCCGAAATTACATGCTGTATTTTTGTGAATTATAATTTTGTGTGGAAATTGATTGGCCTTGTGTTTTTCATGAAATTATTACCCTATTGTCTTGTCTATCACTAGCCTTAATTTCATGATTTTTGGGAATCATATGGATATTAATTTAAATATTTTCAAAAACGGCACAAGCTGGAATTTAAATAAATTTCAAAAAAAAAAAGGGCATGATAAATGGACTATTTTAAATTTTATGAATTCCATGAATTTTATCTTTTATGGATGATTGTACCTTGATGCATGTATGATAGGATGAAAGTGATTTTATTTTCCATTGCATCAAGTGCCATGCTAAGTGAGACCTAAATTGGTAAATGTGGACAATGATAAATGAGGAAACTGTTATGGCAGATGATAATGCCCTAGGAGTATCAGGATGCCCGGGATCGGGGGTGCCGGATGACCGGAATGTATAGAGATACGTGGCCGGATGGCCCTGGGAGTGTCAGGATGCACAGAATGGTTGGGTGCCGGAAGCCTCGGAGGTCTTTGCCCGAGGGGATGCCTCGTGATGCCAGTTGGGATGCGAAATAGCCGGAATGTGGGGGTGCCGGATGCCCAGTGGCCTTAAGTGGCTGAATGCTGGAGGTTTTTCTCGCGATGCCAGGATGGGGTGCGAGTGTAAAGTATGGGATGAAATTGATGATCCCGAGAAAGAATGATGTGGTGATCGAATTGAAAGTTAAAAGTGGAAATTGAATCATGCATACATGACATGATATGATGATGATCACCTATGGCATGATGATATGCATGTATGATATGATATGATGATTATCACCTATGGCATGATGATGTGCATATACAATAGGATGATGTCATGATGACGATGATATATGATATGATATGATGATGCCATGATGATGATGACATGTGTATGAGATGATGATGATAACCTATGACATGACGACATGTATGTGTTATGATTGTGATGAAGATGTATGATGGTATATGCATGGCTTTGAGGTAAGTCTGCTTGGATGTATGATTAACATATATGATGTTGTGCTTGTATTGCATGTTGCAATAAGTGGTTATTGGATTTCTTTACATGCTGAGTGGTTGTACTCACCCATTCGGGGACCAACATTTCAGATTAGTAGCATGCCGCTCCCTGCTGTTATGTGGGGTGTATTTTACAGCCTACCTTCGGATGTAGAGGTCAAGTGCGAGGAGTTTGACTGTCCCTCTGTTCCTGGTCTTACATATATTCGAGTGCGCTGTTTAGTTATATATGATGTGGGCCTTGATGGGGGCCCTATTGTCCAGGAGTTCATATCCGTCCATGTTCGACGCAATGGAGCGATGCGTGGGATGCTACTGCCGCCACCGCCTGATGCACCAGGATGGGTGTGAGGGCCCGTGCGTGTCAAGTAGGAGCTGAAACTTTTTGGGATGGTTAGCCGACACTAGCGATGGGCGATCTTACACGTGAGTTGTAGTGGGTCGACTGTTTCTTTTTAGGGTTTTAGGCTGAGTATGGTTGAGCTCTAGCCTTTCTTTTGATTTACCGACCCAAGGAAACCCATCTTGAAAATATGTAAATAAAGTGTCATGGCTGTCTTTTATTATGATGTTTAGTGGTGTGCAATTGTATCATGGTTGTTGGAGGGAGAGATGGCGATGTTATATTTTGCTTCTGCTAATGAGTTGCGCTGGGACCATTTTTCAAAAGAAAAAAAGTGTCCATGATTTTACGACGCTTCTTATAAGAGATTTTAATTAGGTGTAACGTCAGGTGCCTGTGGCAACCCAAGGTGGTTCAGGGTGTCACATCCCAAGCCCCTTTTGTAGTCCTTGCTCCAATTAATCTTGGAAATACCGTTTCCGAGTGTGCTTGCTAGATAAAGTATAGTGTCCTTGCATCCTTTTGTAGTTGATCCTTCGAAACACTTGCACCGTCTTGTGGAGCTTTGCAAATTTTTTCCACAATGTCCCATAAGTCTTGGGCCATCAAGAATGTAGTGATTTTTGTGCTCCAAAAGTCATAGTTGTTCCCATAAAAAATGGGAATGGGAAATGAGGATGAGATAGAGTTGGCCATAGTTTAGTCCTTAGTTATTTGGAAAGGGTAGGTAGGACAAATGCCCAATACCAACCAAAGACGTGGCTCTAATACCATTGTTGGTATTTGCGAAAACATGTGTTTGATGTGTGTGCAATGGAGTGTTTGGTGTGTGAACTATCAAGAGAGCAAACTAAGAACAATGTGGGCAAGAAATGGTTGGGCAGAGTAATAATAAGAATGTGTAAAAGAGAGTGGCAGGAAGGGAGCATAAGGAAACAAAAGAAAACTTTTTTATTTAGTCGTAGTACAAATGGTGTGACATCCCGAAATTTGATCATTGATTCGGATAAATGAAATGGTTGTTTCGTCGATGCGCTTATAGTTAATTTACTTGGAATTGATCACTCACGAGTTAACTAATCTATTAGGTGATGCCATTTAAGGGATATAAACATGACAGATTAGAGAATTCAATTAGAAATTGACCGCCCGACCATGAAAATTGGCAAGGATCAATACGACACCATTATAAATTCATTAGCGAATGGATATAAGTCAATTAGATGGAATTGCGTAATTGAATTGCGGGTGGTTCTGCACAATTGCAATATTCGCGTCGAATGACTATAATCTGATTTTCTATCGATATTATACTTGGGACACGTATTTGAGCCCTCTCGATTTTATGACAACCGAGGGTCATCTACGATTAAGAAAAGCACAAACATGGATTGAAAATTATTGACCATGGGTCAAATGTGCTAAAATCCCTAAAGCTACCCAATAGGTTAGGTCGTACTAAAGTTGCGTTCGGTCAATTTTAACCACAAAATTGAATTTCGTTTTGAGAATCGGACGTTCGAGCAAGTCACCATTGATCTATGGGATGTCGTGTCATCTTTCAGTGAATTTTCGACGAGTCTGGAATTGTGGAAAAATCAGTTTTTGAACAAAAAGGAAAATAAGGGGAAATTCAGATGGGGATGAAGAATTGCTTTTTTTCTTTACCAAAAAGCTTAAATTTTGGGAAAATTGGAAAAAAAAAATTGTGATTGGATGACCACAAGACTTTTGGGATGAAGACTTTAGGGGTTTGGTGATGATTATTAGATATTTTGGCTAAGATTTTCATTGGTGGTTCACTTGACTTGTTCGCCCTCTCTCTCTCTCTCTCTCTCTCTCTCTCTCTCTCTCTCTCTCTCTCTCTCTCTCTCTCTCTCTCTCTCCCATTTCCCTCCATTTCTTTCCCTCATGCATGAGTTTTTTTCCCCCTACTACAACCCTCATTTTCTTTCCTTCCCCTCACACTCTCTCTCTTCTTCCACACGTTAATTTTCCCCTCCCCCCTTGGTTCGGTGCTTCTCCATTTTGTTGCTGCCACTGCCCCATCTTCTATCCCCATAACCGCACCAACACCACACGCCCGCACACCACCAATCTCACGCCTCACCACCTCCATGTCCTAACCAGCAACACCTTTATGCCACCGCAACACTACAATAGCCAGCTCCTTTACCACATGCTAGCGTCCCCACCCATTGAGCAACCATTGTCCACTTCACCCTTATGTCCAGCGCCACCAAAGCTCCTTGGCCGCATCACCACAGCCGTGTCCAGCTCACTCCAGCTGAGCTGCACTCCACCCAAGTCGAGCCAAGCTTCCACCTTGGCCGAGAGTTTGTAGGGCAGCCACAGACATCGTCAAGCCTCCATTCAAGACGCGGTAGTCTCGGGTTCTTGCCGCCGTCGCATTGCCGTCACCGTGAACCTGCCGCCGTCCTAATCCGGTGAGTTAATTCCCTAATCCTTAATTAGATTGTGAATTGGACTTAAGAGGTGTTTAGATTAATGCCAATCATAGTTAGATTAGTGCTAATAAGGATTAGTGTTAATTAGGTTGAATTAGTTTAACTTCATAGCTAGTTACTAGACACTCGTTGTTTGCCATTTTCATGGGTTTAAATGTGCTACGATTTTGAGGTTGCTTTCTTTTTCAAAAATGTTCTAAAAATATTCAAATATAACATATATTTTACTCAAAATTTTATGGATTTAAAAGAACAAGGATTCAGGTTCGTTGCATGCAAAGCAGAATCTCGATTTGTATTGGAACCAGTGACATTTTTGTGTTTAAGGGATTTTTATCAACTCTTAGGATTCAATTTTCGAAAGATTTTCTTCACAAAAGTTTTTCATCACATCTTGTAGTTTGAACCTCGAACCAAACTGATTTTGGAAAACATAATTTTTGGACACGGACACAATTTTGGTAATAGTTTGGGCGATTTACTGCTCTTATTTTAGAAAGATCTAGGTCAAGGTGTCTGCATGAAAAGTGTTTTTTTAAGTGTCCTTTATAACATATTTAAATTTAAGAATTTTTTGAACTCGTTTGGTTATGTTTCTTGAATTAATCTTGGAGACATGCGAGTGGACCCGGTTTCTGTCGGTTAGGGCCAGTTATGGTTTTGTGATTGTTCTTGGTGTCTTGTTTGCTAGAAAATATATTTTTATGAATTGTTTGATGTTTGGAATGTTGAGAACTTATGCGTGGTAGTATGTGAATGGTTGTTCTATGGTAATTTTCTATTATTATTGCAAAAAATGACCTTATGAGCAATTAATTAGAGGTTTTCAACTAGGTGCGTACAAAGTTTGATGGATTAATTTTGAGTATGTGAGTACTTACGAATTTATTTCTAAACGTTTTGAACAAAACAAAATGGGCTTACTAAAGATTGTTTTCAAAAAGGGTGGTTGGACAAAGAATTAGAAAAGAAATATGGTGTTGGGTTGGACGCCAAGTTTTATGTGCTCAATAAAACCGTGAGATTTCAAACTAGATGCATGCAAAGTTTGATGGGTTGATTTCAAGTACATGACCCTGTACAAATTTATTTCGGAAGGTTTTGAACAAAAAAAAAAGGGAGTTGCAAGTTTTATTATTTGAAAATGAAATTTGGTTTTCTTGGCTAAAAAACGGAAATAAAAGTTTGTTTGATTAATGATATGCTCGTGTGTTCACGTAATTGAACCCGTCATCCAACGGGAGTTTGGGAACGATGCCCAATTTTATCGGACGCCTGGTGGGGGTCCGAAAGCTGAGTTGCAATCGAGGCTAGACCGATGCTCCTTTATGAAATGCTGTCTAAGCAGGGGTTTTAGACGTTGCTGTGGCATCTCAAAAATTTAAGTCGACCTCTAAGATGTATTAAAGCCCATGATTAGGTAATGAAATTACCTATGGTTTATGCTTTAGCGATTGGTTTTCTCTTAAGACCAAGTGTTATGTATTTGTGTTCATAAGTTATTAAAATTAGTATTATCGGATAAATTAATGAGAAGAATTTATTCTTGGCTATGCACCTCATAGATTTAATCCCTATAGATTAAATGTTACAAGATTATGGCCATGTGAAATTTAAAATTTGAAAACTATAAAAGAGAGAATTAAAGAGGAATAATTAAAAGTAAAATTGGGGTTTATTAGGGTTAAACTTTAGGCCCAAGAGTATAGACCTAAAGTGGGCCAAATTGGCATGGCCCATGAAGCCCATGGAGAGGGCAGCCGTTGACCAAGGAGAGGGAGAGTGGCCGGCCCACTTCCAAGCCCATTTTGAATGGGTCTTGCCAAGTCGCAAAAAGGACACTCCATGCATTGGCCATTGTGGGTGGCTCTTAATCATTGCAAATGATTGTGATTAGGGGAAATAAAAAGAGAGAGAGAGTGGCCGGTTGAGGGGGTTGTCACCATAGCCAAGTGAGAGAGAGAGAGAGAGAGTTGTGAGAGAGGGAGAAACCGAGAGAGAAACGGAGAAGCCACGTGAGGAGGAAGGTCCACTCGTCCGTCGCCGTCCGTCCGCTCGTCCGTCGCCGTCCCTGTGCCGTTGTTTGCTCAATTTTGGAGGCAAGTTGGATCCATATTCTGCTCTTGCATGTTGTCTCTTGCGTGTGTGATTGAGTGGTGGTAAATCTCGGATGTTTAGGGTATGAGAAACCGAAGCTAGAGTGTGTTGTTCTTGAAAATGCATTCTGTTTTCGAGCGTGTTGCCCGACCCCGAACGTTGTAGAGACTTGCGTGCATGTTTTGTGTCGGCTTTTGGCTTTGACTTCTTCACAAAAGTTGTAGAAAACATGTCAAAGTATAACATACTAAAATTTGAGACAAAATGGATGAGTTTTAAGTGGTGAAACCCTTCCTCTACGAAAACGTTAGATCTCGAAATGTTTTGTCGACCTCTTGGTGGTTTTGTGAGTTGCATGTAACTTTTTACCGAGAATTTCACTTCGACTTCTTCACAAAAGTTGTAGAGAACACCTTGAAGATTAACATACTCAAATTTGAGGTAAAATTAGCAAGTGTAGCCTAGTGAAATGATTTTCTTTTGAAGACGGCAGATCTGGAAGTATGGTACTGGACTCCCGAGACTTCGTGGACTAAATGGTGTCTATCCTTTGAGAATCTCACCTAGATCCCTGAATGAAAGTTGTAGTGGACCTCCTAAGGCAAAACATATCAAAATTTTAGAGGAAATGAAGAAAGATAATAGGCAAAACTTTGATTTTTCGGAGACAACTAAATTGGACTGTTCGATACTAGGAACAGGATCTTTGACCGTCTATAGTTAATTATCTAGAGCAAACCAGGTAAAATTTCATAATTTTTGGAAGTCATTCGGGTATTTTAATAGAAATATTTCAAGAACTGTGCAATATGATTTTATCCGAATTTTGCATGCTGTATTGTGTTCTTCCTGAAATTGCTACCTTTATGTCTTGTCTATTACATGCACTGATTGTATGATTTTTGAAGATCATATGGATATTTAATTTATATGTTTTCTGAAATTGTGTAAGCTAGAATTTGATAAATTTCAAAAATGACATGATATATGGATTATTCTAAGTTGTATGGACCCCATGGATTGTATTGTCATAAGTGGTTGTATCTTGCTGCGTGTATGATGATGATTGGAAATGAATATAAGAATCAAATGATGAAAATGATCTTGTTTGCCATCACATCATATGCCATGTTCAAATTGAGCTATAATTGAAAAAGTGAACTAAGATAAGTGAGAAGGCCATCGGAGGTGTGAGCCGACGATGCCCTGGGAGTGTCGGGATGCCTGGCTAGAAGGGTAAAGGCTAGATGCCCGGTGGCCTTAAATGGCTGAATGCCGGAGGGTCCTCGGGAGTTTTGAGATGCTCGGAGTGTGGGGAGCTAGAAGCCCGAAGGTTCGTGTGGGGGATGCCTCGTCATGCCAGTTGGGGTACGAGATGCCTGGCAGGTATTGTGTCGGATGCCGGGAGGTTTGTACTGGAGGTTCCTCACGATACCAGGATTGGGTGCGAGCGATAGATGTGGGACGCAAATACTGGTCCCGGGAAAAAGAGAAATGTGGCGGTTCAAAATGAAAGAATAAAATTTTGAAATTGAATTTGAATCATGCATGGTGTGGGAACATGTATGCATGGATGCATGATGATGAGTGCATGGATGCATGGTGGTAAGTGCATGGATGTATGTGCACTTATGGCATGGTGGTATGTGTGACATGAGGGTGGTAAGTGCATGGATGTATGTGCACCTATGGCATGGTGGTATGTGTGACATGATGATGGTAAGTGCATGGATGTATGTGCACCTATGTCATGATGGTACATGTGTCATGATGATGGTAATTGCATGGATGTATGAGCACCTATGGCATGATGTTATGATGACATATGCTTGGCTCTAAGGTAAATTATGTATCGATGTTTGAATGACATGTCTTATGCTATGATTATTATGATTGTATTGTGTGATGCATTGAGTGGTTTATTGGGTCCTTTACCTGCTGAGTGGTTGTACTCACCCCTTCGGGGACCAACATTTCATATTAGAAAGATGCCGCTCCTTGCTGTCACGCGAGGCGTATTTTACTGCCTACCTTCGGATGTGGAGGTCGAGTGTGTGGAGATCGACTGTCCCACCATCCCTATCTGACGTTCATTCGAGTTCGCACATTAGTGATGTATGACGTGGGCCTGGCTGAGGGCCCTGTCATTCAGGAATTCATATCTATTCACATTCATCAAGAAGGAATGATGTGGGGGATGTTGCCGCCGCCACCGCCTGACGCACCGGGGTGGGTGTGACTGCATGCACGCGAGAAGTAGGAGCTGCAACTTTTTGGACAATAGCCGACACTAACGGATGGAGGATTTTGCATGATCGACATAGAGGGTCGAGTTGTCTCTTTTTGGGGTTATGGCCGAGTGTAGTCAAAGGTCTTGGCCCTTATTTTGTTATACCGACCCAAGAAAATCCATCATGAAAATATGTAAATAAAAGTGTCATGGCTTTATCTTTTCTTATGATGTTTAGTGGTGTGCAATTGTATCATGGTGGTTGGAGGGAGAATTGGTAGGACTTGATTATGCTTCCGCAAATAGATGCACTTGGACCATTTTAAAAAAAAAGTTTATATGCCTAGGAACTAGGGTTCTTCTTTGGTAATATGTGGTGACTTTGGACGCTTTGGGGTGCCATAGCCCCTTTTTGGTATCAGGGCAATGGTTATAGGTGGAGTGATAAGGAGCCTCATTTGGAAATTGAGGAACATGATGACAATGCACACCATAGGATATAAAATGGAATAATTGATTAACTCTAAATAACAGGTGATGAGTATTCACTCATAGATCCTTAGTAGTTTATTTTGAGTTGTCTTTAGGTACCAGTAACATGTATATGTTACTTATGTAGTAGTAGTAGTTGCTTTGAATAGAGACAGTGAGTCTCAGATTATTCTTGAGGCAATGCTTGGAAATTGCAGGAAAGTCATGGTGCGAGCTGGAAGTGCTCATCCATTGAGGGCTGAAGCATCTGCTGCAAGGGCTGAACCCTGAATGGAAGACATCCTGCAGGCATTGGCCAATATTGGAAATCTGATGGAAAGACAGGCACAGCAACAACCTGGAGTAAAACGCCATACTCAAGGACTGGTGGAATAGTTTTTGAAGCTGAAGCCACCTAACTTTAGTGGAATGGGAAGTCCTGAGGAGGTGGAACATTGGATTGATGGAATGGAACAAATTTTCAGGTTGTTGGACTGCATTAATGATGAGAAAATAACTTTGGCAAAGTACCAGCTGGAGGGAAATGCAAAGTTTTGGTGGAGAGCTTTGAGGGACATAATCTTCCCACCAGGTACTGATGTTAACTAGGAAGAGTTTGTGAGAGCTTTCAATAGAAAGCATTTTTTTGACTGTGCTAAGGATAATAAAATTATAGAATTTGTTCAACTCGAACAAAAGGAGCTGACAGTAGACCAGTATGAGGCTAGATTTTCTGAACTGTCTAGATATGCTCCTAGGCTAATTGAGGATCAAAAAGAGAAAGCTAAGAGATTTCTGAAAGGGTTGAAGACTAATATCAGGAAACAACTGGTGCCTTTTAACATAAGAGATTATAATGAGATCTATGAAATGGCATAGTTGGTGGAGCAGGAGTTGCTAAGGGAACATTCGGAGAATAAGAGACCATTGGCTTTTGGTTATATGAGACGGGGTAAGAGACCCTATACAGGTCAATGTTAGACCTAGGAGTCTAAGAAGAAGGGAAATTTCGGGAACTTTGGAAAGAGTAGGGGTAGTCTGAATTTGGAAAGGACACATTATCGAAATGAGGAGTGTCGAAGGTGTAATGGGCAACATGGCCCAAGACTTTGCAATGGGCAACCAAAATGTTATAGTTGTGGACAAATAGGTCATCTTAAGAGAAATTGCACATAGGAAAGGTCACACGTGAGTATTGGCTCATTGCAATAGCCACAGCGGAATGCTGTTAGGCCAAACTTACCAAGGAATCCTCAGAGGCCACAAGCACAAGGAAGAGTGTATGCGATCACCCAAGAGGAAGCCAAAGCTTCCAAAAATGTTATCTTAGGTATGATCCTTATAAATGATAAAAAGGCATATGCATTGTTTGATACAGGTGCTACACATTCATTTGTGTATGAAAGATATAAACAATTGAATAAAATAGAAGCTACACCTCTTGAGATGCCTCTTTGTGTTTCTACACCTTTAAAGGATATGTTATTGTCTACGCTGGTGTGTGGAAATTGTAAGATAATAATGGGAGGAAAGAATATGGAAATAGACTTAGTCGTAATGGCCATTTATGATTTTGATGTTATCATAGGAATAGATTGGCTTCATAAGTATCAGGCCAAGATGGATTTTTATAGGAAAGTGATCCAATTTACCTTACCCGACCAATCTATTTGTGAATTTCTGGGAGGTCAGACCCACCTATCTGTAGCACTTATTTTAGCAATAGAAGCTCGTGCGTTACTTGACAAAGGATGTCAAGGGTACCTGGCCATGGTTAGAGATTATACTAAGGAAGAGCCTAAGATTGATGAAAT
The DNA here is from genome assembly GCA_019915185.1 of Eucalyptus camaldulensis. Taxonomy (NCBI): domain Eukaryota; kingdom Viridiplantae; phylum Streptophyta; class Magnoliopsida; order Myrtales; family Myrtaceae; genus Eucalyptus; species Eucalyptus camaldulensis. The sequence continues at coordinate 31,812,967 of JAHSVA010000008.1, forward strand.
TCGGGTAGTTTATGAATTCCAAGATGTATTTCCTGAGGAATTGCCTAGATTACCGCTTGAACAAGAAGTTGAGTTTGAAATTGAAATAATGCCTGGAACAGGACCTATATCAAAAGCCCCATATAGGATGGCCTTAGTCGAATTGAAGGAATTGAAAGTGCAATTATAGGAGTTGCTTGACAAAGGATTCATTAGACCCAATGCTTCACCTTGGGGTGCACCGGTCTTGTTTGTGAAAAAGAAAGATGGATCGATGCGCTTGTGCATTGATTATAGGTAGCTGAATCAAGTAACCATTAAAAATAAATATCCTTTGCCTAGAATTGATGATCTTTTTTACCAACTCTAGGGAAGTTCAGTCTTCTCTAAGATTGACTTAAGGTCGGGATACTATCAGCTAAGAATTAAGAAAGAAGACATCCCTAAGACTGCGTTTAGGACTCGTTATGGACACTACAAGTTCCTTGTTATGCCATTTGGACTAACCAATGGCTGCATTTATGGATCTAATGAATAGGGTATTTAAGCCTTACTTAGACCAGTTTGTGATTTTTTTTATTGATGACATCCTGATATATTCGAGAGGACCTAAAGAGCATGAGCAACACTTGAGGATAGTTTTGCAAACTCTAAGAGAGCATAAGCTGTATGCTAAATTTAGTAAGTGTGAATTCTGGCTGGACCAGATAATATTTTTAGGGCATGTAGTATCAAGAGGAGGAATAGCAATAGACCCGGCGAAAGTTGAGATGGTAATAAATTGGCCGAGATCGACAACACCTACTGAAATACGGAGTTTCTTAAGACTGGCTGGTTATTATAGGAGGTTTATTGAAGGATTTTCATGATTGGCAAGGTCATAACCTATGCATCTAGACAATTGAAACCCTATGAACTGAACTACCCAACGCATGATTTAGAGTAAGCAGCTATAGTGTTCGCCTTGAAGATATGGAGGCACTATTTGTATGGGGAGAAGTTTGAGATCTATATGGATCATAAGAGCTTCAAATATTTGTTCTCACAAAAGGAGCTGAACATGAGACAAAGGAGGTGGATGGAATTGTTAAAGGATTATGATTGTGAGATAAAATACCATCCAGGAAAGGCGAATAAGGTAGCGGATGCTCTTAGTCATAAATCAACTATGGAGATGACCAGTTTAATAATGGCGGAATGGAGCTTGTTAAAGTCCGTTATAGACTTAGAGTTTAAATTAAAAGTAGATTGTCTTACCGGTATGCTTAGTGCATTAAAAAATTGAGCCTAAAATTATTCAGAAAGTTAAAAATCTTACAAGAGTTTGACCCGGAGATTGTGAAAGTGAAAGATGCAGTGTCTTTAGGAAAAAGACCAGAATTTCAAGTCTCTAAAGATGGAGTGGTAAGATGCCAGGGATGACTTTGTGTTCCAGACAACGAAGAATTAAAGAAGGAAATTCTGTCGAAGGCACATAAGAGTAATTATAGTATTCATCCGGGTAGTACAAAGATGTACAGGAACTTACGTTAGCAGTTTTGGTGGAATGGTATGAAAGTAGATACGGCTAAGCACGTTTCTCAATGTTTGACGTGCCAATAGGTAAAAGCAGAACATCGTAAACCTGCAGAACTCTTAAGACCATTAGACATACTAGAATGGAAATGGGAACATAAAACAATGGACTTTATACAAGGATTACCAAGGACGTCAAGTGGTCATGATTCTATCTGGGTTATAGTGTACCGTTTGACTAAATCTGCTCATTTCCTAGCAGTTCGCATGGACTGCCCAATGGACAAATATGCGGATATCTATGTAAGTCAAGTGGTACGCGTACATGGTGTTCCAGTAACTATTACCTCAGATCGGGATTTGAGGTTTACTTCGAACTTTTGGCGAAGTCTTCAAATTGCATTAGGAACTAAACTCTAGTTTAGTACTACTTTTCATCCCCAAACAGATGGACAAACAGAGAGTAATCCAGACATAAGAGGGTATGTTGAGAGCCTGTGTAATTGATTTCAAAGGAAATTGTGATGAAAGATTGCATTTGGTGGAGTTTGCCTATAATAATAGTTTTCAGAAAAGTATAGGCATGGCTCCTTATGAAGCATTATATGGAAGGAGATGTAGGACTCCTGTTTGTTGGAATGAAGTAGGTGAAAGGAAATTGACAGGACCGGAACTGGTACAAGTTACCACTGAAGCTGTTGAAATTATCAGAAAAAGGCTTAAAATAGCCCAGAGTAGGCAGAAGGACTACGCAGATATGCATAGAGGGCCTTTAAAGTTTAGCGTAGGAGACCATGTATTCCTTAAGGTATCTCTAATGAAAGGAATATCTCGATTTGGAATGAAGGATAAGTTAAGCCCTAGATTTGTCAGACCTTTTGAGATACTTGAAAGGATACGGGATGTAGCTTACCATTTAGTACTGCCTCCTAAGTTAGGAAATTTGCATGATGTGTTTCATGTATTGATGCTGAGAAAGTACCAGCCGAATACTAGTCACATACTCGATCATGAAGCCATTGAAGAGGATGAGAAAGTGAGGTACATCGAAGAGCCTGTGCAGATATTGGATTGGAAGGAACAAATTCTTAGGACCAAGACGATTTCTCTGGTTAAGGTATTATGGCAACATAAGATCAGATGAAAGAAAAATACCCCTCCTAGTTTCAAAAGGACATGAGTAACGTCTAATTTCGAGGACAAAATTCTCTAAGGAGAGGAGAATTGTGGCATCCCAAAAATTCAAGTCGACCTCTAAGATGTATTAAAGCCCATGATTAGGTAATGAAATTACCTATGGTTTATGCTTTAGCCATTGGTTTTCTCTTAAGACCAAGTGTTATGTATTTGTGTTTATAAGTTATTAAAATTAGTATTATAGGATAAATTAATGAGAAGAATTTATTCTTGGCTATGCACCTCATAGATTTAATCCCTATAGATTAAATGTTACAAGATTATGGTCATGTAAAATTTAAAATTTGAAAGCTATAAAAGAGAGAATTAAAGAGGAACAATTAAAAGTAAAATTGGCGTTTATTAGGGTTAAACTTTAGGCCCAAGAGTATGGACCTAAAGTGGGCCAAATTGGCTTGGCCCATGAAGCCCATGGAGAGGGCTTCCGTCGACCAAGGAGAGGGAGAGTGGCCGGCCCACTTCCAAGCCCATTTTGCATGGGTATTGCCAAGTGGCAAAAAGGAGACTCCATGCATTGGCCATTGTGGGTGGCTCCTAATCATTGCAAATGATTGTGATTGGGGGAAATAAAAAGAGAGAGAGAGTGGCTGGTTGAGGGGGTTGTCGCCCAAGCCAATTGAGAGAGTGAGAGAGAGAGTTGCGAGAGAGGGAGAAACCAAGAGAGAAAGGGAGAAGCCGCGCGAGGAGGAAGGTCCGCTCGTCTGCCGCCGTCCGTGTGCCGTTGTTTGCTCGATTTTGGAGGCAAGTTGGGATCCATATTCTGCTCTTGCATGTTGTCTCTTGCATGTGTGATTGAGTGGTGGTAAATCTCGGATGTTTAGGGTATGAGAAACCGAAGCTAGAGTGTGTTGTTCTTGAAAATGCATTCTGTTTTCGAGCGTGTTGCCTGACCCCAAACGTTGTAGAGGCTTGCATGCGTATTTTAAGTTGGATTTTGGCTTTGAATTCTTCACAAAAGTTGTAGAAAACATCTCAAAGTATAACATACTAAAATTTGAGACAAAATGGCTGAGTTTTAAGGGGTGAGACCCTTCCTCTATGAAAACGTTAGATCTCGAAATGTTTTGTCGACCTCTTGGTGGTTTTGTGAGTTGCATGTCACTTTTTACCGAGAATCCCACTTTGAATTCTTCACAAAATTTGTAGAGAACACCCTGAAGATTAACATACTCAACTTTGAGGTAAAATGAGCGATTTTAGCCTAGTGAAACGATTTTCTTTTAAAGACGGCAGATCTGGAAGTATGGTACTGGACTCCTGAGACTTCGTGGACAAAATGGTGTCTATCCTTTGAGAATATCACCTAGATCCCTTAATTAAAGTTTTAGTGGACCTCTTGAGGCAAAACATATCAAAATTTCAGAGGAAATAAAGAAATATAAGTAGGCGAAACTTTGATTTTTCGAAGACAACTAAACTGGAATGTTCGGTACTAGGAACAGGAGCTTTGACCATCGATAGTTAATTATCTATAGCGAATCTGGCCTATATGTCTGCACAAAAAATATACCTTAGGGCCTTGGCTATAACCTGGTAAAATTTTATAATTTTTGGAAGTCATTCGGGTATTTTAATCGAAATATTTCAAGAACTGCGCAATCTCATGTTATCCGAATTTTGCATGCTGTATTGTGTGAGCTATATCTTCTTGTGTGAAGCTCTTTTCGGCATGTATTCTTCATGAAATTGCTACCTTTATGTCTTGTCTATTACATGCTCTGATTGTATGATTTTTGAAGATTATATGGATATTTAATTTATATGTTTTCCGAAATTGTGTAAGCTGGAATTTGATAATTTCAAAAAGAACATGATGTATGGATTATTCTAAGTTGTATGGACCCCATGGATTGTATTTTCATAAGTGGTTATATCTTGCTACATGTATGATGATGATTGGAAATGCATATAAGAATCAAATGATGAAAATGATCTTGTTTGCCATCACATCATATGCCATGTTGAAATTGAGCTATAATTGAAAAAGTGAACTAAGATAAGTGAGAAGGCCGTCGGAGGTGTGCGCCGACGATGCCCCGGGAGTGTTGGTATGCCTAGCTAGAAGGGTGAAGGCCGAATGCCCGGTGGCCTTAAATGGCTGAATGCCGGAGGGTCCTCGAGAGTTTCGAGATGCCCGGAGCGTGGGGAGTCGGAAGCCCGGAGGTTTATGCCGGGGGATGCCTCGTGATGCTAGTTGGGGTACGAGATGCCTGGTAGGTATTGTGCCGGTTGCCCGTAGGTTTGTGCCGGAGGTTCCTCGCGATGCCAGGATTGGGTGCGAGCGATAAATGTGGGATGCAAATACTGGTCCTAGGAAAAAGAGAAATTTGGCGGTTCAAAATGAAAGAATAAAATTTGGAAATTGAAATTGCATCATGCATGGTGTGGCAACATGTATGCATGGATGCATGATGATGAGTGCATGGATGCATGGTGGTAAGTGCATGGATGTATGTGCACCTATGGCATGGTGGTATGTGTGACATGAGGGTGGTAAGTGCATGGATGTATGTGCACCTATGGCATGGTGGTATGTGTGACATGATGATGGTAAGTGCATGGATGTATGTGCACCTATGGCATGATAGTACATGTGACATGATGATGGTAAGTGCATGGATGTATGTGCACCTATGGCATGATGGTACATGTGACATGATGATGGTAAGAACATGGATGTATGTGCACCTATGACATGATTGTATGATGACATATGCATGGCTCCAAGGTAAATTATGCATGGATGTTTGAATGACATGTCTTATGCTATGATTGTTATGATTGTATTGTGTGATGCATTGAGTGGTTTATTAGGTCATTTACCTGCTAAGTGGCTGTACTCACCCCTTCGGGGACCAACATTTCAAATTAGAATGATGTTGCTCCCTGCTGTCACGCGGGGCGTTTTTTACGGCCTACCTTCGGATGTGGAGGTCGAGTGTGTGGAGATCGACTGTCCCACCATCCCCGGTCTGACGTTCATTCGAGTTTGCGCATTAGTGATGTATGACGTGGGCCTAGCTGAGGGCCCCGTCATTCAGGAGTTCATATTTATTCACGTTCGTCGAGACGTAGTGATGCGGGGGATGTTGCCGCCGCCACTGCTTGACGCACCGGGGTGGGTGTGACTACACGCATGCAAGAAGTAGGAGCTGCAACTTTTTGGACAATAGCCGACACTAGTGGATGGAGGATTTTGCATGATCAACATAGAGGGTCGAGTTGTCTCTTTTTTGGGTTATGGTTGAGTGTAGTCAAAGGTCTTGGCCCTTATTTTGTTATACCGACCCGAGAAAATCCATCATGAAAATTTGTAAATAAAAGTGTCATGGCTTTATCTTTTCTTATGATGTTTAGTGGTGTGCAATTGTATAATGGTGGTTGGAGGGAGAATTGGTAGGACTTGATTATGCTTCTGCAAATAAGATACGCTGGGACCATTGAAAAAAAAAAAGTATATATGCCTAGGAACTAGGGTTCTTCTTTGGTAATATGTGGTGACCTTGGACGCTTCGGGGTGCCACAGTTGCTATGTTCGACGGAGAGGGACGATGCTCGGTTACACCGGATGACCACCAACTTTTGAGTTAGCCGTGGCCGATGGGTCGTAATAACTGCAACACACTTGAATGGTTGTGCTATTGCGCTTGATTATGGGGTAAAATTTGTGTCGCACAATATGGAACATGTCATAACAGTTTTACCTTATAATCGGGACCCTTGTGAATATTGAAAGATGAGAATCATGTGTTCTGGTTATTAATTACGCTTATTGCATTTATAATGGCATATGTAATGTACTATTATGTAGGGACATGCCAATGCGAGGTGAGTTTGTTTGTGGTGCCTGTTTAGGTTGCCTCTAGGTGAATTTGCGTCCTAATCGGGATTTAGGGTTTTGATTAACTGAAATTTATCTCATCCCGTTGTGGTTAACATTTTTCAGGGCCATTGTGACGTCCTGATTTTCGACCCCGTTTCAATTAAATGAAATGGGCTTTTCATCGATGCACCTATAGTCCTTTTTTCTGAGCTGATCATTCATGAAATAACTAATCTGTCTAGTGAAGCTGTTAAAGAATATAAACACGACCGACTTGAGAATTCGATCAGGAACTGACTACTCAACCGTGCTAATTTGCAAGAGTCAATACGGCACCGTTATAATCGACTAGAGACCAGAGATAGGTCAGTTCGACGAAGGCATGTAATTAAAGTATGAGTGATTCCACCAAATTGCAAAATTCACGCCGAACGACACTAAATCGATTTTTCTGTCGATTCTATACCCTATGTCCGTATTCAAAATCTCGAGAATTTCCATGACAACTGAGAGTTGCTGATGAGTCAAAGATGCACAATGTGGATTGAAAATAACCGACCATAGGTCAAACGCACTAAAAATTCCTAAAAACTACTCGGTAGGTTAGGTCACGCTCAATTCACGTTTGGTTGAAATTAATCACGAAATTTAACTTGGTTTTGGAAATCAAAAGTTCCAACATGTCATGATTTATTTTTGGAACATCGACACATCCTTTGAAGAATTTTTGGAAAGCCCAGGATTTTTGGCAAAAAATCAAATTTGGCAAAATTGGATCAGGAAATTCGGATGGCCATCTTTGGGTGGAATTTTGGCATTCAAGATGGGTCAAATGGTGAAGGAAATTGTGGAATTTAGTGTGGGCTTCCTCCTCAGCAATTTGTCCATGACATGGAATCTAATTGGTGTGAAATTGAGTTGATTTGGTGAGGGAATACATGAAATTCATGAGGCTGTGGGGGCTGCAACATTTGGACTCCATTCTTGGCTTGTTTGAGAAGCTTGGGAAGGAAATTTGGTTGAGGGATAGAGCTGAAGACTTTAGGGGCTCAACTCAAGTGTTTTAGATATTTTTGGTGGACTTTTGAGGCCCTTTGTCCCCCTCATTCTTGGCAGCAACTCTATCTTCTTCTTCCTCAGCTTCTTCTTCATTGGAACTAGCTACAACCTCCATTTCCAAAGCAAGCAACCAGCTAAGCTCCTTGCCAAAGGTGCTAGCTCACGCCACCGTCCAAATCGTCACTTGAACTGCCTGCGTAGCCACTCGACCATGCCTCCAGTTCCCTGTGTCCAGGCTGTCCGTTGGCTGCCCAAGTCGCGAGCCGTCCCCATTCGTGCTCCTGGCCACTTGTCGCCATCCATTTGCAAGCCACCAACGTCGCTAGTCACCACCATCGGCCCCTGCTCGCCTTAGCCGTCCTAGCCCTTCAATTCAGCCGGTCCCCCAGCCTCCACAACCAAACTCACAACTTGGGCTGTGAGCTTCGTGGACCATTTTTAGGCCCTTTCAAGTCTCCTTTGGTGTCGCCGTAGGCCCAAGTCTTGCTCTCCTTCACATCGCCGTCGCCGTGAACTGGTTTATTTGCTAATCTGATGAGTTTACCTCCAAATCTCTAATTAATGAGCTAATTATGCTTAAAGGTGGATTAGTGGCTAATTAGTGGATTAGTTAGTCTTAATTGAGGTTAGGGTGATAAGTTAGTTTAGTTATTTAATTAGATTATAAAATTAGATTAATTTAGCAATTAGGTGGTTAGTGATTTTAGTTAGTTAGCTTAGTAGGTTAGATTAGTTTAACTATGTCCAATTGTGTGGTTAGTCTAGCGTAAGTGGATTGAATAATGAATTAAATGAATTATTTTGTAATTTATTTAATTAAATGCAATTTCTTTAATTATTTATTAATTAGCGGAAATTATACCGAGATAGTCAGTTTTTCGTGTAGACCGTCATAGTTGTGCAATTCAGCGCTAATTTATGCAATTGGATGTTGATTAATGATTTTTGAATTATTATTTCAAAAATATGAAATTTCGGTACTTAATTAGAAAAACCAAAAATATTTTAAGTACTATATAAAATCGTGGGATTTTTAAAAGAGAGCATGCCACTTTTTTTGGTTCAATCTGATCATGTGTCCACACACAATTATTTTACCGGGTGTTTTTAATATGAAAAAATAGGCCAAGTACATTATTTGAAATTGAGGCATTTGAGTGCAAAGCATGATTTCCTTGGGCAAGATCGGCTGTGTGCGTGATCACATAATACCCTGATGCGTTTACGTGGGGTAGTGAACCCGTCCTGATGTGTTTATGTGGGACGTCACTTGATTATGTTCAGATATCCCTCGTCAACAGATGCTGGTCGCAATGGAGGTTGGACTGATGTTCCTTATGGAATGTTGTCCTGATGTGTTTACGCGGGATGATGCCATGCCCAAAGGAGCGGGACGACATCCGGTTATGCTGGATGACCACCGATTGTTGAGTTGCCGTGGTCGTTGGGTCGCAATTAATTGGGAAGCTTGAATGAGTGAGATCATTACATCTGATTATGGGATAAAATTGTGTAGCACGAAATGGGACGTGTCATAACGATTTGGCCTTATAATCGGGACCACTGTGGATTTTTTATGATTGATGTGCAGCGTTCCAGTTATTAAATATGTTTACTGTATGCATATGTGCATGAGCTGTACTAATGTGCAGGGAAGTGCTAAGGGAAGGTAAGTCTTATATGTCGTGTGTATAGGTTGCCTCTAGGTGAATTATCTTCCTAATCGAGGTTTATGGTGTAAACTCGTTATGACATCGTCTCACCTCGTCGTGGTTTACAATTTTTAGGTGTCACGCACTGATCCTTGAGCGCACACCCATCCCAGCTTGGTCAATTAAATAGCGATATTCCAAGATGCATCACCGACTCATTCATTTTAATATGCATGTAGAAGTAGATATAAAATCCTCAGACAATAAAACAATGGGATAGGAAAGTAGGGCCACAAATTTTAAAACCAAACAACCACAACCCCAACCACACCTATATACATTGCAAACTAGAATGTATATATTACAATACAACCTATAAAAGTTAGGTTCTACTCAAGCCATATAGAAAACAAGGTCTACAACCAGGGGTGGGGTTTCCAATACATTATGGGTCCTCATTGTCCTTGATTTCTCCTTCTTCCACACTCTAGCTAGAGCCTACTACCGAGCACACCGGAAAATCTAAATCATCAAGCTTAGGGTCCTTCGCGTCCACCACCGAACCACCCTTAGGATCTGTTGTACCTTTCTCAAATGCAACATTCAATGCATACACAGGTGCCTTAGATTCTATCACGGGACCCCCCTTCTTCTATCATGATAATGGCGATACCATGCCCTGTATTGATGGGGCACCTTTTTGGGTAAACCCACATCAACCTAGACTATGGATTTGACCAACATATATTCTAGTCCTTCAGGGTGCCCATGTATGGGAATGCGGTAACTCTGTTCTGTGAACTTTTTAGGTTGTCCAAAATATTCGGGAGGGTTTGGAGGGGCTACCATCTAAGAACCTAAAATGTTCGATCAATTGACCTAGTCGATTCAATATCCTTGTGACCATTCCCCGATCATCTCAATCAATACTATCTCTAAGTCCGATCATACCCAAGACTGCTTATTATAAGCCGATAATAAATAGTATAGCTTACCAGAAGCTACCCCAATTATCAATATAGTATACTATAGCTCACCAGAAACTACGCAATTATCAATATAGTATACTATAGTTCACCAAAAGCTGCCGCAATTATCAATATAGTATACTATATCTCATTAGAAGCTGTCGCAATTATCAAAATTGATCATCTAATAAGATCATCATTTTTATCCTTAGCGATAAAAATACACGTGTGTAGGTACATAGTAAGCCTTAGCCAAAATAATATATTTTCACACTTGAAAATCCCACCATTATTACAGTGCACAAATTCATTTTTGGCACTGTTAACTAATGTCCGGTGATTTTCTAATTAATTATCGAAGTTAATTAATTTATGAATAAATTCCTAAAATAATCATTCGTACACAATCAATACAAAATAGAACTCAATTAAATAAACAGATCACACCACTGTAATCAGCTTAAAATTCTGATCACCAGCTATCCCGATCTAATTTTTGAAAAATAATTAATTAATAAAATAATTTCGAAAAATAATTATTAAATGCATAAAGTGCATACTTAGGCTTGTAAATCATACTTAAAAGGCGAGATGGGCGCGGAAAATTTCCGAACCACTCTAGATAAATACTAGAGCTTGTCTATTTCCTAATTGCACTAAACTATCCACTTAACTTGCATTGATAATTAATTAAATTGCTAATTTAATCTAACTATCTAGCTAAACAATGCTTAACTTAAACTAATCAACCCTAAGCAGGGATTAGTGAGTTAAACTCGTTTGTTTAGCGAACCGCTCGATTCAACTTGAGGGGAATGCGACGGGGAATGCGATGGGGCTCGATCTTCTCCAAAGCAGGACCAACTTTCGGGGTCAAGAAGTGGGCCAAAACAAGCCAAAATAGTGCTCAAAACCCATTAAACTCGGCCTCTACTTGGTGTTGGTTAGTGGCTGAAGAAGCTAGGTGGAGGCTCGATTGAGGTGGGGATAGGTTGAGATGGACTAAAAGGGCGGAACTAGGCCTAAGCAAGGCTCCATAGTGACTCTGGCGACCTCTACTCGGCTCAAGTGGCTTGTTGGGTGGCAAAAAGGGCATGACGCTACTGCTAAAACGGCAGGGGACACGACTAAGGTGGAGGACACGCATACTAGGGCAATGGCGTCGCTGGTTGCTCTGGCAGGCTTCGGCAGTAGCATGCAATAGGCGGGAGGCTTCCAGTTCTTCTTTGTAGATCTTTGAAGCTCACAAGGCACACCGAAGGAGGAAGGGCTAGTTGATGGTAGCTGGGGGAGGAAAGAGGAGAAGAGGGAGCAATGGGGGCCACTTGGTCTCCCTTATCTCTCTTTGTCCCCTTGACCTTATCCCCCATGCATGGCTGGATTCCACCACCAATTTTCAGCCTTCAAATCCTTCTAGATTGCTTTTGAAGTGGTCTAGATGTTGTGGGTGAGGGGGGCTACGAATTTCACTTGGTTCCCTCTCAATTGGACCTTAATTCCTCCTTGAATCAACACAAATCGGCCTCTATAAATTCAACTGTCGAGTCCTCGATCAAATTCGCATTTTTCCTAGTCAATTGATCCCATTTGCATCCTTAACATTTTCTGGACAAAAATGACCCTACCTCGACTATTTCTCACAAAGTCTCGGTTTGCAGATGAATCTTTAGAGGTTGAGTCGACGTTCCTAATAAGACTCGTGACATGATAGAACTTTCAATTTCTAAAATTGGATTCAAATTCATGATTAATTTCAATTAGACGCAATTTTAGCGTGACTTAGGCTATTGGATTGCTTTTAGAAATTTTTAGCGCAAATGACCTGCGGTCAAATTTCTTCGAGTCACAATGAACCCACTCGACATATTGGTGACTCTCAGTTGTTGTGAAAATCTCAATGATTCAAATATGGACACAGGATACCAAAAAGATAGAAAAATCAATCTAGTGCCGGTCAACGTAAATTTTCTAATTTAGTGGAGTCACCCACGTTTAATCACATATCTCAGTCCAACCAATCTATCTCTGATTTTTAATCGATTTTAACTGTGCCATAATGACCAGATGAGCACAATCGAGTAGTCCATTCCTGGTCGAATTCTCTAGGCTATATTGCATTAAAATTCCTTAATGGCTTTCCCTGATAGTCTAATTATCTCGAGAGTGATCAACTCTGAGAATAACCCTATAGGCGCGTCGATGAAATGCCTGATTAATATAATTGAAAGTAGAAGTGAAAATTCCAGGAAGTCACAACTCTTCCCTTCTTATAAAAGTTTCGTCTTCGAAAGTTAAACAATTACAATACTTAAGCAGAAAGGTGGGGGTACAAATGTCTCATTGACTCTTCAATCTCTCAAGTTGCGCCTTGAGTACCATGGTGTTGCCAAACCACTTTGACTAATGGGAAGGTCTTTGTACATAGAACTTGCTATTTTCTCTCCACGATTTGAACCAGACTTTCGACGTATGACACTTGGTCGTCCACGTCCATTTCTTCAAAATTAAGCATGTGGGTCAAGTCAGACTCATACTTCCTCAACATCGACACATGAAAGACGTTGTGCACTAGCGCCAGTCTCGGCGGCAACGCAAGACGATACGCTATGATCCCAATTCTCTCTAGAATTTCAAATGGATCTACGTACCTTAGACTCAGTTTTCCTTTCTTACCAAAGCGTGAAGTTCCCCTCATTGGTGACACCTTCAACAATACGTTATCACCAACTTGGAATTCCAAGGTCTTTTGCGCTTATCTACGTAACTTTTATGTTTGCTCTAAACAGTCTTAAGTCTGCCTCTTTTCACTGCAATGGCATCCACTGACTGATGTACCAACTTTGGGCATATAATCTTTCTCTCCCCAACTTCATCCCAACAGACTGGTGTCCTACATGCTTTGCTATACAACGCTTCAAAAGGAGCCATCTAGATGCTCTATTGATAACTATTGTTGTAGGCAAATTCCACCAAATGAAGCTGTTCTTCCTAACTTCCCATGAGATCTAGCACACAAGCTCGCAGCATGTCCTCGAGGGTTTGAATTACCCAAACTGACCATCCATCTGAGGATGATATGTCATATTGTACTGCAACTTGGTTCCTAAGGTAGGCTGCAAGCTTTTCCAAACTGTAGTTATAAACCACGGGTCTCGATCTGAAGTTATCGTCACCGGCACTCCATGCAGATGAACTACTTGATGCCCATATAGCTCTACATGTCTATCTCAACTAAGGTCCTTTCGTATTGTAGTGAATTGGGCCAACTTTTTCCATTTGTCGACCACTACCTAAATGGAATCATTACCTCTTTGACTCCTCGACAATCCGGTCACGAAATCCATGGTGATATGCTCCCATTTCCACTCTGGGATCTCGAGAGGTTGTAGAAGTCCTCCTAGCTTGCAATGCTGTGCTTTGACTTGTTGACACGTCAAACACTTAGCGACATACTTGGTGATGTTCGCCTTTATGCTAGACCACCAATAGTGTTGATGCAGATTTTGATACATCTTGGTATTTCCAAGATGAATGTTGTAGCTGCTACGATGTGCTTATAATAGAATATCCTCTCTAAGCCCTACATCGTTAGGTACAACCAGTCATCCTTGGAATCTCAATGTTCCATTATCAGAAATCTAGAAGTCAACTTTTCTTTTCTTGGTGTCTTCTTGTAGAATCTTCTAAACATCTCGATTTGTCGGCTGGAGTAATTTGATTCTAATCTGGACGTCCGATTCAATTTTGAGGGTGGCCATAAGATTCGAAAGGTGGCTTACCTCAAAGTTGAACATCGAACCTCGAGCTCTCTTGATTAGGTTCCACTCCTTAATTAGTATATGAGTGACTAAAGACTTTCGACTCAAAGCATCGGTGACCTTATCCGCCTTTCCGAGGTGACATAGAATATCACAGTGTGGCACCCTGAAGCGCCCAAGGTCGCCACATCTTACCAAAGTAGTACCTGAGTCCCTAGGCATTTTTTTTTTTATGATCCTAGCGCATCTTATATTTGCGGAAGCATAATCGAGTCTTACTAATTCCCCCCTTCAACAACCATAATACAATGACACACCACTAACATCATAAGAAAAGATAGAGCCAAGACACTTTTATTTACATATTTTCATGAGGGATTTTCTCAAGTCGGTACATCAAAAGATAGGCCAAGACTTTTAGAGACTCGGCCATAACCCCAAAAAGAGACACTCGACCCACTATGTCCATCGTGCAAGATCCCCCATCAACTAGTGTCGGCTATTTCCAAAAAAGTTGCAGCTCCTACTTCTCACGCACGAGTCCTCACACCCATCTCGGTGCATCAGGTGGTGGCGACGGCAACATCCCACGCATCACTACATCTCGACGAACATGAACCAATATGAACTCTTGAATGACAGGGCCCTCAGCCAGGCCCACGTCATACATCACTAACGCACGAACCCGAATAAACAGATGACCAAGGACAGTGGGACAGTCGATATCCACGCACTTGACCTCCACATCTGAAGGAAAGCCATAAAAGACGCCCCGCGTGACAGCAAGGAGCGACATCTCTCTAATCTGAAATGTTGGTCCCCGAAGGGGTGAGTACAACCACTCAGTAGGTAAAGGACCAATAAACCACTCAATGCATCACACAATACAATCATAGCACAACACATGTCATTCAAGCATTCATGCATAATCTACCCGGATACCATGCATATGTCATCATACCGCATGTACATACATTCTCATAAAATCATCTCCATCCTGTCATGCACTTACCTTTATCATGTCACATATACCATCATGCCATAGGTGCATATACATCCATGCACTCATCATCATCATGTCACATGTACCATATCATGCCATAGGCATACATACATTCATGCACTCATCATCATCATGTCACTTGTACCATATCATGCATGTTTAAATTTCAATTTCCCAATTTTATTCTTTCAATTTGGGCCGCCATATTTCTCTTTCCCAAGACCAATATTTGCATCCCACATTTATCACTCACACCCAATCTTGGCATCACGAGAACCCTCTGGCACAATACCTACCAGGCATCTTGTACCCCAACTGGCATCATAAGGCATCCCCCGGCACAATACCTACCAGCCTTCCGGCTCCCCCATTCTCCGGGCATCTAGAAACACACTTGAGGACACTCCGGTATCCAACCATTTAAGGCCACCGGGCAACTAGCCTTTACCTTTCTAGCCAGGCATCCCGACACTCCCGGGGCATCGTCGGCTCACACCTCCAACGGCCTTCTCACTTATCTTAGTTCACAATTTTCAATTATAATTTAATTTTAACATGGCATATGATATGATGGCAAACAAGACCATTTTCATCATTTTAATTCTTATATGCATTTCCAATCATCATCATACATGCAGCAAGGTACAACCACAAATGACAATTACAATCCATGGGGTCCATTCAAATTAGAATAGTCCATATATCATGCCTTTTGGAAATTTACTAAATTCCAACTTGCACAATTTTAGAAAACATTTAAATTAAATATCCATGTGATTTTCAAAAATCATGAAATCAGGACATGTGATAGAAAAGACAAAAAGATAGCAATTTCACGAAGAACACATGCTCAAAAGAGTTTCGCACAAGATGATATAGTTCACACAAATACAGCATGTAAATTTGAATAAAATCAGATTGTGCAGTTCTTGAAATATTTCGATTAAAATTCCCGAAAAACCTCCAAAAATTATGAAATTTTACCAGATTGTATTCAAGACCTTAAGGTAGATTTTTCATGCAGATATCTAGGCCATATTCGTTCTAGATAATTTTCTATATACGTTCGAAAATACTGTTCCTAGTACCGAACAGTCCAGTGTGGTTTTCTCCGAAATATCGAGGTTTTGTCTACTTATCCTTCTTTGTTTCCTCTGAAATTTTGATATGTGTTTCTTCAAGAAGTTCACTACAACTTTCATTAAGGTATATAAGTGATATTCTCGAAGGATAGTCACCATATAGGTCTAAGAAGTCTCGGGTGTCCAGTACCGTATTTCCAGATTTACCATCTTCAAAAGAAAATCGTTTCACTAGGCTAAAATTGCTCATTTTACCTCAAATTTGAGTATGTTAATATTTAGGATGTTCTCTACAACTTTCATGAAGAATTCAAAGGGAGATTCTGGTAAAAGGTAACATGCAACCCACAAAACCACCAAGAGGTCAACCAAGCAGTTCCAGATCTAGTGTCCTCATAGGAGAAAGGCTTTCATCCCTTAAAAATCAGCCTTTTTGTCTCAAATTTTAGTACGCTATACTTTGAGATGTCGTCTACAACTTTCATGAAGGAGTTGAAGTCAAAATTCAACTCGAAACACGCATGCAAGCCTCTACAAATTTCTGGGTCAGGCGGTATACATGAAAACAGCAAGCTATTTCAAAAACAAAGCACACTAGCTTCGGTTTCTCACTCCTAAACACCCAAGATTCAACACCATTCCAAACACACATGCAAGACACAAATGCAAGAGTAGAAAATGGATCCTAACTTGCCTCTAAGATCAAGCGAACGACGGCACACGGGTGGGCGAACGGACGGCGATGGGCGGACGAACAGCGAGCGGCTCCTTCTTCCTCCTCTCTCTCGGCTTCTCTCTCTCTCTCTCTCAAATCTCTCTCTCTTTCTCTTGGGCGACACCCCTCAATAGGCCACTCTCCCTCTCTTTTGTTTCCCCTAAATCCCATCATTAGTCATGATTATTAGCCTCCCTCAATGGCCAATGCATGGGGTCTTCTTTTTGCCAGTTGGCAAGGCATGCAAGATGGGCTTGGAAGTGGGCTTGAAAGCATTTGGGCCAGCCTCTCCTTGTGGCCGACGACAGCCCCTCCTTGTGACTTCAATGGGCTGGCCATTTTGGCCCATTAAAGGTCCATGCCATTGGGCCTAAGACCCAAGCCTAGTTAAACCCCAATTTTACTTTTACTAATTCATCTTTAATTCTTTCTTTTATAGATTTCAATTTTTAATTTTCACATGGTCAAAATCTTGTAACACTTAATCTATAGGAATTTAGTCTATGAGGTGCATAGCCAAGAATAATTTTTCTCATTAATTTATCCTATGATACTAATTTTTAACAACTTATGAACACAATTAAATAACACTTGGCATTAAGAGAAAACTAATGGCTAAAGCATAAGCCATAGGTAATTTCATTACCTAATCATGGGCTTTAATTCATCTTAGGTGTCCCCTTGAATTTTGGGATGCCACAATTCTCCCATCCTTAGTGAATTTCGTCCTTGAAATTAGACTTCACTCATGCTTTCTTGAAATAAGTAGGGGTACTTTTCCTTCATCTGATCTTCACTTTCCCATGTGGCTTCCTCCATATCATGATGTCGCCATAATACCTTAACTGGGGGAATCTTCTGAGTCCTAAGAATTTGTTCCTTTCGATCCAATATCTGTACAGGCTCTTCAATGTACCTCACTTTCTCATCCACTTCAATGTCTTCATGATCGAGTATGTGACCAGGATCTGGCTGGTACTTTCTTAATATCGATACATGAAACACATCATGCAAATTTCCCAACTTAGGAGGCAGCACTAAACGATAAGCTACATCCGCTATCCTTTCAAGTATCTCAAAAGGTTACCACTGGAATTCGCCCTAGTGGCCACCCTTCCAACATGGAAGGGGGAGGTGAGGGGTTCAAATCCCCACCTTCTCAGGGGGGGATGGGGTGGGGACGAGTAAGTTTCAGGAGTGGGTTTCGACTCCCAAGCCCTGCAAGAGGCAAGGGCAAAAGTCTGAGAGTGAGTGTAGAGTAGGCATAGAGTAGGATTGACCAAAAAAAAAAAAAGGTATCTCACAAGGTCCGACAAATCTAGGGCTTAACTTACCCTTCACTCCAAATCAAGATATTCCTTTCATTAGAGATACCTTCAGGAATACATGGTCTCCCACGCTAAACTCCAAAGGCCTTCTACACCTATATGCGTAGTCCTTTTGCCTACTCTGAGCCATTTTAAGCCTTTTTTTCTGATAATTTCAACAGCCTCAGTGGTAACTTGTATCAATTCAGGTCCTGTCAACTTCCTTTCACCTATTTCATTCCAACAGATAGGAGTCCTACATCTCCTTCCATATAATAATTCATAGGGAGCCATGCCTATACTTTTCTGAAAGCTATTATTATAGGCAAACTCCACCAAATGCAATCTTTCATCCCAATTTCCTTTGAAATCAATCACACAAGCCCTTAACATATCCTCTAACGTCTGGATTACTCTTTCCGTTTGTCCATCTGTCTGAGGATGAAAAGCAGTACAAAACTGAAGTTTAGTTCCTAATGCAATTTGAAGACTTTGCCAAAAGTTCGAAGTGAACCTCGAATCCAGATCTGAGGTAATAGTTACCGGAACACCATGTAAGCGTACCACTTGACTTACATATATGTCCGCATATTTTTCCATTGGCTAGTCCATGCAAACCGCTAGGAAATGAGCAGATTTAGTCAAATGGTCCACTATAACCCAGATAGAGTCATGACTACTTGACGTCCTTGGTAATCCTTGTATAAAGTCCATCGTTATATGCTCCAATTTCCATTCTAGTATGTCTAATGGTCTCAAGAGTCCTGTAGGTTTACGATGTTCCGCTTTTACCAGTTGGCACGTCAGACATTGAGAAACATGCTTAGTTGTATCTGCTTTCATACCATTCCACCAAAACTACTGACGTAAGTTCCTGTACATCTTTGTGCTGCCCGGATGAATACTATAATTACTCTTATATGCCTTCGACAAAATTTCCTTCTTTAATTATTCATTGTCGGGAACACAAAGTCGTCCTTGGTATCTTGCCACTCCATCATCAGAGACTTAAAATTCTGGTCTTTTTCCTAAAGACACTGCATCTTTCACTTTCAAAATCTCCGGGTCAGACTCTTGTAAGATTTTAACTTTCTAAATAATTTCGAGCTCAACCCTTAATGCACTAAGCATACCGGTAAGACAATCTACTTCTAATTTAAATTCTGAGTCTGTAACGGACTTTAACAAGCTCCATTTTGCCACTCTTAAACTGGCCATCTCCATGGCTGACTTACGACTAAGAGCATCCGCTACCTTATTCACCTTCCCTGGATGGTATCTTATCTCACAATCATAATCCTTTAACAATTCCATCCATCTTCTTTGTTTCATGTTCAACTCCTTTTGTGAGAACAAATATTTCAAACTCTTATGGTCCGTATAAATCACAAACTTTTCCCCATACAAATAGTGTCTCCATATTTTTAAGGCAAACACTATAGCTGCTAGTTCTAAATCATGCATTGGGTAATTCAGTTCATCGGGTTTCAATTGTCTAGATGCATAGGCTATGACCTTGCCATGCTGCATCAAAACACATCCCAGTCCTTTGTGAGATGCATCACTATACACTGTAAAACCATAAGGTCCAGTTGGTATAGTCAGGATTGGGGCAGAGGTCAATTTTCTTTTAAGCTCCTGGAAACTCCTTTCACATTCCCCATTCCATTCAAACTTCACGTTCTTTCGAGTCAATTTAGTTAAAGGACCTGCCGATCGTGAAAATCCTTCAATAAACCTCCTATAATAACCAGCCAGTCCTAAGAAACTCCGTATTTCAGTAGGTATTGTCGGTCTCGACCAATTTACTACCATCTCAACTTTTGCCGAGTCTACTACAATTCCTCCTTCTGATACTACGTGCCCTAAAAATATTATCTGGTCTAGCCAGAATTCACACTTACTAAATTTGGCATACAACTTATGTTCTCTCAAAGTTTGCAAAACTATCCTCAAGTGTTGTTCATGCTCTTTAAGTCCTCTCGAATATATCAGGATGTCCTCAATAAAAAAAATCACAAACTAGTCCAAATAAGGTTTAAATACCCTATTCATTAGATCCATGAATGCAGCCGGCGCGTTGGTCAATCCAAATGGCATGACCAAGAATTCATAATGTCCATAACAAGTCCTAAACGCAATCTTAGGGATGTCTTCTTTCTTAATTCTTAGCTGATGGTATCCCGACCTTAAGTCAATCTTAGAGAAGACCGAACTTCCCTGGAGTTGGTCAAAAAGATCATCAATTCTTGGCAAAGGATATTTATTTTTAATGGTTACCTGATTTAGCTGCCTATAATCAATGCACAAGCGCATCGATCCATCTTTCTTTTTCACAAACAAGACTAGCGCACCCCAAGGTGAAGCACTGGGTCTAATGAATCATTTGTCGAGCAACTCCTGTAGTTGCACTTTCAATTCCTTCAATTCCACTAAGGCCATCCTATATGGGGCTTTTGATATAGGTCCTATTCCAAGCATTATTTCAATTTCAAACTCAATTTCTCGCTCTGGCGGCAATCCAAGCAATTCCTCAGGGAATACATCCTGAAATTCATTAACTACCCGAATTTCATCAATCTTAGGCTCTTCCTTAGTATAATCTCTAACCATGGCTAGGTACCCTTGACATCCTTTGTCAAGTAATGCACGGGCTTCTATTGCTGAAATAAGTGCTACAGGTAGGTGGGTTTGACCTCCCAGAAATTCACAACTAGACTGATCAGGTAAGGTAAATTGGATCACTTTCCTATAACAATCCATCTTGGCCCGATACTTACAAAGCCAATCCATTCCTATGATAACATCAAAATCATACATAGCCATTACGACTAAGTCTATTTCCATATCCTTTCCTCCCATTGTTACCTTACAATTTCCACACACCAGCGTAGACAATAACATATCCTTTAAAGGTGTAGAAACACAAAGAGGCGTCTCAAGAGGCGTAGTTTCTATCTTATTCAACTGTCTATATCTTTCAGACACAAATGAAAGCGTAACACCCATATCAAACAATGCATATGTCTTTTTATCATTTAAGCTTCCGCCTCCTCTTGGGTGATCGCATACACCCTTCCTTGTGCTGGGGGCCTCTGAGGATTCCTTGGTAAGTTTGGCCTAACAGCGTTCCGCTGTGGCTGCTGCACCGAGCCAATACTCACGTGCGACCCTTCCTGTTGGCAGTTTCTCTTAATATGACATATTTGTCCACAACTATAACATTTCGGTTGCCCATTACAAGGTCCTGGCCATGTCGCCTATTACACCTTCGACATTCCTCATTTTGATAAAGCGTCCTTTCCAAATTCAAGCTACCCCTGCCCTTTCCAAAGTTCCCAAAATTGCCCTTCTTCTTAGACTCCCAGGTCTGACCTTGACTTATATAGGGTCTCTTACCCTGTCTCACATCACCAAAGGACAATGGTTTCTTATTCTCCGAATGTTCCCTTACCAACTCCTGCTCCACCAACTATGCCCTTTCATAGATTTCATTATAATCTCTTATGTTCAAAGGCACCAGTTGTTTCCTAATATCAGTCCTCAACCCTTTCAAAAATCTCTTAGCTTTTTCTTCCTAATCCTCAATTAGTCTAGGAGCATATCTAGACAATTCGGACAATCTTGCCTCATACTGGTCTACTGTTAGCTCCTTTTGTTCTAATTGAACAAATTCTGAAATTTTCTTATCCCTAGCACAGTCAGAAAAATGCTTTCTATTAAAAGCTCTCACAAACTCTTCCTAGTTAACCTCGATACCTGGTGGGAAAATTGTGTCCCTCGAAGCTCTCCACCAAAACTTTGCATTTCCCTCCAGCTGGTACTCTGCCAAAGTTATTTTCTCAGCATCACTACAGTCCAACAACCTGAAAATTTGTTCCATTCCATCAATCCAATGCTCCGCCTCCTCAGGACTTCCCATTCCACAGAACTTAGGTGGCTTCAACTTCAAAAACTGCTCCACCAGTCCTTGAGTACAGCGTTCTGCTTCAGGTTGTTGTTACGCTTGTCTTTCCATTAGATTTCCAATATTGGCCAATGCTTGTAGGATGTCTTCCATTCAGGGTTCAGCCTTGGTAGCAGAGGCTTCAGCCCTTGATGGATGAGCACTTCCAGCTCGCACAATGACTTTTCTGCAATTTCCAAGCATTGCCTCAGGAATAATCTGAGACTCACTGTCTTCATTCAAAGCAACTATTACTACTACATAAGTAACATATACATGTTACTGGTACCTAAAGACAACTCCGAATAAACTACTAGGGATCTACGAGTGAATACTCATCACCCGTTATTCAAAGTTAATCAATTATTCCATTTTATATCCTATGGTATGCATTGTCATCATGGTCCTTAATTTCCAAATGAGGCTCCTTATCACTCCACATATATCCATTGCTCTAGTAACAAAACAAGGATGTGGCACCCTGAAGAGCCCAAGGTCGCCACATCTTACCAAAGTAGTTCCTTAGTCCGTAGGCATTTTTTTTTTTATGATCCTAGCGCATCTTATATTTGCGGAAGCATAATCGAGTCTTACTAATTCCCCCCTTCAACAACCATGATACAATGACACACCACTAACATCATAAGAAAAGATAGAGCCAAGACACTTTTATTTACATATTTTCATGATGGATTTTCTCGGGTCGGTACATCAAAAGAAAGGCCAAGACTTTTAGCTACACTCGGCCATAACCCCAAAAAGAGACACTCGACCCACTATGTCTATCGTGCAAGATCCCCCATCAACTAGTGTTGGCTATTTCCCAAAAAGTTGCAGCTCCTACTTCTCACGCACGGGCCCTCACACCCATCCTAGTGCATCAGGTGGTGGCGGCGGCAACATCCCACGCATCCCTCAATCTCGACAAATATGAACCGATATGAACTCCTGAATGACAGGGCCCTTAGCCAGGCCCACGTCATACATCACTAACGCACGAACCCGAATAAACATAAGACCAGGGACGGTGGGACAGTTGATCTCAATGCACTCGACCTCCACATCCGAAGGAAGGCTGTAAAAGATGCCTCGCGGACAGCAGGGAGCGACATCTCTCTAATTTGAAATGTTGGTCCCTGAAAGGGTGAGTACAACCACTCAGCAGGTAAATGACCAATAAACCACTCAATGTATCACACAATACAATCATAGCACAACACATGTCATTTAAGCATTCATGCATAATTTACCTTGATACCATGCATATGTCATCATACTGTATGTATATACATTCTCATATAATCTTCTCCATCATGTCATACACTTACCTTTATCATGTCACATATACCATCATGCCATAGGTGCACATACATCCATGTAGTCATCATCATCATGTCACATGTACCATATCATGCCATAGGCGTACATACATCCATGCACTCATCATCATCATGTCACATGTACCATATCATGTCATCGGCGTACATACATCCATGCACTCATCATCATCATGTCACATGTACCATATCATGCATGTTTAAATTTCAATTTCCCAATTTTATTCTTTCAATTTGGGCCGTCATATTTCTCTTTCCCGGGACCAATGTTTGCATCCTACATTTATCACTCGCACCTCATCCTGGCATCGCGAGAACCCTCCGGCACAATACCTGCCGGGCATTCGACACAATACCTGCCAGGAATCTCGTATCCCAACTCACATCACGAGACATCCCCCAGCACAATACCTGTCAGGCTTCCGGTTCCCCCATGCTCCGGGCATCTCGAAACTCCCAAGGACCCTTCAGTATCCAGCCATTTAAGGCCACCAGGCAACCGGCCTTTACCCTTCTAGCCAGGCATCCCGACACTCCTGGGGCATTGTCGGCTCACACCTCCGACGACCTTCTCACTTATCTTAGTTCACAATTTTCAATTATAATTTAATTTTAACATGGCATATGATATGATGGCAAACAATACCATTTTCATCATTTTAATTCTTATATGCATTTTCAATCATCATCATACATGCGGCAAGGTACAACCACAAATTACAATTACAATACATGTGGTCCATTCAACTTAGAATAGTCCATATATCATGCCTTTTTGAAATTTACTAAATTCCAACTTACACAATTTTAGAAAACATTTAAATTAAATATCCATATGATTTTCAAAAATCATGAAATTATGACATGTGATGACAAGACAAAAAGATAGCAATTTCATGAAGAACACATGCTCAAAAGAGTTTCGCACAAGAAGATATAGTTCACACAAATACAGCATGTAAATTAGGATAAAATCAGATTGCGCAGTTCTTAAAATATTTCGATTAAAATTCCCGAGTGACTTCTAAAAATTATGAAATTTTACCAGGTTGTAGTCAAGATCCCAAGATAGAGTTTTCATGAAGACATCTAGGCCATATTCGTTCTAGACAATTTTATATATACGTTCTAATTTACTGTTCCTAGTACCGAACAGTCCAGTGTGGCTTTCTTCGAAATATCGAGGTTTCGCCTACTTATCCTTATTTTTTTCCACTGAAATTTTGATATGTTTTGCCTCAAGAAGTCCCCTACAACTTTCATTCAGGGATCTAAGTGAGATTCTCAAAGGATAGTCACCATATAGGTCTAAGAAGTCTCGGGTGTCCAGTAGCGTATTTCCAGATTTACCATATTCAAAAGAAAATATTTTCACTAGGCTAAACTTGCTCATTTTACCTAAAAATTGAGTATGTTAGTCTTTAGGATGTTATCTACAACTTTCATGAATAAGTCGAAGGGAGATTCTTGGTAAAAAGTAACATGCAACCCACAAAACCACCAAGAGGTCAACCAAACAGTTCCAGATCTAGTGTCCTCGTAGGAGAAAGGCTTTCATCCCTTAAAAATCAGCCTTTTTGTCTCAAATTTTAGTACGCTATACTTTGAGATGTTGTCTACAACTTTCATGAAGGAGTTGAAGTCAAAATTCAACTCGAAACACGCATGCAAGCCTCTACAAATTTCTGGGTCAGGCGGTATACATGAAAACAGCAAGCTATTTCAAAAACAAAGCACACTAGCTTCGGTTTCTCACTCCTAAACACCCAAGATTCAACACCATTCCAAACACACATGCAATACACACATTCAAGAGTAGAAAATGGATCCTATCTTTCCTCTAAGATCAAGCGAACGATGGCACACGGGCGGGCAAACGGACGGCGACGGGCAGACGAACGGCAAGCGGCTCCTTCTTCCTCCTCTCTCTCGGCTTCTCTCTCTCTCTCGCAACTCTCTCTCTCTCTCTTTCTCTTGGGCGACACCCCTCAACTGGCCACTCTGCCTCTCTTTTGTTTCCCTTAAATCCCATCATTAGTCATGATTATTAGCCTCCCTCAATGGCCAATGCATGGGGTCTTCTTTTTGCCAGTTGGCAAGGCATGCAAGATGGGCTTGGAAGGGGGCTTGAAATGATTTGGGCCGGCCTCTCCTTGTGGCCGATGACAGCCCCTCCTTGTGACTTCAATGGGCCGGCCATTTTGGCCCATTAAAGGTCCATGCCATTGGGCCTAAGACCCAAGCCTAGTTAAACCCCAAATTTTACTTTTACTAATTCATCTTTAATTCTTTTTTATATAGATTTTAAGTTTTAAATTTCACATGGCCAAAATCTTGTAACACTTAATCTATAGGAATTTAGTCTATGAGGTGCATAGCCAAGAATAAATTTTTCTCATTAATTTATCCTATGATACTAATTTTTAACAACTTATGAACACAATTAAATAACACTTGGCATTAAGAGAAAACTAATGGCTAAAGCATAAGCCATAGGTAATGAAAATTACCTAATCATGGGCTTTAATTCATTTTAGGTGTCGCCTTGAATTTTGGGATGCCACACACAATCATAGTCTTTTAGAGGTTCCATCCACTGGCGATGTCTCATATTCAACTCCTTCTGAGAGAACAAGTGCTTGAGGCTCTGATGATCTGTGAAGATCTAGAATCTTTCTCCGTACAAATAGTGTCTCCAAATCTTCAAGGCGAAAATGATTGCCATGAGTTCTAAGTCATGCGTTGGGTAATTCTACTCACGAGGTGTCAACTGACGGGAGGCGTATGCAACAACTTGGCCATGTTACATCAGCACAAACCCAATCCTCTAAACGATGCATCGTTATAGATCTCAAATCCTCTAGGACCAAATGGAATGGTCAGCACCGGTGCGGTAGTTAGCTTTTGCTTCAGCTCTTGGAAACTATGCTCGCACTTGTCTGTCCACACAAATTTTTCTTCTTTTTTCAAGAGTCTTGTCAAAGGTGATGCTAAAGATGAAAACCCTTCCACGAACCTTCTATAATAATCTGCCAAACCCAAAAAACTTCTGATTTCTGTCACGGTAGTCGGTCTTGGCTAGTTGATCACTGCTTCAATCTTGCTTGGGTCCACGGACATTCCTTCGCTTGAAATCACGTGACCTAGGAAAGCAACACGAGTCAACCAAAATTCGCACTTGTTAAACTTGGCATATAGCTAATGAACTCTCAGAGTTTGCAGTACCAATCTCAAAGGACTCTCATGCTCTTCATCACTTCTCGAATACATCAAAATATCATCAATGAACAAGATCACAAATTGATCTAGATATTCCTTGAACACTCGATTCACTAGATCCATGAATGCAGCTGGAGCATTCATCAACGCGAATGGCATTATAGTAAATAATGACCATAACGAGTATGGAATGCTAACTTTAGAATATCCTCCTTCCTAATCCTCAGTTGTTGATATCCTGTCATTGAGTCGATCTTCGAAAATATTGATGCTCCCTGCAATTGATCAAACAAGTCATCAATCCTCGGGAGTGGATACTTGTTCTTAATAGTCACCTGATTGATTTGGCGATAGTCGATGCACGAACGTAATGAACCATCTTACTTCTTTACAAACAAAACTGGTGCTCCCTAAGGTGATGTACTGGGACGTATAAATCCCTTATCCAATAACTCTTGCATTTGCACCTTCAATTCCTTCAACTCCGATAACGTCATCCAGTAAGGAGCCTTAGAAATTGGCTCTGTCCCGGGTGCTAGCTCAATCATGAACTCAATTTCTCTCTCTAATGGTGATCTTGGCAATTCCTTTGGGAAAACATCTAGAAATTCTTGTACCACGGCAATGTCTTTTGTCTTTAGCTCCTCAATTGTCGTATCCACGACAGTTGCCACGTAACCTTGGCAACCCTTGTCTAACAAACAGGTTGCCTCTGGTGACAAGATCAAAGTAATCGAGGGCCCTTCTCGATTACTGACAAACTCGAAGCTCCCACCCTTTAACGGGTCAAATTGAATTGCCTTGCGATGGCAATCCATCTTAGCTCGTTGCTTGGTAAGATAGTCCATGCCACTTATCAAATCAAAGTCATACATGGCTAGGACTAACAAGTCTATTTTCCCCTCTCGCTCAACAATCGCTAACTTGCAACGAGAACAACCCAAAGCAGGTATCACCTTATCCTTCAACGGTGTAGATATGCTAACCGCCAACTCCAATAATATAGGACTTAATCATATCAACTTAACAAATTGCTCAGCAATAAAAGAATGACTTGCTCCTGGATCGAATAAAGCGTAAGCAGGATGGTCGTTCAAAGAAACCATACCTATGATCACGTCAGGCGCAGCCTCTACTTGACCTTGAGTAATGGCATACAGCATTCCTTGAACTGGAGGTTTGAGCTGTCCTCTTGACGGTGCATTCTAAGGTGCGTCCTCTGATCTACCCCCTCTGTGATGGTGGCAGCGGCAACTGCGGTTGTCCTCTTGGTCTCCTCAAACAATCTCTGGCCAAGTTACCCAGTTGGCCACACTCAGAACAAGCACCCGTCCTTCGGGGGCACGGGGTTGAACCGTGTCGCCTTGCAAACAGACGACACATGACACTCTGGCTCGGCCTTGACTTTGTAATTCCACCCTTCCTGTTGGGTGGTATCGAAAATCTTCCTCCAATCATGGGTCCCTTCCCATGTCGGATCCCTTCCCGACTCGATCCAAACCACGATCCAAATGTGGTGGCTCTATCATTTTGATCTCTCTCAATCATCTGGCCCCTCTCGTACAAGTCATTGTAATTTCTCAAATTCAGCGAAATCAATATACTCTTCAAGTCTGGCCTGAATCCATCTCTGAATCTTCTCACTCGATTTACTGGATTCTCTACCATTTCAAAAGCATGTTGTGATAGTTTAGCGAACTTCGCCTCATTGATCTACAATCATGGAGCCTTAGCAAAGGCGCTGAAACTCTATCATCTTCATCTCTTTGGCAGTCTCTGAAAAGTATTTATTACCAAAGGCTTCAATGAAGGTATTCCACTCAGGGACAACACCTTCAGGGAATACCGCTCCTTGGGTGGTTCTCCACCAAGTATTTGCAACTCCTTCCAACTGGTAAGTTGCAATGACTACCTTCTCAGTCTCATTGCACATCAATAGTGCAAAAGTCTTTTCTAGTCCTTGAATCCATTAAGCGGCGGCCTCAGGGTCTTTTGCCCCACTAAACTTAGGTGGATTAAACTTCAAGAACTATTCCACCAGTTTGTGAATCGATCTCCTAGTGACCACAATTCCTGGCGAAAGCTCAGTGGATTCAGCGACCGATGCAGCAGTAGCAACAGCAATGGGGGCGGCGGTAGCGGCGTTCGTAATAGTAGCGATGAATGCAGCAGCTTGATTTTGGGCCTGCTGCCCCAACGTGTCCCTCATAACATCCAATGCTTGCGCAATCCTAATAGTTCCACGATCGCCTAGGGCGGTGACTCTAGCACCAACGAGAAGTGGTACTACTCCATTAGCGCTAGCCTGTGTTAGCACCCTACCTCTGCCTCCTTAGGGACTGACCTTGGTCGGCATCCTACCCCAAGTTGTAGGCCTCACGATTCTCTTGCTAGGAGTCCTCTGCTCTAAATCGGTCATTTTACATGTTTTCTACAAAAATCTGCCTTCTAATTCAACACCGAATTGGAAGTCTAGCAATAACAACAAGCAATTCTACCAATCAGCTATCATAGACATGCTCCAACATGAATTTAAAGGCCATTCCTACAACTATCCCATAAACCATCACACATTATCACTCCATTCCTAAACCATGCTTTGATACCACTAAACGAGGATGTCACGCCCTAATCCTCAAGCGCGTGCCCATCCTAGCTTGGTTGATTAAGTAGCAACGTCCTAGGACGCATCACCTACCTATTCATTTTAATATGCATGCAGAAGCAAATATAAAGTCCCCAGACAATAAAACAATGGGATAGGAAAGTAGGGACACAAATTTTAAAACCAAACAACCACAACCACACTTATATACATTGCAAACTAGAATGTATATATTACAATACAACCTACAAAAGTTAGGTTCTACTCAAGCCATACAAAAAACAAGGTCTGCAACTAAGGGTGGGGTTTCCAATACACTATGGGTCCTCATCGTCCTTGATTTCTCATTCTTCCACAATCTAGCTAGAGCCCATTACCGAACACACCAGAGAATCTGGATCATCAAGCTTAGGGTCCTTTGCTTCCACCACCGAACCACCCTTAGGATCTGCCGTACCTTTCCCGTACGTAACCTCAAATGCATATAGAGGTACCTCAGATTACGGCACTGGACCCTCCCTTCGTCCATCAAGATATTGGCAATACCATGCTTTGTATTCATGGGGCACTTTTTTGGGTAAACCCGCATCAACACACTATGGATTTCACCAACACATATTATAGTCCCTCATGGTGCCCATGTATTGGAATGTGGTAACTATGTTCAGTGAACTTCTTAGGGTGTCCAAAATATTTGAGAGGGTTTGGAGGGGCTGCCATCTAGGGACCTGAAATGTTATCCCATAACGGGATGAGATGACGTCTTAACGAGTTCCACTCCCTAAGACCCGACTGGAAGAAAATACGCCCAAAGGACTACCTAAGCACATTAACGAGTCAGAGGACTTACCTTTGCCCCCACTTCTTCCTGTAAGTCAGTACCATTCACAGATGCATCAAATCACATCAACCAATTAATTCAAAATATCATATCAATCGACCTAGTCAATTCCATATCCTCGTGACCATTCCCCGGTCATCTCATTTAATACTATCTATAAGTCTGATCATACCCAGGACCGCTTATTATAAGTCGATAATAGATAGTATAACTCACTAGATGTTGCCTCAATTATCAATATAGTATACTTTTAGCTCACCAGAAACTGCTGCAATTATGCTCATAGAGTATACTATAGCTCACCAGAAACTGCCGCAATTATCAATATAGTATACTAAAGCTCATCAGAAGCTGCCGCAATTATCAATATAGTATACTATAGCTCACCAAAAGCTGCTGCAATTATCAATATAGTATACTATAGCTCACCAGAAGCTGCCGTAATTATCAATATAGTATACTATAGCTCTACTGCAATTATCAATACTGATCATCTAATCAAATCATCATTTTTATCATTCCTGATAAAAATACTCGCGTGTGGGTACACGGCCGGCTTTAGCCAAAATACCATATTTTCACACTTGAAAATCCCACCATTTATTATAGTGCATAAATTTATTTTTTGCGATGTCAACCGATGCCTGGTGATTTTCTAATTAATTATTGAAATTAATTAATTTAAGAATAAATTCTTAAAATCACAATTCATACACAACCAGTACAAAATATAACTCAATTAAATAAACAGATCACATTACTGAAATCAACATAAAATTCCGATCACCGTCTATCTTGGTCTAATTTTCGGAAAATAAATAAATAATTCTAGAAAATAATTATTAAATGCATAAAATGGATACTTAGGCCTATAAAGCCTAATTAAAAACCAAGATGGGCCAAAAAAATTCCAAACCACTCTAGATAAATACTAGAGCATGTCTAGGCCCTAATTGCACTAAACTATCCACCTAACATGCATCGATAATTAATTAAATTGCTAATCTAATCTAGATATCCACCTAAACCATGCTTACCTTAAACTAATCAATCCTTAAGCGTCATTAACCTACTAAGCAATGATTAGTGAGTTAAATTCACTTATCTAGCAAACTGCTCTGTTCAACTTGATGGGAACATGACGGGGCTTGATCTTCTCCAAGCGAGACCAACTTTCGGGGTTGGGAAGTGGGCCAAAACGGGCCAAAAACAATGCTGGAAACCCATAGAACTCAGCCTTTGCGCAGTGCTGGCTAGTGGCTAAAAAAGCTAGGAAGAGGCTCGGTTGAGGCGGGGACAGGTTGAGATGGAGTGAAAGGGCCAAACTGGGCCTAGGAAGGGCTCCACGATGACTCTGGCAACCTCCACTCAGCTCGGGTGGCTTGCTAGGCAATGGAAAAGGGCATGATGGTGCTGCTAGAACGGTGTGGGATGCGGCTAAGACGGACAAGCGCGGGCAGGCGGTGGCATCGCAGGAGGCTCCGGCGAGCTTCGATAGTGGCGTGCAACGGGCAAGAGGCTTCCAGTTCTTCTTTACAAGTCTTTGAAGCCCAGAAGGCACACCAAATGAGGAGGAAGGGCTAGTTGATGGCAACTGGGGGAGGAAAGAGGAGAAGAGGGAGCAATGGGGGCCACTTGGTCTCCCTTATCTCTGTTTGTCCCCTTGCATGGCTGGATTCCACCACCAATTTTCAGCCTTCAAATCCTTCTAGATGGCTTTTAAAGTGGTCCAAATGTTGTGGGTGAGGGGGCTACGAATTTCACTTGGTTCCCTTTCAATTAGACCTAAATTCCTCCTTGAATCAACACAAAGCGGCCTTTATAAATTCAACTGTCGAGTCCTTGATCAAATTGGCAATTTTCCTCGCCAATTGATCTCACTTGCATCCCAATTGCGCAATCAAAAACAGTCCCTAATATTTTTTGGACAAAAATGACCCTACCTCGACTTTTTCCCAAAAAGTCTCGGTTTGCAAAAAAATCTTCCTAGGTTGAGTCGATGTTCATATAATGACTTGTGACATAACAAAACTTTCAATTTCTAAAATCGGATTCAAATTCATGGTTAATTTCAATCAGATATGATTTAGCGTGACCTAGACTACTAGGTAACGTTCAGAAATTTTTAGCGCAAATGACCCGTGGTCGATTCTCTTCGAGCCATAATTAACCCACTCAACACATTGGCGACTCTCCATTGTCATGAAAATCTTGAGGATTCAAATACGGACACAAGGTACCAAAAAGATAGAAAAATTAGTCTATTGCTGGTTGACGAGAATTTTCCAATTTAGTAGTGTCACCCATGTTTAACCACATATCTTAGTCCAACCAACCTATCTCTGATCTCTAATCAATTTTTAATTGTACCGTAATGACCTATAAAGATGAGACGGTCGAGTAGCCGATTCTTCATCGAATTCTTTAGTCTATTGGATTAAAAGTCCTTAATGACATTTCCTGATAGTGTAGTTATCTCGTGAGTGGTTAGTTTTGAAAACAGCCCTATAGGTGCATCGTTGAAAGGCCGATTAATTTAATTGAAAGTAGAAGTGAAAAATCATTGATGTCGCATCAGGTCCCTAGATGGAGGTACAACCGATACAGTATGGGGTTCTACTACTTTGAGCACACCTATTTCTCTATCCTCGGGACCACCTTGACCCGAGAGTTACTTGAGTCTGTGGTATGGGTCAAGGAGGGCCAACCTCAGTTGGTACTTCACCTATTCATAGCATGGTTCATTAACATTCCTCAAGAGGCTCAGGAGGGTCCCCTATAAGGTTTCAACGGGCCTCCCGTTGGAATTGAAAAGTGAGAAGCAGGGCACCCGATGGATCTCGACACCCCTAATGGTGTCGTGGTGGACCTAGAGCCCATGGATGAGGAGTCTAATGCCTAGATGGCTCAGTAGCTCTCTTTCTTTTTTAGTTAGGCTCTTGTACAGAAATTGGTAGCATTGGTTGGTTTTGTATATAAACCTGGTGTGTTTATAAGATGTGTTTTGGGTTGATTGACTCTCCTGCTTTTCTATCCCATGTGTTGGTTGTATGAAGATTGATTCGCTTCCATTTGTGCAATAAAATAAATGGGTCGGCGACGCGTTCTGGGAACGTCACAATTTTAATTGACCACTGAGAGATGTGCAGGCGCTTAAGGTTTGGGGTGTGATAGCCATAGCATGGAAATCTACTGAGTGCAGATTTGATGGGCATGAGATGCTACACCTTTTGGCTGGCTCTGTTGCTAGTGAAGTTCAGGTTGACCCTGGTCCCTGAAGGTTTCTTGAGAGGATCGATAGGAAATGGTCGTAGGAAGCCTTGTAAGTATTAAACTTCTTAGGGTTAACAGTTGACAAATGAATATGTTGTTTTCAGCAATGGTAGTCACAGTTTACTATCGTAGTTTACTATCCCTATTATTTGTTTATTAGCCATGGATTTATTTAATTTACTTCTGCATATGCTTAATCAGAAGAAAAAAAATGGGTCGGTGATGCATCCTAGGACGTCGCATTCTTAATCGACCATTAAGGGATGTTCGCGTGCTCGAGATTCGGGGCATGACAAAGGGAAGGGGAAGAGCTTACCTTTTTGGTCTACCTGTAACGACCTAGACACGGGGTAGTACGGATGGATGGACTGAGATCACCTTGGCAGTACGCGGGTAAGGCTAAGGGCATGTCTTTCATCCCACATCACTTAAGGGGGGAGTCCTAGGTTAGTTTATAAGGCTTGGGTCCCTCTAATCTATGTAACGCGTTTCAAAGCCGTGAGAACTTAATGTCCAAAGCGGATAATATTACACAATGGGGCCCGGGTCATTACAAAATGGTATTAGAGTTGACTCCCGATTGCATGTGGGGTCATAGCGAGGGCGTTGTTCCTTAAGGGGGGATAATGTGACAACCCAGACTCGGGGCGATACGGAGGATGGACTGATATCGCTTTAGTAGTATGCGAGCAAGGCTAAGGGCATGTCTCAGTCCCACATCGCTTAGGGGGGTGTCCTGGGCTAGTTTATAAGGCTTGGGTCCCTCTAATCTGTGTAACGCATTTTAAAGCCGTGAGGACTAAGTGTCCAAAGCGGACAATATTACACAATGGAGCTCGGGTCGTTACACTACCCCTCAAAATAGACGACCACAAGGCTTTTTATAGGCCTACATCATTGACTTTACCAAGGAAAATCTTCTACTTTTGTCAGAGATTTTTCACTTTCCCTCTTGTCCTAGATACTTCTACACTTGTGCTTTCTAAACTTTTCATTGCCACCTAAGCTAGATTTTCCTTGTTTATTATTTTTCTTGACTTTTCTAGCTAATGTCTATTTTGAAGTTTCTAGAAATTGGATCAACAATTCGACAAGAATGATCTCAAAAGATTTATGCCTGGTTCTGGACACTTCATAGCGTACATGTTTGATGAGCAGCGGAGTCAAACCTGGAGTCACCTTTTAGTGTACACCTTGCAACGTACAAAGCTAATGCAGATAGCGATAAAGGCTTCCACTCTAAACCCTTATATCCCCCCTAAGCATAGCTCAGCAAGATAACATGCTAAGTGTTTGAGCAGGTAGGAGTGACCAAGGCAATGATAAGCATTATCAGGTTTAGCGCTTAATGAAATTATACCAGGGCAACATAAACAAAAATTCTGCAGGATGTGGACATTTAAGTTTCTGCCATATCCAAATAGGTTAATAGGGACATCTGCAATATGAAATCAACTTACTTATACATTTTGAAATGTCTGAAGCTCTTCACAACAGTAGAAGGAATGAGATTATCCTACATGCTAGTCTAATCTCACTCATTCATGAGCTGTAGCATACCTTTTTGTGATGTCCCAGGAGTGTCACGTACTAAGCGCTAGCGGAATTACAACTATTATTATCATCGTGCCAAACTTGTAAACTCCTTTTAATAATCTATAGTGTTTACCTTTGAAGGTTAGCATGTATAACATAGATTATTTAAAATCTAAAATTTATATTATAAGGCTGTCCTGTAATCATCCTACCAATTATTGATATTAGCCAATTCATTCATACACATAATTAAATATCATGAAAAGCTTCATTTCCTTCTTACCATCATTAGGCCCTACAAAATATATCAACCTGGACTTCTTTCAAGTTTATCGCCTATTTACATCACACATACAAACACAAAAGTAAGGCGCAAACAAACAGCCAGGGAAAAGGGTGAGGGGTATCTACTTCGCTAGTTCCCACACATGCCCACGTCTATCAAAAAACAAAAGATGATCCCTTGAGCTTTCTATACAATCACAGGCGTCTAGACGCCATCTGTCCCAACTCCAAGTCCTCCTGTACCAAAGGGAAGAGGGCCGAACATCTCCCCTTCGTGGTTGACAAACCACGCAACGAACCTCATGGGAATCATGTCAGCTCTACCGTCATCCATCCAAAGGGTAGCCCCATACTTGGAGAAAGTCATGTAAACGTTGAGATCATACACATCACGAAAAGAAACCTCGAGGCGCACTACCACCCCATATCGAGTTACTGGCGGCACATTCATACTATCAATCTGAAAAATGTAAGCTATGAGCAACAACTATGCCTAGTAAAGAAACAATAAGACTCTAACTTAGACAATCCACGGCCATGAAGTTTACAAGGGAATTGTGACCATACAACTTAAGATACTAAGATAGGATTGTCACAAGTATGATCAATTGAATACTACCATGTCATATGTAAATCCACCTTATATAAAACATCTTGAATGCATCCATATCTATAATTATCCATCATAGACTCAATTCCATATCAAGATGAAATGCAACAGTGATGAATGAACTCACTCACCAAGTAGAATTATATTTAGTTTGCATATAATCCACCCTCAATCAGTTTACCCACCGGAACTCTGTCGGCCCAATCGAGTCACTTCCGAAAGTTTCCTTATCCGGACTTCCACAATTTTTCTATTATGGGCATCTCACTCCGAGGCATCCCGGTATCACACAACTGATGTCCTCCCAAGACCAGTCGACATGGGGCATCTCACTCCGAGGCATCTCAGTATTACACAACTAAGGCATCCTTGATCACACACAAGGGCATCTCACTCTGAGGCATCTCGGTATCATGGGACTGAGGCATCCAAGACCACATAGCATGGGCATCCCAACTTCTAAGGGGCATCACCGGTATCTTCGTACTGATGGGTTCATTCACTCATTTAAGCACATGTTTCACACCACCACACCTTTGATTAATGCATTCATTGTATGCAAAAGAAAAAGACTTCAATGTATATAGCAATACATCTAACTCTCATGTACCTAGCACACGTGCATGTCCAAATTATAAGATAAAACCCATTATGACATGTCCCATACCATGCCAAACAGATATTTACCCCATAATCAAGCACTATGCACCGCACTCATTGCACATGCATGATTCTATTTGTGCCTATACCTCAAATGATATATGAGACTTACTTTTATATAAACTAACAACTTATTATAAGGTCACTAGACTCTATGTGTGTCATGCAAGACTAATGTAAAAGACACAACAACAATTGCATATCCTTGGGTCTAAACAGATTATCAACTATAATGAGCAGTTTTGATCTCAGACAAAGAAAGTATATCAATTATTATTGGAATACTACGAAATTTTAGTATGTTCAATTAGATACATAGATTGACATTTTCTATAAGAAACCTAAGTCTATATCTCACTGCATTAAGAGTAGTAATCGCTATAATCTTTACTAACATCCAGTAATGACGTCCAGATTTAGTATTTACAAGGAAAATCGTTTTACAAACCAAAAATTGTCCATTTATTCTCAAATTTTGAGATGTTATTCCTAAGGATATTTTCTACAATTTTCATTCAGGGTTTGAAGTCCAATTCTATCTAGATAATTACAGAAAATTCACGAAATCATCAAAGGTCATGCTGTTTCCTCCAAAACAGTTTACTATTTTCAATAGATTCACTTCTATCTTCATGTTTTTACATTTATATGGCTATAGCTAGATGTCAAACTCAATCTAATGGATATTATATTATGTAAAATGGTTCATTTCCTTATCTTCATCATTATAGATCAAAGCGACACGATTAAAAAGACTTCCTATCTAAATTTCTCTAAGACAAAATCGGTATATACTATTCTCTTCATTTCTAGCTCAACCGAACCATTTGTTTTTCTACCAATCTCCTTTACAACACTTCAAGACTCTTCCACAGCAACTAAGGATACTTTCAGCAGGTTTTTCTTTAACAAAGAACCCTTCCACAGCTCGGCT
The DNA here is from genome assembly GCA_019915185.1 of Eucalyptus camaldulensis. NCBI lineage: Eukaryota > Viridiplantae > Streptophyta > Magnoliopsida > Myrtales > Myrtaceae > Eucalyptus > Eucalyptus camaldulensis. The sequence continues at coordinate 31,850,271 of JAHSVA010000008.1, forward strand.
CAAAGCATATATTCATCCATAAGCTTACTCACCGCAACGTATACCACTTCCTTCCACTCGGCAACTTCCTTGCCTTGCTCGACAATTGCAGCTTACACACACAGATTTCGAGACATGCAAGCCTCAAAAGCAACATGCAATGACTTATAACTTCAATCTAGTACTCATCAAGCTAAAATCAACACAAAACAACAACAACACATCTAATCCTCCACCATTCAGCTAGATCCACAAGTTCCTTGACGAAACAATGGATAACTTCTAGTTTAGATACTTATTTTTCCTTACCTTGCTTTAGCTACTAGATAACTCAAGGATTCTTCAAGATCAACACAAAAAGTTTGCATGCAAGAAGAAGAGAATTGTTGGTTTTGCTTCTAGTTTTCTCCCTTCACCATTCAACCGAGAAGACATGAAGAAGAAGAAGATGGGTTTTTGGTTTTTGGAGAGAGAGAGGGGTTACGACATTTAAGAGGGGAAATAGGTCTACAAGCTAATCCATAGGCTAGACTAATGATGAGATCTTCTAATGATGATGTCTCTTGTTGCTTGTTTCGGTTTTGGGGAGATAGAAAACCGTGGGTGATGAGAAGAGAGGAGGGGGTGTCGTGGCCTCCATGCATAACAAATTTTGCCATCTGTCATTCGCCATTCATTAACAGTTAATCCATATCGTTAGTCAATTCATTTCTTTCTAATATTTTTCACTTAATTCCCTTTTGATTTCACTTGATTTCAATCCTCTTGTCATTATACAAAGTTATGACATATGTGACATATTAACTAGTTAGTGTTAGTCTATAGAAAATTCATCACAAGAAATGCTAAAGTTAGAAATCATCACTAATCAAATCATCTTAACTATAATCTATGAATCTTAATCGAAAATAAAATCACTTGGGCCTAAATATCCATCTCTGGCCCAACAGGCTCGTTCTACAATGATTCGGTCCACTAAACTAAATCTATCAATCTAATAATTCCGAACCTTGGCCTACTTCAAGCCAAGTCCAAGCCCAGCTCTTCCAATCTGACTTAACAAGCCCAATTCCAAAATTAATCGTGTGGCCTACTTACTCCTCAAGCCCACACATTTCTCACGGTCCGTCAAGTTCACTTTCTGCCCGATCTAAATTAAATCTGAATCCTTAATGATTTGATTACACTAATGAAGGTTGGTGAAATTTAGGATGTCACACTTTTTTGTCTAAATGAGCTGCTTTGAGAAACCTCAGCATAAAAACATAGGGGTAGGCAAATTCAGATGAAATTTTCACCTGCTTTAAGATTGAACTTTCCTGAAAAATATTACAAAAAGAAGCCATTACATGTCAATAGAGGCAATACCTTCCTAAAGAGGATAATGGACGCAGGTCTTTATGGCTCGCCCATGGTGATTGAACCGAATCCCTTAATTGAAGCAATTGTGGCTCAAAAGGAAGAAGAAAACAATAAGTGGATTGCCAAGATAGAAGAGAGACTACAGTTTATGCAGGACTCTATGACCAGGTGAAAGGAGATTTCTTTCACTTTGCCAAGCTGAGCTGGTATTGGGGATCCGACCATTTATTTGAAATACTATGTGTTGAAGATGTCATGGTACGTCCAAGATGAGTCCCTCACGATTGAAAATGAAAGCTTAACCGGACCAGAGCTCATAGCACCGGAAAATTCTTCATTTTCAACTCTACTTGGAGCTACCACTAAAACTTCTTTTAGAAATTTGGTGATCAGTTCTAAAAGTAGTCCCTCAATAGGCCAAAATGGACTTTCTTGGTTCCAGTCGATCACAAAGAAAGGGAAGAGCACACAACAGGCTTTTGGGTATGTCACCCTCGTTATATTGTCTCTGAGTTTTCCGTGAAGCGTTTTAGGTAGTCACCTGCTGAACCCCTCTGTTTTTTGGGTTCATTGATTTTGTTTTGAAGGCTGACCACAGAGCAAATTTTGGTACTTCTCCTTGTAACCCACATTTCTTAAAAAAAAAAACAGCATTGAATCTAGAATTTTTCTTGTACTGCAGAAGAATTGCTTTAACTAAACAATGATTTAATAGCACCTTGAGCAAACCTTTGTTTACTATGGGATGAATGTAAAGAAAGTTAAAGGGGGAACTGCAGTTCTGAAACTAGATTTTGGTTCTTTAGCATGGACGAATTTTCTCAACTAAGTGTTAGCAACTTCACCATGTCCCTTTTTCCCCTAGTGATAAATTAGAGTCTAATTGGCAAAACGCACAAGCTGGTTCTGTTCTATTGCCACTCCTGCTACAAAAAGAAATCCTTCTCCTTCTCTCTCTCTCTCTCTCTCTCTCTCTCTCTCTCTCTCTCTCTCTCTCTCTCTCTCTCTCTCTCTCTCTCTCTCTCTCTCCCCCCCCCCCCCATTGTGCATTTTCATTCTTTTCATTTGCCTCGCCTCCTGAATTTCTCCCCGACGTACCTTTTGTTGAAAAGGATTGAAGAGGAGGTAATGATGAACAAGATTTCGGATATAATCTCTGTCAATTTGACATAATGATCTTTGTACTTGCATCCTTTTCTCATTTTTGATGTTGGAGTTCATCGAGTAGCCAACTAATGTCATATCCTTTTTCTCAGTTTTAGGCCCACTATCATCCTTTCAGAGCAATATTGCTCTACAAATTTCACCAAAGTCGATTCAGATCATCGAATTTCATTGTTGACGCCAAATTTTCCCTTGGTGATCTTAACTTATGTTCTCCTTTGCTTAAATTTCACTTTTTATATTTTGGAAATGCTTTAGAATCCCTTTTAAGTTAGTTTATGCACACACTGAACCGGAGCTCATGAGCAGCTAAACTGTAATTTCTGCACCAGATTGTAGAACCCATGATCTTGCTATGTAGTAAAGAACATCCTCAAGACACCCTAAATTTTTGCTGGTCCTTTAGCAACATATGGCCCCACCCTTTGACCGTTTCGTACAGCCCCTTGATGCGAAATGGTGATTATGTTAATCTTTATTGAACATCTCTAATTTCTTCCAAAAAATTAGATGAAGAGAACTCAAAGCAGAATGCCAACTTCGACTTTGACATCGTGTGGAGATAGAGAAACCACGCTAAAGAGTGCAGATTATGAACTTCACTGATGAAAGGAGTTGATGAGGGGGCATAAGTGAAACTTGTGTTCATAGAGGTATAATGTGTTTGGATCATGACTAATGGAGACCGACCCAGTTTGCTTCCATTTTCTTGTTGATAATTAGAAGTAATGGGGAGCACTGTGCTCATGTTTCTATTGTCTCTCGTCGTGACTGATCTGTTGACGAATGATGCTTGTGAAAAAACCTGCTTGTCTTCAATCGGAATTCTGTTTCTTTCATTTGTAACCAGTTTCCTGAATGAGGTTCAAGGACATCTCATGCTCAAAGCTACAGATCATATTAGGAACCTCGCAATTCATTAGGATACTTGCAAGGGCAATTACACGACTGACTCCACATGGTGCTTATTAGTTTTTTAGTCCTTTTTTTTTCCTCAAATACAAAATAGTTAAAAGACACCGGAGATAACTTTGCATCACGTATCAATTATGGGACACTAGCCCTGAACAACCAGCAAGCTGTGGCGGACTAGCATCCACCGTGGTAGTGGCTGCCCTAGGACCATGGCCACCAGGGCCATGCCCACCTAGTCCACCAGGTCTGCCGTGGCCATGGTCTCCTCTAGGCTTGCTGCCATGGTCATGTCCGTGTCCGTCGCCTGGACCACCATGGCCTTTGCCAGGACCACTGTGGCGTCCACCAGGGCCACCACCATCGGGGCCTCCATGGCGTCCACCAGGGCCTCCATGGCCTCCACCATTAGGGCCGTGCCCGCCTCCGTAGTGATGGCCGTGATCAGACATTTTGGTGAATCTCTCAAGGAAATCTTGCTCTCCAAAGGTGTTCTGCTAGCTGAGATGGTGTGTGGTGATTGAAGATGGGGGGATATGGGGATTTAAATAGGAAAATACGTGACCGGGCACCAGGGAGTCACATGGAGGACCAGTGGCTTGGAGTGTACTACCACACGGCAACTGATTGGTATCCTCCCAAGGAGTTAATGTTCCCAGCTTTTCAGCCTCTATCCCTTATCGCATCTGCGTTGGCTATTTTTGCTTTTCTTGTACAAGCGCATGTATTAAACTGAATTCGGACTGATCTATCGGTTGGAAATTTCCTATAATGTGTGCTTACATTAATTAATTGATTTCCTATTTTAAGTAATCGGTTTAATGGATATTCTAATATTTGTTGAGCCCTATAGTGATATGATTAAATTGGGTATTGGCATCTATTGATAGTGGGTCTAGTTGAGCAACAAGGTGTAGGCAATTGTGTTTAACTGAAGCACGTAATGGGAAGGCCCAGTTGACACGCTGTTGATTAGAGTTTACTAGGTCCCCTCTCTAGCCTATAAAATGATAGGTTATACCTATCAGTTACTTTAATCCCATTAAAAGCTGCTATACTTAAATAGGTCATAGAGAAGAAGATCTGGCATTCTAATAGATCCATGATCATCAGAGTGATCTACTTTTCTTCAAGTTAATCAATTGCTCAAACAGGTACACTTTAATTCCACCGTGTTTATTGATATCGGTATTTTACAATCATATATGGATCCGTTTTCCTTGATTGATTAATTGTTTATATGAATAAATTTTCGTACATGTAGTATCAGAGCTGTCATATATGATTGTAGAACCCAAATTTTTTTTAATTGAAAAATTCAAAATTTTCCTCTGAGCCAAATATGGGCATTATTTTTCCATGTGAATTTTTTGCTCGATTGATCCTGAAATCATAGGGCTTTTGTTCTACATGTCAAGATCTTTTCAACCATATATAATTTGTATAGTTTCATTGAGAATTGAGTGAGAATTTTAAATTTGAAATTCTAGGGTTTATACATAGAAACAGTTTTAGAATTTTAAGTTACATTCTACTGGTACCTTCGTTTTTCTCTTCAATTCGACGGTAGCAATGGTTGGTTTGGAGGTTACTGTAGCTGATTGTTTGTTCCTCTTTTGGACGGGCGATTAGGGTTTCGGCCGATTTTGCTAACTTGATCTTAGGGAGTTTTCATGCGATTTTTATCTTAGTTTCATGGAGCTTGAACGTAGCCATCTTTAAACAGGATAAGCTTATGGGTCATTGCTGGGTCTAGGGTAGGTTTTCTTTTATGTAAATAACGAATGAGTGAACCTTTGGATAATACTGACCAAAAAAAAACCTTTGGATAAGTACAATTTGTTTTTTTTTTTCTCGTGCGTTCTATATCTCGAGAACTATTTTTCATGAAGCATGTTCTATACCTTCACGTGATGTCTCTTAAACAATTCTTGCCTTGGCACTGCTGGAATACCTTAAAGATCTCCGTGGGTTTCCCGTTTTGAGAGGATGCAATTTTACGGAATACTAAGGTTGTTTTCTTGATAACGTCTCTGTCCATGAGTAGATGATTGTGAAGTATATCTCTTGTTTATCTCATGGATTGGTTGGATAGATTATAGGAAGGCTGGGTTGGGAAGAAGAGGAGGAAGATGAAGCAGTGAAAATTTGTGGTCGTCTCCTGCTGTTGAAATATTAGACGACTTCAATTAAGCTATGTGCTCCCTTTAATCTGGAAAAGAGAACTAATGGCTAAGATTTATCAAGTTGTCAAGATATCAAAATTTAGAGATGGAAATAGTTTGCTCTTGTTTATCTCATGGATTGGTTGGATAGATTATAGGAAGGCTGGGTTGGGAAGAAGAGAAGGAAGATGAACAGTGAAAATGTGTGGTCGTCTCCTGCTGTCGAAATATTAGAAGACTTCAATTAAGCTATGTGCTCCCTTTAGTCCCGAAAAGAGAACCAACGGCTAAGATTTCTCAAGTTGTCAGGATATCAAAATTTAAAGATGGAAATAGTTTGCTTCTCGCGTGCAATGCGTGCATCTTGTTCCTAGATTCTAGATGAAACCACTGCTTTAAGGCTTCATTGTGATTTCACCATAAATATGTTGACTGTGGAGTGAGCAAAAGACCAAACTGTGATTTTTGTTTGTACGAGTGGTTTTATGCTAAGTTGTCTGTCTAGATTTGTTGGGTTCATAGTTGATTTCCCAAACTTGCAAATTCTAATCTTTCTGTAAATTGCTCGCACGGCTCTTGCGATGCATTGGTGTTTTATTGACTCAGGTTTAAAATGCCATTGAAGGCGATACAATGAAACCGAGAGATTTGTGAATTGAGATCCAAATGTATATAGATACAAATAAGAGGATATTATTTATCAAAAATTTAGGATTAGGCTATAGAGATGTGAAAGCTGAAGGTTTTCAGCAGAGGAAGAAAAGTCCATAGTCTGTTGTGTAGTGCTTTGTGGAAACCTCAGGTTCAAAAGGGGAAAAATGGTAAATGGTGCATGATGAGAAGCACATGAATGAACATTTTACGTGGGAATTATGTTTTAAATCTATCAATTTGTAGTTTTTTATTTATTTATTTTTATCATGTAATGTTTGGACCGGTGACTAAATGAAGACTACAGTGTCAAAATACAAATTAATCAACATTACTGAAAATTCTGGCAAACCAAACGGACCCTTCATGTCTTCTTGTGTGGTTTTACCACAAGTCATCGGAGTGGACTAGCTTAATAGGATTGAGGTTTGGAAGTTTTCTTTACAGAGATTCTGCTTGATCTCTTGTGGGTTTCATGCTAACATGCATGAAGTTTTTGTTAGAGAGAGCAATGATACTTCTAAATTCAAATGATATGATTGTGTCAAATAGGTGGAGATTGAGTTATTGCATGACTACGAAATTTCTCAATTTTAAAAGATGCCAAATTTAAACATGCCAACCAAGGGTTGATAGTGAGAAAGTGAGAGATAAAGATTGTTCTCATGAGTTTTTAATGTAATGATTATTGATAGCTACGAAATTTTTGGCTCCCTTTTAATTCTAGTAACCATTCAGATCCATTCTTGATTTGCCATGAGTCCGAGATTTTAAAATAAAAATAAAAATAATGATTTAATAAAAAAAATTGTGGTAAAAATTGTTGTTTGATAAATGCAATATGATCTTGGGAGGCACATGTTATAAAGTGTTTCATATTGTTTGATGAATTTTGGGTATTGATTAAATGGAACATTATTTACAAATTGTTAAAGTTTGTAAATTGTTGAAGTTGCTTATTGATAAAAATTAGTATATACAATCACCTACCCAAAGTGGGTTATTGTGTATATTAATTTGAAAATTGCATGAAGATAAATTCCAAAATTAAAAGATGGGGATGTATGACTCAAAAAGATTTATCTGCCCAAAGGCGATAAATTTTTTAAAGTTATGTGTAATTTTCCTCTATATTGATTTAGTAGAGATGAATTATGGGAATGTGTGACTTAAAAGGTTTATCTGCCTAAAGGGGATACATTTTTTAGAGTTATGTTTAATTTTCCTCTATGTGGAGATAATAGAAATATATAATTTAAAGGATTTGTCTGCCCAAAGGGGATTGATCCTTGAAGATTATACCTTGAAGATTATACGTAATTCTCATTTATCGTCTCTATATTGATATTATGGAGATGTATGATTTAAAGGATTTGTCTCCCCAAAGGGGATGGATCCTTGACAATTATATGTAATTCTCCTTGTTGTTACTTTATAAAACTCATCTGTGAAAAATAATGGTGCATTATACACTCTGCTTAAATGAGAGTTTATAATGTACTAATTATTTTTGTTGAAATACTTATTGCCCATAATTGATTTTATTGCATTATGTATGACAAACAGTTACCTTTGTTGTAAATAACAACAATGCCACGGTTGAAATGTTAACTAGATCTATTATTATACTGTTAAGGTTTTGGTGAAAAAGGGAGATATTGTGATTGAAAATATCAAAACTAAGTCCATGTTGGTTGATCCTCTAACAAAATGCTTACGACCCATTTTGTTTAAAGAACATGTAAAGAATATGGGTGTCTTAGATTCTTTTGATTTCTTTTGTTAGTGGGAGTTATATAATATGTATTTTTGCATATTATAGTTATATGCAGACTGATAATACTTTTATGATGTCTATTAAAGCATTTATTTTCAATAATTGCTTATATTGATTCTCTTGTTATCTTTTCTCCTACTGACTGAGAAATGAAAATATTGAACAGTATCTTTAAACAAATTTTAATTTAAAGATGACTGGATGTCGCTGATTATGAGATCTCATGTTGGATTGTGACATAATCGTGCAATTTCATGTTGTTTAGAAATTGCGTTAATGCAGTTTCATGTCATTGAGAAATTACATTGAGGAACAATAAAAAATAGTTAATATTTTGATTACATGTTGGCATTATTTCTTACTACACTACTAGGCCCATGATCCATAAAAATATAATGTTTATTATATGTGATTATGGAAGATCATGTGTTGTGGTATTTTCTTAACACATTGATCTCTATAATCATATACTGAGGTTATATAAGATTGGATTGGTTTGAGATGCCATTATTGGAATATTATTTTTTTAAAGTTGTGGCCACATAAAACAAAATTTTCAATTATAAACCCAATAGTGTCGTTTTCAATATAAAATCTTTTTCAAAATAAAATAAGTTAATTAATGTAGCCCAAGTGGGAGAATGTTGGAAATTTCCTATAATAAAGACTTACATTAATTAATTAATTTCTTATTTTATATAATCGGGTTAATGGATATTCTAATATTTGTTGAGCCCTACAGTGATTTGATTAAATTGGGTATTGGCAACTATTAATAACGGGCCTAGTTGAGCAGTAAAGTGCAGGCAATTGTGTTTAGCTGAAGCTCGTAAAGGGAATGGCCCAATTGATACGCTGTTGATTAGGGTTTGTTAGATCCCTTTTTTGGCCTATAAAAAATAGTTTATACATATCAATTGCTTTAATCCCATTGAAAGGTGCTATACTGAAATAGGTCATACAGATGAAGATCTGGCATTCCAATAGATCTCTGATTATTAGAGTGATCTACTTTTCTTCAAGTGAAGCAATGGCTCAACTAGGTACGCTTTAATTTCGTTGTGTTTATTGATATCGGTGTTTTACAATCATATATGAATCTGTTTTCCTTGATTGATTAGTTGTTTATATGAATAAATTTTCGAACACTATCAAGTGGGATTCACATGGAGGCCATCAATTTTCTACGGCTCGAATTTGGTTTTGTACCGTCCGGAGGTGAAAATCATGTCTTGAATTCAAGGCCCATTTGAGGAATAAGAAGAATTTCACTGAACAAAACATAAATGATTTGGGAGTGGCTCCTGCTACCTATTTGTCCGCAAATACAATAATAAGACATGAAGAAGACATTGCTCGACCAATGTCAAGAAGGTCCGTTGATAACGATGCTTGTGAAGAATTATGCTTCTTCTTTGAACCTTAAATTGGAATTATGTTTCTTTCATTTGTTACCTGTTTATGGAATTAGGTTCAAGAACATCTCATGCACAAAGCTATAGATTATATTAGTTATATCGAAATTCATTAGGATGCTTGCAAGCTCAAGTACATAACTGACTCCACTTGGTGCTTATTAGTTTTTTATCCTTCTTTTTTCTCCCTCGAACATAAGATAGTTAAAAGGCACCGGAGTCAATTTACATCACATATCAAAGGACACTACTCCCCCAGGACCAGCAAGCGGTGGCGAACTAGCCTCCACCCATGTTGTTGCTGCCCCCACAAATATTCCCGGCTGATGAATTTGCATGTCCGCCTTTTCCGCCCGATCCACCAAAGAGATGAAAGCCTGTTGTACCTGCTCCGCCGTTGGCATTTCCGGCGTGTATATTTGATCCACTATAGTTATCCGCATATACTGGGTTTCCTCCAGGCGTGCCGCCATGGTCAGGTAGGTGGCCTCCACCACGGCCTCCATAGCCACCTCCGCCAGGGCCGTACCCACCTCCACTAGGGCCGTACCAGCCTCCACCAGGGCCGTATCCACCAGGGCCGTACCAGCCTCCACCAGGGCCGTACCCGCCTTCACCAGGGCCGTACCAGCCTCCACCAGGGCCATACCCGCCTCCACCTCCACCAGGGCCGTACCCGCCTCCGCCGGGATAGCCGCGCTCAGACATTCTGGTGACCCTCACTTAAGGAAATATTGCCGTGCAAAGGTGTGTTACCAGCTGAGATGGTGGGCGGTGGTCGAAAGCAGGGAACACGGGGATTTATATAGGAAAATATTTGACCGGGTGACCAAGGAGTCACGTGGAGGAGGACCAGTGGCTTGGAGTGTACTGCCACGCGGCGACTGACTGGCATCGTCCTAAGGAGTTAATGTTCCCCTCGTTTCAGCCACTATCCATTATCGCGTGCGCGTCGGCCATTTTTCGTTTTCTTGTACAGACTTAGCGCGTGTACCAAACTGAATTTGGACCATTCTATCAAGTGGGATTGACATGGAGGCCTTCAATTTTCTACGGCTCGAATTCGGTTTCGTACCGTCCGAAGGTGAAAATCATGCCTTGAATTCAAGGCCCATTTGAGGAATAAGAAGTTCACTGAACAAAACATAAATGATTTGGGCGTGGCTCCTGCTACCTATTTGTCCGCAAATACAATAATAAGAGAGGAAGAAGACATGGCTCAACCAATGTCAAGATGGTCCTGTCCAATCTTCATTAGCTTTTGCACCTAGTTCTTCTACCAAGTCTTTCCAATTCAGTACGCGTTTCAAAATTAAGTGTATGGTTTGCATGTATATTCCACATTGAAGGATCGCGAAACGTGTCTAACTCTAGTTCCTAAAACAACCTGTTCTAGATCCCCACCACAAAAACTTCGGATGTGATTGCTTGAGGAAAACTGAAGTTCATTTAATACATCACACATCTGATTCCTTACTAACAGACAGATAAACATTCGTTCCTTCGTTTACACGTGCTATTCTTCTTCCTTTATCCACTCTCTCTCTCTCTCTCTCTGTTTTTTTTTTTTTTTGGGTGAAAGTGCTCCTTATTAGGAAATTATTAGTATGAGACTGATCAAATTGTTTTAAGATTATTCGAATTTGAATCTTAGAAGTGGTAAAAGGATCCAATGTCTCAAATTTGCTTGAGTCATTAGTAAAACAGAAAAAGAAAAAACAAATTTGATCACCGACCATGCACCTTTTCTTCCTTATCCGGGATAGCTATGCGGATTGCTACTCCCATCCATTTTACTTTAAAAAAAAAAATTCTTTCTCTTTTTCTTTCACAATTTGGATAATGCTAGATCAACTTTTCAAAAGGAGAAAGGCAATAAAATTTTCTGAACGAAAGAGACACGTTTAAGATCACCATTGATTTGTGGAGAAAACATATAGATGCTTGAGGAAAACTGAGGTTCATTCAATACATCACGCATCCAATTCCTTGCCGATAGACAGATAAGGATTCGTTCCTTCATAAATACGACACATGCCATTCTTCTTCCATTATCACCTCTCTCTTTTTTTCCTTTTTCTTTTTCTTTTTTTGTGAAAATGCTCCTTATTTAGGAAATTATTAGCATGACACCGATGAAATTGTTTTCAGATTATTCCAATTTGAATCTTCCAAGTGGTAAAAGGATCCAATGTCTCAAACTTGCTTGAGTCATTAGTAAAACAGAAAAAGAAAAAAAATTGATCACTGACCATGCACCTTATCTTCCTCCTCCGGGATAGTTATGCAGATTGAATCTCCCATCCATTTTACTCATGAGAAAAGAAAGAATATTTCTCTTTTTCTTTCACTATTTGGACTATGCCAAATCAGCTTTTCAAAAGGAGAGAGGCAACACACTTTTTTGAACGACGGTTGTAGAGAAAACAAATGGACGTGATTGCTTGAGGAAAACTAAAGTTCATTTAATACATTACGCATCCAATTCCTTGCCGATAGATAGATAAGGATTCGTTCCTTTGTAAACAAGACACGTGCTATTCTTCTTCCTTTATCTACTCTCGATTTTTTTCCTTTTTTTTCTGTGAAAATGCTTCTTATTTAGGAAATTATCAGCATGAGACTTAAAAAATTTTATTTTTTAGATTATTCGAATTTGAATCTTGAAAGTGATAAAAGGATCCAATGTCTCAAATCTGCTTGAGTCATTAGTAAAAGAGAAAAAAAAAATTGATCACTGACCATGCACCTTATCTTCCTCATCCGGGATAGTTATGCAGATTGCATCTCCCATCCATTTTACTCATAAAAAATTGTAGGAATTCGAGTCGGCGGAAGACGACTTACCTGATTCCGATGTGCAAACAACAAATAGCCCTGGAACGAACATTGAATTGCCGATGAAATCACGAACAACACTACCTCACGTTAGTCTGGATGCAATCACGAGGAAAACACCTGATTTCCATGGCGTAAATGCGGATTGTTCTTGTAAAGATGAAATGGAACGCCTTGATCTTCTTCGATTGAAATGGAGAGGAAATTTGGTGCAAATGAATGGCAACATCGTGGGGGATGTTGTACTTTAGCTAGTTAGCTAGTACGTCCATGATGGGGTGCGATTGGACTGCACCTTTTGGACTTGATACGGTATGATGGAAGGACACCATTTGTAGGGGTGTCATGGAGACGTATATAAGCCTCCCGAACACAATCGTTGGAATAGTTGGCCATTCATTTGCACCAAATTTCCTCTCCATTTCCATCGAAGAAGATCAAGGCGTTCCATTTCATCTTTGCAAGAACAATCCGCATTTATGCCGACGAAATCACGAACAACACTACCTCACGTTAGTTTGGATGCAATCATGAGGAAAACACCCGATTTCCACAGCGTTAATGCGGATTGTTCTTGCAAAGATGAAATGGAACGCCTTGATCTTCTTCGATGAAAATGGAGAGGAAATTTGGTGCAAATGAATGGCCAACTATTCCAACGGTTGTGTTCGGGAGGCTTATATACGTCTCCATGACACCCCTACAAATGGAATCCTTCCATCGTACCGTATCAGGTCCAAAAGGTGCGGTCCAATCGCACCCCATCATGGACGTACTAGCTAACTAGCTAAAGTACAACATCTCCCACTCGGATATGATAGGCTTGATAACTCTCTATCAAGAATATAAGGCATTCAACATTCATCAACTTTACAAAACAATTCATACTAGCAAATAAGCTATGCGACCAGTGAGTACACCTGCACTTGGGAGCTCAAATTATGCACCTATTAGGGATAACATAATGGCTACAACCCTGAATAGAAATAAACAATCGATGTCTCACAGTGCCCCAGACATATTTTGTTACATCAATCCAAGTATACCTATCCCTTAAAGGCTATACTTGACTATTCTCAAAACACCATGTATTTACAATTACATCCGCAACCACATAGGGCGATATAATTGGTCGACCAGTAAATACATGCGATAGATGTAAAACAACAATAGTCTTCATTCGCACTCATGTCTCTCTTAATTTTAGAACAACTACTTTCCTAGACATGTCCCATAGGTCATATCTATTCATGACCGCCCGTAACATGCTAATGTAGCAACATTGATCTTTCACTTTGAGAACATAGTCAGAAATAACATAGGGCACAAAGTTGAGGTAAATTATAAATTACCTCAAAAGCTCACACGATCAGTAAATAGGGATAATTTTACTGACATTTCCTTGTCGGTCGTATAGTGCACATGTAGTATGAATTACATGCTATAGTGGATTACTCTTTCTATAAGAGCGTATGTCAATCATCAAATATATCCACCATACAGATCTTAGCCTAAACATAGTGACATGCTTCTCACGTACTCATGTTTAGCCCGAGTGCTATATCAGCTCGCTTTCTATAGCGCCCAATTAAGTACTCGCATCCGGCATCTTACGGGCATACATGATTGTGGGACTATCATGTTCGGTCTTGTTATAAACCAATCACAGACCTCATCTTGACTCCAATCAAGGCGACATATTTTATGTACCAAACTTGCTCTTTATCATTTATTTGTACATAACATCCCATCTCAACGTGCTAAATCAGCACTTGAGGCGATTGCCCGTGTCAGTGAGCCAATCATTGCCTGCTGACATACTTTTCAATAATATGTGTGTTTGTGCTAGTCTCATAGTGGATTTGTACTTATTGATAAAACATCAAATCACTAATAAACAAACAAGTACAATACATATGTCCACAAATACATAAACCAATGATCCTCTACAATAACAAATATCACATTCTACGCAATCTTAGTGAGATCCTATGGGTCAAGAATATGTCTCTAGGAATAGCCTTCGTAAATGGATCAGCAACCATTCTATTGGTTGAAATGTATTGCAGGATCACTTCTTTCTGCGCTATAATATCTCTGATGGAGTTATTCTTTATGTCAATGTGCTTTGTCCTTCCATGATACTTGGGATCTTTCACATAGGCAATGGCTGCTTGACTATCACAATAAACCGTCATTGGTCTTGGAACTTCAGTGACAGTGGCTAAATTTTCCAAGAAACGTTTTGGCCATTCTACTTCTTACATTGCGGTAGAACATGCAATAAATTCTGCCTCCATCGTAGACAAGGCCGTGCATGTCTGTTTCTTGCTATTCCAAGAAATTGCACCTCCATTGAGCAAGAACGCATATCCAGAAGTCGATTTACACTCATCTAGGTCTCCACCCCAATTGGCATCTGAATAACCTAATAAGCGTAAATCATTCCATTGGTAACAAAGTCAATAGTCTATGGTGCCCTTCAAGTATCTCAGGATCCTCTTCACTACTTTCCAGTGTGCTTGACTAGGATTTGATTGATATTGGCTCACCAATCCCACGACATAGCATATGTCGGGTTGAGTACACATCATAGCATACATCAAACTTCCGACCGCACTAGCGTAAGGAGCAGTTTTCATCATTTTAATTTCTTCTGGAGTCTTAGGACACATTTCAGTACTTAGGCCTTCACCTTGCATGACAGGGGTATCAATGGAATTACAATGTTGCATATTGAAATGCTCAAGAATCTTCATAATATAAGACTCCTGTGATAAAGTAAGGAGTTTCCTCGGTCGATCTCTTTTGATCTTAACTCCTAATATATAAACAGCTTCTCCCATGTCCTTTATCTCAAAATTGGAGGACAACCAATCTTTTATGGTGATAACCAAAACCTTGTCATTTCCAGCCAACAAAATATCGTCCACATAAAGTGATAAAATTACAAATTTATCTTTGGACTGCTTGACATATACACAGTGATCTTCTTTGATCATCGTGAAACCAAAAGTTATTATTGCTCGATGAAAATGAAGATACCACTATCTAGATGATTGCTTAAGGCCATATATTGAGCAATGAAGCTTGCAAACTTTATGCTCTTGACATTTAGCTATGAAACCTATTGGTTGTTTCATATAGATTTCCTCATCTAATTCTCCATTGAGAAATGCCGTCTTTACATCCATTTGATGTAATCCAAGGTCCAAATGTGCAACGATGGCTAGAATAAGGCGTATTGATAATTGGTGAAAAAGTTTCCTCATAGTGTATACCCTCTTTGTGAGTATAATCTTTTGCCACAAGGCGAGCCTTATACTTTTCAATGGATCCATCCACCCTACGCTTAATCTTGAAGACCCATTTGTTTTCAATGGCCTTACGATTGGGTGGTAGATTAACCAAGTCCCAGACATGGTTTTCCCTCATAGACTCCATCTCATCTTCCAAAGCTTTTCTCCATTCTTCCTTATCGGAGGATGAGAGAGCTTCTTGAACAATCTTAGGCTCAGCATCGTCCTTTTGAGCAATCATAAATGCTTCCCCTTCAATCTCAAAAGGACGACGGGGAACACTTTTACAATTACTTTTACGCAATTGAATTTTTCTTGAATTCAATTCATCAGGCGATGCAACACTCCTACTAGGTCTTGTATGTTGAGGTAAATCTCCATTTCCCTCTACAACATCAGTGGGTGTGTTATCAAGATCTTCCCATCTCATATAATTGGAAGTCCTTATCAATCTCACCTCTACTAGGAAAATCGTTCTCCAAGAACGTGACATCTCGTGACTCCATTTCGGTCACACTTCCATCAGCTTGTTCACCTATAAACACGTACCCTTTGGAGTGTTCGGAATATCTTATAAAGATACATTTCTTCCCTCTAGGACCTAATTTTCCATGTTTATGGGAAGAATCATGAACATAAGTTGCACATCCCCATGGACGTAGACTACTCAAGTCTGGTTTCCTACCAGTCCATAATTCATAAGGGGTGGAAGTGACCGATTTTGAGGGCACACGGCAAAGTATATAGGCATCAGTCAATAACGCATCTCCCCAATAGGAGATATGTAAATTTGCTTGCGCCATCATAGACCTAACCATTTCCAATAGGGTTCTATTCCTTCTCTCAGCTACCCCATTTTGTTGTGGAGTACCAGGAATAGTCAATTGTCTTACAATTCCCTTTTCATCACAAAGTGCCTTGAATTGCTCTGATAGATACTCACGTTCACGATCAGTTCTCAATGCCTTTATTGTTTTGTTCAACTGATTCTCTACCATCACTATATATCGTCTAAAATAGTCCAACGCTTCTGACTTATGGGAGGTCAGAAAGACATAATCGAAACGTGTGAAGTCATCTATGAAAGTGATGAAATATGAGGCTCCATGCCTCGCCCTCACATTCAAAGGACCACAAATGTCAGAATGTATGAGATGCAATGGAAATTTAGCTCTAGTCCCTTTACTGAATGGTTTTCTAGTTGTTTTTCCCGCCAGACAGTGTTCACAGACGGATAGACTAACATTAGTGAATGACCCTAAAATGCCTTCTCTAGCTAATATTTGCATTCTTTGCAATTCAATGTGACCTAATCTAGCATGCCAAGTACTTGCATCAATCTCAACATTGTTAGAAGACGCAATTAAAGAAAAACAACCATCAACATTAACATTGTACTAATCATAGTCAATGTCTAACACCATAAAACCATTCGATACATGACCTGAACCATAATAAACTGTTCCGTATAAAATGTCAACACAATCACCATGGAAATTCAATACATAACCTAAGCTAAGAAGAACAACTACAAAGACCAAGTTTCGTCGAATATCTGGAGCATAAAGGACATCATGCAGGAACAGGTTTCGATCACCACGTAAGATTAATTTACATGTGCCGATACCCTTCACTTCAACTCTTGAGTTATTCCCAACATATATCCATCTTCTTCCAAGCGGTATCCGACGATACTCCACAAATGTTTCTCGGTCTCTAGCTACATGGTCTGTTTCTCCTGAGTCTACAGTCCACATAGGATGAGATTCAGCAAGCATTACAGTACTAGAAACAAAAGCATTACTCAAAGTAATGGAGTAATAGGGTACCTTTTTCGACTCAGTGCATTCATGAGCAAAGTGACCCAGCTTGCCACAATTGTGGCACTCCATCTTGGCCTTGTCCTTCTTCCCACCACGATTCTTGCGTCGGAAGGTCTTAGCCCTCTTGGGTCCCTGATCAGTCATCTTCCCTTTGTTGTTGAACTGAAGATTCCTCTTGCGCTTGAAGCCCGAAGCCTTGTGCGAACTTGATTCAGCAACATAAGCATGGGTAGAGGATCTCGCAGCCTCTAGGCGCTCATCCTCTAATTCCAAATGAAGCGCAATATCATCGAAAGTGACGATATTCTCATTATGCGTCATATTGATCTTCATATGCTCCCAATTATCGGGAAGAGACCTTATAACAGCCTAAATTTGCTGTTCATCAGTAAAGGAGTGACCTGCCGACTTCAGCTCACGAATCATGTTTGACATCTCCCGAAGATGCTACCTCATCGTTACATTTGGGTGCTTTCGGAATGTGTCAAACTTGATGGTGAGTCTCCTCAGCTTAGTGGCAGATGTACCCCCAAACTTATCCTTCAAGACAACCCACATAGCTTGAGCTTTGTCATAACTCTCAAACTCACACATGAGATCATCTTGCATACAGCGCAGCAACGTGATGCGAGCAATGCTATTTTTCTTTTTCCAAGCTTGATAAGCTTCCAGATCTCTCCTGTGTTGAGTTGAAGTTCCATGCTCAGGTTAATCCATGGTATGGTTGAGGGTTTCCAAAACCTCTTGCTCCTCAAGGATGTACAGAACCTTTCGGTGCCAAATATCATAATTGTCACCGTTCAGCTTCTCACCCTTATTGAGGTCAGCCACAATGGTCTTGGATGCCAATGCCATAATCAATTGCTATAATACATTGACATAATAAACGCATAATCAATACTAGCACACTATACATAGTAACACACATTTAATTTGCAGCAAAGACAAACTAAATTAATGATAATTCAACAAAAGACACAAAAGCAAAAGTTCACTATGTTCCCAATCAACTTCTATGTATAAATTTTCTATTATCATTAATTAGTTTAATTTGCGCAAATGTTAAGTTCTAGGTGAGAACTATTTCAAATTCTACCAACCTACGAACTCCCACTAGGAAAAAATAATTACATGACCTTATGTAATTTCTATATTTTTCCTTAACACAAAAACATAGCATGATAATAACCAACGTATAAACAACAATCATGCTTCAACTATCATTAAAATTGCAATTCAACATGTAATGGATTTCCTACCATTGTTCTAATTTTCTAGCAACTAGAAAATTGCAAGTATATTAAAATATATACATCATATCATTGAACCAAGCTCTACACAGCATATATATAACATCATTTGCACACAAGCTAGCTACTGTATTTCCCTAATCACAAGAAAATACAAGCTACAAATGAATAAGCTGGATTAAACCCCCAAAAAATACGCATACATAAGGTTCCCTTATCATTTTCATACATTTATAAAATTCAAAAGTATAAAATAATTATACCACTGTGTAGAGAACACTCATACGAACCAAATGCCACCAACCACGCTCCAATCGGAGCTCGCACGCACCCCCACGCGCCGCCTTAGTGCGCGACGCATGTTGCGCACGCGCCAGCGAGCCAAACGGCTCTTGGCCGATCCAACTGGTCCAACCAGTCTAACTGGTGACCGGTTTGACCAGTCCGACCGGTTTGACCGTAGGACCGGTTGACCGGTCAACGGTTGGGTCGGATCACGGGTCGGGTCGGGTCACTGGCTGGCCAACTGTCACCGACGTTGATGTCATCGATGACGTCATCCCGGCGGTTACCAACCGTTGGGTGACGTCACGATGACGTCACCATGCACTGGTTCACCGACGGCCGGGCGTCGTGCACGTGCCGGTTCACCGACTGGCTCGTGTGGCGCACACGCACGTTGTGCCAGCGCTTCAGGCGCGTGGCACCCACGAGCAGCGGCTTCTGGCCGCGCGTGTGGGCGCGTCCAGCATCGCCTGGCGGCGCTTGACCCGTCGCCGGACTCGTCTCGACGAGTTCTTTCACCCTGTATATTTAAAAATTAATTTTGACCAAACAATCATTTCGAAAATGGAACAAAACCTCACGGGTGCACACGACCCTTAACTCGTTCTTCGCTCCAGTTCAATGTCGAGTTTTTCATAAGGCAATTCTGACCATTAGAGGTCCAAACAGTGTAGAAAACGATCTCTTGATCTCAATATGAAATGGTAAATGAGAAAACTCGATGACAAAAGAGGCAGAAATCACGATCGGGCTCTGATACCAATGTAGGAATTCGAGTTGGCGGAAGACGAGTTACCTGCTTTCGATGCGCAAATAGCAAATAGCCCCGGAACGAACGTTGAATTGCCGACGAAATCACGAACAACACTACCTCACGTTAGTCTGGATGCAATCACGAGGAAAACACCCGATTTCCACGGCGTAAATGCGGATTGTTCTTGCAAATATGAAATGGAATGCCTTGATCTTCTTCGATGGAAATGGAGAGGAAATTTGGTGCAAATGAATGGCCAACTATTCCAACGGTTGTGTTCGGGAGGCTTATATACATCTCCATGACACCCCTACAAATTGTGTCCTTCTACCGTACTGTATCAAGTCCAAAAGGTGGGGTCGAATCGCACCCCATCATGGACGTACTAGCTAACTGGCTAAAGTACAAAGAAAATAAAGAATCTTTCTTTTTTTCTTTCACTATTTGGATTATGCCAAATCAGCTTTTCAAAAGGAGAGAGGCAACCAACTCTTCTGAACGATAGAGACACGTTTAAGATTATCGTTGATTTGTGGAGAAAATACATGGATGTGATTGCTTGAGAAAAACTGAAGTTCATTTAATACATCACACATCCAATTAATTGCCGATAGACAGATAAGGGTTCGTTCATTCAAAAAAATGACACGTGCTATTCTTCTTCATTTATCCACTCTCTTTTTTTTTTTTTTTTTTCGTTTTGTTGTGAAAATGCTCCTTATTTAGGAAATTATCAGCATGAGACTGATCAAATTGTTTTATTGTGTTCAATTTCAATTGAAATCTTTGTGTGAACCAAAAGGCCCTTATTGTGCTTCAAAAGGCTGGATAACACGTGCTTGCATCTGAAGCTGGCTAAGGAAGGGTGGATAATTTCCCCAAAGTTCTCTTGCTTTCTGTGGAAGAGAAAGAAAGCGGAGGTAAAGTTGGTTTTAATGAGGTAGCTTGATATAAGACTGTTTTTACTTTGCCTACAGGATGAAATGGGTTTCTGATGTGTCCTCCTGATTTTACAAGCCATAACCAAGTATCTCCTGGTGTTCACTAATTCTCCTTTGCTGTCTTTGGACTCTTTACCATTTTATGCTGGTTTAGAAACTACACTTGGTAGGCGGAAATGGGATGCTTATACCACGGTTTCTTTATATTTTCACCTGATTGCTTATTTGCCAAGCCAACTTTCCCGTTTCTTCCGCTAGAACTTCTGCTCAAGCAGGATGAATATTCCAGATTGCATAAAGTAGCATCCTAGTCTCAGTCTTTTGCTGCACCGAGGAGGCTCTGAAGATAAAATAATGTCTTATACTACAGCACAAAAGAAATTGCGTGTTTATGAGAGGATCGTCTTTTTCCTAGCGCTGAAATCGCCCGTTGATCATTTTAGGTTTGCTATGCTTTCTGGTCAGTGTTGAACTCGTAATTCCCCTAAACTTACTATCAGAAAATTCTTGGCATTACCATCCCGCGATGACTTATTCTGTGACACCCCGAACCCCCCCTTAGGGTCGCCACAGCCACCTGACGTTATACCTGATGGAACACTAACTGCATCTCTTAGAAGAAGCGTCGTAACTCATAGACAATCTTTTTTTTTTTTTTTTTTTAAAACGGTCCCAGCGTGACTCTTTAGCGGAAGCAAAATATAACATCGCCATCTATCCCTCCTAACAACCATGATACAATTGCACACCACTAAATACCATAGGAAAAGATAAAGCCATGCCACTTTTATTTACATATTTTCGTGATGGATTTTCGCGGGTCGATACAACAAAAGAAAGCCAAGATTTCCAACTACACTTGGCCACATCCCAAAAAGATACTATGACCCATAAAGTAATCACATGACGCCCTCCATCTAACAGTGGCGGCTATTCACAAAAAGAAACTCCACCTCTCTACCCCTCACGAAACCATCACACCCATCCTAGCACGTCGGGTGGTGGTGGCGGCAACATCCCCCTAAACACTTCGTCTCGGCGAACATGAACAGACAGGAACTCTTGGATGATTGGGCCCCCAGCCAGGCCCACATCATACATAACCAGCACTCGCACTCGCACAAAAGTCAATCCAGGGACGGTGACGCAGTCGATCTCCGTACATTCTACTTCTACATCCGATGGGAGGCCATAGAAGGTACCTCGCGTGACGGTAGGAAGTGGCATCTTTCTAATCTGAAATATTGATCCCCGAAGGGGTGAGTACAACCACTCAGCAGGTAAAGGAACCCAATAACCACTCAATGCATCATACAATACAATCACAACATCATACATGTCACTCATGCATCCAAGCATACTTACCTCGAAGCCATGCATATACCATCATACATCTTCATCACAATCATAACACATACATATCATCAGGCCATGAATGATCATCATCATATCATATCATTTATGCATATCATCATCATATCTTATATACATGTCATCATGCCATATGTGATCATCATTATATCATGTCATATATGCATATCATCATGCCATAGGTGATCATCATCATATCATGTCATATATGCATATCATCATCATATCTTATATACATGTCATCATGCCATAGGTGATCATCATCATATCATGTCATATATGCATATCATCATGCCATAGGTGATCATCATCATATCATGTCATATATGCATGATTCAATTTCCACTTTAACTTTCAATTCGATCACCACATCACTCTTTCTCGGGATCATCAAGTTCATCCAATATTTTACACTCGCACCCCATCCTGGCATCGCGAGAAAAACCTCCGGCATTCAGCCACTTAAGGCCACCGGGCATCCGGCACCCCCACACTCCGGGCATCTCGAATCCCAACTGGCATCACGAGACATCCCCTCGAGCAAAGACCTCCGAGGCTTCCGGCACCCAACCATTCCGGGCATCCTGATACTCCCAGGGCCATCTGGCCATGTATATTTATACATTCCGGGCATCCGGCACCCCCATCCCGGGCATCCTGATACTCCCAGGGCATTATCATCCGCCACAAACAGTTTCCTCATTTGTCATTGTTCATGTTTACCAATTTAGGTCTCACTTAGCATGGCACATGATGTAATGGCAAATAAAATCACTTTCATCCTTTGATTTATACATGCATCATCAGTCATCATCATACATGCAGCAAGATGCAATCATTCATAAAAATAGCATTTATGGAATTCATACAATTTGGAATAGTCCATTTATCATGCCTTTTTGGAATTTATTTCAATTCCAGCTTGTATCATTTTTGAAAATATTTAAATTCAATATCCACATGAATGCCAAAAATCATGAAATTAAGGCATGTAATAAATAAGACAATAAGATAATTATTTCATGAAAAATACATGGCCAATAAAGTTCCACACAAAAGATATCATTCACACAATCACAGCATGAAATTTCGGATAAAAACAGAATGTGCAGTTTTTGAAATAATTCGATTAAAATACCCGAACGACCTCCGAAAATTATGAAATTTTACCAGGTTATAGTTAAGACATTAAAGTAGATTTTTTATGAGAACTTATAGGCCAGATTCATTTTAGATAATTTCCTATAGTCGTTCGAATCTTCTGGTTCTTATACCGAAATGTACAGTGTAGTTATCTCCGAATTACCGAGATTTTACCCACTTATACTTCTTATTTTCCTCTGAAATTTGGATATGTTTTACTTCAAGAGGTCCCATACAACTTTCATGAAGGAATATAAGACAAATTTCCAAAGAAAAGTCTCCATATGGGTCCATGAAGTCTCGGGTGTCCAGTACTGCGTCTCCAGATTTACCGTCTTCAAGATAAGGTCGATTCACTAGGCTATACTAGTTCATTTTACTTAAAATTTGAGTATGTTAGTCTTTAATATGTTCTCTACAAGTTTCATGAAGAAGTCGAAGAGATATTCTTGATAAAAAGCAACATGCAACCACAAATCTACCACAAGGTCAGCAAAAACGTTCCCGATCTAGTGTCTTCCTAGGATGAGGGTTTGACCCATTAAATCTCCACCATTTTACACCAAATTTTAGTATGTTGTATTTTAAGATGTTAGCTACAACTTTCATTATAAATAAAAGTCAAAATCGAACTCAAAACATGCATGCAAGCTCTCACAAGATTCTGGCTCAGGCGGTTCATGTGAAAACAGCAACACCACTCAAGAACAAGTCATTCTAGCTTCGGTTTCCCCCACCTATTCGCCCAAAATTCGACATTTCTACAAACATACATGCAACACACATATGCAAGAGTAGCAAGAGGATCCTAACTTGCCTCTAGACCGAGGAGAACGACGGCACACGGCGGACGAACGGGCCGCGTGCGGCGGCGACGGGCGGACGGACGGCGAGCTCCTTCCTCTCCTCCCTCTCGGTTCCTCTCTCTCGCAACTCACTCTCTCTCTTTCTCACTTGGACGGCAACCCAACCGGCCACTCTCTCTCTCTCCTTCCTTTTTATTTCCCCCAAACCTTCATCATTAGCAATCATCACCATGCCACTCAAATTGGCCAATGCATGAAGGCCTCTTTGCCACTTGGCAAGACCCATGCAATGGGCCGGCCACCCTCCTTCTTGGGCCTCCCTTGGGCCGGCGACAGCCCCATCCGTGGGCCTCTATTGGGCCGGCCAGCTTGGCCCATCTTAGGTCCATCCCTCTTGGGCCTAAGTCCCAAGCTTAATTAGCCCAAATTCAATCATTTTAAAATTATTTAAATCCTCGTTAAATTAAAGTACTAAATTACAAATTAAGATGACTATACACTTGAAATTATAATCCCATAAGTTCCAATTTATCACACACACATGGCCAAGGATAAGACTTCCTTTCCTAAAATTCATCCATTTAAAGACTTGGCCATACATCTCATTGCAACTCATGGACGAGGAGGCTACAAAATACAAATAGCGGTACTTCTATCGCCTATCTATAGCTCATGGCATATTTAGGGATTTTTTTATGAAATTCCGGGATGCCGCATAATCTCCCTTGATAGTATGATCAAACCACTTTGACTTTCCATAAAATTAGATCTAAAATACATTAAAGCAATCTATAAAAATTAGACTTCTCCCATTTGTAAACATTAATAGGTTGTTTTGTGTGCATTTTGTACTGCCCCTCCTGTCTTTAGATGCAAAATATGCAAAATTCCACGGTTCATTTGATTAAAGTAGAAAACTTGCTTCCTTCTGTGGGGCATGTAGTTTCTTCTTCAGGTGGTCATGGCCCCTTCACACAGATTATATCTTTTCTCTAAAAACTTTATCGTGATTAAATGTAAATATATTTAAGTCTTTTTTTCCTTGGAGAGTAGAAGTTGCTCTCTTTCGGTTTTTTCTTTGTGAAGAATAAGATCCATATCTTTTCACCATGATGTGCCGAATGAGTGAAGCATGCCTTTCTTTAGAGAAACTTCCTTTCACTCTCCCATGAGAATTCCATTGCAACGTCATCTGACCCACTACTCTCCCTCCAGAACTCGTTCCTTATGGTAATCAATCCGGAAGAATAATTAGGGGTGAGCGCGGTACCCAGGAAGAACTAGGAACCGGAGGGTCCGGTCCGGTTCTCGGTTCTAGGGAGGCTAGTTCGGGATCCTAGTTCCCTTTTTATGGGAACCGGCGGTTCTTAGTTTTGGTACCATGAGGAACCAGCGGTTCTCAGTTCCATGAGGAACTGGAACCAGTTAGGGTTCCTACCCTAAACCTAAAAGTAAAAGCCCTCTCCACTCTTCACGCTTTAATTGTCTTACCCTTCTCTTATTCTTTGCCTAACCCTAGTCCCCGACGCCACTCACCTCATCCCTCTGCTGGACATTATTGGTCGACGGTCATCTCTCGTCCCTCCGCTAGATGCCGCTTGCTCCCAGACACTCGCCCTCGACACAACTTGCCTCGTCCCACTGCTGGACACTGCTTGCCCTCTGCTTGACACCGCTCTCCCCCAGATGCTCGCCTTTGATGCCAGTCGCCTTGTCCGCCGTTGGTCGCCGGTCGCCACTCATCCTCCGCTGGACACCGCTCACCTCGATACACTCGCCCACGACACCACTTGCCTTGTCTCGCCGCTTATCGCTCACCCCTAGACGCTTGCCCTCAACGACGCTTGCCTCGTCCCACTACTCGCTGCTCGGCCCTAGACGCTTACCCTCGACGACGCTCGCCTCGTCCCGCCGCTCGCCCCCAGACGCTTGCCCTTGACGACGCTCACCTTGTCCTACCGCTTGCTCCTAGACTCTTGCCCTCGACGACGTTCGCCTCGTCTCGTCGCTTGCTACTCGCCCACAAACACTTGCCCTCAACCATGCTCGCCTTGTCCCGTCATTGGTAGCCGCTTGTCCTACCGCTAGACGCCACTCTCCCCTAGATGCTCGCCCTCGATGCCGCTCGCCTCATCCCACCATTGGTTGCCACTTGTCCTGTCCCACCGCTGGATGCCACTTGTCCCCCCCCCCCCCCCTGACGGTGCTCGCCGCCCAGTGATGCCCTTGATGGTGATGCCCCCTTGCTTCCCTCAACGCTGCTCACACACCGCTTGCACTGCCGCTGGATGACACTCACACCCACAGTGACGCTCGCCCCTTCTGGACTTGCCCTTACCAACTTGGGTAATTCGTTCCTTCTTGTTCTCTTTTTTTATTAGTATGGGTTGTCGGTTGTTTCTATGCTTCTACTTCTATTGGTGAGAGTATCTTTAAGAAACGAGTCACAACGAGTAAGACTCAAGAGAAAGCAGCCTCATGTTGTTAGATGATCGCAATCACTTATTTTTGTCAACTTAAGGTTGATTTTCTGTAATTTTGTGTTAACATAATACAGGGGAGATGCTAGTAGGGCCAGCCAACATATTGTTGTCATCATGAAGAGTTGTTCCTAGAATTTTAAAGAGGACAGTAGGCGTTTGTAGGGAGAGTAATTTCCCTAGGAGGATATGGTGAAAAGCTTAATATTGTAAGTCTGGAGCTTTTTCTAACATCCTCGGGTATTGCTTTTTTCACCTTTTCAGAATGACAACTCCTAATCTGACATTTTCATAGGTGTATTTTCTTTCATCAACTATTGCCATGCTCTATATCAAGGCTCACGTCTAATGATTGTTTCTTTAATTTCTTGTTCTCATTGTCAAATAATGTTAATAATTGCTTCCTTCATGTATTGTCCAATAATGGAACAAGTCTTTTCTTGCAATTGATTCCAACTTTGATGGCTTGCATTAATTTAAGATCTGTTTTGAGAGTCGTAGTGGAATCTAACAATTGTTCTCCTTTTCTCTTCATCTTTTCTAGTGGAGAAGATCTTATCATGTATGCTATCTTCCTTTGAAGATTTGTCGCGAATTTAGATATAATTCTTGCATTTTTGTAGTTGTTAGCAAAGCAATTTCCTTCTTGCTTAATATGAGTAAAGAAAAGACTTCTCTATTTCCATGATTTATGATCAATTTCCCCTTTATTTTTAGTTTTGTTTTATTATCTTATAATGAATGTATTACATGAAAGGACAGTTCTTTCCATTGAATGGAGATATAAGTTCACGACAGCCAAAAACAAGGGCAATTATGAAATGGTTGAGAGAGATTAGTTTCATAGCATTTGCTTCCTTCCGTGGGGTACTAAATTTAGCTTTTCTTGTTTTGTGCTAGATCCTGTCATGCTGGCAAGGCGTTTGATGACAACGCATGATTATATACTTGTTTATTGATGCATGATTTACACTTGTTTATCACCCCCCTCTGCCTCCCATGTGTAATGTGATTAAAATTTTAAACATGAAGAATCATTTGAACAATGAATGTAACAATCTGCATCCTCTTATAATTTCTGAAGGTGCCTTAGTTGCAAATTATCCATGGAATGGAACAGAGGACAAGAGGTGATCATCTAACATTCCAATTCATGGGTCACTTATCTTGATAATTTGCTTGATTTCCCAGCCTGCGTGTAGAGCCAATTGTCACTTTGATCTGTGTTGTCCTGCATGTTATTTGCTAGATGTACTAGGCATTACTTTTTCATTGATTGGATGTTCTTTCTCTATGTTCGTGAATTAAATCTCCAGCTAATATGAAGATCAAAGGTCTGCTTTGACTCCAGTTTGTAGCGTGTCCCAAACCTTTTCTATATTACTCCTATGTTAAGTTAAGTCATCCTTTCATAGTGACGAAAAATTGAAATCATTTAGTTTTAGAGGGACAACAGAATATAGAAAGGTGTTGCACATTAATTGAAGTTTAAATGTGATCTTTTATTGGCCTACTTGATTTGTTGTTTATAATTTTTCATAAATTACTGCAGTAATTATACTTTTGCCCTGAAAGTCTGTTACTCTGAGACCATGGAATTTCGTTATAATTAAAAAATCCAGGGGGTTTATATCTTTTAGATTGGCCCCTGCGCAGTTTATATAGCAAAAGCACATCCAACAACTCCCTTTCTTATAAATAAACATTTATAAGTTAAAGCCGAACACTTTTATTTACATAATAAGATGGACATCATTCATCGGTACACCAAAATGCCAAGGTTTTCTATACCTGGCTCTTCTCAAAAGATACCCGACTTTTCCAACAGATATCTACATGAGTCCAAAACTAGTGTCGGTGTCCAAAAATGCTTCCTCTACTGTCCTTCGCTCTTGATCACACCCACCCATCCGGTCTGTCTGCTGGTGGCGGTGGCAACGGCCCAAACGTGTGTCCATCTCAACAGATGAAGACAGTAAGATACTCCTGAAGTGCTAGGCTAGTGGGAGGACCGATATAAAAAACTATCAATAACTGCACTCGAATAAACATCAGTCCTCCCACCTCGAGATGGTGATGCTTCGTCCATTCGCACTGCAGGTCGACCGAGATTCCATAAAATGTGCTGGGAGGTATAGGCAGCAAAGGCATCTCATCTAGCTGAAATGTTAGTCCCTAAAAAGGGGTGAGTACAACCACCCAGTAGTTGAAGATCGACTAAGCTATACTATGCAGGCCATCACAATCCAAGTCCATGAAAGATAGACAAAATATGAAATCAAAAGAATAAATGTGCATCAGATAGATAAAACCCTTTTTAAAAGCAAAGTCAACGAAATTTCAAAACCACAATGCACTATTTTAGTCACACAGGTCCCAATTATAGAGTCAAATTGTTATGACACGTCCCATACCATGCCACACAATTTCATCCCATAATCAGGGGCACCTATTAGCAGGGTCGTTATTTTTAGAACTTAGTTGGTTTTCATTTTCCTATGTCTATCCCAGAGGACCAGTGTTTGCGTCCCTCTGGGCATTCGCATCCCACTTGGCATCACGAAAGCCTCCGGTATTCAGTCACCGGGCATCCAGAGCGTGTCACGTTACACCTCCGGGCATCTTGCATCCCACCTGGCATCATGAGGAATTGCCGAGGCTCGCCATGAAGATGGTTACCCCTATCCTTCAGAATTATACTTGCACTCAACAAGACATGAACATCTCATTGAGTGAAAGGGCATCGGACACAAAACACCGCAAAGTGGTCAACTCAAGCAAGGGCCAAAACAGGAAGCCCAATAAAATAGCTACGTAGGGCCGAGACAACAAACTAAAAAAGACAGACTAGCCAAAAGGCGACACAGGGCCATGAAGAACAACCCGCAAGGTTAGATAAGGGCGACCTAGGCGATCGGCATAGGAGAGCTGAAAGATAGACGGGTCAAGGCCCCAGTTTCTTTGTAACCTCCTATTTCTTGGGCAATCTTCCACGCTTTTGAAAGTTAAGGCTTTATCCTTCACAACTTTAATAAGATGCTTCTTGATAGCCGCAACCACAACCAGATGTTCTCTAAAGAGGATGTCGTTTCTATACTTCCAAATGAGATGGCACAGATCTCCAAAAGAGAAATGACCAATGGCGTGATAGAAATCCTTACCTGAGAGGAATCTCATCGCCCACTGAAGATTTTCTGTCCAAGTCTCATTTCTCCATGGGAGGTTGCACCTGGCCGCCCAAAAGTAAGCCATACTAGATGTGGTCAATAGAATCCGGTGTGAGCTTGCAAAAGGCACATACTTCACTCCCAATTCTCCCATAAGACATAAGAAAGGCTTGGGTAGGAAGCTGGTTGTTAGTGATTAGCCAGAGATTGAATTGGTATATTGGAGTGATGGCCTTGTTCCAAATAAAGGATGACCACACAACCCTGTTTTTCCTTCTTCTGAGTATATGCCAAGCTGAGGTGACCGAGGAGACACCGGAAGGATTATCCCTCCATATAAATCTATCTGGAACCCCTGTGAGAACCGGAAGGGGTTGGTTCCAGGAATCCATCAATGACCTGAAGTCCTGACCCGCCGAAGAAAAAAGGTCTACAACAACTGCATACCAAGGCAGCCCCGAATCAAAGATAATCTGCTCTGAACAAATAAGATCCAGCGGACCTCTCTAATGCCAATGGTCAAACCAAAGTGATATCCCCTGGCCATCTCCAATCTTCCAGTGGAAGTTGAGGTGGAATTCGGATCTTAGGTGGAGGATCCTTTTCCAAGCCCACGAGCAATTGCCCGGCGTCTTAGCCACCCAGAAGTTCGTCTTTCCCAGAAAAGTAGAGTGAATCCATTTGCACCAAAGAGACTCCTTATCCGTGAAGGGGATCTAGATGTGCTTGAGCATCGCCACATTATTGTACTCTTGCTAACTCTGAATACCAAGACCCCCTTCTTCCCTTGGGAGACAAATATCTTCCCAGGAAATCTTAGCTCCTCCCCTGCCAAGGTTGGGCCCCTTCCATAAGAACTGTCTAAAAATCTACTTGATACAATCTAGGACTACTACGGGAATAATGAACACACTAGCCCAATAAGCTTGGATTGCATGGAGCACTGACCTTATGAGCTGAACTCTCCTTGCAAAGGAGAGAAATCGATGGGTCCAAGATTGCACCCTAGCCATTTTGTAATCGACTAGAGCTACATAATCTGCCTTACTGAGTCTCGAGGATATAATAGGCACTCCTAGATAACGTACCAGCAATTTTCCTTCCGCAGAACTGAGGGTATCCTTTATCTGACTTCTCAAGTCATCCGATCCCCCTGCAAGAAATACCTCACTTTTGCTGTTGTTCGGCTTGAGTCCACTCCATTCCAAGAAGGTATCCAACCCATCCTTTAGCAGCAGGATGGAGACCATATCCACACGGCAAAAGAGGAAGACATCATCCGCAAAGAAAATATGAGATAACCGAGTGGTCTTGCACCTCCAAGAGAACTTGAAGCTCGGCTGCTCCGCACGAGAAGTAAGGATCCCTGAGAAGACTTCCATAACCAAGGTAAAAAGATAAGGAGACATGGGGTCACCCTATCGAAGGCCGCGGCTACTAGGGAAGAATCCATGGAGATCCCCATTCAAGGAGTACGAACGCATATCATGATAAGACAAATGAAATGGTCTAGGAATCGAAAGGCACAAAGAACCAATTCAAGGAAATCCCAATCCACCATATGGTACGCTTTCTGAAAGTCTACCTTCACTGCACATTTGGGGAGATAAGGCTGCAGGTGAAAGCCGGCGAATAACTCTTGGGCCAGGAGAATATTATCCCTAATCCACTGACCCTTAACGAATGCATTCTGAGAAGGGCTTATGGGGTCCTGAAGCACCGCGATGCGGTTGGCCAATACCTTGGTAATATATTTGTAGATCATATTGCAGCAAGCAATGGGCCTATAATCATTTACCGAGGTAGCATGAGGAATCTTAGGGATCAACACCGAGATGGTGGAATAAATCTCCCTTAACAGTCTCCCCGTAACAAAGAAATCTTTAACTGCTTCAACCGTCAAAGGCCCAACAAGATCCCAGTTACTCTTGAAGAATTCAACACCAAACCCATCCGGCCCCGGGGCCTTCCCACGCGCTAGAGAAAAGATAGTGTCCTTAATTTCCGCCTCCGAAAAGGGATTGCCAATAGAAGCGGTCTGATCCTCTGAGAGCGGACGTCGAACAGCTTGCTGAAGGTCTTCGAAAGCCGGTCCAATAGAAGGAGATCGAGATGCAAACAACTCCTTAAAGAGAGCGACAAACGTATCCTGAACAAGGCTCGGTTCGGAGACAAGGTCGCCATTCCTATCAAGAACCGATATAATCCTATTCCTCAGCTGCCTTGTAGTCACAGAGTGATGAAAGTACTTAGTGTTTTTATCACCCATATCAAGCCAACGGATTTTGGATTTCTGTTTGAAGAAAGCCTCCTCCTGACTCCTCAACTCGACGAAAGTCCTACGATGACTTTTTTCTAGCTCTGCCAAGAGGACATTGGTCTGGTCGTGCTAAAGGACCACTTGAGCTAGTCTAAGAGCATTTCTGGATTGAGCCACCCTCTCGGATAGGTTAGAGAAAGAGTCTCTATTCAGTTGCTTAAGACTCCCCTTGAGCGTTTTCAATTTGGTAACCAACCTGAAGATAGGTACTCCATCACCCGAGGCCTCCCACCCATGGGTAAGAATATCCTGAAAAGATGGGTGCTCCATGTAGAAATCAAATAATTTGAAGGGCTTTCTTCGAAGAACTGGCTGGATCACCTTGACCACCATAAGAGAGTGGTCTGAAATACCGGACGGTAAAAAGGAAGCTTATAAGTAAGAAGAATACAAGGTCCAGAGAGCGTTAACTAGAACACGATCGATCTTCCTCACTTTCCGATTAGCCCCCGAAGACGTCGACGAAGTAAACCTAAGTCCAACATATCTCAAGTCCTCAAGCTCTGCCTGATGCAAACACTTATTAAACTCATCAAAAGGGGGCGGCCAGGTGTTAGAACCCCCTAGCCTATTAGACGGGTCTCTTAAGGCGTTGAAGTCACCCGCCACCATCCAAGGTAAGTTGAAAATACAAGAACTCATCCTGATCAAGTCAACCCAAAGAGGTCTCCGAGAAACAAAAGAATTTTAAGCATAGACTACCGAGATACAACAACAAGAACTCGTCGAAATCAGTTTGACTCTTCCAAGAATAACCTGATCATTGGAGGATATCACCTTAAAGCATACTAGCAAAGGGTCCCAGCCGATCTACACCCTACCCCCCGGAGAAGAATCATAGTTGGCAATCCACGTCCACCCTAATAATAGAACCGACGATAGAGAGCCAAAAAGATATTCCGGGACCTTAGTCTCCAATAACCCGACCAAGCACAAGCCACTAGAGAGAGCCCACTTACGAACCTCGGCTCTCCTCAAAGGATCAAAGAGTCCTCTAACATTCCAATAACCGAAGTGCATCTACAATTATGTGCAAAGCTACTCTATACAACGAAGAGCGAAGGGCCGTAAGGCCTACCTCCATGTCTGAGGCTTGCGGCGCGAAGCTCCGAACGCCTTAACTATCTCCACCAGCTCCGAGTCAGGGGCTAAGGAAAGCAACCTGTCTTGGATTGTCTCGACTGATGTAGCTGCCGAGAAAGAAGGCTGAAACGGCGATCCAGAAGAGGAGATATCATCATCATCCGAGGAGGAGACAGTCACTTCCGAACCCTTTCCATGGTCCTTTAGAGATGGGGCACGAGCAGGCCGGGACCCAGCCGTGAGGGAGAGCACGACTTTAGGGGGGGCATCGGTGCCCCTAGACCCTTTGCGAGCAGAGGCGGAAGGAGGGGGAGCCGTAATCAGCGGTCTGTACCAAGAGGACTGGTCAGTGACCACATAGAGAGAGGGTTCACCTGTCTTGGGGCAGAGGAGCTGGAGTCGATTGAGGAGGGTCGCTGTCCTCTGTTGGAGGCGTCCGAACAAAATCCAGGGAGGGCTGAAGTTGAACCAGGTCTAACTCAGGCTGAGGTGGGACGGGGACAACTACATCTCGAGGCGAAACAGGAGCAGCTTCTAGCCTGCTCACTACCTGTTCCAACGCAATAGCCGGAGGAGTGGCTGTTCTCAGTAAAGCCGGAGCATCCATAACCGGCGGCCGGGGGGGGGGGAAGATGACTGGCTGAGCAGGAGCGATCGAAGTCTGCCTGGCCGGACAACGAACAGCCTATCTAGTATTCGAGGTGCGCCTAGTGAGGTTTTCCCGGGAAGGAGCACGGCAGTTATGGCCAAACATGTTGCAATCCGGACACGCAATTGGGAACCATTCATATTCAATGTTAATGGACCGAGAAACACCCTTCAAGCTGACTTTGGCCATCTCAACTCTTGGCCGATTAGCCGTGACCTCAACACAAATTCTCGTGAAGGAGATCATCTTCATTTGATCGGTCCTTTGATCAACATATAGCGGCTTCCCTGCCGCACTCGCTAGCACGCTCATCGTCGGCATCGTCCAACACTCAAGTGGCAAATTCCACAAGCGAATCCAAATGGGAATGGTGGATTGGTCTTCTCTCTTAAGGTCCATGAGAGGCTTCCATTGCCAAAGTATTACCGGTACTCTAGCAATCGTTACCGGCCCCTCTTCAAGGATCTTTCTCCTAAACCCGGGGTCCGGGATTTGGAGGAAGTGGAATCCACGATCGTCACGTGAAGATTTCCCCAATCTTGGAGCCCCACGTCTTCCTCAATGCTTGCTCCAACAAACCGAAAGGTAGCCTCCTTCTCCCAACTAGATATCCAACCAAGCAATCATGCCACTTCGGATCCATCGCATCGAGAGCTTCGTCTGGGAGGTTCATAACAGCTTCTCCATCAACAAAAGTGGGCAGAACAAACGAGCCACATTTGCCCAAGAACGCGCCGGGGCATCACGTTGACCAGTCGGGGGCTGCGCCGAATGCTTGGAGACCGATCTCCTGCGACTTCTTCCCTTAGATCAGTGTGGCCTTGAGGACAGTCCCTGCGGGCCTTTCAACTTGTTGTTCGAATGAGGATATCCGGAAGAGTTGGCCATATCCACTTCTGGCTGAACCTAAGGCGGCGCATCCTCAAGAGAGGGGGATGGATGCCCCGAAGGGCCAATAGCCAATGGACGGCTAGAAGGAGCGTTTCTGGCCAAAACAGATTCTGCAGACATTTCTACAAAGACCTGGCCTGCATTCCACTCTCAACCGAAGAATTTGACCATCGTGCACCAGGGATCAAATCTCCCAAGATCCAGTCACCCTTACCCAGTCCAGAGAATCCAGCCAACACCACAAACGAATTAGAAAACATACCAGCATAGGAAATCTGCACCAGCACAGAATCGAGCAGAACCAGTGCAGCAGCTACGAATAGATAAAGGAGTCCACGGAAACAAGGAAATCCAAAGCTGTAGGCCACGAAATGAGAAGCCATCCGAAGGGCCGAATAAGGGATCCTATACAACCACCCTATCCAAAAATGAGGCCAAACAACCAACCAGAACCAGCAGAACACGAGAGGAACTCGATTCCAGAGGCTTGCTGCAGAAGCAGTTCATAGGAGGCCACGGAAACAACGAAATCCAATGCTGTAGGGCACGAAATGAAACGCCATTCAGAGGGCCGAATAAGGGATCCTATACGACCTCCCTATCCAAAAATGAGACCAAACAAATAACCGAAACCACTCAAACCAACAACAACCTCAACAAATAGTCGAGGCGAATGGTTTCTGGAAAAACGGTAGATCTTGAATTCTAGCTCGACCCAGCCAAATTCCTTCAGTGGGATGGAAAATGGTTGTGAGAGGAAGATTTCCTCCAAAAATCAACCCATTCTGACCAGAGG
This sequence comes from Eucalyptus camaldulensis, assembly GCA_019915185.1. Taxonomy (NCBI): domain Eukaryota; kingdom Viridiplantae; phylum Streptophyta; class Magnoliopsida; order Myrtales; family Myrtaceae; genus Eucalyptus; species Eucalyptus camaldulensis. The sequence goes on from JAHSVA010000008.1 coordinate 31,885,592, forward strand.
AGCTCTCGTGGGATGAAAAAAACCAGAAGAAAAGCAGTGCAGAAACTGGTAAAAATGAACCAGTGCTAGGATTGTAGATATCTTTTGATAGAGATCATCCCATCAAAAATCCTTGGTGGGATGGAAGATGAGGTTGAGAGGAAGCTATCCTCCAAAAATCATCCCATTCCGATCGGTAGAACTCTCGGGGGATCCATAAAACAGAAACAAACCAGTGCAGAAACCGGAAAACGAACCAGGGCTAGAGTTGCGGATATCTTTTGATCTAGACCAGCTCTTGAAAATATCTTCAGTGGAGATAGCTGATGGCTAGATCTCCAGGAATCACCATCTCAACCGGCTGATGAACAGTAGCTCGAGAAACCAGTTGAGAGAATAGCCCGTGAATAGTAACCCGCGAATAATTGATTGGTAGATAGCAGAGTATGGGTATATAGCGCTAGTTACGTTGATGGGCTATATAATAGAGGGAATGGTGAGAGCTAACTGAGAATTTTATTGGCTGAGACCAATCAGGTACGATGTTTTTGGACATACGTGGTTTGGTCATTGAAAGTATCATTGGTAAAAACGGTGCCTTAAAGAACGCACGTGAATGACTTATAGACAAAACATGGTTCGGTGATTAAGGAAATGTCACTGGTGAAAACGACGCCTTAAAGACCCACGATGTTGTCTATTGCCAATATCACCTTGGCAAAAACGGCGCCCTAGAATGGACAGTGGTTCAGTGATCGAGGATATCACTGGTGAAAACGACGCCTTAAAGAACGCATGGTGTTAGTGATCGGTATGTCATTGGAGAAAACGACGCCACATAAATGATACGTGATTCGGTGATTGGGATATCACTAGCGAAAACAACGCCTTAAAGAATGTGCATGATTAGTGATGGTATAGTAGTTGGCGAAAAAGATGCTCGAGAGGGTACATGTGATTGATATTTGGGAATGACCTAGAGTTGGTCCGGCTGGCATGAAATTGACTAGGTCAATTGATCATTGTTTTGATTTGACGTTGTGAATAAATTGATCGAATTGATATGATTGTGAGTGGTCTTGTTGCTGTGTAATCGACTAAGCTGATTTGATTAAGATGTCAATCTATGATGCAGATAGAATCTGAGGCTAAGGTAAGTTATCTAACCCGTGAGTGCATAGGCTACCTGGTCAGTGTATTGGTTTACTGATCGAGTCTTAAGGGGTAGAACTTGCTGAGACGTTGTCTCATTGGTTATTGAATAACCATTTTAGGTCCTTGGATTTAGCAAACTTGGATTTTGAAGATTTCGAAAGTCCAATGCAGTTTGCTGAAGGCTCTAGTTGAAGTGTGGAGGATGATGGAGAGGAGAATAAGGACCCGTAGTTTGTAGAACCCTACTCCTATTTATAGACCTTGTTTTTAAACTAGCTTAAGTTGAATTTGACTTAATAGTTCACCTTATATGTATATGTGCACTGGTTTGCAATATGTATAAGGGTGGATGTTTTAAAGGTTTGAAATTTAGTCCTACTGTGCTGTCCCAATGATTTATTGTCTGGGGATAATTTATATGCTTTCGCATGTGCATAAAAAAATGGAATGGGTCGGCGATGCGTCCTAGGACGTTGCTCTGAGGATCGGGGCGTGACGGTTTGGGGGTGAGCGGCAGGACGAGGCAAGCGTCGTTGAGGGCAAGCGTCTAGGGGTGAGCGGCGAGCGACAGGATGAGGCAAGTGTTCTTGAGGGCAAGCGTCTAGAAGCGAGCGGTGAGACGAGGCAAGTGGCGTCATGGGTGAGCGTCTGGAGGCTAGCATCGTCCAATGGAGGATGAGTGGCGATCGGTGACCAACGACAGACGAAGCAAACGACGTTGAGGGCAAGCGTCTGGGGGCAAGCGCATCCAGCAGAGGGTGAGCGGCATCCAGCAACGGGACGAGGTAAGCGGCGTCAAGGGTGAGTGCCTGGGAGCAAGCGACATCTAGTGGAGGGACGAGAGACAACCGGCGACCAACAACGTCTAGCAGAGGGATGAGGTGAGTGGCGTCGGGGACTGGGGTTGGGCAAAGAACAAGAGAAGGGTAAAACAATTGAATCGTGAAGATTAAAGAGGGCTTTTTACTTTTTAGGTTTAAGGTAGGAACCCTAACTGGTTCCGGTTCCTCATGGATCCGAGAACCGTCGGCTCCCATAAAAAGGGAACTAGGAACTGGAACTAGCCTCCCTAGAACCGAGAACCAGACGGGACCCTCCGGTTCCTGATTTGCGCTCACCCCTAATGATTCTTCCAGATTGATTACCATAAGGAACGAGTTCTGGAGGGAGAGTAGTGGGTCAGATGACATTGCAATGGAATTCTCATGGGAGGGTGAAAGGAAGTTTCTCTAAAGAAGGGCATGCTTCACTCATTCGGCACATCATGGTGAAAAGAGATGGATCTTATACTTCACAAAGAAAAAACCGAAAGAGAGCAACTTCTGCTCTCCGAGGAAAAAGAGACTTAAATATATTTACATTTAATCACGATAAAGTTTTTAGAGAAAAGATATAATCTGTGTGAAGGGCCATGACCACCTGAAGAAGAAACTACATGCCCCACAGAAGGAAGCAAGTTTTCTACTTTAATCAAATGAACCGTTGAATTTTGCATATTTTGCATCTAAAGACAGGAGGGGCAGTAGAAAATGCACACAACACAACCTATCAATGTTTACAAATGGGAGAAGTCAAATTCTTTAGATTGTCTTGATGTGGTAGAAACCTAATTTTACTCAAACTTAAAGTATTTGGGAGAACTCTAATTTATATAAATTGCTTTAATGTATTTTAGACCTAATTTTATGCAAAGTCAAAGTGGTTTGATCATACTATCAAGGGAGAATATGTCATCGCGGGATAGTAATGCCAAGAATTTTCTGATAGTTTAGGGGAATTACGAGTTCAACACTGACCAGAAAGCATAGCAAACCTAACATGACCGACGCGCGATTTCAGAGCTAGGAAAAAGACGATCCCCTCATAAACACGCAATTTCTTTTGTGCTGCAGTATAAGACATTATTTTATATTCAGAGCTTCCTCGGTGCAGCAAAAGACTGAGACTAGGATGCTACTTTATTCAATCTGGAATATTCATCCTGCTTGAGCATAATTTCTAGCGGAAGAAACGGGAAAGTTGGCTTGGCAAATAAGCAATCAGGTGAAAATATAAAGAAACCATGGTATAAGCATCCCATTTCCGCCTACCAAGTGTAGTTTCGAAACCAGCATAAAATGGTAAAGAGTCTTAAGACAGCAAAGGAGAATTAGTGAACACCAGGAGATACTTGGTTATGGCTTGTAAAATCAGGAGGACACATCAGAAACCCATTTCATCCTGTAGGCAAAGTAAAAACAGTCTTATATCAAGCTAGCTCATTAAAACCAACTTTACCTCCGCTTTCTTGCTCTTCCACAGACAGCAAGAGAACTTTGGGGAAATTATCCACCCTTCCTTAGCCAGCTTCAGATGCAAGCATGTGTTATCCAGCCTTTTGAAGCACAATAAGGGCCTTTTGGTTCACAAAAAGTTTTCAATTGAAATTGAACACAATAAAACAATTTGGTCAGTCTCATGCTGATATTTTCCTAAATAAGGAGCATTTTCACAACAACAAAAAAAAAAGAAAAAAGAAAAAAAAAAGAGTGGATAAAGGAAGAAGAATAGCACGTGTCATTTTTTCGAATGAACGAACCCTTATCTGTCTATCGGCAATGAATTGGACGTGTGATGTATTAAATGAACTTCAGTTTTTCTCAAGCAATCACATCCATATATTTTCTCCACAAATCAACGATGATCTTAAACGTGTCTCTAACGTTCAGAAGAGTTGGTTGCCTCTCTCCTTTTGAAAGCTGATTTGGCATAATCCAAATAGTGAAAGAAAAAAAGAAAGGTTCTTGATTTTTTATAAGTAAAATGGATGGGAGATGCAATCCGCATAGCTATCCCAGATGAGGAAGAAAAGGTGCATGGTCAGTGATCAATTTTATTTTTTTTCTTTTTCTGTTTTACTAATGACTCAAGCAAATTTGAGACATTGCATCCTTTTACCACTTTTAAGATTCAAATTCGAATAATCTAAAATATAAACTTTTTTAAGTCTCATGCTGATAATTTCCTAAATAAGAAGCATTTTCACAAAAAAAAAAAAAAAACAGAAGGAAAAAAATAGAGAGTGGATAAAGGAAGAAGAATAGCACGAGGAACGAATCCTTATCTATTTATCGGCAAGGAATTGGATGCGTAATGTATTAAATGAACTTTAGTTTTCCTCAAGCAATCACGTCCATATGTTTTCTACACAAATCAACGATAATCTGAAACGTGTCTCTATCGTTCAGAAAAGTGCGTTGCCTCTGTCCTTTTGAAAAGCTGATTTGGAATAATCCAAATAGTGAAAGAAAAAGAGAAATATTCTTTATTTTGTCATAAGTAAAATGGATGGGAGATGCAATCTGCATAACTATCCCGGATGAGGAAGATAAGGTGCATGGTCAGTGATCAATTTTTTTTTTTTTCCTTTTTCTGTTTTACTAATGACTCAAGCAAATTTGAGACATTGGATCCTTTTACCACTTGGAAGATTCAAATTGGAATAATCTGAAAACAATTTCATGGGTCTCATGCTAATAATTTCCTAAATAAGGAGCATTTTCACAAAAAAAAGAAAAAGAAAAAAGAAAAAAAAGAGAGAGTGGATAATGGAAGAACAATAGCATGTGTCGTATTTATGAAGGAACGAATCCTTATCTATCTATCGGCAAGGAATTGGATGCGTGATGTATTGAATGAACCTCAGTTTTCCTCAAGCAATCACATCTATATGTTTTCTCCACAAATCAATGGTGATCTTAAACGTGTCTCTTAAGTTCAGAAAATTTAATTGCCTTTCTCCTTTTGAAAAGTTGATCTAGCATAATCCAAATAGTGAAAGAAAAAGAGAAAGATTTTTTCTTTTTTTATAAGTAAAATGGATGGGAGTAGCAATCCGCATAGCTATCCCGGATAAGGAAGAAAAGGTGCACGGTCGGTGATCAAATTTGTTTTTTCTTTTTCTGTTTTACTAATGACTCAAGCAAACTTGAGACATTGGATCCTTTTACCACTTCTAAGATTCAAATTCGAACAATCTTAAAACAATTTGATCAGTCTCATACTAATAAGTTCCTAATAAGGAGCACTTTCACCAAAAAAAAAAAAAAAAACAGAGAGAGAGAAAGAGAGTGGATAAAGGAAGAAGAATAGCACGTGTCGTTTCTACGAAGGAACGAACGTTTATCTGTCTGTTAGTAAGGAATCCGATGTGTAATGTATTAAATGAACTTCAGTTTTCCTCAAGCAATCACATCCGAAGTTTTTGTGGTGGGGATCTAGAACAGGTTGTTTTAGGGACTAGAGTTAGACACGTTGGTTGAGAAAGGTGAGTGATTGGACCCATGCGTAGGCAGCTATAATGGATAAGCTTCACTATCTCATCACAGAAAAAACGAGTTCGAATTCGGATGCTCACGACTTAAATGAAAATCTTAAGAATAGTTTATTATGCAGCATTCGAGAGTTTACGTTTAAATAGTGACTTGCGGTGAAACTCCACTGGTATCGTGTGATCCCCGAAGAGTGATCTTCAATAATCTCTTAATCATTAAAACAAAAACAAAAAAGGTGAGTGATTAGTCATGACAAACAAGAACATCAAGATTTTAATACATTGCTAACGTGGCGAATCTACTTTACAGATTCGCTCTGTATTATCAGATTATTACCTTAGGAAAGGTCAGTGATTAGTCATGTCATGGAGAACGGGGGACATTCAGATTTTTGTCTCATTCTGAATTGGAAAGACTTGGTAGAAGAACTAGGTGCAAGAGCTAATGAAGATTGGACAGGACCATCTTGACATTGGTTGAGCAATGTCTTCTTCCTCTCTTATTATTGTATTTGCGGACAAATAGGTAGCAGGAGCCACGCCCAAATCATTTATGTTTTGTTCAGTGAACTTCTTATTCCTCAAATGGGCCTTGAATTCAAGGCATGATTTTCACCTTCGGACGGTACGAAACCGAATTCGAGCCGTAGAAAATTGAAGGCCTCCATGTCAATCCCACTTGATAGAATGGTCCAAGTTCAGTTTGGTACACGCGCTAAGTCTGTACAAGAAAACGAAAAATGGCCGACGCGCACGCGATAATGGATAGTGGCTGAAACGCGGGGAACATTGACTCCTTAGGACGATGCCAGTCAGTCGCCGCGTGGCAGTACACTCCAAGCCACTGGTCCCCCTCCACGTGACTCCTTGGTCACCCGATCAAATATTTTCCTATATAAATCCCCGTGTTCCCTGCTTTCGACCACCGCACACCATCTCAGCTGGCAACACACCTTTGCAGGCAATATTTCCTTAAGTGAGGGTCACCAGAATGTCTGAGCGCGGCTATCCCGGCGGAGGCGGGTACGGCCCTGGTGGAGGCGGAGGTGGGTACGGCCCTGGTGGAGGCTGGTACGGCCCTGGTGGAGGTGGATACGGCCCTAGTGGAGGCGGGTATGGTCCCGGCGGAGGTGGCTATGGAGGCCGTGGTGGAGGCCACCAACCTGACCATGGCAGCATGCCCGGAGGAAACCCGGTATATGCGCAAGGCTATCGTGGATCAAATATTCACGCCGGAAATGCCACCGGCGGAGCAGGTACAACAGGCTTTCATCTCTTTGGTGGATCGGGCGGAAAAGGCGGACATGCAAATTCATCAGCCGGGAATATTTGTGGGGGCAACAACAACATGGGTGGAGGCTAGTCCGCCACCGCTTGCTGGTCGTGGGGGAGTAGTGTCCTTTGATATGTGATGTAAATTGACTCCGGTGCCTTTTAACTATCTTTATGTTCGAGGGAAGAAAAAAGAAGGGCAAAAAACTAATAAGCACCAAAAGGAGTCAGTTATGTACTTGAGCTTGCAAGCATCCTAATGAATTTCGATATTCCTAATATAATCTATAGCTTTGTGCATGAGATGTTCTTGAACCTAATTCCATAAACAGGTTACAAATGAAAGAAACAGAATCCCAATTTAAGGTTCAAAGAAGAAACATGATTCTTCACAAGCATCGTTATCAACGGACCTTCTTGACATTGGTTGAGCAATGTCTTCTTCCTGTCTTATTATTGTAGTTGCGGACAAATAGGTAGCAGGAGCCACTCCCAAACTCATTTATGTTTTGTTCAGTGAAATTCTTCTTATTCCTCAAATGGGCCTTGAATTCAAGACATGATTTTCACCTCCAGACGGTACAAAACCGAATTGGAGCCGTAGAAAATTGATGGCCTTCATGTCAATCCCACTCGATAGTGTATGAATATTTATTCATATAAACAACTAATCAATCAAGGAAAACGGATCCATATATGATTGTAAAACACCGATATCAATAAACACAACAGAATTAAAGGGTACTTGTTTAAGCCATTGCTTCACTTAAAGAAAAGTAGATCACTTTGATAATCAATGATCTATTGGAATGCTAGATCTTCCTCTCTATGACCTAGTTGAGTATAGCAACTTTCAATGGGATTAAAGCAACTAATACGTGTAACCTATCCTTTTTTAGGCTAGAGAGGGGACCTAGCAAACTCTAATCAACAACGTGTCAACTGGCCCTTCCTATTACGAGCTTCAATTAAACACAGTTGCCTACACTTTGCTACTCAACTAAGCCCGTTATCAATAGATGCCAATACCCAATTTAATTAGATCACTATATGACTCAACAAATATTGGAATATCCATTAACCCGATTATTTAAAATAAGAAATTAATTAATTAATGTAAGCTCATATTATAGAAAATTTCCAGCATTCTCCCACTTGGGCTACATTAATTAACTTATTTTATTTGGAAAAAGATTTTATATTGAAAACGACACTACCGGGTTAAGAACTAAAAATTATGTTTTATGTGACCACGACATTAAAAAAATAATATTCCAATAATGGCATCTCAAAACCAATCTAATCTTATATAACCTCAGTATAGGATTATGGAGATCAATGTGTTAAGAAAATACCACAACACATGATCTTCCATAATCACATATAATAGGCATATATTTTCATGGATCATGGGCCTAGTAGTGTAGTAAGAAATACTGCCAACATGTGATCAAAATATCCACTATTTCTTATCGTTCTTCAATGCAATTTCTCAACGGCATGAAACTACATTAACACAATTTCTAAACAACATGAAATTGCACGACTATGTCACAATCCAACATGAGATCTCATAATCAGTGATATCCAATCATCTTTAAACTAAAATTTGTTTAAAGATACTGTTTAATATTTCAATTTCTCACTCAACAGGAGAAAGGATAACAATAAAATCAATAATAACAATCATTGAAAATAAATGCTTTAATAGACATCAAAAAAGTATTATCAGTCTATATATAACTATAATATGCAGAAATACAAATTATATGACTCCCACTTACAAAAGAAATCAAAAGAATCTAAGACACCCATATTCTTTACATGTTCTTTAAACAAAATGAGTCGTAAGCCTTTTGTTAGAGGATCGGCCAACTTGGACTCAGTTATGATATTTTCAATCACAATATTTCCCTCTTTTACCAAGTCCTTAATAGTATAATAATAGATCCAGTTAACATTTTAACCATGGCATTGTTGTTATTTACAACAAAGGTAATCATTTGTCACACATAATGCAATAAGATCAATTATGGGCAATAAGTATTTCAACAAAAATAATTAGTACATTATAAACTCCAATTTGGGCAGAGTGTATAATGCACCATTATTTTTCATAGCATGAAGTTTATAAAGTAACAATAAGGAGAATTACATATAATTTGCCAAGGATCCATCCCCTTTGGGCAAACAAATCTTTTAAATCATACATCTCCATAATATCAATGTAGAAACGATAAAGGAGAATTACATATAATCTTCAAGAATCAATCCCCTCTGGGTAGACAAATCCTTTAAATTATACATCTGCATTATCTCAACATAGAGGATAATTACACATAAAACTAAAAAATTTATCCCTTTTAGGCAGATAAACCTTTTGAGTCACACATCCCCATCATTCATCTCTAATATATCAATATAGAGGGGAATTACACATAACTTTAAAAAATTTATCGCCTTTGTGCAGATAAATATTTTTGAGTCATACATCCCCATCTTTTAATTTTGGAATTTATCGTCATGCAATTTTCAAATTAATATACACAATAAATAACCCCCTTTGGGCAGGTGATTGTATATACTAATTTTTATCAATAAGCAACTTCAACAATTTACAAACTCTAACAATTTGTAAATAATGTTCCATTTAATCAATGCCCAAAATTCATCAAACAATATGAAACACTTTATAAGATGTGCTTCCTAAGATCATATTGCATTTATCAAACAACAATTTTTACCACAAAATATTTTTTATTAAATTATTATTATTTCTTTATTTTAATATCTCGAACTCATGGCAAATCAAGAATGGATCTGAATGGTTACTAGAATTAAAAGGGAGCCAAAAATTTCGTAGCTATCAGTAATCATTACATCAAAAAGTCATGAAGACAATCTTTATCTCACTTTCTCACTTTCAACCCTTGGTTGGCATGTTTAAATTTGACATCTTTTAAATTTAAGAAATTTCATAGTCATGCAATAACTCAATCTCCACCTATTTGACACAATCATATCATCTGAATTTAGAAGTATCATTGTGCTCTCTAGCCAAAACTTCATGCATGTTACCATGAAACCCACAAGAGATCAAGCAGAATCTTTTTAAAGAGAACTTCCAAACCTCAATCTTGTTAAGCTAGTCCACTCCAATGACTCATGGTAAAACCACACAAGAAGACATGAAGGGTCTGTTTGGTTTGCTAGAATTTTCAGTAATGTTGATTAAATCGTATTTTGACACTATAATATTCCATTAGTCACCGGTCCAAACATTACACGATAAAAATAAAAATAAAAAACTACAAATTGATAGATTTAAAACATAATTCCCATGTAAAAAGTTCATTCATGTGCTACTCATCATGTACCATTTACGATTTTCCCCTTTTGAACCTGAGGTTTCCACAAAGCACTACACAACAGACTATGGACTTTTCTTCCTCTGCTAAAAACCTTCAACTTTTACATCTCTATAGCCCAATCCTAAATTTTTGATAAATAACATCCTCTTATTTGTATCTATATACATTTGGATCTCGATTCACAAATCTCTCGGTTTCATTGTATCGCCTTCAATGGCATTTTAAACCTTAGTCAATAAAACACCTAGCAAGCCGTGCGAGCAATTTGCAGAAAGATTAGAATTTGCAAGTTTGGGAAATCAACTATGAACTCAACAAATCCAGACAGACAACTTAGCATAAAACCACTCGTACAAGCAAAAATCACAATTTGGTCTTTTTCTTACTCCACAGTCACCATACTTATGGCGAAATCACAATAAAGCCTTAAAGCAGTGAAATCTATTTCCATCTTTAAATTTTGATATCTTGACAACTTGAGAAATCTTAGCCATTGGTTCTCTTTTCCGGACTAAAGGGAGCACATAGCTTAATTGAAGTCGTCTAATATTTCAACAGCAGGAGACGACCACAAATTTTCACTGCTTCATCTTCCTCCTCTTCTTCCCAACCCAGCCTTCCTATAATCTATCCAACCAATCCATGAGATAAACAAGAAATATACTTCATAATCATCTACTCATGGACAGAGACGTTATCAAGAAAACAACCGTAGTATTCCGTAAAATTGCATCCTCTCAAAACGGGAAACCCACGGAGATCTTTAAGGTATTCCAGCAGCGCCAAGGCAAGAATTGTTTAGGAGACATCACGTGAAGGTATAGAACATGCTTCAAGAAAAATAGTTCTCGAGATATAGAACGCACGAGAAAAAAAAATTGTACTTATTCAAAGGTTCACTCATTCGTTATTTACATAAAAGAAAACCTACCCAGACCCAGCAATGACCCATAAGCTTATCCTGTCTAAAGATGGCTACTTTCAAGCTCCATGAAACTAAGATAAAAATCGCATGAAAAGTCCCTAAGATCAAGTCAGCAAAATTGGCCGAAACCCTAATCGCTTGTCCAAAAGAGGAACAAACAATTAGCTACAGTAATCTCCAAACCAACCGTTGCTACCATCGAATTGAAGAGAAAAACAAAGGTAGCACTAGAATGTAACTTAAAATTCTAGAACTTTTTCCATGTATAAACCCTAGAATTTTGAATTTAAAATTCTCACTCAATTCTCAACGAAACTATACAAATTATATATGGTTGAAAAGATCTCGACATGTAGAACAAAAGCCCTATGATTTCAGGATCAATCGAGCAAAAAAATCACATGAAAAAATAACGCCCATATTCGGCTCAAAGAGGAAATTTTGAATTTTTCAATATATAAAAAAAAAAATTGGGTTCTACAATCATATATGACAGCTCTGATACCATATGTATGAAAATTTATTCATATAAACAACTAATCAATCAAGGAAAATGGATCAATATATGATTGTAAAACATCGATATGAATAAACACAATGGAATTAAAACGTATCTGTTTGAGCCATTACTTCACTTGAAGAAAAGTAGATCACTCTGGTAATCAGAGATCTATTAGAATGTCAGATCTTTCTCACCATGACCCATTTCAGTATAGCAGCTTTCAATGGGATTAAAGCAACTGATACGTATAATGTATCATTTTATAGGCTAGAGAGGGGACCTAGCAAACCCTAATCAACAACGTGTCAATTGAGCCATTCCCATTACGGGCTTCAGTTAAACACAATTGGCTACACTTTGTTGCTTAACTAGGCCTGTTATCAATAAATGCCAATACCCAATTTAATTAGATCACTATAGGGCTCAACAAATATTGGAATATCTATTAACCCGATTATTTAAAATAGGAATTCAATTAATTAATGTAAGCCCATATTATAGGAAATTTCCAACAGATAGAACAATCCGAATTCAGTTTAAAACACGCGCTTGTACAAGAAAACCAAAAATAGACGACACGGATGCGATAAGGGATAGAGGCTGAAACGCAGGGAACATTAACTCTTTGGGAGGATACCAATCGGTCGCTACCAATCAGTCGCCGTGTGGCAGTACACTCCAAGCCACTGGTCCTCCACATGACTCCCTGGGCGCCTGGTCAGGTATTTTCCTATTTGGATCCCCATATCCCCCCACCTTCAATCACCACACACCATCTCAGCCAGCAAAACACCTTTGGAGAGCAAGATTCCCTTGAGAGATTCATCAAAATTTTTTATCACGACCATCACTGCGGAGGCGGGCACGGCCCTAGTGGTGGAGAGGCCATGGAGGCCTTGGCGGACGCCATGGAGGCCCAGGTGATGGTGGCCCTGGCAGATGCCACAGTGGTCCTGGCAAAGACCATAGTGGTCCGGGTGACAGACACGGACATGACCATGGCAGAAAGCCCAGAGGAGACCATGGCCACGGTGGACCTGGTGGACTAGGTGGGCATGGCCCTGGTGGCCATGGTCCTAGGGGCGGCCACTACCACAGTGGATGCTAGTCTGCCATGGCTTGCCGGTTGTTGGGGGCTAGTGTCCCGTGGTTGATACGTGATGTAAAGTTATCTCCGGGTCTTTTAACTATTTTGTATCTGAGGAAAAAAAAGGACAAAAAAACTAATAAGCACCATGTGGAGTCAGTCGTGTAATTGCCCTTGCAAGTATCCTAATGAATTGCGAGGTTCCTAATATGATCTGTAGCTTTGTGCATGAGATGTCCTTGAACCTCATTCAAGAAACTGGTTACAAATGAAAGAAACAGAATTCTGATTGAAGACAAGCATGTTTCTTCACAAGCATCATTCGTCAACAGACCAGTCACGACGAGAGACAATAGAAACATGAGCACAGTGCTCCCCATTACTTCTGATTATCAACAAGAAAATGGAAGCAAACTAGGTCGGTCTCCATTAGTCATGATCCAAACACATTATACCTCTATGAACAAAAGTTTCACTTATGCCCCCTTATCAACTCCTTTCATCAGTGAAGTTCATAATCTGCAACCTTTAGCGTGGTTTCTCTATCTCCACACGATGTCAAAGTCGAAGTTGGCATTCTGCTTTGAGTTCTCTTCATCTAATTTTTTGCCAGAAATTAGAGATGTTCAACAAAGATTAACGTAACCACCATTTCGCATCAAAGGGCTGTACGAAACGGTCAAAGGGTGGGGCCATATGTTGCTAAAGGATCAGCAAAAGTTTAGGGTGTCTTGAGGATGTTCTTTACTACATAGCAAGATCATGGGTTCTGCAATCTGGCGCAGAAATTACAGTTTAGCTGCTCATGAGTTCCGGTTCAGTGTGTGCATAAACTAACTTAAAAGGGATTCTAAAGCATTTCCAAAATATAAAAAGTGAAATTTAAGCAAAGGAGAACATAAATTAAGATCACCAATGGAAAATTTGGCATCAACAATGAAATTTGATGATCTGAATCGACTTTGGTGAAATTTGTAGAGCAATATTGCTTTGAAAGGATGATGGTGGCCATAAAACTGAGAAAAAGGATATGACATCAGTTGGCTACTCGATGAACTCCAACATAAAAAATGAGAAAAGGGTGCAAGTGCAAATATCATTATGTCAAATTGAAAGAGATTATATCCGAAATCTCGTTCATCATTTCCTCCTCTTCAATCCTTTTCAACAAAAGGTACGTCGGGGAGAAATTCAGGAGGCGAGGCAAATGAAAAGAATGAAAATGCACAATGGGGGAGGGGGTTGGGGGGGGGGGGGGGAGAGAGAGAGAGAGAGAGAGAAGGAGAAGGATTCCTTTTTGTAGCAAGAGTGGCAATAGAATAGAACCAGCTTCTGCGTTTTGCCAATTAGACTCTAATTTATCACTAGGGGAAAAAGGGACATGGTGAAGTTGCTAACACTTAGTTGAGAAAATTCGTCCACGCTAAAGAACCAAAATCTAGTTTCAGAACTGCAGTTCCCCCCTTAACTTTCTTTACATCCATCCTATAGTAAACAAAGGTTTGCTCAAGGTGCTATTAAATCTTTGTTTAGTTAAAGCAATTCTTCTGCAGTCCAAGAAAAATTCTAGATTCAATGCTGCTTTTTTTTTAGAAATGTGGGATACAACGAGAAGTACCAAAATTTGCTGTGTGGTCAGCCTTCAAAACAAAATAAGAGAACCCAAAAAACAGAGGGATTCACCAGGTGACTACCTAAAACGCTTCACGGAAAACTCAGAGACAATATAACGAGCGTGACATACCCAAATGCCTGTTGTGTGCTCTTCCCTTTCTTTGTGATCGACTGGAACCAAGAAAGTCCATTTTGGCCTACTGCGTGACTACTTTTAGAACTAATCACCAAATTTCTATAAGAAGTTTTAGTGGTAGATCCAAGTAGAGTTGAAAATGAAGAATTTGCCGTGCTATGAGCTCTGGTCTGGTTAAGCTTTCATTTTCAATCGTGAGGGACTCATCTTGGACGTACCATGACATCTTCAGCACATAGTACTTCAAATAAATGGTCGGATCCCCAATACCAACTCAGCTGGGCAAAGTGAGAGAAATCTCCTTTCCCCTATGTGGCATCCTGAAATTCCTTGCTAACCAATTAGGAGTGCTTCAGTTATTATCTTGTATTGAAATCTATGGCCGAGTTTAATTGGATAGATCTTGGAAGAGAATGGCTTATCTTTGGCCATGTGCATAGTGAATTAAAATCCATAGGTTTGTAATTCTAAGTATTTAGTTATTTAATTTTACCCTATGGTATTTTAGTTTAATAGGATTTAATTAGTATTTAAAAAGGAGAATTAAAATTGATTTGAATTAGGTTGGGCCTTAGGCCAATGGCCTAAGCTTTTGGTGGGCCGAATGGCCGGCCCAATTGAGGCCCATGAGGGGACCGTCAACCAAGAGGAGGGGAAGGAGTGGCCGGCCCACTTCTTCCAATCCAAGCACAAGCCCAAAGCCCATTATGCATGTGTCAAGACAAGTGGCAAAAGGAGGCCTTCATGCATTGGCCATTGGAGAGGCAAGTGATGATTGCAAATGATTAGGATTTGGAGAAATAAAAGGAAGAGGAGAGAGAGAGGGTGGCCAGTTGGTGTTGTTCAGCCAAGTGAGAAAGAGAGAGAGAGAGAGAGAGAGAGAGAGAGAGAGAGAATCGCCAACAGGGAGGAGGAGTCGCCCGTCGCCGCCCGCACACCGTCCGTTCGTCCGCCGTGTGCTGTCCCTTTTGTTGCTGTTCGTTCGGTCTGTAAGGCAAGTTGGGACTGGTTTCCACCCTTGCATGTGTGCCTTGCATGTGTGGTTGAATTCTTGGATGTTTAGAGGTTAGAAATCGAAGTACATGAGGTTTGTTCTTGGTGATGCATGCTGTTTTCATATGAACCGCCTGAACCAGAATCTTGTGAGAGCTTGCATGCATGTTTTAAGTTCGATTTGGACTTTGATTTCTGCATGAAAGTTGTATCCAACATCTTAAAATACAACATACTAAAATTTGGTGCAAAATGATGGATATTTAAGGGGTCAAACCCTCATCCTACGGAGACACTAGATCTGGAACAATTTCGCTGACCTTTTGGTAGATCTGTGGTTGCATGTCAATTTTTACTAAGAATCTCTCTTCGAATTCTTCATGAAACTTGTAGAGAACATCTTGAAGACTAACATAATCAAATCTGAAGTAAAATGAACAAGTGTAGCCTAGAAAATTATCTAAAACGAATCTGGCCTAGATGTCTGCATGAAAAATCTACTTTAGCGTCTTAACTACAACCTGGTAAAATTTCATAATTTTCGGAGGTCGTTCGGATATTTTAATCGAATTATTTCGAAAACTGTGCATTCTGTTTCTATTCAAAATTGCATGGTGTTTTTGTGAGAATTGTATTTTCTTGTGTGGAACTCTATTGGGCGTGTGTTTTTCATGGAATTGCTATCTTATTGTCTTATCTATCACATGCCTTGATTTCATGATTTTTGAGAAGTATATGGATATTTAATTTAAATATTTTCTAAAAATGGTACATGCTGGAATTTTGTAAAAGGCATGAAATATGGACCATTTTAAATTGCATCGACTCCATGAATTGTATTGATTGGATGATGGTGTCTTGCTGCATGTATGATAATGATTTGAGATGCATGTATGAATTTAATGATGAATATGATTTTGAATTGCCATCACATCACATGCCATGTTATAATTGAACTATAATTGAAGATGAGAATTGAGATAAATGAGAAGGCCGTCGGAGGTGTGAGCCGATGATGCCCAGGGAGTGTCGGGATGCCTGGCTAGAAGGGTACGGTCGGTTGCCCGATGGTCATGAATGGCTGGATATTGGAGGGCCTCGGGAGTATCGAGAGGTGTCGAGATGCCCGGAGAGTGGGGGAGCCGGAAGCTCGGCATGGTAATTATGCCGAGGGATACCTCGCGATGCCGGTTTGGGTGCGAGATGCATGGCTTGAAGGGTGCGATCGGTTGCCCGATGGCCTTGAATGGCTGAATGCCAGAGGGTCCTCGTGATACCAGTTGGGGTACGAGATGCCCGGAGAGTGGGAGAGCCGGATGGTCTGAATTTGTATCTTGGATAGATGTGGGATGCAAACATTGGTCCAAGGAAAGAGAAATGTGGTGGTCTAAGATAAAAATTGAAATTGAATTATGCATGATGATATATGCATGATATGATGCATGATGATATATGCATGACAATGATGATGGTACATGTGATATGGTGATGATATATACATGGATGCATGGCAATGATGATGGTACATGTGATATGATGATGATATATGCATGGATGCATAGCAATGATGATGGTACATGTGATATGATGATGATATATGCATGGATGCATGGCAATGATGATGGTATATGTGGTATGATGATGATGATATATGCATGGATGCATGACATGATGATGGTACATGTGACATGATGGTGATGTTATATGCATGGAAGCATGGTAAGGATGATGCCATATGTGAGGTATGATGACATGTACATGATGCCATGGTATGTTGTGCATGGATGCCTATATGACATGTGATGCTATGATTGTGATGATTGCATGGCATGATGCGTTGTGTGGTTTATTGGTCTTTTACCTGCTGAGTGGTTGTACTCACCCCTTTGGAGATAAACATTTCAGATTAACAAGATGCCGCTCCCTACTGTCACGCGGGGCGTCTTTTACGGTCTTCCTTTCGATGTAGAGGTCGAGTGTGTGGAGATCGGTTGTCCCACCATTCCTGGACTGACATTTATTCGAGTTCGCACCTTAGTGATGTATGATGTGGGCCTGGCTGAGGGTCTTGTCATCCAGGAGTTCATATTCGTCCACGTTCGACGAGATGGGGCAATGTGTGGGATGTTGCCGTGGCCACCGCCTGATGCACCGAGATGGGTGTGAGGGCCCGTGCGTGACAAGTAGGAGCTGAAACTTTTTGGGATGATTAGCCGACACTAGTGATGGGGGATCTTGCGCGTTAGACGTAGTGGGTTGACTATTTCTTTTTGGGGTTTAGGCCGAGTGTGGCTTCGTGTCCTGACCTTTCTTTTGATGTACCGACCTAGGGAAACCCATCTTGAAAATATGTAAATAAAGTGTCGTGGCCTTGTCTTTTCTCATGATGATTAGTGGTGTACAATTGTATCATGGTCGATGGAGGGTGAGATGGCGATGTTATGTTTTGCTTCCGCTAATGAGTCGCGCTAGGACCGTTTAAAAAAAATGTCTATGAATTACGATGCTTCTTCTAAGAGATGTGATTAGGGTAGCATTAGGTGCTTGTGGCAACCTAAGGGGGGTTCAGGGTGCCACAGCGCCCCCTTTTTGGTATCAGAGCGAATGGTTATAAGTGGAGTGATAATGAGCCTCATTTGGAAATTGAGGAACATGATGATAATGCCCACCATAGGATGTAAAGTGGAATAATTGAATAACGGGTGATGAGTATTCACTCGTAGATCCCTAGTAGCTAGTTTTGAGTTGTCTTTAGGTACCAGTAACATGTATATGTTACTTATGTAGTAGTAGTAGTTGCCTTGGATGGAGATAGTGAGTCTCAGATTATTCCTGAGGCAATGCTTGGAAATTGCAGGAAAGTCATGGTGCGAGCTGGAAGTGCTCATCCATCGAGGGCTGAAGCCTCTGCTGCAAGGGCTGAACCCTGAATGGAAGACATCCTGTAGGGATTGGCCAATATTGGAAATCTAATGGAAAGGCAGGCGCAACAACAACCTGGAGCAGAACGCTGTACTCAAGGACTGGTGGAACAGTTTTTGAAGCTGAAGCCACCTAAGTTCGGTGGAATGGGAAGTCCTAAGGAGGTGGAGCATTCGATTGATGGAATGGAGCAAATTTTCAAGTTGTTGCACTGCACTGCTGCTAAGAAAATAACTTTGGCAGAGTACCAGCTGGAGGGAAATGCAAAGTTTTGGTGGAGAGCATCGAGGGACACAATCTTCCCACCAGGTACTGAGGTTAACTAGAAAGAGTTTGTGAGAGCTTTTAATAGAAAGCATTTTTCTGACTGTGCTAAGGATAGGAAAATTACTGAATTTTTCAATTAGAACAACAGGAGGTGACAATAGATCAATATGAGGCTATATTTTCTGAACTGTCTAGATATGCTCCTAGGCTGATTGAGGATCAGGAAGAGAAAGCTAAGAGATTTTTGAAAGGGTTGAGGACTGATATCAGGAAACAACTAGTGCCTTTGAACATAAGGGATTATAATGAGAACTATGAAATGGCACAGTTGGTGGAGCAGGAGCTGGTAAGGGAACATTTGGAGGATAAGAAACCATTGTCCTTTGGTGAAGTGAGAAAGGGTAAGAGACCCTATGAGGTCAAGGACGGAACAGGGAATCTAAGAAGAAGGGCAATTATGGAAACTTTAGAAGAGGCAGGGGTAGCCTGAACTTGGGAAGGACACCTTATCAGGATGCGGAGTGTCGAATGTGTAATAGGCGACATGGCCCAGGACCTTGCATTGGACAACCAAAGTGCTATGGTTGTGGAAAGATAGGTCATATTAAGAGAAACTACCCTCAAGAAAGATCGCACGCAAGTATGGGCTCGATGCAGCAGCCGCAGCAAAATGCTGTTAGGCCAAACTTACCAAGGAATCCCCAGAGGCCACCAGCACAAGGAAGAGTGTATGCGATCACCCAAAAGGAAGCGGAAGCTTTTAAAAATGTTATCTTAGCAATAGAAGCCCGTGCATTACTTGACAAAGGATGTCAAGGGTATATGGCCATGGTTAGAGATTATACCAAGGAAGAGCCTAAGATTGATGAAATTCGGGTAGTCAACGAATTTCAAGATGCATTCCCTGAGGAATTGCCTAGATTGCGGCCAGAGCGAGAGATTGAGTTTGAAATTGAATTAATGCCTGGAACAGGACCTTTATCAAAAGCCCCATATAGGATGGCCTTAGTTGAATTGAAGGAATTGAAAGTGCAACTGTAGGAGGTTCTTGACAAAGGATTCATTAGACCAAGTGCTTCACCTTGGGGTGCTCCGGTTTTGTTTGTGAAAAAGAAAGATGGATCGATGTGCTTGTGCATTGATTATAGGCAGCTGAACCAGGTGACCATTAAAAATAAGTATCCTTTACCTAGAATTGATGACTTGTTTGACCAACTCCAAGGAAGTTCGGTCTTCTCTAAGATTGACTTAAGGTCGGGATACTATCAGCTAAGAATTAAGAAAGAGGACATTCCTAAGACTGCGTTCAGGACTCGTTATGGACACTACGAGTTCCTTGTTATGCCATTTGGATTGACTAACGCACCGACTGCATTTATGGATCTAATGAATACGGTATTTAAACCTTATTTAGACCAGTTTGTGATTGTTTTTATTGATGATATCCTGATATATTCAAAAGGACCTAAAGAGCATGAGCAACACTTGAGGATAGTTTTGCAAACCCTGAAAGAGCATAAGCTGTATGCCAAGTTTAGTAAGTGTGAATTCTAGCAAGACCAGATAATATTTTTAGGGCATGTGGTATCAGGAGAAGGGATTCCAGTAGACTCGGCTAAAGTTGAGATGGTAATAAATTGGCCGAGACCGACGACACCTACTGAAATACAAAGTTTCTTAGGACTGGCTGGTTATTATAGGAGGTTTATTGAAGGATTTTCACAGCTGGCAGGTCCTTTAACTAAGTTGACCCGAAAGAATGTGAAATTTGAATGGAATGGGGAGTGTGAAAGGAGTTTCCAGGAGCTTAAAAGGAAATTGACCTCGGCTCCAATCTTGACTATACCGACTGGACCTGATGGTTTTACAGTGTACAGTGATGCGTCTCGCAAAGGACTAGGATGTGTTTTGATGCAGCATGGCAAGGTTGTAGCCTATGCATCTAGACAATTAAAACCCCATGAGCTGAACTACCCAACGCATGATTTAAAGCTAGCAGCTATAGTGTTTGCCTTGAAGATATGGAGAAACTATTTGTATGGGGAGAAGTTTGAGATTTATACAGACCATAAGAGTTTGAAGTATTTGTTCTCACAAAAGGAGTTGAACATGAGACAAAGGAGATGGATGGAGTTGTTAAAGGATTATGACTGTGAGATAAAATACCATCCAGGGAAGGCGAATAAGATAGCGGATGCTCTTAGTCGTAAGTTGGCTATGGAGATGGCTAGTTTAAGAATGGCGGAATGGAGCTTGTTAAAGTCCGTTACAGACTCATAATTTAAATTGGAAGTAGATTGTCTTACCGGTATACTTAGTGCATTAAGGATTGAATCGAAAATTATTCAGAAAGTAAAAATCCTGCAAGAGTTTGACCCAGAGATTTTGAAAATGAAAGACGCTGTGTCTTTAGGAAAAAGACCAGAATTTCAAGTCTCTGATGATGGAATAGTAAGATGCCAAGGACAACTTTGTGTTCCCGACAACGAAGAATTAAAGAAGGAAATTTTGTCAAAGGCACATAAGAGTAATTATAGTATCTATCCAGGTAATACAAAGATGTACAGGAATTTGCGCCAACAATTTTGGTGGAATGGTATGAAGGCGGATACGGCTAAGCACTTTTCTCAATGTTTGATGTGCCAACAAGTAAAAGCAAAGCATCGTAAACTCGCAGGACTCTTGAGACCATTAGACATTCTAGAATGGAAATGGGAGCATATAACGATGGACTTTATACAAGGATTACCAAGGACGTCAAGCAGTCATGACTCTATTTGGGTTATAGTGGACCGTTTGACTAAATCGGCTCATTTCCTAGCTGTTCGCATGGACTACCCAATGGACAAATATGCGGATATGTATGTAAGTCAAGTAGTATGCTTGCATGGTGTTCCAGTGACTATTACCTCAGATCAGGATTCAAGATTCACTTCGAATTTTTGGCGAAGTCTTCAAATTGCATTAGGAACTAAGCTTCAGTTTAGTACTGCTTTTCATCCTCAGACAGATGGACAAACATAAAGAGTAATCCAGACATTAGAAGATATGTTGAGGGCTTGTGTAATTGATTTCAAAGGAAATTGGGATGAAAAATTGCATTTGGTGGAGTTTGCCTATAACAATAGTTTCCATAAGAGTATAGGCATGGCTCCCTATAAAGCATTATATGGAAGGAGATGTAGGACTCATGTCTATTGGAATGAAGTAGGTGAAAGGAAATTGACAGGACCTGAATTGGTACAAGTTACCACTAAGGCTGTTGAAATTATTAGAGAAATACTTAAAATAGCTCAGAGTAGACAGAAAGACTACACATATAAGCGTAGAAGGCCTTTGGAATTTAGCGTGGGAGATCATGTGTTCTTGAAAGTATCTCCAATCAAAGGGATATCTCGATTTGGGATGAAGGGTAAGTTGAGCCCTAGATTTGTCGAGCCTTTTGAGATACTTGAAAGGATAGGGGATGTAGCTTATCGTTTAGCGCTGCCCCCTAAGTTGGAAAATTTGCATGATGTGTTTCATGTATCGATGTTGAGGAAGTACCAGCCGGATCCTGGCCACATACTCGATCATGAAGCCATCAAAGTGGATGAGAAAGTGAGCTATATCGAAGAGCCTGTGCAGATATTGGATCGAAGGGAACAAATTCTTAGGACTAAGAAGATCCCATTGGTTAAGGTATTATGACAACATCATAATGTGGAGGAAGCCACATGGGAAAGTGAGGATCAGATGAAGGAAAAGTGAGGGACTCATCTTGGACGTACCATAACATCTTCAGCACATAGTACTTCAAATAAATGGTCGGATCCCCAATACCAACTCAGCTTGGCAAAGTGAGAGAAATCTCCTTTCCCTTGTGTGGCATCCTGAAATTCCTTGCTAACCAATTAGGAGTGCTTCAGTTATTCTCTTGTATTGAAATCTATGGCCGAGTTTAATTGGATAGATCTTGGAAGAGAATGGCTTATCTCTGGCCATGTGCATAGTGAACTAAAATCCATAGGTTTGTAATTCTAAGTGTTTAGTTATTTAATTTTACCCTATGGTATTTTAGTTTAATAGGATTTAATTAGTATTTAAAAAGGAGAATTAAAATTGATTTGAATTAGGTTGGGCCTTAGGCCCAATGGCCTAAGCTTTTTTCCACTTCTTCCAATCCAAGCCCAAGCCCAAAGCCAATTATGCATGTGTCAAGACAAGTGGCAAAAGGAGGCCTTCATGCATTGGCCATTGGAGAGGCAAGTGATGATTGCAAATGATGAGGATTTGGGGAAATAAAAGGAAGAGGAGAGAGAGAGGGTGGCCGGTTGGTGTTGTTAGGCCAAGTGAGAGAGAGAGAGAGGGAGAGAGAGAGAGAGAGAGTTGCGAGAGAGAGAGGGAATCGCCAAGAGGGAGGAGTCGCCCGTCGCTGCCCACACACCGTCCGTTCGTCTGCCATGTGCCATCCCTTTTGTTGCTGTTCGTTCGGTCTTTAAGGCAAGTTGGGACTGATTTACACCCTTTCATGTGTGCCTTGCATGTGGTGTTGAATTCTTGGATGTTTAGAGGTTAGAAATCGAAGTACATGAGGTTTGTTCTTGGTGATGCATGCTGTTTTCGTATGAACCGCCTAAACCCGAATATTGTGAGAGCTTGTATGCATGTTTTGAGTTCGATTTTGACTTTGATTTCTTCATGAAATTTTTAGAAAACATATTAAAATACAACATAATAAAATTTGGTGTAAAATGATGGACATTTAAGGGGTCAAACCCTCATCCTACGGAGACACTAGATCTGGAACGATTTCGCTGACCTTTTGGTAGACCTGTGGTTACATGTCGATTTTTACTAAGAATATCTCTTCGAGTTTTTCATGAAACTTGTGGAGAACATATTGAAGACTAACATACTCAAATATGAGGTAAAATTAACAAGTGTAGCCTAGTGAATCGACTTACTCTTGAAGACAGTAAATCTGGAGACGCGGAACTGGACATCCGAGACTTTATGGACCCATATGATGAATATAATCTGGAAATTTGACTTATATTCCTTAATTAAAGTTGTAGGATACCTCTTGAAGTAAAACATATCCAAATTTCAGAGGAAACAAAGAAGAATAAGTGGGTAAAAGCTCGATATTTCGGAGATACATACACTTGACGTTTTGGTGCTAGATCCAGAAGCTTCGTACGACTATAGAAAATTATCTAAAACAAATATGGCCTAGAAGTCTGCATGAAAAATCTACTTTAGCATCTTAAATACAACCTGGTAAAATTTCATAATTTTCAGAGGTCGTTCGGATATTTTAATCGAATTATTTCGAAAACTGTGCATTCTGTTTCTATTCGAAATTGCATGCTGTTTTTGTGAGAATTGTATTTTCTTGTGTGGAACTCTATTGGGCATGTGTTTTTCATGGAATTGCTATCTTATTGTCTTATCTATCACATGCCTTGATTTCATGATTTTTGAGAGGTGTGAGCCGACGATGCCCCGGGAGTGTCGGGATGCCTGGCTAGAAGGGTACGGCCGGTTGCCCGGTGGTCATGAATGGCCGGATACCAGAGGGCCTCGGGAGTACCGAGAGGTGTCGAGATGCCCAGAGGGTGGGGGAGCCGGAAGCTCGGCATGGTAATTATGCTGAGCGATACCTCGCGATGCCGGTTTGGGTGCGAGATGCCTGGCTTGAAGGGTGCGGCCGGTTGCCCGGTGGCCTTGAATGGCTGAATGCTGGAGGGTCCTCGTGATGCCAGTTGGGGTACGAGATGCTTGGAGAGTGGGGGAGCCGGATGGTCTGAATTTGTATCTTGGATACATGTGGGAAGCAAACATTGGTCCCGGGAAAGAGAAATGTGGCGGTCCAAGATAAAAATTGAAATTGAATTATGCATGATGATATATGCATGGCAATGATGATTGTACATGTGATATGGTGATGATATATGCATGGATGCATGGCAATGATGATGGTACATGTGATATGATGATGATATATGCATCGATGCATGGCAATGATGATGGTATATGTGGTATGATGATGATGATATATGCCGAATAGTGGAGGATTAGATGCATGGCAATGATGATGGTATCTTTTAATTTTCGGATAATAAATAATAAATAATAAAAACAACAAAAAATAAATAGAAAACATAAAATATAATAAAAAATTTGTTAGCAGCCTTATGGGCTAGGCCGATGAGCCTAGCCCCTTCCTTATATTTTCTCTCACGCGGACCCAAGGCCCAGCCCTCTTTTTCTTCAGTTTTGGCCCGGCCCCCTCTTTCTTCTTCTTCTTCCCCTCTGACTCTACGACTCAAGCCTGCGGAAGGGACCGACGTGTGAAGGACAACCAATAGCCGAGGAGGGTAGGCCGACATCGGTTGGAGATGACAGATCTCAGGCGCCATTAATGGCTGCCTTTAATGCCAAGCACGCCCAACTGGAAAAGCTCGAATGGGACACCGATTCAGTTGAGGGGGACCGGTTGGCAAGCCAAAGGCCAGCAGCCGAGGCCCTCCATCAACCGGACCCCCCTCGCCTATAAATAGGAGGCCGCAAGCTCCGTCGAGGTGTGTGGCGAACTTGAAGACCTTCCACCAAGAGATGTCAGGGAAGATCAAAGAGCGAGCGCAAGAGAGAACTCGGGTCGCGAGCTCGAACGACCTCCCACTAGGAGACTTCGCGGGAGGCCGGTGGCAAGTGACGTCGAGAAGGATCAAGGGCTGCACACCTCGAACCTCACGTCCATTCATCTGGAAGCTAAAAGGCTGCCATCTCTGCCCAGTCCTCGTCACTCACGTCCATTCATCGCCTTGTTGCGCTACAGCCATAGAACAAGTAATAGGAGGCAACGACCGTCACCTCTAGTCGCACCCAATCCGCCATTCCCTTATGCATCTCGACCCTAGCCATCGCCCCCACTGTTGCTGCTTGCCATCACTGCCCTGTCGTGATCACCGACACCTAAGCCACCGTTGCATGTCACGCCACCATCGCCATGTTGCCGCTGTCGAGTCACCGCCGGGTGACGTCACAGCTTTCCCCCTCTCGGCGCCGTGAATGTCGACCTTTAGGGTTCTTGCAAAAAACGGGTCAACCAGGTCGGACCCGGCGCCCTAGGGTTTCCATCAAGCAGAACGGGCCATCGGGCTGGGGCTGGGCTGAAGCTTTTTATGAAAGCAGGCCAAAAAATGGGTTTGGGCTTTTAAGTTTAAAAAGGAAAAACCCGGGCCAGGCCCGCCATGTTTCAGGTTGACGACCTAGGTCGGTCCCAACCCGAAAATCCAACCCTTGTTTTTTTTTAATTATATATATTATTTTAATATAAAATAATATATTTTAATAAAAAATCCAAAAATAATTTATTTTCCAAAAAAAAAGCCCTACATTTTCACAAAAAAGCCAAAAATGTCAGAAATGCCAAAAAATAATATTTAAAAAAAAATCCAAACAAAAGCTTCTATGTTCAAAAAATAGAAAAAAGCCAAAAAAAAAATGTTTTTCCTCCAAAAAATGCATGGAAAATCCCTTAAACATCCAAAAAGGCTTAAGGTTTAAACAAGATTAGGTATAGAAAGGGCATTAATGATTAACTAGTGAAATCAAGTCCCCGATTCTAATTTATCTGGTTGCGCAGGAACAAGTATTTCTCTTGATTTTTCGCTTGGGTTTGTAAATTGACCAATCCCAAATTGATTAGTAGCGACTCCGTTTTTTTTTAAATTAACTATAGGTTAAAAACTTGGACTATGAAGTCGTGAATTTGTGGACTTGGGAGAGTCCGGGCTAAAATAGACCTAGCCGAACTATTAGCCTCCACCAATGCCCGTACCTTATCGGGCACCAAAAAAAGAGGTCACGACAACTTGGTGACTCTGCTGGGGAATTTTTTTGAGGACTTAGGCCGTTTTTGTCTTGTTTAAATGATTTAGTGACATAGGTTAATTTTTTCTTTTGTGCAGGTTAGTATCTTAGTTTTTTTTTTCTTTTAAATAAATAGTCTTGTGATTATAAACTGTTGTGCATGCTTTGTTGTTTTTAGCACTACACATGGCACACACAACCTAGCCGCTGGGCCTAGGCCACCATAAGATATTTAGGATGGTGTCAAGAAAGATACGGCTTCGGACGCGAGATTGCGTTGTAGAGGTTGTGTTTCTTTTCCACGAATTTCTTTAGCCAAGTTTAAGAGGGTACGCTGCTAACGCAAGACTGCGATGGGCGGATACCCTTTTAAATTCAACAAGCATTCTTAGTTAGAAATCAAGCCACACGTCCTATCCGCATGTCTATGTGCTTGCCATTTTCTTTAAAAGCAAAGTAATTTCTTTACTTTTACTCAATTTTTTGGGCTCATGCAAAAATAGGGTCAGGTTGTGTAGCTCCGTTTCTTATATGCAACGAGAAGAATCGATATCCAGTTCATTCCTACCCCCAAGAAAGAGCTCCTCAGATGGTGAAATTCGTTGAATTAGCTTGGCCAAGAGTGTGTCAAAGCAAGGATCGGTTTTCTCCTCCCATTGCTCCAAATCAATATCCATTCTAGGTCATGCAAGCACTACCACATTTCTGGTGCCCTAAAACATCCACCTTCGTGTTCGACAAATTTGAATTGACTCCGACTTTGGAAGAATACAGTCTCGCCATAGGAATGCCCTTGGTTAGGGAACTTGCTAAGCCACCAATTGGCATTGACCTTGGGGTTAGTCTATCAGGGTTTTTAAAAAATCATTTGGTAAGAGAAATTGTTGGAGCTAACAACAATGTTTTCCTACTATCATCTTTAACTAAATATTTTGAAAAACAATCAATGACCCAAAAAATCAAGATCTTCCTCTTAGCATTCATTGGATTATAGAAAGAATGCCATAAATCCTTCAATCGCATGGGTAATAAATCAAGTCACTTTTGGAGCAGGATATGTAAATATGGTTTTAGCCGAAACGTTTTTATCCCTTAATTGTTTCAAGGACCAAAAAGATAAAATCATGAGGGCCACCCCGGAAATTTTACAAATGTGGGAGTGAGACGGAGCCTGGCTACGCCAAAGGACCAATGTATGTCGGGTAAAACTACTTGTGTGGGTACTATTAATCAATTGGAACACATGATTGATTGAGATTGATGTGCCGGATTATGGGACAAAATTGTGTAGCATGGAATGGGACGTGTCATAACGATTTGGCCCTATGATGAGGACCCCTGTGATTGATTGAGATGTTCCAATTGATGTGTGAAATTGCTATGTGCATAAAGTTATGATATGAACTGAGTTGACGTGCAAAACGGAACTGAGGCCAGGTAAGTCCTCTATTCTAATTATGTGATTGTGTGGCTGTGTGGCTAGGATGCCTTGAGGTGTATTCCCTTCCTAATAAGGGTTTATGGGGTGGACTTGCTAAGACATTATCTCACCCTGTCGTGGGCTTAATTTTTCAAGTCGCTAGAGGACGGAGCTGCTAGTTCGTTTTGGTTGGTCTCAGGGTGTTGCAGAGGTGAAGTCCTAAGGTTCGGTGAACGTGTCTGGCTAGTGGGTTGTATGACAGTTCATTTTGTAAGACAATATTTTGTAGACCTCCATTTGTATATGACTCAATTGGTTTATAAAAGTGTTTTGGTTGTGAAATTGTTTCCTGCTTTTCTATCTCATATAGTTGTTGTCAGGGGTATTGTTTTACTTCCGCATGCACAGTAAAATGAATGGATTGGCAACGCGTCCTAAGACGTCACAAATTTTTATCAACCAAGGGATGGGCACGTGCTCGAGGATCGAGGCATGACATCCTTGCCCAGAGTGGTATTAGAGTAGGTCGATAGTTGGAGTGATAAGGTGCGAGGGATTCATGGGATAGTTAGTAGGAATGGCCTTTGTTTTATGCTGATGCATGTGAGTGATAGTTGTTTGGTAGATTGTTTGGTATGGATCACTCAACTTCTAATTCTGTGTGGAATTGGGAAGCAGGTCCTGTAGAAAGTCTACAAGATGAGCGATTGGGAATAAAGGACTCCTTGGAGGAGGTTGTTAGGATCCATCACTCAAGGTAGGACGCTGACGAGGGTTAATACAAGAGGTAGAGCGCCGGCTCATACCAACACAAGTGTAAGAGTACCGTTGTAGGCTAGTACTGAGAGTGTAGCAGCACCGAGCAATCCTAGATACACTAGGATCGTTTAGGCGCTAGAGACTCTGGGAAGCTTTTTGGGTCAGCAAGCATAGAATCAAGCCATTGCAGCTACCTCTATCACTACCACCGCAAGTGCCGTGGCTGTTGTTGCTATCACACCTGTTGAGGTCCAGCATGAGGATGTGACTTGGGAGCGAGCCGTTGTGTTTGAGCTGCGGTTCGGATCTAGCAGTGATAGCAATCGGTTAGGGAAGAGGCCGATGACAAAAGGAAAGTGCTTTCGTTGTCCCACTTGAAGGAGTATAATGGGAAAGCCAACATTCAACCTGAAGGGCGTGTGTCGTGCTTGTAGGAAAAGGCATGGGTCTACCCTGTGTTTTAAAAGGATGGGAGCTTGTTTTTAATATGGCCAACAAGGCCACCGATTTAAGGATTGTCCGCTTGGGTAGACGGAACAACAGCAGTTACTGCCACCACCACCACTGCCAATGAGACAGAACAAAGGAAATGTGCCATAGAACGCACCACAAGGTAGATGAACAGATCTCTAGCACAAGGATAGGTGTGTGATGTCACCTGACCGAAGGCAAAGGACTCACCGAATGCCAAGTTTGCAGAAGAAAGCATGGAGTAGTCTAGTGTTCTAGTATCACGGGAGTGTGTTATGAGTGTGGCCAGCACGGACATCAGGTGAGGAATTGTCTGCGTAGGTCCAGGAGAGCACAAGCACCATTACCGCAGATAGGACGTCCCTAGGATGGCGAAGGGACAGGAATGAACCGAAGCATGCACTAATCAGAGGAAGAATATTTTTGGGGGTGATTTTATCAGAGTGGCGTAGCATAAGCTTGGTTAAGTTTGTAGAACCTCAGTTGTTGTAATAAAGTTGTAGAAAGAAGAATCATGGACTAGAGTTGTACTTGACTAATTTACTTCTGTATAACTTTGATATCATATGTAAAAAGGTTTGGCTCGAGGAGCTTTTATTATAATGTAGTGTTGTCATAATGTAATATAGTTGACCCATTGACGGATGAAAGTTTCGATTTATCGGGAGTTGAGGAGGACCCTCGATCTCGTTAATCTCATCACTTAAGGCAACCTGTTTGTTAGATGGGGGTTCCGAAGGTTACTTGACGATTGTCGTGGATATGACAGTTGATGAGCTAAAGATCAAAGACATCGCTGTGGTTCAAGAGTCTCCAGATGTGTTTATGAAAGAATTGCCAAGTTTGCCGCCAGAGTGAAAAATCGAGTTTGTGATCGAGTTGGCACCCGGAACAGAGCCAATCTCTAACGCTCCTTACCGGATGGCGTTGTCTAAGTTGAAAGAAGTGAAGGTGTAGATGCAAGAGTTGTTGGATAAGGGATTGATACGTCCGAGTGCATAACCGTGGGGAGCACCAGTTCTGTTCGTGAAAAAGAAAGATGGTTCGTTGCATTTATGCATCGGCTATCGTCAACTCAATCAGATGACAATCAAGAACAAGTATCAATTGTCGAGGATCAACGACTTGTTTGATCAATTGCAGGGAGCGTTGATATTTTGAAAGATCGACTTGAGGATAGGGTATCATCAGCTGAGGATTAGAAATGAGGACATACCAAAGTCAATGTTTCATACTCGATACAGCCATTATGATTTCATGGTAATGCCATTTGGTTTGACAAACACCCAAGCTGCTTTTATGGATTTGATGAATCGTGTGTTCAATGAGTACCTGGATTAGTTCATTATCATGTTCATCGATGATATCCTAGTGTACTCGAGAAGTCCTAAAGAGCATGAAAGGCACTTAAGGATAATGCTTCAAACTTTGCGAAATGATGAGCTATACGTTAAGTTCAGCAAGTGCTTGTTTTGGTTGACTCGTGTTGTTTTCTTAGGTCACATGATTTCAGGAGAAGGAATCTCCGTGGACCTGACCATGATTAAAGCAGTTATCAACTGGCCAAGACCAACGACAGTGATAGAGATCGGATGTTTCTTGGGTTTGGCAAGTTACTACAAAAGGTTTGTGGAAGGATTTTTAGCGTTAGCGTCACCGTTGACTTGATTACCGAAGAAGGAAGAAAAGTTTGTGTGGATAGATAAGAGCGAGTGTAGTTTCCAAGAGCTTAAGTAGACGCTGACTACCACACTCGTGTTGACTGTACCATATGGTCCTGGAGGGTAGGAGATCTATAATGATGTGTCGTTTAGAGGACTGGGTTGCGTGCTCATGCAACATGACAGAGTTGTTGCATACGCGTCCCGTCAGTTGAGATCTCATGAGCTGAATTATCCAACGTATGACTTAGAACTCGCAACAATCATTTTCGCTTTGAAGATTTTGAGACATTATTTATGTGGAGAAAGGTTCCAGATTTTCACAGACCATCAAAGTATCAAAAAATTATTCTATTAGAATGAGTTAAATATGAGACAGCGTCGCTGGATAGAACTTCTGAAGAATTATGATTGTGGTATCTTATATCACCCTGGAAAAGCTAACAAGGTCGCAGATGCCTTGAGTCAGAAGTCTTCAGTTGCGCAGATGGTACTCATTGAATGGATTGTACTCGAGGGATCTCGAGATTCGGCTTTCAAGTTTGAGGTAGGCCACATTTCGAATCTTATGGCCACCCTTAGAATTGAACCAGTAGTGCAAATCAGAATCAAGACACTTCAGCCGATAGACCTTGATGTTCAGAAGATTCTATAAGAGTATGCAGAAAAGAGAAAACCCGACTTTAAGATTTCTGATAATGGAACACTAAAGCTCCGAAGACGATTGTGTGTACTTGACGATGGAACGCTTAAGGAGGAGATCTTGTCAGAAGCTCATCGTGGCAGTTACAGCATTCATCCTGGAAGTATGAAGATGTATCAAAATCTGCATCAACATTATTGGTGATCTGGTATGAAGGCGGACATCACCAAGCATGTCGCCAAGTGTCTAATGTGTCAGTAAGTGAAGGCATAGCATTGTAAGCAATGAGGACTTTTGCAACCCCTCGAGATTCCTAAGTGGAAATGGGAGCACATCACAATGGACTTTGTGACAGAATTACCAAGGAGTTGGAGAGGTAATGATTCCATTTGGATAGCAGTTGACAGACTGACGAAGTCAGCTCACTTCATTACAGTACGAAAGGACCTTGATTTGGACAGGCATGCAAAGTTGTATGTACATCAGATAGTTTGTCTACATGGAGTGTCGGTGACGATTACTTCAGACTGAAACCCGAGGTTCATAGCTGCCTTATGGAAAAGTTTGCAGTCTACCTTAAGAACGAAGCTGCAGTACAGTATAGCCTATCGTTTGCAGAGGAATGGCTAGTCTAAGAGGACAATTCAAACCCTTGAAGACATGTTGCAAGCCTGCGTGTTGGATTTCAAAGGAAGCTGGGAGGAACAACTTCACCTTGTCGAGTTTGCCTACAACAATAGCTTCCAGCAGAGCATTCAGATGTCTCCTTTTGAAGCATTGTTTGACAGAGTGTGCAGAATGCCAATGTGTTGGAACAAGGTCGAAGAACGAAAGATCACATGCCTAGAGCTAGTTCAGCAGTAAGTGAATGCAGTTGCCGTCGTCAGGGATAGATTAAAGACCGTTCAAAGCCGCTAGACAAGCTACGTAGACAAGCGTCAGAGAACATTGCAATTCCAAGTTGGTGACCACGTCTTTTCAGAAGGTGTCACCAATGAGGGGTACTTCGCACTTGGACAAGAAAGGGAAACTAAGTCTGAGGTATGTAGGTCCCTTTGAGATTTTGGAAAGAATCAAAATCCTAACGTATCATCTTGTATTACTGCCAAGTGTATGACGTCTTTCACGTGTTGATGTTGTGGACGTACAATCCTGACTTGACCCACGTGCTAAATCTCGAAGAATCAAACGTGGACAACAGAGTGTCGTACGTGTAAAGCCCAATTCAGATTGTGGGTCGGAAAGAATAGATTCTGCAAACCAAGACCATCTCATTGGTCAAAGTGGTCTAGCAACACCACGGCACTGAAAGAGCAACTTGGAAAAGTGAAGATTTGATGAGATGACTATACCCCCACCTTTTTATTTAAGGAATAGTAATGGTTTGAATTTCGAGGATGAAATTTTTATAAGAGGGGAAGAGTTACGACATCCTGATTTCAGGTTCTGTCTTCGATTAAATGAGGTGGGCTTTTCATTGACACGCCTATAGTTCTATTCTCTAAGTTGATCACACACAAGATAACTAGTATATCAAGTGAAGCTGTTAAAGGGTTTTAACGCAATAGACTTGAGAATTTAACTAAGAATTGACTGCTCGACCGTGCTAATCTACAAGGGACATTACGGCTTTGTCAAAATCGATTAGAGACTGGAGATAAGTTGTTTCAACTGAGGTATGTGATTAAGTGTGGGTGATTCCACCTGATTGCAAAATTCTCATTGAATGGCACTAAATCAATTTTCTGTCTTTTCTGTACCCTATGTCCATATTTGAAACCTCAAGATTTTCATGACAACTGAGAGTCGTCAATGTGTCGAAGATGTACATTATGGCTGGAAAACAATCGACCACGGGTCAATTGCATTAAAATTTCCTAAAAGTTACTAGGTAGGCTTGATATTACTAAAATTGCACCAGATTGAAATTAACAGCGAATGTCACGAGTCATTTTAGAAACATCAACTCATCCTTAGAAGATTTTTTTGCAAGTCGAGATTTTTGACGAAAAATCCAAAGTAAGGCTATTTTGGACCGGGAAGCTCATAGCCCATTTTTTGTCGCATTTTTGGGAGTCAAGATGGATCAATTGGCAAGGAAAAAGTGTGGAATTAAGTGTAGACATCTTCGTTGGATTTATGGGCTTCAATTTTGGTTGATTTGAAGATGAATTGAATGAAATTGATGAGCAAAGGTACAAAATTCGTAGGCCTTGTGGGGTGCAACATTTGGACAGCCATCTAAGGCTTGTAGGGGAAGTTTTGTGAGGGAGAAGAGGCTGAGGATAGAGCCAAAGGTGGTGGGGGCTTGTGAGTAAGATATGGACAAGTGTTGGAAGGCTAGGAAGCCTTTGGGGAGCCCCTCTCTTCAGCAGCCTTTTTTCCTCCTTGGACTTGCTTTGCCTATTGTTAAGTGTGCTTGGAAGCTTAGAAAAACTAGAGCAACCGGCTAGCCTCTCCCCTGCTCGTCGCACACCCGCCCACCCGATGCCCGCTGGAGCCGTCGCTCATGCCACCACTCGCCTACCACTTGCTCGAGCATCCCTATGCCCTGCTCATCCACCATCTAGCTTCGCCCACAGCCCCTGGTCGCTTGGACTGTCTCCGCCATTGTCCAGCAGTAGCCTGGACCTGTGATAGCCACCGCCGACCAGCCTTGCCGATTCCAGCCCATCCTAGCCATGCGTTCAGCCCCTTCAGTCCTTGGACAGAACCAAAAGCCAGCCAAGGCTTTGAAGCTTCGAGGTTTGTTTTCAAGCTCTTCCCGACCTTGTCGGGTGTCGCCACTAGGAGGTTTGTCGCTTGCCTTCATGTCCTCATCGTGGCGAACTCATTGGATCGCAAAACCTATGAGTTTACTTGCTAAACCTTATTTAGGAGGTTAATTTTGCTTAAGGGGTGTTTAGATTAGGCTAACTATGTTTAGGTGGTTAGATTAGTTTAATTAAAAGTTAATTAGATTAAGGATTTGATTAGTTTAATATGTTGATTAATTAACCTAATTATGTGGTTAGATTAGTATAATCTTAATTAGTCATTTAATTAATTACTTGCGTTTATTTGATTGTTTAATAAAATTATATTATATTATATTATATTATATTATTTACTTTTCGAAATTAAATTAATTATTTAATAATTCCAGAAATTATGCCGGGATGGCCAATTGTTAGAATTTCGTGCTGACTGTTGTGGTGTGATCAGTTTATGCAATTGCTTGTTGGATTGTGCAATTGAGTGATGATTGTGAAAATTATGGTATTTAATTAGAAAACCCAGTGTGTCGGGTTTTAACATCGAAAGTGATTTTCAAGTACTATATCAAACAGTGGGACTTTAAAATGAAAGGATACCGATTTTCAAGGTTTGATATGACTATGTACCCAGTGACGATTATTTCCACAGTGTTTTAAATACAAAGAAAACAGGCCGAGGTTGTTATCTTAATTGAGGCATGTGAGTGCAAAGCACAATGTCCTTGGCCGGAATTGAATGATCGTGTGCTGGTTAAGAGAGCTTGTCCTCGATGTGTGTTAGTGGACATTACCTCTATATGGGGACGTCCTATCAATGGTCGCCGATCGCAATAAATTCTGGACTGTAACTCTTTCGGAAACGTCATGAATGCCATCCCCGATATGTTTCAGAAGATGTAGCCTTGATTAAAGGAGTGAGACAAATCTTGGCTACGCTAAAGGACCAATGTGTGTCGGGTAAAACTGCCAATATGGGTAGTATTAATAAATTGGAACGCATGATTGATTGAGATTGATGTGCCGGATTATGGGACAAAATTGTGTAGCATGAAATGAGACGTGTCATAGTGATTTGGTCCTATAATCAAGACCCCTATGATTGATTGAGACGTTCCAATTGATGTGTGTCACGACCTAAATTTTGGATGCACCACCTAGGGTTTTAGGCTAATGAACTGCTAAGCCTGGACTTAGCTCGAGCTCTCCTAAGCCTATACCAATTCGCAACTTAAGTTCAAGTTTTTAACATGCAAATGAATTTATCTAGGAGTCGTCACTAATCAGTTTATGATAGGTCGATTAGACACCTAAGTAAAATAATGGGAGAATTATTTTACTCCTACGAACCAAAGACTAAGGGTACAAGAACTTGGTTACACTAGATTTCTCTAATGCCCTTTCGGTACCATTTCCTTTTTATTTTTAAAAAATGTTTTGGCAGGCAGCTTAGATTTATTTTAAGCTAAATTTCTATCATGCAAATGAGTGACAACATGAGTGCTTAACCATTATTAAACATTCAATGAATTAAATAAATTGCATTAAAATAATTACACACAAAACAAACAATTTTTTTTGTTTTTTTTTATCTCGAAATTAAAATATGCACTCTAACTAAATGACCTAGTTTTACTATAAAAAAAATTCTAATAAAATGAATCTATTATGCAAACTAATTATCATGCACCCAATATTTTTTATTTTTAATTAAAATTCGAAATTAATGAAAAAAAAAACCTTAATTAAACTATCTAAAATTAATAATTTCCTAATATGTTTTAGGGATTAATTCAACTTAAACCTATCCCATCTTAGAAAAATTAGATTATCTAGATGTGCAAACATTATCTAAAATCAATCCTAATCTATTTCAAAAATCATCTAAAACTGCAATCCTAATTTACTAAACTAAAACATCCTAATGCAAGATTTGATTTTTTTTTTAATGTTTTTTAGCATTTTTCCAAGACAAGCAGTTATGAAAGTACATCTAAACTATCAAGATATCCACCAATAAAGGATTAAAATAATAAAAAAATAAAATGTTGTCTCACATGTCAAATTAACGATTATTTTAACCCTAAACATCACGACAAAGAGTTCAAAATAATTAAAAATCTGATCCGAAGTCTTACGAATCAAATTAATATTTATAATGACTTAACAATTAAAATACTACCAAAATACCCACAAATTGATATAATTAAAAAAACGATCCGATATCTTGCGGATCAAATTAATAATTATAATAATTTTGGATAAAACCCTATGGATAATGTCTAAGATATTCATAAAATGAGCATATTATGATTTGATCAATAATAAAAAAATAAATAAAATAAGATAACATAAAATAAGTGAAAAATAAGAAATAAGAAAAATAAATAAATGAACTACCTAATCTTTCCTCTTTTTTTCTTTTTTAATTGCTTTTTTAACCCACAATTCGGCAACCGTGGTGGGTCACCGGAGGTGATGGGTCGCCAAGGAGTTGGTCGCCAGCATTCTGGTGAGGGGCGGCGACGAGTGTCTGAGCTCTGACGAGGACTGACCAACACACAACGAGGAAAAAACAATGGCGAGTAGGGGTTGTTGCTTGGGTCAAAGGATCACTGGAAAAAAATAGAGAGGTGTTGTAGGAGCGTCACTCGGAGGAAGGCGTTAGACGCCGGGCAGGGGAGTAGTTGGCAGTAGCGTCAAGTCACTGGACAGTGGTCGCGGTGGTTGAATTTGACTATAGGAGCGGTAGAGAGCGGCACAGGGGTGCGGGGGCATGGTTGTGTCGCATACAGAGCTCCGACGAGGACTGACCAGCACACAACAAGGAAAAAACAACAGCGAGTAGGGGCTGTTGCTTGGGTCAAAGGATCGCTGCAAAAAAAAAAAAGAGAGGTGCTGTAGGAGCGTTGCTCAGAGGAAGGGCGTTAGATGCCGAGCGGGGGAGCAACTTGGCAATAGCGTCGAGTCACTGGACAGTGGTCGTGGTGGTCGAATTTGACTATAGGAGCGGCAGAGACCGGCACAAGGGTGCGGGGGCGTGGCTATGTCGCGTGCAGAGTGCAACAAAAACAAGAGAAGCGGATAGATAGGCCGGCGGCACAATGAGCTGCAATAGAGGGCAAACCGGCTCGGTGGAGAGCTGGCAAAGGGGAACTCAGGACTCCAGTGCGGTGATGAGTGGTAGAACAGGGCAGGAGCGGCTTCGGCGTCAGGCTGCACGGATGCTGCAGATCGGCGATGGCAGAGGTGGTGGACGATGAGCGGACCAAAAGCAGCGTCGGGGTCATCAAGTGGTGAGGCAGGGAGTCGGCGAGTGGGGCAATCGGCAGCAAAAAGTTCCCGGAGAGCCTACAAAGAAGAATACTTCATCCCTTTTCTCTTTTTTTCACTTTTCTGTCTACTCACGTCATCTCTCTCTCTCTACCCCTTTTCTGACTTTCTTTTCCCAAAGAGCCAAAACCCCTCTTCCTTCTCCTCTTTTTTGACTTTTTTTACTTTTTTCTCTTCAATCCACCCTCGAAACCCTAGAAAAAGCCCCCCTTTTATAGGGAAAACAAAATGTGATTCTTTTGTGAATATTTCATCTCATGAAGACTGCCTATAACCTCATCCTGATCATAAAAATCCTTATCTTAAAGATATTTTCCCATATGATTTCATTATCTATTGCTAAAGATAAGATTGCGGTGCGATTTTCTTAAATTCCAAAAACCACCGTAATATTACATCAAACCTCAATTTCTCACAAGATAATTAATTTAAAAAAAATAACGGGCTTGGGCTAATTTGCTCCTTTCGTGGGCCTAGCTGGGCCTACCAAACTAGAGCTCAGAAACATTAATTCAAACTCATCCACCACCGGTCCAATAAATTAAATGCAAATATGCAGACTAAAAATAAATGCATCTAAATTTATATGCTATGCAATTAATATTTTTTTCAGGGATAGTATTACCCATAATTTTCTATGCAATAAATAAATGACCGACTCGCCAAAATTTAGGTGTCAACAATGTGTGAAATTGCTATATGCATATGGTTATGATATGAACTGTGCTGACACGTAAGAATGAATTGATATGAGGTAAGTTCTCTATTCTAATTGTGTGATTGTGTGGCTGTGTGGATAGGATGCCATGAGGCATATTCCCTTCCTAATAAGGGTTTAGGGGGTGGACTTGCTGAGATATTGTCTCACCCCATCGTGGGCCTAATTTTTTAGGTCCTCAGAGGATGGAGTGGCTAGTTCGTTTTGGTTGGCCTTGGGGAGTTGCAGAGGTGAAGTCCGAAGGTTTAGTGAACGTGTCCGACTAGTAGGTCATAGGACAGTTCCTTTTGTAAGCTGATATTTTGTAGACCTCTGTTTTTATAAGACTCAATTGGTTTATAGAAGTGTTTTGGTTGTTAAATTGTTTCCTACTTTTCTATGCTATATAGTTGTTGTTAGGGGTATTGTTTCACTTCCGCATGTGCAATAAGATGAATGGGTCGGTGATGCATATTGGGATGTCACAAATTTTTATCGATCACCAAGGGATGGGCATGTGCTCGAGGATCGAGGCGTGACAGAAGTAGAGTTTGAAATGCACATGTTCACCAACATCTACTAAACTAAGCTAAGAAAAAATGGAAATTTGCATTGGGATAAAGTTGGTGCCAAAGGATACTTGGATTAAAGGGGAGAGAACCTAATGCTAGAGACTCACATGTGACAGGGATTTCTTGAGATGCACATGTGAGAGTGTTAAGTGAGAAGAAGGTGCACCATGGATGTGGTATAATGTGAAGCAATTAATATATAACTTATTGGCTCAAAATTTTAAGTGAAAATGAGATATATTGGAAATGTTGATGAGCTTGGACTCGAACTCTCCTCCTTAGGCAAAGGATATCCAGCTTTTTCTATGTCTCCCAATACTTTTTTGTCTCCTAAATTAGGTTTCAAGATTTCTGATTATATTTTCATGGAGTTTATTACGATAATTTGTTGCTTCACTTAAAAAATTGTGTCATTAGATGTTCAAACTTTTGTGTTGTGGTCATTCATTCAAATGCCAGATTTTTAATCCTAATTTTACTACTACGAAGTAATTATTCAGGAGAAATATTAATATTCTCTTTTCCAGCCAAAATTGGCCTCATAAAAACATGATCACGAGCCATTAATCCTTAACTCAGGTTGAGTAAGAAAAAGATTTAACCGTCAACCCCTGCATGTTTCAAGTCAGACTTTTGACACCCTTAGCAGAGGCTAGGGCTTGATTTATGACTTTCTCCAAAGTGTTTTCATCCAAATTAATTTTAGTTACTGAGTTGAAGAGGGTTTAGTACGTGATTGACTTTCAAACACCGATATGTGCTTTGATGCTATTTTTCTTTTTATTACCTAAACAATTTGGACCTTTTAAACTTTTACCCAGAAACTAAACCCACCAAATATTTTATTGTTTTAACCCCTAAGCTAAATAGATATCAGTTTAACACAATCTTAACATCTCATGTGTCATGTCAACCGGATTGGGTCGGCTTTTTGAGTCAATCGGATTGTTGACGGCCCTGGTTCCGCCCATCTTGGTTACCCATCCTTCCGGACCAATATAAATTCCTCCTTGACAAATTGGATATATAAGAAGACTTCGGAATATATTATATTCTTCAAGATAATAAGAGATTTCAATCCTATGGAAGAGAACATAACATTTCCTCAGTTGATAAGCACAATGATGCTCAACCATGTAGAACAACGTATACATACATATATGATTTACATAAATATATTCCCCCAAGGGAAAATCAGCCAAAGAAGGAGGGAAACACGTGCACAATTGATTGGTTTGCAGTAATTAATGCCATCATTCTTAGGGGTGAGCGGTTACCGATTCCTCACAGGTTTCGCTTGGAACCTGGAACCTATCCTCGAGTACAGGTTTCTCATTTTTTGGAACCTGGAACCTACCTTGTCATAGGTTTTAGGGTCGATTCTAGGTTTCAATAGGTTTTTTTTTTTTTTTTAGTTTAAAAAAGTGGAAATGAATGCAGCAATAATAAACAAAATTGTCATTCATCAAAGAGAATACAACACGAACACAATCTATAATACTCATAAATGTTTAGTATTATAGAATGTGAACTATTTTTCTTTTGCAAAGTCCAGCAGTTCATTTCACAAACCTATTAGATTAAAACATTGAAAAGATTAGCACTTCCTATATTATGAGCTACAATGGATTTACCTCAAAATTGTCATACCAAGCGGCTCCATTTGTAATTCCTCCTTCAAATTCTTTACTCAATGACATGTTACAATGAGAGCGACTATATATACTTGCCATGAATCGAAAGGCTTCATCATCGAGGCTGGCAAAGTAATGTCTCCTGCAATTTATGATTGCCAATAGTCATTAAGAATATAGGATACGAAAGCAAATGTGGCATCTGGAAATTTTGACGACACTTAGATATGCGACGGTCCATGACTAAGTGATGGAAGTATTGTCGGACGGTGTTATTGACACCACAATGGACATCATTTTGTTATTATCATCAGACCGATATGTCACGTTTAGTAATGGTCCGATCGTCGAATAAACTATAGTCTTGTCGAAGTTTCCTTACTTAAGGTTGTTGGTGAGACCAACCTTATCCGCATTTGCCAACCTTGGAAAAATGGCAATACATCGCGGATTGACGAAATTGTTATCGGAATTCATCATCGTCGGCACCACAGTCGACCCCGTTTCATCGCCACTTGACATCCCGAGGTATTAATTTTCATAGAAAAAGAAGTTCTCCTTGAATGGCCATGCGAACAATCCCACCAACGGCCACAAATTCCTACCGTATAATGATAGAAGAGATTGGCCATCATGCAGCACATGTGCTCGTCGAGTGAGGAGTCAACCAAGGTAAGGAATGTTGACCGAGCGGCACTCAACAACGGTACGTTTCTCTCTTCGTGGTGGCCGACCAACACTTGCTCGTTGACACGCCTTCATGAAGAAATCGAGCTGGCTCGGCAAGAAGGAGAATTTGGCATGCAGAAAGCCACAACTCCTCCAGCTGTCCTTTGCGCGTGCAGCCACCAAAGGACGTACATGCATTGACTAATTAGTCAACAAATTGAGGAACAAAATGCTCGTGAATGTGAGCAAGAGAGAGAATGAGCCGAGTAAAAATTCGGACACGGAGAGAGAACGAGTGATTGCAGCGAGTGTGAGAGGGAGAGAAACCGCGAGTGAGCGAGAGAAATTGCGAGCGATCAGCGAGCAAGAGTGAGGGGGAAGGAAGGAGACTGCCCTCTGCCTGTGCTCGTGCACTGCCGCTGTCGACACAGCTCGCCTTTTCCACCGTTGAGCTGCGTCCGCGACCCGCAAGCCTCCTGTCTTGCTTGCCGTTGAGCCGTAGGACCTAAGGCAAATTGAAGTCTACTAAACTATATAGTGTAGAGCTGTTCCTGTGTTAGAAAGTGTATTGATAGGCTGAATTGTTGGATTTTGATGTTGAATGGTGGTTTATTGAGCAACCGAGACTGTTTTGAGGTTGAAAGGTTGATGAAATGCTCGGGTTTCTCATGCATGTTTTTGATTCCTTTGAATTTCAGTCAAAACAGAGTTGGCGACTATGAAATTTTGAAAAATTAGGCCATTGTTTTCATTTGGAAAAGAAAAACCTCCCAACTCGCGTTTGATATTTCATTTATTATGGCACCGATTCCAAATGTTTTAAAAAATTGCACGGTGCTTTGCAAATTTCGACTTTTGTACCAATTTGTCCAAACCACTGGAGGTCGGGTTGAATATCTTAGATTTACTTTACGTGTCTTTAAATTTGGTTATCGCTTTTGAACAAAATTTGGCCATAAATCGATTTGGAAAACTTCCGGACTCTTGCTGAAACTTTTATATGCGGCATTCAGATATTTTGACAACCCTCGGATATGTGACAGTCCTGACGGAGGCATCGTCGGATGGTGTTATCGACACCACAACGGACATTGTTTGGTTATCATCGTTGGACCGATGCGCTATGTATTGTAATGGGCCGATCGTCGAGTAAATTATAGTCTTGCCGGAAAATCTTTTATATGTTCAAGTGAGACCGACCTCATCCGCATTTTGCCGACCTTGGAAAAATATAACGATACATCGCAAACTGACGAAATTGTTATCGGAATTCGTTATGGTCGGCATCACATTTGACCCCAAAGTCACGTTACGTGATGATCCTAGGATATACCTTCATAGTCGTGCCTTGGTCGTGCCAGGACAATTTGATCATTGCATGACATATCGTTTTGTCGAAATTTTCTTTTACATAATGCCACGGTTGAGACCCTCTCCTACCCGCATGTGTACCCTATGAACCGAACCTTCCGTGTACATTGTTGTGACCCCGTGCAGTCATATAAGTAATTATTTTTCAGCACTTACACGTGCTGAAATTAAGGGTCAATTTTGAGAGGAAATGGACCGTGCAACCATGCGGCCATGCAAGTAAAATGTAAATTCAGCCATGCACGGTCATGCAGCCATGTTTCCCTCCCTCGTCGAAGCTGGTCAACTACGGAAGGAGATGTTGATCAAAAGGCCACGTTTTCTTCTTTCGTGGCAAGCAAAGGGGATTTCTTGGAGGGAAGTGCGGCCACGTTGGTGCATGAGTTCCAGCAAGTGGCACAAATGGAAAGAAGGCTCCCCACATGAGGACACGGCTACATGTGGTATCACCGTTTCCTGCTGCCACCGAATTGTAGAATTATTGACCCAATTAGTTGACTAACTAAAAGAAAGAAAACGGGACAGCTTCGTAACACAGAGAGAGACTAACCAAGTAGAAATTCGAGTGAGAGAGAGAGAGAATAGAGGGCGCGCGCGAGAGAGAACAGCGAAGGAAGAGGGAAAGGACTGCCCCTCCATTCGTGCGCTGTTGACGCCACTCGCAATTGCCGCTGTCGAGCCGCGCCCAAGACTCCGAGCTTACTGTTTTTACTTGCCGTTGACCCTTAGGACTTGAGGCAAGTAAAACTCTACTAATCTATGTCATGCAAGGCTGTTATTGTCTGAGGTAGGGCAAGTAGGCTTGGGAAATGTCTGAATTGGATGTTGAATGCTGGATTATTGAGTGATTGCAGTAGATTGGGACCAAAAAATTGAGGAAATGCTTTGGATATCTCTATACATTCTGATTTTGTTGAACTATGATTGAAAGGACAATCTGTGGTGAAATTTTGGAAGTGAAATAGCCGTTGTATAGGCACGGGATCCTATTGACTTCGTAGTGTCCGAATTAGATCGAGTGTAACTCGGCAATTTTGTAGATTTTCTAGAGACAGTTCTAGGGAAAATTTCGGTTCCGATTTCTTCATGAAAGTTGTAAGGAATTGTCTAAATTAAGACATGTGTTTTTGGTCAGATTTTTCGAAATCAATACAGAGGCACAAATTTCTTTTAATGGGAAGTATTTTATGCCAAAGTACAGATTCTGTCGATAGAAGAAGTTTAGGGTCGAGTTGTGCGATTTGCTGCAATTTATACATGACGAATTTGGCTTAGCGTTCTGCTTGAAATTCTTTCCTTTAGATCTTGTTTATAACATACTAAAATTTTAGAATTTTCTGAGTTCGTTTAGGGGTTATTCCAAAAATTTTACTAAAACTGTGCATCCTGATTTTTGAGATGTTTTATTTCGAGTTTGCTCAATTTTTCTCAAGGGTGAATGCATCTTGGTTTATCATTTGATACGATGGAATTGGTATTTGTTGGGAATGACGGATCCCCGAAAACCGGATTCGACACTCAATCGAACCCCTAAAGCAAAGCGGAAGACGAAGCCCGGGAAAAACACGTATCACCAATTGTAAAGCACATCACGGATTCGAGCGTACCTTGTTAGCCACAGATTAGACACCGACGTTGATTGAAGAAGAGAAACTTGGCCTTGTTCGATCCGATTAAGCCTTGTTGGGAAGAAAAACGTGCCGTATGCTTTACTGTTTTTCTTTTGAGAGAGAGAGCGCGCGA
This sequence comes from Eucalyptus camaldulensis, assembly GCA_019915185.1. Lineage (NCBI taxonomy): Eukaryota > Viridiplantae > Streptophyta > Magnoliopsida > Myrtales > Myrtaceae > Eucalyptus > Eucalyptus camaldulensis. The sequence goes on from JAHSVA010000008.1 coordinate 31,929,713, forward strand.
GAGAGGAGAAGACGTACGTTAATTATCCAAGAGGTGTCTTCTCTCTCTCTCTCTCTCTCTCTCTCTCTCTCTCTCCTCCCTTTTATATGTTCCCCCATCCACGGGCCGTATTCCCGCGGACGGGCCTTAAGTCCATCTCATATAAACCATCATCTCCCACTCGCACATGGTGGGCCGAACAAGATTCTCTTTACCTCTCTTCAACATTCATACCGGTGAATAATCCGTGCGACCAGCATACTTTGAGAGCTCGTTGCTATACATCTGTTAGGAATATATAGTAGCTCATAATGGGCGTCACGCTTTGAGTAAATTTTGTATGCAGTACCCTAGATCGATCGATCACATTTTATATCTCTCTTGATCTCTTTTAAACATGATATGTATATTGTATTCACAATTATAATTATCACAAAGATAGTCATAATTGGTCGACCAATGAATACAAAACTACAATGTGATTCCCCAAAATCGATCTTCCTCTTTCCTTCAAACTCTCAATTTCAATTCAGCTTGCTTTTCTAGAAATGTCCCATTAGATCGAATCAACTCATGACCATTGGCAACATCCTAAGATAGCAAACACTAAATAGGAACCTTGAGAATAAGTAAAAGTCATGAGGGCACTAAAATTGAGGAACTCTTTTCCTCAAGAGTCTCACACGTCATAAAAGTTGAGATCAAACTTTTTTCCCACTCTTATTGGTCGTCTTATGCATACGTAGTATGAAATACGTATTACGGTATTAACTCCTTTCCCATGGAGTGTATGTCTACACTTTTCAATACCGTACAGATGATAGTTCAGACATACCCAATGTCTAACTTGAGTTCACGTATCTACTCATTCACAAAATTCATCAGAACTCACATCTAGCATCTTAGACAGATAAAGTAAAATATGTGGGGTATTTTACTTTTGGACATCACAAGTATTATGTCCTCATCTTAACACTTAATTAAGGCGACATGCATATTTTAAGCTTGAGCTCTCGATTATCACCTAGATAATAAGCTTAAATACAGTCTCATCTCTATTTATCACACAGTAAATAGAGGCGATTACTCGTGTGAGTGGGCTAATCTTTTATCTGTTCGACATACTTCCTCAACTTAAAATAATACACTGAGTATGAAGATGCATAAAGATCAAACAAAGATTCATAGGCATTAATAATGAAACAACACTAGTTCATAAATGTGAACAACTCAGGGAAATTACAATCCAGTACATCAGACTCTACGCAATCCTAGAGATTTTACTGACCACAAAACACATCTCTAGGTATTGGCTTTGTCATAGGATCTTCTACCATTCTATGCGTAGATATGTATTGTAAGTTCACATCCTTTCGTACAACCATATCCTTGACAAAGTTATACTTGGTATCTATATGTTTGGTCTTGCCATGATATTTTGAATCTTTGGTGTATGCTATAGCTGCTTGGCTATCACAGTTAACCAACAATGGATTTGCAGCTTTCTCAATAACACCTAAATGATCCAAGAATCTCTTAAGTCAAACTCCTTCTTGTACTGCTGCTGATAACGCCACGAACTCAGCTTCCATCGTGGATAAGGCTATGCACGTTTGCTTCTTACTACTCCATGATATGGCGCCATTGCTCAGTAAGAAAGCAAATCCTGAGGTAGATTTTCTTTCATCTAAATCTTCTCCCCAATCAGCATCTGAATAGCCTTCAAGTCGCAGATCCTTTCCTTGGTAATTCAACTTGTAATCAGCAGTTCCCTTCAGATACCTCAGTATTCTCTTAACGACTTTCCAATGTGTTTGGACCTGGATTGGATTGGTATCTACTCACCATTCCAACTGCAAAACATATGTCGGGTCTTGTACACATCATAACGTACATCAAGCTCCCAACAGCAGTAGCATAATGAACATGTTTCATTTGTTCCTTCTCCTATGGAGTCCTTGGACACAGTCTATGGCTCAATCATTCACCTTTTGCAATAGGAGTGTCTATGGGTTTACAATCTTGCATACGAAATCGTTCAAGAGCCTTATTTATATAGGTTTCTTGCGAAAGAGACAACGATCTCTTCGAACGATCTCTTGAAATCTTAATTCCAAGAATGTATGCAACCTCACCCATGTCCTTCATCTCAAAGTTGGAAGACAACCAACTCTTGACAGTCTTAACAAACTCCATATTACTTCCGGCAATTAGTATATCATCAACATATAATGATATGATCACAAATTGATCCTTGGATCTTTTGATATATACACAATGATCCTCATCAATCATCGTAAAATCATATGCCATTATGGCATTATGAAAACATATATATCATTGTCTTGATGACTGCTTAAGACCATATATCGACCTCAAAAGTCGACATACTTTTTCTTCTTGGCCTTTCACTATGAAACCAACAGGTTGTTCCATATATATTTCTTCCTCTAATTCTCCATTGAGGAAAGCAGTCTTTACATCCATTAGATGTAACTCAAGATCCAGACTAGCCACTATTGCCAAAATAATGCGAATCGAGGTAAATCTCACTACAGGAGAAAATGTATCTTCATAATCAATTCCTTCCTATTGATTATATCTCTTTGCCACAAGGCGAGCCTTATGCCTTTCTATCGAGCCATCAGCCTTTCGCTTTATTTTGAGAACCCACTTATTCCCAATAGCTCTGCGTCCCTTTGGAAGATCAACCAATTCCCAAACTTGGTTTGATTTCATTGACTCAATTTCCTCTTCCATTGCATGAATCCATTTTTCCTTACTAGGGCAATTCAGAGCGTCATTAGTATTTCTTGGCTCATCGTCATCTTGTGGAGCAACCATAAAAGTTTCCCCTTCAATGTCAAAACGTCGACGGGGAATACTTTGGCGACTTGTTCGCTGTATGGGAGATTGTACACTTTACACATCATTCCCCATTATGCTCCCACTTGGCTTAGGTAATGATGATGCCGTCTCATCATGTGGTTGCAATTGAGAATGATTTGAATTCAATTCATCACTTCTCATATTACTCCCAGTCGGACGAACTCCACTAAGATCATTATCTTGATCCAAGGTTTCAAATAGGGAACAATCTTCCCCTATTTCACCCTTCTTAGGAAATTCATCCTCTAAGAATGTGACATCTCGTGATTCAAACTCAGTTATACTCCCACTTTCCTGCTCACCTATGAACACATACCATTTCGAGTGTTCTGAGTACCTTATGAAAATACTCTTCTTTCCTCTGGGACCCAATTTCCCAAATTTGTGAGAGGACTCATGTGTATAGGCAGCACAATCCCATGGCTTAAGAAAACTTAAGTCCGGTTTTCTGCCTGTCCATAACTCATATGGAGTGGAAATAACTGATTTGGAAGGCACACGGTTAAGTATATAGGCATCAGTTAACAACGCATCACTCCAAAAGGTAATACGTAAGTTAGTATGCGTCATCATGGACCTAACCATTTCCAGTAGGGTTCTATTTCTTCTCTCCGCAACACCATTCGCAGGTCGTTAACAGTGCCGATGTTACATCTTCTACCATCTCTATCTCTTGGCTAAATTAAGCCTTGCCAGATTACAGGCATTTTTTTTTTTTTAAAGCGGTCCCATGCGCGACTCATAGCGGAAGCAAAATTCACATCGTCATCTATCTCCCTTCTAACCCATGATACAAATACACATCAACTACACATCAGGATTTTATAAATAACGTTGACGCTTTGCTTAAATACATACATATAGCGAGATGGGGTTTTTTTCCTCGGGTCGGTACAAAAGGAACAGAAAAGGTTAAGACTCTGCCATGTCCCACCTAAAATCTCAAAAAGGAACTCCGACCTCTAACATCATATGAGCACAAAAACCCTCCCATCACGAGCGTCAACTATCTATACCAAAAAGCGGTCTAGCTCCTACTCCTCGCGTGCGATCTCACACCCATCCCGGTGCGTCAGGTGGTGGCGGCGGCAGCATCCCTCGCATAGCACCATCTCGACGAACGTGCACGGACAAAAACTCTTGTATGACAGGGCCCCCAGCCAGGCCGATATCATACATGACTAAGCATCGTCCTCGGATAAAAGTCAATCCGGGTACCGAGGGACAGTCTATCTCAGTCATCTCCACCTCGACGTCAGACGGAATACCGTAAAACACGCCACGCGAAACAGCAGGAAGCGGCATAGTGCTAATCTGAAATGTTATCCCCAAAAGGGGTGAGTACAACCACTCAGCAGATAGGGAAATCCAATAACAACTCAGTGCACCATGCATACCATCATACAATTCAGGCATCACTTACCTTTTTGATGACAAGCGTATTCATGCATCATCATAGCATACATATCATCATTAACCATGCATCACCATGCATATCACGTCATATCATCATTAGCCATGCATCACCAAGCATATCACATCATCATTAACCATGCATCACCATGCATATCACCTCATGTCATCATTGGCCATGCATCACCATGCATATCACATCATCATTAACCATGCATCACCATGCATATCACATCATATCATCATTGGCCATGCATCACCATGCATATCACATCATCATTAACCATGCATCACCGTGCATATCACATCATATCATCATTGGCCATGCATCACCATGCATATCACATCATCATTAACCATGCATCACCATGCATATCACATCATATCATCATTGGCCATGCATCACCATGCATATCACATCATCATTAACCATGCATCACAATGCATATCACATCATAGATCAATTTCCATTTTTATTTATCAATTGATCCCCACATTATCTTTTCTCAAATCATCACCATCCCTTCGGGCAGAAACCTCCGACAGGGTATCATTATCAATCCTTCAGGTAGAAACCTCCGACAGGATTCCATGATCAATTTGATCATCACCCTTCGGGCAGAAACCTCCGACAGGGTTCCCAGTATTCCAGCCATCTCATGGCCACTGGGCTTCCGGCCCCCCACATTCCGGGCATCTCGCACCTCAACTAGCATCACGAGGAACCTCCCTTCGGGCAAAAACCTCCGACAGGGACTTCCGGTCTTTACCCTTCTAACCGGGGATCTCGCACCCCAATCCTGGCATCGCGAGTCACTCCCTTCGGGCAGAAACCTCCGACAGGGCTTCCGGCCCCCCACATTCCGGGCATCCTGAAACTCCCAGGGAATCTCTGGAATTACGCCACCAGGCCACCAGACAACATCCTCCGCCACAACCTCTTACTCACATACCACTTTCCACTTTTTATCATTCTTTTTATCTTATTATTTCATGGCATATGATTCACACACATACATCATGATTCATAATCATACATGCATCAATGCCATATAACAATGCATCATAATTCATGATCATTCATATATCAATGCCATATAGCAATGCATCATAATTCCATAGGACTCATGGCCAATAAAATAATCCACCTTTTATTTTATTATTATTTTATTATTTTATTATTTTATTAATTTATTAATTTATTAATTTATTAATTTATTAATTTATTATTTATTTTCATAAATAAATATTATATTTAATATTTATGACTTTCCAAAAATCATAATCTTCAATCAATCATTAAACAAACAATTAGAATCAAATTTCTCATTAAATCCATGGCTAATTTGCATTTTACTTAATTTCCGAAATTTCCACAAAATAGATACAACATTCGGAAAATGGCCAGATTGCACAGTTTTCGAATTAATTCAATTAAAATACTCATATGACATCCAAAAATTCCCAAATTTTACAGGGTGATAGCCAACACATTTTCGTGCATTCTTCATGCAGAACTCTTCGCCAAATTCTTTATAGATTAATTTATACAACTCCATGAAGCTTCTGGAACCTCTACCGTTTCGTCCAGAACGTACATCACCGAAATACTTAGGTTTGACCCATCAAATCTCTTTCGTTTCTTCTGAAATTCGAGTATGTTATGTATCAATGTGTCCTTTACAAGTTTCATGAAGAGACCTAGGTTAAATAACCAAATTATGATCCTCTTTTAAGTCCTTGAAGCCTCGGGTATCTCGGTTCACTTCAACAGAACCAAACATCTCAAAGATCTAGCCGATTAGCTAGGCTATACTTGTTCATTTCTCTTCAAATTTGAGTATGTTATAGTTTAGGGTGTTACCCACAGCTTCCATGAAGACAACAAAGTGAGATCTCCAACAGAAATCAACATGCAACCAAGAAATCATCAAGAGGTCAGTAAGAAATTCGCAGATCTAAAGCCTCCGTGAAATAGAACTTTTGACCCCTCATATCACCTTCGTTTTTCATGAAATTCGAGTATGTCATACCTCGAGATGTTAGCTTCAACTTTCATGAAGACACCGAAGCCAAAATCACACTCCAAATACACATGCAAGCTCGAATAAGAAACTGTCTACCACAAACCGAACGGAAACAGCCACATAACATGAACACATTCAACCCTTACCTCGGTTCTTCGCCCAAACCGCACCTAAAATCTAACATGCAACCAACAAAAACAACATGCAAGAGAAGTTATGGACCCCCACTTGCCTTAAAGAAGAACACACAGCAACACACGGCGGCGTAGGACGGTCGGACTAGGCGGCGGCGGCGAACGGGCGGCGGAAACTCTCGGCTCCACCTCCTCCCTCTCGGCCTCTCCTCCGATCAAGCTCTCTCTCGCACACTCTCTCTTGGACGGAAATGAAGAAGCAACCGGCCACTCTCTCTCCAAATCCCCCTTTTTATACTCCCCTAGGCTCATCATAGGTAATGATTGATCCACCACACCTATGGCCAATGCATGCTCTTTACTTTATGCCACTTGTCACACTAATTTTTGAATTTGATTTGGGTTAATGGGCTTGGGCTTAGGCCCAACCGGCCACTCCCTCTTGGGCTGGTCGAGCTCCCTCTCTTGGGCCCAATGGGCCGACTAGCTTGGCCCACCAAGCTCTAGGCTAATGGGTCCAAGGCCCATTTCGAAAATAACCCTATTTTCTCTTCTTTTTTTTTTTTTGCATTCCTTTTTATAAATATTTCTAAATTCAAAATTCATCTTGGCCAAAGTCTTGGGATAATTTCAATTATTGAAATTTAAATCATATGGCCAAGCATTAACTAATTAAATTTAAATTTCCACAATCACAAGCAAAATTCATCAAATTAAAGGACAAATTGGCTAAAGCATAAGCCATAAAATTCTATCACCTAATTAAAGACATTTAACACACTTTAAGGCTTGGCTTTGAATTTCCGGGATGCCACAATTCTCCCCTCCTTAGAGAATTTCGTCCTCGAAATTCAAGCACTACTCGCGCCTTCTTGAAATAAATAGGGATACTTTTCCCTCATCTGATCCTCACTTTCCCATGTGGCTTCCTCCACATCATGATGTCGCCATAACACCTTAACCAATGGGATCTTTTTGGTCCTAAGAATTTGCTCCTTTCGATCTAGTATCTGCACTGGCTCCTCAATGTACCTTACTTTCTCATCCATTTTGATGGCTTCATGATCGAGTATGTGACCAGGATCCGGCTGGTACTTCCTCAACATCGATACATGAAACACATCGTGCAGATTTCCTAACTTAGGAGGTAACGCTAAACGATAAGCCATATCACCTATCCTCTCCAGAATTTCAAAAGGTCCAACAAATCTAGGGCTTAACTTACCCTTCTTCCCAAATCGAGATATTCCTTTCATTGGAGATACCTTAAGAAATACATGGTCTCCTATACCAAATTCCAAAGGCCTCCTACGTCTATCAGCGTAATCTTTCTGTCTACTCTGAGCTGTTCTAAGCCTTTCCCTGATAATATCAACAGCCTCAGTGGTAACTTGTACTAATTCAGGTCCTGTCAATTTCCTTTCACCTACTTCACTCCAACAGACAGGAGTCCTACATCTCCTTCCATACAATGCTTCATAAGGTGCCATGCCTATACTCTTCTGAAAGCTATTGTTATAGGCGAATTCTACCAAATGCAATCTTTCATCCCAATTTCCTTTGAAATCAATCACACAAGCTCTCAACATATCCTCTAATATCTGGATTACTCTTTCTGATTGACCATCTGTCTGAGGATGAAAAGCTGTACTAAACTGAAGCTTAGACCCTAATGCAACTTGAAGACTTTTCCAAAAATTCGAAGTAAACCTCGAATCTCGATCTGAAGTAATGGTCACTGGAACACCATGTAAGCGTACCACTTGACTTACATACATGTCCGCATACTTATCCATTGGGTAATCCATGCGAATCGCTAAGAAATGTGCCGACTTAGTCAAATGATCCACTATAACCCAAATTGAATCGTGACTACTTGATGTCCTTGGCAATCCTTGCACAAAGTCCATCGTTATATGTTCCCATTTCCATTCAGGAATGTCTAATGGTCTCAAAAGTCCTGCGGGTTTTCGATGCTCTACTTTTACTTGCTGACATGTCAAACATTGAGAAACATACTTAGCCGTATCTGCCTTCATACCACTCCACCAAAATTGCTGACGCAAATTTCTGTACATCTTTGTACTTCCTGGGTGGATACTATAATTACTCTTATGTGCCTCCGACAGAATTTCCTTTCTTAATTCCTCATTGTCGAGAACACATAGTCGTCCTTGACATCTTACTATCCCATCATCAGAGATCTGAAATTCTGATCTTTTCCCTAAAGATACAGCATCTTTCACTTTCAAAATCTCTGGGTCAGATTCTTGCAGAATTTTAATTTTATAGATAATCTCTGGCTCAATCCTTAATGCACTAAGCATACCAGTAAGACAATCCACTTCCAATTTAAATTCTGAATTTGCCATAGATTCTAACAATTTCCATTCCGCCATTCTCAAACTAGCTATCTCAATGGCCGACTTTCGACTAAGAGCATCTGCTACTCTATTCGCTTTTCCTGGATGATATCTTATCTCACAGTCATAATCCTTCAACAACTCCATCCACCTCCTTTGTCTCATGTTCAACTCCTTCTGTGAGAACAGATACTTCAAACTCTTATGATCCGTATAGATCTCAAACTTTTCCCCATACAAATAGTGTCTCCATATCTTCAAGGCAAACACTATAGCTGCTAGCTCTAAATCATGCGTCGGGTAATTCAGCTCATGAGGTTTCAATTGTCTGGATGCATAGGCTACAACCTTGCCATGCTGCATCAACACACATCCTAGTCCTTTGTGAGATGCATCACTATACACCGTGAAACCATCAGGTCCGGTAGGTATAGTCAGAATTGGAGCTGAAGTCAATTTCCTTTTGAGCTCTTGGAAACTCCTTTCACATTCTCCATTCCACTCAAATTTCACATTCTTTCGGGTCAACTTAGTTAAAGGTCCTGCTAGCCTCGAAAATCCTTCAATGAATCTCCTATAATAACCAGCCAATCCTAAGAAACTTCGTATCTCAGTAGGCGTTGTCGGTCTCGGCCAATTCACTACCATTTCAATTTTTGCCGGGTCTACTGCAATTCCTTTTCCTGACACCACATGTCCTAGAAATATTATCCGATCCAACCAGAATTCACACTTACTGAACTTAGCATACAACTTATGCTCTCTCAAGGTCCGCAAAACTATTCTCAAATGCTGCTCATGCTCTTTAGGCCCTTTTGAATACACCAGAATATCATCAATAAACACAATCACAAATTGGTCCAAGTAAGGCTGAAATATTCTATTCATCAAATCCATAAATGCAGCCGGGGCGTTAGTCAATCCAAATGGCATAACAAGGAACTCATAGTGCCCATAACGAGTTCTAAACGCAGTCTTAGGAATGTCCTCCTTCTTAATTCTCAACTGATGATATCCCGACCTCAAATCAATCTTAGAAAAGACCGAACTTCCTTGGAGTTGATCAAATAAATCATCAATTCTAGGCAAAGGGTACTTATTCTTAATAGTCACCTGATTCAACTGCCTATAGCCAATACACAAGCGCATTGACCCATCCTTCTTTTTCACAAACAAGACCGGTGCACCCCAAGGTGAAGCACTTGGTCTAATAAATCCTTTATCAAGCAATTCCTGCAATTGCACTTTCAACTCCTTCAATTCAACTAAGGCCATTCTATACGGGGCTTTTGATATAGGTCCTATTCCAGGCATTAATTCAATTTCAAATTCTATCTCCCGCTCTGGCGGCAATCCAGGCAATTCCTCAGGAAATACATCTTGAAATTCGTTAACTACACGAACTTCCTCGAGATTAGGCTCCTCCCTGGCATAATCTCTAACTATGGCTAGGTACCCTTGACATCCTTCGTCAAGCAACTTACAAGCTTCTACTGCCGAAATAAGAGCTACAGGAAAATGGGTTTGACCTCCTAGAAATTTACAACTAGACTGATCAGGTAAAACAAATTGCACCACTCTTCTATAACAATCCATTCTAGCCCGATACTTACGAAGCCAGTCCATTCCTATAATAACATCAAAATCATACATAGCCATTACAACCAAGTCTATTTCCATGTCCTTTCCTCCCATGGATATCTTACAATTTCCACACACCAATGTAGACAATACCATATCCTTTAAAGGCGTGGAAACACAAAGAGGCGTCTCAAGCGGCATAACTTCTATCTTATTCAAACATCTATATCTTTCAGACACAAACGAATGCGTTGCACCCGTGTCAAACAATGCATATGCCTTTTCGCCATTAATAAGAATCGTACCTGAGATAACATTCTTGGAAGCCTCCGCTTCCTCCTGGGTAATTGCATACACCCTTCCTTGTGCAGGTGGTCTCTGAGGATTTCCTTGCGGATTTGACCTAACAGCACTCTGATATCCCTGTCGCACTGAGCCAACACTCACTTGCGACATCTCTCGTGGGCAATTCCTCCTAAGATGACCTACTTGTCCACAGCCAAAACATTTCTGTTGTCTAGGCTGATAGGGTGCTTTCCCTATGTTCAGACCACTCCTTGCTCCTCCAAAATTTCCAAAATTTCCCTTCTTCTTCACATTCCAGGTTTGACCTTGACCAGGATAAGGTCTCTTTCCCTTTTTCACATCACTAAAATTCAATGGTTTCTTAAATTCCGACCTTTCCCTCAACAGCTCCTGCTCCACTAACTGCGCCCTTTCATAAATCTCATTATAATCTCTTATGTTCAAGGGCACCAGCTGCTTTCTAATGTCAGTCCTCAGCCCTTTCAGGAATCTCTTAGCCTTCTCCTCCTGATCCTCAATCAATCTAGGAGCATATCTAGACAATTCAGAAAATCTAGCCTCATACTGATCTACAGTCAATCCCTTTTGTTCTAGCTGAACAAACTCAGTAATCTTCCTATCCTTAACACAGTCAGAGAAATGCTTCCTATTGAAAGCCCTAACAAACTCATCCCAGCTAACATCAGTACCTGGTGGAAAGATTATATCCTTCGAAGCTCTCCACCAAAACTTCGCATTTCCCTCCAATTGGTACTCTGCTAAGACTATTTTCTCAGCATTAGTGCAGTCCAACAGCCGGAAAATTCTTTCCATCCCATCAATCCATTGCTCTGCCTCCTCAGGACTTCCCATTCCATTAAACTTAAGTGGCTTCAGCTTTAAAAACTGCTCCACTAGTCCCTGAGTACGGCGTTCTGCTCCGGGCTGTTGCTGCGCCTGCCTCTCCATCAGATTTCCAATATTGGCCAATGCCTGCAGGATATCTTCCATTCGGGGTTCAGCCCTTGCAGCAGAGGCTTCAGCCCTCGATGGATGAGCACTTCCAGCTCGCACCATGACTCTCCTGCAATTTCCAAGCATTGCCTCAGGAATAATCTGAGACTCACTGCCTCCACTCAAAGCAATTACTATCACTACATAAGTAACATATACATGTTACTGGCACTTACAATAACTCAAAACAAACTACTAGGGATCTACGAGTGAATACCTCTCACCCGTTATTCAATTATTTCATTTTAGATCCTATGGTGTGTATTGTCATCATGTTCCTCAATTTCCAAATGAGGCTCCTTATCACTCCACTTATAACCTTTGGCTCTAATACCAAAGAGGGCGACTGTAACACCCCGAACCATTCGCAGGTCGTTAACAGTGCCGATGTTACATCTTCTACCATCTCTATCTCTTGGCTAAATTAAGCCTTGCCAGATTACAGGCATTTTTTTTTTTAAAGCGGTCCCATGCGCGACTCATAGCGGAAGCAAAATTCACATCGTCATCTATCTCCCTTCTAACCCATGATACAAATACACACCAACTACACATCAGGATTTTATAAATAACGTTGACGCTTTGCTTACATACATACATATAGCGAGATGGGGTTTTTTTCCTCGGGTCGGTACAAAAGGAACAGAAAAGGTTAAGACTCTGCCATGTCCCACCTAAAATCTCAAAAAGGAACTCCGACCTCTAACATCATATGAGCACAAAAACCCTCCCATCACGAGCGTTAACTATCTATACCAAAAAGCGGTCTAGCTCCTACTCCTCGCGTGCGATCTCACACCCATCCCGGTGCGTCAGGTGGTGGCGGCGGCAGCATCCCTCGCATAGCACCATCTCGACGAACGTGCACGGACAAAAACTCTTGTATGACAGGGCCCCCAGCCAGGCCGATATCATACATGACTAAGCATCGTACTCGGATAAAAGTCAATCCGGGTACCGAGGGACAGTCTATCTCAGTCATCTCCACCTCGACGTCAGACGGAATACCGTAAAACACGCCACGCGAAACAGCAGGCAGCGGCATAGTGCTAATCTGAAATGTTATCCCCAAAAGGGGTGAGTACAACCACTCAGCAGATAGGGAAATCCAATAACAACTCAGTGCACCATGCATACCATCATACAATTCAGGCATCACTTACCTTTTTGATGACAAGCGTATTCATGCATCATCATAGCATACATATCATCATTAACCATGCATCACCATGCATATCACGTCATATCATCATTAGCCATGCATCACCATGCATATCACATCATCATTAACCATGCATCACCATGCATATCACATCATGTCATCATTGGCCATGCATCACCATGCATATCACATCATCATTAACCATGCATCACCATGCATATCACATCATATCATCATTGGCCATGCATCACCATGCATATCACATCATCATTAACCATGCATCACCATGCATATCACATCATATCATCATTGGCCATGCATCACCATGCATATCACATCATCATTAACCATGCATCACCATGCATATCACATCATATCATCATTGGCCATGCATCACCATGCATATCACATCATCATTAACCATGCATCACAATGCATATCACATCATAGATCAATTTCCATTTTTATTTATCAATTGATCCCCACATTATCTTTTCTCAAATCATCACCATCCCTTCGGGCAGAAACCTCCGACAGGGTATCATTATCAATCCTTCGGGCAGAAACCTCCGACAGGATTCCATGATCAATTTGATCATCACCCTTCGGGCAGAAACCTCCGACAGGGTTCCCAGTATTCCAGCCATCTCATGGCCACTGGGCTTCCGGCCCCCCACATTCCGGGCATCTCGCACCTCAACTAGCATCACGAGGAACCTCCCTTCGGGCAGAAACCTCCGACAGGGACTTCCGGTCTTTACCCTTCTAACCGGGGATCTCGCACCCCAATCCTGGCATCGCGAGTCACTCCCTTCGGGCAGAAACCTCCGACAGGGCTTCCGGCCCCCCACATTCCGGGCATCCTGAAACTCCCAGGGAATCTCTGGAATTACGCCACCAGGCCACCAGACAACATCGTCCGCCACAACCTCTTACTCACATACCACTTTCCACTTTTTATCATTCTTTTTATCTTATTATTTCATGGCATATGATTCACACACATACATCATGATTCATAATCATACATGCATCAATGCCATATAACAATGCATCATAATTCATGATCATTCATATATCAATGCCATATAGCAATGCATCATAATTCCATAGGACTCATGGCCAATAAAATAATCCACCTTTTATTTTATTATTATTTTATTAATTTATTAATTTATTAATTTATTAATTTATTAATTTATTAATTTATTATTTATTTTCATAAATAAATATTATATTTAATATTTATGACTTTCCAAAAATCATAATCTTCAATCAATCATTAAACAAACAATTAGAATCAAATTTCTCATTAAATCCATGGCTAATTTGCATTTTACTTAACTTCCGAAATTTCCACAAAATAGATACAACATTCGGAAAATGGCCAGATTGCACAGTTTTAGAATTAATTCAATTAAAATACTCATATGACATCCAAAAATTCCCAAATTTTACAGGGTGATAGCCAACACATTTTCGTGCATTCTTCATGCAGAACTCTTCGCCAAATTCTTTATAGATTAATTTATACAACTCCATGAAGCTTCTGGAACCTCTACCGTTTCGTCCAGAACGTACATCACCGAAATACTTAGGTTTGACCCATCAAATCTCTTTCGTTTCTTCTGAAATTCGAGTATGTTATGTATCAATGTGTCCTTTAAAAGTTTCATGAAGAGACCTAGGTTAAATAACCAAATTATGATCCTCTTTTAAGTCCTTGAAGCCTCGGGTATCTCGGTTCACTTCAACAGAACCAAACATCTCAAAGATCTAGCCGATTAGCTAGGCTATACTTGTTCATTTCTCTTCAAATTTGAGTATGTTATAGTTTAGGGTGTTACCCACAGCTTCCATGAAGACAACAAAGTGAGATCTCCAACAGAAATCAACATGCAACCAAGAAATCATCAAGAGGTCAGTAAGAAATTCGCAGATCTAAAGCCTCCGTGAAATAGAACTTTTGACCCCTCATATCACCTTCGTTTTTCATGAAATTCGAGTATGTCATACCTCGAGATGTTAGCTTCAACTTTCATGCAGACACCGAAGCCAAAATCACACTCCAAATACACATGCAAGCTCGAATAAGAAACTGTCTACCACAAACCGAACGGAAACAGCCACATAACATGAACACATTCAACCCTTACCTCGGTTCTTCGCCCAAACCGCACCTAAAATCTAACATGCAACCAACAAAAACAACATGCAAGAGAAGTTATGGACCCCCACTTGCCTTAAAGAAGAACACACAGCAACACACGGCGGCGTAGGACGGTCGGACTAGGCGGCGGCGGCGAACGGGCGGCGGAAACTCTCGGCTCCACCTCCTCCCTCTCGGCCTCTCCTCCGCTCAAGCTCTCTCTCGCACACTCTCTCTTGGACGGAAATGAAGAAGCAACCGGCCACTCTCTCTCCAAATCCCCCTTTTTATACTCCCCTAGGCTCATCATAGGTAATGATTGATCCACCACACCTATGGCCAATGCATGCTCTTTACTTTATGCCACTTGTCACACTAATTTTTGAATTTGATTTGGGTTAATGGGCTTGGGCTTAGGCCCAACCGGCCACTCCCTCTTGGGCTGGTCGAGCTCCCTCTCTTGGGCCCAATGGGCCGACTAGCTTGGCCCACCAAGCTCTAGGCTAATGGGTCCAAGGCCCATTTCGAAAATAACCCTATTTTCTCTTCTTTTTTTTTTTTGAATTCCTTTTTATAAATATTTCTAAATTCAAAATTCATCTTGGCCAAAGTCTTGGGATAATTTCAATTATTGAAATTTAAATCATATGGCCAAGCATTAACTAATTAAATTTAAATTTCCACAATCACAAGCAAAATTCATCAAATTAAAGGACGAATTGGCTAAAGCATAAGCCATAAAATTCTATCACCTAATTAAAGACATTTAACACACCTTAAGGCTTGGCTTTGAATTTCCGGGATGCCATACTCTTTGGCTAGTCTATTCATACGATGTTGGCCAATGTGACCAAGTCTAGCATGCCACACATTCACATCATTATCATATGTATTAGGAGACGTGAGAAGGGAATAACAAACATTTGCATTAACATAATCAATATCTAATACAATGAAACCATTTAGAAAATAACCACAACAATAGTAATTTGTATCCAAAAACAAATTCACACCTTTACTATAGAAGTTCATATTAAAACCTAATTTAACTAACACTAACACAGACACTAAATTCTGACAAATCTTCGGAGCATACAACACATCATGTAGGAACAAAGTGCGTCCACATGCATATTCAGTTGGCATGTGCTAATTCCTTTCACTTCAGCTCTGGAGTTGTTTCCCACATAGATCCACTTAGTTCCAGTTGGTACTCGTCGGAATTCCACGAAGGATCCTCTATCCTTCGCTACATGGTCTGTCACTCCTGAATCCACAGTCCACAAAGGATTAGACTCAGTTAAGAACACAGAACTCGACACAAAAGCAAAGTTCTGAAAAGTACAAGGGGTGCATACTTTCTTTGGCTCACGACAGTCGCGAGCATAGTGACCCTTCTTGTCACAATTGTAGCATTTCACCCTTGCAAGCTTCTTCATGCGAGGACGCTTTCCTCTTCCATATTGGTTAAACTTGGGTTTCTTCCTTGAAGGACCTTCTTCCTTGCCTTTCCCTTTATCAACCCAGTTAGAGCGTTTGCGCTTGGAGCTCGAAGCTCCATGTGAGCTAGAACTAGCATGATAGAGTTCAGCATCCGGCTTAGCCGCCAAGATGCGGTCCTCTTCCAGCTCAAGATGGCGCACTGCATCCTCAAAAGTTTTGATATTTTCATTATGGGTCAGGTGCACCTTCATATGCTCCAAACTCTGAGGCAAGGAAGGAATCACTGCTTGCACTTGCTACTCATCTGTGAGAACATGGCCAGCATCTTTCAGCTCATTTATCATGTTTGACATCTTTCTAAGATGTTGCTTCATGGTCTGACCATGAGGCTTCTTATAGGAGTCAAACCTAATAGTGAGCTGTCTCAGTCTGGTCACCGAAGTATGACCAAATCTAGCTGCCAATGCCTCCCACATTTCTATGGCATTGTCAAAACGCCTAAACTCTCGCATGACGTCATTTTCCATGCTACTCAGCAACGTGATGTGAGCAAGAGAGTTCTTTCTTTTCCATGCAGCAAATGCTTCCTTATCTCTTTTGTGCTGCGCAGTGTTTCCTTCTTCAGGTTCTACCATGGTCAGGTTAAGAGCTTCAAGTGCCTCTTGCTCTTCCAGCACATATTGGATTTTCATGTGCCATATCTCATAGTTGTCACCATTGAGCCTTTCACCTTTGTTCAGCTCGGCAACTATGCTCTTTGTGGCTGAAGTCATTGATATGAACACATCAGACAAATATGCACGAATTATTAATGCCTATCATTTATGCATCCCTATTTACATAGACCCATCATATTAATGGATAATTTCAAGTAAGGCTTCAGAATCAAAAGGTCACTACGTTTCCAATCATCCTCTAAAAATCCTAACTTAAAACTATCATTAATATGATTGGCTCATGCAAAATCAATTCTATGAAGCTACAAAAGCTTCTAAAACTACCCACAGCTAACTACTCACAGCAACCAGCAATAACAGAAACCAACAGATAATTAACATACAATATAATAATGCTTTCATATAATACAACTAACATATAGGTTGCTACATCGACAACAATCAGGTAGTAAGCATTACATAAGATGTCCACAAAGCACACTTAACCAAGTAAACATCCAATACATCTAACACCAAGCTAGCACATGAACTGGGAAAGATCCTCTTTTGTTCAATGTCTTGATCTTTTCCCTTGTAACAATGCAGTAATATTTATTTACAAAATCCATCACAATTTTCTTATATGAAGCAGCTCTGTTAACATCCCATATGCGATTCAACACATCTTGCTATTCAGGTGGAAGAGTGTTTATGAAAAATCGCACCATCTGTGACTGTAGCATAGGACGACCATTCCATATGACCTGTTGAATTTTCCCGTTGACTTCAAGGACATGATCAATTAAGTCACCACTCTCCCATCGATGATCAGTCAGCTCAGCTATTAACTTAGATAGCCTTTCCTTTTGTTCATCGGTAATTATGCGAATAGGTGTGCGCAATCTCAGAGAAGGCATTGTTCGGGCAACAAATGCAGAACAAATAAGGGATCACAAATAATCCACATAGACTTAATTGAAAAAGAAACACATTCTTTTCCTCCTTTTTTTTTTTTATGGTCAACGGTTAACGGTCAACGGTCGTCAATCAACGGTCAATAATGGTCAACGGTCGTCGGTTGGGTCAATGATTGCCGGACCGGTTGGGCCGGTCGGACGAACCGACCGCACGTGCCGCGTGCGTGCGTGGGCTGACGTCACGCAGACGCCAGCCGGCACGTGCCGCGCACGTGCCATGCGTCTGCGAGTTGGGTCAGGTCGGGTCACCGGTCGGGTCGCCGGCCGGTGACCGCCCGGCCAACCGACGTCAGCGCTGACATCATCGATGACGTCATCCTAGCAGTTAACGACCGTTGGGTGACGTCATTCTAACATCAACACGCGTCGGTCCATCGACCGGCGCGTGCCGGTTTGCTGGCCGGTGGTTTGCACGTACCAGTTCGCCGACCGGCGCGTGTGCCGCACGCGCTGGGCGAGCCAGTGCTTCCGAGCGTGTCGCGCCCACACGCAGCGGCTTCTGGCCGTGCATGTGGGCACGTACGGCATCGCCCGGTGGCGCACGACCTATCGCCAGACTCTTCTCGATGACCCCTTTCTTCCTATGTTATCAGAATTCGATTTCGACTTACGAAAACTCGGAAAAATGGCGAACAACTCTCGGGTGTCAGGATTTCTCGGCCTAGTCCGTACGGCCGAATTACTTTTGCGAAAAATCAATCAAAGAAACATCAAACAGGTCGGGAAAAATGCGAACTAGGGCTCTGATACCAATGTTGGGAATGACGGATCCCCGAAAAGTGGATTCGACACTCAATCGAACCCCTAAAGTGAAGCGGAAGATGAAGCCCAGGAAAAACACGTATCACCGATCGTAAAACACACCACGGATTCGAGCGTACCTTGTTAGCCACAGATTAGACACCGACACCGATTGAAGAAGAGAAACTTGGCCTTGTTTTAATCCGATTAAGCCTTGATGGGAAGAAAAACGTGCCGTATGCTTTACTATTTTTCTTTTGAGAGAGAGAGCGTGTGGGAGAGGAGAAGACGTACTTTAATTATCCAAGAGGTGTCTTCTCTCTCTCTCTCCTCCCTTTTATATGTTCCCCCATCCACGGGCCGTATTCCCGTGGGCTGGGCTTTTTTTGGCCCAACTTGGGCGGACGGGGGCCTTAAGCCCATCTCATATAAACCATCAGTATTCAACATATTATTCAACTTTGAGTTTTGATGAAAATGTTTTATTGAAATAATATGAGATGACACTGCTGCAGTTGGACCCTTGGGTCAACGATGCCTGAGAGTGTCAGGATGCCCGGTGGTATGTCGATAAGTAATTCCAGGAGTTGCCCGGTGGTATGTCGGTAAGTAATTCCAGGAGTTGCCCGGTGGTATGTCGGTACGTAATTCCAGAGGGTAGGGGTAACCATTTTCATGGCGAGCCTCAGAGTTTTCCCCGGGAGTGTCGGGATGCCTGCTGATATATCGGTACGTAATTCCAAAGGGTCGGGATAACTATTTTCATGGCAAGCCCCAGAGATTCCTTGTGATGCCAGGAGGGGTGCAAGATGCCTAGAGGTGTGACGTAACATGCTCTGGATGCCCGATGGCCCAATGGTGTAATGCCGGAGGCTTTCGCGATGCCAGGTTGGGTGCGAATGCCCAGAGGGACGCAAACATTGGTCCTCCAGGAGGTGAACCTTTTTGAATATTAAAATCGATGGTTTCTACTAAGTGTGTGTGTGTTGTCTGGTTATAGGACTAAATTGTGTCGCATGAAATGAGACGTGTCATAACAGTTTGGCTTTATAATCGGGACTCGTGTGACTGAAATGGTGCATTTTGGTTTTGAAGTTGAATTTGCCATTACTTTGAAAAGTTTTATGGATTTGATGAATACTCAATCCTTTGAACACATGTTTTGTCTATCTTGCATGAAATTAGATAATGATGGTTATGTGCGATATAGTTTAGTAGATCTTTTATTGCTGAGTGGCTATACTAACCCATTCTTGAGGACTAACATTTCAAAGTAGTCAAGATGTCTCTGCTACCTATTACTCCTGGCATGTTCTATGGGATTCCAGTCGACCTACAATTCGAGTGGTTAGAGCATCACCATCCCGAGGTACGAGGCCTGGTGTTCGTTCGAGTGTGGGTATTGATTGTATTTGATATTGTTCCTCCTACCGGCCCAGTACTTCAAGAGTTCCTATCAGTCTTTGTCCACCAAGATGGACAAACGCTAGGGCCGTTGCCACCACTGCCAGCAGACGAACCGGATGGGTGGGTGTGACTGAGAATGATGGACAGCAGAGGAAGTATTTTTCGACGCCGATGCTAACTAATGGACTTTGTAGATGGCTATTGGAAAAATAAGTCGGTTATCTTTTGAAAGTAGCCAGGTATAGAAAAACTTGGCTTTTTGATGTATCGACTAATGATGTCCATATAGTTATGTAAATAAAAATGTTCGGCTTTTACTTATAAAATTTTTAGTTGGTGTGCATCGGTTTACATTTCATAACGGGGAATAGTTGAATGTGCTTCCATTATATTTACTGCGCAGGGATTGATTTAAAAGATATAAACCCCCAGGATTTAGGATTAATGATGAAATCCCAGGGTATCAGAGTTTTAGACTTTCAGGCCAAGTTAAAGGTATGTGTGGTGACCCTAATGGATTGGGGGCTGTTAGGGGGTGCCACAGTATATACCGACACGCCACTCATCAACGTTTCAAAAAGAAAAGGGAAAGGTTTTGGCGCTCTTGAAATCTCGAACTTTGATGTGGACCAATTTTTATGAACCACTAAGCCGGGAGTGAGGTTTAGACTTGCCAATGTGCCGAATTCAAATTACTTGTTTTGACAACTCTTTTCAATTTTCGACGAGAGTTGCAAGTGTGGTCTATGAAATTGTACGGGATTTCTTAAATGCGTTGGAAAGTTAGCTGTGGGAGTGGACCTACGGTCTTAATATTTTTCTTCCGAGTTTTGTTCATTGGTTCTATTGATATGGAAATGACATATGATTTCAAAGCCTGCTTTTGTTGTATTGATATACTTTTGAAAATCTCAGTTTGCATTGTTTGATATCATGAAGGAATATTTTCAAGCATTCAAAAGGAATTTCAAATGTGGTTGTTCCTTTAAAACTGTTTTGGCATTGAAATGATCTGATTGATATACTATGGCTGAGATATATAATTGATGCCATCGGACCCTCGAGTTGATGATGCCTTGGGAGTCCGAATGCCTATAGGATCGAATGAGTCGATGCCATTGGATGCCTGGGGTCCGTAGTACCCCAGAGGTTCCATGGGAGTGTCATGATGCCCGGTTATATGTCGGTATGTAATTCCGGAGGGTAAGGGTAACCATCTTCATGGCAAGCCCCAGCGATTCCTCATGATGCCAGGTGGGATGTGAGATGCGTAGAGGTGTAATGTGACACACTCTGGATGCTCGGTGACTGAATACCAGAGGCTTTCACGATGCCAGGTGGGATGCAAATGCCTGGAGGGACGCAAACACAGGTCCTCTAGGATAGACGTAGGAAAATGAAAACGAACTGAGTTCCAAAAATAACGACCGTGCTAATAACTGTGCCTGGTTATGGGACGAAATTGTGTGGCTTGGTAAGGGACATGTCGTAATAGTTTGGTCCTATAATCAGGACCTGTGTGACTGAAATAGTGCATTGTGATTTTGAAATTTTGTTGACATTGCTCTTAAAAAGGGTTTTTATCTATCTAATGCACATTTATTCTTTTGATTTCATATTTTGTCTATCTTGCATGGACTTGGAATGTGATGGCCTGTGTAGTATAGCTTAGTAGATCATCAATTGCTGGGTGGTTGTACTCACCCCTTTTTGGGGACAAACATTTTAGACTAGACGAGATGTCTCTACTACCCGTACCTCCTGGCACATTTTATGGAATCCCAATCAATCTACAGTGTGAATGGTCAGAGCATCACCATCCTGAGGTGCGAGGACTGATTTTTATTCGAGTGCAGGTATTGATAGTATTTGGTATCGGTCCTCCTGCCGGCCTAGTACTTTAGGAGTATCTTACTGTCTTCGTCTGTCAAGATGGATGCATGATAGGGCTGTTGCCACCGCCCCAGCAAATGGATCGGACGGGTGGGTGTGACCGAGAGCAAAGGACAGTAGAGGAAGCATTTTTGGACGCCGACACTGGTTGTTGGACTCGTGTTGATATCTGTTGGAAAAGTCGAGTATCTTTTAAGAATAGTTAGGTGTAGAAAACCTTGGCATTTTGGTGTACTAACGAATGATGTCCATCTAATTATGTAAATAAAAGTGTTTGGCTTTAACTTATAAATGTGTAGTTGGTGTCCATCATTTTATTTATAGGAAAGGGAGTTGTTGGATGCACTTTCGCTATATAAACTGTGCAGGGACCAATCTAAAAGATATAAACCCGCAGGATTTCTGAATTATAATAAAATTCCATGGTATCAAAGTAATAGGCTTTCAGGGCAAAGTGAAAGGAACTTGGGGTGATGCTAACGTATTAGGGGCCATTGAGGGGTGCCACAGTGAGTGGTATTAGAGCAAGGTTT
Source organism: Eucalyptus camaldulensis (assembly GCA_019915185.1). Taxonomy (NCBI): domain Eukaryota; kingdom Viridiplantae; phylum Streptophyta; class Magnoliopsida; order Myrtales; family Myrtaceae; genus Eucalyptus; species Eucalyptus camaldulensis. Next base: position 31,952,359 of record JAHSVA010000008.1, read on the forward strand.
AATTGGAGTGATAAGGTGTTTCAATTGGAAATGAGGATATAATGATGCACACCATAGGATACTAACCAATGGTAGTTGACTAACTATGGACAACAGGTGATAGGTATTCACTCGTAGATCCCTGGTAACTACTGCGAGTTACCTTTGCACACCAGTAACATTTTTATGTTACTTATGTGACTTTAGTGACCTCTTTTTATTTCCTTATCTAACCAGTGACATTGAGTCACTAATCATTCCTGAGGCAAATGCTTGGAAAACTATAGGGAAATCATGGTATGAACTAGGAGTTCTCATCCATCGAGGGCTGAAGCCTCTGCTTCAAGGGTTGAACCTTGGATGGAAGATGTCCTACAGGCATTGGTCAATATAGGAAATTTGATTGAATGACAAGCTCACCAGCAACCCGGAGCCAAACGTTGCCCTCAAGGACTGGTGGAGCAATTCCTGAAGTTGAAACTACCTAAGTTTAGTGGAATGGGAAGTCCTGAGGAGGTGGAACAATGGATTGATGGAATGGAATGGATTTTCCAGTTGTTGAACTATAATGACGCCAAAAAGATAACTTTGGCATAATACCAATTGGAGGGAAATGCAAAGTTTTGGTGGAGAGCTTCACGAGACACAATCTTTCCACTAGGTATTGACATAAACTGGGATGAGTTTGGTAGAGCTTTAAATATAAACCTTTTTTTTTTTTTTTTACTGTGCTAGGTGCTAGGGATAAGAAGATCACAGAATTTGTTCAGTTGGAACAAAGGGAGTTGACAGTAGACCAATATGAAGCAAAATTTTCGGAATTGTCTAGGTATGCTACCAGGTTGGTTGAGGATCGAGAGGAGAAGGCTAAGAGATTCCTGAAGGGGCTAAGGACTAACATCAGAAAACAATTAGTATCTCTGAATATAAGATTTTATAATGAAATCTATGAAAGGGCATAGTTGGTGGAACAGGAGTTGATGAGGGAACAATCTGAATTTGGAAGGTAGTCGGCCTTTAGTAATATCAGACGGGGTAAGAGACCCTATCCTAGTCAAGGTTGGCCCTGGGAATCTAAGAAAAAGAGTAACTTTGGGATTTTTAGAAAGGCTTGGAGTGGCTCGACTTTTAGAAGAATACCCTACTAGGATGGTAATTGCTAGAGGTGTGGCGGACAACATAGATCAAGACCCTGTGGTGAATGACTGAAATGTTTTGGATGCGAATAGAAGCGCAGTCGAATGTCAGCTCAATGCGTGTGGCACCCCCAAACACCTAAGGTCGCCACAGATACTTATTGCTCCACCTAATGAATACTAGTTACATCTCTTAGCATAAGCACTATACTTCATAGGCATATATATATATATATATATATATATATATTTTTGAAACAGTCCTAGCACAGTTTATTAGCGGAAGCATAAACAAGTCTCATCATTTCTCCCTCCAATAACCATAATGCAATGCACACCAACTACGCACCATAAGAAAAGATAAAGCCGAGCCACTTTTATTTATATTTTCACAATGGATTTCTCGGGTCAGTACAACCAAAAAGAAAAGCCAAGACTTTTAGCTAAACTTGGCCACAGCTCAAAAGAGAGATCTCGACCCCCTATATCGATCACGTGTCATCCTCCATCTACAAGTGTTGACTATCCTAAAAAAATGTCAGCTCCCACTCCTCATGCGGGCCATCAAACGCACCCCAGTGCATCGGGCAGTGGCGGCGGCAACATCCCCTGCATCACTCCATCACGGCGAACGTGGACCGACAAGAACTCCTGGATGACCGAACCCCCAGCCAAGCCCACATCATACATCACTAGCACACGAAATCGTATAAAAGTCAGACCAGGTATGGTGACACAATCGAGCTCCATACAATCGACCTCCACGTCAGATGGAAGGCCGTAAAAGGTACCCCGCGTGATCGAAGGGAGATGCATCTTTCTAATCTGAAATGTTAGTCCCCAAATGGGTGAGTATAGCCACTTAGCAGGTAAAAGATCCATTAAACTACTCAATGCATCAAACGAACAATCATGGCATCATAGTAAAGTGTGTATCATTCATGCATCCAAGCATAACTTACCTTGCAGACATGCATATGTCATCCTACCATATGTACATACACCATCATGCACTCATCATCAGGATTCATGCATATACCATCATGCCATTAGTGCATATACAACCATGCACTCATCATCAATCATTCATGCACATGCCATCATGTCATAGGTGCATATACAACCATGCACTCATAGATATCATATCATACAACCATGCAGACATGTCACCATACCATGCATGATTCAATTTCAACTTTTTATCTTTCAATTAGATCACTACATTTTTCTTTCCCAGGACTAGTGATTGCATCCCACATTTTATTGCTCGCACCCAACCTGGCATCGCGAGGAACCTCCGGCACACACCTCTGGGCATCCGCCACCCCCACATTTCAGGCATCTCGTATCCCGACTAGCATCACGAGGTATTCCCTCGGCACACACCTCCGAGGCTTCCTACAACCCCACATCCCAGGCATCTCGAAACTCCCGAGGACATCCAGCACCCCCACATCCCGGGCATCTGGCACTCCCCTTTCTGGGCATCCCGACACTCCCGGGGCATCGTCGGCTCACCCCTCCGACGGTATCCTTATTTATCATAACTCATATTCACAATTTATGTCTCAATATTAACATGGCACATGATGTGATGGCAACAAGGTCAATTTCAGCTTTTGATTTTATATGTAATGCCAAATATCATCACATGTGCAGCAAGATTCCATCACTTAAAACAATACAATATATGGGGCTCATACAAAACATAATAGTCCATGCATTACAGCTTTTGAAATTGCACAATCCAGCTTGCACAGTTTTAGAAAACATTTTAATTAAATACCCAAATGACTTCAAAAAATTATTAAATTCAAACATGTAATATTCAAGACATAAAGGCAGATATTTCATGAAGAACACTACACCAAAAGACCCTCATAAAATTCGGTATAGACCAAGAATCACAGCAGTACTATTCTAACAATTCAATTTGCACAGTTTTTGAAACATTTTTGGTTAAATAGGCAAATGAACTTCAAAAATTTCAAATTTGGAATACGTTGTAGGGAAGACATAAAGAGAGATATTTCATGCATAACACATTGCCGAAAAAACCTCATAAAAAACAATATTGTCCAAGCATTGCAACTGACCAAGTTCGAACACATCAGATTACACGGTTTTAGAAACATTTCCGATTAAATACCCGAATGACCTTAAAAAATTATGAAATTCGAGTACATGATATTCAAGACCCTAAGGTATATTTTTTATGAAGGAATAAAAGTCAGATTCGTCCTAGATAATTAAATATAGGCGGTTAAAGCTTCTATTCCTAGTACCTAAATTTCCAGATCTAACTACCTCTGAAAAACCACGATTTCACTTAACTATTCTTGTTGTTTTTCTCTAAATTTTGTATATGTTAAACCTCAGGACGTCCTTTACATCTTTTGTTAAGAAATATAAGTGAAATTTCAAACAAAATATTGCCTTACAGTTCATGCATTCATCAAAGGTAGTTACCGAAATCTCCAGATCCAGTCTTTCCAAAGAATAAAGATTTCACCCACTTATACTTGTTTTTTTTTTGTCCCAAATTTGAGTATGTTACACTCCAAGAAGTCTTTAACAACTTTCATTTAGAAGTAAAATCCAAAATCCAACTCAAACATCACATGTAAGTCACTAGAACATCCAAGGTCGAGCTGTTTTCTCAAGAACAATTTACTAGCCTAAAACACCACTCTTAAAACTTCAGTTTTTCACACCCTAAACAATCCAAATTTATCATAACTCAATCACACACACTAGGCACAACATGCAAGAGTAGATCAAGGATCCCACTTGCCTCTAAACCGAGCAAGCAGTGAGCACAACAACGACGAGATACGGCGGCGACAGACGATGGACGCACGGCGGACGGTCGACGAGCGGTCCTCCTCCTTCCTCTCTTCCTCTCTCCCTTTCTTCCTTTCTTCCTTATGTTTCTCTCCTCTCTCTCTTTCTCGGGCGAACTCCCTCTCTCTCTCCCTCTATCTCGCTTAAACCGGCCATCATCTTCCTCTAATTTTCTTCCCCCCCCCCATCATTAGCCATCATTAGGTCATGCATGGAGGACACTTGGCCCTCACCATGGGACAAATGGGGTAGGCATGCAACCGGATCCCCCCCTCCTTTGCACGTCGACAGCCCCTCATGGGCTTGGGCCAGCCATGGGCCGGGCAACTTCTCCCTCTCATTGGGCTTTGTGGGTCGGTCGAGCAAAGAGGGGTGAGGCTATGGGCTGGTTTGGCCTTTAAATTTCCAGCCCACCCTCATCCTAATAATCCACCTAATCCTTAATTATATAAACACCTAATTGAAATTTATAATTCACAAAAACTTTGTGACCCAATTTAATAAATTCCAACCCATAATTCACATGGCCAAAATCTCAATACAATACATGAATTAGAACACCTCTAAGGATTGACAAGAAATTCTAGGATGCCACAATGTGACAGATGCAACAATGTACTACTAGAACAAATCTACGAAGGAATTTATAGAGGCCACCAATACAAGTAAGGGTGTATGCGGTCACCCAAGAGGAAGCGGAAGCTTCCAAAAATGTCATCTCGGGTACGATCTTTATAAATGGCAAAAAGACATATGCGTTGTGTGATACGGGTGTTATGCATTCATTTGTGTCTGAAAGATATAGATAGTTGAGTAAGATAGAAACTACATTTCTTAAGACGCCTCTTTGTGTTTCTACACCATTTAAGAATATGGTGTTGTCTACATTGGTGTGTAAAAAGTGTAAAATAATTATAGGGGGATGGGATATCGAAATAGACTTAGTCGTGGTGGCTATGTACGACTTTGATGTTATCGTAGGAATGGACTAGCTCCATAAGCATAAGGCTAAGCTGGATTGCTATAGGAAAGTGATCCAGTTTGTTTCACCTAACCAATCTAGTTTTGAATTTTTCAAAGGTCAGACAAATTCATCGATAGTCATTATTTCGGTGGTAGAAGCTCGTGCACTTCTTAATGAAGGATGTCAAGGATACTTGGCAGTGGTAAAGGATTATACTAAGGAAGAGGCTAAACTCGACGAAGTTCGAGTGGTCGGGGAATTTCAGGATGTTTCCTGAGGAACTGCCTGGGTTGCCACCAAAATAAGAAATTGAGTTCGAGATCGAACTGATGCTTGGAACAAGACTAATATTGAAAACCCCGTATAGGATGGCCTTAATGGAATTGAAGGAATTAAATGTGCAACTACAAAAGTTGCTCAATAAAGGATTTATTAGGCCAAGTGCTTCTCCTTGGGGTGCGCCGGTCTTGTTTGTGAAAAAGAAGGATGGATCAATGTGTTTATGCATTGATTATAGACAACTAAATTAGGTGACCATTAAGAATAAGTACCCCTTGCCTAGAATTGATGACCTATTTGACCAACTACAAGGAAGTTCAATCTTTCTAAAATCAACTTGAGGTCAGGATACCATCAGCTAAGGATTAAGAAAGAAGACATTACTAAGACTGCATTTAGGATTCGCTATGGACACTACGAGTTCCTAGTTATGCCATTTGGACTGACGAATGCCTCGGCCGCATTTATGGATTTGATGAATAGGATATTTAAGCCTTATTTGGATCAATTTGTGATTGTCTTCATCTTCATTGATGATATCCTGATATATTCTAAAGAACCTGAAGAGCATGAGTGACATATGATTTCAAAGCCTATTGTTATTGTATTGATATGTTTTTGAACATTTTAGTTTACATTGTTTGATATCATGAAGAAAGATTTTCAAGCATTCAAAAGGAATTTCAAATGTGGTTGTTGCTTTAAAACTGTTTTGGCATTGAAATGATCTAATTGATATACTATGGCTGAGATATATAATTGATGTCATTCGACCCTCGAGTCGGCGATGCCCATAGGATCGAATGAGTCGATGCCGTTGGATGCCTAGGGTCCGAAGTACCCAAGAGGTTCCCCGGGAGTGTCAGGATGCTCGGTTGTATGTACAGAATCTTGTATATTTGTTAGTTAAAGCTCAATATATCATTACCCTTTACCAAAAAAAATAAATAAATTTAGGACAATTCCTAAAATTTCACAATTAATTAAATTCCACACATCGTAGAACTCAAATAAATAAACAGACTGCACTACGACAATCAGCACAAAATTTCGGTCGTCGGCTATCCCTGCCTAATTTCCGAAGAATAAATAAATAAATAATTAATTAATTTTAAAAATTAATGAATAAATACCAAAAGTCCAATTTAGGCTCTTATTGCCTAATTGAAGCCCGATAAGGGTCGGGAAAAATTTCGAGATGCATTCAATAAATAATATAGGCAGTTCTCTAGCTAAGTACACTAACCACCTAACTAATATGCAATGCAATTAACTAATAATCACTAATCCATTATAATCTAACCACCTAATCTTACTTAATTAACACTAATCAATCCTTAAGTGTTATTAGTAAATTAAGAAGGCATTAGTGAGTAAAACTCACTTGATTAACGAGCTGATCAAACCAAATCGACGAGCACGTGACGAGGGTCAATCCTCTCCAAAGCGGGTCCACCAACCGGGGTCAAATCGGGGCTGAAATCGGCCACACAAGCCATGGCGAGGCTACCCGTTCTGGATTTGGACGTGACTAAACGGGCACGGATGAACTGACTTCACCGGCTGCTCGAAGTGGTGCCAAGCTAGACTAAAAACACAGGCTGAGGACTTGGCTTCGTGCAAGGCAGAGGACGGCTGTTGCTTCCGTGGAGATGGGGGCGGTCTTGCGGACGAAGGAGGAGATGATCATGACTAGCTTCTTCGGCGAAGTCGCTGGAGTTGACGCAACAGTTAACAAACCGACTAAGGGGAGGCGAGATGGAAGTCAAAGACGGGGCAAAGAGATGGACAGCACGCAGCAAGGAGCTAGGTTGCTTCGCGGTTTCGTTGGCGTGGGGAAAAGAGAACGTGGGGCGGCTGTGTCGCGGAGATGCAAACACGGTTAGCAGCTTAAGAGATCTCCATGGAGTGTTGGCCGAGTAGGAGTCCTACATGGACGTGTGGCAGCTTGGAGATGAGAGGAAAAATTGAAGCTCCAGTGGATGCTCCGTTCAGTGGAGTGGGGTGGTTGCATGAAGAGATGAGGGCAGAGAGAAGCGGTGTCCTCAACCGCCCAGTCAGAACCAAAAAGGACAACAACAAAAGGGAAAAGATAAGGGGAGACCGGTCAAAGGGAAATGAGAATTGAACTCTGCAAAGGAAACATGCATGAAATGGAGGGGAAGTCGGCTGAAGGGGAGGGGTGTCGTTGTCATCTCGGCCAGCAGGGGAAAAATATCCAATTTGGATAAACATGGATAGGTCAAAACAAGGGAAAGTGGAGTTGGACTCTGCATGAAAAGGAAACTGTTGGTGGGAAGCATGAACTGAGAGGGAGAGATAAAGAAATGTGCAGATGGTGTTTACGCACGGGGAAAAAGAAAAGAGAATGTGCGTGGAAGAAGGGAGGTTCGTGTGAAGAGGGAGAGGGTGTGTGTGAGGTGGAGCGGGTCCAAGAAAAGAAAAGAAAAGAGAAAAATAAAACAAAACCAACTTATAAATTTTAGGGTTAATACCCTGAAAAACCTCAAACTGGTACACTTGTGACAAATCTACCCCAAACTATTTTTTTTACCACCAAAAACCCCAAACTGGTATACCTTTGACAAATTTACCCTAAACCGGTACACTTGTGATAATTTTACCCTCTGTTAGTTTTAGTTAAATTTTCTTGTTAAATTATAAAGTTAAACGACACGTGACAATTGACGAGTATACCAATTTGAGATTTTACACTTTATTTGTCACAGTTTACAATTTTTGTGATTTTTTTGTGGCATTAATCTTATTTAGCGGATGGTATATTAGTAAAAAATTTACCAGTTTGGGGTAAATTTGTCATAAATGTACCAGTTTAGGGTTTTTTATAGTTAGTCGGGCTAAATTTGTCACAGGTGTACCAGTTTGGGATTTTTCATGATAAAAAAAATAGTTTGGGGTAAATTTGTCACAAGTGTACCGGTTTAGGGTTTTTCAAGGTATTAACCCTAAATTTTAATCAACTTCTGAACAATTTTAGCAATTGGTCATCCTAGGACCAATTTCTCTATTAATTGCTCAATTTGAAATCCCAAAAAAGACCGAGATGAGTTGGTTCTTTCATCTCACGATATGCCTTCAAACCCGAATTCTCTCTCATCTTCTTTCGGAATCCAATTTTCTGAACATGCAAATCCGATTAAGGTCCTATTTGAATGCAAAAAAACCCAAACAACTTCCATACGCCGGTTCGCTTACACTAGATGCCAAATATCTCTTGAAATTGACCAATCTGAATTTCCACTCACTCTTCGAATCGTCCATCCCAATTTCCCTGAAAAATTCCAAATTCTCCATAATTTTCTTGAAAGGTGAGTCGAAGTTCCTAAAATGACTCATGACACGACAAGACTTCAAATTTCTGAAATTGAATTCAAATTCATGGTTATTTTCAATTAGTGTGACCTTACCTACCGGTCTTCCTCATCCCCATCCGCGCGAGCAGCCACGAAGCCTCCCTCACCCCTTTTTTTTCACTTTCTGTTTTTGTCTTCATTTCCCTCGCTTGGACGTAGCCTCGGTTGTTCTTCATTTCCTTTGCTTGACTTCGGTTATCACAAAGCTACACGGAGATGAAGCAGCTCATGCCTCGGCCAGCCAACCATCAACATCAACATCCCCAACGCTGATCGCAGCAGCTCCGTTTCAGCGAACCCTTCCAGCCGCAGTAGTCCCTGTTCTTGTGTTGCACCCATACTGCCTACGGCCACCGAATCCAGCCAAACCATGGTCGTTCAGCCATCGATTTCACCTTATTGAACCGATTCAGCAAGGTCAGAAGCTTGGGAGCAGAAAATCCAGCTCGAGCAATGAGCTTGTAGGCCGATTTCGGCCCCGGTTTGACCCCTGTTGGCATTCCTACTGTGAGGTTTATTGGCCCTCATCGTGTGCTCGTCGATTTGGTTCGATCAGCTTGTTAATCAAGTGACTTTTACTCAGTAATCCCTTCTTAGTTTGGTAATTATGCTTAAGGGTTGATTAGATTTAATTAAGTGCAATTATGTGGTTAGATTAGAGTAGATTAGTGATTATTAGTTAATTGCGTTGCATATTAGATAGTTGGTTAGCGTACCTAGATTGAGTAAGATTGGTGAATATGGGAAAACGTCCCAAAATTGAGGAGTATCATTATTTGAAAGGAAAATAACCGTGTGAGGCTGTGAGTTTAATAGATAATTGCTAGGTGGGACCGTGATCCCACTAAGTTTAAGATTACCGAGTGGGGCCGTGATGCCACTAAATATTGAAAGTTGCCGAGTGGGGCCGTGATGCCACTAAATCTAAGAAAATTGCTCGGTGGGGCCATGATTACCACCTATAAATAAGTTGTATCCTTTAGGACTGGGATTTATAGCCAAGAAATTGATAGGCTAGGCTCATTGAGCCGTTCGTAAGAATTGAAATGGAATGACTAAAATGACCGATGAGTAGTCTTGTTGTCATGTAATTAGTTAAGTGGATTGATAAATTATTTAATCGGATGTTGTGAATTGACTGATTGAATGGAAATGACCTTGCAATGGTTCGAACGACATGTAATTGACTAGGTTGATTTGATTGACGCTTCAATCTGTGATGTGACTATTTGAGTACCTATTGAACTGTGCTAATATGTAGGTGTAACCTGAGGCCAAGGTAAGTCCTCTGACTCGCGCGTGCATAAGTAACCCGGATGGCATATTGGTTTACTAATTGGGTCTTAGGGGGTAGAACTTGCTAAGACGTAGTCTTATCCCGGTTGTGGGATATCATTTCAAGTCCCTAGATGCAGCAGACTTGGATTTTAAAGATCTCGGAAGTTTGATGCAGTCTACTGAAGGCTCCAGTTGAAGAGTGGAGGATGGTGGAGAGAAGGACAGGGACCCGTAGTTTGTAGAACCCCACTCCTATTTGTAGATCTTGTTTTTAAACTAGATTAAGTCGAATTTGACTTAATAGTTCACCTTATATATAAATGTGCACTGGTTTGCAATGTATATAAGAGTGAACATTTTAAAGGTTTGAAATTTAGTCTTACTATTCTATCCGGATGTTTTAGGGCCTGTTTGGCAACGTGCCAAATAGTGCCAGATTTCGATTTTTTGTTCTTAGAATCAATTTGGGTCGAGAATCGCGTTTGGTAAAATTTTTGTTCCCGGGAACAATTTTGGACAAGATTTGGGAATAAAAAAAAATTGATTCTCTGTCCGAGTATCAGAAAAAGAATCACCCTCGCTCTTCCCTTTCGTCATCCCGGTTGTCGTCTGCCACTGCCCGCTGCCGCCCGTTGCCGCCGCCGTCCACCGCAGGTCGCCGAAGGCTCGCCAGGCCAGGGCGAGGTCCGACGAGCTCGCCGGAGGCAAGCCCAACCACCGGCGAGGCTCGGCCTCGCCCAGCCCCGGCGAGCCCGGCCTGGCCACCGACGGGGCTAGGCGAGCCTCGCCGGTGGCCAGGCGAGGCTCGGCCTCGCTAGATCGGGTGAGGTCAAGCCTCGCCGACAGCTAGGCGAGCCTCGGCCTTGCCAAATTGGGCGAGGTCGAGCCTTGCCGGTGGCTAGGCAAGGCTCGCCCAGCTGTCGGTGAAGCCCGCCTGGCCACCGACGAGGCTCGGCGGGGCTGGGCGAGCCTCGCCAAGCTGCCAGCAAGGGCCAGCGACGCTCCGGTGAGCATCGTTAGCCAGATGAAGAAGAAGAAGAATAGGAAAAAAGGGAAAAAAAAAGGAAAAATAGTAAAATAGTAAAAAGTTATTTAAAATTATTTAAAAATTGAAAGAAATTAATTTGGAACATAATCAATTAACACGGTATCAAATGCAATTCTATTCTAGAATAAAAAAATTTGAACAGTTACCAAACACTATTTTTTACTCAGAATCAGTTCCCGGGAACAAAATTAAAAATAATCATTTCTAGTCAGAATCAGCTCCCGGGAACAGAATCGTTACCAAACGCGCCCTTATTGTCTAAGGATAATTTATATGCTTCTAGATGTGCATAATTAAATGAATGGGTCGGCGATGTGTCCTTGGATGTCACTATTAATTGACCTAGGTAAGGGATGAGTGCGTGCCTGAGAATTAGGGCGTGACACTTTAGTAGCTCATGTTGTTAGATGTTTGCGATCACTTATTTTTGTCAACTTAAGGTTGATTTTCTTTAATTTTATGTTAACATAATATATGGGAGATGCTAGTAGGGCTAGCCAACATATTTTTGTCATCATGAAGAGTTGTTCCTAGAATTTTAAAGAGGACAGTAAGCGTTTGTAAGGAGAGCAATTTCCCTAGGAGGATATGGTGAAAAGCTTAATATTGTATGTTTGGAGCTTTTCCTGACATGCTTAGGTATTGCTTTTTTCACCTTTTTTGAATGATAACTCCTAATCTGACATTTTCATAGGTATCTTTTCTTTCATCAACTATTGCCATGCTTTTTATCAAGGCTCATGTCTAATGATTGTTTCTTCAATGTCTTGTTCTCATTGTCAAATAATGTTAATAATTGCTTCCTTCATCTATTGCCCAATAATGGAACAAGTCTTTTCTTGCAATTGATTCCAACTTTGATGGCTTGCATTAATTTATGATCTGTTTTGAGAGTCGCAGTGGAATTTAACAATTGTTCTCCTTTTCTCTTCATCTTTTCTAGTGCAGAAGATCTTATCATGTATGCTACCTTCCTTTGAAGATTTGTCGTGTATTTAGATATAATTCTTGCACTTTTTCAGTTGTTAGCAAAGCAATTTCCTTCTTGCTTAATATGAGTAAAGAAAAGACTTCTCTATTTCCATGATTTATTATCAATTTCCCCTTTACTTTTAGTTTTGTTTTATTATCGTATGATGCATGTATTACATGAAAGAGCAGTTCTTTCCATTGAATGGAGACATAAGTTCACGAAAGCAAAAAACAAGGGCAATTATGAAATGGTTGAGAGAGATTTGTTTCACAGCATTTGCTTCCTTGCATGGGGTACTAAATTTAGCTTTTCTTCTTTTGTGGTAGATCCTGTCATGCTGGTAGGGCCTTTGATGACAACGCATGATTGTATACTTGTTTATTGATGCATGATTTACACTTGTTTATCACCCCCCTCTACCTCCCATGTGTAATGTGATTAAAATTTTAAATATGAAGAATTATTTGAACAATGAATGTAACAATGTGCATCCTCTTATAATTTCTCAAGGTGCCCTAGTTGCAAATTATCCATGGGATGGAACAGAGAACAAGAGGTGATCATCTAACATTCCGATTCATATGGTGAATTTGTGGGTCACTTATCTTGATAATTTGCTTGATTTCCCAACTTGCGTGCAGAGCCAATTGTCACTTTGCTCTGTGTTGTCTTGCATGTTATTTGCTAGATGTACTAGGCATTACTTTTTCATTGATCGATTGTTCGTTCTCTATGTTCGTGAATTAAATCTCCAGCTAATATGTAGATCAAAGGTCTCATTTGATCTCCAATTTGCAGTGTGTCCCAAACCTTTTATGTATTACCCTATATTAACTTAAGTCATCCTTTCATGGTGATGAAAAAGTTGAAATCATTTGATTTTAGAGCGACAACAGAATATAGAAAGGTGCTGCACATTAATCGAAGTTTAAATGTGATCTTTTATTGGCCTACTTGATTTGTTGTTTATAATTTTTCATAAATTACTGCAGTAATTATACTTTTGCTATGGCACTCCTTGACGGCCCCCAATCCATTAGAGTCACCACAAGTACCTTTCACTTTGCCATGAATGTCTGTTACTCTGATACTATGGAATTTCATTATAATTCATAAATCCTGGGGGTTTATATCTTTTAGATCGGCCCTTGTGCAGTTTATATAGCAAAAGCGCATCCAACAACTCCCTTTCCTATAAATAAAATGATGCACACCTACTAAACATTTGCAAGTTAAAGCCGAACACTTTTATTTACATAATCAGATGGACATTATTCATCGGTACACCAAAATGCCAAAGTTTTCTATACCCAGCTATTCTCGAAAGATACCCGACTTTTCCGATAGATATCTACACGAGTCCAACAACCAGTGTTGGCATCCAAAAATGCTTCCTCCGTTGTCCTTCGCTCTCGGTCACACCCACCCATTCGGTCCGTCTGCTAGCGGCGGTGGCAATGGCCCCAGCATGCGTCCATCTTGACAGACGAAGACAATAAGATACCCTGAAGTACTGGGCCGATGGAAGGGCCGATATCAAACACTATCAATACCCGCACTCGAATAAAAATCACTGATGGTGATGTTAGTCCCTAAAAAGGGGTGAGTACAACCACCCAGCAGTTGAAGATCTACTAAGCTATACTATGCAGGCCATCACAATCTAAGTCCATGCAAGATAGACAAAATATGAAATCAAAAGAATCAATGTGCATAATATAGATAAAACCCTTTTTAAAAGCAATGTCAACGAAATTTCAAAACCACAATGCACTATTTCAGTCACATGGGTCCTAATTATAGGGCCAAACTGTTATGACACGTCCCATACCATGCCACACAATTTCATCACATAATTAGGCACAGTCATTAGCAGGGTCGTTATTTTTAGAACTCAGTTCATTTTCATTTTCCTACGTCTATCCCAGAGTAACAGTGTGGCATCCGGGAATTTCAACCCGAAATATTGATTTTGAGGAAAACGATATTTGTCTTTGAATGGCCATAGGGACAATTACATCATCGGCCACGATATTTTATCTCTTGGACCGAACCCCTTATGAAAATGTTAATTGATTATGAGAATGTTAATTGATTTCTATAAATAAAAATAAAAAATCAAATGCCCTAAAGTGGTGAAGGAATTATGGGCTTATTATCGATATTTTTCTATGGGCTATTTAAATTGGACTTAGGAAGATTTCATAAAGAAGACTTTGTTCTTGACTATGCACTTTATAGATTTGATTTTATGGATTAATGTCACAAAGTCTTTTGGCCATTTTAGTATGCAATTAGGTATTTATTTAAAATGAGGATTAAGATGTATTATTAAAAACAAACTTGGGCTATTTAAGTTTGGACTTTAGGCCCAAGTGAGATGGGCCTAAAGTGGGCCATAAGCCCGGCCCATGTCGACGCATGGAAGGGGGAGGAGGAGCCGCATGGCCTCCTCCAAGTGTCTTCAACAAGGGAGACACTCGTCTCCTCCTTGGGGAGAAGTGTCCCCCATGCAAAATGAGGATGCATGCAAGTATATAAGCAACCAAAGAGAGAGAGAGAGAGAGAGAGAGGGAGTGGCTGGTTTTGAGAGAGTGAGAGAGAGAGAGTTGCGAGAAGAGTGAGGAGCCGAGAGAGAGAGGGAGAAGCCGAGCGAGGGAGGAGGTCCGCTTGTCCGTCCATCGCCGGTGTGCCTCGTTTGCTCAATTTTGGAGGCAAGTTAGGATCCATTTTCTACTCTTGCATGTGTGTTTGGAATGGTGTTGAATCTTGGGTGTTTAGGAGTGAGAAACCGAAGCTAGAGTGCTTTGTTTTTTAAATGGCTTGCTGTTTGCGTGAATACCGCCCGACCCAGAAACTTGTAGAGGCTTGCATGCATGTTTTGAGCTGGATTTTGAGTTTGACTCCTTCATAAAAGTTGTATAGAACATCTGAAAGTATAACACAATAAAATTTGAGACAAAATTGTTGAGTTTCAAGGGGTGAAACCCATCCTCTACGAAAAGGCTAGATCTGAAACTGTTTCGTCGATCTCTTGGTGGTTTTGTGTGTTGAATGTAACTTTTTACCAAGAATTTCAATTCAACTTCTTCACGAAAGTTGTAGAGACCATCTTAATGATTAACATACTCAAATTTGAGGTAAAATAAGTACGTGTAGCCTAGTGAATCGACTTTCTCTTGAAGACAGTAAATCTGGAAACACGGTACTGGACACCCGAGATATCCTAGACCTATATGGTGATTATTCTTTGAGAATCTCACCTATATCCCTTACTTAAATTTTTAGGGGACCTCTTGAAGTAAAACATATCAAAATTTCAGAGGAAACGAAGAAGGATAAGTAGGTAAAAACTTGATATTTAGGATATAGGTATGCTGGACGTTTCGGTGCTAGAATCAGGAGCTTCGGACGCATATAGAAAATTTTCTATAGTGAATCTGGCCTAGATGTCTGCATGAAAAATCTACGTTCGGGTATTAACTATAATCTGGTAAAATTTCATAATTTTCAGAGGTCATTCGGGTATTTTAATCGAAATATTTCAAGAACTACGCAATCTGATCTTATCCGAAATTGCATGCTGTATTTGTGTGAATTATATCTTCTTGTGTGAAACTCTTTTGGGCATGTGTTCTTCATGAAATTGTTATCTTATTGTCTTGTCTATCACATGTCCTGATATCATGATTTTGAGAATCATATGGATATTTGATTTAAATGTTTTCAAAAATCGTACAAGCTGGAATTTAGTAAATTTCAAAAAGGCGTGAGATATGGACTATTCTAAGTTGTATGGACTCCATGAATTGTATTGTTATGAATGATTGTGTCTTACTGCATGTATGATGATGATTGGAAATGCATATATGAATCAAATGATCTTGATTGCCATCATGTCACATGCCATGCTAAAATTGAATTATAATTGAAGATGTGAATTAAGATAAGTGAGAAGCCGTCGGAGGTGTGAGCTGATGATGCCCCAGGAGTGTCGGGATGCCTGGCTAGGGAGTGCCGGATGCCTAGTGGCCTAGTGGCATAATTCCGAAGGGTCCTCGGGAGTTTCGAGATGCCCGGTGGTATACGGTACGTAATTCCAGGGGAGGCCTGGTGGTATGTCAATACGTAATTCCGAAAGCCCTGGAGGTTTGTGCTCAGAGGAATGTCTCGTGATGCTAGCTGTGAGACGAGATGCCTGGAGGTGTGTACTGGATGCCCAGTGGCCTTAAATGGCTGAATGCCAGAGGTTCCTCGCGATGCCAGGATTGGGTGCGAGCGATCAATTGTGGGATGCAAACATTGGTCCCTGGAAAGAAAAATTGATGAGATCCTTATGAAAGATAAGAATTGAAAATGAATCATGTGCATGGGTGTATGCATATGGTATTGAAAATGCGATCATGAAGGCATGAATGGATCTCATGGTGATGTATGCTTGATAGCATGGATGATATGAATCATGGAAGTATGTGGACCTATGGCATGATGGCATATGTGACATGATGATGATGAGTGCATGGATGTATGTGCACCTATGGCATGATGGTATGTGTGACATGATGATAGTAAGTGCATGGATGTATGTGCACCTATGGTATGATGGTATGTGTGACATGATGATGGTAAGTGCATGGATGTATGTGCACCTATGGCATGATGGTACATGTATGATATGATGGTGATGATTACATGATGATGTGTGTACATGTGGTATGATGACATATGCATGGCTCCAAGGTAAATTATGCATGGATGCTTGAATGATATGTCTTATGCTATGATTGTTATAATTATATTGTGTGATGCATTGAGTGGTTTATTGGATCCTTTACCTGCTGAGTGGTTGTACTCACCCCATTTAGGGAATAACATTTTAGACTAGATAAGATACCTGTACTACCAATGTCACCGGTAGATGTATCAAGTGGTTGGATATGACCGCGAGGAGGAGGATAGCAAATGAATGAACTTTTGGACGCCGACACTAATCGATGGACTTTAAGTATACAACTGTTAGAGGAGATGTCGGTTATCTTTTGATGTATAGCCTAGTGTAGAAGACTACGGCATTTTGATGTACTGATGAATGATGTCCATTTGGTTTAAGTAAATAAAAGTGTGTGGCTTTTACCTATAAATGTTTAGTTGGTGTGCATCGTTTTTTTTTATAATAGGGAAGGGAGTTGATGGATGTGCTTCTGCTATATGAATTGCGCAAGGGACCGAAGAAATAAAAAAAAAATGTAAACCCCCAGGTTGTATGGACCCGTTGCAATTGAAATGGTATAAGAGTGACATGTTATAAGGAAAAGTGAAAGGTAAGCGAACTGCGGCGACCCTAACGGATTGGGGGCCGTCGAGGGGTGCCACAAACAGTGTTTGTGTCCCTCCGAGCATTCACATCCCACCTGGCATCCCGAAAGCCTCTAGTATTTAGTCACCGGGCATCCAGAGTGTGTCACGTTACACCTTTAGGCATCTTGCATCCCACCTAGCATCACAAGGAATTGCCGAGGCTCACCATGAAGATGGTTACCCTCACCCTCCGGAATTACATAGTGACATACAATCGGGCATCCTGACACTCCTGGGGAACCTTTAGGTTACTTTGAACCCCAGGCATCCAACGGCATTGAGTCATTCGATCCTATGGGCATCCAGACTCCTGACGCATCGGCGACTCGAGGGTCCGGCATCAATTATATATCTCAGCCATAGTATATCAATTAGATCATTTCAATGCCAAAACAGTTTTAAAGCAACAACCACATTTGAAATTCCTTTTGAATGCTTGAAAATCTTCCTTCATGATATCAGACAATGCAAACTAAGATTTTCAAAAGCATATCAATACAACAACAACAAGCTTTGAAATCATATGTCATTTCCATATCAATAGAACCAATGAACAAAACTCAGTAGTAAAATATTAAGCCCGTAGGGCCACTCCCACAGCTAACTTTCCAACGCATTTAAGAAATCACGTACAATTTCATAGACTACGCTTGCAACTCTCATCCAAAATTGAAAAGAGTTGTCAAAACAAGTAATTTGAATTCGGCACATTGGCAAGTCTAAACCTCACTCCCGACTTAGTGGTTTATAAAAATTGGTCCACATAAAAGTTCGAGATTTCAAGAGTGCCAAAACCTTTTCCTTTTCTTTTTGAAACGTTGATGAATGGTGCCTCAGTATATAAAACTTTCAGCATGAGTCGAGAGGTTTTCCAAATCGATTTATGGCCAAATTTTGTTCAAAAGTGATAACCAAATTTAAAGACTCGTATAGTGTAAATCCGAGATATTCAACCCGGCCTCCAGTGGTTTGGACAAATTGGTACAAAACTCGAAATTTAGAAAGCACCGTGCAATTTCTTTAGAACATTTAAAATTGGTGCCATAGGAAATGAAATTTCAAACGCGAGTCGGGAGGTTTTTCTTTTCCAAATCAAAACAATGGCCCAATTCTTCAAAATTTCATAGTCTCCAAATATGTTTTGACTAAAATTCAAAGGAATCAAAAATATGCATGAGAAACCCAAGCATTTCATCAACCTTTCAACCTCAAAACAGTCTCGGTTGCTCAATAAACCACCATTCAACATCAAAATCCAACAATCCAGCCTATCAATACACTTTCTAAGACAGCAATAGCTTTACACTATATAGTTTAGTAGACTTCAACTTGCTTTAGGTCCTATGGCTCGACGGCAAGCAAGAAAGGAGGCTTGTGGGTCACGGACGCGGCTCAACAGCAGCGAAGGCGAGTTGTGTGGACAGCGGCAGCGCACAAGCACGGGCAGAGGGCGGTCTCCTTCCTTCCCCCTCACTCTTGCTTGGTGCTCGCTCGCAATTTCTCTCGCTCACTCGCGTTTTCTCTCCATCTCACGCTCGCTGCATTCACTCACTCTCTCTCTCTCTGTGTCCAAATTTTTACTCGGCTCATTCTATCTCTTGCTCACATTCACGAGCATTTTGTTCCTCAATTTGTTGACTAATTAGTCAATGCATGTAGGTCCTTTGGTGGCTGCACGCGCAAAGGACAGCTGGAGGAGTTGTGGCTTTCTGCATGCCAAATTCTCCTTCTTGCCAAGTCAACTCGATTTTTTCATGAAGGCGAGTCAACGAGCAAGCGTTGGTCGGCCAGCACGAAGAGAGAAACGTACCGTTGTTGAGTGCCCCTCGGTCAACATTCCTTACTTTGGTTGACTCCTCACTAGACGGGCACATGTGCTGCATGGTGGCCAATCTCTTCTATCATTATATGGTAGGAATTTGTGGCCGTTGGTGGGATTGTTCGCATGGCCATAGAAGGAGAACTTCTTTTCTCCCGAAAGTTAATACCTCGGGACGTCAAGTGGCGATGAAACGGGGTCGATTGTGATGCCGATGATGACAAATTCCAATAACAATTTTGTCAATCTGCGATGTATTACCATTTTTCCAAGGTTGGCAAAATGCGAATGAGATCAGTCTCACCAATGACCTTAAGTAAGGGAACCTCGACAAGTCTATAGTTTATTCGATGATCGGACCATTACTAAACGTGACATATCGGTATGATGATAATAACAAAACGATGTTCTTTGTGGTGTCAATAACACTGTCTGACGATACTTCCATCACTTAGTCACGAATCGTCGCATATCCGAGGGTTGTCAAAATTTCCGGATGCCACAATTCTCCCCTCCTTAGAGAATTTCGTCCTTGAAATTTGACATCACTCATGTCTCTATAAATAGATGAGGGTACCTTTCCCTCATTTCTTTCTCACTTTCCCATGTAGCCTCTTCCATATCATAATGTCACCATAATATTTCAACTAGTGGGATTTTCTTTGTCCGAAGAACTTGCTCCCTTCAATCTAGTACCCAGATCGGCTCTTCCAGGTATCTCACTTTCTCATCCACTTTGATGGCTGATACTTCCTCAGCATCGACGCATGAAATACATCATGTAGGTTTTCTAGTTTAGGAGGCAGTGTTAGCCGATAAGCTACATCTCCTACCCTCTTAAGTATTTCAAAGGGTCCAACAAATCAAGAGCTTAACTTACCCTTTATTCCAAACTGTGATATTCCTTTCATCAGGGATACCTTAAGGAATACATGGTCTCTTACATTAAACTCCAAGGACCTTCTATGACTATCTGCGTAGTCTTTCTGTTGGCTTTGGGCTGTCTTAAGTCTTTTCCTGATGATTTCAACAGCCTCTGTAGTAACTTGCATCGGTTCAAGCCTTGTCAGTTTCCTTTCACCCACCTCATTCCAACAGACAGGAGTCCTGCATCTCCTCCCATACAATGCTTCATAGGTAGCCATGCCTATGCTTTTCTAAAAACTATTATTGTAAGCAAATTCTACTAGGTGTAACTTTTCATCCCAACTCCCTTTAAAGTCAATGACATAAGCTCTTAGCATGTCTTCTAATATCTACATTACTCTTTCTGTTTGTCCATCCATTTGTGTGACGTCCCAGGGCATCACGTACTAAGCGCAAGCAGAATTATAATTATTATTGACATCTTACCTTACTTGTAATCTCCTTTTGATATCCCCTAGCATTTATCATTGAAGGTTAGCATGTATAACATGGATTATTTAAAATCTCAAGTTTATATTATGAGGTTATCATTAAATCACTCTACCTTCAAATTCAAAGTATTGGCCAAATCATTCATGCACATAAACAAGATTACAAGAAACTTCATTTCTTCTTATCATCATAAGGGCTTACAAAATTTATCAACCTGGACTCTTTCCATGTTCATCGCCTATATATATATATACAACATGTACATAACAAAAGTAAAGCGTAACACAAGCCAGGGATAAAGGGGTGAGGGTATCTACTCTATGAGTTCCCATACTAGCCCGCATCTAACAAAAAAACAAAAGTTAGTCAGCCTCTACACGATCCAAGGCGTCTAGGCGTCGTCCATCCTCACTCCAGGTCCTCCTACTCCAAAAGGTAAAGGTCCGAACATCTCCCCTTCATGGTTGATAAACCATGCAACAAACATCATTGGTATCAACTCAGCCTTACTGTCATCCATCCATAAAGTTGCCTCATACTTGGAGAAAATCATGTCAATGTCGGGATCATACACGTCATGAAGAGAAACATCAAGACGCACTACCGCCCTGTATCGAGCTACTGGCGGTACATCCATGCTATCAATCTGAAAATGTAAGGTATGAGCAAACAACCTTGCTAAGTAAAGAATGATAAAAACTCTAACTTAAACAATCATTGCCATCAAAGTTACAAGTGAATCATCAAACAATTTAGGATACTAAGAGAATATATCACAAGCATAAACAATACTATTACTTCATGTAAGAAATCACCTTATATGCATCCATTTCTATACTTACCCTTCACAAACTCAATCTACATCAAAATATAATGCAACAATAATAGATGAACTCACTCACCAAATAGAATTATATTTAGTGTGCATAAAATCCACCCTTGAATCAGTCACAATCGGGACTCTACCGGCCTGATCGAGTCAGTTCTGGAAAGTACATTATCCGGACTTCCACAATACCTCTAATTATGGGCATCTCACTCCGAGGCATCCCGGCATCACACAACCGAGGTCCTCTTTGATCACACACAAGGGCATCTCACTCCGAGGCATCTCAGTATCACACAACCGAGGCATCCTTGATCACACACAAGGGCATCTCACTCCGAAGCATCTCAGTATCTCTCTACCGAGGCATCCTTGATCACACACAAGGGCATCCCAAACTTCCGGGGGCATCACTGGTATCTCTCTACCGATGGGTTCATTCATCTTAAGCACCCGTTCACACCACCACACCTTTGATTAATGCATTTATTGTATGCAAAAGAAAAGACTCCAAAGTATCAACTAACTCTCATGAACCTAGCACATGTGTGTGTCCAAATTATAAGATAAAACCCATTACGTCATGTCTCATTCCATGGTGAATAGATATTTATCCCATAATCAAGCACTATGCACCGCACTCATTACACACACATGATTCTATATCCACTTATATATCTCAAATACTATATGAGACTTACACTTATATGACTAACATCTATTATGAGGTTTATTAGACTCTAGGTGCATCACAAAAGCCTAATATAAAAGACACAACATCTAATATATGTTCTCGGGTCCTGACAGTTTACCAACTAAATGTACAGTTTTGGTTTCGGACACAGAAGGTATATCTACCAAATTTTAGTATGTTATATTTAAGACATAGACTAACGATTCCCGTGAAGAAACTTAAGTCTAATTCTCACTGTATTAAGAGTAACAATTGCCATAATCTTTACTAGTACCCTGTACCGACGTCCAGATTCTTTATCTAAAAAGAAAATTGTTTCACTAGCCAAATATTATCGATTTAATCTCAAATTTTGACACGTCATTCCTTAAGATGTGTTCTACAATTTTCATTAAGGATTCAAAGTCCAAATATAACTAGGTAAATATAGAAAATTCGCATAATCAGTAAAGGTCATACCGTTTCTCACAAGAACAGTTTACTGGTTTTACTAAGTACTTCTGTCTCTATGTTTTTATAGTCATATGGTTATAGCTACGTGTATAACTTGATCTTATAGATGTTCTATTATGTAGAATATTTTCTTTCTTAATTCTATTAACATACATAAAGAAAACTAAACACAAACAGAAATTCCATAACTGTTTTCACTTAGAACAGAATAGATACACAAATTTTCTGACTTCTAATTCAACGAAACAACTTGTCTATCCACACATCTCTTCTAAAATACTCCAATGCTTACTCACAGCAACTCAAAGCAACTTCAGCATATCTTTCTCTAACAAATGATCAATTCCACAGCTCGGCTCGAAGTGTCGTTGCATCCGTAAGCCACTTATCACGATTTCTACCAAAACAGCACACTCGGCATCCATTTCATCACTTCGGTCAACAAAACAGCATACTCACACATCCTAAAAAACGACATGCAATGGCTTCTAACTCTAATCTAACACTTACTCAGCTTAGATCAATCACAAAACAGCAACTACAGACTATATTTATCACTGTTTGGTTAGATCCTCAAGCTTCCTTGATGAAACAATGGATAACTTTCAATTTAGAGCTAGATCTTTCCTTACCTTGCTTCAGCTACTAAGCAGCACAGAGATGCTTCAAGATCAACACTCAAAATCGGCATGCAAGAAGGAGAAATCGCTGGTTTGCTTCTGGTTTTTCGCTGCTCAGCCGAGAGAAAAAGAAAGAAAAAGACGAAGATGGGTTGTTCGGTTTTATGTGGAGAGAGAGAGAGGGTACGAAGCTTAAGGGGGAAATAGGCTACAAGCTAATCCCTAGGCTAGTGTAGTGATTAGATTTGGCTAATGATTATGCTTCCTTGGAGTTGCCATCTTCGGTTCTATGGATTGAGAAAAACCGTGGGTGTTGATGAGAGAATCGAGAGAGAGAAAATGTCGCGGCTTTCATGCATGAAGATTTTCGCCATCTGTCGATCGTCGCTAATTAACAGTTTATAGATATCATTCGTTAGTTCATTGGCTTCTAATATTTTCATCTAATTGCCTTTTGTTTATACTTAATCCCAATTATACAAAGTCATAACATATATATAACATATCGACTAGTCAACATTAGTCTATAAAGAATTCATCACAAAAGAATGCTAAAGTTAGAAATTAATATTAGCATTATTAACATTAATCAAGTTATCATAACTATAATCTATAAAATAAAATCATTCGGGCCTAAATATTCATTTCCGGCTCAATAGGCTTAATCTATAACAATTCCAGCCCACTAAACTAAAATTACAAATCTAATAATTCCGAACCTTGGCCCGCTTCAAGCCAAGTCCAAGCCCATAATCTCTAATTAGATTTCTTAAGTCCAATTTGTGTGGCCCACTTACTTCTCAAGCCCACACATTCCTCACGATCCATCGGGTTCAATTTTTGGCTCAATCTAATTAATCTAAGTTCCTAATGATCTAATTACACTAATGAAGGTCAATGAAATTTGGGATGTCACAATTTGTGGATGAAAAGTAGTACTAAATTGGAGCTTAGTCCCTAAGGTGGTTTGGGGGGACTTCGCAAAAGGTTTGAAGTAAATCTTGGATTTCGATTAGAGGTGATAGTTACACTACCTAGCTTACATATATCTCGGCATACTTATCCATCAAATAGTCTACACGAACTGCTAGGAAATGGGCAGACTTAGTCAAGCGATCTACTATCACCAAGATAGAGTCGTGACCACTTGATGTCCTTGGCAATCCTTGAACAAAATCCATTATCACATGATCCCATTTCCACTCTGGTATATCTAACGGTCTCAATAGTCCTACGAGTTTGCGGTGTTCCGCTTTCACTTGTTGGCATGTCAAACATCGAGAAACATGCATAGCTATATCCACTTTCATGCCATTCTACCAATACTATTGGCGTAAATTCCTATACATCTCTGTACTACCTAGATGAATACTATACTTGCTCCTATGTGCTTCCGACAAGATTTCCTTCTTCACTTCTTCATTGTCGAGAACACGGAGCCATCCCTGGCATCTTACCACTCCATCCTCAAAGACTTGAAATTCTTGTCTTTTTCCTAAAGACACAGCATTCCGTACTTTCACTATTTCCGAGTTGAATTCTTGCAATGTTCTAATTTTCTAGATAATTTCCGATTCAATTCTTAATGTAGTAAGCATTCCAATAGGGTGGTCTACTTCCAATTTAAACTCTGAGTCTGCTGCAAACTTTAACAAGTTCCACTCTGTTATTCTTATATTGGCCATATCCATAGATGACTTACAACTAAGGGCATCTACCACCTTATTTGCCTTTTCTGGATGTACCGTATTTCACAATCATAATCCTTTAACAATTTCATCCACCTCCTTTGTCTCATATTCAATTCATTTTGTAAAAACAAATATTTCAAGCTCTTATGATCTACATAGATTTCAAATTTCTCCCCATACAAATAATGTCTCCATATTTTCAAAGCAAAAACTATAGTTGCCAATTCTAAGTAATGGGTTGGGTAGTTCAATTCACGGGGTTTTAACTGTCTGGATGCATAGGCTATGACCTTGCCATGCTGCATCAAAACACATCCCAATCCTTTATGAGACGCATCACTATATACCATGAATCCATCAGATCCAGATGGTATTGTTAGAATTGGAGCCGTGGTTAACTTCCTTTTAAGTTCTTGAAAGCTCCTTTCGCATTCTCCATTCCATTCGGACATTACATTTTCCGAGTCAATTTCGTCAAAGGCCTTGCAAGTCATGAGAATCCTTCCATAAACCTTATATAATAACCCGCCAATCCTAAGAAACTTTGTATCTTAGTCGCCGTTGTCGGTCTTGGCCAATTTACTACCATCTCAACTTTCGCTGGGTCTACTGCAATTCCATCTCCAGTCACCACGTGTCCTAAAAATATCATCTGGCCTAGCCAAAATTCACACTTACTGAATTTGGCATACAACTTATGGTCTCTAAGGGTTTGCAACACTATACTCAGGTGTCGCTCATGCTCTTCAAGTTCTTTAGAATATATCAGGAAGACAATCACAAATTGATCCAAATAAGGCTTAAATATCATATTCATCAAATCCATAAATGCGGCCAAGGCATTTGTTAGTCCAAATGGCATAACTAGGAACTCATAGTGTCCATAGCAAGTCCTAAATGCAGTCCTAGGAATGTCTTCTTTCTTAATCCTTAGCTGATGGTATCTTGACCTCAAGTTGATTTTAGAAAAGACCGAACTTCCTTGTAGTTGATCAAATAGGTCATCAATTCTAGGCAAGGGATACTTATTCTTAAAGGTCACCTAGTTTAGTTGTCTATAATCAATGCATAAACGCATTGACCCATCCTTCTTTTTCACAAACAAGACCGGCGCACCCCAAGGAGAAGCACTTGGCCTAATAAATCCTTTATCGAGCAACTCTTGCAGTTGCACATTTAATTCATTCAATTCCATTAAGGCCATCCTATACGGGGTTTTTGATATCATAACTATTCCAAGCATCAATTTGATCTCGAACTCAATTTCTTGTTCTGGTGGCAACCCAAGCAGTTCCTCAGGAAATACATCTTGAAATTCCTTGACCACTTGAATTTCATCGAGTTTAGCCTCTTCCTTAGTATAATCCTTTACCATTGCCAAGTATCCTTGACGTCCTTCGTCAAGAAGTGCACGGGCTTCTACCTCCGAAGTAATGGCTATCGATGAATTTGTCTGACCTTTGAAAAATTCAAAACTAGATTGGTCAAGTGAAACAAACTGGATCACTTTCCTATAGCAATCCACCTTAGCCTTATGCTTATGTAGCTAG
The DNA here is from genome assembly GCA_019915185.1 of Eucalyptus camaldulensis. Lineage (NCBI taxonomy): Eukaryota > Viridiplantae > Streptophyta > Magnoliopsida > Myrtales > Myrtaceae > Eucalyptus > Eucalyptus camaldulensis. The sequence continues at coordinate 31,978,604 of JAHSVA010000008.1, forward strand.
TCCATTCCTACGATAACATCAAAGTTGTACATAGTCATGACAACTAAGTCTATTTCCATATCCTGTCCCCCTATAATTATTCCACACTTTTTACACACCATTGTAGACAACACCATATTCTTTAATGGCGTAGAAACACAAAGAGGTGTCTCAAGAACTGTAGTTTCTATCTTACTCACCTGTCTATATCTTTCTGACACAAATGAATGCGTAGCACCCGTACCAAACAACGCATATGCCTTTTTGCCATTTATAGAGATCGTACCTGAGATGATATTTTTGGAAGCTTCCGCTTCCTCTTGGGTGATCGCATACACCCTTCCTTGTACTGGGGGCCTTTGTGAATTCCTTGGTAGATTTGTTTTAGCAGTACGTTTTGCATATGTCACATTGAGCTGACATTTGGCTGCGACTTCTCTTGTGGACAATCTCTCCTAAAGTGACCCTTCTGTCCACATCCAAAACATTTTGGTCGATCACCACAAGGTCTTGATCCATGTTGTCCACCACACCTCTGGTAATTACCATCCTGGTAGGGTATTCTTCTAAAGGTCAAGTCACTCCAAGCCTTTCTAAAACTCCCAAAGTTACTCTTTTTCTTAGATTCCTAGGGCTGACCTTGACCATGATAGGGTCTCTTACCCCGTCTGATATTATTAAAGGCCAACTGGCTTCTAGATTTTGATTGTTCCCTCATCAACTTCTGTTCCAGCAACTATGCTCTTTCATAGATTTCATTATTAGCTATTATATTCAGAGGTACTAGTTGTTTTCTGATGTCAGTCCTTAGCCCCTTCATAAATCTCTTAGCCTTTTCCTCTCGATCCTCAACCAACCTGGGAGCATACCTTGACAATTTCGAAAATTTTGCTTCATATTGGTCTATTGTCAGCTCCCTTTGTTCCAATTGAACAAATTCTATAATCTTCTTATCCCTAGCACAGTAAAAAAAAGGTTTGTATTGAAAAAGCTCTAACAAACTCATCCCATTTTATGTCAGTACCCGGTGGAAAGATTGTGTCTCCTGACGCTCTCTACCAAAACTTTGTGTTTCCCTTCAATTGGTACTCTACTAAAGTTATCTTTTCGGCGTCATTACAGTTCAACAACAGGAAAATTTATTCCATTCCATCAATCCATTGTTCCGCTTCCTCAGGACTTCCCATTCCACTAAATTTAGGTGGTTTCAACTTTAGGAATTGCTCCACCAGTCCTTGAGGGCGACATTCTGCTCCGGGTTGCTTTTGAGCTTGTCATTCAATCAAATTTCCTATATTGGCCAATGCCTGCAAGATATCTTCCATCCGAGGTTCAACTCTTGAAGCAGAGGCTTCAGCCCTCGATGGATGAGAACTCCTAGTTCGTACCATGATTTTCCTACAGTTTTCCAAGCATTTGCCTCAAGAATGATTAGTGACTCAATGTCACTAGTCAGATAATGAAATAAAAAGGGGTCACTAAAGTCACATAAGTAACATAAAAATGTTACTGGCACGCGAAAGTAACTCACAATAGTTACCAAGGATCTACGAGTGGATACATATCACCCATTGTTCATAGTTAGTCAACTACCCCTGGTTAGTGTCCTATGGTGTGCAACATTATATCCTCATTTCCAATTGAGACACCTTATCACTCCAATTAAACCTTGCTCTAATAACACTCGTTGTGGCACCCCTTGACGGCCCCTAATCCGTTAGGGTCACCACAAATACCTTTCGCTTTGCCTTGAAAGTCTATTACTCTGATACCATGGATTTTCATTATAATTCAAAAATCTTAGGGGTTTATATCTTTTAGATTGGTCCCTATGCAATTTATATAGTGAAAGTGCATCCAACAACTCCATTTCCTATAAATAAAATGATGCACACCAACTAAACATTTATAACTTAAAGCCGAACACTTTTATTTACATAACCAGATGGACATCATTCGTCGGTACACCAAAATGCCAACGTTTTCTATACCCGGCTATTCTCAAAAGATACCCGACTTTTCCAATAGATATCTACACGAGTCCAACAACTAGTGTCGGCATCCAAAAATGCTTCCTCTGCTGTCCTTCGCTCTCGGTCACACCCACCCGTCCGATCCGTCTACTGGCGGCGGTGGCAACGGCCCTAGCGTGCGTCCATCTTGACGGACGAAGACAGTAAGATTCTCCTGAAGTACTGGGCTGGTTGGAGGACCAATACCAACACTATCAATACCCGCACTCAAATAAAAATCAGTCCTCGCACCTCGGGATGGTGATGCTCCGACCATTTGGATTGCAGGTCGATCAAGATTCCATAAAATGTGCCAGGAGGTACGGTCAGCAGAGGCGTCTCATCTAGTTTGAAATGTGAGTCCCCAAAAAGGGGTGAGTACAACCACCTAGTAGTTGATGATCTACTATGTTATACTATGCAAGCCATCACAATCCAAGTCCATGCAAGATAGATAAAATATGAAATCAAAATTATAAATGTGCATCGGATAGATAAAACCTTTTTTAAAAGCAATGTCAACGAAATTTCAAAACCACAATGCATTATTTTAGTCACACAAGTCCGGATCATAAGGCTAATCTGTTAGGACACGTCCCATACCCTGCCACACAATTTTGTCCCATAATCAGGCGCAGTTATTAGCAGGGTCATTATTTTTAGAACTTAGTTCGTTTTCATTTTCCTTCGTCTATCCCAGAGGACTAGTGTTTGCGTCCCTCCGAGCATTCACATCCCACCTGGCATCGTGAAAGCCTTCGGTATTCAATCACCAGGCATCCAGAGCATGTCACGTTACACCTCTAGGCATCTCGCTTCCCACCTGGCATCACGAGGAATTGTTAGGGCTCGCCATGAAGATGGTTACCCCTACCCTCCGAAATTACATACCGACATACAACCGGGCATCCGACACTCCCAGGGAACCTTTGGAGTATTGCGGACCCCAAGCATCCAACGGAATTGGCTCATTCGATCTTATGGGCATCTAGACTCCTGGGGCATCATCAACTCGAGGGTCCGATGGCATCAATTATATATCTCAACAATAGTATATCAATCGGATCATTTTAATGCCAAAACAGTTTTAGAGGAACAACCACATTTGAAATTCCTTTTGAATGCTTGAAAATCTTCCTTCATAATATCAAACAATTCAAATTGAGATTTACAAAAGCATATCAATACAACAACAACAAGCTTTGAAATCATATGTCATTTCCATATCAATAGAACCATTTAACTAAACTTGGCAGCAAAATATTAAGCCCGTAGGTCCACTCCCACGGCTAACTTTCCAACACATTTAAGAAATCACGTACAATTTCATAGACCGCGCTTGCAACTCTCGTCCAAAATTAAAAGAGTTGTCAAAACAAGTAATTTGAATTCGGCACATTGGCAAGTGTAAACCTCACTCCCAACTTAGTGGTTTATAAAAATTGGTCAACATCAAAGTTTGAGATTTCGAGAGCGCCAAAACCTTTCCCTTTTCTTTTTAAAATGTTGATGAATGGTGCGTCGGTATATAATGTGGCACCCCTTGATGGCCCCAATCCATTAGGGTCACCACACATATTTTTCACTTGACTTGAAAGTCTAATACTCTAATACCATGGGATTTCATCATGAATCCTAAATCTTGGGGGTTTATATCTTTTGAATCGATCTCTGCATAGTAAATATAGTGGAAGCACATTCAACTATTCCATGTCCTTAAATATAACGCGATGCACACCAACTAAAACTTTCGTAAGTTAAAGCCGAACACTTTTATTTACATAACTATATGGATATCATTAGTCGATAACTGACTTCTTTTCTATACTCAGCTACTTTCAAAATATAACCGACTTCTTTTCCAACAGCCATCTACAAAGTCCATTAGTTAGCGTTGGTGTCCAAAAATGCTTCCTCTGTTGTCCATCACTCTTGGTCACACCCACCCGTTCGGTTCGTTTGCTGGTGGCGGTAGCAACGGCCCCAGCGTCTGTCCATCTCGGCGAACAAAGACTGACAGGAACTCCTGAAGTACTAGGCCGGTGGGAGGACCAATATCAAATACAATTAATACCCACACTTGAATGAACACTGGGCCTCGTACCTCGTGATGGTGATGCTCCGACCACTCACATTGTTGGTCGACCAGAATCCCATAGAACGTGTCGAGAGTAACAGGTAGCAGAGACATCTCGACTAATCTGAAATGTTAGTCCTCAAGAAGGGGTTAGTACAGCCACTCAGCAATAAAATATCTACTAAACTATATTGCATAGAACCATCATTATCTAATTTCATGCAATATAGACAAAACATGTGATCAAAGGATTGAGTATGCATCAAATCCATACAACTTTTCAAAGTAATGGAAAATGCAGCGTCAAAACCAAAATGCACCATTTCAGTCACATAGGTCTCGGTTATAGAGCCAAACTGTTATGACATGTCACATTCCATGCCACACAATTTAGTCCTATAACCAGACAACACACACACTTAGTAGAACCATAAATTTTTATATTCAAAAAGTTTTCACCACCCGGAGGACCAATGTTTGTGTCCCTCCAAGCATTCGCATCCAACCTGGCATTGCGAAAGCCTCCGATGTTACACCACTAGGCCACCGTGTGACACCCCGAACCCTTCGCAAGTCGTCACCAATGCCAATGTTACACCTTATTACATTTCTTTCTTTTGAGAAGTGTCCTAATTCGCAGACACATTTTTTTTTTTTATTAAAACAAATGGTCCCAGCGCGACTCATTAGCAGAAGCAAATTAAAATATCACCGTCTCTCCCCCTACCAACCATGATACAAATACACACCACTAATCACCATGATTTTATAAACAAGCCACGACACTTTATTTACATATATTTCATGATGGGATTCCCTTCGGGTCAGTACAACAAAAAGGAAAAGCTAGGACTCAGCCACGTCCAGCCTAAAACCTAAAAAAGAAACCTCGACCCTGTACATCACACGAGCATAAACCCCCCCCCCCCATCAAAAGTGTCGTCTAACTATCCCCAAAAAGATCCGGCTCCTACACATCGCGCGCGCGGGTCTCACACCCAACCTGGTGCATCAGGCGGTGGCGGCAGCAACATCCCTCGCATCGCTCCATCACGACGAACGTGTACAGAAATGAACTCTTGAATGACAGGGCCCCCAGCCAGGCCTACGTCGTACATCACTAGACAACGTACTCGAATAAAAGTCGGTCCGGGAACATAAGGACAGTCTATCTCGGCACACTCGACCTCTACATCGGATGGTAGACCATAAAACACCCCCCGCGTGACAGTAGGAAGCGGCATACTGCTAATCTGAAATGTTATTCCCCAAAAGGGGTGAGTACAACCACTCAGCAGATAGGGAAATCCAATAACAACTCAATGCATCATGCAATCATACATGCATTGCAGGCATTACTTACCTTAAAGCCATGCGCATACTATCATGCATCATCATATCGATTCATAACACATTCATGTGTATCATCATTGTAACATACATGTCATGACATCATTACATCATACATGACATCATCATCATAGCATCATTTTATCATACATATCTTCGAGCCATATCATATATCATCATCATTATCATTACCATGCATATCCTCATGCATATCATATCATAGGTGTTCATCCCTATTTCACATCACATATCATCTTCATCATTATCATCATGCATATCATGATGCATATAATATCATGGGTGATCATCATTATTTCACATCATATATCATCATCATCATGCATATCATCATGCATATAATATCATGGGTGATCATCATTATTTCACATCACATATCATCATCATCATCATCATCATGCATATAATATCATGGGTGATCATCATTATTTCACATCACATATCATCATCATCATCATCATCATAGTCATGCATATCATCATGCATATCATGATTTAATTTCCACTTTTAGCTTTCAATTTCATCACCACATCACCCATTTCTCAATTCATCAATTTCATCAGCCCTTTGGGCAAAGACCTCCAACAGGGGTCCCAGCATTCGGCCATCCCATGGCCACCGGGCTTCCGGCCCCCCACATTCTGGGCATCTCGCATCTCAACTAGCATCACGAGGCATTCCCTTCGGGCAGAAACCTCCGACAGGGCTTCCGGCATTTACACTCCCTGGCCGGGCATCCCGCATTCCAAATCCTGGCATCGCAAGGCATTCCTTTCAGGCAAAGACCTCTGACAAGGCTTCCGGCCCCCCACATTCTAGGCATCCTGAATCTCCCAGGGAATTCCGGCAATGCATCTCTATGCATTCCGGCCTCATCCTCCACCACAACCACTTCCTCACTTATCATTATCCACATTTACCATTATTTTGATCTCAATTTAACATGGCATATGGCATGACATCAAACAAGTCATACTTGGCACACATGCATCACAATTCAATGTCACCAATATCTCATCATACATGCAACAATGCATAATTATTTATTAATAAAATCAATGGAATTCATGGCCAATAAAATAATCCATCTTATTTTATTATTATTTTTATTATTATTATTTATTTTTATTATCATATTTATTTATTTTCATAAATAAATATTAAATTGAATATCTATAATTTTCCCAAAATTATAAAATTCAAGCAATCATTAAACAAACCAATAGGATGACAATTTCATGCAAAATTCATGGCCAACTTTGAATTTCACACAATTTCACAATTTCCACAAAATAGCACATAATATTCGGATAAAACCAGAATGCACAGTTTTCGAATAAATTCGATTAAAATATCCATAAAGCCTCCGAAAATTATGAAATTCTACAACGTATTAGACAAGACATTTTCGCACAACTTTCATTAAGAACTCCAAGCCAGATTCTTTTTATATTATTTTATACAACCTCACGAAGCTTCTGGATCCATTACCGCATCGTCCAGTGAACACATCTCTGAAATATTGCGATTTCACCTAGCTATTCTCTTTCATTTCCTCTGAAATTTAGATATGTTATACATCAAGGTGTCCTCTAGAAGTTTCATGAAGAGATCGAAGTCAAATAACCAGAGTAGAGTCATCATTTAGGTCCTTGAATTCTAGGGTATCTCAAGACACATCACCAGAATCATCTTCTTCAAGATCTAGTCGATTTACTAGGCTACACTTGTTCATTTCGCTTGATATTTGAGTATATATTTTAAGATGTCTCCTACAACTTTCATGAAGAAACCGAAGTTAGATTCTCAACAAAAACCAACATACAACCACGAATCCAGCAAGAGGTCAGTAAAAACTCTCCAGATCTGAGGTCTCCGTAAAACAAGACTTTAACCCCTCAAATATCCATCATTTTTCACGAAATTTCAGTATGTTTTAGTTCAAGATGTTAGCTACAACTCTCATGAATAAATCGAAGCCAAAATCGGACTTTAAACACACATGCAAGCTCAAACAAGTTACTGACTCACACGGTCCGAGCAAGAACAGTCATGCGGTTTAAGAACAAGCCAACCATACCTCGGTTTTTCTCACTTAAACGCCGAAAATCTAACATGCAAACAACATACAAACATGCAAGAGAAGCTAGAGGAATTCCACTTGCCTCTAGGATGGACGGTCGACGGCATATGGCGGCGAACACGGCAGACGGACGGCGGCTCCTCCTCGGCTCCGCCTCCTTCCACTCTCGGCCTCTCCCTCTCTCTCGCACACCTCTCTCTCTCTTCCTCTCCTTTGGGCGAGCAAATGGCCAGCCACCCTTCTCTCTCCTTCCCTTTTATTTCCCCTAAAGCTCATGATTGATAATGATTACATGCCACTCAAATGGACCAATGCATGGCATCCTAGTCTAGGCCAATGCATGAGGGTCTTGTGCCACTTGTCACCACACATGCAAGATGGGCTTGGGCCTCCCCTTCTTGGGCCGGCGATCACTTCCCTTGGGCCTCTATTGGGCCGGTCGACTTCCCCTCTTGGGCCGCGCATCTTGGCCCATTAAAGGCTTAGGCGAATGGGCCTAAGGCCCATTCGAATTTTGACCCTCTTTTTCCCTTTTTTTTTTTGAATTCCTTTCTATAATTATTTCCAAATTTAAATTTTATCTTGGCCAAAGTCTTGGGACATTTTGGTTATTGAAATTTAATTTATTAAGCACATGGCCAAGCATAAATTATTAATCTATCGAATTTAAATTTCCACACTCATAAGCACAAATCATCAAATTAAAAAGGCTAATGGCTAAAACAAAAGCCATAGGAAATTCTATCACCTAATTAAAGACTTTAACACACCTTATGGCTTGGCTTTGAATTTTGGGATGCCACAATTCTCCCCTCCTTAGAGAATTTCGTCCTCGAAATTCAAACACCACTCGCGCCTTCTTTAAACAAATAGGGGTACTTTTCCTTTATCCGATCCTCACTTTCCCATGTGGCTTCTTCCACATCATGATGTCGCCATAACACCTTAACCAATGGGATCTTCTTGGTCCTAAGAATTTGCTCATTTCGGTCCAATATCTGCACAGGCTCTTCAATGTACCTTACTCTCTCATCCATTTTGATGGCTTCATGATCGAGTATGTGACCAGGATCCGGCTGGTACTTCCTCAACATCGATACATGAAACACATCGTGCAGATTTCCTAACTTAGGAGGTAACGCTAAACGATAAGCTACATCCCTTATCTTCTCAAGAATTCCAAAAGGTCCGACAAATCTAAGGCTTAACTTACCCTTCATCCCGAATCGAGATATTCCTTTCATTGGAGATACCTTAAGGAATACATGGTCTCCTACACTAAATTCCAAAGGCCTTCTACGCCTATCTGCGTAGCCTTTCTGTCTACTTTGAGCTGTTCTAAGTCTTTCTCTGATAATTTCAACAGCCTCAGTGGTAACTTGTACCAGTTCAGGTCTTGTCAACTTCCTTTCACCTACTTCACTCCAACAAACAGGAGTCCTACATCTCCTTCCATATAATGCTTCATAAGGTGCCATGCCTATACTTTTCTGAAAATTATTATTATAGGCAAACTCTACCAAATGCAATCTTTCATCCCAATTTCCTTTGAAATCGATTACACAAGCCCTTAACATATCCTCTAATATCTGGATTACTCTTTCTGACTGACAATCTGTCTGGGGATGAAATGCAGTACTAAATTGAAGCTTAGATCCTAACGCAACTTGAAGACTTTTCCAAAAATTCGAAGTAAACCTCGAATCCCGATCTGAAGTTATAGTCACTGGAACACCATGTAAGCGTACCACTTGACTTAAATACATGTCCGCATACTTTTCCATTGAGTAGTCCATGCGAATCGCTAAGAAATGTGCCAACTTAGTCAAACGATCCACTATCACCCAAATTGAATCATGACTACTTGATGTCCTTGGCAATCCTTGCACAAAGTCCATCATTATATGTTCCCATTTCCATTCTGGAATGTCTAATGGTCTCAAAAGTCCTGCAGGTTTACGATGCTCTGCTTTCACTTGCTGACACATCAAACATTGAGATACGTACTTCGCCGTATCTGCCTTCATACCATTCCACCAAAATTGCTGACGCAAATTTCTGTACATCTTTGTACTACCTGGGTGGATACTATAATTACTCTTATGTGCCTCCAACAGAATTTCCTTCCTCAATTCCTCATTGTCGAGAACACAAAGTCGTCCTTGACATCTTACTATTCCATCATCAGAGATCTAAAATTTTGATCTTTTCCCTAAAGATACAGCATATTTCACTTTCAAAATCTCTGGGTCAGATTCTTGCAGGATTTTAATTTTCTGGATAATCTCTGGCTCAATCCTTAATGCACTAAGCATACCAGTAAGACAATCCATTTCCAATTTAAATTCTAAATTTGCTACAGATTCTAACAATTCCCATTTTGCCATTCTCAAACTAGCTATTTCCATAGCTGACTTTCGACTAAGAGCATCTACTACTCTATTCGCTTTTCTTGGATGATATCTTATCTCACAATCATAGTCCTTCAACAACTCCATCCACCTTCTTTGTCTCATGTTCAACTCCTTTTGTGAGAACAGATACTTCAAACTCTTATGATTTGTATAAATCTCAAACTTTTCCCCATACAAATAGTGTCTCCATATCTTCAAGGCAAACACTATAGCTGCTAGCTCTAAATCATGCGTCAGGTAATTAAGCTCATGGGGTTTCAATTGTCTGGATGCATAGGCTACAACCTTGCCATGCTGCATCAACACACATCCTAGTCCTTTGTGAGATGCATCACTATACACTGTGAAACCATCAGGTCTAGTAGGTATAATCAGGATTGGAGCTGAAGTCAATTTCCTTTTGAGCTCCTGAAAACTCCTTTCACATTCTCCATTACATTCAAATTTTACATTCTTTCGGGTCAATTTAGTTAAAGGTCCTGCCAGTCTTGAAAATCCTTCAATGAACCTTCTATAATAACCAGCCAGTCCTAAGAAACTTCGTATTTCAGTAGGTGTCGTTGGTCTCGGTCAATTCACTACCATTTCAACTTTTGCCGGGTCTACTGCAATTCCTTTTCCTAACACCACATGTCCTAGAAATATTATCTGGTCCAACCAGAACTCACATTTACTAAACTTAGCATACAACTTATGCTCTCTCAGAGTCTGCAAAACTATTTTCAAATGTTGCTCATGCTCTTTAGGCCCTTTTGAATATACTAGAATATCATCAATAAAAACAATCACAAACTGGTCTAAATAAGGCTGAAATATTCTATTCATCAAATCCATAAATGCGGCCGGCGCATTAGTCAATCCAAATGGCATAACAAGGAACTCATAGTGTCCATAACGAGTCCTGAATGCAGTCTTAGGAATGTCCTCCTTCTTAATTCTCAACTGATGGTATCCCGACCTCAAGTCAATCTTAGAGAAAACTGAACTTCCTTGGAGTTGGTTGAACAAGTCATCAATTCTAGGCAAAGGATACTTATTCTTAATGGTCACCTGATTCAACTGCCTATAGTTAATACACAAGCGCATCGATTCATCTTTCTTTTTCACAAACAAGACTGGTGCACCCCAAGGTGAAGCACTTGGTCTAATGAATCCTTTGTCAAGCAATTCTTGCAGTTGCACTTTCAACTCCTTTAATTCAACTAAGGCCATCCTATATGGGGCTTTTGATATTGGTCCCGTTCCAGGCATTAATTCAATTTCAAATTCAATCTCCCGCTTTGGCGGCAATCCAGGCAATTCCTCAGGAAATACATCTTGAAATTCGTTTACTACACGAACTTCCTCAAGATTAGGCTCCTCCCTTGCATAATCTCTAACTATGGCTAGGTACCCTTGACATCCTTTGTCAAGTAACTTACAAGCTTCTACTGCCGAAATAAGTGCTACAGGAAAATGGGTTTGGCCTCCTAAAAATTCATAACTAGACTGATCAGGTAAAACGAATTGAATCACTCTTCTATAACAATCCATTCTAGCCTGATACTTACGAAGCCAGTCCATTCCTATAATAACGTCAAAATCATACATAGCCATTACAACCAAATCTATCTCCATATCCTTTCCTCCCATTGATATCTTACAATTTCCACACACCAGCGTATACAATACCATATCCTTTAAAGGCGTGGAAACACAAAGAGGCATCTCAAGAGGCATAACTTCTATCTTATTCAAACATCTATATCTTTCAGACACAAATGAATGCGTTGCACCCGTGTCAAACAATGCATATGCCTTTTTACCATTAATAAGAATCGTACCTGAGATAACATTTTTGGAAGCTTTCGCTTCCTCCTGGGTAATCGCATACACCCTTCCTTGTGCAGGTGGTCTCTGAGGATTTCCTTGCGAGTTTGACCTAATAGCACTCTGATATCCCTGTCGCACCGAGCCAACACTCACTTGCGACCTCTCTTGTGGGCAACTTCTCCTAAGATGACCCACTTGTCCACAACCAAAACATTTCTGTTGTCCCGTACAAGGTCCTGGGCCATGGTGTCCATTACACTTTTGACAATTACCATGCTGATAGGGTGCTTTCCCTATATTCGGACCACTCCTTGCTCCTCCAAAATTTCCAAAATTACTCTTCTTCTTCGCATTCCAGGTCTGACCTTGACCAGAATAAGGTCTCTTCCCCTTTCTCACATCACTAAAATTCAACGGTTTCTTAAACTCCGACCGTTCCCTCAACAACTCCTGCTCCACTAACCGCGCCCTTTCATAAATCTCATTATAATCTCTTATGTTCAAAGGCACCAGTTGCTTCCTAATGTCAGTCCTCAGCCCTTTCAGGAATCTCTTAGCCTTCTCTTCCTGATCCTCAATCAATTTAGGAGTATATCTAGATAATTCAGAAAATCTAGCCTCATACTGATCTACCGACAACCCCTTTTGTTCTAGCTGAACAAATTCAGTAATCTTCCTATCCTTAGCACAATCAGAGAAATGCTTCCTATTGAAAGCCCTAACAAACTCCTCCCAACTCACATTAGTACCTGGTGGAAAGATTATGTCCTTCAAAGCTCTCCACCAAAACTTCGCATTTCCCTCAAATTGGTACTCTGCTAAAACTATTTTCTCAGCATCAGTGCAGTCCAATAGCCGGAAAATTCGTTCCATTCCATCAATCCATTGCTCCGCCTCCTCAAGACTTCCCATTCCATTAAACTTAAGTGGCTTCAGCTTCAGAAACTGCTCCACTAGTCCTTGAGTACGGCGTTCTACTCTGGGCTATTGCTGCGCCTGCCTCTCCATCAGATTTCCAATATTGGCTAATGCCTGCAGGATATCTTCCATTCAGGGTTTAGCCATTGCAGCAGAGGCTTCAGCCGTCGATGGATGAGCACTTCCAGCTTGCACCATGACTTTCCTGCAATTTCCAAGCATTGCCTTAGGAATAATCTGAGACTCACTGCCTCCACTCAAAGCAATTACTAACACTACATAAGTAACATATACATGTTACTAGTACCTAAAGGCAACTCAAAAAAAACTACTGGGGATCTACGAGTGAATACTCATCACCCGTTATTCAATTATTTCATTTTAGACCCTATGGTGTGCATTGTCATCATGTTCCTCAATTTCCAAATGAAGCTCCTTATCACTCCACCTATAACCATTCGCTCTGATACCAAAAAGGGTGGTTGCGACACCCCGAACCCTTCACAAGTCGTCACCAGCACCAATGTTACACCTTATTACATTTCTATCTTTCGAGAAGTGTCCTAATCCGCAGACACATTTTTTTTTTTTTAAACAAATGGTCCCAACGAGACTCATTAGCGGAAGCAAATTAAAATATCATCGTCTCTCCTCCTACCAACCATGATACAAATACACCACTAATCACCATGATTTTATAAACAAGCCACGACACTTTATTTACATATATTTCATGATGGGATTCCCTTCGGGTCGGTACAACAAAAAGGAAAAGCTAGGACTTAGCCACGTCCAGCCTAAAACCTCAAAAAGAAACCTCGACCCTGTACATCACATGAGCATAAACCCCCCCATCAAAAGTGTCGTCTAACTATCCCCAAAAAGATCCGGCTCCTACTCATCGCGCGTGCGGGTCTCACACCCAACCCGGTGCATCAGGCGGTGGCGGCGGCAACATCCCTCGCATCGCTCCATCCCGACGAATGTGTACAGAAATGAACTCCTGAATCACAGGGCCCCCAGCCAGGCCTACGTCGTACATCACTAGACAACGTACTCGAATAAAAGTCAGTCCGGGAACATAAGGATAGTCTATCTCGGCACACTCGACCTCTACATCGGATGCTAGACCATAAAACACCCCCCGCGTGACGGCAGGAAGCGGCATACTGCTAATTTGAAATGTTCTTCCCCAAAAGGGGTGAGTACAACCACTCAGCAGATAGGGAAATCCAATAACATGTCAATGCATCATGCAATTATACATGCATTGCAGGCATTACTTACCTTAAAGCCATGCGCATACTATCATGCATCATCATATCAATTCATAACACATTCATGTGTATCATCATTGTAACATACATGTCATGACATCATTACATCATACATGACATCATCATCATAGCATCATTTCATCATACATATCTTCGAGCCATATCATATATCATCATCATTATCATTACCATGCATATCATCATGCATATCATATCATAGGTGATCATCCCTATTTCACATCACATATCATCTTCATCATTATCATCATGCATATAATATCATGGGTGATCATCATTATTTCACATCATATATCATCATCATCATCATCATCATCATGCATATCATCATGCATATAATATCATGGGTGATCATCATTATTTCACATCACATATCATCATCATCATCATCATGCATATCATCATGCATATCATATCATGGGTGATCATCATTATTTCACATCACATATCATCATCATCATCATCATCATCATGCATATAATATCATGGGTGATCATCATTATTTCACATCACATATCATCATCATCATCATAGTCATGCATATCATCATGCATATCATATCATGCATATCATGATTTAATTTCCACTTTTAGCTTTCAATTTGATCACCACATCACCCATTTCTCAATTCATCAATTTCATCATCCCTTCGGGCAAAGACCTGCGACAGGGCTCCCAGCATTCAGCCATCTCATGGCCACCGGGCTTCCGGCCCCCCACATTCTGGGCATCTCGCATCTCAACTAGCATCACAAGGCATTCCCTTCGGGCAGAAACTTCCGACAGGGCTTCCGGCATTTACACTCCCTGGCCGGGCATCCCTCACCCCAAATCCTGGCATCGTGAGGCATTCCTTTCGGGCAAAGACCTCCGACAAGGCTTCCGGCCCCCCACATTCCGGGCATCTTGAATCTCCCAGGGAATTCCGGCAATGCATCTCTATACATTCCGGTCTCATCCTCCACCACAACCACTTCCTCACTTATCATTATCCACATTTACCATTATTTTGATCTCAATTTAACATGGCATATGGCATGACATCAAACAAGTCATACTTGGCACACATGCATCACAATTCAATGTCACCAATATCTCATCATATATGCAACAATGCATAATTATTTATTAATAAAATCAATGGAATTCATGGCCAATAAAATAATCCATCTTATTTTATTATTATTTTTATTATCATATTTATTTATTTTCATAAATAAATATTAAATTCAATATCTATAATTTTCCCAAAATTATAAAATTCAAGCAATCATTAAACAAACCAATAGGATGACAATTTCATGAAAAATTCATGGCCAACTTGAATTTCACACAATTTCACAATTTCCACAAAATAGCACATAATATTCGGATAAAACCAGAATGCATAGTTTCCGAATAAATTCGATTAAAATATCCATAAGGCCTCTAAAACTTACGAAATTTTACAGAGTAATAGCCAAGATATTGTCCCACAGCTTTCATGAAGAACTCTAAGCCAGATGCTTTTTATATTATTTTATACAACGTCACGAAGCTTCTGGATCCATTACCGCATCGTCCAGTGAACACATCTCCGAAATATTGCGATTTCACCTATCTATTCTCTTTCGTTTGCTCTGAAATTTAGATATGTTATACATCAAGGTGTCCTCTAGAAGTTTCATGAAGAGATCCAAGTCAAATAACCAGAGTAGAGTCATCATTTAGGTCCTTGAAATCTCGGGTATCTCAAGACACATCACCAGAATCATCTTCTTCAAGATCTAGTCGATTTACTAGGCTACACTTGTTCATTTCGCTTCATATTTGAGTGTATATTTTAAGATGTCTCCTACAACTTTCATGAATAAACCGAAGTGAGATTCTCAACAAAAACCAACATGCAACCACGAATCCAGTAAGAGGTCAGTAAAAACTCTCCAGATCTGAGGTCTCCGTAAAACAAGACTTTAACCCCTCAAATCTCCATCATTTTTCACGAAATTTCAGTATGTTTTAGTTCAAGATGTTAGCTACAACTCTCATGAATAAATCGAAGCCAAAATCGGACTTTAAACACACATGCAAGCTCAAACAAGTTACTGACTCACACGGTCCGAGCAAGAACAGTCATGCGGTTTAAGAACAAGCCAACCATACCTCGGTTATTCTCACTTAAACGCCCAAAATCTAACATGCAAACAACATACAAAAATGCAAGAGAAGCTAGAGGAATTCCACTTGCCTCTAGGACGGACGGTGGACGGCGTATGGCAGCGAACACGGCGGACAGACGGCGGCTCCTCCTCGGCTCCGCCTCCTTCCTCTCTTGGCCTCTCCCTCTCTCTCGCACACCTCTCTCTCTCTTCCTCTCCTTTGGGCGAGCAAATGGCCGCTCACCCTTCTCTCTCCTTCCCTTTTATTTCCCCTAAAGCTCATGATTAATAATGATTACATGCCACTCAAATGGACCAATGCATGGCATGCTAGTCTAGGCCAATGCATGAGGGTCTTGTGCCACTTGTCACCACACATGCAAGATGGGCTTGGGCCTCCCCTTCTTGGGCCGGCGATCACTTCCCTTGGGCCTCTATTGGGCCGGTCGACTTCCCCTCTTGGGCTGCTCCTCTTGGCCCATTAAAGGCTTAGGCCAATGGGCCTAAGGCCCATTCGAATTTTGACTCTCTTTTTCCCTTTTTTTTTGAATTCCTTTCTATAATTATTTCCAAATTCAAATTTTATCTTGGACAAAGTCTTGGGACATTTTGGTTATTGAAATTTATTTATTAAGCACATGGCCAAGCATAAATTATTAATCTATCGAATTTAAATTTCCACACTCATAAGCACAAATCATCAAATTAAAAATGCTAATGGCTAAAACATAAGCCATAGGAAATTCTATCACCTAATTAAAGACTTTAACACACCTTATGGCTTGGCTTTGAATTTTGGGATGCCACACACCGGGCATCTATAGCGTGTTTTGTCACACCTCTAGGCATCTCGCACCCCACCTAGCATCATGAGGAATCTCCAGGGTTCGCCATGAAAATAGTTACCCCCACCCTTCGAAATTACATACCGATATACCACTGGGCATCCTGACACTCCCGGGGAAAACTCTGGGGGTCGCCATGAAAATGGTTACCCCTACCTTCTGGAATTACGTACCAACATACCACCGGGCATCCCCTGGAATTACTTACTGACATACTGTGACATCCCAAATTTCTCCAGCCATCATTAGTATAATTGGATCATTAGAAACTTAAATTAATTTAGATCGGGCTAGAAAGTGAACCCAATGGACCGCGAGGAATGAGTGGGCTTGAGGAGAAAGAGGGCTGCATGATTATTTTAGAACTAGGCTTGTAAACATGAATGGAAGAGCTAGGCTTGGACTTGGCCTGAAGTGGGCCAAGGTTTAGAATTATCATATTTGTAGATTTAGTTTAGTGGACCGGATCGTTGTAGGTTGAGCCTATTGGACCAAGAATGGATAATTAGGCCCAAGTGTTTTTATTTTCGGTTAAGATTCATAGATTATAGTTAAGATGATTTGATTAGTGATTATTTATAACTTTAGCATTTCTTGTGATGAATTATTTATAGACTAACAGTGACTAGTCGATATGTTATATATGTCGTGACTTTGTATAATTATAAAATGATTGAAATCAACTAGAAACAAAAAGAAATTAAATGAAAAACATTAGAAACAAATGCACTAACTAATGATATTGATTAACTGTTAATGGATGGCAAACGACATATGGCAAGAATTCTCATGCATGAAAGCCATGACCTCACTCTCTCGTTTCTCCTTGTACTCGACACCCACAGTTTTCTTTCCTCTAGAAACCGAAACCATCAACTCAAGAAGACACAATCATTAGCAAGATCTCATCATTAGTCTAGCCTAGGGATTAGCTTGTAGCCTATTTCCCCTCATAAATTTTGAAACCCTCTCTCTCTCCTCAAGACCAAAACCCACCTTCATCTTCTTCTTCATTTCTCTTAGTTGGGAGGTGAAACCAGAAGCAAAACAGCAACCTTCTTCCTCTTGCATGTGAAATTTTGGTGTTGATCTTGAAGCATCTTTGTGTTGTTTAGTAGCTGAAGTAAGGTAAGGAAAGATATAACTCTAAATTCGAAGTTATCCATTGTTTCGTCCAGAAAACTTGAGGATCTAACCAAATGGTGGAGGAATTGATTTGTAGTTGTTTTGTGTTGATTTAAGCTTGGTAAGTACTAGATTGAAGGTAGAAGCCATTGCATGTTACCTTTGAGTCTTACATGTCTCGAAATCCAAGTGTGAATAAGTTGTATTTGCCAAGTAAAGTGATGAAATGGTTGCTGAGTGGAAGGATGTGGTGATGAGTGAACTTACAGATGCAATTATACTTTGAGCCGAGCTGTGGAAGGGTTATTTGTTAAGGAAAAACTTGCTAAAGGTACTCTTAGTTGTTGTGATAAAGTATTGAAGTTTTGTAGAAGAGATTTGTGGAAAAATAAGTGGTTTGGTCGGGCTAGAAGTGAAGGAATTGTGTATACCTATTATGTTCTAGGAGAATACAATTAGGGAGTCTTCTGTTTTATGTTATTTTCTTTATGTATGTTGATGAAAATAAGAAAGGAACCATTCTACATGATAGAACATCCATTAGATTGAATTAGAAACCTAGATATAACCATATGAATATAAAAACTTAGAGATTGAAGTGAATTCAGTAAAACCAGTGAACTGTTTTTGTAAGAAATGGTTTGACCTTTGTCGATTATATTAATTTTCTGTAATTATCTAGTTAGAATTGGACTTCGAATCCTTACTGAAAGTTGTAGAACACATCCGTAGGAATAACATGTGAAAATTTGAGATCTAATGGACAATAATTGGTTAGTAAAACGAATTTCTTTTTAGATATAAAATCTGGACGTCGGTACAGGGTGCTAGTAAAGATTATCGCGATTGTTACTCTTAATACAGTGAGAATTAGACCTATGTTTCGTCACAGAAAATGTCAATCTATGTCTCTAATATAAGATACTAAAAATTTGGTAGTATTTCGACAAGAATTGATATACCTTCTGTGTCCAAAACTGAAACTGTTCATTTAGCTAGTAAACAGTTTGGACCCGAGAGCATATACTATATGTTGTGTCTTTTATATTAGACTTGTATGACACACACAGAGTCTAGTAACCTCATAATAGATGTTAGTTGTGTAAGAGTAAGTCTCACATCTTATTTGAGATATAAGTACATATAGTGTCATGCGTGTGCAATGAGTGTGGTGCATAGTGCTTGATTATGGGGTAAATATTTGTTCAGCATGGTATGGGACATGTCGTAATGAGTTTTATCTTATAATTTGGACACACACGTGTGCTAGGTTCATGAGAATTAGATATATAGTTAGATACTTTGGAGTCTTTTCTTTTGCATAAGATAAATGCATTAATTAAAGGTGTGGTGGTGTGAAACGTGTGCTTAAGTGAGTGAATGAACCCATTGGTACGGAGATACCGGTGATGCCCCTTGGAAGTTGGGATGCCCATGCTATGTGGTCTTGGATGCCTTCGTAGAGATACTAGGATGCCTTGGAGTGAGATGTCCTTGTGTGTGATCAAGGATGCCTCAGTTGTGTGATACTGAGATGCCTCGGAGTGAGATGCCCCATGCTGAGTGGTCTTGGGAGGACCTCAGTTGAGTGATGCCGGGATGCCTGAGAGTGAGATGCCCATAATAGAAATATTGTGGAAGTCCGGATAAGGTAACTTCCGGAAGTGACTCGATCAGGCCAGTAGAGTTCCGATTAGTAACTAACTGATCAAGGGTGGATCACATGCACACTAAATATAATTCTACTTGGCGAGTGAGTTCATTAATTATTGATGCATTGCATCTTGATATGAAATTGAGCTTGAGAAAGGTAAGCATAGAAATGGATGCATATAAGGTGATTACATACACGATGTGTTAATGTCTGATTGTTTATGCTTGTGACAATCCTACC
This sequence comes from Eucalyptus camaldulensis, assembly GCA_019915185.1. Lineage (NCBI taxonomy): Eukaryota > Viridiplantae > Streptophyta > Magnoliopsida > Myrtales > Myrtaceae > Eucalyptus > Eucalyptus camaldulensis. The sequence continues at coordinate 31,998,564 of JAHSVA010000008.1, forward strand.
TTAGTATCTTAAATTGTTTGGATCATGATTCTCTTGTAATCTTGATGGTTGTAGATTGTTTAAGTTAGAGTTTTATCATTCTTTACTGGGCAAAGTTGTTGCTCATACCTTACATTTTTCAGATTGATAGCATGGATGTGCCGCCGGTAGCTCGATACGGGGTGGTAACACGCCTTGTTGTTTCTTTTCATGACGTGTATGATCCCGACATTGACATGACTTTCTCCAAGTATGAGGCTACTTTATGGATGGATGATGGTAGAGCTAACTTGATATTGATGAAGTTCGTTGCATGGTTTATCAACCATGAAGGGGAGATGTTTGGCCCTTTACCCTTTGGTGCAGGAGGACTTGGAGCTAGGATGGATGGCGCCTAGACGCCAATGATTGTGTAGAAGCCGGATGATCGTCTTTTGTTTTTTGTTCGACGCAGGCTTGTGTAGGAACTCAAGAAGTAGACACCCTCACCCTTTATCCCTGGCTTTTGTTACGCCTTACTTTTGTTATGTATATGTTGTATATATAGGCGATGAACATGGAAAGAGTCCAAGTTTATAAACTTTGTAGGCCCTGATGATGGTAAGAAGAAATGAAGCTTCTCATGATCTTGTCTATGTGCATGAATGAATTGGCCAATATTAATAATTGGTAGAGTGATTATAGGATGACCTCATAATATAAACTTTAGATTTTAAATAATCCATGTTATACATGCTAACCTTCAATGGTGAACACTATATATAAATAAATGGAATTCACAAGTTTGGCAAGATTATAATAATAATTGTAAATTCTGCTTGCACTTAATACATGACGCCCTGGGACGTCACACATACCACTGGGCATCCCGATACTCCCGGGGCATCATTGACCCGAGGGTCCAATGGCAGCAGTGTCATCTCATATTATTTCAATAAAACGTTTTCATCAAACCTCAGAGTTGAATAATATGTTGAATACCAACGCCATCATATCAAATGATAAACCAAGATGCATTTACCCTTGAGAAAAATTGAGCAAACTCGAAATAAAACAGCTCAAAAATCAAGATGCACAGTTTTAGTAAAAATTTTGGAATAACCCCTAAACGAACTCAGAAAATTCTAAAATTTTAGTATGTTATAAAAAAGATCTAAAGGAAAGAATTTCATGAAGAACGCTAAGCCAAATTTGTCATGTATAAATCGCAGAAAATCGCACAAATAGACCCTAAACGTCTTCTATCGACAGAATCTGTACTTTGGCAGAAAATACTTCCCATTAAAAGGGATTTGTGCCTCTGTATTGATTTCGAAAAATCTGACCAAAAACATATGTCTTAGTTTAGACAATTCCTTACAAATTTCATGAAGAAATCGGAACTGAAATTTGCCCTAGAACTGTCTCTAGAAAATCTACAAAATTGCTGAGTTACACTCGATCTAATTCGGACACTACGGATTCAATAGGATCCCGTGCCTATACAACGGCTATTTCATTTCCAAAATTTCACCACAGATTGTCCTTTCAATCATAGTTCAACAAAATCAGAATGTATAGAGATATCCAAAGCATTTCCTCAATTCTTTGGTCCCAATCTACTGCAATCACTCAATAATCCATCATTCAGCATCCATTTCAGACATTTCCCAAGTCTACTTGCACTACCTCAGACAATAACAGCCTTGCATGACATAGATTAGTAGACTTTTACTTGCCTCAAGTCCTAAGCGTCAACGGCAAGTAAAAACAGGAAGCTTGGGGTATTAAGCGCGGCTGCATGGCGGCAATTGTGACATCCTAGATTTTCACTCTTGTTTTCTATTGAATAAATCAGGCATTTCATTGACGCGTCTATAGGGTTGTTCTCAGAACTGATCATTCTAGAGAAAACTAGACTATCTGGGGAAACTATTAAGAATCTTAAGGCAAATAGACTTGAGAATTCGACCAAGAATCGGTTGCTCGACCGTGTTCATCTGCTGAGATCATTACGGCACAAACGTAAATTGATTAGAGATCAGATATAGGTCGATTCGACAGAGATGTGTGGCTAATCGTGGGTGACACCACTAAATTGGAAAATTCTTGTCGGCTAACACTAGACTGAATTCTCTATCGTTTTGGTACCTTGTGTCCGTATTTGAACTCTCTAGATTTCTACGACAATTGAGAGTTGCCAAAATGTGTCGAGTGGGTTCATTGTGGCTCGAAGAAAATCGATCATGGGTCATTTACACTAAAAAGTTCTGAAAACTACCCGGTAGTCTAGGTCACGCTAAAAACGCGTCGAATGGAAATTAACCGTGAATTCGAACCCGATTTCAGAAATCAAAAGTTCTGTGGTGTCACGAGCTATTTTAGGAACGTTGATTCAGTCTCAGAAGATTTTTCGGAGATTCCGGAATTTTGACGGAAAATCGATTCGGACGTCGCGGAAATTAATAGAAATTCAGATCGGCCGAATTGAAGAGATTTTCAACTTTCAATCTGAGCTATAAGGCGAAAGGGGACCTATAGAAATTATGCAGACTTTTTCTACATCAAATTTGACGTCGAATTTGGGAAATTGTCGAATAAATAGATGTCCCGAAAAAAATAGAGAAATTCGGATTTAAAGGAGGGCAGCATTAATTTGGACTTTAAATTGATTTATTGGTGGATTATTGTGCTTGAAAGTGATTGAGAGACATAGGGGATGAGATTGTGGGCTTGTGGGGCCAAAGCATTCAATGTAATGGCTAAGGATTATCTAAATTCACCCTCTTAGCTGGCTTCTCCTTTACGTGCGCTCCATCTTCGGTCTTCATCATCACTCGCCAATCTCCCCCTCCGCAACTTCATCTCTCTCTCCCTCTCGTTGTTGCCTCAGCCCGAGAGCTCATCGACCGGCCCACAACAAACAAACCAGCTTCACGTGTGACGTCCCTTGCAGTTGCCTCGTCCAGCGCGCGTCCACGAAGTCCACCGAAGCCACCAAAGGAGCTACCCTTGTCCGTTTCCTCTCTCGCGCCTCTCGATCTTCAAGCTGCCACGAAGACCGAGCTTTGCATGCTCCACCAGCACGTCCCCTTCCACCCCAGTCAAACCAGCGAACCAAAACTGCTTCTCCAGCCCGTTTCGTTGACCGCAGCTCCTTCGCATGCCTGCAGCCAGCCCACACTCACCTCCATCGCTGCCTACTTCTCCACGTGGAATTTCTGCTCCACTCCACCGCACAAAGTCAGCCGCGAAGCCCCCCGTCTTCACGCTGATTCCTTGGCAGATTTTCCCAACATCTTCGGCCCATTGGAACGTGAGCCCATCTCCAGGACTTCTTCACTTCTTCCGCCAGTAGCTGTTGCCTCCATCGTGCAGCTCATCCATCGAAGCAGCTGAGCGGCAGAAGCCACGACATCTCCAGCGACGACCGCCTGTCCACAAGAAACCCTCGTTGAAGTCCACACCTTCGTCCGTGTCGCTCGTAGCCGCGGCCTCTTTTCTCGACCGCTTCAGCCCGTCTTCACTGCAAGTTCAGCCCAGCAGTTAGGCCATTTGAAGCCCATCAATTTCAGCAGTCCAAGTCTTTGGCCCATCAACTCCAGCAGCCCACTTTGCAAATCCAGTTCAGTTTTATTTCAGCCCAAGAGTTCAGCCTCGTTTTGAAGCCCACAAAGCCAGCCCATCTTGAAGCCCAGATCAGGCCCAATCGCAGCCAAGCTCAAGCCCAAGAGCGAGCCCAGTCCAGTGCGAGAACAAATCTTAGCTAGGCTGAGATTTGTTGGGCCAAATTTAAGGCCTGGTCCAAGCCCGCCGGTGTTGTCGAAAGCCCGATTTCGGCCGCCGTCGCGTCGCCGTTGCGGTGTCCCGGTCCCCGCTTTTATTCAAGTGAGTAATCTCACTAATCCTTGCTTCGTAGACTAAGGATGCTTAAGGGTTGATTAGATTTAATTTAGTGCAATTAGGTGGTTAGATTAGTTTAGATCAATTAAATTAGTGACTTAATGATGCATGTTAGGTGGTTAGACTTAGTCATTAGCAAGTAGAGACGTACTATTATTTATTGAATATATCTCGGGATTTTTCCCGATCCGATTTGGCTTCCAATTAGGCATTATGGGCCTAAATTGGATTTATCGTATTTATTTATTAAATTTCGGAATTATTTAATTAATTATTTATTTTCCAGAAATTAGGCAGGGATAGCCGACGACCGGAATGGCGTGCTGATTATCGTGGTGCAGTCCATTTATTTATTTGAGCTCTACGTTGTGCTGAATTGAATTAATTGTGCAATTTGAGGAATTATTCCTAAATTGATTGAAATTTAGTGAAATTGAATGATTGATCGGTAGATAGCCGAGTGTGGTTATTTACAATTGACAATGCTTTGATGAGTTGTAAAGTAGAGAAATTTGTGAGGGTAAACTAAGAATAATTTTGGTTGAGATCGATCGGGTACGAGGTATAGACATACATGATTCGGTGATAAGGAAATCACTGGTGAAAACGGCGCCTTAAAGAACACACGAGATTCTAACAACGGCGCCTTAAACTGATCACACCACATCAATCAGCGCGAAATTCTAACAGCTGGCCATCCCGGCATAATTTCTGGAATTATTAAATAATTAATTTAATTTCGAAAAGCAAATAAATATAATACAATACAATACAATATAATATAATTAAATATTTATTAAATAATCAAATAAATGCAAATAATTAATTAAATTCTTAATTAATATTATACTAACCTAACCACATAACTAGGCTAATTAATGAACCTACTAAACTAATCAAATCCTTAATCTAATTAACATTTAATTAAACTAATCTAACCACTTAAACAAGTTAGCCTAATATAAACACCCCTTAAGCATAATTAACTTCCTAAGTAAGGTTTAGCAAGTAAACTCAAGAGTTTTGCGATCCGATGAGTTTGCCACGACGAGGACACGAAGGCGAGCAACAAACCTCCTAGTTGCGACACCCGACAGGGCTGGGAAGAGCTTGAAAACCAACCTCAAAGCCTCAAAGTCTTGGCTGGCTTTTGGTTCTGTCCAAGGATTGAAGGGGCTGAACGCATGGCTAGGATGGGCTAGAACCGACAAGGCTGGTCGGCGGTGGAGGTTGCGGGTCCAGGCTACTGCTGGACGATGGCAGAGATAGTCCGGGTGACCATGACGGTGACTAGGGGCTACGAGCAAAGCTGGATGGTGGACGAGCAGGGCACGGGGACGCACGGGCAGGCGCGCAAGCGAGCGGCGGCTCTAGCGAGCATCAAGCGGGCGTGTGACGAGCACAGGAGAGGCTGGCTAGTTGCTATGCTTTTTCTAAGCATCCAAGCACACTCAACAATGGGGAAAGTAAGTCCAAGGAGGAAAAAGAAGGCTACTAAAGAGAGGGGGCCCCCAAAGGCTTCCTAGCCTTCCAACATTTGTCCATATCTCACTCACAAGCCCCCACCACCTTTAGCTCTATCCTCAGCCTCTTCTCCCTCACAAAACTTCCCCTACAAGCCTTAGATGGCTGTCTAAATGTTGCACCCCACAAGGCCTACGAATTTTGTACCTTTGCTCAACAATTTCATTCAATTCCTCTTCAAATCAACCAAAATTGAAGCCCATAAATCCGACCAACATGTCTACACTTAATTCCACACTTTTCCTTATCAATTGATCCATCTTGACTCCCAAAAACGTGACAAAAAATGGGCCTACGAGCTTTCCGGTCCAAAATAGCCTTAATTTGAATTTTTCGCCGAAAATCTCGGCTTGCAGAAAAATCTTCTAAGGATAAGTTGACGTTCCTAAAATGACTCGTGAGATGACAAAATTTTTAACTTTTGAAATCGGGTTTAAATTCGCTGTTAATTTTCATCTGGCGCGATTTTAGCGATATCTAGCCTACCTAGTAACTTTTAGGAAATTTTAGTGCAATTGACCCATGGTCAATTGTTTTCCAGCCACAATGTATATCTTCGACACATTAACGACTCTCGATTGTCGTGAAAATCTCGAGGTTTCACATAAGGACAAAGGGTACAGAAAAGACAGAAAAATCGATCTAGTGCCATTCAATGAGAACTTTGCAATTAGGTGGAATCACCCATACTTAATCACATACTTCGGTTGAAACAACCTATCTTTGGTCTCTGATCAATTTTGACAGTGCCGTAATGTCCCTTGCAGATTAGAACATTTGAGCAGTCGATTCCTAGTCAAATTCTCAAGTCTATTACATTAAAACCCTTTAACGGATTCACTTGATATACTAGTTATCTCGTGAGTGATCAACTTAGAGAATAGAACTATAGGTGTGTTGATGAAAAGCCCGCCTCATTCAATTGAGTAAACAACCTGAAAAGCCTGCCTCATTCAATTTAAACCATTACTATTCCTTAAACAAAAAAGGTGGGGGTATAGTCATCTCATCAAATCTTCACTTTTCCAAGTTGCTCTTTCAATGCCATGGTATTGCTAGACCACTTTGACCAACGGGATGGTCTTGGTTCGCAAAATCTGTTCTTTCCAACCCATAATTTGAATTGGACTTTCCATGTATGACACTCTGTTATCCACGTCTAATTCTTTGAGATTTAGCACATGGGTCGGGTCAGGCTTATACGTCCTCAACATAAACACGTGAAAGATGCCATACACTTGTGCTAGTCTCGGCAGTAATAGAAGACGATACGTTAAGATCTTGATTCTTTCCAAAATCTCAAAGGGACCTTCATACCTAGAACTTAGTTTCCCTTTCTTGTCGAAGTGAGAAGTATCCCTCATCGGTAACACCTTTTGAAAAGACATGCTCACTGACTTGGAATTGCAATGTTCTCCGACGCTTGTCTGCATAGCTTTTCTGACAGCTTTGAGCGGTCTTTAATCTATCCTTGATGACAGCAACCACATTCACTTACTGCTGAACTAGCTCTAGGCATGTGATCTTTCGGTCTTCGACCTCATCCCAACACATTGGCGTTCTACACACTCTGCCATACAATACTTTAAAATGAGCCATCTGAATGCTTTGCTGGAAGCTGTTGTTGTAGGCGAACTCGACAAGGTGAAATTATTTCTCCCAACTTCATTTGAAATGCAACATGCAAGCTTGCAACTTGTCTTCAAGTGTTTGAATTGTCCTCTCAGACTGGCCATTTGTCTGTAGATAATAGGTCGAACTGTATTGCAGCTTCGTTCCTCAGGTAGATTGCAAACTTTTCCATAAGGCAGCTGTGAACCTCGGGTTTGGTCTGAAGTAATCGTCACCGGCACTCCATGCAAATGAACTATCTGATGTACATACAACTTTGCATGCCTGTCCAAATCAAGGTCCTTCCGTACTACGATGAAGTGAACCGATTTCGTCAGTCTGTCGATCACTACCCAAATGGAATCATTTCCTCTTTGACTCCTTGGAAAGGTTGTCACAGAGTCCATTGTGATGTGTTCCCATTTCCACTTTGGAGTCTTGAGAGGTTGCAAAAGTTCTCCCGCCTTACAATGCTATGCCTTCACTTGCTGACACATTAGACACTTGGTGACATGCTTGGCAGTGTCCGCCTTCATACTAGACCACCAATAATGTTGATGCATATTCTGATACATCTTTATACTGCCAGGATGAATGCCGTAACTACTACGATGAGCTACTGACAAGATCTCCTCCTTAAGCTTTCCATCGTCATGTACACGTAATCGTCTTTGGAACTTTAATGTTCCATCATCAGAAATTTGAAAGTCAGGTTTTCTCTTTTCTGCATCATCTTGCAGAATCTTCTGAACATCTGGGTCTATCAGCTGAAGCGTCTTGATTCTGATTTGCACTTCCGGTTCAATTTTAAGGGTGGCCATAAGATTCAAAATGTGGCTTACCTCAAACTTGAAAGCTGAATCTCGAGATCCCTCGAGTACAATCCATTCATTGAGTACCATTTGCGCAACTGAAGACTTCTGACTCAAGGCATCTGCGACCTTGTTAGCTTTTCTAGGGTGATACAAGATATCACAATCATAATTCTTCAGAAGTTCCACCCAGCGACGTTGTCTCATATTTAACTCATTCTGAGAGAATAAGTACTTGAGACTTTGATGGTTTGTGAATATCTAGAACCTTTTTCTGCATAAATAATGTCTCCGAAACTTCATAGCGAAAATGATTGTTGCGAGTTCTAAGTCATGCGTTGGATAATTCAGCTCATGAGGTCTCAATTGACGAGACGCGTATGCAACAACTCTGTCATGTTACGTGAGCACGCAACCCAGTTCTTTAAACTACGCATCATTATAGATCTCGTACCCTCTAGGACCATATGGTATAGTCAGCACGAGTGTGGTAGTCAGTGTCTGCTTAATCTCTTGGAAACTACACTCGCAGTTATCTTTCCACACAAACTTTTCTTCCTTCTTCAATAATCGAGTAAACGGCGATGTTAATGCTGAAAATCCTTCCATAAACCTTTTGTAGTAACTTGTCAGACCCAAGAAACTTTTGATCTCTATCACTGTTGTCGATCTTGGCCAGTTGATAACTGCTTCAATCTTGGTCGGGTCCATGAATATTCCTTCTCCTAAAATCACGTGTCCTAAGAAAGCAACACGAATCAACCAAAACTCACACTTGCTAAACTTAACGTACAACTCATCATTTCGCAAAGTCTGAAGCATTATCTTTAAGTGCCTTTCATGCTCCTCAGGACTTCTCGAGTACACCAGGATATCATCGAGGAACACGATAATGAGTTGATCCAAGTACTCCTTGAACACACAATTCATTAGATCCATAAAAGCAGCCGGGGCATTCGTCAAACCAAACGGCATTACCGTGAATTCATAATGGCCGTATCAAGTATGAAACGCTGATTTTGGTATGTCCTCCTTTCTAATCCTCAGTTGATGATACCCTACCTTTAAGTCGATCTTTGAAAATATCGATGCTCCATGCAACTGGTCAAATAAGTCGTCAATCCTCGACAATTGATACTTGTTCTTGATTGTCACCTGATTGAGTTGACGATAGTCGATGCATAAACGCAACGAACCATCTTTTTTTTTTTTTTCATGAATAGAACTAGGGCTCCCCATGGTGATGCACTAGGATGTATGAATCCCTTATCTAACAACTCTTGCATCTGCACCTTTAGTTCTTTCAACTCAGACAACGCCATCCGGTAAGGAGCTTTAGAGATTAGCTCTGTTCCGGGTGCCAATTCGATCACAAACTCGATTTCTCACTTTGGCGACAAACTTGGCAATTATTTCGTAAACACATCTGGAGACTCTTGAACCACTACGATGTCTTCGATCTTTAGCTCCTCAACTGTCGTATCCACGACAGTCGCCAAGTAACCTTCGCAACCCCCATCTAACAAACATGTTGCCTTAAGTGACGAGATTAACAGGATTGAGGGTCCTCCTCAACTTCCAATAAAATCGAAACTTTCATCCGTCAAAGGGTCAACTATATTACATTATGACAACAATACGTTATCACAAAAAGCTCCTCGAGCCAAACCTTTTTATATATGATATCAAAGTTATATATAAGAAAATTAGTCAAGTACAACTCTAGGCCGTGATTCTTTTTTCTACAACTTTATTACAACAACTAAGTTTCTATGAGCTTAACAAAAATTCCGTTGTGCCACTCTGATAAAATCACCCAAAAAAATATTCTTCCTCTGATTAGTGCATGCTTCGGTTCATTCATATCCCTTCACCATCCTAGGGGCGTCCTATATACGGTAACAGTGCTTGTGCCCTCCTGGACCTACGGGACAATTCCTCACCTGATGTCCATGCTGGCCACACTCATAACACGCTCCTGTGATACTAGGACACTAGATTGCTCCATGATTTCCTCTACAAATTTGGCACACATTCGGTGAGTCATCTGGCTCTCGTCGAGTGACAATACACACCTATCCTTGTGCTAGAGGTCTGTTCATCGTACCCTGTAGTGCGTTCTATGGCGCACTTGCTTTATTCTATCTCATTGGCAGAGGTGGTAGTGGTGGTAACTGCTGTTGTTTCGTTTGCCCAAGTGGACAATCCTTAAAATGGTGGCCTTGTTGGCCACATTTAAAACAATCTCTCGTCCTTTTAAAACACGGGATAGATCCATGCCTTTTCCTACAAGCATGACACATGCCTTTCAGGAGTCCTTTGTTCCCGATCACTCATCTTGTAGACTTTCTACCGGACCTGCTTCCCAATTCCACACAAAATTAGAAGTTGAGTGATCCACACCAAACAATCTACCAAATAGCTATCACTCACATGCATTAGCATAAAACAAATGCCATTCCTACTAACTATTCCATGAATCTCTTGCACCTTATCACTCCAACTATCGACCTACTTTGATACCACTCTAGGCAGGGATGTCACACCTCAATCCTTGAGCGTGTGCCCATCCCTTGGTGGTTGATAAAAATTTGCGACGTTCTAGGATGCATTACCGACCCATTCATTTTATTGCGCATGCGGATGTGAAACACTACCCCTGACAAAAACTATATGGGATTGAAAAGTAGGAAACAATTTCACAACCAAAACACTTCTATAAACCGAGTCATATACAAATAGAGGTCTACAAAATATTGGCTTACAAAATGAACTGTCCTACGACCCACTAGCTAGACGCGTTCACTAAACCTCTGCAACACCCCGAGGCCAACCAAAATGAACTAGCCACTTCATCCTATAAGGACTTGAAAAATTAAGCCCACGACGGGGTGAGATAATATCTTAGTGAGTCTAGTCCCTAAACCCTTATTAGGAAGGGAATACACCTCAAGGCATCCTAGCCACATAGCCACACAATAACACAATTAGAACAGATGACTTACCTCACCTCAGTTCCTTCCTGCACGTCAACACAGCTCATATCATAATGTTATGCATATAGCAATTTCACACATCAATTGGAACGTCTCAAACAATTACAGGGGTCATGCTTATAGGGCCAAATCGTTATGACATATCCCATTCCATGCCACACATTTTTGTCCCATAATCCGATGCATCAATCTCAATCAATCATGTGTTCCAATTGATTAATACTACCCACACAGGTAGTTTGACCCGACACACATTGGTCCTCTGGCGTAGCCAGGCTTCGTCTCACTCGTTCAAGCATAGCTACATCCTCTGACACACATCAGGGATAGCATTCCTTACGGCGTTTCTGAAGGAGCTATGGTCCAAAATCTACTACGACCAGCATCCATTGATAGGACGTCCCATATAGGGGTAACGTCCACCGACACACACCAGGGACAGGTTTGCTTAACCAGCACATGATCATTCAATTCCGACCAAGGACAGAGTGCTTTGCACTCACATGCCTCAATTAAGATAATGACTTTGGCATGTCTTTTTCGTATTAAAAACACTGTGAAAATAATCGTTTGTGGGTACACGGTCAGATCAAACCTTGAAAATTGGTATCCTTCCATTTTAAAGTCCCGCTATTTGATATAGTACTTAAAAACCACTTTCGGTGTTAAAACCTGCCACCCAGGATTTTCTAATTCAATACCATAATTTTCATAATTATCACTCAATTGCACAATCTAGCAAGTAATTGTGTAAAATGATCACACCACAGTAGTTAGCATGAAATTTTAAAGACTAGCCATCCGGGCATAATTTTCGGAATTATTAAATAATTAATTTAATTTCGAAAAATAAATAAATAAATAAATTTAATTAAATATATATTAAATAATTAAATAAATGCATATAATTAATTAAATAACTAATAAAGATTACACTAATCTAACCATCTAATTATGCTAATTAATCAACCTACTAAACTAAGCAAATCCTTAATCTAATTAACCTTTAATTAAAATAATCTAACCACCTAAACATACTTAGCCTAATATAAACACCCCTTAAGTATAATTAACCTCCTAAGCAAAGTTTAGCAAGTAAACTCACCAATTTTGTAATCCGATGAGTTCACCATGACGAGGACGCGAAGGCAAAACCTCCTAGCGATGACACCCGACAAGGCCCGGAGGAGCTTGGAAACGGGCCTTGAAGCGTTAAAGCCTATGCTGGCTTTCGGTTCTATCCAAGGAACGAAGGGGCTGAACGCACGGCTTAGACGGGCTAGAACCGGCAAGGCTACTTGGTGGTGGCTATTGCAGGTCCAGGCGGCTGTTGGACGGCGGCGGAGACAGTCGAAGTGGCCACAATGGCAACCAAGGGCTACGGCGAAGCTGGACGATGGACGAGCAAGTCATGGGGATGTGTTGGCAAGCACATGAGCTAGCGAGGTGTGCGGGCAAGCGGCGGTGCGAGCGGTGACTCCGACGGGCTTCAGGTGGGCTGGCATGAGATGAGCAGGGTAGAGGCTGGCTGGTTGCTCTTCTAAGCTTCCAAGCACACTCAACAATGGGGAAAACAAGTCCAAGGAGGAAGAAGAAGGCTGCTGAAGAGAGGGGGTCCCCAAAGGCTTCCTAGCCTTCCAACACTTGTCGATCTCTCACTCACAAGCCCCCACCACCTTCAGCTATATCCTCAGCCTCTTCTCCCTCACAAAACTTCCCCTACGAGCCTTAGGTGGCTGTCCAAATGTTGCACCCCACAAGGCCTACGAATTTTGTACCTTTGCTAATCAATTTCATTCAATTCCTCTTCAAATCACCCCAAACTGAAGCCCACAAATCCAACCAAGATGTCTACACTTAATTCTGCACTCTTCCTTGCTAATTGATCCATCTTGACTCCCAAAAATGTGACCAAAAAGGGCTTATGAGCTTCCCGGTTCAAAATAGCCTTACTTTGGATTTTTCACCGAAAATCTCAATTTACAGAAAAATCTTCTGAGGATGAGTCGACGTTCCTAAAATGCCCCGTGACATGAAAGAACTTTCAATTTTTGAAATTAGCTTTAAATTCGCGGTTAGTTTCAATCTAGCACGATTGTAGCAATATTTAGCATACCAGGTTGCTTTCAAGAATTTTTAGTGCAGTTGACCTGTGGTCGATTGTTTTCGAGGCACAATGTACATCTTCGACACATTGGCGACTCTCGGTTGTCATGAATATCTCGAGATTTCAAATACGGACACAGGGTACAAAAAAGATAGAAAAACTGATCTAGTGCCGTTCAATGAGAATTTTGCAATCAGGTGGAATCACCCACACTTAATCACATACCTCGGTTGAAACGACCTATCTCTGGTCTCTGATCAATTTTGACAGTGTTGAATGACCCTTGTAGATTAGCATGGTTGAGCAATTGATTCATGGTCGAATTCTCAAGTCTATTGTGTTAAAATCCTTTAACGGCTTCACCTAATAGACTAGTTATCTCATTTGTGATCAACTCAGAGAATAGAACTATAGGCGCATTGATGAAAAGCTCGCCTCATTCAATCGAAGATAGATTCTAAAATCAGGATGTCACAACTTCAATGCCTTAGCCCACTAAGTTCGCATGGAAGTTGAAGGACACTATCTACCACTTTGATTAGGGAGTCACATCCAAGATTCCTTTCTTGAGATAATCATCAAACGCTGATACATAATGTGAGTGAGTGAGCCATTGATTAATCATTGGCTTTGCTATCACTTATTGAGGGTCATAACATCAGTCCAATACCCTCACTTGAGGAGATCATTAAGGGAGAGCCCAATTTCAGGTTCTCAATATATCCAGTTGAATTTATGTTCCTTGAAAAGCTTAGACCAATGAGTTATAGGCCAAGTAAGGTACATTAATTGCTCCACCCACATCACACTACATCCTCGATGTAGGACATCTTTTCGCCTAACACTCTCTAGACATGTAGCTGCACATGATACAAACCTTGATTTCATATCTTTGCCAGCACTTCGCTGTTGGTAACAAGACAAGGTGGTGTTGGCAATCATCCACATGTAAACATAAAATTGAATCCATTGTTTGGTGCCTCGTTCCTTTCAATCTAACAACAATCTTCAAAATGCAAGAAGTCTCTTTGATGGCGCTGGTGATCATCTCCATGTAAATGCAATAACCAAGTCAATCATACCGCAGCTCTCTCCCTAGCTTAAGAGTTCACCATTTGGCAACAATCTATAAAATCTAATGAGATAGAAAGCCATGAGAGAGAGTATGTTCTTATGGTTGCACTATCTTGCATGGTAAAATCAAATTATCACTACAACTAAATGATAATTGACATCCAAGAGACAACAATAAGGACTAGAGAGATTCACAATGCAAACATCATAAGAAATCCTTAAGCCTATATTCCTGTACCATATTGTGTCTCATCAAATGCTCGGACTGTAAATCCATTTAAATATTTATGTGTGGATTTCTTTTCAATCCGATGTTCTCAAGGAAAAGACAAAAAGAATGATATAGTTATTTATTATGGTCCTTGTGCAGGGAAAATCTATTATAACTCAGAGTAGTATGTACTCAAGATCCAATGTATGACTATGGAGCATCTTGGGGAAAGACTTCATGCTCATTGTTCTAATTGTGTGCCCATGCTGCGACTAGGACTTGTAAATGAGAGCCATAAAACTAGAAATAAACAAGATGCACCATGGACAAAAGAAGTAAATATAAGAAAGAGCTAAAATAATCTTTGACGTGTGGCAACAAGTCAATTGGTATCATTAATTCAAACAGCTGCTTCTGCTGTTGACCTACCATGGTTGAGTAGGTTTGATTGCTCATTCAATCAACATGTAAAGCCAACGGCTAAGTAAACAGTTAATATCATGAGTGTTGGGAACATATTTGGTTTTTGCGACCTCATTTGATTTTCTCCTATGTTCTTGATTCCTTATATGAAGTTTGTGCACCTTATGAAATTGTTGCAATCGTACCAGGTCTTGTTTGGACATGAATTTGCTCTACTAACTACAGAAGCATGGAAAGTGGTATGATAAAATAAGTTCATTGATATAACCATGGCTAGATGAAAATTTTTTCTCTAACGACATGGGAAGAGAATGAAGATAATGAGGAACTCTATTTTTCCCCCTCCACTCAATATTAAAGAAGTTGCTCGGCATGAGTAACTTGAACAACCATATTAGAATAATAAATTAGAATTGTTTCTGGACACGGTTATGTTTGTTAATAGGGATTTTTGTACGAGGAAAAGTAGATTCTTACCAAAATATCGCATTTGCAAATGGATGAATGCAATATGTGCCAGAATCAATTTATCGGATGAGACACAAATGCATTGATACAGAGGCCCAAATTAGTGGGGAACCATCTTGACATAGGAAGGAAGGAACTGGCAAGTTGTGGCATCCAAAAATTTAGATGATCCTCGGATAGGTGACGGTCACCGAACTGTGGCATTAACATTATTTACAGGCATTAAATTGTATTTGTTCATTTGGATTTATATTTTATTTTATTTTTGAACCGAAATGACGGAATTCAGTCTTGTGTGAGAAATATACGTGCTGAAATTAAAGAATTAGAACTTTGAGGATGTTGGACGGCACACAAAAATTTTGAGTATATACTTGTATATGAAGCAATTTAATTTTTGGGATATTAAATTAAATTCGGTAGAAATAAAATGCTTAATAATAATAATAATTTTGGGCTTTATTTTAAGGACTCTTGGGCCCAAGATTTCAGGCCCACGCAAGCCCAAAGACCCCCATGGGTGTCGATCGAACCAAGAAGGGGAGGGGGGAGATGTCCTCGAACACTTGTCTTCAATTTTGCCACTTGTTCTGCTCATGAGAACACTTGTCTCTTACATGCAAAAATAGAGATAAATTGTTAATCAAAGAGTGAAAAGGAAGGGGGTTTTGGAAGTGAGAGGGAAAGAGAGAAAGGGAGGTGAGTTGAGGGAGAGAAAGAGGGAAATCGAGAGAGGGAGAGGGAGCGTGCAAGAGAAGAGGAGGAGATCCGTTCACCGCCGCTCGTTCGCCGCTTTGCCTGCCGTTTGTCGCTGTTTTGTGCTTAAATTCGAGGCAAGTGAAGTCCTAAAACCTACCCTTTGCATTGCTGTGTGTATGTGTAGTAGATGGTAAGTCTTGGTTGTGGTAGATGGGATGAAATTTCGGAGCTATGGAGAGAGATTCGTTGGTCATGCATGCTGTTTTTGGAAAGACCAGTTTGACCATTCTTGAGTTTGTGTGTTGCATGTGACTTTTTAGTAAGAATTTTGCTTTGATTTCTTCATGAAAGTTATAGAGACAAGAAATGGTCAGTGAAATTATTTTTCTTTGGAGAGACTAGATCTGGAATTCGTTGTGCTGACCTTCAGTGCTTTTGTGGTCTGTAAAGTAACCTTCTTGTGCAAATTTCACTTCGATCTCTAACAAAAGTTGCAATGTACATCTTGAGGTAGAACATATCAAAATTTTAGAGGAAATGAACAAAAATAGGTCAGTGAAATCGTCATCTTTTGAAGAAACTGGATCTGGGAAAAACGCTTCTTCGACCTAGTATGATTTCATGTTTTTTTTTTTAGAAAATCATACAGTTAAAATTTGAATGCATGTCCTTAATGAAAGTTATAGATAATATTCTGAGGAATATCATAATAAAAATTTAAAAGAAACGAACATATGTAGGTCGGTGAAATGAGTTTCTTTTGGAAGATGATAATCTGGGAAAAGATGATACGGAGAACAGGGAGAAAGAATCGTCTATATCTATTAACCTAGAACAATTCGGGTTTCGATGTCTTCATGAGATATTTATCTCTAGGACTTATATATAACATGTTAAAATTTCTGAATTTTTGGAGTTCATTTGGACATTTAATTTAAATTTCGTCTGAAACTATGCAAGTTGAAATATTGAAGCTTTGAAAACTGTGATGCATGGACCGTTCTTCCTTGTGTGAGGTTCTTTTGGTATGATGTTATTCATGAGATATCTGCCTTTAGGTCTCATCTATAATGTGCCAAGTTTTCAGAATTTATTAATGTCATTTACTAATTTTTTCTGGAGTTTTAATTAGAGGAATGCATTCTGATTTATTCAAAAAAAGAAATTGATGTGTTTTGAAAAATAAATGAAATTGTCCATGTGATGTAATACTTTGAGTGGTTGATTTTGCTGCATATGTGATGATATATGGCATGTTATATGGCATGAAATTTGGTTGAGACCCTTGATATTGTTGCATTAAATGCCATGTTAAAATTGAGATACATGTGTGAATATAAATTGAGATAATAACAAGACCATCGGAGGTGTGAGCCGACGATGCCCCGAGAGTGTCGGGATGCCTGAAGTGTGTGTGCTTGATGCCCAGAGTGTGTGTGCTGGATGTCCTCGGGAGTTTCGAGATGCCCAGTAGTATACGGTACGTAATGTCCAAGGGGAATGCGTGGTGGTATGGTGGTACATAATTCCGGAAGCCCTGGAGGTGTGTGCTAGGGGGATTCCTCATGATGCCAGTTGGGATACGTGACGCCCGGAGTGTGTGTGCCGAATGCCCGGAGGTGTGTGCTGGAGGCTCCTCGTGATGCCAGGTTGGATGCAAGCAATAAATGAGGGATGCAAACTTTGGTCCCTTGGAAAGAAAAATTGATGAGATCCTTGTGAAAGATAAGAATTGAAAGTGAATCATGTGCATGGGTATATGCATATGGCATGATGCATGATCTGCTTATGAAAGTAAAATGATACTATTTGATATTGAAAATGCAATCATGAAGGTATGAATGAATCTCCTGGTGATGTATGCTTGATAGCATGGATGATATGAATCATGATGATATATGCATGATGGCATGGCGAGATATGCATGACTGCATGGTAGTATATGCACAATGGCATGTCGAGATATGCATGACTCTATGGTGATATATGCACGACTGCATGGTGATGTATGCTTGATAGCATGGATGATATGTGCTTTGCTCGTGATATCTTGATTGTCTTGTTTGTTGCATTGTGTAGTTTGGTGGATCTTTACTGCTGAGTGGTTGTACTCACCCCGTTTCGGGACTAACATTTCAGACTAGACAAGATACCTTTGCTACCACTGCCACTGGTAGATGGATCGAGTGGTTGTATATGACCACGAAGAGGAGGATAGCAAAGGAAGGAACTTTTGGATGCCAACACTGATTGATGGACTTTAAGTATATGACTATTAGAGGAGATGTCGGCTATCTTTTGAAGTATAGCCGAGTATAGAAGACAAATGGAGGATATGGGCTTGGACTTAGGTTAGAGCGGGCCAAGATTTGGATTTGTTAGATTGGTAAATTTAGTTTAATGGACCGTGATTGATGCAGATTGAGCTTGTTGGGTCAGAGACGGGTATTTAGGCCCGAGTAAATTTACTTTCAATTAAGTCTATAGATTATAGTTATGATAATTGGATTAGTGATTGCAATGCTAATGTCAATTTCCAACTTTAGCATTTCTTGTGATAAATTCTCTACAGACTAACACTAAATAGTTAATATGTCATATGATTTCATAAATTTGTATAATTACAAGAGAATTGAAATTTAGTGAATTCGAAATAGACTTAAGTGAAAAAATTAGAAACAAATGAACTGACTAGCGATATGGATTAAAGGTTAATCGATGGTGAACGACAGATGGCGAAGGAAGCCATGCATGGAGGCCATGACTTCTCTCTCTCATTTCTCTTTGCGCTCTCTCTTCTCCCACGGTTTTCTCTCCAAAACTGAAACTAGGCAAATGAGACATAAAGGCAGCAACTCCATGAAGAACACCTGCCCAAAATGATTTCACACAAAAAGATATAGCTCACACATTACAGATTGCAAAATTCGGACACATCAGATTGCGCGGTTCATGAAATATTTTAACTATAATACACGAATGACCTCCAAAAATTATGAAATTTTATCAGATGATATTCAACACCCTAAGGTATATTTTTCATGCATACATCAAGGCCATATTCATCCTAGATAATTAAATATGGACGGTCGAAGCCCCTGTTCCTAGTACCGAACATTCTAGGTTTAGCCGTCTCCGAAAAATCAAGATTTCACCTACCTAAATTCCTTCATTTCCTCTGAATTTTTTATATGAATTGCCTCAAGAGGTCCACTACAACTTTCATTAAGGGATCCAGGTGATATTCTCAAAGGAAATTCACTTTACAGTCCACAAAGTCGCTGGAGTTCAGTACAACATTTCCAGATCTATCGTCTTCAAAGGAAAAATCGTTTCACTAGGTTAAACTTGTTCATTTTACCTCAAATTTGATTATGTTAGTATTAACGATGTTCTGTACAACTTTTATGAAGGAGTCGAAGTGAAATTCGCTGTAAAAAGTTATATACAACACACAAAATCACCAAGAGGTCGACAAAACAGTTTCAGATCTAGCATTTTCGTAGAGGGAGGGTTTCACCCCAAAAATATCATCCATTTTATCTCAAATTTTATTATGTTATACTTTAAGATGTTTTCTACAACTTTTGTGAAGAAGTCAAAACCAAAATCCGACTTGAACCCCGCATGCAAGCCTCTACAACATTCTGGGTCAGGCTGTTTACTCGAAAACAGATTGCCATTTCAAAACAACACCCTTACAACTTCGGTTTTTCATACCCTAGGCATCCGAAATTCATCACCTTTCACTAGCACATCCTAGACACAACATGCAAGAGCAGATCAATGGATCTAACTTGCCTCCAAACCAAGCTACGGCGACCACAACGGCGGCAAACGACAGGCGCACGGGCTGCTGCGGGCGACGGACGAGCGGCTTCCTTCTTCGCGGCCTCTTCCTCCTCACTCTCGGTTCCCTCAGTCTCTCGACAGCTCTCTCTCTTCCTCTCTCAAAACCGGTCACTCTCTCTCTCCCTCTATTTCCTTTTATTCCATCATTTGCAATCATTAGGAGCCACCCAAAGTGGCCAATGGGTGAAGCTCTCTTTTTGCCACTTGGCAAATCCCATGCATGATGGGTTTGAAGATAGGCCGGCTCCTCCCCCGTTGTTGTGACACCCCGAACCACCTAGGGTCGCCACAGGCACCTAACGTTACACCTAATGGAACACTAGCTACATCTCTTAGAAGAAGCGTCATAAATCATATACACAATTTTTTTTTTTGGAAAACGGTCCCAGCGCGACTCGCTAGCGGAAGCAAAAAATAATATCGCCATCTCTCCCTCCAACAACCATGATACAATTGCACACCACTAAGTACCATAGGAAAAGATAGAGCCATGCCACTTTTATTTACATATTTTCATGATGGATTTTTCGCGGGTCAATACAACAAAAGAAAGCAAAGATTTTTCAACTACACTTGGCCACATCCCAAAAAGATACTACGACCCTTAAAGTAATCACATGATGTCCTCTATTTAACAACGGCGGCTACTCCCAAAAAGAAACTCCAGCTCTCTACCTCTCACGCAACCATCACACCCATCCTGGCACGTCGGGTGGTGGTGGTGGTAACATCCCCCTAAACACTCCGTCTCGGCGAACATGAACTGACAGGAACTCCTGGATGATTGGGCCCCCAGCCAGGCCCACATCGTACATAACCAGTACTCGCACTCGCACAAAAGTCAATCCAGGGATGGTGACACAGTCAATCTCCGTACATTCTACTTCTACATCCGAGGGGAGGCCATAGAAGGTACCTCGCGTGACGGTAGGAAACAGCATCTTTCTAATCTGAAATGTTGGTCCCCAAAGGGGTGAGTACAACCACTTAGCATGTAAATGATCCAATAACCATTCAATGCATCATACAATACAATTACAACATCATACATGCCATTCATGCATCCAAGCATACTTACCTTGAAGCCATGCATATACCATCATACATCTTCATCACAATCATAGCACATACATGTCATCATGCCAGAGGTGATCATTATCATCACATCATATGTGCATATCATCATGCCATAGGTGATCATCATCATATCATATATGCAAGTCATCATGCCATAGGTGATCATCATCATCATATCATATATGCATGATTCAATTTAACTTTCAATTCGATCACCACATCACTCTTTCTCGGGATCATCAATTTCAACCCATACTTTACCACTCGCACCCCATCCTGGCATCGTGAGAAAAACCTCCCGCATACAGCCATTTAAGGCCACTAGGCATCCAACACCCCCACATTCCGGACATCTCGCATCCCAACTAGCATCACGAGGCATCCCCTCGAGCAAAGACCTCCGAGGCTTCCAGCACCCAACCATTCCGGGCATCTTAAAACTCCCGAGGCCATCCGACCATGTATCTCTATACATTCCGAGCATCCGGCACCCCTCATCCCGGGCATCCTGATACTCCCAGGGCATTATCATCCACCACAAACAGTTTTCCTCATTTATCATTGTTCATGTTTACCAATTTAGGTCTCAACTCAGCATGACACATGATGTAATGGCAAACAAAATCACTTTCATCCTTTGATTTATACATGCATCATCAGTCATCATCATACATGCATCAAGATGCAATCATCCATAACAATAAAATTTATGGAATTTGTTCAATTTAGAATAGTCCATTTATCATGCCTTTTTGAAATTTATTTAAATTCCAGCTTGTACCATTTTAGAAAGTATTTAAATTAAATATACATATGATTCTCAAAAATCATGAAATCAAGGCACGTGATAGACAAGACAATAAGATAATGATTTCATAAAAAAACAAATGGCCAATAGAGTTCCACACAAAAGATATAATTCACACAAATACAGCATGCAATTTCGGATAGAAATAGAATGTGCAGTTTTTGAATTAATTCGATTAAAATAACCGAAAAACCTCCGAAAATTATGAAATTTTACCAGGTTATAGTTAAGAAACTAAAGTATATTTTTCATGAAGTCTTATAGGTCAGATTCGTTTTAGATAATTTCTTATAGTCGTCCGAAGCTTCTGGTTCTCACATCGAAACGTCCAGTGTAGTCATCTCCGAAATACCGAGTTTTTACCCACTTAGTCTTTTTCGTTTCCTCTGAAATTTGGATATGTTTTACTCCAAGAGGTCCCCTACAACTTTCATTCAGAGATCTAAGTCAAATTTCCAAAGAACAGTCACCATATGGGTCCATGAAGTCTCGGGTGGCCAGTACCGCGTCTCCAGATTTACCGTCTTCAAGAGTAAGTCGATTCGCTAGGCTACACTTGTTCATTTCACTTAAAATTTGCGTATGTTAGTATTTAAGATGTTTTCTACAAGTTTAATGAAGAAGTCTAAGAGAGATTCTTGATAAAAATCGACATGCAACCACAGATCTACCAAAAGGTCAGCAAAATCGTTCCAGATCTAGTGTCTTCGTAGGATGAGGTTTTGACCCCTTAAATCTCCACCATTTTGCACCAAATTTTAGTATGTTGTATTTGAAGATGTTGGATACAACTTTCATGGAGGAATAAAAGTCAAAATGGTACTCGAAATATGCATGCAAGCTCTCACAAGATTCTGGTTCAGGCGGTTCATATGAAAACAGCAAGCATACCTCAACAACAAAACATACTAGCTCCGGTTTCTTCCTCGTAACCACCCAAAATTCGACACCACTCCAAACATGCATGCAAGACACACATGCAAGAGTAGGAAGAGGATCCTAACTTGCCTCTAAACTCAAGAGAACGACGGCACACGGTGGACGAACGGGCGGCAAACAGGCGGTGACGGGCGACTCCTCCTCCTCGGTTCCTCTCCTCTCGCAACTCTCTCTCTCTCTCTCTCTCTCTCTCTCTCTCTCTCTCTCTCTCTCTTGGCTTGGACGGAAACCAACCGGCCACTCTCTCTCTCCTTCCCTTTTATTCCCCCAATTCTCCATCATTTGCAATCATCACTTGCCTCCCCACAAGCCAATGCATGAAGACCCCCTTGCCACTTGGCAAAGCCCATGCAATGGGCCGGCCACTCCCTTTTGGGCATCACTTGGGCTGGCCTCCTTGTGGCGGACGACAGCCCCTTTCGTGGGCCTCATTTGGGCTAGCCAATCGGCCCACCGAAATTTCGCCCTTAGGGCTAAGGCCCAAACCTAGATAAAAATAAAAATTTTCCATTTTATTCTTTCTTTTATAAATTTTAAATTCTAAATTCCACATGGCCAAAATCTTGTAACATTTTATTTATAGGAATTTAGTCCATGAGGTGCATAGCCAAGCATAGATTATTCTCATTAATTTATCCCATAGTTCTAATTTCAAAAATTCATGAACACAAGCATATATCACTTAGCCTTTAGAGAAAACTAATGGCTAAAACATAAACCATAGGTAATTTCATTACCTAATTATGGGATTTAATACACCTTAGAGCTTGTCTTGAATTTTTGGGATGCAACAATTCTCCCCTCCTTAGAGAATTTTGTCCTTGAAATTAGACACCACTCGTGCCTTCTTGAAACAAATAGGGGTACTTCTCCTTCATCTGAGCTTCACTTTCCCATGTGGCTTCCTCCATATCATGATCTCGCCATAATACCTTAACTAGAGGGATCTTCTTAGTCCTAAGAATTTGTTCCTTTTGATCCAATATCTGTACAGGCTCTTCAATGTACCTCAGTTTCTCATTCACTTTAATGGCTTCATGATCGAGTATGTGACCAGGATACGGCTGGTACTTCCTCAACATCGATACATGAAACACATCATGCAAATTTCCCAACTTAGGAGGTAGCGCTAAGCGATAAGCTACATCCCCTATCCTTTTGAGTATTTCAAAAGGTCCAACAAATCTTGGGCTTAACTTACCCTTCATCCCAAATCGAGATATCCCTTTCATTGGAGATACCTTAAGGAATACATGGTCTCCCACACTAAATTCCAAAGGCCTTCTACGCCTATCTGCGTAGTCTTTCTGCCTACTCTGAGTTGTTTTAAGTCTTTTCCTTGATAATTTCAACAGCTTCAGTGGTAACTTGTACCAGTTCAGTTCCTGTCAATTTCCTTTCACCTACTTCATTCCAGCAGACAGGAGTCCTACATCTCCTTCCATATAATGCTTCATAGGGAGCCATGCCTATACTTTTCTGGAAACTATTATTATAGGCAAACTCCACCAAATGCAATCTTTCATCCCAATTTCCTTTGAAATCAATTACACAAGCCCTCAACATATCCTCTAATATCTGGATTACTCTTTCTATTTGTCCATCTGTTTGGGGATGAAAAGCAGTACTAAACTGAAGCTTAATTCCTAATGCAATTTGAAGACTTCGCCAAAACTTCGAAGTAAATCTCGAATCCCGATTTGAGGTAATAGTCACTGGAACACCATGTAGGCGTACTACTTGACCTACATACATATCCGCATATTTATCCATTGGGTAGTCCATACGAACCGCTAGGAAATGAGCCGATTTAGTCAAACGGTCCACTATTACCCAAATAGAATCATGACCACTTGATGTCCTTGGCAATCCTTGCACAAAGTCCATTGTTATATGCTCCCATTTCCATTCTGGAATGTCTAATGGTCTCAAGAGCCCTGCAGGTTTGCGATGCTCCGCTTTTACTTGCTGGCACGTCAAACATTGGGAAACGTGCTTAGCCGTATCTGCCCTCATACCATTCCACCAAAACTGCTGGCGTAAATTCCTGCACATCTTTGTACTACCCGGATGAATACTATAATTACTCTTATGTGTCTCCGACAGAATTTCCTTCTTTAATTCTTCATTGTTGGGAACATAGAGTCGTCCTTGGCATCTCACCACTCCATCTTCAGAGACATGAAATTCCGGTCTTTTTCCTAAAGACACAGCATCTTTCACTTTTCAAAATCTCTAGGTCAGATTCTTGCAAGATTTTAACTTTCTGAATAATCTCGGGTTCTATTCTTAATGCACTAAGCATACCAGTAAGACAATCCATTTCCAATTTAAATTTTGAGTCCGCTATAGACTTTAACAACCCCTATTTTGCCATCCTTAAACTAGCCATTTCCATAGCCGACTTACGACTAAGAGCATCTGCTACCCTATTCGCTTTCCCTGGATGGTATCTTATCTCACAATCATAATCCTTTAACAACTCCATCCACCTCCTTTGTCTCATGTTCAACTCCTTTTGTGAGAACAGATATTTCAAGCTCTTATGATCCGTATAAATCTCAAACTTCTCCCCATACAAATAGTTTCTCCATATCTTCAAGGCAAACACTATAGCTGCTAGTTCTAAATCATGCGTTGGGTAATTCAGTTCATGGGGTTTCAATTGTCTAGATGCATAGGTTATGACCTTGCCATGTTGCATCAAAACACATCCCAGTCCTTTGTGAGATGCATTACTATATAATGTAAAACCATCAGGTCCAGTCGGTATAGTCAGGATTGGAGCTGAGGTCAATTTCCTTTTAAACTCTTGGAAACTCCTTTCACATTCCCCATTCCATTCAAATTTCACATTCTTTTCTTTTGGGTCAACTTACTTAAAGGACCTGCCAATCGTGAAAATCCTTCAATAAACCTTATATACTAACCAGCCAGTACTAAGAAACTTCGTATTTCAATAGGTGCCGTTGGTCTCGGCCAATTTACTACCATTTCAACTTTTATGGGGTCTACTGCAATTCCTGACACCACACGCGCTAAAAATATTATCTAGTCCAGCTAGACCTCACACTTAATAAACTTGGCATACAACTTATGCTCTCTCAGGGTTGCAAAAAAACTATCCTTAAATGTTGCTCATGCTCTTTAGGCCTTCTTGAATATACCAGAATATCATCAATAAATACAATCACGAACTGGTCTAAATAGGGCTTAAATATCTTATTCATTAAATCCATAAATGTAGCCGGCGCATTAGTCAATCCAAATGGCATAACAAGGAACTCGTAGTGTCCATAACGAGTCCTAAACGCAGTCTTAGGAATGTACTCTTTCTTAATCCTTAGCTGATGGTATCCCGACCTTAAGTCAATCTTAGAGAAGACTGAACTTCCCTGGAGTTCGTCAAACAGGTCATCAATTCTAGGCAAAGGATACTTATTTTTAATGGTCACCTGGTTCAGCTGCCTATAGTTAATGCACAAGCGCATCGATCCATCTTTCTTTTTCACAAACAAGACTGGTGCACCCCAAGGTGAAGCACTTGGTCTAATGAATCCTTTGTCAAGCAACTCCTGTAGTTGCACCTTCAACTCCTTCAATTCAACTAAGGCCATCCTATATGGGGCTTTTGATATTAGTCTTGTTCCAGGCATTAATTTAATTTCAAATTCAACTTCCTGCTCTGGTGGTAATCCAGGCAATTCCTCAAGAAATACATCTTGAAATTCATTAACTACTCGAACTTCCTCAAGTTTAGGCTCCTCCCTTGCATAATCTTTAACTATGGCCAGGTATCCTTGACATCCTTTGTCAAGTAACGCACATGCTTCTACTGCCGAAATAAGTGCTATAGGTAGATAGGTCTGACCTTCTAAAAATTCACAACTAGACTGATCAAGTAAAACAAATTGGATCACTCTTCTATAACAATCCATTCTGACCCCATACTTACGAAGCCAGTCCATTCCTATAATAACATCAAAATCATACATGGCCATTACAACTAAGTCTATTTCCATATCCTTCCCTTCTATTCTTATCTTACAATTTCCACACACCAGCGTAGACAACACCATATCCTTTAAAGGAGTGGAAACACAAAGAGGCGTCTCAAGAGGCATAACTTCTATTTTATTCAAACGTCTATATCTTTCAGACACAAATGAATGCGTTGCACCCGTATCAAACAATGCATATGCCTTTTTACCATTGATAAGGATCGTACCTGAGATAACATTTTTGGAAGCTTCTGCTTCCTCTTGGGTGACCGCATACACCCTTCCTTATGCTGGTGGCCTCTGAGGATTTCCTTGTAGGTTTGATCTAACAGCACTCTGATATCCCTGTCGCACCAAGCCAACACTCATTTGCGACCTTTCTTGTGGGCAACTTCTCTTAAGATGGCCCACTTGTCCACAACCAAAACATTTTAGTCATCCATTGCAAGGTCCTGGGCCATGTCGCCCATTACACCTTTGACAAACACTAAGCTGATAGGGTGCTTTCCCTATATTCAGACCATTTCTTGCTCCCCTAAAATTTCCAAAATTACTCTTCTTCTTCATATTCCAAGTCTGACCTTGACCAGAATAGGGTCTCTTACCCCTTCTTACATCATTAAAGTTCAGCAGTTTCTTAAACTCTGACCGCTCTCTTAACAGTTCCTGCTCCACTAATTGTTCCCTTTCATAAATCTCATTATAATCTCTTATGTTCAAAGGCACTAGTTGCTTTCTAATGTCAGTTCTCAACCCTTTCAGAAACCTCTTAGCATTTTCCTCCTGATCCTCAATCAATCTAGAAGCATATCTAGAAAGTTTAGAAAATCTAGCCTCATACTGGTCCACTCTCAGCTCCTTTTGTTCTAGTTGAACAAATTATGTAATTTTCCTAACCTTAGCACAGTCAGAAAAATGCTTTCTATTGAAAGCTCTCACAAACTCTTCCCAGTTAACATCAGTACCTGTTGGAAAGATTATGTCCTTCAAAGCTCTCCACCAAAACTTTGCATTTCCCTCCAGCTGGTACTCTGCCAAAGTTATTTTCTCAGCATTATTGCAGTCCAACAGTTGGAAAATTCGTTTCATCCATCAATCCATTGTTCCGCCTCCTCAAGACTGCCCATTCCATTGAACTTAGGTGGCTTCCGCTTCAGAAATTGCTCCACCAGTCCTTGAGTACGGCGTTTTGCTCCGAGTTGCTGCTGCGCCTGCCTTTCCATCAGATTTCCAATATTGGCCAATGCCTACAGGATGTCTTCCATTCGGGGTTCAGCCCTTGCAGCAGAGGCTTCAGCCCTTGATGGATTAGCACTTCCAGCTCGCACCATGACTTTCCTGCAATTTCCAAGCATTGCCTCAGGAATAATATGAGACTCACTGCCTCCATTCAAAGCAACTACTACTGCTACATAAGTAACATATACATGTAACTGGTACCTAAAGGCAACTCAAAATTAACTACTACGGATCTACAAGTGAATACTCATCACCCGTTATTCAATTATTCCGTTTTATATCCTATGGTATGCATTGTCATCATATTCCTCAATTTCCAAATGAGGTTCCTTATCACTCCACCTATAACCATTGCTCTAATACCAAAAAGGGTCTCTATGACACCCCGAAGCACCTGACGTTACTCCCAAAAAGAAACTCCAGCTCTCTACCTCTCACGCAACCATCACACCCATCCTAGTGTGTCGGGTGGTGGTGGCGGTAATATCCCCCTAAACACTCCGTCTCGGCGAACATGAACTGACAAGAACTCCTGGATGATTGGGCCCCTAGCCAGGCCCACATCGTACATAACCAGTACTCGCACTCGCACAAAAAGTCAATCCAGGGACGGCGACGCAGTCAATCTCCATACATTCTACTTATACATCCGAGGGGAGGCCATCGAAGGTACCTCGCGTGACGGTAGGAAGCAGCATCTTTCCAATCTGAAATGTTGGTCCCTGAAGGGGTGAGTACAACCACTCAGCAGGTAAAGGATCCAATAACCACTCAATGCATCATACAATACAATCACAACATCATACATGCCATTCATGCATCCAAGCATACTTACCTCGAAGCCATGCATATACCATCATACATCTTCATCACAATCATAACACATACATATAATCAGGCCATGAGTGATCATCATCATATCATATCATTTATGCATATCATTATCATATCTTATATACATGTCATCATGCCATAGGTGATCATCATCATATCATGTCATATATGCATATCATCATGCCATAGGTGATCATCATCGTATCATGTCATATATGCATATTATCATGCCATAGATGATCATCATCCTATCATGTCATATATGCATATCATCATGCCATAGGTGATCATCATCATATCATGTCATATATGCATATCATCATCATATCATGTCATATATGCTTATCATCATCCCATAGGTGATCATCATCATATCATGCCATATATGCATATCATCATGCCATAGGTGATCATCATCATATCATGTCATATATGCATATCATCATCATATCATGTCATATATGCATGATTCAATTTCCACTTTAACTTTCAATTTGATCACCACATCACTCTTTCTCGGGATCATCAGTTTCATCCCATATTATACACTCGCACCCCATCTTGGCATCGCGAGAAAAACCTCCGGCATTTAGTCATTTAAGGCCACTGGGCATCCGGCACCCCCACATTCCGGGCATCTCGCATCCCAACTGGCATCACGAGGCATCCCTTTGGGCAAACACCTCCGAGGCTTCCGGCACCCAACCATTACGGGCATCCTGATACTCACAGGGCCATCCGGCCATGTATCTCTATACATTCCGAGCATCCGGCACCCCCCATCCCGGGCATCCTAATACTCCCAGGGCATTATCATCTGCCACAAACAGATTCCTCATTTATCATTAATCATGTTCACCAATTTAGGTCTCAACTTAACATGGCACATGATGTAATGGCAAACAAAATCACTTTCATACTTTGATCTATATATGCATTATCAGTCATCATCATACATGCAGCAAGGTACAATCATCCATAAAGATAAAATTCATGGAATTCATACAATTTAAAATAGTCCATTTATCATGCCTCCTTTCGAAATTTATTTAAATCCTAGATTGTACCATTTTAAAAAATATTTAAATTAACTATCCATATAATTCTCAAAAATCATGAAATTAAGGCTAGTGATAGACAAGACAATAGGGTAGTAATTTCATGAAAAACACAACGCCAATCAAATTCCACACAAAATTATAATTCACACAAATATAGCATGTAATTTCGGATAAAAACAGAATGCACAGTTTCCGAAATAATTTGATTAAAATATCCAAACGACCTCCGAAAATTATGAAATTTGTCCAGGTTATAACCAAGACACTAAAGTAGATTTTTTATGCAGAATTCTAAGCCAAATTAGTTTTAGATTATTTTCTACAGTCACACGAAGCTTCTGGATCTAACACCGAAACGTCCAGTGCATGTTTCTCCGAAATACTGAGTTTTCACCTACCTATTCTTCTTCGTTTCCTCTGAAATTTGGCTATGTTTTACTTTAAGAGGTCCCCTACAACTTACATGAAGAGATCTAAGTCAAAATTCCAGAGTATAGTCATCATACGGGTCCATGAAGTCTCAGGTAACCTGTACCGCGTCTCCAGATCTACGGTTTTCAAGAGTAAGTTGATTCACTAGGCTAAACTTGTTAATTTTGCTTCAAATTTGAGTATGTTAAACTTAAAGATGTTCTCTAAAATTTTCATGAAGAAGTAGAAAAGAGATTCTTAGTAAAAATTAACATGCAACCACAAATCCACCGAAAGGTCAGTGAAATCATTCCAGATCTGGTGTCTCCGTAGGATGAGTGTTTGACCCCTAAAATATCCATCATTTTGTACCAAATGTTAGTATATTATAGTTTATGATGTTGGATACAACTTTCATGAAGAGATCAAAGTCAAAATCGAACTCAAAACATGCATGCAAGCTCTCACAAGATTCTGACTCAGTCAAAACATGCGGTTCATACGAAAACAGCAACACCACTCAAGAACAAGTCATCCAAGCTTCGGTTTCCCCCTCCTAATCACCCAAAATTCGACTTTTCTACAACATACATGTAACACACACACATGCAAGAGCAGCAAGAGGACCCCAACTTGCCTCTAGACCGAGGAGAACGACAGCACACGGCGGGCGAACGGTCAGCGTGCGGCTGCGACGGGGGACTCCTCCTCCCTCTCGGCTTCTCCTCTCTCAGCCTCACTCTCTCCCTCTCTCGCACGATTCTCTCTCTCTCTCTCTTTCTCATGTGGCCGAATAGCACCAACTGGCCACCTCTCTCTCTCCTCTTCCTTTTATTCCCCCAATTCATCATCATTTGCAATCATTAGCTTGCCTCTTCCAATGGCTAATGCTTGAACTCCTCTTACCACTTGTCATAACACATGCAATGGGCTTTGGGCTTGGGCTTGGACTTGGGCTTGGGCCGGCCACTCTCCTCCCCCTTGGTCGACGGTCACACTCCTTTGGGCCTTAATGGGCCGGCCATCTTGGCCCATTAAGAGCTCAAGCTATTGGGCCTAAGGCCCAACCTAAATAAAATCAAATTTTCCCCTTTTTCTATCCTTTATTTTAAGAATTAAATTACTAAATTCTACATGGCCAAATTCTTGTAACATTTTATTTATAGAAACTTAGTCTATAAAGTGCATAGCCAAGCATAGATTATTCTCATTAATTTATCTAATTTAAAAACTCATGATCACAAGCACATAACACATAGCCTTAAGAGAAAACTAATGGCTAAAACATAAACCATAGGTAATTTCATTACCTAATTATAGGCTTTAATTCCTCTAGAGGATGTCTTGAATTTTGGGATGCCACACCTAAATTCATCACTGAGCTGGCAATAGGATTTGTGCTAACACATTAGCACAACCAAAAGAACTGATTGTCCAAATCAATCTCTCATTCTTGCAAATTATGAATGACATCTAGCAATATATCATGGCTACCCAGACAGTGTGAAATGTTTTCAAAATACAGTGAACCTATTAGCTTTGGCGACTTGTAATTCGATCCTTCTGTCTCACATTGTCCCGATCAAACAAACGCCATGGAACTATCAGTCAAGCCACCAATTCAATCATATGCCCACATCTAATTGACATGTATTTCTTCAAGATATGAACCATTCATTCTCAATTACAACCCCAATACAATTCCACGATCATATCACATAGGACATCATTCTTATATATCCATATATAACAAGAAGACATATTACATATTACGCACGCGTGTGTCTTCATATGTGAACAAACAATGACGATCAAGCACAAAGATGGTTTAACAAAGCGACAATATGGGCACTTGTAAATCATAGCCATCCAACATACAAGTCAATATTTTGCCTCAAGTCTAAGGATCTTACACCTAACCAAAGTATGGACGATTAGACATTGACCCCACTAAAAGTTTCATTGTCGCCCAATTGTTCTATGTCACTTTTAGTGAACTTGTCCAAGACAAGCACCTACGTTCTAGCTCGGATATCACAATACCCAATGACTTGTGACTCATTATCCCTTCAAGTTTCCAATACTGAATGGTGAAGCTTGAGAACATACCGGTCTCAATAGGATCATTAATATCCTCTTAATGATCCATTGACCGGGAATTGTTTAAAGATTCAGCATAACTGTAAACTGCCACACATATTCTTAACACCATAAGAATATGTTTAGTCCTAGTTGATCTTATAGACTTCATTCATACAAATTTGATGATGAATGAAAAAACTTGTATGCCATTAAACAATTCGTAACATGTAATTATTACATGGCTGCTTTAGGGCATACAACTAACAACGACAACTGCCAAGTGTTGGTGAAGTAGCATCAGCCAAGGTGGTGGCCACTAGGGTTGTGCCCACCTCGTCCTCCATGGCTGTGATCTCCTTTACGCTTACCAAAATGGCCTCCTCCATGGTTATGTTCATGTCCATTGCTAGGATCACCTGGCCACCACCATGACCACTACCTGGGCCTCCATGACCTCCACCAAGGCCATGACCGTGATGGCCACCTCTATGGTCATGTTCATGTCTGTCCCCTTAGACCACCATGGCCTCTGCTTAGACCACTGTCGTCACACCCCGATCCTTCAAGCACGTGCCCATCCCTTGTTGGTCGATTAAATTGCGACGTCTCAAGATGCGTTGCCGACCCATTCAATTTAATGTGCATGTGGAAGCGAATAATTAATCCCCAGACAACACAAAGATGAGATAGAAAAGCAGGGCCAGAATTTTTTGAAAACCAAACCACACCTTTATACATACCAAACCTAATCATATAAAATATTAGCCGATATATATACAAGGTCTACAAAAAGGCTAGAGGGCTACAGATCCTCTAAACATTCGATCCCTCAACAAAAGATTCTGGGGTATCAAGCTCCGAGGACTTCGAGTCTACCACTGCTCCACCAGGAGGGTTTGCTATGCCTTTTCCAAAAGCAATCTCCAGCACCAACATAAGGATCTCATATTCCGGTAGGGGACCTTCTCTTTATCCATTTTGCTCACGACGATACCACAATCTGTATTAATGGTGTATTATCCGAGATAGACCCACATCAACCTAGACAACAGACCTCATGAGTTTATAGATCCATCCCCTTGGGTCCTCATGAAGCAGAATATAAGATACTTGCTTGGTGACCTTCTTTGGTTGTCCAAAACGCTCAGGAGGTATAGCCATTTAAGGACCTCAAAATATTAGCCCACGATGGGGTGAGACAATGTCTCAGCAAGTCCACCTCCTAAACCTCGACTATGAAGGAAATACGCCTAAAGGCTACCTAAGCACAAGCACGAGACAAAGAACTTACATTTGCCTCAGATCCTTCCTGCAAGTGATTACAATTCATATAATCAACCAATCAGTTCAATTCAATTCACATCACACATCAAACCGTCGATTCAATCGACTCCATACCTTCGATACCATCCACACAATTCGATTAAATCGAACATTGCTCACCCTAAGCTGATAAAGTATACTATTCACTCTAAGCTAATATATCAAGGCCCTCAGGCTGATATATTATACTAATGATACTCACTTTAAGTTGATAAATAATATAGCTTGCTCTAAGCTGAAAAAGTATACTGCTCGTGCTAAGTTGACATATCAAGGCCCAAAGGCTGATATAGTATACCGATGGTGCTCACTCTAAGGCTACGTTTGGTCATTCAGATTTCTAATCGAGATATGATTGGATAGGATAGGATATGAAATACTGGAATTTTTTTATATCCGAGTTATTGTTTGGTGAATAGCAGTATTAAAGTCGGATATATTCACATCATATCATGTACATTTTTTTGATATAAATGGTATGTCATTATAAATGAACCTAAATGCTCATAAACGGAGATGGTGAAAATCTCTCATAACATTATTCCTTAATATATTTTTATTTTATTTTTCCTCTTATTTATATTATTTTCTTTATTATCTCTTTTTTCCTCTTTCATCATTCTTTTATAAAAAATTATCAAATAGTAAACTATACTAACATACCTAAAATAAAAAAATACCTAAAATATATAATAAATTTAAATGTTTAATTTATAGGTTGAATGTTTATTATAAGATATAATTAAAGTTAAATATATAAATTAAAATAAGATTAATTAAAAATAAATTTATATTTTTTATTTTTAACTTGAATTAGATTTCAAATATTATTTATATTGAAATATAATTTCAATTTTGTTAATCTAATAAGTTTGTTATTCTATAAAAATAACTTTCCTATTGTGGATATTAGAAATCCTATTCACCTTTATCTCACCTCCCTCATAGAATAATTTTATCCTGCTTATATCCCCCTTATATACGACTTTATCCTCTCCTGAGCAAGCACCAAATGTAGGATAGGATCAATCATATCCTATCCCCAAATTTATTCCGACTGCCAAACATAGCCTAAGCTGATAAAGTTACTGCTCACACTAAGCTGATATATCAAGGCCTATTGGCTAATATAGGATACAGATGATGCTTACTCTAAGCTGATAAAATATACTACTCACACTAAGCTGACATATCAAGGCCTATAAGCTGATATAGTATACTATTCTCACCAACTAAGAATTTCACTATTTTTATCATGCCCGATAAAATAATCGTGTGTGGTTACATGGTCGACCTTGGCCAAAATACCAAATTTTCCCTTTTGAAAATCTCACTGGTTGTAATAGTCCAAAAACACATTTCTAACGTTGTAAACCCACGCCTAGTATTTTCTAATTAAATACTGAAAATACTCAATTTTGGGATAAATTCCCAAAATTATAAATTCCACTCAAATCACACAAATAGCATTCAATTAAATAAATCAATCACACCATTGCAATCAGCATGAAATTTCGATCACCGGCTATCCCGATCTAATTTATGGAAATTAATATTAACTAAATAAATACATTTAATTATCGTAAATGCAACTTCAGCCAAAAAAGCCTAATTAAATACCGAAATAGGCTCGGAAAATTCCTGAACCAATCTAGATAAAAACTACCAACTATCTAGTCACTAATTGAGCCAGTCTAACCACCTTACATGCATAAACGGGTAATTAAATTGCTAATCTATTCTAACTAACCACCTAATCCTTAATTAACTTAAACTAATCAACTTAAGCATAATTAACTCCCTAAGCAGAGTTTAGTGAGTAAACTCACTAGTTTTGAAATCCAATGAGTCCATGAAGATGGGGACGTGATAGCGGGTAACAAACTCCAAAGTGGGGGCACCAAGCATGGCCAAGAAAGGGTCCAAAGCTGGCCAAATAATGCATGGCTTCTTGCTGGGTTTGGATTTTGTATGGTGGGCTGAGAGGGTTGTTGGGATGGCTGTCTTGTGCCGATACAGTGAGGGGCAAATGGACGGGTTGCAGCGGGGTTGGGCGACCGACGACGGGCAACGACGGTGACCTAAACGGCGATCACAATGGCAGAACCAGCTCGAGATGGCAGGGGGTGACAGCTAGGGCGCAACAAGGCCACGGGACGATGAGATGAGTAGGTGAGGCTCGCGGGGGTGTGACGAGCGTGTGATGATGGATTGCTAGTGGTCCGACGAGCAGTGGGGGGGGGGGGTCGACAATGGAGGGGGAACTGTTGGCCGGTTCTTTGCAATTCTTGAGCTCTAAAGTGGATGAAAAATGGGGAAAGAAAAACTCTTGGAGAGGAAGAAGATAGCTGTAATCAGTGGAGGCGCCCTCTTAGCTTCTTCCTATTCTTTTGTCCCCTTGACCATGCCTCACAACAATTGTTAGATCAACTCGATCAATTTGGTGCACACAATTTCCCCTAGAACAAGTCCCATGTGGTCCAAAAGGTTAAGGACCATGGGACCTACGAATTTTGAAGTATTTTCCCTTAAATTGGATCAA
The DNA here is from genome assembly GCA_019915185.1 of Eucalyptus camaldulensis. Lineage (NCBI taxonomy): Eukaryota > Viridiplantae > Streptophyta > Magnoliopsida > Myrtales > Myrtaceae > Eucalyptus > Eucalyptus camaldulensis. The sequence continues at coordinate 32,034,519 of JAHSVA010000008.1, forward strand.
TCCTCCTCCAATTGAACTTAATTTTAGTCCTATAAAATCCACCGAGATGTCCTCAACCAAAATGATATTTTTCCTTGCCAATAGAACCAACTTGTATCACAAAAACGTGATAAAAAACGGTCATCTGAATTTTCTGGACAAAAACGGCATCACTTTGAATTTCTACCAGAAATCTCGAGTTGCAGAAAAATCTTTGGAGAAGGAGTCGACGTTCCTAAAATGACTCGTGACATGATAGAACTTTCAATTTTTTAAGTCGGATTCAAATTTGCGGTTAATTTCAATCTAGCGCGATTTTAGCATGACCTAGCGTACCGGGTAACTTTTAGAATTTTTTTAGTGCAATTGACCCGTGGTTGATTTGTTTGAAGTCACAATGTACATCTTCGACACATTGGTGACTCTTAATGGTCATGAAAATCTTAAGGTTTCAAATACGGACACAGGGCACCAAAACGACAGAAAAATCAGTCTAGTACCGATCGATGAGAATTTTGCAATTTGGTGGAATCACCCACATTTAGCCACACATCTCAGTCGAACTAACCTATCTTTGATCTCCTATCGATTTTTAACTATGCCATAATGATCTCTGTAAATGAGCACGGTCGAGTAGTCAATTCTTGGTTGAATCCTTAGGTCTATTGCATTAAAATCTCTTAATGACTTCCCCAAATAGTCTAGTTATCTCATGAGTGATCAGCTTAGAAAATAGGACTATAGGTGTGTCGATGAAAGACCCAATTTATTTAATTGAGAACAGGACTGAAATTTCAGAATGTCACAACTCTTCCCCTCTTATAAAAATTTCATCCTCGAAGTTTAAACCATTACAATCTTTAAATAAAAGTGTGAGGGTACAGTCGTCTTATCGACTCTTGACTTTCCCAGGTTGCTCCTTCAGTGCTGTGGTGTTGCTAGACCACTTTAACCAACAAGATTGTTTTGGTATGCAAAATTTGTTATTTCCGATCCGTGGTCTAAACCGAGCTTTTCACGTACGACAGTTGGTCATCCACATCCAATTCCTCAAAATTAAGCACATGGTTCGGGCCAGGCTCATACTTCCTCAACATTAACACGTGAAAGACATCATGTAGTTGCGTCAACCTTAACGACAATGCAAGACAATACGTTAGCATCACGATTCTTTCAAAAATCTCAAAGGGACCTACATACCTCGGACTTGATTTTACTTTCTTGCCAAAGCACGAAGTTCCCCTCATCAATGACACCTTTAGAAAAACGTGATCACCCACTTGGAATTCCAAAGGTATCCGACACTTATCTGTGTAACTTTTCTGACGGCTCTGAGTGGTCTTTAGTCTATACCTAATGACTGCAACTGCATACACTAACTATAGGCCTATGATATTTCAGTCTCCGACTTCATCCCAACACACTGGCGTTCTACAAGCCCTGCCATACAATGCTTCGAAATGAGCCATCTGAATGCTCTGCCGGTAGCTATTGTTGTAGGTAAACTTGATAAGGTAAAGTTGTTCCTCCCAGCTGCCCTTGAAATCCAACACGTAAGCTCGCAATATGTCTTCAAGGGTTTGAATCGTCTTCTCAAACCGGCCATCCGTCTGAGGATGATATGTCGTACAATACTACAGCTTCATTCATAAGGTGGCTTGCAAACTTTTCCAAAAAGCAGTTGTGAATCTCGGGTCTCGGTCTGATGTAATCGGCACCGGCACTCAATGTTGACGAACAATCTGATACACGTACAACTCTATGTGCCTATCCAAATCAAGGTCTTTTCATTTTGCGATGAAGTGAGCCGACTTTGTCAGTCTATCGACCACTACCAAAATGGAATCATTACCTCTCTGACTCCTTGGTAATCCTGTCACAAAATCTATTGTGATGTGCTCCCATTTCCACTTGGGGATCTCGAGAGGTTGTAGAAACCCTCCTGACTTACAATACTGTGCATTCACTTGTTGACACGTCAAACACTTGACCACATGCTTGGCAATATTCGCTTTTATACCAGACCACCAGTGGTGTTGACGCAAATTTTGATACATCTTCATCTTGCCAGGATGAGTGCTGTAAATGCTACAATGAGCCTCCAATAAAATCTCATGTTCAATTCTGAGGGTGGCCATAAGATTCGAAAGGTGGTTACCTCAAATTTGAAAATCGAATCTCGAGCTCTCTCAAGCAAAAACCCATTCCTTGACCATCATCTGTGCAACCAAGGACTTCCAACTCAATGCGTCGGCGACCTTATTCACCTTCCCAGGGTAATATAAGATATCACAATCATAATCCTTTCGAATATCCATCTAGCGACACCGTCTCATATTCAATTCCTTCTGAGAGAATAAATACTTGAGACTTTGATGGTCAATGAAGATCTGGAATCTTTCTCCACACAAATAATGTCTCCAAATCTTCAGAACGAAAATGATTGCTGTGAGTTCCAAGTCGTGCGTCGGGTAATTCAGCTCATGATGTCTCAACTGACGGGAGGCATATGCAACAACTCTACCATGTTGCATCAGCACGCAACCCAACCCCCTAGGCGACACGTCACTATATATCTTATATCCTCCAAGACCAGATGGAATGGTCAGCATGGGTGCGGTAGTTAGCTTCTGCTTTAGCTCTTGGAAATTACGCTCGCACTTGTCCGTCCACATGAACTTCTCTTCCTTCTTCAACAAGCAAGTCAACAATGATGCTAAGGCTAAGAACCCTTCCACAAATCTTTTGTAGTAACCTACTAAACCTAAAAAGCTTATGATCTCTGTTGCGATTGTTGATCTTGGCTAGTTGATCACTACTTCAATCTTGGTCGGGTCCACGAAGATTCCTTCACCTGAAATCACATGGCCTAGGAATGCAAAACGAGTTAGCCAAAACTCGCACTTGCTAAACTTAGCATACAACTCATGAATCCTCAAGGTCTGGAGTACCATTCTCAGATGACCCTCATGCTCCTTGGCACTCCTCGAATATACTAGAATATCATCGATGAACACGATCACGAATTGATCTAGGTATTCCTTAAACACTTGTTTCATCAAATCCATGAAAGCAGATGAGGCGTTCGTCAAACCAAATGGCATCACAGTGAACTCATAATGGCCGTGTCGAGTACGATACGCTGACTTTAGTATATCATCCTTTCTGATTCTCAACTAATGATAACCTGTTCTCAAGTCGATTTTTGAAAATATGGACGCTCCTTGTAGCTGGTCAAACAAGCTGTCAATCCCTTGGGAGTGGATAATTGTTCTTGATCATCACCAGATTGAGTTGGCGATAGTCGATGCGCAGCCACAATGAACCATCTTTATTTTTCATGAATAGAATTGATGCTCCCCAAGGTGATGCACTAGGACATATGAATCCCTTATCTAACAATTCCTGTATCTTCATCTTCAATTCCTTCAACTCATATAATGACATCCGGTAAGGAGCCTTAGAAATTTGCCCTATCCGGGAAGCTAACTCAATCACAAATTCTATCTCTCTCTCTCTCTCTCTCTCTCTAGTAATAAACTGGTAATTCCTTTGGAAACATGTCTAGAAATTCTTGCACCATTGAGATATCTTCAATTTTCAGTTCCTCAATTATCGTATCCATGACAGTCGCTAAGTAACCTTGGCAACCCCCGTCTAACAAACAGATTGCCTCAAGCGACGAGATTAAGGTAATCAAGTGTCCTCCTCGGCTCCCAATAAACCCGAAACTCTCACCCATTAACAGGTTAAACTGAATTGTTTTATGATAACAGTCCATCTTAGCTCATTGCTTTGTGAGTCAATCCATGCTAATTATTAAATGAAAATCATACATGGCTAAGATTAATAAGTCTATCCTCCTCTCTCGCTCACCAATAGCTAACTTGCAACTAGAACAACCCAATGCAAACAACACCTTATCCTTTAACAGTGTAGATATGCTAACTACTAACTCTAGAAACTCAGAACTTAATCCTATCAACTTAACATATTGCTTAGCAATAAAAGAATGAGTCGCACCAAGGTCACATAAAGTATAAGTAGTATCGTCATTTTGCGAAACCCTACCTATAATCACATCAAACAAGTCCTATGCCTGACCTCTTATGTTAGCGTACATTGTCCCTTGAGTTGGGGGTATGATCTCTCCACCTTACGATGTGTTCTGCTGCGTGAATCCTCTGATCTAACTCATCAGTTGTGGCAGTGGTAAATGCTATTATCCTCTTGGTCTTCTAGGACAATCTCTGGCCATGTGACCCAACTGGCCACATTCAAAACAAGCGCCTGACCTCCGAGGGCATGGAGCCATACCATCTCGCCTTCCACAAAAGTGATATAAACCTTTCTGGCTTGGCCATGACTTGCCAAATCCACCCTTCCTATTGGGCAGAACATGAAATCTTCCTCCGGTCATGGGCTTCTTCCCATACTAATTCCCATCTTAATTAGATCCAAATCACGACCCAGTTGTGACGGCTCATTCATGATAATCTCTCTCTATCAGCTGGGCTAGTTCATAAAAGTCGTTATAGTTCTTTAGATTCAATGGCACCAACGGGCTTCTCATTTTTGGTCTGAGCCCATCTCTATAGCTTCTAGCTTGGTTTACCAGATCCTCGACCAGTTTGAGGGTGTACTACGATAGTTCAGCAAACTTCGCTTCATATTGATCTACAGTCATTGAACCTTGGCGAAGGCATTGGAATTCTGCCATCTTCAGTTTTTTAGCACTGTCAGAGAAGTACTTGTTGTTGAAGACTTTGACAAAGGCGTTCCACTCCGGGACTACACCTTCAGTGAATACTATTCCTTGGGTGGCTCTCCACCAAGTACTCGCAATTCCCTACAGCTGGTAGGTTGCAAAGGCTACCTTCTCCGCCTAAGTGCACATTAGCAGTGCAAAGGCCTTCTCCAAGCCTTGGATCCATAGGGCTGTAGCTTCGGGGTTTCTTGCCCTAGTGAACTTTGGAGGGTTTAGCTTCAAAAATTGTTCCACCAGCTGAAGCTTCGATCTCCCAGTGACCATATTCCCTAGCGGAACCTCAGCAGGTGCAGCGATAAGTGCGATAGCAATGGTGGCGATAGTAGCGGCATCTACGATGGCATTAATGGCAGCTGTGGTAGTGGCAACTGAAGCGGCTGCACTGGCAGCTTGACTTTGAGCCTGCTACTCCATCCTATTCCCCAGCATCTCTAGCACCTGCATGATAATATTGGCAAGGATATCAACAAGTCAATTTTTTCTCGAAAAAATGTCATGCATTTTGAACTCAAAATGAGAGCTCAATAGTCTCTTGATATCCTTAAGAAGTGCTGGTCTAGTGTTGTCCACTATTCTCTCTTGTTTAACAAGTTCTATAATAATTTTGGGATCCATCTCGATGATGAGCTTATGGAAACCTTGTTGCTTTACAATGGTAAGTCTCAACCATAGTGCCCATAGTTTTGCTTGTACAGATGAACATATTCCAAGAAATAAGGTAAAACCTCCAAGCCAGTCACCCTTTTCCTTTTAGAATAACCCTCTGGTTCTTGCATTTTCAAGATTACCTTAAGATATTCCATCCATGTTCAGTGAAATCCATCCTTGAGGTCGAGGATCCCAAGCAACCATAATGGGAGAAGTACGTGATCCACCTTTAGACAAGTTTTTTTTTTTTTGGGTAAAATGTGATAAATATAATGAGGAAAGGCCAGATGTACAAATGATCTCGTCATTAGAAACTTACACACTGAATGGAGGATCATAAGGAGTGGAAGGGTGACGAGATGTAAGAGCCACTAGACGCGGCACACACACTACAACACTAGCACCAAAAGAGAGCACGACATGGACAACTAGCTACTAACCAAGCCTCAGGCAAGGGAAAAGGGCACCGTCAGAACCAAAGCAGTAGACGCTATCCATCCTATTGATCCCCTGTGAAAATAATCGGGTCAAGGCCCCAAGTTTTTTGCAACCTTATGTTTCTAAAATTATCTTATACATTCTTAAAGGTGATAGCCTTGTCTCGGGCCACTTTGAAGAGGTGGTTCTTCATGGCTGAGATTGTAAGAGGCTGGTCCTTGAAGATGATGCTATTCCTATTTTTCCAAATGATATAACAAAGAGTGCCAAAGTAAAATCGTGCAATGTACTTGTAGAAGTATTTCCCCATCAAAACAGTAGCAACCCATTGGAGGTTCTCCCTCCAAGTCCTATTGTGCCAAGGTAAGTTGCATCTGGAAGCCCAAAAGAAAGGAATACCAGTCGTGACACAGCAACCAAAAAATAAATGATCAATAGAGTCAGGCATACTCTTGCAAAACACACAGGCAGCACTTCCAATTCTACCATAAGACTGAAGGAGAGCCTGGGTGGGGAGTCTGCGCTTGCCAATAAGTCAAAGATTAAGCTGATAGCAAGGCACTATGGCGTTGTTCCACACAAAGGCATGCCAAAAGACACGAGATTTCTTTTTCCTAATGGAGTTCCATGCCGACGCCACCGTGAACCGGCCCGTGGGGCTCTCTTGCTAGCAGCAAAGATCCGGGTCACCGGTAAGGACTAGAAGGGAGTGACCCCATGATTCAAGTACCGTCTTGAGGACCTGACCATCATTTGAGAAGAGGTCAGCAACACAAGCCTACCTAGAAAGCCTTAAGCTGTAGATAAGCAAGTTTGAGAAGAACAAGTTCAAGGGCCCCCTAGGGTACCAATTATCAAACCACAGGGAGGTCACTTGGCCATTGCCAATGTTCCAGTAAAAGGCCATTTGGAAATTACTCTTAAGGTTCAACAAACTCGTCCAGGCCTAAGAGCCAAATGTTGACTTTCTAGTGACCCAAAAGTTCTTGTTTTTTAAGAAGGTGGAATGAATCCATCTACACCACAGTGCTTCCTTGTCTGAGAACAAGAGCCAGATATGCTTTAGCATGGCAGCTTTATTGCAATCTCGGAGTCTCCCGATACCCAGCCCTCCTTTATCTTTTGGAAGGAAAACTTCATCCCAAGCTACCTTAGCACCTCCCCTACCTAGATCCTGCCCTTTCCACTGGAATTATCTAAAGAATTTCTCAATCTGCTCCAACACAACTATAGGTAATAAAAATACACTAGCCTAATAGGCTTGTATAGCGTGAAGAACTTACTTGATAAGTTGAAGTTGTCTTATAAGAGAGAGGAATCGATGAGTCCAAGAATGAATCCTTGTAGTGATGCGGTTGACAAAGGCATAGTAGTCTACTTAACTGATCCTTGAAGTAATAATAGGGACCCCTAAGTAACGAAATAGTAGGTTCCCTTCTTGGAAGCCCAACTCATAAAGGATACCATTCCTTAAGGAAGACACACCACTCGCCAAAAAATTTTCACTCTTGCACGGGTTAGGACAAAGGCCACTTCAAGAGGAAAAGATTTGAAGACCTTCCTTGAGGAGACTCATTGTAGGGATGTCAGCCTCATGGAAAAGGAATACATCATCCACAAATAAATAAATAAATAAATAAATAAGATGTGAGAGACCCATTGCCTTACATCTCCAGAAGAACTTGAAATTAAGCCTCAAAGAGTACCTAGAAATGATCCCTAAAAGCACCTCCATAACTAGAGTGAAAAGGTAGGGAGAGATGGGATCACCTTGGCAGAGACCCACTTTTAGACAAGTTGATTGTGGGCAAAGCTATAATTTTTGTCACGCCTCCAACCTTGAGCGTGCACACATTCCTCGATGGTTGATCAAATTGCAACGTTCCTAGAACGCGTCGCCGACCCAATCGATTTTACACATGCGGAAGCGACATAAATAATCTCCAGACAACAATCAACATGTGATAGAAAAGCAGGACAACTAAATCAAACCAAACATACTTTATAAACACATCGAATCTATACACAAAACTAGTCCATATACAAAGGCCTAACTCCAAAAAGAAAAGCTACTAAGCCATCTAGGCACTAGACTCCTCATCCATTGGCTCGAACCGCGCAAGGGGCTATAGGTCCACTACGACAACATTAGGAGTGTTGAGATCCATAGGATGTGCTGCCTCCCACTCCCCAGTTCCAACGGGAGGCCCGTCGAAACCCCGTAAGGGACCCTTCCGACCCCCTTAACGGAAGTCAATGAACCATGCTATGAATTGATGAGGTACCAACTAAGGTAAGCCCTCATCGACCTATACCATTAACTCAACTAACTCCCGAGTCAGGGTAGTCTCGAGAATAGGGAAGAAGGTATGCTCAAAACCAATCATCTGCAGAGCCCCGTATCGTAGGTGACGCTCCTCCATCTAAGGACTTGCAAAATATAACCCACGACGGGATGAGACAATGTCTTAGTGAGTTCACACCCTAAACCCTGATTAGGAAAGTAATACACCTAGATGTGCCCTAATCACACATCCTAGAAGACTTACATTGCCTCTGCACCTTCCTGCACGTTAGTACAGCTCATATAACATATATAGGCAGTAATCGCACTTAACAATTGGAATGCCTCAACTTATATCTCAAACAATCACAGGGGTCTCGATTATAAGGGTAAACCATTATGACACATCACATTCCATGCCACAATTTTGTCTCATAATTAGACGCTTTTATCTCAATCATCCACACGTTCCAATTCATTACGGCTCCTCAGGCATGGCCAACTCAACAATCGGCGGTCTTCCGACAATGTCATGCTCTGAACCTTGAGCGTGCACACATCCCTCGATGGCCGATAAAATTGTGATATTTCCAGTATACATTGTCGACCCAAATCAATTCATGCACATGCAGAAGCGAAATAAACAAACCGCAGACAACACAAATATGTGATAGAAAAGCAGGACAACCAAATCTTATGAACACACTTATATAAACAGGCAGGTCAGCTTGCAAAGTTATATATACAAAAGTCACGATCTCAAAAAGAAGTCCCTACCTGACTTTACCCTGGACCCTATCTACTTGGGGTCTGAATCTATCAGGACATCGTCAGGGGCGGTCGGCTACTCCCTCACCCACAACAATGGATACATCGAAACCCTAAAAGGGACCTTCTCGAACCCCATTAGGCCCATGACAAAACCACGCCCTAAATTGATGAGGTACCAATTGTGGTAGACCCTCATCGACTAAGATAGTGTTCACGATGAGTTCCTGGAGCCAAGGACTCCTAGGGACAGGGACATCAGTACTTTGCTTAGTATACCCCCGTGGCTGTCCAAAACAAATCAGCCTTGCCTCCATCTAAGGACCTGAAAAGATGAAACCCACAACGGGGTGAGTCAATGTCTCAGCGGTGTATATGTGGACCAATTGGAAAGGGATACACGGATACTCATTAATGACCGAAGATTCTAGAATTGCCATGTTGACAACTATGGTACAATTATTGTCAAACTTCATTAAATGTCTATTAAATGTGTAATGTAGGTGGACCAATGGAATAGGTAAAAGCGGGCCATCATCGATGATGCCTAGGAGCTTAGATTGCCAAGCAAGGCCTTTAGCCATGCCAACTTATCTCCTAGGTGTAATCATGAGGCAAGTAAACTTACCACCCATGGACTTTAGGTCGGACACTTGGAAAAGTTAGAGTGGACGATTTGGCTTGGTAATGATGGCTTGAGATTTGCCTTGAAGAAAAAGTTGGTGACTCATAAACTTAGGTGTCCTCTACAATCTTAGGTTACGATGAGCCTAGAAGATAGCCTTGGCAAACAAGGCAAAGGCCAACAAATTGAGAGAGGACATTTGGCATCAAATGGGCTTATGTATCCCTTTGGGACCTTAGCATATCATGAGACTAAATTGAGCCTTGGAGAGCAAGTCAATAGGTGGTCCAATAAGAAGATGACAAGTGTTCTCTTAGGATCCTAGGCATGACACCTTGCAACTTAAGCTTGCCACCTAAGTATTCTAGGCGGACCACTTGGAAAATTTGGAATGGACCACTTGGTTTGATAATGATGACACTGACTAGTATAAATAGGATGAGCCCTTCCTCATTTTCCTCACCTTGTTATCCATTTCCTCCTCCTCCTTCTCCTTTCTCTTAGCCTTTCATCCTCAATCCATCAAACTATATACGTTGGTCCTCGAGGTTTGCCAAGGTAAGTAAGATCCCTATTTCTCCTCTAGGGTAGTAGTCACCATTGTTAAGTCTAGTTAACTGCACACCCGTGAAGCCATGGGTAAGATATTGGATCTTTTGTATGGTTTTACTCATGCTTATGTTTGAACGTGTGCTTGAGTTAATCACAATGAGAATAAAGCCGAGGTTCACTCGGGTTGAGTTCATCACAAGATAAGGCCACCCAAGCTATAAGGCCTTAAATCGACATAAATAATGTACTAGTTCCAAGTCTTGCTTAAAGCGGGGATCACCCAAGGCCGCAATGTCTTAAATTGACATTGAGGCATGTCAATTCTATGCCATGTTTGGTATGAGGATCATTCCAAATCCACAAGATCTTAGTAAGGCACTAAAGGGTGCCAATTCTAGGGATTTGAATTGGTGTGGAGACTTTGTGCTTGACGTTGAATCAAACCATGAGCCAAGGGTCATTCTCTTTACATGTGCATTCACATCGGGTTATAATCGAGGTCCGTCAAGCTTAGGATCTTCACTAAAATGAGGTGTACCCAAGCCTCGAGGTCTTGGATCGGTATTGAGGCGTATCGTTTCCAAGCCTTGTCTGATGCGGGGATACGGTTGGACCGCTCGGCATGTTTATTAGAGTAGTGCAAGAACTCATGGTAGACACAACTAAATGAGCATGCCTTTGGGCCATGCATGTGTCAGCTAAAAGAAAATATAAGAACTGGCTTGTGTTGCATTTATACATGCATTTAAAGAGGAAAAAACGCCTATCGCCACACACCATTGGTGGCGATGCCTTGTTCATTGAATGTGATGCCTCAGTTGAGCCGGGATGCCCTGGTTAAGCTGGGATGCCTGGGTTTTGAACTCGGAAGCCTCGGGAAGCTAGCCCTAAGAAGCCTCAGTCGAGCCAAGATGCCCTAATCGAGCCAGGAAGCCTAGCAAGAAGTTGGAAGCCCCAATTGAGTCGGGAGGGCCTGGTCGAGTCAAGATAATGGTAAATAAATCTGCATAGGTGCCGGTATATGCATAAGTGTGATATGTTGATATATTTATTAATAAGCCAAAGGTAAGTATGCATTGAAGCATGTTGCAATGGACATTTGCATGTAGTTAAGGTAGTAACAAGTTTGCTATTGATCTACCATCGACACTCTTTGTGAGTGCTGTACTTGTTGGGCTTTAATGATGAGATGGTTTCCTAGTAGAGAACTACGAATTTTACTTACTAAGTTTCTCCAAAACTCATCCCTCATCTTTCAGTCTTGTAGGCATGGAAGTCTCACATCAGTTTTGGGAGCTACAGTCACGCTAAAAGAGATGAGATTTCCCTTGGCCTATGTGAAAAACTTGTATTGTGATATAAAAAGAAAAGAGGGCCCGTAGAGAAAGGGCTTGTAAAAGTAGTTATAATATAAATCAATGTGTTCTGTGTGATGTATGTCCGTCTTCCAGCTATTGTTTATCCGAGGAGTTGTTTATTCACATTTCTGCATGTGCATGATACAAGATAAAAAGAATCGGGATGGCGACAAACCTAAGACGTCGCGAAAATAACCCTTGTCGCTAGTGATCCTATAGATGGAGTTAGGGTCGTGACACCATAGAACCCATCTCCTCTTATCAAAAGTTGAAGAGTGACTTTCAGAAAATATATTTTGTTGTCAATAAATCCAGACAACACAGAGAAAAAATTCACATGAAACTAGCAAATCACTATTACATTTAATTTTAAACTGGAGAAAATTGTCCAAAAAATTATAAACTTATTGTACGATGGCCAATTTAGTCCAAAATCTTACAGTTCTTATAATTCAATCCCATACCTAGTGTATGGCATACGTTAGCAATGTTCAGCAAAAATGAGCCAAAATGACTAAATGGGCAATTCATTAAAATGTCTAGGATTAATTTCGCAAATAGTTTAAAAGTTTGGGACTAAATTGATACAATAGGATGGTTTATGATTGAATTTGTAGGTTTTAAAAATATTCAACAATGAATTAGCAAAGTGGAAAGATTTAGGACTGAATTGGTCGTTGTACAATAGGTGTAGGACTTTTGGACAATTTTCTCTTTTAAACTGTGAATGGAAAGTGGTAAGTTAGTTTGACAATTTGGTTGTGTTTATTTCATGAAAAATAAATAACTTAAAATTATTTTCAAAAAAATAATCATTTTTTATTACTTAAAATTATTAGTTAATGGAAAATATTTTCATCGTCAATAACTACTTATGTCCAAGTATTTCTGTAGACGATGAAAATATTGTTCGTTCGTTCATTTTTGTAAGCTGTACAAGCAATTAGTTTTACAAATTATTCATCTTTGGCAAAACAAATCCACTGTCGATATCAAAATCTTTTGCTCTTGTAACTACGGCAAGAACATGAATAGCAATTTTGAATTAAAAAAAAGGCCTACATGATTAGATTACAAGGCAACATCAATTGCACAATTTTGACTAAGCCATATAAGAACATCAAGTCATTGGTCATGTTCATAGTGAGATTCCAAGGTGTTGCAAAAGGATCAAACACAATAATCAATCTTCAACGGGGACGTTAACCTGAAGATCAATACATCCATCCGATATCTATTGTGTTTCCACCATTGTCATGAACTGTTGAAGCAGTCCAAATGCTCAGCATGTTACTCATATATCTAAATTCAAATCCACAGACAATTTAAAGCCCCTTTAAGGACACAATTGAATGTTGTTAATGATGGCATTAGCAGTGGCAGCAGCAGCAAGTGGAGGCGCAAAAGCCAGCCTTAGAAGGAGAAAGGTATGTAAGATTAAATATAAACTAAAACTTGACGATCCTGATTTATCAATCATGAATAAATTTGTACAAAATTCATGATGAATTTGCGGAAACATAAATATCAACATACCACCAGCCATTGATGAAAATTTTCAAAAGCAGAAAATCTCTAAACCTTGGACAAATCCACGCAGCACAATCAATCTACAACATGGGGAACACTAAATCTATATGTCCTATTCTACTAGCCAATACCCCTCAAACATGAAGGCATGTTTTCTATAGTGATAGGGTTTGAACTAGACAACCTGATGTTTTATTCCATTTCTTATGTTACCGATATCTTCCATCAAGATTGTTATTGTAACATATTAATGGGTAAATATCACATAATAGATGTGGGTGATTAATTGGTCAATAAATATCGGAACTAACTAGGAATACAATATTGGGATCATATTTAGAATAATAAATTTATTACAACATTCTCCCACTTGATTCCAATATTCCATCAAATGAAATATTAACCCAAACCCATATAAACTTCATACTGAAATAAAAAAATATGAATCATGGTGAGAGTCCTCTTAAAGCTAGTATTATCTTCCGTGTATCACAATGCATTTCATCAGCCCATATGTGTTCAAATAACTTAATAAATAAACCTTATGTCTACTCCAGGTCAAACGTAATTGTTTTTCTCATAATAATTGAATGTATACTACTATATTGAGAAAAACATTATAAATAAATAAAAGTCTCACAAATTCTTCCATATAAAGAAAAATTTGCATGATTGGGCCAATGCCCATTTTGAATATATGATCCTTATAACTCATTGGTGGTATGCCTTTAGTTAAATGATTAGCTACCATCAATCCAGTGCTTACATGTTCTATGACCACTTTCTTCTCTTTATGACGTTCTCTTATGGCTAAATACTTGATGTCGATGTGTTTACTTTAACTACCACTTTTGTGGTTCTTAGCCATGAAAACTGCAGCTGAATTGTTGCAAAATATTCTTAATGGACTAGCAATGGAATCCACAACTCTAAGCCCCGAAACTTTTCAACCACACACCATGTGAGGTGGCCTAAAAACAAGAAATGAACTCTGCCTCCATAGTGGAAGTGGCAACCAAGGTTTGTTTTACACTCCTCAAAGATACAGTTCTGCCAGCAAACATGAAAATATATCCCGATGTTGATTTTGCAGGAATCAACACAACCAGCAAAGTCTGAGTCTGAGTAACCAACTGCCTCCAAGTTGTCCGTCCATCTATACATAAGCATATATGCCTTAGTTCCTTGAAGGTATCTTATCACCTTCTTGGTAGCTCTCTAGTGGTCCATACCTGGATTACTTTGGTATCTTCCCAACATTCCAATAGCAAAGGTAATGTCAAATCGAGTGCAAACCTGAGCATTCATTAAGCTTCTGACAGCAGAAGCATATGGGATGTTCTTCATTCGTTCCCTTTCAAAATTGTTCATCGGGCTTTGGTTTAAATTAAACCTATCACTCTTCACGATGGATGATATACTTGGTGAACAATCTTTCATCCAGAACCTCCCTAAAACCATATTGATATAGGTTTCTTGAGATAGTCCTAATATACCTCGAGATCTATCTTTATGGATTGACATAAGACGCTTCATCCATATCCTTCATATCAAAACTCTTAGAGAGAAATTGTTTCACTTCATATAACAACCCACTGTCATTGGTTGCAAGTAACATGTCATCTACATATAGCACAAGAAAACAAATTTTGCTCCCCCTAACCTTCTGGTATATACATTGATCCATGACATTTTCTATAAAATCGAATGAAGAGATAACCTCATGGAATCTTAAGTACCATCGACGGGATGCTTGTTTCAAGCCATATAGAGACCTTTTAAGCTTGCATACCAAATGCTCACCAGCACTAGAGAAGAATCCTTCTGATTGTTTCATGTAACCATTTCTTCTAATTTTCTATTGAGAAATGTCGTTTTCACATCCATTTGATGTAACTTCATATCAAAATGAGCAACCAATGCCAAAATAATACAAATAGAATCTTTCTTTGATACATGAGAAAACGTCTTCGTGTAATCGATTCCCTCCTTTTGAGTGAATCCCTTGGCAACGAGTCTGGCTTTGTATTTCTCAATATTACCTAATGAATCGTTCTTAGTTTTGAAGACCCATTTACAACTAATGGCCTTCGCACCATCAGGCAACTCAACTAAATCCCAGACTTTGTTTGATGCCATAGAATTCATCTCTTCCCTCATGTAATTATTCCATAAATTGGATTTATCACAACTCACGACTTGTGAAAATGTCTCGGGATCACTTTCAACTCCAACATTATAGTGAGATTCATGTCAATACACAATATAGTCATTAGGGATTTCTGATTTCTTTATTCTAGTAGACATTTTTAATGTTGCATCAACATCCTCCTGAAGAGTTTGTTGTTCAACTGGAAGCTCAACAGTATCCGGTAATTGCTGAACAGTTAGGTCTACCGGATTAATATTAGCAGGTTGTGGATCTTCAATGATAAGTTGCTCGAAGACCGGTTGAACTAAAGGGGTGCTGTAAACATCAACCAATCCAGTACTTGAGGTGAAAGGTTGAGTATCCGAATGATCTTCTTCAGGAACAAAGTCCCTTAATTGATCGCTCCCACTAATAAGGTCATTTTTAAGAAATTTAGCATTTCTTGATTATCCAAACCTAGTGGTGTGAGATGAATAATAAAACATGTATCCTTTGAACTTCTTGGAATATCCAATGAAATACTCACTTATAGTCTTTGGATCTAACTTTATTTCATGTGGATTGTAAACTCTTACTTCAGATGGGCATCTCGAAATGCATACATATTGCAAACTTAGTTTCCAACCTTTGAATAACTTAAAATGTGTCTTTGAAACAGCCTTGGTTAGAACTTGGTTCAATATGCACACAGCTGTTATAAGAGCCTCAGTCCACAAAACCTTAGGAAGTTTGGAGTTGTTAAGCATACTCTACACCATGTCCAATAATGTTTGGTTTCTTCTTTCTGTGACACCATTTTGATCCGATGAACCGGGCATAGTGTATTGGGCAATAATCTCATGCTTTTCAATAAACTTCGCAAATGGACCAAGTGTTTGTCCATCTTTAGTGTATCTACCATAATATTCTCCACCTCCATCTGGTTTTACGATCTTAATTTGCTTGCCGCATTGTTTCTCTACTTCGATTTTAAATACTTTAAAAGCATCTAGCGCTTCATGCTTATTATGAAACAAGTAGAGATACATGAATCGTGAATAATCATCTACGAAAGAAATGAAGTATCTCTGACCATTTGAGTCCATATCTAGACTATAAATATATGTATGTATGATTTCTGTACTCCTCTTAGCACATTTCTTTGACTTGTTGGTCTGTCTTCCGTTTATACAGTCCACACAAGTGCCATAATCAGCAAAATCTAGAGTGTTAAATACTCCATTATTTACTAGTCGCTTAATTCTATCCATGGAGATATGTCCCAACCTCCAGTGCCACAACATAGAGGAATCCCCATTCACAACATATCGTTTTATACCAGCATTATCGTGAACGCGCATCGCATTTTTAATGACATTGTCTTGTAAATTAATTCGAAAGAGACCACCAGACAAAATATCACTCCTAACAGTTTCAGATTTATACAATAAATTGAATAGTGAATCTGAAAATTCAAAGGAGTATCCCAAAGATACAAGTCTTTAAACTGAAATTAAACTCCTAGAAAAACTAGGAATATAAAAGGTCCTTTCTAAAATTAAAACAAAACCACTACCGAGAACTAATCTGCATCTCCTAATAGCTTCCACACGTGAGCACATCTTGTTTCTTGAATAGATGCTTTGTTCACTTCCCACTAGTTTTCCGCTGGTTCTAAAAACCCTGCATGGAATCCGAAATGTGGATTGTAGAACCAAAATCAATCCACCAGGTGTTATGAACCACATCAACCATATTAGATTTATAACAAACACATGAAAGTTGGTTACCTTTCTTTTTTAGTGATGTCTTAAATTTGGTGCAATCTTTCTTCATGTGCCCCTTCTTTTTATAGAAGAAACACTTGGATTCCTTCATAATACCAACTTAGGGAGGTAGAGGCATCTTACCTTTTCCCTTCTGCTTGCCTTGCCCTTTATACTTATCTTGTGTTGCCATATGAACACTTTCTCCTTTCTCCATTACTAGCCTCTCTTTCTCTTGAACACACATGGTCATGAGTTCATTGATTGACCATTTAGTTTTATGTGTATTGTAAGATCTTGAAAGGGGCATACTCTTGTGGGAGAGTATACAGGATATAGTATACAAGAAAGGGTTCTAATATCCCAACCTGAAAATTCTTTAGCTAAGCTACAATGTCTCTCATCTTCATGATGTGCTCATGCACACCTCTTACACTAGTAAGTTTCAAGGATGAGAACTTCATAATTAGGGTCATGGCATGCACCTTTTTTGAAGACTCAAATTGTGCATCAATAGCCTCCAGCAATTTCTTGGCATTGTTATGCTGAATGATTGAATCACGAATGCTAGTAGAGAGTTCTATATTTATGTATATCACATTGAGATGGTTGGACCGCTCGCATTATGCATAACGAGTATGTTTAGCATGAGTGCTATTCTTTGTAGATTCAGGTGGTTCATTTGACCTTAGAGCATAATCAAGATCCATGCACCCCAATTGAAGAAGAACTGATTCCCTCCATTCTTTATAGTTATTTCCATTAAGCCCGGGAACAATTATACTAGAACTAATCATAGGTGGTAAGACTGCATCATAATCAAAGAAAACTTACATATCAATATATTTGAGGCAAATAAACTTAAATCATATCTTACCAATGTAAAACATGTTATAAAATATGAATCACATAACATCAAAAACTGCCTATGGGCTAAGTTTGATTTAAATTGATTCATAATTACTTCATGATTAAACTATCAAATTATATTCCTTTCTTTAATCCCTGTGGGTAAATTAAGAAATATAAAATAATATTTCATCCTAATTAATCACATTAATATATTAAAAATTCATGTGGGATAAAATTCATAATATTAATGTGACTAATCACAATTATTATCTTTGACTATATGTAATCCAAAGGCTCTTAAATGCAGATAATTTAATATAATCAAAGATGATGTGGCTAATCTTTAATTAATTAAATATATATGGATCACTAGACATTTAATTTTATGAGAAAATATTCATAAAATTGCTTGTTAGGGTAAAACAATAAAATTACATGCAAAAGGGGTAAAATTGGAATTTTGCACACAAGGCTAGAATTGGAATTTTACTTTTAAAGGGTAAAACATGAATTTTATGCCCAAAAGGGGCACATTCGTAAATTTTCACACTTGGGGGGCAAAACTGACAAATAATAGGCATGCGTGCAACGCACGCCTCTAAGGCCTCTTCCGGGCCTTTCTCTTCCGCCACTCCATTCCGCTACGACATGCTCCGTTTCGCCGCCTAGGTCTCCTCCCAAAGCCCATGTCCGACCAAATTGATTGATGGGTCTCAAAGAGAACGCTAGGACAAACGAATACTTTCAAGATCCGGTAAAAACGACCAACATATTGACTAGAATTAAGCCTAAAATGATCTGCCTTAAAAAACCCTAACAACCAAAATTTCACCGCTCGATTAACCTCCAATGATCAGTAATATGTCGAAAAATTTAAGAGTTTTTCTTCCTAATGGTGGTGTGACCATGTAGATCCAGTATTGCATGGTGGGTTGCCTAAATTTGGCCAGAATTTTAAATTTCGTTCTTTGCAATAAATATCCAAATTTACCCATAAATAAAAATTCCAAAAATTTCATCAAGGCAGAGATTGCAAACATGCTCTGATACCAACTATTAGATTAAATATAAACTAAAACCTAACGATCCCAATTTATCAATCATGAATAAATTCGTACAAAATTCGGAATCGATTTGCAAAAACGTAAAGATCAACATACTTCCAACCATTGATGAAAATTTGCAAAAGTAGAAAACCTCAAAACCTTGGACAGATCCACACACCATGATCGATTTGCAATATGGGGAATACTAAATCTGTACGTCATGTTCTACTAGCCGATACACCTCAACCCTATTGGTGTATTTTCTGTAGTGATAAGGTTTGAACTAGATGACCTAGTGTTTTATTCAATTTCTTACGTTACCAATATCTTCCATCAAGACCGTTATGGTAACACATTAACATGCAAAGATCACGTAATAGATGTGGGTGATTGTGGGCAATAAATCGGAACTAATTGGGAATACAATATTGGGATCACATTTAGAATAATAAATATATTACAACAAGGTAGAGATTCACACCCTTTATGCACTACATACCTTACTAATGAAAGTAAAATAAGTTGCGACAACAAAATGTACAGTAATGTAGACTTCCTTATCAGGGAGTTGAAGGGGAAAGTAACTGATAATATGAAAATAAACAGAGACAATGATGAGTTTAAATCTCCAAACCAAGGGCGAAGGTACACCTTGCCAATACTGAGCTTGTCAAAGATGACTACAGAGTAAGAAGTTTACAAGAGAATTGTTGGTATTTACAAAAATGTGTGTTTGATGTGTGTGCTAGGGAGTTTTTTGTGTGTGAACTATCAAGAGAGCAACCTAAGAACAATGTGGGCACGAAATTGTTGGGCAAAGTAATAACAAGAATGTGCAAAAGAGCAGCAAGGGAGCACAAGGAAACAAAAGAAAACTTTTTTATTTAGTTGTAGTACAGAGGGAAGGGGAGGAGCTTACCTTTTTGGTTTGCCCCTCAAAATGGACGACCACAAGGCTTTTTATAGGCCTACATCACCAACTTTACCAAGGAAAATCTTCTACTCTTGTCAGAGATTTTTCACTTTCCCTCTTCTCTTAGATACTTCTACACTTGTGTTTTCTATGATTTTCATGGCCACCTAAGCTAGATTTTCCTTTTTTAGGATTTTTCTTGACTTTTCTAGTTAATGTCTATCTTGAAGTTTCTAGAAATTGGATCAACAATTCAACAATCCTCCTTGATCCAATTTCGTGTTACACCAAGCTTCTTCTGCAATGTCTCAAACTTGGCTAGAGGTAGTGCTTTAGTGAAGATGTCCACTACTTGATCCTTGGTCATGCAATATTTCAACTCGATCTCTCCATTATTTTGCACCTCTCATATGAAGTGATATTTGATGTCGATATGTTTGGTTCTTCCATGAAATACTAGATTCTTTGATATAGCGATTGCAAACTTATTGTCGCAAAGTAATGGAGTCGGTTCTGTCTATGCTTCTCATGTGCTTCTAGAGAGCCAATTAATTCACTAACCAATAGGGTTGTCAAGTCCTTAGTTCCTTCTATAGTTGTGACTATGGGGTTGTATTTTTTAGTAAGTGACACCAATATTTTCTCAACAACCCTTTGATCAGTTATCCCATCTCCATAGGCTCACATTTGATTAACTAGTTCCTTTAGTTTTCCACAATATTCTTGTACAGTCTCATAATTTTTCATTTTAGAATTCTCAAAATCTCTACTCAGAGTTTGAAGGTGAATAGTGCATACCTTTTCTGATCCTTGAAATTCTTCTCGTAGTATTTCCCAAGCCCCTTTTGTAGTCGTTGCTCCAATTATTCTTGGAAATACCATTTCCGAGAGTACTTGCTAGATAAAGTATAGTGTTCTTGCATCCTTTTGTAGTTGATCCTTTTAAACACTTGCACCGTCTTGTGGAGCCTTGCAACTTTTTTCCACGATGTCCCATAAGTCTTGGGCTATCAATAATGTAGTCATTTTTGTGCTCCAAAAGTCATAGTTGTTCCCATAAAAAATGGGAATAGGAAATGAGGATGAGATAGAGTTGGCCATAGTTTAGTCCTTAGTTATTTGGAAATGGTAGGTAGGACAAATGCCCAATACCAACCAAAGACGTGGCTCTAATACCATCGTTGGTATTTGTGGAAACGTGTGTTTGATGTGTGTGCAATGGAGTGTTTTGTGTGTGAACTATCAAGAGAGCAAACTAAGAACAATGTGGGCAAGAAATGGTTGGGCAGAGTAATAATAAGAATGTGTAAAAGAGAGTGGCAGGAAGGGAGCACAAGGAAACAAAAGAAAACTTTTTTATTTAGTCGTAGTACAAAGGGTGTGACATCCCGAAATTTGACCCTTGATTTGGATAAATGAAATGGTTGTTTCGTCGATGCGCTTATAGTTAATTTACTTGGAACTGATCACTCACGAGTTAACTAATCTATTATGTGAGGTCATTTAAGGGATATAAACATGACATGTTAGAGAATTCGATTAGAAATTGACCGCCCAACCATGAAAATTGGCAAGGATCAATACGACACCATTATAAATTCATTAGCGAATGGATATAAGTCAATTAGATGGAATTGCCTAATCGAATTGCAGGTGGTTTCGCACAATTGCAATATTCGCGTCGAATGACTATAATCCGATTTTCTATCGATATTATACTTGGGACACGTATTTGAGCCCTCGCGATTTTATGACAACTAAGGGTCATCTATGATTCAGAAATGCACAAACGCGGATTGAAAATTATTGACCATGGGTCAAATGTGCTAAAATCCCTAAAAGCTACCCAATAGGTTAGGTCGTACTAAAGTTGCGTTCAGTCGATTTTAACCACAAAATTGAATTTCGTTTTGAGAATCGGACGTTCGAGCAAGTCACCATTCATCTATAGGATGTTGTCTCGTCTTTCAGTGAATTTTGTGGAAAAATCAGTTTTCGAACAAAAAGTAAAATAAGGGGAAATTCAGATGGGGATGAAGAATTGCTTTTTTTCTTCACCAAAAAGCTTAAATTTTGGGAAAATTGGAAAAAATTTGTGATTGGATGACCACAAGACTTTTGGGATGAAGACTTTAGGGGTTTGGTGATGATTATTAGATATTTTGGCTAAGATTATCATTAGTGGTTCACTTGACTTTTTTGCCCTCTCTCTCTCTCCCTCCCTCTCTTTCTCTCTATCTCTCTTCTCTCTCTCTCTCTCTCTCTCTCTCTCTCTCTCCCTCCCATTTCCCTCCATTCCTTTCCCTCATGCATGAGTTTTTTCCCCCTACTACAGCCCTCATTTTCTTTCCTTTCCCTCACACTCACTCTCTTCTTCCACACATTAATTTTCCCCTCCCACCTTGGTTCGGTGCTTCTCCATTGTGTTGCTGCCACTGCCCCATCTTCTATCCCCATAACTGCACCAACACCACATGCCCGTACACCACCAATCTCACGCCTCACCACCTCCATGTCCTAACCAGCAACACCTTTACGCCACCGCAACACCACAATAGCCAGCTCCTTTACCAAATGCCAGTGTCCCCACCCATCAAGCAACCATTGTCCACTTCACCCTCATGTCCAGCGCCACTAGAGCTCCTTAGCCGCATCACCACAGCCATGTCCAGCTCACTCCAGCCGAGCTGCACTCCACCCAAGTCAAGCCAAGCTTCCACCTTGGCCGAGAGTTTGTAGGGCATCCACAGCCATCATCAAGCCTCCATTCAAGACGCGGTAGTCTCGGGTTCTCGCTGCCGTCGCGTTGCCGTCACCGTGAACCCACCGCCGTCCTAATCCGGTGAGTTAACTCCCTAATCCTTAATTAGATTGTGAATTGTACTTAAGATGTGTTTAGATTAATGCCAATCATAGTTAGATTAGTGCTAATAAGGATTAGTGTTAATTAAGTTGGATTAGTTTAACTTCATAGCTAGTTACTAGACACTCGTTGTTTGCCATTTTCATGGGTTTAAATGTGCTACGATTTTGAGGTTGCTTTCTTTTTTAAAAATGTTGTAAAAATCTTCAAATATGACATATATTTTACTCAAAATTTTATGGATTTAAAAGAACAAGGATTCAGGTTTGTTGCATGCAAAGCTGAATCTCAATTTGTATTGGAACCAGTGACGTTTTTGTGTTTAAGGGATTTTTGTCAACTCTTAGGATTCAATTTTCGGAAGAGCTTCTTCACAAAAAATTTTCATCACATCTTGTAGTTTTAACCTCGAACCAAACTGATTTTGGAAAACATAATTTCTGGACACAGACACAATTTTGGTAATAGTTTGGGCGATTTACTGCTCTTATTTTAGAAAGATCTAGGTCAAGGTGTCTGCATGAAAAGTGTTTGTTTAAGTGTCCTTTATAACATATTTAAATTTGAGAATTTTTTGAACTCGTTTGGTTATGTTTCTTGAATTAATCTTGGAGATATGCGAGTGGACCCGGGTTCTGTCGGTTTGGGCCAGTTATGGTTTTGTGATTGTTCTTGGTGTCTTGTTTGCTAGAAAATATATATTTATGAATTGGTTGATGTTTGGCATGTTGAGAACTTATGCGTGGTAGTATGTGAATGGTTGTTATATGGTAATTTTCTATTATTATTGCAAAAAATGGCCTTATGAGCAATTAATTAGAAAAAAATAAGGTGTCGGTTTGGACACCGAAACTTATTTGCCCAATAAAACAATGAGGTTTTAAACTAGGTGCGTACAAAGTTTGATATATTAATTTTGAGTATGTGAGTACTTACGAATTTATTTCTAAACGTTTTGAACAAAACAAAATGGGCTTACTAAAGATTGTTTTCAAAAAGGGTGGTTGGACAAAGAATTATAAAAGAAATATGGTGTTGGCTTTGGATGCCAAGTTTTATGTGCTCAATAAAGCCGTGAGATTTCAAACTAGATGCGTGCAAAGTTTGATGGCTTGATTTTAAGTACATGACCCCGTACAAATTTATTTCAGAAGGTTTTGAACAAAAAAAAAAGGAGTTGCAAGTTTTATTATTTGAAAATGAATTTTGGTTTTCTTGGCTAAATAACGGAAATAAAATTTGGTTTGATTGATGATATGCTCGTGTGGTCACGTAATTGAACCCGTAATCCAACGGGAGTTTGGGAACGATGCCCAATTTTATCGGACGCCTGGTGGGGGTCTGAAAGCTGAGTTGCAATGGAGGCTAGGCCGATGCTCCTTTATGAAATGCTGTATAAGCAGGGGTTTTAGACGTTGCTGTGATGCCAGTTGGGGTATGAGATGCCTAGGAGGTATTGTGCTGGATGCCCGGAGGTTTGTGCCGGAGGTCCCTCGAGATGCCAGGATTGGGTGCGAGCGATAAATGTGGGACACAAATACTAGTCCTGGGAAAAAGAGAAATGTGGCGGTTCAAAATGAAAGAATAAAATTTTGAAATTGAAATTGAATCATCCATGGTGTGGCAACATGTATGCATGGATGCATGATGATGAGTGCACGGATGCATGGTGGTAAGTGCATGGATGTATGTGCACTTATGGCATGGTGGTATTTGTGACATGAGGGTGGTAAGTGCATGGATGTATGTGCACCTATGGCATGGTGGTATGTGTGACATGATAATGGTAAGTGCATGGATGTATGTGCACCTATGGCATGATGGTACATGTGACATGATGATGGTAAGTGCATGGATGAATGTGCACCTATGACATGATGGTATGATGACATATGCATGGCTCCAAGGTAAATTATGCATGGATGTTTGAATGACATGTCTTATGCTATGATTATTATGATTGTATTGTGTGATGCATTTAGTGGTTTATTGGGTCCTTTACCTGTTGAGTGATTGTACTCACCCATTCGGGGACCAACATTTCAGATTAGAATGATGCCGCTCCCTGCTGTCACGCGGGGCGTCTTTTACGGCCTACCTTTGGATGTGGAGGTCGAGTGTGTGGAGATCGACTGTCCCACCATCCCTGGTCTAACATTCATTCGAGTTCGCGCATTAGTGATGTATGACGTGGGCCTGGCTAAGGGCCCTATCATTCAGGAGTACATATTTGTTCACGTTCATCAAGACGGAGTGATGCGGGAGATGTTGCCGCCGCCACTGCCTGACGCACTGGGGTGGGTGTGACTGCACGCACGCGAGAAGTAGGAGCTGCAACTTTTTGGACAATAGCCGACACTAATGGATGGAGGATTTGCATGATCGACATAGAGGGTTGAGTTGTCTCTTTTTGGGGGTTATGGCCGAGTGTAGTCAAAGGTCTTGGCCCTTCTTTTGTTATACTGACCCAAGAAAATCCATCATGAAAATATGTAAATAAAAGTGTCATGGCTTTATCTTTTCTTATAATGTTTAGTGGTGTGCAATTGTATCATGGTGGTTGGAGGGAGAATTGGTAGGACTTGATTATGCTTCCGCAAATAAGATGCGCTGGGACCGTTTAAAAAAAAAAAAAGTTTATATGCCAAGGAACTAGGGTTCTTCTTTGGTAATATGTGGTGACCTTGGACGCTTTGGGGTGCCACTGCCCCTTTTTGGTATCAAGGCAATGGTTATAGGTGGAGTGATAAGGAGCCTCATTTGGAAATTGAGGAACATGATGACAATGCACACCATAGTATATAAAATTGAATAATTGATTAACTCTGAATAACGGGTGATGAGTATTCACTTGTAGATCCCTAGTAGTTTATTTTGAGTTGTCTTTAGGTACCAGTAACATGTATATGTTACTTATGTAGTAGTAGTAGTTGCTTTGAATAGAGATAGTGAGTCTCAGATTATTCCTGAGGCAATGCTTGGAAATTGCAAGAAAGTCATGGTGCGAGTTGGAAGTGCTCATCCATCGAGGGCTGAAGCCTCTGCTGGAAGGGCTGAACCCCCGAATGGAAGACATCCTGCAGGTATTGGCCAATATTAGGAATCTGATGGAAAGACAGGCACAACAACAACCTGGAGCAGAACGCCATACTCAAGGACTAGTGGAACAGTTTTTGAAGCTGAAGCCACCTAAGTTTAGTGGAATGGGAAGTCCTGAGGAGGCGAAACATTGGATTGATGGAATGGAACAAATTTTCAGGTTGTTGGACTGCATTGATGCTGAGAAAATAACTTTGGCAGAGTACCAGCTGGAGGGAAATGCAAAGTTTTGGTGGAGAGCTTCGAGGGACACGATTTTCCCACCAGGTACTGATGTTAACTGGGAAGAGTTTGTGAGAGCTTTCAATAGAAAGCATTTTTCTGAATGTGCTAAGGATAAGAAAATTATAGAATTTGTTCAACTAGAACAAAACGAGCTGACAGTAGACCAATATGAGGCTAGATTTTCTAAACTGTCTAGATATGCTCCTAGGCTGATTGAGGATCAAGAAGAGAAAGCTAAGAGATTTTTGAAATGGTTGAGGACTAATATCAGGAAACAACTGGTGCCTTTGAACATAAGAGATTATAATGAGATCTATGAAAGGGCACAGTTGGTGGAGCAGGAGTTGGTAACGGAACATTCGGAGAATAAGAGACCATTGTCTTTTGGTGATGTGAGACGGGGTAAGAGACCCTATACAGACCTGGGAGTCTAAGTAGAAGGGAAATTTCGGGAACTTTGGAAAGGGTAGGGGTAGTCTGAATTTGGAAAGGACACCTTATCGAAATGAGGAGTGTCGAAGGTGTAATGGGCGACATGGCTCAGGACTTTGCAATGGGCAACCAAAATGTTATAGTTGTGGACAAATAGGTCATCTTAAGAGAATCTGCCCATAGGTAAGGTCGCACGTGAGTATTGGCTCATTGCAACAGCCACAGCGGAATGCTGTTAGGCCAAACTTACCAAGGAATCCTCAGAGGCCACAAGCACAAGGAAGGGTGTATGCGATCACCCAAGAGGAAGGGGAAGCTTCCAAAAATGTTATCTTAGGTATGATCCATATAAATGATAAAAAGGCATATGCATTGTTTGATACGGGTGTTACGCATTCATTTGCGTCTGAAAGATATAAACAATTGAATAAGATAGAAGCTACACCTCTTGAGACGCCTCTTTGTGTTTCTACACCTTTAAAGGATATGTTATTGTCTACACTAGTGTGTGAAAATTGTAAGATAACAATGGGAGGAAAGAATATGGAAATAGACTTAGTTGTAATGGCCATGTATGATTTTGATGTTATCATAGGAATGGATTGGCTTCATAAGTATCGGGCCAAGATGGATTGTTATAGGAAAGTGATCGAATTTACCTTACCCGATCAGTCTAGTTGTGAATTTCTGGGAGGTTAGACCCACCTATCTGTAGCACTTATTTCAGCAATAGAAGCTCGTGCGTTACTTGACAAAGGATGTCAAGGGTACCTGACCATGGTTAGAGATTATACTAAGGAAGAGCCTAAGATTGATGAAATTCGGGTAGTTAATGAATTCCAAGATGTATTTCCTGAGGAATTGCCTGGATTACCGCCTGAATGAGAAGTTGAGTTTGAAATTGAAATAATGCCTGGAACAGGACCTATATCAAAAGCCCTATATAGGATGGCCTTAGTCGAATTGAAGGAATTGAAAGTGCAATTACAGGAGTTGCTTGACAAAGGATTCATTAGACCCAGTGCTTCACCTTAGGGTGCACCGGTCTTGTTTGTGAAAAAGAAAGATGGATCAATGCGCTTGTGCATTGATTATAGGTAGCTGAATCAAGTAACCATTAAAAACAAATATCCCTTGCCTAGAATTGATGATCTTTTTTACCAACTCCAGCGAAGTTCAGTCTTCTCTAAGATTGACTTAATGTCGGGATACTATCAGCTAAGAATTAAGAAATAAGACATCACTAAGACTGCATTTAGGACTCGTTATGGACACTACGAGTTCCTTGTTATGCCATTTGGACTAACCAATGTATCGGCTGCATTTATGGATCTAATGAATAGGGTATTTAAGCCTTACTTAGACCAGTTTGTGATTGTTTTTATTAATGACATCCTGATATATTCGAGAGGACCTAAAGAGCATGAGCAACACTTGAGGATAGTTTTTCAAACTTTGAGAGAGCATAAGCTGTATGCTAAATTTAGTAAGTGTGAATTCTGGCTAGACCAGATAATATTTTTAGGGCATGTAGTATCAGGAGGAGGAATAGCAGTAGACCCAGCGAAAGTTGAGATGGTAATAAATTGGCTGAGATCGACAACACCTACTGAAATACGGAGTTTCTTGGGACTGGCTGGTTATTATATGAGGTTTATTGAAGGATTTTCATGATTGACAAGGTCATAGCCTATGCATCTAGACAATTGAAACCCCATGAACTGAACTACCCAACGCATGATTTAGAGTTAGCAGCTATAGTGTTCGCCTTGAAGATATGGAGGCACTATTTGTATCGGGAGAAGTTTGAGATCTATACGGATCGTAAGAGCTTCAAATATTTGTTCTCACAAAAGGAGTTGAACAGGAGACAAAGGAGGTGGATGCAATTGTTAAAGCATTACGATTGTGAGATAAAATACCATCCAGGAAAGGCGAATAAGGTAGCGGATGCTCTTAGCCGTAAGTCGGCTACGGAGATGGCCAGTTTAAGAATGGTGGAATGGAGCTTGTTAAAGTCCATTACAAACTTAGAGTTTAAATTAAAAGTAGATTGTCTTACCGATATGCTTAGTACATTAAGGATTGAGCATAAAATTATTCAGAAAGTTAAAATCTTACAAGAGTCTAACTCGGAGATTGTGAAAGTGAAAGATGCAATGTCTTTAGGAAAAAGACCAGAATTTCAAGTCTCTGAAGATGGAGTGGTAAGATGCCAGGGACGACTTTGTGTTCCCGACAACGAAGAATTAAAGAAGGAAATTATGTTGAGGCACTTAAGAGTAATTATAGTATTCATTTGGGTAGTACAAAGATGTACAGGAACTTACGTTAGCAGTTTTGGTGGAATGGTATGAAAGCAGATACGGCTAAGCACGTTTCTCAATGTTTGACGTGCCAACAAGTAAAAACGGAACATCGTAAACCTACAAGACTCTTGAGACCATTAGACATGCTAGAATGGAAATGGGAACATATAACAATGGACTTTATACAAGGATTACCAAGGACGTCAAGTGGTCATGACTCTATCTAGGTTATAGTGGACCGTTTGACTAAATTTGCTCATTTCCTAGCAGTTTGCATGGACTGCCCAATGGAAAAATATGTGGATATCTATGTAAGTCAAGTGGTACGCTTACATGGTGTTCCAGTAACTATTACCTCATATCGGGATTCAAGGTTTACTTCGAACTTTTGGCAAAGTCTTCAAATTGCATTAGGAACTAAACTCCGGTTTAGTACTGCTTTTCATCCCCAAACAGATGGACAAATAGAGAGTAATCCAGACATTAGAGGAAATTGGGATGAAAGATTGCATTTGGTGGAGTTTGCCTATAATAATAGTTTTCATAAAAGTATAGGCATGGCTCCCTATGAAGCATTATATGGAAGGAGATGTAGGACTCCTGTCTATTGGAATGAAGTAGGTGAAAGGAAATTGACTGGACCTAAATTGGTACAAGTTACCACTGAAGCTGTTAAAATTATCAGAAAAAGGCTTAAAATAGCCCATAGTAGGTAGAAGGACTACGCAGATAGGCGTAGAAGGCCTTTGGAGTTTAGCGTAGGAGACCATGTATTCCTTAAGGTATCTCTAATGAAAGGAATATCTCGATTTGGAATGAAGGGTAAGTTAAGCCATAGATTTGTCGGACCTTTTGAGATACTTGAAAGGATAGGGGACGTAGCTTACCGTTTAGTGCTGCCTCCTAAGTTAGGAAATTTGCATGATATGTTTCATGTATTGATGCTGAGAAAGTACTAGCCAGATCCTAGTCACATACTCGATCATGAAGCCATTGAATTGGATGAGAAAGTGAGGTACATCGAAGAGCCTGTGTAGATATTGGATTGGAAGGAACAAATTCTTAGGACCAAGACGATTTCTCGGGTTAAGGTATTATGGCGACATCATGATATGGAGGAGGCCACATGGGAAAGTTAAGATCAGATGAAAAAAAATACCCCTACTTGTTTCAAAAGGACATGAGTAACGTCTAATTTCGAGGACAAAATTCTCTAAGGAGAGGAGAATTGTGGCATCCCAAAAATTTAAGTCGACCTCTAAGATGTATTAAAGCCCATGATTAGGTAATGAAATTACCTATGGTTTATGCTTTAGCCATTGGTTTTCTCTTAAGACCAGGTGTTCTGTATTTGTGTTCATAAGTTATTAAAATTAGTTTAATAGGATAAATTAATGAGAAGAATTTATTCTTGGCTATGCACCTCATAGATTTAATCCCTATAGATTAAATGTTACAAGATTATGGTCATGTAAAATTTAAAATTTGAAAACTATAAAAGAGAGAATTAAAGAGGAATAATTAAAAGTAAAATTGGGGTTTATTAGGGTTAAACTTTAGGCCCAAGAGTATGGACCTAAAGTGGGCCAAATTGGCTTGGCCCATGAAGCCCATGGAGAGGGCTGCCGTTGACTAAGGAGAGGGAGAGTGGCTGGTCCACTTCCAAGCCCATTTTGCGTGGGTCTTGCCAAGTGGCAAAAAGGAGACTCCATGCATTGGCCATTGTGGGTGGCTCTTAATCATTGCAAATGATTGTGATTAGGGGAAATAAAAAGAGAGAAAGAGAGTGGCCGGTTGAGGGGGTTGTCGCCCAAGCCAAGTGAGAGAGAGAGAGACTTGTGAGAGAGGGAGAAAGGGAGAGAGAAAGGGAGAAGCCGCGCGAGGAGGAAGGTCCGCATGTCCATCGCCGTCCTTGTGCCGTTGTTTGCTCGATTTTGGAGGCAAGTTGGGCTCCATATTATGCTCTTGCATGTTGTCTCTTGCATGTGTGATTGAGTGGTGGTAAATCTCGGATGTTTAGGGTTTGAGAAACCGAAGCTAGAGTGTGTTGTTCTTGAAAATGCATTCTGTTTTCGAGCGTGTTGCCTTACCCCGAACGTTGTAGAGGCTTGTGTCATGGGCCGATCGGTTCGCTCTCGATCACTCCTCATTCACACGAAGGCTACCTGTGCAGCCTTAAGGTTTTACCCCTAAGCAGACTTTCAACACTCGACTCACAAGGGACTTTGTAGAGAGAGAAACTTCTTAGAGAGAGAAGCTCTACTTTTCATATAACTTGTGAATGAGAATACAATGAGGGAGGACACCCCTTTATATACAAGTATAAGGCAAACCCTATCCGTAGATCTCTCTTAGATCTGACGGTGGAGATTACACCTCCCCATCTACCAACTATTGGCATTGATTGCCAACTACCAGCTACTCGCATTTATATCGTATGCATACAAATACACTATCGCTCGCCCCTAGGAGAATACTCTAAGTCTCGAGGGTATAAGCCGAGGGTCTTTAATGTGTCACGCTCGTCGAGAAACCTCTTGGACATGCTTTCTTTCGAGCCGTGACATTCTCCCCCACCTAATCAGGCGACGCCCTCGTCACGTCTTCGGCACGAAAGGCTTCAATCTCTTTCTTGAATTGCCAAAGACTCTCCTCGGGCTCCCAACTGGCTTCACTCTCCAGAAGACCCTTCCATTGAATCAGATATTCTCGGTTAGGCGCGCAATACCGCTTTCGTATGACTCGATCCGCCAAGAAGCTCTCGACCTCTCGATCATACGAGGTTTTTGCCCCGAGTGGCGCCCGATGAGACTCCCCATGATCCAGATCTTCCTCATCAACTTGGAAAGGTTTGAGCATACTTACATGGAACACCGGATGCACCTTGAGTTTTGGTGGTAGTTCCAGCTTGTATGCGACCTTCTCAACCCATTGCAGCACCCGAAATGGCCCCTCATAACGACGGATCAACCCCTTGTGCATGTCCTTGTAGCGAAAGACCACGTGTAGCTTGGCCAACACTTGGTCTCCCACTTAGAACTCCAGGTGCCGTCGCTTCTTGTCCGCCCATTTATTCATGCGCTTGGAGGCTTTGTGTAGACACGCCCGTGCCAAGTCCGCCTGTTCTTGCATATTCTTGGTGAACTTATACGCGGGCGGACTACTCCCCCGGTAACCCGAAGCGATAGTGCCCGGGGTGTTGGGTTGCTGTCCAGTTGCAACCTCGAATGGATTCTGACCGGTCGACTCACTCCGCTGCAAGTTGTAGGAGAACTGGGCTACGTCGATCAACTTCGCCCAATTCGCTTGTGTTGTGCTCACATAGTGCCAAAGGTAGATCTCCAAGAGAGCATTAACTCGCTCCGTCTGACCGTCGGTTTGGGGATGCAAACTTGTGGACATGTTCAGCTCCAACCCCAGCAACTTGAACAACTCAAACTAGAAGCGTCCCGTGAAGTAGGGATCCCGATCGCTCATGATCGTTTGTTGCACTCCCTAATACTTCACCACGTGTTTCATAAATAGCTTGGTTGCCTCCTCGGCCGGGCAATCCTTTGTCGCAGGCACAAAGGTTGCATACTTTGAGAACCGGTCAACCACCACCATTAGAGTGCGACACCCTTCGGACTTCGGCAGGTTGATGATGAAGTCCATGGAAATGCTTTCCCACGGGCGAGTTGGATCAGGAAGTGGCTCCAACAAACCTGGCGATGACCGTTGCTCCAGCTTGTCTTGTTGGCAAACTAGACAAGTCTTCACATACGCCTCCACATCGTCCCGCATTTGAGGCCAATAGTAGCGATCTTCGACAAGGGCCAACGTGCGGTAGATCCCTGGATGACCAGCCCACTTCGAGTCGTGGCACTAGCGCAAGATCTCCCTCCTCAGCTTCCCATGGAAAGGCACATACAGCCGCCTTCCCTTAGTATAGAGGAGCTCATCCTCCCACCAAAACTGTCGGGTCTTGCCCTCCTTGGCATACCCGATAAGGGCTTGAGCTCTTGGGTCATGCGTCAACCCCTCCTTGATGCGGTCGACCCATGGGCAACTTGGTCGACTCACCTTGTGGCTCATGAGCTCCATTCTTCGACTCAGTGCGCCTGCCACGAAGTTGGCCTTCCCTGGCTTGTACTCCAACGCGTAGTCGAACTTTGCAAAAAAATCCTGCCATCGAGCTTGTTTCGGACTCAACTTCTTTTGCGTCTGAAAGTAACTCATGGCTACATTGTCCGTCCTCACGATGAACTTCAACCCCAGGAGATAGTGCCTCCACGTCCGAAGGCAATGGACCACCGCGGTCATCTCCTTTTCTTGAACGGTGTACCGACGTTCGATGTCGTTCAGCTTGCGAGACTCGTACGGCACCGGATGGCCATCCTGCATAAGCACACCACCAATGGCAAAGTACGAAGCGTCAATCTCTACCTCATAGGGCTTGGTGTGGTCGAGCAGCACCAGCACCAGCTCCTCAGTCATAGCTTGCTTCAATCGGTCGAAGGCTCTTTGGCATCGATCCATCCACTCCCACGCCTTCTCCTTCTTTAGTACGTCCGTGAGCGGCACAGTGATGCTTGAGTAGCTCTGGATGAACCGCCGATAGTAGTTAGCAAGGCCCAAGAACGACCTCAACCCCGGCACCTTTGTCGACGGCTCCCATTCAATGATCAACTGAATCTAGGTCTTGTCCATGCGCACTCATCCACCCTCGACGATGTGCCCCAGGAATGGAACTTCCTTTTCGGTGAAGGCACACTTCTTGCGCTTAACGTATAGCTCGTTCTCACGGAAGACTTGGAAGACTTGCCTTAGATGCTCAACATGCTCATCCAACGTCCGACTGTAGACCACAATATCATCTAGGTAAACCACTACAAACCGAACTAGGAAAGGGTGGAGTACTTTGTTCATCATCGTACATAAGGTGGCCGGACCGTTGGTCAAACCGAAAGGCATCATGAGGAACTCGTAAGATCCATATCGCGTCACACAGGCGGTCTTTGGTTCGTCCCCTTCGGCGGTCTGAACTTGGTAGTAGCCCGATCGGAGATTCAACTTGGCGAACCACTGAGCTCCCCCAAGTTGATCAAAGAGATCCGCAATGAGCGGGATCAGATACTTGTTCTTCACAGTCAGCTTGTTCAGCGCCCGGTAGTCGATGCACATCCGGAGTGATCCATCGTGCTTCTTTTGGAACAAGACTAGCGCACCGAACGGAGCTTTGGATGGCCGTATATAGCCCGCATCGAGCAGCTCCTTGAGTTGCTTCCTCAATTCTTCCAACTCGGGTGGTGCCATGCGGTAAGGCGCCATGGTAGGCGGTCGAGCGTCAGGCACAAGCTCGATCCGGTCATGTACCTCCCTCTTGGGTGGCAGCTTCTTCGACATCTCCGAAGGCATGACATCCTTGAACGAGTCGAGGATTTGGGCTACTTCCGTCGGGATTTTCTTCCCTTCACCCTTGCCATCCTCGACCTTCAAGGCTGCCAGGAAGGTCACTTCTCCCTTCCTTGTTCCCTTGGTGAGTCGTATCACCGAGATCATTTTTCGATCACGATCCGACTCACGGTGGATTGGAATCACGCATTGGCTACTCTTGTCCAACACGCATATGCCCTCGGCGAACGGGACTACAACCGCATGGATTCTATCTAGGAACTTGATTCCAATGACAATATCATAGTCATCAAGTGGAATTGCCTCTAGAGTTTCTTTGCCCTTCCATGACCCGAGTTGTAGCTCCACATCCCTTGCAACACCGATCGCAGGGACTTCTTTCGAGTTCACCATCTTAAGCCAGCTGGCTCCCTTCTCAACCCGTAGGTCAAGTTTCTTCGCGGCTTCCTCCGAGATGAAGATGTCGGATGCTCCCGTGTCCACGAGCACACTCATTGTGGTCACACCGATCTTCACGTCTGCGAACATCAAGCCTTTAGGCTCCTTCACCTTCTTGGCTTTGATCGTGCTAAGGAGTCATAGCGATCCCAACCGTGCTTCCTCCCTAGGCTCGTCCTCTTTGCAAAGGGCGACCAGCTTGGCCTTGTTCGGGCAATCCCGCGCCATGTGCGGACCATTGCAAAAGAAACAGCTATACGAGCGTACCTTCCTTTGCCCACCTCCATTTGGCCCCGCATTAGCCCGGTGAGGGTGAGGACCATTCGGTGGTGTAGCTCCAGTTGGGCGATTGTTGAATCTACTCCGATCTCCCCCACCAGTGCCTTTGTCCCTTGGACGGGTGTCCGGTCGGGATGTGGAAGGCAACACTTTGTACTCCACGAGCGACTCGGCTACGGTCATGGCCGTTGTGAGGTCTCCCACGTTGTACCGCTTTAACTCTTGCTTCGTCCATGGCTTGAGACCACCCATGAATTGGTGAAACGCTTCAACTTCATTCATCAAGGGGATTTGGAGTAGCAACTCCGAAAACTGCTTGATGTAGTCGCGCACACATCCTTTCTGCTCGAGACGCTTCAGCTCGTCACGACCTTCCTCTTCCGCATAAGCGGGGAAGTAGTTCCGTCGGAACTCCTCGACAAAACCACCCTAGGTAGCGATAGGATTCCCACACCTATCATCCGACCGACGATGCCACCACAACAATGCACTATCAGCTAAATACATCGATGCAGTGTTTACCCGTGTTTAGTCGTCATTGATTCCCATGGCCTGGAAGTACTACTCCATGTACCACAGAAAGTTGTCCACGTCCTTGGCCACCCGCGAGCCTTGGAATTCCTTCGGCTTTGGCGTGTCCACCCGTGGACCCTGCACCGTGATCACACCATTCACGCGTGCAGCTTGTGCTTCCATGAGCTTACCCGTAAGCTCCGCGATCTCCACGGACATGGCCACCATCATGGCCTCCAAAGGTTCGCACCGTTGTATCAATTCCTCCTGTAGGGTCCCCAGCAACTCATGGTGAAGTTCTCCCATGCTGGTCTTGAGCTCTTGAACATTCGCAACCAGCTCCTCTCTTCCGACGTCGACTCCATCCACGGTCTTGATCAGGTCATCGACCGATCTTTAGACATTAGCGACGAACAACTCCAGCTTCAGCATCCGTTGTGCAAGATCCCCCATTGGCTCCCTCGAGCTCGAAACTCCACAGTTCTTCTTCCCCTTAGCACCACCTTTCTCAGCGTTCCGCCCACGATCAGCAAAGTCACCACCCATAACCAGCGCCTCATCAGATCGTGGATCAACCATTGCACTTGTGCTTGGATCACAAATTAGCTCTGATACCACTTGTCACGAGCCGATCGATTCGCTCTCGATCACTCCTCGTTCACTCGAAGGCTACCCGTGCGGCCTTAAGGTTTTACCCCTAAGCAGCCTTTCAACACTCGACTCACAAAGGACTATGTAGAGAGAGAAACTTCTTTGAAAGAGAAGCTCTGCTTTTCATATAACTTGTGAATGAGAATACAATGAGGGAGGACACCCATTTATATATAAGTATAAGGCAAATTCTATCTGTAGATCTCTCTTAGATCTGACGGTGGAGATTGCACCTCTCAGTCTACCAACTACTTGTATTTATTGCCAACTACCAGCTACTCGCATTTATATCGTATGCGTACAAATATAGTATCGTCTGCCCCAAAGAGAATACTCTAAGTCTCGAGGGTATAAGCCAAGGGTCTTTAATGTGTCTCCCCCGTGTTCGAGAAACCTCTTGGACATGCTTTCTTTCAGGCCGTGACACTTGCATGCATGTTTTAAGTTGGATTTTGGCTTTGAATTCTTCATGAAAGTTGTAGAAAACATCTCAAAGTATAACATACTAAAATTTGAGACAAAATGGCTGAGTTTAAAGGGCTGAAACCCTTCCTCTACGAAAACGTTAGATCTCAAAATGTTTTGTCGACGTCTTGGTGGTTTTGTCAGTTGCATGTCACTTTTTACCGAGAATCTCACTTTTACTTCTTCACATAAGTTGTAGAGAACACCTTGAAGATTAACATACTCAAATTTGAGGTAAAATGAGCAAGTTTAGCCTAGTGAAATGATTTTCTTTTAGAGACAGCAGATCTGGAAGTATGGTACTGGACTCCCGAGACTTCGTGGACTAAATGGTGTCTATCCTTTGAGAATATCACCTAGATCCCTTTATTAAAGTTGTATTCGACCTCTTGAGGCAAAACATATCAAAATTTCAGAGGAAATGAAGAAATATAAGTAGGCGAAACTTTGATTTTTCGGAGACAACTAAACTGGACTGTTCGGTACTAGGAACAGGAGCTTCGACCGTCTATAGTTAATTATCTAGAGAAAATATGGCCTAGATGTCTGCATGAAAAATATACCTTAGGTTCTTGACTATAACCTGGTCAAAGTTCATAATTTTTGGAAGTCATTCGGGTATTTTAATCGAAATATGTCAAGAACTGCGCAATCTGATGTTATCCGAATTTTGCATGCTGTATTGTGTGAGCTATATCTTCTTGTGTGAAGCTCTTTTGGGCATGTGTTCTTCATGAAATTGCTACCTTTATGTCTTGTCTATTACATTCTCTGATTGTGTAATTTTTGAAGATCATGTGGATATTTAATTTATATGTTTTCCCCGAAATTGTGTAAGCTGGAATTTGATAAATTTCAAAAAGGACAGGATGTATGGATTATTCTAAGTTGTATGGACCCCATGGATTGTATTGTCATAAGTGGTTGTATCTCGCTGCATGTATGATGATGATTGGAAATGCATATAAGAATCAAATGATGAAAATGATCATGTTTGCCATCACATCATATGCCATGTTGAAATTGAGCTATAATTGAAAAAGTGAACTAAGATAAGTGAGAAGGCCGTCGGAGGTGTGAGCCGACGATGCCCTGGGAGTGTCGGGATGCCTAGCTAGAAGGGTAAAGGCCGGATGCCCGGTGGCCTTAAATGGTAGAATGCTGGAGGGTCCTCGGGAGTTTCGAGATGCCCGGAGTGTGGGGAGCTAAAAGCCCGAAGGTTCGTGCAGGGGGATGCCTCGTGATGCCAGTTGGGGTATGAGATGCCTGGCAGGTATTGTGCCGGATGCCCGGAGATTTGTGCCGGAGGTTCCTCGCGATGCCAGGATTGGGTGCGAGCGATAAATGTGGGACGCAAATACTGGTTCCCGGAAAAAGAGAAATGTGGGGTTCAAAATAAATGAATAAAATTTGGAAATTGAAATTGAGTCATGCATGGTGTGGCAACATGTATGCATGGATGCATGATGATGAGTGCATGGATGCATGGTGGTAAGTGCATGGATGTATGTGCACCTATGGCATGGTGGTATGTGTGACATGAGGATGGTAAGTGCATGGATGTATGTGCACCAATGGCATGATGATAAATGTGACATGATGATGGTAAGTTCATGGATGTATGTGCACCTATGACATGATGGTATGATGACATATGCATGTTTCCAAGGTAAATTATGCATGGATGTTTGAAGGACATGTCTTATGCTATGATTGTTATGATTGTATTGTGTGATGCATTGAGTGATTTATTGGGTCATTTACCTGCTGAGTGGTTGTACTCACCCCTTCGGGGACCAACATTTCACATTAGAAAGATGCCGCTCCTTGCTGTCACGTGGGGCGTCTTTTACGGCGTACCTTCGGATGTGGAGGTCGAGTGTGTGAAGATCGATTGTCCCACCATCCCTGGTCTGACGTTCATTCGAGTTCTCGCATTAGTGATGTATGACGTGGGCCTGGCTGAGGGCCCTGTCATTCAGGAGTTCATATCTGTTCACGTTCGTCGAGACGAAGTGATGAGGGGGATGTTGCCGCCGCCACTGCCTGATGCACCGAGGTGGGTGTGACTACACGCACGCGAGAAGTTGGAGCTGCAACTTTTTGGACAATAGCCAACTCTAGTAGATGGAGGATTTTGCATGATCGACATAAAGGGTCGAGTTGTCTCTTTTTGGGGTTATGGCCGAGCATAGTCAAAGGTCTTGGCCCTTCTTTTATTATACCAACTTGAGAAAATCCATCATGAAAATATGTAAATAAAGATGTCATGGCTTTATCTTTTCTTTTGATGTTTAGTGGTGTGCAATTGTATAATGGTGGTTGGAGGGAGAATTGGTAGGACTTGATTATGCTTCCGCAAATAAGATGCGTTGGGACTATTTTAAAAAAGAGAGTATATATGCCTAGGAACTAGGATTCTTCTTTGGTAATATGTGGTGACCTTGGACGCTTCGGGGTGCCACAGTTGCTGTGTCCAACGGAGAGGGACGATGCTCAGTTACACTGGATGACCACCGACTTTTGAGTTGGCCGTGGCCGATGGGTCGTAATAACTGGAACACACCTGAATGGTTGTACTATTGCGCCTGATTATGGGGTAAAATTTGTGTCGCACAATATGGAACGTGTCATAATAGTTTTAACTTATAATCGGGACCCTTATGAATATTGAAAGATGAGAATCATGTGTTCTGGTTATTAATTGTGCTTATTGCATTTATAATGGCATATGTAATGTACTAATATGTAGGGACATGCCAAGGCGAGGTGAGTTTGTTTGTGGGGCCTGTTTAGGTTGCCTCTAGGTGAATTTGTGTCCTAATCGGGGTTTAGGGTTTTGATTCACTGAAATTTATCTCATCCCGTTGTGGTTAACATTTTTCAGGGCCATTGTGTCGTCCTGATTTTTCACCCCATTTCGATTAAATGAAATTGGCTTTTCATCGATGCGCCTATAGTCCTTTTTTCTAAGCTAATCACTCGTGAAATAACTAATCTATCTAGTGAAGCTGTTAAAGGATATAAACGCGACCGACTTGAGAATTCGATGAAGAACTGACTACTCGACCGTGCTAATTTGCAAGAGTCAATACGGTACCGTTATAATCGACTAGAGACCAAAGATAGGTCAGTTCGACAGAGGCGTGTAATTAAAGTGTGAGTGATTCCACCCAATTGCAAAATTCACGTCGAATGACACTAAACCGATTTTTCTGTCGATTTTATACCCTATGTCCGTATTCGACATCTTGAGATTTTCACGACAAATGAGAGTTGCCGATGAGTCGAAGATGCACAATGTGGATCAAAAATAATCGACCATGGGTCAAACGCACTAAAAATTCCTAAAAACTACTTGGTAGGTTAGGTCACGCTCAATTCGCGTTCAGTTGAAATTAATCACAAAATTGAACCCGGTTTCGGAAATCAAAATTTGCAACATGTCATGATTTATTTTTGGAACATCAACACATCCTTTGAAGAATTTTCAAAAAGCCCAGGATTTTTGGCAAAATTGGATCAGGAAATTCGGATGGCCATCTTTGGGTGGAATTTTGGCATTCAAGATGGGTCAAATGGTGAAGGAAATTGTGGAATTTGGTGTGGGCTTCCTCCTCAGCAATTTGGCCATGAAATGGAAGCTAATTGGTGTGAAATTGAGTTGATTTGGTGAGGGAATACATGAAATTCTTGAGGTTGTGGGGGTTGCAACATTTGGACTCCATTCTTGGCTTGTTTGAGAAGCTTGGGAGGGAAATTTGGTTGAGGGATAGAGCTGAAGACTTTAGGGGCTCAACTCAAGTGTTTTAGATATTTTTGGTGGACTTTTGAGGTCCTTTGTCCCCCTCATTCTTGGCAGCAACTCTATCTTCTTCTTCCTTAGCTTCTTCCTCATTGGAACCAGTTGCAACCTCCATTTCCAAAGCAAGCAACCAGCTAAGCCCCTTGCCAAAGCTGCCAGCTCACGCCATTGTCCAAATCGTCACTTGAACTGCCTGCGCAGCCACTCGACCGTGCCTCCAGTTCCCCACATCTGAGTTGTCCGTTGGCTGCCAAAGCCGCGAGCCGTCCCCATTTGTGCTCCTGGCCACTTGTCGCTGTCCACTTGCAAGCCACCAACATCGCTAGTCACCACCATTGGCCCCTGCTCGCCTGATTGCTCATCCCCGTTGCCGTTTGCCACCCGCTTAGCCGTCCTAGCCCTTCAATTCAGCCGGTCCACCAGCCTCCATAACCAAACTCACAGCTTGGGCTGTGAGCTTTGTGGACCGTTTTTAGGCCCTTTCGAGCCTCCTTTGGTTTCGTCGTACGCCTGAGTCTTGCTCGCCTTCACATCGCCATCGCCGTGAACCGGTTTATTTGCTAATCGGATGAGTTTACCTCCAAATCTCTAATTAATGAGCTAATTATGCTTAAAGGTGGATTAGTGGCTAATTAGTGGATTAGTTAGTCTTAAGTGAGGTTAGGGTAATAAGTTAGTTTAGTTATTTAATTAGATTATGTAATTAGATTAATTTAGCAATTAAGTGGTTAGTGATTTTAGTTAGTTAGCTTAGTAGGTTAGATTAGTTTAACTATGTCCAATTATGTGGTTAGTCTAGCCTAAGTGGATTGAATAGTGGTTTAAATGAATTATTTTGCAATTTATTTAATTAAATGCAATTTCTTTAATTATTTATTAATTAGCGGAAATTATACCGAGATAGTTAATTTTTCGTGCTAATCGTCATAGTTGTATTGGTTTGTGCAATTCAGCGCTAATTTATGCAATTGGATGTTGATTAATGATTTATGAATTATTATTTCAAAAATATAAAATTTCGATACTTAATTAGAAAAACCAAAAATATTTTAAGTACCATATAAAATCATGGGATTTTTAAAAGAGAGCATACCACATTTTATGGTTCAATTTGATCATGTGTCCACACACAATTATTTTACCGAGTGTTTTTAATATGAAAAAAATAGGCCAAGTACATTATTTGAAATTGAGGCATTTGAGTGCAAAACATGATATCCTTGGGCAAGATCGGTTGTGTGCATGATCACATAATACCCTGATGCGTTTCCGTGGGGTAGTGAACCCGTACTGATGTGTTTATGTGGGACGTCACTTGATTAAGTTCAGATATCCCTCGTCAATGGATGCCGGTCGCAATGGAGGTTGGACCGATGCTCCTTATGGAATGTTGTCCTGATGCGTTTACGCAGGATGATGCCGTGCCCAAAGGAGCGGGACGGCATCCGATTATGCCAGATGACCACCGATTGTTGAGTTGTCGTGGTCATTGGGTCGCAATTAATTGGGAAGCTTGAATGAGTGAGATCATTGCGCCCAATTATGGGATAAAATTGTGTAGCACGAAATGGGACGTGTCATAACGATTTGGCCTTATAATTGGGACCACTGTGGATTTTTTATGATTGATGTGCAGCGTTCAAGTTATAAATATGTTTACTGTATGCTTATGTGCATGAGCTGTACTAATGTGCAGGGAGGTGCTAAGGGAAGGTAAGTCTTATATGTCATGTGTATAGGCTGCCTCTAGGTGAATTATCTTCCTAATCGAGGTTTAGGGTGTAAACTCATTGAGACATCATCTCATCTCGTCGTGGTTTACAATTTCCAAGTGTCACGCACTGATCCTTGAGTGCGCACCCATCCCAGCTTGGTCAATTAAATAGCGACATTCCAAGATGCATCGCCGACCCATTCATTTTAATACGCATTCGAAAGTAGATATAAAATCCCTAGACAATAAAATAATGGGATAGGAAAGTAAGGCCACAAATTTTAAAACCAAACAACCACAACCCCAACCACAACTATATACATTGCAAACTAGAATGTATATATTACAATACAACCTATAAAAGTTAGGTTCTACTCAAGCCATGTAGAAAACAAGGTCTACAACCAGGGGTGGGGTTTCCAATACATTATGGGTCCTCATTGTCCTTGCTTTCTCCTTCTTCCACACTCCAGCTAGAGCCTACTATTGAGCACACCGAAAAATCTAAATCATGAAGCTTAGGGTCCTTCACGTCCACCACCAAACCACCCTTAGGATCTGTTGTACCTTTCTCAAATGAAACATTCAATGCATACAGAGGTGCCTCAGATTCTATCACGGGACCCTCCCTTTGTCTATCATGATAATGGCGATACCATGCCCTGTATTGATGGGGCACCTTTTTGGGTAAACCCTCATCAACCTAGACTATGGATTTGACCAACATATATTCTAGTCCTTTAGGGTGCCCATATATGGGAATGCGGTAACTCTATTCTGTGAACTTTTTAGGTTGTCCAAAATATTCGAGAGGGTTTGGAGGGGCTACCATTTAAAAACCTGAAATGTTCAATCAATCGACCTAGTCGATTCAATATCCTCTTGATCGTTCCCCGGTCAGCTCAATCAATACTATATATAAGTCCAATCATACCCAAGACTGCTCATTATAAGCCGATAATAAATAGTATAGCTTACCAGAAGCTACCCCAATTATCAATATAGTATACTATAGCTCACCAGAAACTACACAATCATCAATATAGTATACTATAGTTCACCAGA
Source organism: Eucalyptus camaldulensis (assembly GCA_019915185.1). NCBI lineage: Eukaryota > Viridiplantae > Streptophyta > Magnoliopsida > Myrtales > Myrtaceae > Eucalyptus > Eucalyptus camaldulensis. Next base: position 32,077,429 of record JAHSVA010000008.1, read on the forward strand.
AGCTGCCACAATTATCAATATAGTATACTATAGCTCATCAGAAGCTGTCACAATTATCAAAATTGATCATCTAATCAGATCATCATTTTTATCCTTAGTGATAAAAATACTCATGTGTGGGTACATAGTCAGCCTTAGCCAAAATACCATATTTTCACACTTGAAAATCTCACCATTATTACAGTGCACAAATTCATTTTTGGCATTGTTAACCAATGTCCGGTGATTTTCTAATTAATTATCGAAATTAATTAATTTATGAATAAATTCCTAAAATAATAATTCGTACACAATCGGTACAAAATAGAACTCAATTAAATAAACAAATCACACCACTGTAATCAGCTTAAAATTCTGATCACTAGCTATCTCGGTCTAATTTTTGAAAAATAATTTCAAAAAATAAATATTAAATGCGTAAATGCATACTTAGGCTTGTAAATCCTACTTAAAAGGCGAGACGGGCGCGGAAAATTTCCAAACCACTCTAGATAAATACTAGAGCTTGTCTATTCACTAATTGCACTAAACTATCAACTTAACTTGCATCGATAATTAATTAAATTGCTAATTTAATCTAACTATCTACCTAAACAATGCTTAACTTAAACTAATCAACCCTTAAGTAAAAAAAAAATCTTAAGTGTCATTAACCTACTAAGCGAGGATTAGTGAGTTAAACTCGTTTGTTTAGCGAACCGCTCGATTCAACTTGACGGGAATGCGACAGGGCTTGATCTTCTCCAAAGTAGGACCAACTTTCGGGGTCAGGAAGTGGGCCAAAACAAGCCAAAATAGTGCTTGAAACCCATTAAACTCGGCCTCCACTTGGTGTTGGTTAGTGGCTGAAGAAGCTAGGGGGAGGCTCGATTGAGGCGGGGATAGGTTGAGATGGACTGAAAGGGTGGAACTAGGCCTAAGCAAGGCTCCATAGTGACTCTGGCAACCTCTACTCGGCTCGGGTGGCTTGTTGGGTGGCAAAAAGGGCATGACGCTACTGCTAAAACGGCAGGGGAGACGACTAAGGTGGAGGACACGCATGCGAGGGCAGTGGCGTCGCGGGCTGCTCTGGCGGGCTTCGGCAATAGCATGCAACAGGCAAGAGGCTTCCAGTTCTTCTCTGGAGGTCTTTGAAGCTCACAAGGCACACCTAAGGAGGAAGGTCTGGTTGATGGTAGCTGGGGGAGGAAAGAGGAGAAGAGGGAGCAATGGGGGCCACTTGGTCTCCCTTATCTCTCTTTGTCCCCTTGACCTTATCCCCCATGCATGGCTGGATTCCACCACCAATTTTCAGCCTTCAAATCCTTCTAGATTGCTTTTGAAGTGGTCTAAATGTTGTTGGTGAGGGGGGCTACGAATTTCACTTGGTTCCCTCTCAATTGGACCTTAATTCCTCCTTGAATAAACACAAATCGGCCTCTGTAAATTCAACCGTCGAGTCCTCGATCAAATTCGCATTTTTCCTCGTCAATTGATCCCACTTGCATCCTTAACATTTTATGGACAAAAATGACCCTACCTCGACTTTTTCTCAAAATGTCTCGGTTTGTAGAAAAATCTTCAGAGGTTGAGTCGACATTCCTAATAAGACTCGTGATATAATAGAACTTTCAATTCCTAAAATTGGATTCAAATTCATGATTAATTTCAATTAGACACAATTTTAGCGTGACTTAGGCTACCGGATAGCTTTTAGAAATTTTTAGCGCAAATGACCCGTGGTCGAATTTCTTCAAGTCACAATGAACCCACTCGACATATTAGTGACTCTCGGTTGTTGTGAAATTCTCAATGATTCAAATATGGACACAAGGTACCAAAAAGATAGAAAAATCAATCTAGTGCCGGTCGACGTAAATTTTCTAATTTAGTGTAGTCACCCACATTTAATCACATATCTCAGTCCAACCAATCTATCTCTGATTTTTAATCGATTTTAACTGTGCCATAATGACTGGATGAGCACAGTTGAGTAGTCGATTTCTGGTCGAATTCTCTAGGCTATTGCATTAAAATTCCTTAATGGCTTTCCTTGATAGTCTAATTATCTCGAGAGTGATCAACTTTAAGAATAACCCTATAGGCACGTCGATGAAAGGCCTGATTAATATAATTGAAAGTAGAAGTGAAAAGTCCGGGATGTCACAACTCTTCCCCTCTTATCAAAATTTCGTCCTCGAAAGTTAAACCATTACAACACTTAATGTGACACCCTGAACCCTTCGCAGGTCTTCACCATTGCCGGTGTTACATCTTTTACCATCTCTATCTCTTGGCTAAATTAAGCCTTGCCAGATTACAGGCATTTTTTTTTTTAAAGTGGTCCCATGCGCGACTCATAGCGGAAGCAAAATTCACATCGTCATCTATCTCCCTTCTAACCCATGATACAAATACACACCAGCTAAACATCATGATTTTTATAAACAGCTTCGACGCTTGGCTTACATACATATATAAAGCATGATGGGGTTTCCTTCGGGTCGGTACAAAAAAAACAAGAAGGGTTAGGACTCTGCCATGTCCTACCTAAACTCTCAAAAAGAAACCTCGACCCCTAACATCATGTGAACAAGGAACCCTCCCATCGAAAGCGTCGGTTTTCTACATCAAAAAGTGATCTAGCTCCTACTCCTCGCGTACAGGTCTCACACCCAACCCGGTGTGTCAGGTGGTGGCGGCAGCAGCATCCTTCGCATCGCTCCATCCCGTCGAACGTGCACAGACAGGAACTCTTGTATGACAGGGCTCCCAGCCAGGCCGATATCATACATAACTAAGCATCGCACTCGGATAAACGTCAATCTGGGCACAGAGGGACAATCTATCTCCGTACACTCCACCTCAACATCAGACGGTAGACCATAAAATACCCCACGCGAAACAGCAGGTAGCGGCATAGTGCTAATCTGAAATGTTATCCCCAAAAGGGGTGAGTACAACCACTTAGCAGATAGGGAAATCCAATAACAACTCAGTGCACCATGCATACCATCATACAATGCAGGCATTGCTTACCTTTTTGATGTCAAGCGTATTCATGCATCATTATAGCATATATATCATCATCATGGCCATGTATCATCATGCATATCACATCATCATTAACCATGCATCACCATGCATATCACATCATCATTAGCCATGCATCACCGCGCATATCACATCATCATTAGCCATGCATCACCATGCATATCATATCATCATTAGCCATGCATCACCATGCATATCACATCATATCATCATTAGCCATGCATCACCTTGCATATCATATCATCATTAGCCATGCATCACCATGCATATCACATCATATCATCATTAGCCAGGCATCACCATGCATATCATATCATCATTAGCCATGCATCACCATGCATATCACATCATAGATCAATTTCCACTTTTACTTATCAATTGATCCCCACATTATCTTTTCTCAAATCATCAATTCACCATCATCACCATCCCTTCGGGCAGAAACCTCCGACAGGGATCCCAGCATTCCAGCCATCTCATGGCCACTGGGCTTCTGGCCCCCCACATTCCGGGCATCTCGCATCTCAACTAGCATCACGAGGCATTCCCTTTGGGCAGAAACCTCCGACAGGGCTTCCGGCCTTTACCCTTCTAGCCGGGGATCTCGCACCCCAATCCTGGCATCGCGAGTCACTCCCTTCGAGCAGAAACCTCCGACAGGGCTTCCGGCCCCCCACATTCCGGGCATCCTGAAACTCCCAGGGAATCTCTGGAATTACGCCACCAGGCCACCAGACAACATCCTCCACCACAACCTCATTTTCATCCACATTTATCTTTTATCTCAATTTAACATGAAAATTTGGCATGGCATCAAACATATCACACTTGCATTTCAATTCACATGTCATGCACATGTCATAGTTTAATCACATAACTATTTCAACTTAATGCATGTACAAAGACCTCATCACACAAGTGCCACACAAATGGAATTGAATCCATGGCCAAATAAAAATCTATTTTATTTTATTATTTCATTATTTTATTATTATTTTATTATTTTATTATATTTATTTATTTTCATAAATAAATATTTAATATTTATGATTTTCCCAAAATCATAATATTCAATAATCATTTATAGGATTACAATTTTATATAAAATTCGTGGCCAAGTCGTAATTTTCACAATTTCACAATTTTCTCCAAAAACATCCTAAAATTCTCGGATTTAAACCCACTGCACAGTTTCTAAATAAATTAAATTAAAATACCCATTCGGTCTTCAAAAATTAAGAAACTTTACAGGGTGATAGCCAACACATTTTCGTACCCTTTTCATTGAGAACTTTAAGCCAAATTCTGTTTAGATTAATTTATATAGCCCTACGAAGCTTCTGGAATCTCTACCGCGACGTCCAGAACACACTCCTCCGTATTTCTTAGATTTCACCCATCAAATCTCTTTCGTTCCTTCTGAAATTTACGTATGTTATGTAACAATATGTCCTTTACAATTTTCATGAAGGGATCTAGGTCAAATAACCAGATTATGGTCACCATTTTAACCCATGAAGTCTCGGGTGTCTCGGTACACCTCACCAGAATCAACCATCTCCAAGATCTAACAGATTCACCAAGTTATACTTGTTATTTTTGCTTCAAATTTGAGTATGTTGTAGCTTAAGGTGTTTCCTACAACTTTCAAGAAGACAACAAGGTGAGATCTCCAACAGAAACCAACATGCAACCAAGAAATCAACAAAAGGTCAGTGAAGATTTCGCAGATCTGAGGTCTCCGTATAACAAAGCTTTTGACCCCACATATCACCATCGTTTTCCATGAAATTCGAGTATGTCATACTAAAAGATGTTAGCTTCAACTTTCCTGAAGACACCGAAGCCAAAATCGCACTCCAAGTACACATGCAAGCTTGACTAAGATACTGACTACCACAAACCAAACGAAAACAGTCACATAGCTTGAACACATCCAACCCTTACCTCGGTTTTTCGCCCAAATCACACCTAAAACCGAACATGCAACCAACAAAACAGACATGCAAGAGAAGTTAAGGACTCCACTTGCCTCCAAGATGAACAAACAGCGATGGACGACGGCGTACGGCGGTCGGACTAGGCGGACGTACGGCGGTCGGGCGGCGGCAACTCTCGGCTCCACCTCCTCTCTCTCGGTCCCTCCTCCCCCTTTCTCTCGAAATCTCTCTCTCCCTCTCACTTCTCTCGACCGAATGGAGCTAGAGGAACCAGCCACTCCTCTTCTCTCTCTCTTTTTATATCCCTTAATCCCATCATTTGCAATGATTGATCCACCTAATGACCAACCAATGCATGCTCTTCCTTTGGCCACTTGTAATCTTTATTTTTTTTTAATTTTGAATGGGCTTGGGCTTAGGCCCAACCGGCCACTCACTTTGGGCTGGTCGACAGCCACCTATTGGGCCCTAATGGCCGACTAGCTTGGCCCACCAAGCTTTAGGCTAATGGGTCCAAGGCCCATTTCGAAAATTAATCCCCTTTTCCTTTTTTTTTTTTGAATTCCTTTCTATAAATATTTCTAAATTCAAATTTCATCTTGGCCAAAGTCTTGGGATATTTTAATTATTGAAATTTAAATCATATGGCCAAGCATTTAAATTTAAATTTCCACAATACAAGCAAAATTCATCAAATTAAAGGACAAATTGGCTAAAGCATAAGCCATAAAATTCTATCACCTAATTAAAGACATTTAACACACCTTAAGGCTTGGCTTTGAATTTCCGGGATGCCACACTTAAGCAGAAAGGTGGGGGTACAAATGTCTCATTGACTCTTCAATCTCCCAAGTTTCGCCTTCAGTACCGTGGTGTTGCCAAACCACTTTGACCAATGGGAAGGTCTTTGTACATAGAACTTGCTCTTTTCTCTCCACAATTTGAATCGGGCTTTTAACGTATGACACTTGGTCGTCCACGTCCATTTCTTCAAAATTAAGCATGTGGGTCAAGTCAGGCTCATACTTCCTCAATATCGACACATGAAAGACGTTGTGCACTAGCGCCAGTCTCGGCGGCACTGCAAGACGATACGTTATGATCCCAATTCTGTCTAGAATTTCAAATGGATCTACGTACCTTAGACTCAGTTTTCCTTTCTTACCAAAGTGCGAAGTTCCCCTCATTGGTGACACCTTCAACAAGACGTTATCACCAACTTGGAATTCCAAGGTCTTTTGCGCTTATCTATGTAACTTTTATGTTTGCTCTGAACAGTCTTAAGTCTGCCTCTTTTCACTGCAATGGCATCCCTGACTACTGTACCAACTTTGGGCCTATAATCTCTCTCTCCCCAACTTCATCCCAACACACTGGTGTCTTGCATGCTTTGCTATACAACACTTCAAAAGGAGCCATCTAGATGCTCTATTTATAACTATTGTTGTAGGAAAATTCCACCAAATGAAGATGTTCTTCCCAACTTCCCTTGAAATCTAGCATACAAGCTCGCAACATGTCCTCGAGGGTTTGAATTACCCAAACTGACCATCCGTCTGAGGATGATATGTCATACTGTACTACAGCTTGGTTCCTAAGGCAGCCTGCAAGCTTTTCCAAAATGTAGCTATAAACCACGGGTCTCGATCTGAAGTTATTGTCACCGGCACTCCATGCAGATGAACTACTTGATGCCCATATAGCTCTACGTGTCTATCTCAACTAAGGTCCTTTCGTAATGCAGTGAATTGGGCCAACTTTTTCCATCTGTCGACCACTACCTAAATGGAATCATTACCTCTTTGACTCCTCGACAGTCCGGTCACGAAATCTATGGTGATATGCTCCCATTTCCACTCTGGGATCTCGAGAGGTTGTAGAAGTCCTCCTGGCTTGCAATGCTGTGCTTTGACTTGTTGACACGTCAAACACTTGGCGACATACTTGGCGATGTTCACATTTATGCCAGACCACCAATAGTGTTGATGCAGATTTTGATACATCTTGGTATTCCCGGGATGAATGTTGTAGTTGCTATGATGTGCTTATAATAAAATATCCTCTCTAAGCCCTACAACGTTAGGTACAACCAATCATCCTTGGAATCTCAGTGTTCCATTATCAGAAATCTGGAAGTCAACTTTTCTTTTCTTGGTGTCTTCTTATAGAATCTTTTAAACATCTGGATTTGTCGGTTGGAGTAATTTGATTTTGATCTGGACATCCGGTTCAATTCTGAGGGTGGCCATAAGATTCGAAAGGTGGCTTACCTCAAAGTTGAACACCGAACCTCAAGCTCTCTTGATTAGGTTCCACTCCTTAATTAGTATATGAGTGACTAAAGACTTTCGACTCAAAGCATCGGTGACCTTATTCACCTTTCCCATGTGACATAGAATATCACAGTGTGGCACCCTGAAGCACCCAAGGTCGCCACATCTTACCAAAGTAGTTCCTTAGTCCCTAGGCATTTTATTTTTTTAAACAGTCCCAGCGCATCTTATATTTGCGGGAGCATAATCGAGTCTTACTAATCCCCCCCTTCAACAACAATGATACAATGGCACACCACTAACATCATAAGAAAAGATAGAGCCAAGACACTTTTATTTACATATTTTCATGATGGATTTTCTTGGGTCGGTACATCAAAAGAAAGGCCAAGACTTTTAGCTACACTCGGCCATAACCCCAAAAAGAGACACTCGACCCACTATGTCTATTATGCAAGATCCCTCATCAACTAGTGTCAGCTATTTCCCAAAAAGTTGCAGCTCCTACTTCTCACGCACGGGCCCTCACACCCATCCCGGTGCATCAGGCGGTGGTGGCGGCAACATCCCACGCATCACTCCATCTCGACGAACATGAACCGACATGAACTCCTAAATGACAGGGCCCTTAGCCAGGCCCACGTCATACATCATTCATGCACGAACCTGAATAAACGTAAGACCAGGGATGGTGGGATAATCGATCTCCACGCACTCGACCTCCACATCCGAAGGAAGGCCGTAAAAGACGCGCCGCGTGACAGCAGGGAGCGGCATCTCTCTAATCTGAAATGTTGGTCCCTAAATGGGTGAGTACAACCACTCAGCAGGTAAAGGACCAATAAACCACTCAATGCATCACACAATACAATCATAGCACAACACATGTCATTCAAGCATTCATGCATAATCTACCTTGATACCATGCATATGTCATCATACCGCATGTACATACATTCTCATATAATCATCTCCACCATGTCATGCACTTACCTTTATCATGTCACATATACCATCATGCCATAGGTGCACATACATCCATGCACTAATCATCATCATGTCACATATACCATATCATGCAATAGGTTTACATACATCCATGCACTAATCATCATCATGTCACATATACCATATCATGCCATAGGTGTACATACATCCATCCACTCATCATCATCATGTCACATGTACCATATCATGCATGTTTAAATTTCAATTTCCCAATTTTATTCTTTCAATTTGGGCCGCCATATTTCTCTTTCTTCGGACCAATATTTGCATCCCACATTTATCACTCGCACCCAATCCTGGCATCGCGAGAAACCTCCGGCACAATACCTGCCGGGCATCTGGCACAATACCTACCAGGCATCTCGTACCCCAACTAGCATCACGAGGCATCCCCCGGCACAATACTTGCTAGGCTTCCGGCGCCCCCACGCTTTGGGCATCCTGAAACTCCCGAGCACCCTCCGGTATCCAGCCATTTAAGGCCACTGGGCAACCAGCCTTTACCCTTCTAGCCAGGCATCCTAACACTCCCAGGGCATCATCGACTCACACCTCCGATGGCCTTCTCACTTATCTCTTAGTTCACAATTTTCAATTATAACTTAATTTTAACATGGCATATGATATGATGGCAAACAAGACCATTTTCATCATTTTAATTCTTATATGCATTTCTAATCATCATCATACATGCAGCAAGGTACAACCACAAATGACAATTGCAATCCATGGGGTCCATTCAACTTAGAATAGTCCATATATCATGCCTTTTTGAAATTTACTAAATTCCAACTTGCACAATTTTAGAAAACATTTAAATTAAATATCCATATGATTTTCAAAAATCATGAAATCAGGACATGTGATAGACAAGACAAAAATATAGCAATTTCATGAAGAACGCATGCTCAAAAGAGTTTCGCACAAGAAGATATAGTTCACACAAATACATCATGTAAATTCGGATAAAATCAGATTGCGCAGTTCTTGAAATATTTCGATTAAAATTCCCGAAAGACCTCCAAAAATTATGGAATTTTACCAGGTTGTATTCAAGACCTTAAGGTAGATTTTTCATGAAGACATCTAAGCCAGATTAATTATAGATAATTTTCTATATACGTTCGAAGTTACTGTTCCTAGTACCGAACAGTCCAGTGTGGCTTTCTCTGAAATATCGAGGTTTCGTCTACTTATCCTTCTTTGTTTCATCTGAAATTTTGATATGTGTTTCTTCAAGAAGTCCAATACAACTTTCATTGAGGTATCTAAGTGAGATTCTCAAAGGATAGTCACCATATAGGTCTAAGAAGTCTCGGGTGTCCAGTACCGTATTTCCAGATTTACCATATTCAAAAGAAAATCGTTTCACTATGATAAAATTGCTCATGTTCTCTACAAATTTCATGAAGAAGTCGAAGGGAGATTCAGGTAAAATGTAACATGCTACCCACAAAACCACCAAGAGGTCAACCAAGCAGTTCCAGATCTAGTGTCCTCGAGAAAGGGTTTCACCCCTTAAAACTCAGCCTTTTTGTCTCAAATTTTAGTATGTTATACTTTGAGATGTCGTCTACAACTTTCTTGAAGGAGTCGAAGTCAAAATCCAACTCAAAACATGCATGCAAGCCTCTACAAATTTCTGGGTCAGGCGGTATACACGAAAACAAAGCACACTAGCTTCGGTTTCTCACTCCTAAACACCCAAGATTCAACACCATTCCAAACACACATGCAAGACAAACATGCAAGAGTAGAAAATGGATCCTAACTTGCCTCTAAGATCAAGCGAACGACGGCACATGGGTGGGCGAACAGACGGCAACGGGCGGGCGAACGGCGAGCGGCTCCTTCTTCCTCTCTCTCTCTCTCTCTCTCTCTCTCTCTCTCTCTCTCTCTCTCTCTCTCTCGCAACTCTCTCTCTCTCTCTCTCTCTCTCTCTTTCTCTTGGGTGACACCCCTCAATCGGCCACTCTCCCTCTCTTTTGTTTCCCCTAAATTCCATCATTAGTTATGATTATTAGCCTCCCTCAATGGCCAATGCATGGGGTCTTCTTTTTGCCACTTGGCAAGGCATGCAAGATGGGCTTGGAAGTGGGCTTGAAAGGATTTGGGCCGGCCTCTCCTTGTGGCCGACGACAGCCCCTCCTTGTGACTTCAATGGGCCGGCCATTTTGGCCCATTAAAGGTCCATGCCATTGGGCCTAAGACCCAAGCCTAGTTAAACCCCAATTTTACTTTTACTAATTCATCTTTAATTCTTTCTTTTATAGATTTCAAGTTTTAAATTTCACATGGTCAAAATATTGTAACACTTAATCTATAGGAATTTAGTCTATGAGGTGCATAGCCAAGAATAAATTTTTCTCATTAATTTATCCTATGATACTAACTTTTAACAACTTATGAACACAATTAAATAACACTTGGCATTAAGAGAAAACTAATGGCCAAAGCATAAGCCATAGGTAATTTCATTACCTAATCATGGGTTTTAATTCATCTTAGGTGTCGTCTTGAATTTTGGGATGCCACAATTCTCCCCTCCTTAGAGAATTTCGTCCTCGAAATTAGACTTCACTCGTGCTTTCTTGAAATAAGTAGGGGTACTTTTCCTTCATCTGATCTTCACTTTCCCATGTGGCTTCCTCCATATCATGATGTCACCATAATACCTTAACCAGAGGAATCTTCTTAATCCTAAGAATTTGTTCCTTTCGATCCAATATCTGTACAAGCTCTTCGATGTACCTCACTTTCTCATCCACTTCAATGGCTTCATGATCGAGTATGTGACCAGGATCCGGCTGGTACTTTCTCAACATCGATACATGAAACACATCATGCAAATTTCCCAACTTAGGAGGCAGCGCTAAACAATAAGCTACATCCCCTATGCTTTCAAGTATCTCAAAAGGTCCAACAAATCTAGGGCTTAACTTACCATTCACTCCAAATCGAGATATTCCTTTCATTGGAAATGCCTTAAGGAATACATGGTCTCCCACGCTAAACTCCAAAGGCCTTCTACACCTATCTGCGTAGTCCTTTTGCCTACTCTGAGTTGTTTTAAGCATTTTTCTGATAATTTCAATAGCCTTAGTGGTAACTTGTATCAATTCAGGTCCTGTCAACTTCCTTTCACCTATTTCATTCCAACAGATAGGAGTCCTACATCTCCTTCCATATAATGCTTCATAGGGAGCCATGCCTATACTTTTCTGAAAACTATTATTATAGGCAAACTCCACCAAATGCAATCTTTCATCCCAATTTCTTTTGAAATCAATCACACAAGCCCTTAACATATCCTTTAACGTCTGGATTACTCTTTCTGTTTGTCCATCTGTTTGAGGATGAAAAGCAGCACTAAACTGAAGTTTAGTTCCTAATGCAATTTGAAGACTTTGCCAAAAGTTTGAAGTGAACATCGAATCCCGATTTGAGGTAATAGTTACTGGAACACCATGTAAGCGTACCACTTGACTTACATATATGTCCGCATATTTGTCCATTGGGTAGTACATGTGAACCGCTAGGAAATGAGCAAATTTAGTCAAACGGTCCACTATAACCCATCGTTATATGCTCCCATTTCCATTCTGGTATGTCTAATGGTCTCAAGAGTCCTGCAAGTTTACAATGTTCCGCTTTTACCTGCTAGCACGTCAGACATTAAGAAACATGCTTAGCTGTATCTGCTTTCATACCATTCCACCAAAACTGCTGACATAAGTTCCTGTACATCTTTGTGCTACCCGGATGAATACTATAATTACTCTTATGTGCCTCCGACAGAATTTCCTTATTTAATTCTTCATTGTCGGGAACACAAAGTCGTCCTTGGTATCTTACCACTCAATCATCAGAGACTTGAAATTCTGGTCTTTTTCCTAAAGACACTGCATCTTTCACTTTCAAAATCTCCGGGTCAGACTCTTGTAAGATTTTAACTTTCTGAATAATTTTGGGCTCAACCCTTAATGCACTAAGCATATCGGTAAGACAATCTACTTCTAATTTAAATTCTAAGTCTGTAATGGACTTTAACAAGCTCCATTCTGCCACTCTTAAACTGACCATCTCTATGGCTGACTTATGACTAAGAGTATCCGCTACCTTATTCACCTTCCTTGGATGGTATCTTATCTCACAATCATAATCCTTTAACAATTATATCCATCTTTTTTGTCTCTTGTTCAAGTCCTTTTGTGAGAACAAATATTTCAAACTCTTATGGTCCGTATAAATCTCAAACTTTTCCCCATACAAATAGTGTCTCCATATTTTCAAGGCAAACACTATAGCTGCTAGTTCTAAATCATGCGTTGGGTAATTCAGTTCATGGGGTTTCAATTGTCTAGATGCATAGGCTATGACCTTGCCATGCTGCATCAAACATCCCAGCCCTTTGTGAGATGTATCACTATACACTGTAAAACCATCAGGTCCAGTTGGTATAGTCAGGATTGGAGCCAAGCTCAATTTTCTTTTAAGCTCCTGGAAACTCCTTTCACATTCCCCATTCCATTCAAACTTCACGTTCTTTCGAGTCAATTTAGTTAAAGGACCTGCCATCATGAAAATCCTTTAATAAACCTCCTATAATAACCAGCCAGTCCTAAGAAACTCCGTTTTTCAGTAGGTATTGTCAGTCTCGGCCAATTTACTACCATCTCAACTTTTGCTGAGTCTACTACAATTCCTCCTCCCGATACTACGTGCCCTAAAAATATTATATGGTCTAGCCAGAATTCACACTTACTAAATTTGGCATACAACTTATGTTCTCTCAGAGTTTGCAAAACTATCCTCAAGTGTTGTTCATGCTCTTTAAGTCCTCTCAAATATATCAGGATGTCATCAATAAAAACAATCACAAACTGGTCTAAATAAGGTTTAAATACCCTATTCATTAGATCCATAAATGCAGCCGGCGTGTTGGTCAATCCAAATGGCATGACCAGGAATTCATAATGTCCATAATGAGTCCTAAACGCAGTGTGGCATCCCAAAATTCAAAGCCAAGCCATAAGGTGCATTAAAGTCTCTAATTAGGTGATAGAATTTCCATGGCTTACGCTTTAGCCATTATCCTTTTTAATTAGATGATTTGTGCGTATGAGTGTGGAAATTTAAATTCGATAGATTAATAATTTATGCTTGGCCATTTACTTTATAAATTAAATTTCAATAAATGAAATAAGACTTTGGCCAAGATGAAAATTGAAATTTAAAAATAATTATAGAAGAAATTCAAAAAAAAGGGAAAAAGGGATTAATTTTTGAATGGGCCTTAGGCCCATTGGCCTAAGCTTAATGGGCCAAGTCGACCGGCCCAATAGAGGCCCAAGAGAAGTGGTCGCCAACCATAAAGGAGCCCAAGCCCAAGAAGCCCAACTCCAAGGCCCATGATGCATGTAATTGGACAAGTGGCAAAGGGGAAGGCCATGCATTGGTTGGTTTTTAGGCAATCTCATGATTACTAATCATGAGCAGTTGGGGAAATAAGAAGGAAGAGAGAGAGGGTGGCCGGCCATTTGCTCGCCCAAGGAGAGAGAGAGAGAGAGAGAGAGAGAGAGAGAGAGAGAGAGAGAGAGTTGTGCGAGAGAGGAGGAGCGGCCAAGAGAGAAAGGAGGAGGGAACCGCCGTGTGCCGCTGTGTTCGCCGCCGTTCGCCGTCGACCGTCCATCCTAGAGGCAAGTGGGAGTCCTCTAGCTTCTCTTGCATGCTTGTATGTTGTTTGCATGTTGAGTTTTTAGGTGTTAGATGAGCAATACCAAAGCATGGATGAGTTGTGTGTGAATGGTATGGCTGTTTGTGTTCGGATCGTGTGAGTCAGTAAATTTTTTGAGCTTGCATGTGTGTTTAGACTCCGATTTTGGCTTCGATTTCTTCATGAAAGTTGTAGCTCACATCTTGATCTACGACATACTGAAATTTCGGGAAAAATGATGGAGATTTGAGGGGTTAATGTCTTGTTCTACGGAGACCCCAGGTCTGGAGAACCTTTACTGACCTCTTGCTAGATTCATGGTTGCATGTTGGTTTTTGTTGAGAATATCACTTCGGTTTCTTCATGAAAGTTGTAGCTAACATTTTAAAATACAACATACTAAAATTTGAAGTGAAATTAACAAGTGTAGCCTAGTAAATCGACTACATCTTGAAGATGATGATTCTGGTGTTGTATTCCGAGATACCAGAGACTTCAAGGACCTCAATGATGACTATATTCTAGTTATTTGACCTAGATCTCTTCATAAAACTTGTAGAGGACACCTTGATGTATAACATGTCTAAATGTCAGAGGAAACGAAAGAGAATAGCTAGGTGAAATCTCAATATTTCGGTGATATGTGCACTGGACGATGCGGTAATTGATCCAGAAGCTTCGTGAGGTTGTATAAAATAATCTAAAAAGAATCTGGCTTCGAGTTATTCATGAAAGTTGTGCGAAAGCGTCTTGGCTATTACTATGTAAAATTTCGTAATTTTGGGAGGCCGTATGGATATTTTAATCGAATTTATTTGGAAACTGTGCATTCTGGTTTTATCCGAATATTATATGCTGTTTTGTGGAAATTATGAAATTGTGAGAAATTCAATTTGGCCATGAATTTTGCATGAAATTGTCATCCTATTGGTTTGTTTAATGATTGCTTGAATTTTTTGATTTTGGGAAAATTATAGATATTGAATTTAATATTTATTGATGAAAATAAATAAATATGATAATAATAATAAAATAATAATAATAAAATAAAAAGGATTATTTTATTGGCCATAAATTCCATTGAATTTATTTATAAATAATTATGCATTGTTGCATGTATGATGAGATATTGGTATATGTATGACATTGAATTGTGATGCATGTGTGCCAAGTATGACTTGTTTGATGTCATGCCATATGCCATGTTAAATTGAGATCAAAATAATGGTAAATGTGGATAATGATAAGTGAGGAGGTGATTGTGGTGGAGGATGAGGCCGGAATGTACAGAGATGCATTGCCGGATTCCGTGGGAGATTTAGGATGCTCGGAATGTGGGGGGCCGGAAGCTTTATCGGAGGTCTTTGCCAGAAAAGAATGCCTCACGATGCTAGGATTTGGGGTGCAGGATGCCCGGCCAAGGAGTGTAAATGCCGGAAGCCCTGTCGGAGGTTTCCGCCCGAAGGGAATGCCTCGTGATGCTAGTTGAGATGCGAGATGCCCGAAATGTGGAGGGCCGGAAGCCCGATGGCCATGGGATGGCTGAATGCTGGGAGCCCTGTCGGAGGTCTTTGCCCAAAGGGATGATGAAATTGATGAATTAAGAAATGGGTAATGTGGTGATCAAATTGAAAGCTAAAAGTGGAAATTAAATCATGACATGACATGCATGACATGATATGCATGATGATATGCATGACTATGATGATGATGATGATATGTGATGTGAAATAATGATGATCACCCATGATATGATATGCATGATGATATCCATGGTAGTGAAAATGATGATGATATATTATACGGCTCGATGACATGTGATGTGATGATGTCTTGATGATGATGACATGTGTAATGTGATGATGTCATGATGATGATGATATGTATGATGTAATGATTCCTTGATAATGATGACATGTGTAATGTGATGATGTCATGATGATGATGACATGCATGATGTGATGATGTCTTGATGATGAGAACATGTATATGATATGATGATGCATGATAGTATGCGCATGGCTTCAAGGTAAGGAACGCCTGCAATGCATGTATGATTTGTATGATGTATTGAGTTGTTATTGGATTTCCCTATCTGCTGAGTGGTTGTACTCACCCCTTTGGGGACCAACATTTCAGATTAGAAGTATGTCGCTACTTGCCGTCACGAGGGGGTATTTTACAGTCTACCATCCGATGTAGAGGTCGAGTGTGCTGAGATAGACTGTCCCTCTGTTCCCGGACTGACTTTTATTTGAGTACGTTGTCTAGTGATGTACGACGTAGGCCTAGTTGAGGGCCCTGTCATTCAGGAGTTCATATCCGTACACGTTCGTCGGGACGGAGCGATGCGAGGGATGTTGCCGCCGCGACCGCTTGATGCACCGAGTTGGGTGTGAGACCTGTGCGCGACGACTAGGAGCTGTTTCTTTTTAGGGATAGTTAGCCAACACCGATGATGGGGAATTGTGCACGTGTGATGTAGAGGGTCGAGGTTTCTTTTTGAGGTTTTAGGCTAGACGTGGCTGAGTCCTAGCTTTTCCTTTTTGTTGTACCGACCCAAAAGGAATCCCATCATGAAATATATGTAAATAAAGTGTCGTGGCTTGTTTATAAAATCATGGTGATTAGTGGTGTGTATTTGTATCATGGTTGGTAGGGGGAGAGACGTGATGTTTTAATTTGCTTCCGCTAATGAGTCGCGCTGGGACCGCTTTGTTAAAAAAAAAATGTGTCTAGGAATTAAGACACTTCTTAAAAGAGAAAGGTGATAAGGTGTAACATTGGCGCTGGTGACGACCTGCGAAGGGTTCGAGGTGTCACAGCCGCCCTTTTTGGTATCAGAGCGAATGGTTATAGGTGGAGTGATAAGGAGCTTCATTTGGAAATTGAGGAACATGATGACAATGCACACCATAGGATCTAAAACGAAATAATTGAATAACGGGTGATGACTTGTAGATCCCCAGTAGTTTATTTTGAGTTGCCTTTAGGTACCAGTAACATGTATATGTTACTTATGTAGTGATAGTAATTGCTTTGAATGGAGGCAGTGAGTCTCAAATTATTCCTGAGGCAATGCTTGGAAATTGCAGGAAAGTCATGGTGCGAGCTGGAAGTGCTCATGAATCGAGGGCTGAAGCCTCTACTGCAAGGGCTGAACCCCGAATGGAAGACATCCTGCAGGCATTAGCCAATATTGGAAATCTGATGGAGAGGCAGGCGCAGCAACAGCCTGGAGCAGAACGCCGTACTCAAGGACTAGTGGAGCAGTTTCTAAAGCTGAAGCCACTTAAGTTTAATGGAATGGGAAGTCCTGAGGAGGCGGAGCAATGGATTGGTGGAATGGAACGAATTTTCCGGCTATTGGACTGCACTGATGCTGACAAAATAGTTTTAGCAGAGTACCAGTTGGAGGGAAATGCGAAGTTTTGGTGGAGAGCTTCGAAGGACATAATCTTTCCACCAGGTACTAATGTGAGCTGGGAAGAGTTTGTTAGGGCTTTCAATAGGAAGCATTTCTCTAATTGTGCTAAGGATAGGAAGATTACTGAATTTGTTCAGCTAGAACAAAAAGGGTTGACAGTAGATCAATATGAGGCTAGATTTTCTGAATTGTCTAGATATGCTCCTAGATTGATTGAGGACCAGAAGGAGAATGCTAAGAGATTCCTAAAAGGGCTGAGGACTGACATAAGGAAGCGACTGGTGCCTTTGAACTAAGAGATTATAATGAGATTTATGAAAGGGCGTAGTTAGTGGAGCAGGAGTTGTTGAGGGAACGGTCGGAGTTTAAGAAACTGTTAAATTTTAGTGATGTAAGAAAGGGTAAGAGACCTTATTCTGGTCAAGGTCAGACCTGGAATGTGAAGAAGAAGAGTAACTTTGGGAATTTTGGAGGAGCAAGGAGTGGTCCGAATATAGGGAAAGCACCCTATCAGCCTGGTAATTGTCAAAAGTGTAATGGACGCCATGGCCCAGGACCTTGTATGGGACAACAGAAATGTTTTGGTTGTGGACAAGTGGGTCATCTTAGGAGGAGTTCCCCACAAGAAAGGTCGCAAGTGAGTGTTGGCTCGGTGCGATAGGGATATCAGAGTGCTGTTAGGTCAAACCCGCAAGGAAATCCTCAGAGACCACCTGCACAAGGAAGGGTGTATGCGATTACCCAGGAGGAAGTGGAAGCTTCCAAAAATGTTATCTCAGGTACGATTCTTATTAATGGTGAAAAGGCATATGCATTGTTTGACACGCGTGCAACGCATTCGTTTATGTCTGAAAGATATAGATGTTTGAATAAGATAGAAGTTATGCCTCTTGAGACGCCTCTTTATGTTTCCACGCCTTTAAAGGATATGGTATTGTCTACGCTGGTGTGTGGAAATTGTAAGATATCAATGGGAGGAAAGGATATGGAGATAGATTTGGTTGTAATGGCTATATATGATTTTGACGTTATTATAGGAATGGACTAGCTTCGTAAGTATCGGGCTAGAATGGATTGTTATAGAAGAGTGATTCAATTCGTTTTACCTGATCAGTCTAGTTGTGAATTTTTAGGAGGTCAGACCCATTTTCCTGTAGCACTTATTTCGGCAGTAGAAGCTTGTAAGTTACTTGACAAAGGATGTCAAGGGTACCTAGCCATAGTTAGAGATTATGCAAGGGAGGAGCCTAATCTTGAGGAAGTTCATGTAGTTAGCGAATTTCAAGATGTATTTCCTAAGGAATTGCCTGGATTGCTGCTAGAGTGGGAAATTGAATTTGAAATTGAATTAATGCCTGGAACGGGACCAATATCAAAAACCCCATATGGGATGGCCTTAGTTGAATTGAAGGAGTTGAAAGTGCAACTGCAAGAATTGCTTGACAAAGGATTCATTAGACCAAGTGCTTCACCTTGGGGTGCACCGATCTTGTTTGTGAAAAAGAAAGATGGATCGATGCGCTTGTGTATTGACTATAGGCAGTTGAATCAGGTGACCATTAAGAATAAGTATCATTTGCCTAGAATTGATGACTTGTTTGACCAACTCCAGGGAAGTTTGGTCTTCTCTAAGATTGACTTGAGGTCGGGATACCATCAGTTAAGAATTAAGAAGGAGGACATTCCTAAGACTGCATTCAGGACTCGTTATGGACACTATGAGTTCCTTGTTATGCCATTTGGATTGACTAACGCGCCGGCTGCATTTATGGATTTGATGAATATAATATTTCAGCATTATTTAGACCAGTTTGTGATTGTTTTTATTGATGATATTCTGGTATATTCAAAAGGG
Source organism: Eucalyptus camaldulensis (assembly GCA_019915185.1). Taxonomy (NCBI): domain Eukaryota; kingdom Viridiplantae; phylum Streptophyta; class Magnoliopsida; order Myrtales; family Myrtaceae; genus Eucalyptus; species Eucalyptus camaldulensis. The sequence goes on from JAHSVA010000008.1 coordinate 32,096,681, forward strand.
CCTAAAGAGCATGAGCAGCATTTGAAAATAGTTTTGCAGACTCTGAGAGAGCATAAGTTGTATGCTAAGTTTAGTAAATGTGAGTTCTGGTTGGACCAGATAATATTTCTAAGGCATGTTGTGTCAGGAAAAGGAATTGTAGTAGATCCAGCAAAAGTTGAAATGGTAGTGAATTGGCCGAGACCGACGACACCTACTGAAATACGAAGTTTCTTAGGACTGGCTGGTTATTATAGGAGATTCATTGAAGGATTTTCAAGACTGGCAGGACCTTTAACCAAATTGACCTGAAAGAATGTGAAATTTGAATGGAATGGAGAATGTGAAAGGAGTTTTCAGGAGCTCAAAAGGAAATTGACTGCAGCTCCAATTCTAATTATACCTACTGGACCTGATGGTTTCACAGTGTATAGTGATGCATCTCACAAAGGACTAGGATGTGTGTTGATGCAGCATGGCAAGGTTGTAGCCTATGCATCCAGACAATTGAAACCCCATGAGTTGAATTATCCGACGCATGATCTAGAACTAGCAGCTATAGTGTTTGCCTTGAAGATATGGAGACACTATTTGTATGGGGAAAAGTTTGAGATTTATACGGATCATAAGAGTTTGAAGTATTTGTTCTCACAAAAGGAGTTGAACATGAGACAACGAAGATGGATGGAGTTGTTGAAGGACTACAATTGTGAGATAAGATATCATCCAGGGAAAGCGAATAGAGTAGCGAATGCTCTTAGTCAAAAGTCAGCTATGGAAATAGCTAGTTTGAGAATGACAAAATGGGAATTGTTAGAATCTGTAGCAAATTCAAAATTTAAATTGGAAATGGATTGTCTTACTAGTATGCTTAGTGCATTAAGGATTGAGCCATAGATTATCCAGAAAATTAAAATCCTACAAGAATCTGACCTAGAGATTTTGAAAGTGAAAGATGCTGTATCTTTAGGGAAAAGATCAGAATTTCAAGTCTCTGATGATGGAATAGTAAGATGTCAAGGACGACTTTGTGTTCCCGACAATGAGGAGTTCATGAAGGAAATTCTGTCGGAGGCACATAAGAGTAATTATAGTATCCACCCAGGTAGTACGAAGATGTACAGAAATTTGCGTCAGCAATTTTGGTGGAATGGTATGAAGGCAGATACGACTAAGTACGTATCTCAATGTTTGACGTGTCAGCAAGTGAAAGCGGAGCATCGTAAACCCGCAGGACTTTTGAGACCATTAGACATTCCAGAATGGAAATGGGAACATATAACGATGGACTTTGTGCAAGGATTGCCAAGGACATCAAGTAGTCATGATTCAATTTGGGTGATGGTGGATCGTTTGACTAAGTCGGCACATTTCTTAGCGATTCGCATGGACTACTCAATGGATAAGTATGCAGACATGTATGTAAGTCAAGTGGTATGCTTACATGGTATTCCATTGACCATTACTTCATATCGGGATTCAAGGTTTACTTTGAATTTTTGGAGAAGTCTTCAAATTGCATTAGGGACTAAGCTTCAGTTTAGTACTGCATTTCATCCCCAGATAGATGGTCAATCAGAAAGAGTAATCTAGATATTAGAAGATATGTTAAGGGCTTGTGTAATCGATTTCAAAGGAAATTGGGATGAAAGATTGCATTTAGTAGAGTTTGCCTATAATAATAGTTTTCAGAAGAGTATTGGTATGGCACCTTATGAGGCATTATATGGAAGGAGATGTAGGACTCCTGTCTATTGGAGTGAAGTAGGTGAAAGGAAGTTGATAGGACCTGAACTGGTACAAGTTACCACTAAGGCTGTTGAAATTATCAGAGAAAGACTTAAAACAGCTCAGAGTAGACAGAAAGGCTACGCAGATAGGCGTAGAAGACCTTTGGAATTTAGTGTAGGAGACCATGTATTCCTTAAGGTATCTCCAATGAAAGGAATATCTCGATTCAGGATGAAGGGTAAGTTAAGCCCTAGGTTTGTCGGACCTTTTAAAATTCTTGAGAAGATAGGGGATGTAGCTTATCATTTAGCGTTACCTCCTAAGTTAGGAAATCTACGCGATGTGTTTCATGTATCGATGTTGAGGAAGTACCAGCCGAATCCTGGTCACATACTCGATCATGAAGCCATCAAAATGGATGAGAGAGTAAGGTGCATTGAAGAGCCTGTGCAGATATTGGACCGAAAGGAGCAAATTCTTAGGACCAAGAAGATCCCATTGGTTAAGGTGTTATGGCGACATCATGATATGGAAGAAGCCACATGGGAAAGTGAGGATTAGATGAAGGAAAAGTACCCCTATTTGTTTCAAGAAGGCGTGAGTGGTGTTTGAATTTCGAGGACGAAATTCTCTAAGGAGGGGAGAATTGTGGCATCCCAAAATTCAAAGCCAAGCCATAAGGTGTGTTAAAGTCTCTAATTAGGTGATATAATTTCCATGGTTATGCTTTAGCCATTAGCCTTTTTAGTTACATGATTTGTGCATATGAGTGTGGAAATTTAAATTCGATAGATTAATAATTTATGCTTGGCCATGTACTTTATAAATTAAATTTCAATAAATGAAATAAGACTTTGGCCGAGATGAAAATTGAAATTTCAAAATAATTATAGAAGAAATTCAAAAAAAAAAAAGGGAAAAAGGGATTAATTTTTGAATGGGCCTTAGGCGCATTGGCCTAAGCTTAATGGGCCAAGTCAACCGGCCCAATAGAGGCCCAAGAGAAGTGGTCGCCAACCATAAAGGGGCCCAAGCCCAAGAAGACCAACTCCAAGGCCCATGATGCATGTAATTGGACAAGTGGCAAAGGGGAAGGCCATGCATTGGTTGGTTTTTAGGCAATCTCATGATTACTAATCATGAGAAGTTGGGGAAATAAGAAGGAGGAGAGAGAGGGTGGCCGGCCATTTGCTCGCCCAAGGAGAGAGAGAGAGAGAGAGAGAGAGAGTTGTGTGAGAGAGGAGGAGCGGCCGAGAGAGAAAGGAGGAGGGAACCGCCGTGTTCGCCGCCGTTCGCCGTCGACCGTCCATCCTAGAGGCAAGTGGGAGTCCTCGAGCTTCTCTTGCATGCTTGTATGTTGTTTGCATGTTGAGTTTTTAGGTGTTACATGAGCAATACCGAAGCATGGATGAGTTGTGTGTGAATGGTATGGCTGTTTGTGTTCGGATCGTGTGAGTCAGTAAATTTTTTGAGCTTGCATGTGTGTTTAGACTCCGATTTTGGCTTCAATTTCTTCATGAGAGTTGTAGCTCACATCTTGATCTACGACATACTGAAATTTCGTGAAAAATGATGGAGATTTGAGGGGTTAATGTCTTGTTCTACGGAGACCCCAGGTCTGGAGAACTTTTACTGACCTCTTGCTAGATTCATGGTTGCATGTTGGTTTTTGTTGAGAATATCACTTCGGTTTCTCATGAAAGTTGTAGCTAACATCTTAAACTACAACATACTCAAATTTGAAGTGAAATTAACAAGTTTAGCCTAGTAAATCGACTAGATCTTGAAGATGATGATTCTGGTGTTGTATTCCGAGATACCCGAGACTTCAAGGACCTCAATGATGACTATATTCTGGTTATTTGACCTAGATCTCTTCATGAAACTTGTAGAGGACACCTTGATGTATAACATGTCTAAATTTCAGAGGAAACGAAAGAGAATAGCTAGGTGAAATCTCAATATTTCGTTGATATGTGCACTGGACGATGCGGTAATGGATCCAGAAGCTTCGTGAGGTTGTATAAAATAATCTAAAAAGAATCTGGCTTGGAGTTATGCATGCAAGTTGTGCGAAAACGTCTTGGCTATTACTATGTAAAATTTCGTAATTTTAGGAGGCCGTATGGATATTTTAATCGAATTTATTTGGAAACTGTGCATTCTGGTTTTATCCGAATATTATATGCTGTTTTGTGGAAATTATGAAATTGTGAGAAATTCAATTTGGCCATGAATTTTGCATGAAATTGTCATCCTATTGGTTTGTTTAATGATTGCTTGAATTTTTTGAATTTGGGAAAATTATAGATATTGAATTTAATATTTATTTATGAAAATAAATAAATATGATAATAATAATAAAATAATAAAAATAAAATAAAATGGATTATTTTATTGGCCATAAATTCCATTGATTTTATTAATAAATAATTATGCATTGTTGCATGTATGATGAGATATTGGTATATGTATGACATTGAATTGTGATGCATGTGTGCCAAGTATGACTTGTTTGATGTCATGCCCTATGCCATGTTAAATTGTGATCAAAATAATGGTAAATGTGGATAATGATAAGTGAGGAGGTGATTGTGGTGGAGGATGAGGCCGGAATGTACAGAGATGCATTGCCAGATTCCGTGGGAGATTCAGGATGCCCGGAATGTGGGGGGCCGGAAGCCTTATCGGAGGTCTTTGCCCGAAAGGAATGCCTCACGATGCTAGGATTTGGGGTGCGGGATGCCCGGCCAGGGAGTGTAAATGCCGGAAGCCCTGTCGGAGGTTTCCGCCCGAAGGGAATGCCTCGTGATGCTAGTTGAGATGCGAGATGCCCGGAATATGGGGGGCCGGAAGCCCGGTGGCCATGGGATGGCTGAATGCTGGGAGCCCTGTCGGAGGTCTTTGCCCAAAGGGATGATGAAATTGATGAATTAAGAAATGGGTGATGTGGTGATCAAATTGAAAGCTAAAAGTGGAAATTAAATCATGACATGATATGCATGATATGATATGCATGATGATTTGCATGACTATGATGATGATGATGATATGTGATGTGAAATAATGATTATCACCCATGATATGATATGCATGATGATATGCATGGTAGTGAAAATGATGATGATATATTATATGGCTCGATGACATGTGTAATGTGATGATGTCATGATGATGCTGATATGTATGATGTAATGATGCCTTGATAATGATGACATGTGTAATGTGATGATGTCATGCTGATGCTGATATGTATGATGTAATGATGCCTTGATAATGATGACATGTGTAATGTGATGATGTCATGATGATGATGACATGCATGATGTGATGATGTGTTGATGATGAGAACATGTATATGATATGATGATGCATGATAGTATGCGCATGGCTTCAAGGTAAGGAACGCCTGCAATGCATGTATGATTTGTATGACGCATTGAGTTGTTATTGGATTTCCCTATCTGCTGAGTGGTTGTACTCACCCCTTTGGGGACCAACATTTCAGATTAGAAGTATGCCGTTACCTGCCGTCAGGCGGGGGTATTTTACGGTCTACCATCCGATGTAGAGGTCGAGTGTGCTGAGATAGACTGTCCCTCTGTTCCTGGACTAACTTTTATTCGAGTACACTGTCTAGTGATGTACGACGTAGGCCTAGCTGGGGGCCCTGTCATTCAGGAGTTCATATTCGTACACGTTCGTCGGGATGGAGCGATGCGAGGGATGTTGTCGCCACCACCGCCTGATGCACCGGGTTGGGTGTGAGACCCGTGCGTGACGAGTAGGAGCTGTTTCTTTTTGGGAAGAGTTAGCCGACATCGATGATGGGGAATTGTGCACGTGTGATGTAGAGGGTCGAGGTTTCTTTTTGAGGTTTTAGGCTGGACGTGGCTGAGTCCTAGCTTTTCCTTTTTGTTGTACCGACCCAAAATGAATCCCATCATGAAATATATGTAAATAAAGTGTCATGGCTTGTTTATAAAATCATGGTGATTAGTGGTGTGTATTTGTATCATGGTTGGTAGGGGGAGAGACGTGATGTTTTAATTTGCTTCCGCTAATAAGTCGCGCTGGGACCGCTTTGTTAAAAAAAAAATGTGTCTACGAATTAAGACACTTCTTAAAGGAGAAAGGTAACAAGGTGTAACATTGGCGCTGGTGACGACTTGCGAAGGGTTCGGGGTGTCACACGCAGTCTTAGGGATGTCTTCTTTCTTAATTCTTAGCTGATGGTATCCCGACCTTAAGTCAATCTTAGAGAAGACTGAACTTCCCTGGAGTTGGTAAAAAAGATCATCAATTCTTGGCAAAGGATATTTATTTTTAATGGTTACCTGATTTAGCTGCCTATAATCAATGCACAAGTGCATCGATCCATCTTTCTTTTTCAGAAACAAGACTGGCGCTCCCCAAGGTGAAGCACTGGGTCTAATGAATCCTTTGTCGAGCAACTCCTGTAGTTGCACTTTCAATTCCTTCAATTCCACTAAGGTCATCCTATATAGGGCTTTTGATATAGGTCCTATTCCAGGCATTATTTCAATTTCAAACTCAATTTCTCGCTTTGGCGGCAATCCAAGCAATTCCTCAGGGAATACATCTTGAAATTCATTAACTACCCAAATTTCATCAATCTTAGGCTCTTCCTGAGTATAATCTCTAACCATGGCCAGGTACCCTTGACATCCTTTGTCAAGTAACGCACGGGCTTCTATTGCTTAAATAAGTGCTACAGGTAGGTGGGTCTGACCTCCCAGAAATTCACAACTAGACTGATCAGGTAAGGTAAATTGAATCACTTTCCTATAACAATCCATCTTGGCCCGATACTTATGAAGCCAGTCCATTCCTATGATAACATCAAAATCATACATAGCTATTACGACTAAGTCTATTTCCATATCCTTTCCTCCCATTGTTACCTTACAATTTTCACACACCAGCGGAGACAATAACATATCCTTTAAAGGTGTAGAAACACAAAGAGGCGTCTCAAGAGGCGTAGTTTCTATCTTATTCAACTGTCTATATCTTTCAGACACAAATGAAAGCGTAGCACCCGTATCAAACAATGCATATGCCTTTTTATCATTTATAAGGATCGTACCTAAGAAAACATTTTTGGAAGCTTTCGCCTCCTCTTGGATGATCGCATACACCCTTCCTTGTGCTGGGGGCCTTTGAGGATTTCTTGGTAAGTTTGGCCTAACAGTGTTCCGTTGTGGTTGTTGCACCAAGCCAATACTCACGTGCGACCCTTCCTGTTGGCAGTTTCTCTTAATATGACCTATTCGTCCACAATTATAACATTTCAGTTGCCCATTACAAGGTCTTAGGCCATGTCGCCTACTACACCTTCGACATTCAACATTTTGATAAGGTGTCCTTTCCAAATTCAAGCTACCCCTGCCATTTCCAAAGTTCCCAAAATTGCCCTTCTTCTTAGACTCCCAAGTCTGACCTTGACCTGTATAGGGTCTCTTACCCCGTCTCTCATCACCAAAGGACAATGGTTTCTTATTCTCCGAATGTTCCCTTACCAACTCCTGCTCCACCAACTGTGCCCTTTCATAGATCTCATTATAATCTCTTATGTTCAAAGGCACCAGTTGTTTCCTAATATCAATCCTCAACCCTTTCAGAAATCTCTTAGCTTTTTCTTCCTGATCCTCAATTAGCCTAGGAGAATATCTAGACAGTTCGGAAAATCTTGCCTCATACTGGTCTACTATAAGCTCATTTTGTTCTAATTGAACAAATTCTAAAATTTTCTTATCCCTAGCACAATTAGAAAAATGCTTTCTATTAAAAGCTCTCACAAACTCTTCCTAGTTAACCTCAGTACATGGTGGGAAGATTGTGTCCCTCGAAGCTCTCCACCAAAACTTTGCATTTCCCTCCAGCCGGGTACTCTGCCAAAGTTATTTTCTCAGCATCACTGCAGTCCAACAACCTGAAAATTTGTTCCATTCCATCAATCCAATGCTCTGCCTCCTCAGGACTTCCCATTCCACTAAACTTAGGTGGCTTCAGCTTCAAAAACTGCTCCACCAATCCTTGAGTACGACGTTCTGCTTTAGGTTGTTACTGCGCTTGTCTTTCCATCAGATTTCCAATATTGGCCAATGCCTGTAGGATGTCTTCCATTCGGGGTTCAGCCTTGGTAGCAGAGGCTTCAGCCCTCAATGGATGAGCACTTCCAGCTCGCACCATGACTTTCCTGCAATTTCCAAGCATTGTCTCAGGAATAATCTGACACTCACTGTCTTCATTCAAAGCAACTACTACTACTACATAAGTAACATATACATGTTACTGGTACCTAAAGACAACTCCGAATAAACTACTAGGGATCTACGAGTGAATACTCATCACCCGTTATTCAAAGTTAATCAATTATTTCATTTTATATCCTATGGTGTGCATTGTTATCATGGTCCTCAATTTCCAAATGAGGCTCCTTATCACTCCACATATAACCATTGCTCTAGTACCAAAACAAGGATGTGGCACCCTGAAGAGCCCAAGGTCGCCACATCTTACCAAAGTAGTACCTTAGTCCCTAGGCATTTTTTTTTAAAACGGTCCCCGCGCATCTTATATTTGCATAAGCATAATTGAGCCAAGACACTTTTATTTACATATTTTCGGTTCGGTACATCAAAAGAAAGGCCAAGACTTTTAGCTACACTCGGCCATAACCCCAAAAAGAGACACTCAACCCACTATGTCTATCATGCAAGATCCCCCATCAACTAGTGTCAGTTATTTCCCAAAAAGTTGCAACTCCTACTTCTCATGCACGGGCCCTCACACCCATCCTGGTGCATCAGGCGGTGGCGGCGGCAACATCCCACGCATCACTCCATCTCGACGAACATGAACCGATATGAACTCCTGAATGACAAGGCCCTCAGCCAGGCCCACGTCATACATCACTAACGCACGAACCCAAATAAACATAAGACCAGGGACGGTGGGACAATCGATCTCCACGCACTCGACCTCCACATCAGAAGGAAGGCCGTAAAAGACGCCCCGCGTGACAGCAGGGAGCGACATCTCTCTAATCTGAAATGTCGGTCCCCGAATGGGTGAGTACAACCACTTAGCAGGTAAAGGACCAATAAACCACTCAATGCATCACACAATACAATCATAGCACAACACATGTCATTGAAGCGTTCATGCATAATTTACCTTGATACCATGCATATGTCATCATACCGCATGTAGATACATTCTCATATAATCATCTCCATCATGTCATGCACTTACCTTTGTCATGTCACATATACCATCATGCCATAGGTGCACATACATCCATGCACTCATCATCATCATGTCACATGTACCATATCATGCCATAGGCGTACATACATCCATGCACTCACCATCATCATGTCACATGTACCATATCATGCCATAGGCGTACATACTGATATTGCTAGTACGAGTACCTAGAGGGGGGTGAATAGGTTTATAAAAATTTTCTTGAAGATTGCACAATACTTAGACAGATGAAGGATTTGCAATAATTTAAAAATCAATCGTAAGACTGAGTAAAGGAAAGAGAGAATTGAACACGCAGTTTATAGTGGTTCGGCTTGATTCAAGCCTATATCCACTCTTCTGCACTGATAGCCGATTGGCTGGATTCCACTATGAACAAAGAGATGTTACAGTGTTGATCTTCCTTGATTTCTCGATGTAGATGATCTACTACACTCGCTCAAGGTGTCACCAAGTATAAACACTCTGTGTATACAATTTCGCTCGAACTGTATCGACTAACAATCAAGGTTCTTCAGACTCTGGAATTTTTCTATCAATCACACACTTAAAACAACTAGAACGTCTTCCTTTTATACTCCTTTATGCCATCATAGCCGTTGGCACTTACCAAAGGAATTCCTCCAATCTACCCGTTGGACGGAATCAATTAAGAAGATCATCCGAGCTATTTAAGGAATATGATGATAGCCCATCAATCCTGTTCGCCCATACAATCAGGATCTTGGTTTCCAAGAATAGAACATTCCAAGAATGTTTCGTCGATCATCGGATCTTCAATTGATCTTAGATAAGAATCAAAGAATCCGAAATGATTATCCAACCAAGGGATCTTTTCCAGAGGATAGGATCGAATCCTCAACCATATACTTCGGCTTTGGATTTCCTTCGTCACTGGATTAGAAAGACTGTCAATGAGAATAGTCTTGAGTCTTGAGTCTTGAGTCTTGAGATTACAAAGTCTTGAGACTTTAAACTGTCAATATCCAGACTAGACTGATAGAAATCTTTTGTCAGCTTCAAAATATTATGTAAAGATTTCTCCAACAATCTCCCCCTTTTTGATGGTGACAAAACTTTCTTCTCGATTTGAACAACTTTGACCTGCAAAAACATTTCTCAAGCAATATGGCTAACTCATAAAGATTAATAAAACAACCAGACTCTGCATCCACAGCAAATTGGTTAGTCTTTCATGAGTAATATCATATAACAATACTTGATATAAATGTAACCAGTCAAGCATCAAAATCCACAGCCAATTCAGTCAAATCTAAATTCACACCCAAGTTCAAGTTCTCAAGTCATACTCAAAAATAAACATAACCACAAAAGTCAAAGATTTTTAAAAAAATGTTGGTTCAAATTGGTTCTCCCCCTTTTTGTCATCATTAAAAAGGGTGAGAAAGGAGTCATGTCTGCTTGGGAATGCGCACAATCTGGAAATCTCCCATTGACTGGACTACGCCTTCTAGCCTCTTCAAGTCCTCTCTTAGATGAGCTACCTCCTCTCCTTTGGCATTGGCTTGAAGTTGCAGAGCGAGGTCTTTCATCTTGTTCTCCAGGTTGACTGAAGATGCTTGTCCAGCATTCTTCATAGCTTGAATTTCACATTCCAGAGCATATATCTGGCCACGCATTTCCAGAAGAATATCCATGATGCGATGAAAATCTACAGAATTGTCCGTCTGTGTACTGGCATGAGCTTTCTCAGATGGAGTAAATGGAGACGATGGCGCTTCTGTATAGTCTTGCAGATTTGGTATCGACGTATCACCTTCTTCAGGCAATTAAGAAGCCTGAAATTCTTCTGGGTCTGCTGGAGATTGTCTTGGACCTTCACTATTGGCAGCATGAGGTGTGGACCTTTCTTGCTCGCCAACTCCCCCTGTCTCTAGGACATCCAAAGGGGAAGAGTGATGATCATGCTCTCAATTTCCCTTCTCTCCAGATTCAGCAGTAGACTTTTCTTTCTCTTCTTCAGCTTCTTTCTCCTTCTCTCTCTGCTCTTCTTCTTCTCTGCTCTTGGTTTGCTCTTCTTCTTCTCTCTATTTCTTCTGAAGTTCTGTCGGTTGAGACACAGAACGTCTGGTTCTTGTCAGTGCATGGATAGTACGATCTTCATCCTCTTCATCTTCATTTTCCAGGATGAGAGTTCTTTTCTTCTTTTTCGATGGGGCACCAATGGCCTCCTTTCCTTTTCTCTTTGAAGCAGACTGAACTGGAGATTTCATTCTGAATTTCTCCATTGCCTTGGAAAGTTCTTGCAGACGCATCTTTGTTAACATCTTCAAACCTACCACCATCTTATCACACGGTTGAACACAAAGTGTTTGTGGCGGTTCAATATTCATGTGTCTGAAGATCTTGGTCACGAGACCAGGATAAGGCAATTGTCCTTTGTCTTTCGACATTGCTCTATACATATGGAAGAGAATAGTGTGTGGGAGAGAGAACTTCCATCCTGAGTTGATCGCGTACATCAACTTTGCTTCAGAAAGAGACACAGAAGTCTTTGACGTAGACTTCGGTCTGAGACAGTTGATTACAATCTTATGAAGCACAATGTTGATGGCATTCATCCTGGAATAGGTAACTTTCTTCTCTGCGTTCCTATCTTTGACAAGTTCCAGAGTAGTACGAGCAGGTGAGACTTTGATTGGTAGATAACGTCCTCGTTCAACTTCAACTATGTCCGCCAACATATTCACATCTACCACGTAGACTTGGTCTTGTACACTGAATGAAATTCTATTCGCATCCAGAAAGCTAAGATTTGAATAGAAATAAGCGGTCAGATGAGCATACCCGTCCGTAGAGTCAAAGCAAAAATTCTCAAGTTGAAACAAATTCAACTTTTCTCTTAAGTTCATGTTGATGGCGTCCAGGAAGTCAAAATCGACACTTCTAGGGTTTATCACCCCTCTTTTCAACAGCCTGAAATACACTTTCTCCTGATCCTTGGATTTGAACAAATCCATCCGATTTCCTTTCACCTTTGCTGCCACTCCCATTTTCGGTTGAAATTCAAGGAACATTCTGTCATCATCGTTCCCTTCAATTAAATTTTGTCCTGGCATACGAGGATCACTTGGAATGTTCGCAAGTGCGTCCTCTACTTTTCCTTTCGGGGCAATTCCCAATTTCTCCATTTTCCTCAGAAAAAGATACTCATTTCCATAATTTTTGTCCTTAAGGAAGTCATCTATATATTTCAATGGAGTACCGGTGCTTTTCAACGCACAATAAAGTTTATAGATAAAGGAGGGTTTTTGAACTCTTACTGGGTCGGCATCCTCGATTATCTCTTCTTCCAGAAGATGACTTTCACCTTGTGGGGCAGGAGGCGTTGAATGACATGGATGAGAGCGAATCGGACTTTGTCGCTGACTTGTTAAGTCTTCTTCCTCAGTGAGATCGAAGTGAGTCGGTCCCTTCTCCATTCTTTGTGGTCCCCTGCTTGCGATTCTTGATGATTTCCTCGAAGAAGACATCTTTCTTTGTCGATTGGAAGATTCCTTCACTTGCTTTCCCAAGAAAAATGACCACTTTCTCGACGACGAACAAGCAGTAGAAACAGTAACGGGAGGAGAGTGCCTTTTAGGGTTTTGAAGATTGGGAAAAGAAAAACTGTATATATATAACTCAGTTTTGAAAAGGGAAGTTCAATCGGTGCAAGGAAAGTGTACGAACACTTCTTTTCAAAATCAATAACTGCCAAAATTATTCCTTTTTTAAAAAGACAAGTCTTCAAATTTCACACGGATTATAGAATAACCGAACGAAAGATCGTACCTTTTCGAGTTTAGATAAAATAACTAAACGAAAATTCGTACCTTTTAGATAAAATACAACTTACAGTCTATAGCCACGAATGTCTGAGTCTGAGGATTTAAATTCTGAAAGATTAGAGTCTTAGAGTTGGTGAGTCTCTAGACTTTAACTTCTTCAAGCTTCAAAATGTTGAGTCTTGAACGGATAAAGTCGAATTGATTTTTCTCCAAAGGCTTTGTGAATATATCCGCTAGTTGACTCTTTGAATCAACAAATTGAATCGAGATTTCTCCATTTTGAATATGATCTCTAATGAAGTGATGTCGAATCTCAATATGCTTTGCTCTTGAATGAAGGATTGGATTTTTGGTGAGATTGATCGCATTGGTGTTGTCACATCTGATTTCTGTGCATGAGTCTTCAATCCCAAAGTCTTGTAGCTGTTGTTTTATCCATAGAATTTGCGAACAGCAGCTTCCAAGAGCTACATACTCTGCTTCTGTCGTTGAGAGAGCTACAATGCTTTGCTTCCTCGAAAACCAAGACATTGTCTTGTTTCCAAGCAATTGACAAGTTCCAGAAGTGCTTTTTCTATCGACTCTGCAACCGGCCAGATCTGCATCTGAGTATCCTAGAAGATTAAAGTCTCCCTTCTTGGGATACCGGAGACCGATTCTTGAAGATGAGGCAACGTATTTGATAATACGTTTTGCAGCACTGAGATGGGATTCTCTAGGATCTGATTGAAACCTAGCACAAATGCAAACACTCAACAAAATATCAGGTCTAGAAGCAGTAAAATAAAGAAGTGAACCGATCATGCTCCTGTACAGCTTTTGATCTACTCTCTTCCCTTCTTCATCCTTGTCTATCTTCTGAGAACATGACATTGGTATGTCGGTCTTTTTGCACTTTTCCAATCCAAACCTTTTGACAAGATCATTCGCATATTTTTCTTGATGAATAAAAGTTCCTTCCTTCATTTGTTTCACTTGGACTCCAAGAAAGAATGTTAACTCTCCCATCATGCTCATTTCAAACTCATCCTGCATAGACTTAGAAAATTTCTTGCATAGACTTTTATTTGGTGATCCAAAAATAATATCGTCCACATATATTTGAACAAGTAAAAAGCTTTTGTTTTCCTTTTTGATAAACAAAGTAGTATCTACTTTACCTTTGACAAAACCATTTTGTAATAAAAACTTACTTAGTCTGTCGTACCAAGCTCGAGGTGCTTGCTTTAAACCATACAAGGCCTTTTTCAGTCTGAAGACTGAGTCTGGCTTCTTTGGGTCTTCAAACCCAGGTGGTTGTTCCACATAAACTTCCTCATGGATGAATCCATTTAGGAATGCACTTTTGATGTCCATTTGGAATAATTTGAAATTTTTATAACAAGCAAACGCAAGTAATAGACGAATAGCTTCTAACCTTGCTACTGGAGCGTAAGTCTCATCATAGTCTATTCCTTCTTCTTGCGTATATCCTTTGGCCACGAGTCTTGCTTTGTTTCGTACGACTTTTCCTTCTTCATTCATCTTGTTCCTGAATACCCATTTGGCTCCAATAACAGTTTTACCTTTTGGTTTAGATGTCAATTCCCAGACATCATTGATGTTGAACTGTCTGAGTTCTTCTTGCATAGCTTCAATCCAACTTTCATCAGATAAAGCTTCTTCTATGCTTTTTGGTTCAATTTCAGAAATGAGAGCCACAGCACTAGATTCTTCACGCCTTTTTGATCTGGTGTGGATTCCTTCATTGATTTCGCCAATAATGAGATCTTTGGGATGACTGGATTTATGCTTCCAGTTACTGGTTGATCTGCCTGGTTGATGATCTCTATCTTTATTTGAATCTTCATGAGTTTCTTGATGTTGGACTTCCAGAGACTGAGATGCTTCTTGAGTTGTAAGCGTTGGAAGGTCTGGAGTGAGTTCAGACTCTTCATACTGAGTCTGGCTGGATGCATCTTGCATTGAGTCTTAGAATTTGACATTCATTGATTCCTCCACCGACTGGCTTTTCTTGTTATAGACTCTGTAGGCTTTGCTTGATGTAGAATATCCAAGGAAGATGCCTTCATCTGATTTTTTTTCAAACTTACCAACTCGATCATTTGCATTTTTCAAAATAAAGCATTTGCAACCAAACACATGAAAGTATGAAACAATAGGCTTCTTACCTTTGAACAATTCATAAGGGGTTTTCTCAAAAATAGGTCTTAAAAAGACTATTTATAATATAGCATGTTGTTGAAACAGCATCAGCCCAAAATCGTGAAGAAATTTTGCTTTCAATTAAAAGTGTTCTAGCCATTTCTTGAAGAGATCTATTCTTTCTTTCCACAACTCCATTTTGCTCTATAGTATATGGAGAGGAAAACATATGATTAAAACCAGATTTATCAAAAAATTTCGTAAAATCTTGATTTTCAAATTCACTTCCATGATCTGTTCTTATGCATGAGATTGCACATCCTTTTTCATTTTGAACCTTTTTGGCAAATTTTTCAAAATACGAAAAGGTTTCTGACTTACTTGCAAGGAAATATACCCAAGTAAAGCGGGAATAATCATCCACAATTACTAGGCAATATTTCTTACCTCCAATGCTCTGGGTTCTGGTCGGTCCGAAGAGATCCATATGAAGCAACTGTAGTACATGATTAGTAGAGACATGATTTATTGGCTTAAATGAATTTCTTACCTGCTTTCCCAGAATGTATGGAGTGCATGAATCAGACTTTTGGTATGGTAATTTAGGTAGACCTCGAACAAGCTTCTTTGATGAGATTTTGGCTAATTGTTTCATGTTGACATGGCCAAGCTTTCTGTGCCATAAGACTGCTTCATCTTGAATTGAGATTAGGCATTGTGCTTCATTTGGTTTTACATCAAGGAGGTAGATATTTCCATGCCTTCGACCCATGAAAGACTGAGTTGAGTCTTTGCTAATTCTAGAACATATGCCTTCTTGAAAGGAGATCTTGAAACCAGTATCACACAATTGGCTAATGCTTAGAAGATTGTAGTTGAGTCATTCCACTAGAGAGACATTGCTTATTGTGAGATTTCCAATTTTCACAGTTCCAAATCCCACAATGTTTCCTTTGCTGTTTCCTCCAAATGAAACTTTTCCACCATTCACTTGAACAAGCTTTATGAAGCAATTTGAGTCTCCTGTCATGTGTCTTGAACATCCGCTGTCAAGATACCACTTAACTTTCTTTTTGACAGAGACCTGCATTCAAAAGAGAGTCTAAAGCTTTCTTTGGTACCCAAATTTTCTTGGGTCCTTTGGCGTTAGTAGAATGAGCATTACTAGGCCATACTTTCTTAACAGGCTTCCAAACCATAGGACACTCTTTTTCAAAATGATCCTGACTGTTACACTTTGAACACCTTAGAGCATTTCGACCTACAGACTTTACAAAGACTTTCTCGAAATGATTTTTGTAAGCCTCTTTTGACGGTCTTTTCTTAATTCTTTCTTTTACTTTTGGAAAATCAATTAAAGGAATTGTTTATGCTGTCATACCTAAACCAGACTTATTGAAGTAAGGTCTTTGGACTGAAAGAACTTTTTCAAGTTTTTCAGACCCTATTGAAAATTTCTTTGAAATATTTGATAAGTCAGTTTTTAAGAAAGCATTTTCTTTTGAAAGTTTATCTTCATTTTCCTTAAGAGTAGAAACATTCAAGTCTAAACTTTTCACTTTTTCTTTTAAAATATTTTCCTTTTGTTTTAAAACTGAGTTTTCCTTTTTAAGTTCGGAAATCTTTTTGAGAGAAGTCTTAAGACTAAAACATAGTTCATCAATGTATTTAGAGACTTTGACAGGGATTTTATAATCACTTACCTCAAATTCACTGTCTGAGTCTGATCCAGAGTCTGAGTTTGATTGTGCCATCAGACACAGGTTGGCATATTCCTCATCACTTTCTTCACACTCTGTATCGCTCAAAGTTTCGGCTTTGAGAGCTTTTCGAGACTTTTCAGCTTTTCCTCTCTTCTTCTTTAGGAGAGGACAATTTGGTCTGATGTGTCCCTTTTTCTTACATTCGAAGCAAACTACATCTTTGTTTGGTTCCTCATTATCAACAAACTTGGTTTGCTGTTTCTAAAGACTTTGTTTCCTTGAGTTGAACCTTCTTCCTTTTCTATTCAGCTTTCTGAACTTTCTAATCATTAGAGCAAGCTCCTCATCATCCAGATCTTCTTCAGATTCTGTATCATTAGAATCATCGTTAGATTTTAATGCAATGGATCTCTTAACTCTTGGATCTTCGTCTTCGTTAATTCGTTCCACTTCGTAAGACTGAAGAGTTCCAATCAGCTCGTCTATAGATAATGGCATAATTCTTTGCGTCTCTCTTATTGAAGTCTTTATATGATTCCAATCCTTGGAGAGTCCACGCAGCAGTTTGTTCACCTTCATAGGATCAGAAATTTTCTGTCCTTGATTTTCAAGGCCATTGACAATATCTGTAAAACGGCTAAACATGTGAGTTATAGATTCTCCTAGTTACATTTTGAAGGCTTCATATTGACCAAGGAAAATGTTAATTCTGGTCTCCTTCACTCGGTCTGTCCCTTCATAAGTGATATGTAATCTGTCCCAGACTTCTTTTGCTGTGACACAAGAAGATATTCTGTTATATTCAGTTGGTGATAAAGCACAATATAAAGAGTAAATTGCTTTTGCATCGAGTGCTTGTCTCTTGTTTATCTCTTCTTGAGACATTCCGCTGATATCAACAGTTTCTTTCCCTCTTTCGGATACTGATGCAGCAGTAGGAGTAATTCCTCTTTCCACCACATCCCATTCCAGAGGATCCTTTGACCGTAGAAAAGCTTTCATCTTATTTTTCCAGATGTTGTAATCCTTTCCATCAAAGTAGGGTGGTCTGGTATTGCTTTGCCCTTCCACCAGCCCTGGTGCTAGCATACTAGCCATGGATCTTTTACTCTGAAGTAAAACACTTCAAATAAAGTAAGAACACGAGCTTTGATACCAATTGATATTGCTAGTACGAGTACCTAGAGGGGGGTGAATAGGTTTATAAAAATTTTCTTGAAGATTGCACAATACTTAGACAGATGAAGGATTTGCAATAATTTAAAAATCAATCGTAAGACTGAGTAAAGGAAAGAGAGAATTGAACACGCGGTTTATAGTGGTTCGGCTTGATTCAAGCCTACATCCACTCTTCTGCACTGACAGCCGATTGGCTGGATTCCACTATGAACAAAGAGATGTTACAGTGTTGATCTTCCTTGATTTCTCGATGTAGATGATCTACTACACTCGCTCAAGGTGTCACCAAGTATAAACACTCTCTGTGTATACAATTTCGCTCGAACTATATCGACTAACAATCAAGGTTCTTCATACTCTGGAATTTTTCTATCAATCACACACTTAAAACAACTAGAACGTCTTCCTTTTATACTCCTTTATGCCATCATAGCCGTTGGCACTTACCAAAGGAATTCCTCCAATCTACCCGTTGGACGGAATCAATTAAGAAGATCATCCGAGCTATTTAAGAAATATGATGATAGCCCATCAATCCTATTCGCTCATACAATCAGGATCTTGGTTTCCAAGAATAGAACATTCCAAGAATGTTTCGTCGATCATCGGATCTTCAATTGATCTTAGATAAGAATCAAAGAATCCGAAATGAGAGCCACGGACATAGTTGGAGTTGAACGAGGACGTTATCTACCAATCAAAGTCTCACCTGCTCGTACTACTCTGGAACTTGTCAAAGATAGGAACGTAGAGAAGAAAGTTACCTATTCCAGGATGAATGCCATCAACATTGTGCTTCATAAGATTGTAATCAACTGTCTCAGACCGAAGTCTACGTCAAAGACTTCTGTGTCTCTTTCTGAAGCAAAGTTGATGTACGCGATCAACTCAGGATGGAAGTTCTCTCTCCCGCACACTATTCTCTTCCATATGTACAGAGCAATGTCGAAAGACAAAGGACAATTGCCTTATCCTGGTCTGGTGACCAAGATCTTCAGACACATGAATATTGAACCGCCACAAACACTTTGTGTTCAACCGTGTGATAAGATGGTGGTAGGTTTGAAGATGTTAACAAAGATGCGTCTGCAAGAACTTTCCAAGGCAATGGAGAAATTCAGAATGAAATCTCCAGTTCAGTCTGCTTCAAAGAGAAAAGGAAAGGAGGCCATTGGTGCCCCATCGAAAAAGAAGAAAAGAACTCTCATCCTAGAGGATGAAGATGAAGAGGATGAAGATCCTACTATCCATGCACTGACAAGAACCAGACGTTCTGTGTCTCAGTCGACAGAACTTCAGAAGAAACAGAGAGAAGAAGAAGAGCAAACCAAGAGCAGAGAAGAAGAAGAGCATAGAGAGAAGGAGAAAGAAGCTGAAGAAGAGAAAGAAAAGTCTGCTGCTGAATCTGGAGAGAAGGGAAATCGAGAGCATGATCATCACTCTTCCCATTTGGATGTCCTAGAGACAGGGGGAGTTGGCGAGCAAGAAAGGTCCACACCTCATGCTGCCGATAGTGAAGGTCCAAGACAATCTCCAGCAGACCCAGAAGAATTTCAGGCTTCTCAATTGCCTGAAGAAGGTGATACGTCGACACCAAATCTGCAAGACTATACAGAAGCGCCATCGTCTCCATTTACTCCATCTGAGAAAGCTCATGCCAGTACACAGACGGACAATTCTGCAGATTTTCATCGCATCATGGATATTCTTCTGGAAATGCGTGGCCAGATATATGCTCTAGACTGTGAAATTCAAGCCATGAAGAATGCTGGACAAGCATCTTCAGTCACCCTGGAGGACAAGATGAAAGACCTCGCTCTGCAACTTCAAGCCAATGCCAAAGGAGAGGAGGTAGCTCATCTAAGAGAGGACTTGAAGAGGCTAGAAGGCGTAGTCCAGTCAATGGGAGATTTCCAAATCGTGCGCATTCCCAAGCAGACATGACTCCTTTCTCACCCTTTTTAATGATGACAAAAAGGGGGAGAACCAATTTGAACCAACATTTTTTAAAAAATCTTTGACTTTTGTGGTTATGTTTATTTTTGAGTATGACTTGAGAACTTGAACTTGGGTGTGAATTTAAATTTGACTGAATTGGCTGTGGATTTTGATGCTTGACTGGTTACATTTATATCAAGTATTGTTATATGGTATTACTCATGAAAGACTAACCAATTTGCTGTGGATGCAGAGTCTGGTTGTTTTATTAATCTTTATGAGTTAGCCACATTGCTTGAGAAATTTTTTTGCAGGTCAAAGTTGTTCAAATCTACAAGAAAGTTTTGTCACCATCAAAAAAGGGGAGATT
Organism: Eucalyptus camaldulensis; assembly: GCA_019915185.1. Taxonomy (NCBI): domain Eukaryota; kingdom Viridiplantae; phylum Streptophyta; class Magnoliopsida; order Myrtales; family Myrtaceae; genus Eucalyptus; species Eucalyptus camaldulensis. Next base: position 32,116,813 of record JAHSVA010000008.1, read on the forward strand.
GTTGGAGAAATCTTTCCAAAATATTTTGAAGCTGACAAAACATTTCTATCAGTCTAGTCTGCATATCGACAGTTTAAAGTCTCAAGACTTTGTAATCTCAAGACTCAAGACTCAAGACTCAAGACTATTCTCACTGACAGTCTTTCTAATCCAGTGACGAAGGAAATCCAAAGCCGAAGTATATGGTTGAGGATTCGATCCTATCCTCTGGAAAAGATCCCTTGGTTGGATAATCATTTCGGATTCTTTGATTCTTATCTAAGATCAATTGAAGATCCGATGATCGACGAAACATTCTTGGAATGTTCTATTCTTGGAAACCAAGATCCTGATTGTATGGGCGAACAGGATTGATGGGCTATCATCATATTCCTTAGATAGCTCGGATGATCTTCTTAATTGATTCCGTCCAACGGGTAGATTGGAGGAATTCCTTTGGTAAGTGCCAACGGCTATGATGGCATAAAGGAGTATAAAAGGAAGACGTTCTAGTTGTTTTAAGTGTGTGATTGATAGAAAAATTCCAAAGTCTGAAGAACCTTGATTGTTAGTCGATATAGTTCGAGTGAAATTGTATACACAGAGAGTGTTTATACTTGGTGACACCTTGAGCGAGTGTAGTAGATCATCTACATCGAGAAATCAAGGAAGATCAACACTGTAACATCTCTTTGTTCATAGTGGAATCCAGCCAATCGGCTGTCAGTGCAGAAGAGTGGATGTAGGCTTGAATCAAGCCGAACCACTATAAACCGCGTGTTCAATTCTCTCTTTCCTTTACTCAGTCTTACGATTGATTTTTAAATTATTGCAAATCCTTCATCTGTCTAAGTATTGTGCAATCTTCAAGAAAATTTTTATAAACCTATTCACCCCCCTCTAGGTACTCATACTAGCAATATCAGCATGTAAGAAGAAGAGAACTGTTGGTTTTGCTTCTGGTTTTCTCCCTTCACCATTCAACCAAGAAGACATGAAGAAGAAGATGATGGGTTTTTGGTTTTTGGAGAGAGAGAGGGGTTACGACATTTAAGAGGGGAAATAGGTCTACAAGCTAATCCCTAGGCTAGACTAATGATGACATCTTCTAATGATGATGTCTCTTGTTGCTTGTTTCGGTTTTGGGGAGATGGAAAACCGTGGGTGATGAGAAGAGAGGAGGGGGTGTTGTGGCCTCCATGCATAACAAATTTTTCCATCTGTCATTTGCTATTCATTAACAGTTAATCCATATCATTAGTCAATTCATTTGTTTCTAATATCACTTAACTCCCTTTTGATTTCACTTGATTTCACTCCTCTTGTCATTATACAAAGTTATGACATATGTGACATATTAACTAGTTAATGTTAGTCTATAGAAAATTCATCACAAGAAATGCTAAAGTTAGAAATAATCACTAATCAAATCATCTTAATTATAATCTATGAATCTTAATCGAAAATAAAATCACTTGGGCCTAAATATCCATCTCTGGCCCAATAGGCTCAATCTGCAATGAGTCGGTCCACTAAACTAAATCTATCAATCTAATAATTCCAAACCTCGGCCTACTTCAAGCCAAGTCTAAGCTAGGCTCTTCCAATCTGACTTAACAAGCCCCATTCCAAAATTAATCCTGTGGCCTACTTACTCCTCAAGCCCACACATTTCACACAGTCCGTCGAGTTCACTTTCTGGCCCGATCTAAATTAAATCTGAATCCTTAACGATTTGATTACTCTAATGAAGGTTGTAGCCATTATGTTATCCCTAACATGTGCATAATTTGAGCTCCCCAGTGCAGGTGTACTCACTGGTCGCACGGCTTATTTGTCAGTATGAATTGTCTTGTAAAGTTGATGAAAGTTGAATGCCTTATATTCTTGATAGAGAGCTATCAAGCCCATCATGTCCGAGTGGGAGATGTTGTACTTTAGCTAATTAGCTAGTACGTCCATGATGGGGTGCGATTGGACCGCACCTTTTGGACTTGATACAGTACAATGGAAGGACATCATTTGTAGGGGTGTCATGGAGACGTATAAGCCTCCCGAACACAACCGTTGGAATGGTTGGCAATTCATTCGCACAATATTTTCCCTCCATTTCCATCAAAGAAGATCAAGGCGTTCCATTTCATCTTTGCAAGAACAATCGGCATTTACGCCGTCGAAATCGGGTGTTTTCCTCGTGATTGCATCCAGACTAATGTGAGGTAGTGTTGTTTATGATTTCGTCGGCAATTCAACGTTCGTTCCAGGGCTATTTGCTATTTGCGCATCGGAACCAGGTAAGTCATCTTCCGCCGACTCGAACTCCAACATTGGTATCAGAGCCCGATCGTGATTTCTGCCTTGTTTTTCATCGAGTTTTCTCATTTACCATTTGATATTGAGATCAAGAGATTGTATTCTACCCTGTCTGGATCTCTGATGGTTGGAATTTCCATATGAAAAATTTGAAATTGAACCGGAGCAAAGAACGGGTTTGGGGTCGTGTGCACTAGTGAGGTTTTGGCCATTTTTCGAAATAATTTTTGATCAAAATTAATTTTTGAATATACCGGGTGAAAAAGCTCATCAAGATGAGTCCGGCGGTGGGTCGACCGCTGCCAGGCGATGCCGGACGCGCCCACACGCATGGCCAGAAGCCGCTATGCGTGGGCGCCACGTGCATGAAGCATTGGCACAGCGAGCACGTGCGCCACATGCGCTAGTCGGCGAACCAGCACGTGCGCGACGCCCGCCCGCCGGTGAACCGGTGCATGGTGACATCACCGTGACGTCACCTAACGGTCGGTAATCGCCGGGATGACGTCAGCGTCGGCGACAGTTGGCTGGTCAGTCATCAGACGGCGACCCGACCCGACCCGAGCATTGACTGGTCAACGGTTGAACCAATCAATCGGTCCGGCGGTCAAACCGGTCGGACCGTTCACCGGTTGGACCGGTCGGACCGGCCAGGAGCCGTTTGGCTCGCTGGCGCGTGGGGGCACGTGTGAGCTCCGATTAGAGCGTGGTTGGTAGCGTTTGCTTCGTTTGAGTGTTCTCTACATAGTGGTATAATTATTTTATACTTTTGAATTTTATAAATGTATGAAAATGCTAAGAGAACCCTATGTACACATATTTTTGGGGGTTTAATGCAGCTTATTCATTTGTAGCTTGTATTTTCTTGTGATTAGGGAAATACAGTAGCTAGCTTGTGTGCAAATGATGTTATATATATGCTGTGTAGAGCTTGGTTCAATGATATGATGTATATATTTTAATATACTTGCAATTTTCTAGTTGCTAGAAAATTAGAACAATGGTAGGAAATCCATTACATGTTGAATTGCAATTTTAATCATAGTTGAAGCATGATTGTTGTTTATACGCTGGTTATTATCATGCTATGTTTTTGTGTTAAGGAAAAATGTAGAAATTACATAAGGTCATGTAATTATTTTTTCCTAGTGGGAGTTCGTAGGTTGGTAGAATTTGAAATAGTTCTCACCTAGAACTTAACATTTGTGCAAATTAAACTAATTAATGATAATAGAACAATTGTACATAGAAGTTGATTGGGAACATAGTGAACTTTTGCTTTTGTGTCTTTTGTTGAATTATCATTAATTTAGTTTGTCTTTGCTGCAAATTAAATATGTGTGTTACTCTGTATAGTGTGCTAGTATTGATTCTGCATTTATTATGTCAATGTGTTATAGCAATTGATTATGGCATCGGCATCCAAGACCATTGTTGCTAACCTCAATAAGGGTGAGAAGCTAAATGGTGACAATTATGATATTTGGCACCGAAAGGTTCAGTACATCCTTGAGGAGCAAGAGGTTTTGGAAACTCTCAACCATACCATGGATGAACCTAAGCATGGAACTTCAGCTCAACACATGAGAGATCTGGAAGCTTATCAAGCTTGGAAAAAGAAAAATAGCATTGCTTGCATCGCGTTGCTGAGCTGTATGTAAGAAGATCTCATGTGTGAGTTTGAGAGTTAAGACAAAGCTCAAGCTATGTGGGTTGCCTCGAAGGATAAGTTTGGGGGTACATCTGCCACTAAGCTGAGGAGACTCACCATTAAGTTTGACACATTCCGAAAGTGCCCAAATGTAATGATGAGGCAGCATCTTCGGGAGATGTCAAACATGATCTGTGAGTTGAAGTCAGCAGGTCACTCCTTTACTGATGAACAGCAAGTTCAGGCTGTTATAAGGTCTCTTCCTGATAATTGGGAGCATATGAAGATCAATATGACGCATAATGAGAACATCGTTACTTTTGATGATATTGCGCGTCATTTGGAATTAGAGGATGAGCGCCTAAAGGTTGCGAGATCCTCTACCCATGCTTATGTTGCTGAATCGAGTTCGCACAAGGCTTTGAGCTTCAAGTGCAAGAGGAATCTTCAGTTCAACAACAAAGGGAAGATGACTGATCAAGAACCCAAGAGGGCTAAGACCTTCTGACGCAAGAAGCGTGGTGGGAAGAAGAACAAGGCCAAGATGGAGTGCCACAATTGTGGCAAGTTGGGTCACTTTGCTCGTGAATGCACTGAGCTGAAAAAGGTACCCTATTACTCCATTACTTTGAGTAATGCTTTTGTTTCTAGTACTGTAATGCTTGCTGAATCTCATCCTATGTGGACTGTAGACTCAGGAGCAACATACCATGTAGCTAGAGACCGAGAAGCATTTGTGGAGTATCGTCGGATACCACCTGGAAGAAGATGGATATATGTTGGGAATAACTAAAGAGTTGAAGTGAAGGGTATCGGCACATGTAAATTAATCTTACATGGTGGTCAAAACCTATTCCTGCATGATGTCCTTTATGCTCCAGATATTCGATGAAACTTGGTCTTTATAGTTGTTATTCTTAGCTTAGGTTATGTATTGAATTTCCATGGTGATTATGTTGACATTTTTTATGGAACAGTTTATTATGGTTTAGGTCATGTATTGAATGGTTTTATGGTGTTAGAGATTGACTATGATCAGTACAATGTTAATGTTGATGGTTGTTTTTCTTTAATTGCGTCTTCTAACAATGTTGAGATTGATGCAAGTACTTGGCATGCTAGATTACGTCAGATTGGATTGCAAAGAATGCAAAGATTAGCTAGAGAAGGCCTTTTAGGGTCACTCACTAATGTTAGTATTTCCGTATGTGAACATTGTCTGGTGGGAAAAACAACTAGAAAACCATTCGGTAAAGGGACTAGAGCTGAATTTCCATTGCATCTCATACATTCAGACATTTGTAGTCCTTTGAATGTGAGGGCGAGACATGGAGTCTCATATTTCATCACTTTCATAGATGACTTCACACATTTCGGTTATGTCTTTCTGATCTCCCATAAGTCAGAAGCATTGGACTATTTTAGACGATATATAGCGATGGTAGAGAATCAGTTGAACAAAACAATAAAGGCATTGAGAACCGATCGTGGACGTGAGTATCTATTAGAGCAATTCAAGGCTCTTTGTGATGAAAAGGGAATTGTAAGACAATTGACTATTCCTGATACTCCACAACAAAATGGGGTAGCTGAGAGAAGGAATAGAACCCTATTGGAAATGGTTAGGTCTATGATGGCGCAAGCAAATTTATTTATCTCCTATTGGAGAGATGCGTTATTGACTGCTACCTATATACTTAACCGTGTGCCCTCAAAATCGGTCACTTCCAGCCCTTATGAATTATGGACTGGTAGGAAACCAGACTTGAGTAGTCTACCTCCATGGGGATGTGCAACTTATGTTCATGATTCTTCCTATAAACATGGAAAATTAGGTCCTAGAGGGAAGAAATGTATCTTTATGAGATATTCCAAACACTCCAAAGGGAACGTGTTCATAGGTAAACAAGCTGATAGAAGTGTGACCGAAATGGAGTCATGAGATGTCACGTTCTTGGAGAAAGATCTTCCTAATAGAGGTGAGATTGATAACGACTTCCAATTATATGAGATGGAAGATCCTGATAACACACCCACTGATGTTGTAGAGGGAAATGGAGATTTACCTCAACATACAAGACCTAGTAGGAGTGTTGCATCACCTGATGAATTGAATTTAAGAGAAATTCAATTGTGTAAAAGTAATCATAAAAGTATTCCCCGTCGTCATTTTGAGATTAAAGGGGAAGCATTTATGATTGCTCAAAGGGACGATGCCGAGCCTAAGACTGTTCAAGAGGGTCTCTCATCCTCTGACAAGGAAGAATGGAGAAAAGCTTTGGAAGATGAGATGGAGCCAATGAGGGCAAACCATGTCTTGGACTTGATTAATCTACCACCTAATCGTAAGGCCATTGGAAGCAAATGGGTCTTCAAGATTAAGTGTAGGGCGGATGGATCCATTGAAAAGTATAAGGCTCGCCTTGTGGGAAAAGGTTATACTCAACAAGAGGGTATAGATTATGAGGAAACTTTTTCATCAATTGTAAGGTTTGCCTCAATACGCCTTATTCTAGCCATCGTTGCACATTTGGACCTTGAATTACATCAAATGGATGTAAAGACGGCATTTCTCAATGGAGAATTAGATGAGGAAACTCCTTACTTTATCACAAAAGTCTTATATTATGAAGATTCTTGAGCGTTTCAATATGCATCATTGTAATCCCATTGATACCCTTGTCATGCAAGGTGAAGGCCTAAGTACTGAAATGTGTCCTAAGACTCCAAAAGAAATTAAAATGATGAAAACTGTTCCTTACGCTAGTGCGGTCGGAAGTTTGATGTATGCTATGATGTGTACTCGACCCGACATATGCTATGCTGTGGGATTGGTGAGTCGATATCAATCAAATCCCGGTCAAGCACACTGGAAAGCAGTGAAGAGGATCCTGAGATACTTGAAGGGCACCATAGACTATCGATTTTGTTACCAAGGGAATGATTTACGCCTATTAGGTTATTCAAATGCCGATTGGCGTGGAGACCTGGATGAGCATAAATCGACTTTTGGATATGCGTTCTTGCTCAATGGAAGTGCAATTTCTTGGAATAGCAAGAAACATACATGCACGGCCTTGTCTACGATGGAGGCAGAATTTATTGCATGTTCTACCGCAGTTCAAGAAGCAGTATGGCTAAAACGTTTCTTTGAAAATTTAGCCACTGTCACTGAAGTTCCAAGACCGGTGACGGTTTATTGCAATAGTCAAGCAGCCATTGCCTATGTGAAAGATCCCAAGTATCATGGAAGGACAAAGTACATTGACATAAAGAATAATTTCATCAGAGATATTATAGCGCAGAAAGAAGTGATCCTACAATACATTTCAACCAATAGAATGGTTGCTGATCCATTTATGAAGGCTATTCCTAGAGACTTATTTTTGACCCATAGGATGTCACTAGGATTGCGTAGAATGTGATATTTGTTATTGTAGAGGATCATTGGTTTATGTATTTGTGGACAGATGTATTGTACTTGTTTGTTTATTAGTGATTTGATGTTTTATCAATAAGTACAAATCCACTATGAAACTAGCACAAACACACATATTATTGAAAAGTATGTCAACAGGCAATGATTGGCTCACTCACACGAGCAATCGCCTTAAGTGCTGTAGTTAGCACGTTGAGATGAGACGTTATGTACAAATAAATACCAAAGAGCAAGTTTGGTACATAAAATATGTCACCTTGATTGGAGTCAAGATGAGGTCTGTGATTGGTTTATAACAAGACCGAACATGATAGTCCCACAATCATGTATGCATGTAAGATGCCGGATGCGAGTACTTAATTGAGCACTATAGAAAGCGAGCTGATATAGCACTCGGGTTAAACATGAGTACGTGAGAAGCACGTTACTATGTTTAGGCTAAGATCTGTATGGTGGATATATTTGATGATTGACATACGCTATTATAGAAAGAGTAATCCACTATAGCATGTAATTCATACTACATGTGCACTGTACGACCGACAAGGAAATGTGAGTAAAATTATCCCTATTTACTCATCGTGTGAGCTTTTGAGGTAATTTATAATTTACCTCAACTTTGTGCCATATGTTACTTCTGACTATGTTCTCGAAGTGAGAGATCAATGTTGCTACTTTAGCATGTTACGGGCAGTCATGAATAGATATGGCCTATGGGACATGTCTAGGAAAGCAGTTGTTCTGAAATTGAGAGAGACATGAGTGCGAAGGAAGACTATTGTTGTTTTACATCTATCACATGTATTTACTGGTCGACCAATTATATTGTCCTATCTGGTTGCGGATGTAATTGTAAATACATGGTGTTTTGAGAATAGTCAAGTATGGCCTTTAAGGGACAAGTATACTTGGATTGATGTAACAAAATATGTCTAGGGCACTGTGAGACATCGATTGTTTAGTTCTATTCAGGGTTGTAGCCATTATGTTATCCCTAACAAGTGCATAATCTGAGCTCCCAAGTGCAGGTGTACTCATTGGTCGCATGGCTTATTTGCCAGTATGAATTGTTTTGTAAAATTGATGAATGTTGAATGCCTTATATTCTTGATAGAGAGCTATCAAGCCCATCATGTTCAAGTGGGAGATGTTGTACTTTAGCTAATTAGCTAGTACGTCCATGATGGGGTGCGATTGGACCGCACCTTTTGGACTTGATATGGTATGATGGAAGGACATCATTTGTAGGGGTGTCATGGAGACGTATATAAGCCTCCCAAACACAACCGTTGGAATGGTTGGCAATTCACTCGCACCATATTTTCTCTCCATTTCCATCAATGAAGATCAAGGCATTCCATTTCATCTTTGCAAGAACAATCGGCATTTACGCCATGGAAATCGGGTGTTTTCCTAGTGATTGCATCCAGACTAACGTGAGGTAGTGTCGTTTGTGATTTCGTCGGCAATTCAACGTTTGTTTCGGGGCTATTTGCTGTTTGCACATCGGAATCAGGTAAGTCGTCTTCCGCCGACTCGAATTCCAAGAAAAACAATAAGTGGGTTGCCAAGATAGAAGAGAGACTATAGTTTATGCAGGACTCTATGACCCAGGTGAAAGGAGATTTCTTTCACTTTGCCAAGCTGAGTTGGTATTGGGGATCCGACCATTTATTTGAAATACTATGTGCTGAAGATGTCATGGTACGTCCAAGATGAGTCCCTCACGATTGAAAATGAAAGCTTAACTGGACCAGAGCTCATAGCACCGGCAAATTCTTCATTTTCAACTCTACTTGGAGCTACCACTAAAACTTCTTTTAGAAATTTGGTGATCAGTTCTAAAAGTAGTCACTCAATAGGCCAAAATGGACTTTCTTGGTTCCAGTCGATCACAAAGAAAGGGAACAGCACACAACAGGCTTTTGGGTATGTCACGCTCGTTATATTGTCTCTGAGTTTTCCGTGAAGCGTTTTAGGTAGTCACCTGCTGAACCCCTCTGTTTTTTGGGTTCACTGATTTTGTTTAGAAGGCTGACCATAGAGCAAACTTTGGTACTTCTCCTTGTATCCCACATTTCTTAAAAAAAGAAAACAGCATTGAATCTAGAATTTTTCTTGTACTGCAGAAGAATTGCTTTAACTAAACAAAGATTTAATAGCACCTTGAGCAAACCTTTGTTTACTATGGGATGAATGTAAAGAAAGTTAAAGGGGGAACTGCAGTTCTGAAACTAGATTTTGGTTCTTTAGCATGGACGAATTTTCTCAACTAAGTGTTAGCAATTTCACCATGTCCCTTTTTCCCCTAGTGATAAATTAGAGTCTAATTGGCAAAACGCACAAGCTGGTTCTGTTCTATTGCCACTCCTGCTACAAAAAGAAATCCTTCTGCTCATCTCTCTCTCTCTCTCTCCCCCCCCCCCCCATTGTGCATTTTCATTCTTTTCATTTGCCTCGCCTCCTGAATTTCTCCCCGACGTACCATTTGTTGAAAAGGATTGAAGAGGAGGTAATGATGAACAAGATTTCGGATATAATCTCTGTCAATTTGACATAATGATCTTTATACTTGCACCCTTTTCTCATTTTTGATGTTGGAGTTCATCGAGTAGCCAACTGATGTCATATCCTTTTTCTCAGTTTTAGGGCCACTATCATCCTTTCAAAGCAATATTGCTCTACCCAAAGTCGATTCAGATCATCGAATTTCATTGTTGACGCCAAATTTTCCCTTGGTGATCTTAATTTATGTTCTCCTTTGCTTAAATTTCACTTTTTATATTTTGGAAATGCTTTAGAATCCCTTTTAAGTTAGTTTATGCACACACTGAACCGGAACTCATGAGCAGCTAAACTGTAATTTCTGCACCAGATTATAGAACCCATGATCTTGCTATGTAGTAAAGAACATCCTCAAGACACCCTAAATTTTTGCTGGTCCTTTAGCAACATATGGCCCCACCCTTTGACCGTTTCCTACAGCCTTTTGATGCGAAATGGTGATTACGTTAATCTTTATTGAACATCTCTAATTTCTGCCAAAAAATTAGATGAAGAGAACTCAAAGCAGAATGCCAACTTCGACTTTGACATCGTGTGGAGATAGAGAAACCACGCTAAAGATTGCAGATTATGAACTTCACTGATGAAAGGAGTTGATGAGGGGGCATAAGTGAAACTTTGTTCATAGAGTTATAATGTGTTTGGATCATGACTAATGGAGACCGACCTAGTTTGCTTCCATTTTCTTGTTGATAATTAGAACTAATGGGGAGCACTGTGCTCATGTTTCTATTGTCTCTCGTCGTGACTGATCTGTTGACGAATGATGCTTGTGAAAAAACATGCTTGTCTTCAATCGGAATTCTGTTTCTTTCAATTGTAACCAGTTTCCTGAATGAGGTTCAAGAACATCTCATGCTCAAAGCTACAGATCATATTAGGGACCTCGCAATTCATTAGGATACTTGCAAGGGCAATTACACGACTGACTCCACATGGTGCTTATTAGTTTTTTAGTCCTTTTTTTTTTCCTCAAATACAAAATAGTTAAAAGACACCGGAGATAACTTTGCATCACGTATCAATTATGGGACACTAGCCCCCAACAACCAGCAAGCTATGGCGGACTAGCATCCGCCGTGGTAGTGGCCGCCCTAGGACCATGGCCACCAGGGCCACTAGGTCTGCCGTGGCCATGGTCATATCCGTGTCCGTCGCCTGGACCACCATGGCCTTTGCCAGGACCACTGTGGCGTCCGCCCACCACCACCCGGGCCTCCATGGCGTCCGCCAGGGCCTCCATGGCCTCCACCATTAGGGCCGTGCCCACCTCCGCAGTGATGGCCGTGATCAGACATTTTGGTGAATCTCTCAAGGAAATCTTGCTCTCCAAAGGTGTTTTGCTAGCCGAGATGGTGTGTGGTGACTGAAGATGGGGGGATATGGGGATTTAAATAGGAAAATACGTGACTGGGCACCCAGGGAGTCACATGGAGGACCAGTGGCTTGGAGTGTACTACCACACGGCAACTGATTGGTATCCTCCTAAGGAGTTAATGTTCCCAGCTTTTCAGCCTCTATCCCTTATTGCATATGCGTTGGCTATTTTTGGTTTTTTTGTACAAGCGTGTGTATTAAACTGAATTCAGACTGATCTATCGGTTGGAAATTTCCTATAATATGGGCTTACATTAATTAATTGATTTCCTATTTTAAATAATCGATTTAATGGATATTCTAATATTTGTTGAGCCCTACAGTGATATGATTAAATTGGGTATCGGCATCTATTGATTTAATCGATTTATTGTTATCGGTATTTTACAATCATATATGGATCCGCTTTCCTTGATTGATTAATTGTTTATATGAATAAATTTTCGTACATGTGGTATCAGAGCTGTCATATATGATTGTAGAACCCAAATTTTTTTTTTAGTGAAAAATTCAAAATTTTCCTCTTTGAGCCAAATATGGGCATTATTTTTTCATGTGAATTTTTTGCTCGATTGATCCTGAAATCATAGGGCTTTTGTTCTACATGTCAAGATCTTTTCAACCATATATAATTTGTATAGTTTCGTTGAGAATTGAGTGAGAATTTTAAATTTGAAATTCTAGGGTTTATACATAGAAAAAGTTCTAGAATTTTAAGTTACATTCTAGTGGTACCTTTGTTTTTCTCTTCAATTCGACGGTAGCAATGGTTGGTTTGGAGATTACTGTAGCTGATTGTTTGTTCCTCTCTTGGACGAGCGATTAGGGTTTCGGCCGATTTTGCTAACTTGATCTTAGGGAGTTTTCATGCGATTTTTATCTTAGTTTCATGGAGGTTGAACGCAGCCATCTTTAAACAGGATAATCTTATGGGTCATTGCTGGGTCTAGGGTAGGTTTTCTTTTATGTAAATAACGAATGAGTGAACCTTTGGATAAGTACAATTTGTTTTTTTTTTTTTTCGTGCGTTCTATGTCTCGAGAACTATTTTTCATGAAGCATGTTCTATACCTTCACGTGATGTCTCTTAAACAATTCTTGCCTTGGCACTGCTGGAATACCTTAAAGATCTCCGTGGGTTTCCCGTTTTGAGAGGATGCAATTTTACGGAATACTAAGGTTGTTTTCTTGATAACGTCTCTGTCCATGAGTAGATGATTGTAAAGTTATCTCTTGTTTATCTCATGGATTGGTTGGATAGATTATAGGAAGGCTGGGTTGGGAAGAAGAGGAGGAAGATGAAGCAGTGAAAATTTGTGGTCGTCTCTTGGTGATGAAATATTAGACGACTTCAATTAAGCTATGTGCTCCCTTTAGTCTGGAAAAGAGAACCAATGGCTAAGATTTCTCAAGTTGTCAAGATATCAAAATTTAGAGATGGAAATAGTTTGCTCTTGTTTATCTCATGGATTGGTTGGATAGATTATAGGAAGGCTGGGTTGGGAAGAAGAGAAGGAAGATGAACAGTGAAAATTTGTGGTCGTCTCCTGCTGTTGAAATATTAGACGACTTCAATTAAGCTATGTGCTCCCTTTAGTCCGGAAAAGAGAACCAATGGCTAAGATTTCTCAAGTTGTCAAGATATCAAAATTTAAAGATGGAAATAGTTTGCTTTTCGCGTGCAATGCGTGCATCTTGTTGCTAGATTCTAGATGAAACCACTGCTTTAAGGCTTCATTGTGATTTCGACATAAATATGTTGACTGTGGAGTGAGCAAAAGACCAAACTGTGATTTTTGTTTGTACGAGTGGTTTTATGCTAAGTTGTCTGTCTAGATTTGATGGGTTCATAGTTGATTTCCCAAACTTGCAAATTCTAATCTTTATGTAAATTGCTCGCACAGCTCCTGCGATGCATTGGTGTTTTATTGACTTGGGTTTAAAATGCCATTGAAGGCGATACAATGAAACCGAGAGATTTGTGAATTGAGATCCAAATGTATATAGATACAAATAAGAGTATATTATTTATCAAAAATTTAGGATTAGGCTATAGAGATGTGAAAGCTAAAGGTTTTCAGCAGAGGAAGAAAAGTCCATAGTTTGTTGTGTAGTGCTTTGTGGAAACCTCAGGTTCAAAAGGGGAAAATGGTAAATGGTGCATGATGAGAAGCACATGAATGAACATTTTACATGGGAATTATGTTTTAAATCTATCAATTTGTAGTTTTTTTTTTATCATGTAATTTTTGGACCGGTGACTAATTGAAGATTCTGGCAAACCAAACGGACCCTTCATGTCTTCTTGTGTGGTTTTACCACGAGTCATCGGAGTGGACTAGCTTAATAGGATTGAGGTTTGGAAGTTTTCTTTACAGAGATTCTGCTTGATCTCTTGTGGGTTTCATGCTAACATGCATGAAGTTTTTGTTTGAGAGCGCAACGATACTTTTAAATTCAAATGATATGATTGTGTCAAATAGGTGGAGATTGAGTTAATGCATGACTACGAAATTTCTCAAATTTAAAAGATGCCAAATTTAAACATGCCAACCAAGGGTTGATAGTGAGAAAGTGAGAGATAAAGATTATTCTCATGACTTTTTAATGTAAAGATTATTGATAGCTATGATGTGACACCGATCCTAAAGCACACCTTGAAATCGAGAGTACCTTGTTAGCCACAGATTAAACCCCAATGCTAAAGATCAAGGAAGAAATTCTGATCCCGTTAGATCCGATGATGTCAATTCCCCTTGAAGGGAAGATGGGTGTCGCATCTTGCACACTGTTCTTTCTTTTGGAGCGTTTTAGAAGGAGAGAAGGGGGAGGAATGTATGTTATGCCAAAAGGTGCGTTCCTCCCTCTCTCTTTCTCCTTATATACGTCCCTCCAACAGAAAGGAACGTACCCCTTCATCATATCCCTCCATCCATGGGCCTTAATCTTGTGGGCCGGGCTTTTAGGCCCAACATGGGCACACGGGCCCATCACATAAAATCATCATCTCCCACTCGCACATGGTGGGCCGAACAGGATTCTCTTTACCTCTCTTCAACATTCATACCGGTGAATAATCCGTACGAGCAACATACTTTGAGAGCTCGTTGCCATACATCTATTAGGAATATATAGAAGCTCATAATGGGCATCATACTCTGAGTAGATTTAGTATGCAGTACCCTGGATTGATTGATCACATTTATATCTCTCTTGATCTCTTTTAAACAATGATATATATATATATATATTTTATTCACAATTATAATTATCCCAAAGACAGTCATAATTGGTTAACCAGTGAATACAAAACTATAATGTGATTCTTCAAATTCGATCTTCCTCTTTCCTTCAAACTCTCAATTTCAGTTCAGCTTGCTTTTCTAGAAATGTCCCATTAGATCAAATCAACTCATGACCATTGGCAACATCCTAAGATAGTAAACACTAAATAGAAATCTTGAGAATAAGTAAGAGTCATGAGGGCACTAAAATTGAGGAACTCTTTTCCTCAAGAGTCTCTCACGACATAAAAGTTGAGATCAAAACTTTTGCCACTCTTATTGGTTAATTCATGCATACGTAGTATGAAATACGTATTACGGTATTAACTCCTTTCCCATGGAGCGTATGTCTACACCTTCAATATTGTACAGATGATAGTTTAGACATACCCAATGTCTAACTTGAGTTCACATATCTACTCATTCACAAAATTCATCAAAACTCACATCTGGCATCATAGACAGATAAAGTAAAATATGTGGGTTATTTTACTTTCGAACATAGTAAGTATTATGTCCTCATCTTAACACTCAGTTAAGGCGACATACGTATTTTAAACTTGAGCTCTCGATTATCACCTAGATAATAAGCTTAAAAACAGTCTCATCTCTATTTATCACACAATAAATAAAGGCGATTACCCGTGTGAGTGGGCTAATCTTATATCTATCCGACATACTTTCTTAACTTAAAGTAATGCACTGAGCATTAAGATGCATAAAGATCAAACAAAGATTCATAGGCATTAACAATGAAAAACCAAAAGTTCATAAATGTGAACAAATCAGGGAAATTACAATCCAATATATCAGACTCTACACAATCCTAGAGATTTCATATGGCCACAAAACACATCTTTAGGTATTGGCTTTGTCATAGGATCTGCTACAATTCTATGCGTAATATGTACTGTAAGTTCACATCTTTTTGTGCAACCATATCCTTGACAAAATTATACTTGGTATCTATGTGTTTGATTTTGCCATGATATTTTAGATCTTTGGTGTACGCTATTGCTGCTTGGCTATCACAATTAACCAACAATGAATCTGCAACACTTCCAATAACACCTAAATGATCCAAAAATCTCTTAAGCCAAACATCTTCTTATACTGCTGCTGATAATGCCACTAACACAACTTCCATCGTGGACAAGGCTATACATGTTTGTTTCTTACTGCTCCAACATATGGCGCCATTATTTAGTAAGAAAACAAAGCCAGAAGTAGATTTCCTTTCATCTAAATCTCCTCCATAATCAACATCAAAATAACCTTAGAGTTGTAGATCCTTTCCATAATAACTCAGCGTATAATCAGTAGTTCCCTTTAGATACCTTAGTATTCTCTTAACGGCTTTCCAATGTGCTTGACCTGGATTGGATTGGTATCTTCTCACCATTCCAACTGCAAAACATATGTCAAGTCTTGTACACATCATGGCGTACATCAAGCTCCCAACAGCACTAGCATAAGGAACATATTTTGTTTGTTCCTTCTCTTGTGGAATCCTTGGATACAGTCGATGGCTCAATCCTTCACCTTTTGCAATAGGAGTGTCTATGGGTTTACAATCTTGCATATGAAATCGTTCAAGAACCTTATTTATATATGTTTCTTGCGAAAGAGATAACAATCTCTTCGAACGATCTCTTGAAATCTTAACTCCAAGAATGTATGCAGCCTTACCCATATCCTTCATCTCAAAGTTGGAAGATAACCAACTCTTCACAGTATTTACAAACTCTCTATTGCTTCCGGCAATTAGTATATCATCAACATATAATGATATGATCACAAATTGATCCTTGGATCTTTTGATATATACACAATGATTATCATCTATCATTGTAAAATCATATGTTATTATGGCATTATAAGCAGTCTTTGACGACTGCTTAAGGCCATATATCGACCTCAAAAGTCGACATACCTTTTCTTCTTGGCCTTCTTTAATGAAACCAGCAGGTTGTTCCATATATATTTCTTCCTCTAATTCTCCATTGAGGAAAGCAGTCTTTACATCCATTTGATGTAACTCAAGATCCATACTAGCCACTATTGCCAAAATAATGCGAATCGAGGTAAATCTCACTACAGGAGAAAATGTTTCTTCATAATCAATTCATTCCTGTTGATTATACCCCTTCGCCACAAGGCGAGCCTTATGCCCTTTTATCGAGCCATCAGATTTTCGCTTTATTTTGAGAACCCACTTGTTCCCAATAGCTTTGTGTCCTTTTAGAAGATCAACCAGTTTCCAAACTTGGTTTGACTTCATTGACTCCATCTCCTCTTCCATTGCATGAATCAATTTTTCCTTATTAGGGCAATTTAGAGCCTCATTAATATTTCTTGGCTCATCCTCATCTTGTGGAGCAATCATAAAAGTGGCGACTTGTTCGCCGTATGGGAGATTGTATACTTTGCACATCATTCTCCATTATGCTCCCACTAGGATTAGATAATGATGATGTCGTCTCATCATGTGGTTATAATTGAGAATGAGTTGAATTGAATTCATCATTTCTCATATTACTCCCACTTAGACGAACTACACTAATATCATTATCTTGATCCAAGGTTTCAAATAGGTAGTAATCCTCACCTATTTCGCCCTTCTTAGGAAATTCATCCTCTTAGATTGTGACATCCTGTGATTCAAATTTAGTTATACTCCCACTTTCCTGCTCACCTATAAACACATACCCTTTCGAGTGTTCGGAGTACCTTATGAAAATACTCTTCTTTCCTCTTGGACCCAATTTCTCAAACTTGTGAGAGGACTCATGAGTATAGGGAGCACAAACTTACGGCTTAAGAAAAACTTAAGTCCAATTTTTTACCTGTCCATAACTCATATGGAGTAGAAGTAACTTATTTGGAAGTTACCCGGTTAAGTATATAGGCAGCAGTTAACAACGCAATACTCCAAAAAGTAATAGGTAAGTTAGCATGCGCCATCATGGACCTAACCATTTCCAGTAATGTTCTGTTTCTTCTCTCTACAACACCATTTTGTTGAGTATATGGAATAGACAATTGTTTTTCTATTCCTTTTTCATCACATAATTTTATGAACTCATCAGATAAATATTCTCGACCTCGATCGAATCTTAATACTTTTATTTTCTTGTATAATTGATTTTCTTCCAAGTTCATAAACCTTTTGAAACAACTTAATACTTTAGATTTATGAGAAATCAAATAGACATATCCGAATCGAGTATAATCATCTATAAAAGTGATGAAATAAATAGCCCCATGCCTTCCTCTCACATTCATTGCACCACAGACGTCAGAATGGATTAAATGCAGAGGAAATTCAACTCTTTTACCTTTTCCAAATGGTTTCCTTGTCGTTTTCCCTACTAAGAAATGCTCACATATAGGCAAATCGCATTTTTCAATGTTGCCCAACAAGCTCTCTTTGGCCAGTCTATTCATACGTGTTGGCCAATATGGCCAAGTCTAGCATGCCACACATTCACATCATTATCAAATGAATTAGGAGATGTGAGAAGGGAATAACAAACATTTACATTAACATAGTCAATATCTAATACAATGAAACCATCTAGAAAATAACCACAAGCATAGTAGTTTGTATCCAAATACAAATCTACACCTCTAATATGGAAGTTCATATTAAAATCAAGCTTAACCAACACCAAAACAGACACTTAATTTCGACGAATCTCCGGAGCATATAGAACATCATGTAGGAACAAGGTGCGTCCACCACGCATGTTCAATTGGCAGGTGTCAATCCCTTTAACTTCAGCTCTGAAGTTATTTCCCACATAGATCCACTTAGTTTCAGTTGGTACTCGTCGGAATTCCACGAAGGATCCTCTATCCTTCGCTACATGGTCTATTGCTCCTGAATCTACAGTTCACGAAGGATTGGATTCAACTAATAATACAAAACTTGACACATAAGCAAAGTTCTCAAATGTACAAGAAGTGTTTTACCTTTTTCAGATCACAACAGTTGCGAGCATAGTGACATTTCTTGTCACAATTGTAACACCTCACCCTTGACATTTTCCTCACTTTTGGACGTTTTCCTCTCTTGTGTTGGTTAACTCTTGATTTATTGCAATAAGGACTTGATCCTTTGCATTCCCACATATTGAACGAATCAATACACTTGCGCTTAGAGGTCAAAGCCCTTTCTAAGCTAGAACCAGCATTACAAATATCTTCTTTTCGGCTTAAATGTTGTTAGGCGGTCCTCTACTAGCTCAAGGCGGTGCAATGGCATCCTTAAGATCTTCCATAATTTGGTCAAGAACTTCTAGTGTTTCTTGCTTTTACAGCACATATTTAATCTTCATATTCAATATTTCACAATTATTGCCGTTTATATTAGCAATTATTTTTTTAGTTGCTGAAACCATCGATCTGAACACATCAGACATATATGTACGAATAATTAATGCATATCATTTATGCATCTACTTTGCATAGACCCATCATATCAATGAACAATTTTAAGTAAGGTTTCAGAATCCAAAGGTCACTATGTTTCCAATCATCCTCCAAAAATCCTAACTTAAAACTATTATTAATATAATTGTTTTATGCAAAATAAATTTTATGAAGTTACAAAAACTTCTATGAACTACCCACAGCAGTCAACAATAACAGAAAGTAAATAATATTTGACATCCAATAGAATAATAATACTTTCACATAATACAATTATCCACTACTCTAAGTAATATACATAGAAGAAAATATCAACATAGAAAGAAATATTTACACCAAAATCATCTCAAACTACTCTAAGAAATAAATAGGGAATGTCCCTTCTAATCTATCAGTCAAAATATCTAAGAAATTTGAAGGCACATGTGCCAACTATGGAAAAACTTTTAGAGAGCTTTCATGTCGCCTCCAAGGTGCATTCACTCTGTGCCATGTGGCGCTCAATCTAAGGGTTGAAGTTTTGGTTAACTCAATCCTATAGTACTTTCTTACAAAAGCTTCTACTAGCCTCCTATAACCCGGGACCACGTTGACCTCCCATAGCCGATCTAACACTGCTTGCCATTCAGGTGGAAGAGTGTTCATCAAAGCTGACACTTTCTCAAAATCCGGCATAAGATAACCATTCCAGATGATTTCTTGTATCATCTGATTGACCTTGACCACATGTGATACTAAATCATGGTCATGCCATCAATAATTAGCTAACTCTGTCATCAGCCTTTTAAGTCTTGCGCTTCCCTTGTCCGTTCTCGGGATTGCAAGTATCCATGCATAACGCATTATAGTTCCTGCAACAAATGCAGAACTAAAAATGGATTACTTATAATTCATAATGTACATAAGGGAAAATACATAATTTTCCATGATTCATGCAACAAATGCAAAATCAACAATGGATTACATATAACCCACATAGACATAATTGAAAAAGAAATAGATTCTTTTTTTTTTTTTGTCAACGGTCAACGGTCGTCGGTCAACGGTCAACAGTCGTCGGTCAACGGTTAACGGTGGTCAACGGTCAACGAGTTAACGGTCAACAGGTCGACGGGCGGCGGGTCGGACCGGTCGAGCTGGTCGGACAAACCGACCCGGCACGTGCCTCGCACATGCGAGCGATTGGCCGAATCTCGGGTTAGGTCGCATCTCGGGTTGGGTCGGTTCGCCGGTCGAGTTCGGTTGCTGGCAATGACGTGATCCCAGCGGTTACCAATTGTTGGGTGACGTCATCACACGTCGGTTCGCCGACCGGCGCGTGCTGGTTCGCCTGCCGGCGGCGTCGCGCACGCGCCAGTTCGCCGATCGGCGCGTGGCGCCCACACACAACGGCTTATGGCCGCATGTGTAGGCGCGTCTGGCAACTCCCGGCGGCGTTTGACCTATCGACGGACTCGTCTTGACGAGATCTTTCACCCTATGCTATCAGAAATCGATTTCGAGTTACAGAAACTCGAAAAAATGGATGAACAGTGCTCATGTGTCGGGATTTTTCCGCCCCGATCGGTTTCGGCCGATTAATTCTACGAAAAATCAATGAGTAATCATCCATAGACTGGAAAGGGGTTGGGAAAAACATGGAAAAGAATCGGGAAATAAGAACTACAGCTCTGATACCTAGGGGTGAGCATGGTCCGGGTTGGTCCGGGCCACCCCCTAACCCTAGGACCAACCTGTACAGTGTCGGTCCTCAATTTTTAGGACCGAGGACCGACCCTATTGAGCCTGGGACCAAGGACCGGACCAACCCAATGGGTTTGGTCCAGTTCCAGGGTCAACCCGGGACCAATCGATAATTTTTTTCGTCTTATTTTTTATACTCCCTAAAAAAGCAAGCTTACAAATTCAAATTACACATCCATCAATAATACGACATTGTGCAACTAAACTATAAATACCAATACATATTTAGCAAATTTAAGATGACACAATAATAGAAATTTCGTACTTGCTAACCGCTCATCGAGATATGAGACAAGATGGAAAGTTCTTGTAATCATCTATCTTTAATATTCATAACATCATATGCAAAAGCGTTTTCCTGCATTTGATCATGTAGAATCCACTCAACCAAAAAATGAGTTTCACACCACTTGACTAGCAAATCACCGTAGCAACTGCAGTACTACTCTACTCTTCAAAAACTTCTACCATTTGACACAAATTGAAAAGCAAAGTGCAGCTGAAATTCATTAGTAAAATACGATTAAACCATAAAAAGTTCAAAATACTTAATATAAACCATGAATATATAACTTCACATCTTGTTAATTCACTTGAACTTCTAAACACTTGAAAACAAAACAAACGACACTTAATTAATAGTCAACAAAAGTTTTAAATTGAAATTACTATTAGTACGATTGATAGAACATTTCAATATAATATAATATAACAGACATTTTACTTATGTTTGAATATATAAGAGAATTATAAATAATATAATATAATATAATATAATATAATATAATATAATATAATATACAGGGTTGGTCCAGGGTTGGACCGACCCAAAACTCTTAGGACCGAGGACCAACCCACACAGTGTTGGTCCTAGAATTTCAGGACCAAGGACCGACCCAATCCCCTTGGGAACCGGACCAAGACCGGTAGGGTTGGGCCGGTCCAGGGTTGGTCCAGGGTCGACCCTAGACCGCTGCTCACCCCTACTGATACTAATGTTGGGATTATAGGATTCCCGAAAATGGATTCGACACAAAATCGAACCCCTAAAACAAATGTGGAAGACAAGCCCGAAAAAACATGTATCACCGATCCTAAAGCACACCACGGAACTGAGCGTACCTTGTTAGCCACAGATTAAACACCAATGCTGAAGATCGAGGAAGAAATTTTGATCTCGGTAGATCTGATGATGTCAATTCTCCTTGAAGGGAAGATGGGTGTCGCCTCTTACGCACTGTTCTTTCTTTCGAAGCGTTTTAGAAGGAGAGAAGGGGGAGGAACGTACGTTATGCCAAAAAGTGCGTTCCTTCCTCTCTCTTTCTCCTTTTATACGTCCCTCCAACAAAAAGGAACGTACCCCTTCATCATATCTCTCCATCCATGGACCCTAATCTTGTGGGCTAGGCTTTTAAGCCCAACATAGGCAGACGGGCCAACTTAGGCTCATCACATAAAATCATCACATTTGTTACCTGTTTATGGAATTAGGTTCAAGAACATCTCATGCACAAAGCTATAGATTATATTAGGAATATCGAAATTCATTAGGATGCTTGCAAGGTCAAGTACCTAACTGACTCCACTTGGTGCTTATTAGTTTTCTATCCTTCTTTTTTCTCCCTTGAACATAAGATAGTTAAAAGGCACCGGAGACAATTTACATCACATATCAAAGGACACTACTCCCCCACGACCAGCAAGCGGTGGCGGATTAGCCTCCACCCATGTTGTTGTTGCCCCCACAAATATTCCCAGCTGATGAATTTGCATGTCCGCCTTTTTCGCCCGATCGACCAAAGAGACGAAAGCCTGTTGTACCTGCTCCGCCGTTGGCATTTCCGGCATGTATATTTGATCCACTATAGTTATTCGCATATACTGGGCTTCCTCCAGGCATGTCGCCATGGTCAGGTTGGCGGCCTCCACCACGGCCTCCATAGCCACCTCCGCCGGGGCCGTACCCACCTCCACTAGGGCCGTACCAGCCTCCACCAGGGCCGTATCCACCAGGGCCGTACCAGCCTCCACCAGGGCCGTACCCGCCTTCACCAGGGCCATACCCAACTCCGCCTCCACCAGGGCCGTACCCGCCTCCACTAGGGCCATACCCACCTCCACCTGGGCCGTACCAGCCTCCGCCTCCACCAAGGCCGTTCCCGCCTCCACTAGGGCCGTACCCACCTCCACCAGGGCCGTACCCGCCTCCGCCTCCACCAGGGCTGTACCCACCTCCAGTAGGGCCGTACCCACCTCCACCAGGGCCGTACCCGCCTCCACCGGGATAGCCGCGCTCAGACATTCTGGTGACCCTCAGTTAAGGAAATATTGCCCTGCAAAGGTGTGTTGCCAGCTGAGATGGTTGTCGGTGGTCGAAATCAGGGAACACGGGGATTTATATAGGAAAATATTTGACCGGGTGACCAAGGAGTCACGTGGAGGACCAGTGGCTTGAAGTGTACTGCCACGCGGCGACTGACTGGCATCGTCCTACGGAGTTAATGCTCCCCTCGTTTCAGCCACTATCCACTATCGCGTGCGCGTCGGCCATTTTTTCGTTTTCTTGTACAGACTTAGCGCGTGTACCAAACTGAATTTGGACCATTCTATCAAGTGGGATTGACATGGAGGCCTTCAATTTTCTACGGCTCGAATTCGGTTTCGTACCGTCCGAAGGTGAAAATCATGCCTTGAATTCAAGGCCCATTAGTATGAGACTGATCAAATTGTTTTAAGATTATTCGAATTTGAATCTTAGAAGTGGTAAAAGGATCCAATGTCTCAAATTTGCTTGAGTCATTAGTAAAACAGAAAAAGAAGAAACAAATTTGATCACCGACCATGCACCTTTTCTTCCTTATCCGGGATAGCTATGCGGATTGCTACTCCCATCCATTTTACTTAAAAAAAAAAAATCTTTCTCTTTTTCTTTCACAATTTGGATAATGTTAGATCAACTTTTCAAAAGGAGAAAGGCAATTAAATTTTCTGAACGAAAGAGACACGTTTAAGATCACCATTGATTTGTGGAGAAAACGTATAGATGCTTGAGGAAAACTGAGGTTCATTCAATACATCACGCATCTAATTCCTTACCGATAGACAGATAAGGATTCGTTCCTTCATAAATACGACAAATGCTATTCTTCTTGCATTATAACCTCTCTCTTTTTTTCCTTTTCCTTTGTCTTTTTTTTGTGAAATTATTAGCATGAGACCGATGAAATTGTTTTCAGATTCTTCCAATTTGAATCTTCCAAGTGGTAAGAGGATCCAATGTCTCAAATTTGCTTGAGTCATTAGTAAAACAGAAACAGAAAAAAAAAAAAAATTGATCGCTGACCATGCACCTTATCTTCCTCATCCGGGATAGTTATGCAGATTGCATCTCCCATCCATTTTACTCATGAGAAAAGAAAGAATATTTCTCTTTTTCTTTCACTATTTGGACTATGCCAAATCAGCTTTTCAAAAGGAGAGAGGCAACACACTTTTTTGAACGACGGTTGTAGCGAAAACAAATGGACGTGATTGCTTGAGGAAAACTAAAGTTCATTTAATACATTACGCATCCAATTCCCTGCGATAGATAGATAAGGATTCGTTCCTTTGTAAAAACGACACGTGCTATTCTTCTTCCTTTATCTACTCTCTATTTTTTTTTTCCTTTTTTTTTCTGTGAAAATGTTCTTATTTAGAAAATTATCAGCATGAGACTTGAAAAATTTTATTTTTTAGATTATTCGAATTTGAATCTTGAAAGTGATAAAAGGATCCAATGTCTCAAATTTGCTTGAGTCGTTAGTAAAAGAGAAAATAAATAAATTGATCACTTATCTTCCACATCCGGGATAGTTATGCAGATTGCATCTCCCATCCATTTTACTCACAAAAAATAAAGAATCTTTCTTTTTTTTCTTTCAGTATTTGGATTATGCCAAATCAGCTTTTCAAAAGGAGAGGGGCAACCAACTCTTCTGAACGATAGAGACGCGTTTAAGATCATCGTTGATTTGTGGAGAAAATACATGGATGTGATTGCTTGAGAAAAACTGAAGTTCATTTAATACATCACACATCCAATTAATTGCCGATAGACAGATAAGGGTTCGTTCATTCGAAAAAATGACACGAGCTATTCTTCTTCATTTATCCACTCTTTTTTTTTTCTTTTTCTTTTTTGTTGTGAAAATGCTCCTTATTTAGGAAATTATCAGCATGAGACTGATCAAATTGTTTTATTGTGTTCAATATCAATTGAAAACTTTTTGTGAACCAAAAGGCCCTTATTGTGTTTCAAAAGGCTGGATAACACATGCTTGCATCTGAAGCTGGCTAAGGAAGGGTGGATAATTTCCCCAAAGTTCTCTTGCTTTCTGTGGAAGAGAAAGAAAGCGGAGGTAAAGTTGGTTTTAATTAGGTAGCTTGATATAAGACAGTGTTTTTACTTTGCCTACAGGATGAAATGGGTTTCTGATGTGTCCTCCTGATTTTACAAGCCATAACCAAGTATCTCCTGGTGTTCACTAATTCTCCTTTGCTGTCTTTAGACTCTTTACCATTTTATGCTGGTTTAGAAACTGCACTTGGTAGGCGGAAATGGGATGCTTATACCACGGTTTCTTTATATTTTCACCTGATTGCTTATTTGCCAAGCCAACTTTCCCGATTCTTCCGCTAGAACTTATGCTCAAGCAGGATGAATATTCCAGATTGCATAAAGTAGCATCCTAGTCTCAGTCTTTTGCTGCACCGAGGACGCTCTGAAGATAAAATAATGTCTTATACTACAGCACAAAAGAAATTGCGTGTTTATGAGGGGATCGTCTGTTTCCTAGCCCTCAAAACGTCCGTCGATCATTTTAGGTTTGCTATGCTTTCTGGTCAGTGTTGAACTCGTAATTCCCCTAAACTTACTATCAGAAAATTCTTGGCATTACCATCCCGCGATGACTTATTCTCCCTTGATAGTATGATCAAACCACTTTGACTTTGCATAAAATTAGATCTAAAATACATTAAGCAATCTATGAAAATTAGAGTTCTCCCAACTACTTAATGTTTGAGTAAAATTACGTTTCTACCACATCAAGACAATCTAAAGCAATTAGACTTCTCGCATTTGTAAACATTGATAGGTTGTTTTGTGTACATTTTGTACTGCCCCTCCTGTCTTTAGATGCAAAATATGCAAAATTCCACGGTTCATTTGATTAAAGTAGAAAACTTGCTTCCTTCTGTGGGGCATGTAGTTTCTTCTCCACGTGGTCATGGCCCCTTCACACAGATTATATCTTTTCTCTAAAAACTTTATCGTGATTAAATGTAAATATACTTACGTCTCTTTTTCCTTGGAGAGCAGAAGTTGCTCTCTTTCGGTTTTTTCTTTGTGAAGAATAAGATCCATCTCTTTTCACCATGATGTGCCGAATGAGTGAAGCATGCCTTTCTTTAGAGAAACTTCCTTTCACTCTCCCATGAGAATTCCATTGCAATGTCATCTGACCCACTACTCTCCCTCCAGAACTCGTTCCTTATGATAATCAATCCGCAAGAATGATTAGGGGTGAGTGTGGTACCCAGGAAGAACTAGGAACCGGAGAACCGCACCAGAGTGTCTGGTCCGGTTCTTGGTTCTAGGGAGGCTAGTTCCGGATCCTGGTTCCCTTTTCCTGGGAACCGGCAGTTCTCAGTTCCGGTTCCATGAGGAACCAGTGGTTCTCGGTTCCATGAGGAACCGGAACCAGTTAGGGTTCCTACCCTAAACCTAAAAAGTAAAATCCCTCTCTAGTCTTCACGCTTCAATTGTCTTACCCTTCTCTTATTCGTTGCCTAACCCTAGTCCCTGACGCCACTCACCTCATCCCTCTACTGGACACTACTGGTCGACGGTCATCTCTTGTCCCTCCGCTAGATGCCGCTTGCTCCCAAACACTCACCCTTGGCGCAACTTGCCTCGTCCCACTGCTGGACGTCGCTTGCCCTCTGCTGGACACCGCTCTCCCCCAGACGCTCGCCCTTGATACTGGTCGCCTTGTCCGCCGTTGGTCGCCGGTCGCCACTCATCCTCCGCTCGACACCGCTCGCCCCCAGACGCTCGCCCACGCCACCACTTGCCTTGTCTCACCGCTCGCTGCTCGCCCTTAGACGCTTGCCCTCAACGACGCTTGCCTCGTCCCACCGCTCACTGCTCGGCCCTAGACCCTTGCCCTCGACGACGCTCGCCTCGTCGCGCCGCTCGCCCCCAAACGCTTGCCCTCGACGATGCTTGCCTCGTTCTGCCGCTTGCCCCCAGACTCTTGCCCTCAACGACGTTCGCCTCATCCCGTCGCTTGCTGCTCGGCGACAGACACTTGCCCTCGACCACGCTCGCCTCGTCCCACCGCTCGCCCTCAGACGTTTGCCCTCGACGATGCTTGCCTCGTCCTGCCGTTGCCCCCAGACTCTTGCCCTCGACGACGTTCGCTTCGTCCCGTCGCTTGCTGCTCGCCCACAGACACTTGCCCTCGACCACGCTCGCCTCGTCCCTTCGTTGGTAGCTGCTTGTCCTACCACTAGACGCCACTCGACCCTAGACGCTCGCCCTAGATACCGCTCGCCTCATCACACCGCGCCCTAGATACCGCTCGCCTCATCACACCGTTGGTTGCCACTTGTACCATCCTGCCGCTGGACGGCACTTGTCCCCCCCCCCCCCCCCCCGGATGGTGCTCGCCTCCCAGTGATGCCCTTGACGGCGATGCCCCCTTGCTTCCCTCAACGCTGCTCACACACCACTCGCACTGCCGCTGGGTGACACTCACACCCGCAACGCACACCCACAACGATGCTCGCCCCTTATGGACTTGCCCTTACCAACTTGGTTAATTCGTTCCTTCTTGTTCTCTTTTTTTATTAGTATGGGTTGTCGGTTGTTTCTATGCTTCTACTTCTATTGGTGAGAGTTTCTTTAAGAAACGAGTCACAACGAGTAAGACTCAAGAGAAAGCAGCCTCATGTTGTTAGATGATCACAATCACTTATTTTTGTCAACTTAAGGTTGATTTTATGTAATTTTGTGTTAACATAATACAGGGGAGATGCTAGTAGGGCCAACCGACATATTTTTGTCATCATGAAGAGTTGTTCCTAGAATTTTAAAGAGGACAGTAAGCGTTTGTAGGGAGAGTAATTTCCCTAGGAGAATATGATGAAAAGCTTAATATTGTAAGTCTAGCTCTTTTTCTAACATGCTCGGGTATTGCTTTTTTCACCTTTTCTGAATGACAACTCCTAATCTGACATTTTCATAGGTGTCCTTTCTTTCATCAACTATTGCCATGCTTTATATCAAGGTTCATGTCTAATGATTTTTTCTTCAATTTCTTGT
The DNA here is from genome assembly GCA_019915185.1 of Eucalyptus camaldulensis. Classification (NCBI taxonomy): domain Eukaryota; kingdom Viridiplantae; phylum Streptophyta; class Magnoliopsida; order Myrtales; family Myrtaceae; genus Eucalyptus; species Eucalyptus camaldulensis. The sequence continues at coordinate 32,144,967 of JAHSVA010000008.1, forward strand.
TCTCATTGTCAAATAACGTTAATAATTGCTTCCTTCATTTATTGTCCAATAATGGAACAAGTCTTTTCTTGCAATTGATTCCAACTTTGATGGCTTGCATTAATTTAAGATCTATTTTGAGAGTCGTAGTGGAATTTAACAATTGGTGAAAGTGCTCCTTATTAGGAAATTATTAGTATGAGACTGATCAAATTGTTTTAAGATAATTCGAATTTGAATCTTAGAAGTGGTAAAAGGATCCAATGTCTCAAATTTGCTTGAGTCATTAGTAAAACAGAAAAAGAAAAAACAAATTTGATCACCGACCATGCACCTTTTCTTCCTTATCCGGGATAGCTATGCGGATTGCTACTCCCATCCATTTTACTTTAAAAAAAAAAAAAATCTTTCTCTTTTTCTTTCACAATTTGGATAATGTTAGATCAACTTTTCAAAAGGAGAAAGGCAATTAAATTTTCTGAACGAAAGAGACACGTTTAAGATCACCATTGATTTGTGGAGAAAACATATAGATGCTTGAGGAAAACTGAGGTTCATTCAATACATCACGCATCCAATTCCTTGCCGATAGACAGATAAGGATTCGTTCCTTCATAAATACGACACATGCTATTCTTCTTCCATTATCACCTCTCTCTTTTTTTCCTTTTTCTTTTTCTTTTTTTGTGAAAATGCTCCTTATTTAGGAAATTATTAGCATGAGACCGATGAAATTGTTTTAAGATTATTCCAATTTGAATCTTCCAAGTGGTAAAAGGATCCAATGTCTCAAATTTGCTTGAGTCATTAGTAAAACAGAAAAACAAAAAATTTGATCACTGACCATGCACCATATCTTCCTCATCCGGGATAGTTATGCAGATTGCATCTCCCATCCATTTTACTCATGAGAAAAGAAAGAATATTTCTCTTTTTCTTTCACTATTTGGACTATGCCAAATCAGCTTTTCAAAAGGAGAGAGGCAACACACTTTTTTGAACGACGGTTGTAGCGAAAACAAATGGACGTGATTGCTTGAGGAAAACTAAAGTTCATTTAATACATTACGCATCCAATTCATTGCCGATAGATAGATAAGAATTCGTTCCTTTGTAAAAACGACACGTGCTATTCTTCTTCCTTTATCTACTCTCCATTTTTTTTCCTTTTTTTTTTCTATGAAAATGCTTCTTATTTAGGAAATTATCAGCATGAGACTTAAAAAATTTTATTTTTTAGATTATTCAAATTTGAATCTTGAAAGTGATAAAAGGATCCAATGTCTCAAATTTGCTTGAGTCATTAGTAAAAGAGAAAAAAAAAATTGATCACTTATCTTCCTCATCCGGGATAGTTATGCAGATTGCATCTCCCATCCATTTTACTCATAAAAAATAAAGAATCTTTCCTTTTTTCTTTCACTATTTGGATTATGCCAAATCAGCTTTTCGAAAGGAGAGAGGCAACCAACTCTTCTCAACGATAGAGACACGTTTAAGATTATCGTTGATTTGTGGAGAAAATACATGGATGTGACTGCTTGAGAAAAACTGAAGTTCATTTAATACATCACACATCCAATTAATTGCCGATAGACAGATAAGGGTTCGTTCATTCGAAAAAATGACACGTGCTATTCTTCTTCATTTATTCACTCTTTTTTTTTTTTTTTTGTGAAAATGCTCCTCATTTAGGAAATTATCAGCATGAGACTGATCAAATTGTTTTATTCTGTTCAATTTCAATTGAAAACTTTTTGTGAACCAAAAGGCCCTTATTGTGTTTCAAAAGGCTGGATAACACATGCTTGCATCTGAAGCTGGCTAAGGAAGGGTGGATAATTTCCCCAAAGTTCTCTTGCTTTCTGTGGAAGAGAAAGAAAGCGGAGGTAAAGTTGGTTTTAATTAGGTAGCTTGATATAAGACAGTGTTTTTACTTTGCCTACAGGATGAAATGGGTTTCTGATGTGTCCTCCTGATTTTACAAGCCATAACCAAGTATCTCCTGGTGTTCACTAATTCTCCTTTGCTGTCTTTAGACTCTTTACCATTTTATGCTGGTTTAGAAACTACACTTGGTAGGCGGAAATGGGATGCTTATACCACGGTTTCTTTATATTTTCACCTGATTGCTTATTTGCCAAGCCAACTTTCCCGATTCTTCCGCTAGAACTTATGCTCAAGCAGGATGAATATTCCAGATTGCATAAAGTAGCATCCTAGTCTCAGTCTTTTGCTGCACCGAGGACGCTCTGAAGATAAAATAATGTCTTATACTACAGCACAAAAGAAATTGCGTGTTTATGAGGGGATCGTCTGTTTCCTAGCGCTCAAAACGTCCGTCGATCATTTTAGGTTTGCTATGCTTTCTGGTCAGTGTTGAACTCGTAATTCCCCTAAACTTACTATCAGAAAATTCTTGGCATTACCATCCCGCGATGACTTATTCTCCCTTGATAGTATGATCAAACCACTTTGACTTTGCATAAAATTAGATCTAAAATACATTAAGCAATCTATGAAAATTAGAGTTCTCCCAACTACTTAATGTTTGAGTAAAATTACGTTTCTACCACATCAAGACAATCTAAAGCAATTAGACTTCTCGCATTTGTAAACATTGATAGGTTGTTTTGTGTACATTTTGTACTGCCCCTCCTGTCTTTAGATGCAAAATATGCAAAATTCCACGGTTCATTTGATTAAAGTAGAAAACTTGCTTCCTTCTGTGGGGCATGTAGTTTCTTCTCCACGTGGTCATGGCCCCTTCACACAGATTATATATTTTCTCTAAAAACTTTATCGTGATTAAATGTAAATATATTTAAGTCTCGTTTTCCTTGGAGAGCAGAAGTTGCTCTCTTTCGGTTTTTTCTTTGTGAAGAATAAGATCCATCTCCTTTCACCATGATGTGCCGAATGAGTGAAGCATGCCTTTCTTTAGAGAAACTTCCTTTCACTCTCCCATGAGAATTCCATTGCAATGTCATCTGACCCACTACTCTCCCTCCTTATGGTAATCAATCCGGAAGAATGATTAGGGGTGAGCGTGGTACCCAGGAAGAACTACGAACCGGAGAACCGCACCAGAGGGTCCGGTCCGGTTCTTGGTTCTAGGGAGGCTAGTTCCGGATCCTGGTTCCCTTTTTCTGGGAACCGGCGGTTCTCAGTTTCGGTTCCATGAGGAACCGGAACCAGTTAGGGTTCCCACCCTAAACCTAAAAAGTAAAAGCCCTCTCTAGTCTTCACGCTTCAATTGTCTTACCCTTCTCTTATTCTTTGCCTAACCCTAGTCCCCGACGCCACTCACCTCATCCCTTTACTGGACACTACTAGTCGACGGTCATCTCTCGTCCCTCCGCTAGATGCCGCTTGCTCCTAGACACTCGCCCTCGGCGCAACTTGCCTCGTCCCACTGCTGGACGCCGCTCGCCTTCTGCTGGACACCGCTCTCCCCCAAACGCTCGCCCTTTATGCCGGTCGCCTCATCCGCCGTTGGTCGCCGGTCGCCACTCATCCTCCGCTCGACACCACTCACCCCCAGTCGCTCGCCCACGACACCACTTGCCTTGTATCGCCGCTCGCCGCTCGCCCCTAGAGGCTTGCCCTCAACGACGCTTGCCTCATCCCACCGCTCACTACTCGGCCCTAGACGCTTGCCCTCGACGACGCTCGCCTCGTCCCTCCGCTCGCCCCCAGACGCTTGCACTCGACGATGCTTGCCTTGTCCTGTCGCTTGCCCCCAGACTCTTGCCCTCGACGACGTTCGCCTTGTCCCGTCGCTTGCTGCTTGCCCAAAGACACTTGCCCTCGACCACGCTCGCCTCATCCTACCGTTCGCCCCCAGACGCTTGCCTTCGACGATGCTTGCCTTGTCCTGCCGCTTGCCCCCAGACTCTTGCCCTCGACAACGTTCGCCTCGTCCCGTCGCTTGCTACTCGCCCACAGACACTTGCCCTCGACCATGCTCGCGTTGTCCCATCATTGGTAGCCGCTTGTCCTACTGCTAGACGCCACTTGCCCCTAGATGCTCGCCCTAGATGCCGCTCGCCTCATCCCACCGTTGGTTGCCACTTGTCCCATCCTGCCGCTGGACGGCACTTGTTCCCCCCCCCCCCCGACGGTGCTCGCCTCCCAGTGATGCCCTTGATGGCGATGCCCCCTTGCTTCCCTCAACGCTGCTCACACACCGCTCGCATTGCCGCTGGATGACACTCACACACGCAGCGACGCTCGCCCCTTCTAGACTTGCCCTTACCAACTTGGGTAATTTGTTCCTTCTTGTTCTCTTTTTTTATTAGTATGGGTTGTCGGTTGTTTCTATGCTTCTACTTCTATTGGTGAGAGTATCTTTAAGAAACGAGTCACAACGAGTAAGACTCAAGAGAAAGCAGCCTCATGTTGTTAGATGATCACAATCACTTATTTTTGTCAACTTAAGGTTGATTTTCTGTAATTTTGTGTTAACATAATACAAGGGAGATACTAGTAGGGCTAGCCAACATATTTTTGTCATCATGAAGAGTTGTTCCTAGAATTTTAAAGAGGATAGTAAGCGTTTGTAGGGAGAGTAATTTCCCTAGGAGGATATGGTGAAAAGCTTAATATTGTAAGTCTGGAGCTTTTTCTAACATGCTCGGGTATTGCTTTTTTCACCTTTTCTGAATGACAACTCCTAATCTGACATTTTCATAGGTGTCTTTTCTTTCATCAACTATTGCCATGCTTTATATCAAGGTTCATGTCTAATGATTTTTTCTTCAATTTCTTGTTCCCATTGTCAAATAACGTTAATAATTGCTTCCTTCATGTACTGTCCAATAATGGAACAAGTCTTTTCTTGCAATTGATTCCAACTTTGATGGCTTGCATTAATTTAAGATATGTTTTGAGAGTCGTAGTGGAATTTAACAATTGTTCTACTTTTCTCTTCATCTTTGCTAGTGGAGAAGATCTTATCATGTATGCTATCTTCCTTTGAAGATTTGTCGCATATTTAGATATAATTCTTGCATTTTTGCAGTTGTTAGCAAAGCAATTTCCTTCTTGCTTAATATGAGTAAAGAAAAGACTTATCTATTTCCCTGATTTATGATCAATTTCCCCTTTACTTTTAGTTTTGTTTTATTATCTTTTGATGTATGTATTACATCAAAGGGCAGTTCTTTCCATTGAATGGAGATATAAGTTCACGACAGCCAAAAATAAGGGCAATTATGAAATGGTTGAGAGAGATTCTTTTCACAACATTTGCTTCCTTGCGTGGCGTACTAAATTTAGCTTTTCTTGTTTTGTGCTAGATCCTGTCATGTCGGCAAGGCCTTTGATGACAACGCATGATTATATACTTGTTTATTGATGCATGATTTACACTTGTTTATCACCCCCCTCTGCCTCCCATGTGTAATGTGATTAAAATTTTAAATATGAAGAATCATTTGAACAATGAATGTAACAATGTGCATCCTCTTATAATTTCTCAAGGTGCCTTAGTTGCAAATTATCCATGGGATGGAACAGAGGACAAGAGGTGATCATCTAACATTCCGATTCATATGGTGAATTCATGGGTCACTTATCTTGATAATTTGCTTGATTTCCCAGCCTGCGTGCAGAGCCAATTGTCACTTTGATCTGTGTTGTCCTGCATGTTATTTGCTAGATGTGCTAGGCATTACTTTTTCATTGATCGGTTGTTCTTTCTCTATGTTCGTCAATTAAATCTCCAGGTAATATGAAGATCAAAGGTCTGCTTTGATCTCCAATTCGTAGCGTGTCCCAAACCTTTTCTATATTACTCCTATGTTAAGATAAGTCATCCTTTCATAGTGACAAAAAAGTTGAAATCATTTAGTTTTAGAGGGACAACAAGATATAGAAAGGTGTTGCACATTAATTGAAGTTTAAATGTGATCTTTTATTGGCCTACATGATTTGTTGTTTATAATTTTTCATAAATTACTGCAATGATTATACTTTTGCTGTGGCACCCCTCAACGGCCCCCAATCCATTACGGTCACCACAAGTACCTTTCACTTTGCCTTGAAAGTCTGTTACTCTGAGACCATGGAATTTCGTTATAATTCAAAAGTCCTGGGGGTTTATATCTTTTAGATTGACCCCTGCGCAGTTTATATAGCAAAAGCACATCCAACAACTCTCTTTCTTATAAATAAAATGATGCACACCAACTAAAAATTTATAAGTTAAAGCCGAACACTTTTATTTACATAATAAGATGGACATCATTCATCGGTACACCAAAATGCCAAGGTTTTCTATACCCGGCTCTTCTCAAAAGATACCCGACTTTTTCAACAGATATCTACATCAGTCCAAAACTAGTGTCGGTGCCCAAAAATGCTTCCTCTACTGTCCATCGCTCTTAATCACACCCACCCATCCGGTCTGTCTGCTGTCGGCGGTGGCAACGGCCCAAGCGTGCATCCATCTCAACAGATGAAGACAGTAAGATACTCCTGAAGTACTAGGCCAGTGGGAGGACCGATATCAAAAACTATCAATAGTCGCACTCGAATAAACATCAGTCCTCGCACCTCGGGATGGTGATGCTCTGACCATTCGCACTACAGGTTGACCGAGATTCCATAAAATGTGCCGGGAGGGACAGGCAGCAAAGGCATCTCACCTAGTCTGAAATGTTAGTCCCTAAAAAGGGGTGAGTACAAGCACCCGGCAGTTGAAGATCTAGTAAGCTATACTATGCAGGCCATCACAATCCAAGTCCATGCAAGATAGACAAAATATGAAATCAAAAGAATAAATGTGCATAAGATAGATAAAACCCTTTTTAAAAGTAATGTCAACGAAATTTCAAAACCACAATGCACTATTTCAGTCACACGGGTCCCAATTATATAGCCAAACTATTATGACACGTCCCATACCATGCCACACAATTTCATCACATAATCAGGGGCAGTTATTAGCAGGGTTGTTATTTTTAGAACTCAGTTGGTTTTCATTTTCCTATGTCTATCCCAGATGACCAGTGTTTGCGTCCCTCTAGGTATTCGCATCCCACTTGGCATCACGAAAGCCTCCGGTATTCAGTCATCGGGCATCCAGAGCGTGTCACGTTACACCTCCGGGCATCTTGCATCCCACCTGGCATCACGAGGAATCGTCGAGGCTCGCCATGAAGATGGTCACCCCTAGCCTTCAGAATTATGTACCGACGTACAACCGAGCATCCTGACACTCCCAAGGAACCTCTTGGGTACTTCGGACCCCAGGCATCCAACGGCATCGACTCACTCGATCCTATGGGCATCCAGACTCCCAAGGCATTGCCGACTCGAGGGTCCAACGACATCAATTATATATCTCAGCCATAGTATATCAATTAGATCATTTCAATGCCAAAACAATTTTAAAGCAACAACCACATTTGAAATTCCTTTTGAATGCTTGAAAATCTTCCTTCATGATATCAAACAATGCAAACTAAAATTTTCAAAAGCATATCAATACAACAACAACAGGCTTTGAAATCATATGTCGCTCATGCACTTTAGGTTCTTTAGAATATATGAGGATATCATCAATGAAGATGAAGACAATCACAAATTGATCCAAATAAGGCTTAAATATCCTATTCATCAAATCCATAAATGCGGCTGGGGCATTCGTCAGTCCAAATGGCACAACTAGGAACTCGTAGTGTCCATAGCAAGTCCTAAATGCAGTCTTAGTAATGTCTTCTTTCTTAATCCTTAGCTGATGGTATCCTGACCTCAAGTTGATTTTAGAAAAGATCGAACTTCCTTGTAGTTGGTCAAATAGGTCATCAATTCTAGGCAAGGGGTACTTATTCTTAATGGTCACCTAGTTTAGTTGTCTATAATCAATGCATAAACACATTGATCCATCCTTCTTTTTCACAAACAAGACCTGCACACCCCAAGGAGAAGCACTTGGCCTAATAAATCCTTTATCGAGCAACTCTTGTAGTTGCACATTTAATTCCTTCAATTCCATTAAGGCCATCCTATACGGGGTTTTCAATATCGATCCTATTCCAAGCATCAGTTCGATCTCGAACTCAATTTCTTGTTCTGGTGGCAACCCAGGCAATTCCTCAGGAAAATACATCCTGAAATTCCCCGACCACTCGAATTTCGTCGAGTTTAGCCTCTTCCTTAGTATAATCCTTTACCACTGCTAAGTATCCTTGACATCCTTCATTAAGAAGTGCACGGGCTTCTACCACTGAAATAATGGCTATCGATGAATTTGTCTGACGTTTGAAAAATTCAAAACTAGATTGGTCAGGTGAAACAAATTGGATCACTTTCCTATAGCAATCCAGCTTAGCCTTATGCTTATGGAGCCAGTCCATTCCTACGATAACATCAAAGTCGTACATAGCCATCACGACTAAGTCTATTTCCATATCCCGTCCCAATATAATTATTTTACACTTTTTACACACCAGTGTAGACAAGACCATATTCTTTAATGGTGTAGAAACACAAAGAGGCGTCTTAAGAAATGTAGTTTCTATCTTACTCAACTATCTATATCTTTCAGACACAAATGAATGCATAACACCCCTATCAAACAACGCATATGCCTTTTTGCCATTTATAGAGATCGTACCTGAGATGACATTTTTGGAAGCTTCCACTTCCTCTTGGGTGACCGCATACACCCTTCCTTGTACTGGTGGCCTCTGTAAATTCCTTGGTAGATTTGTTCTAGTAGTACCTTGTTGCATCTGTCACATTGTGGCATCCTAGAATTTCTTGTCAATCCTTAGAGGTGTTCTAATTCATGTCTTGTATTGAGATTTTGGCCATGTGAATTATGGGTTGGAATTTATTAAATTGGGTCACAAATTTTTTGTGAATTATAAATTTCAATTAGGTGTTTATATAATTAAGGATTAGGTGGATTATTAGGATGAGGGTGGGCTGGAAATTTAAAGGCCAAACCAGCCCATAGCCTCACCCCTCTTTGCTCGACCGATCCATGAAGCCCAAGGAGAGGGAGAAGCTGCCCGGCCCATGGCTGGCCCAAGCCCATGAGGGGCTGTCAACATGCAAAGGAGGGGGGGATCCGGTTGCATGCCTCCCCCATTTGTCCCAAGGTGAGGGCCAAGTGTCCTCCATGCATGACCTAATGATGGCTAATGATTGGGGGGGGGGGGGAAGAAAATTAGAGGAAGATGATGGCCGGTTTAAGCGAGATAGAGGGAGAGAGAGAGGGAGTTCACCCAAGAAAGAGAGAGAGGAGAGAAAGAGAAGGAAGAAAAGGAAGAAAGGGAGAGAGGAAGAGAGAAGGAGGAGGACCGCTCGTCGACCGTCCGCCGTGCATCCATCGTCCATCGCCGCCGTATCTCATCGCCATTGTGCTCGCTGCTTGCTTGGTTTAGAGGCAAGTGGGATCCTTGATCTACTCTTGCATGTTGTGCCTAGTGTGTGTGATTGAGTGGTGATAAATTTCGGATTGTTTAGGGTGTGAAAAACTGAAGTTTTAAGAGTGGTGTTTTAGGCTAGTAAACTGTTCTTGAGAAAACAGCTCGACCTTGGATGTTCTAGTGACTTACATGTGATATTTGAGTTGGATTTTGGATTTGACTTCTGAATGAAAGTTGTTAAGGACTTCTTGTAGTATAACATACTCAAATTTGGGAAAAAAAACAAGTATAAGTGGGTGAAATATTTATTCTTTGGAAAGACTGAATCTAGATTTCGGTAACTACCTTTGATGAATGCATGGACTGTAAGGCAATCTTTTGTTTGAAATTTCACTTCTATTTCTTAACAAAATATGTAAAGGACGTCCTGAGGTTTAACATATCTAAAATTTTGAGAAAAACAACAAGAATAGGTTGGTGAAATCGTGGTCTTTCGGAGGTAGTTAGATCTGGAAATTTCGGTACAAGGAACAGAAGTTTTAACCGCCTATATTTAATTATCTAGGAAGAATATGACTTTAATTCCTTCATAAAAATATACCTTAGGGTCTTTAATATCACATAGTCGAATTTCATAATTTTTTAAGGTCATTCGGGTATTTAATTGGAAATGTTTCTAAAACCGTGTAATCTGATGTGTTCGAACTTGGTCAGTTGCAATGCGTGGACTATATCGTTTTTTATGAGGTTTTTTCGGCAATGTGTTATTCATGAAATATCTCTCTTTATTTCTTCACTACAATGTATTCAAAATTTGAAATTTTTGAAGTTCATTTGCCTATTTAACCAAAAATGTTTCAAAAACTGTGCAAGTTGAATTGTTAGAATAGTACTGCTGTGATTCTTGGTCTATACCGAATTGTATGAGGGTCTTTTGGTGTAGTGTTCTTCATAAAATATCTGCCTTTATGTATTGACTATTGCATGTCTGAATTTCATAATTTTCGAAAGTCATTTGGGTATTTGATTAAAATGTTTTCTAAAACTGTGCAAGCTGGATTGTGCAATTTCAAAAGCTGTAATGCATGGACTATTCTGTTTTGTATGAGCCGCATCTATTGTATTGTTTTAAGTGATAGAATCTTGCTGCACATGTGATGATATTTGGCATTACATATAAAATCAAAAGCTGAAATTGACCTTGTTGCCATCACATCATGTGCCATGTTGATATTGAGACATAAATTGTGAATATGAGTTATGATAAATAAGGATACCATAGGAGGGGTGAGCCGACGATGCCCTGGGAGTGTCGGGATGCCCGGAAAGGGGAGCGCCAGATGCCCGGGATGTGGGGGTGCCGGATGTCCTCGGGAGTTTCGAGATGCCCGGGATGTGGGGTTGCCGGAAGCCTCGAAGGTGTGTGCCGAGGGAATACCTCGTGATGCTAGTAGGGATACGAGATGCCTAGAATGTGGGGGTGCCGGATGCCCGGAGGTGTGTGCCGGAGGTTCCTCGCGATGCCAGGTTGGGTGCGAGCGATAAAATGTGGGATGCAATCACTGGTCCCGGGAAAGAAAAATGTGGTGATCTAATTGAAAGATAAAAAGTTGAAATTGAATCATGCATGGTATGGTGACATGTATGCATGGCTGTATGATATGATATGTATGAGTGCATGGTTGTATATGCACCTATGACATGATGGCATGTGCATGAATGATTGATCATGAGTGCATGGTTGTATATGCACTTATGGCATAATGGTATATGCATGAATGCTGATGATGAGTGCATGATGGTGTATGTACATATGGTTGGATGACATATGCATGTCTGCTAGGTAAGTTATGCTTGGATGCATGAATGATACACACTTTACTATGATGTCATGATTGTTCTGTTTGATGCATTGAGTAGTTTAATGGATCTTTTACCTACTGAGTGGCTATACTCACCCATTCGGGGACTAACATTTCAGATTAGAAAGATGCCTCTCCCTCCGATCACGTGGGGTACCTTTTACGGCATTCCATCTGACGTGGAGGTCGATTGTATGGAGCTCAATTTTGTCACCATACCAGGTCTGACTTTTATACGGGTTCGTGTGCTAGTGATGTATGATGTGGGCTTGGCTGGGGGCTCGGTCATCCAGGAGTTCTTGTTGGTCCACGTCTGCCGTGACGGAGTGATGCGAGGGATGTTGCCACTGCCACCACCTGACGCACCGGGGTGGGTTTGATGGCCCGCGTGAGGAGTGGGAGCTGACATTTTTTGAGGATAATCGACACTTGTAGATGGAGGATGACACATGATCGATATAGGGGTCGAGATCTCTCTTTTGAGCTGTGGCCAAGTTTAGCTAAAAGTCTTGGCTTTTTTTTTTTTTTTTGGTTGTACTGACCCAAGAAATCCATCGTGAAAATATAAATAAAAGTGGCTCGGCTTTATCTTTTCTTATGATGCGTAGTTGGTGTGCATTGCATTATGGTTATTGGAGGGAGAAATGGTGAGACTTGTTTATGCTTCTGCTAATAAACTGTGCTAGGACTGTTTCAAAAAAAAAAAAAAATGCCTATGAACTACAGTGCTTCCGCTAAGAGATGTAACTAGTATTCATTAGGTGGAGCGATAGGTATCTGTGGTGACTTTAGGTGTTTGGGGGTGCCACACGCATTGAGCTGACATTCGAAAGCGACTTCTCTTGTGGACAATCTCTCCTAAAGTGACCCTTTTATCCGCATCCAAAACATTTCAGTCATTCACCACAGGGTCTTGATCCATGTTGTCCACCACACCTCTAGCAATTACCATCCTAGTAGGGTATTCTTCTAAAGGTCGAGCCATCCAAGCCTTTCTAAAAATCCCAAAGTTACTCTTTTTCTTAGATTCCCAGGGCTGACCTTGACTAGGATAGGGTCTCTTACCCCGTCTGATATTACTAAAGGCCGACTGCCTTCCAAATTCAGATTGTTCCCTCATCAACTCCTATTCCACCAACTATGCCCTTTCGTAGATTTCATTATAAACTCTTATATTCAGAGATACTAGTTGTTTTCTGATGTTAGTCCTTAGCCCCTTCAGGAATCTCTAAGCCTTTTCCTCTCGATCCTCAACCAACCTGGGAGCATACCTAGACAATTCCGAAAATTTTGCTTCATATTGGTCTACTGTCAGCTCCCTTTGTTCCAACTGCACAAATTCTGTGATCTTCTTATCCCTAGCACAGTAAAAAAAAAAAGGTTTCTATTGAAAGCTCTACCAAACTCATCCCAGTTTATGTCAATACCTGATGGAAAGATTGTGTCTCGTGAAGCTCTCCACCAAAACTTTGCATTTCCCTCCAATCGGTATTCTGCCAAAGTTATCTTTTTGGCATCATTATAGTTCAACAACTGGAAAATCCATTCCATTCCATCAATCCATTGTTCCGCCTCCTCAGGACTTCCCATTCCACTAAACTTAGGTGGTTTCAACTTCAGGAATTGCTTCACCAGTCCATGAGGGCAACGTTTGGCTCCGAGTTGCTGCTGAGCTTGTCATTCAATCAAATTTCCTATATTAACCAATGCCTGTAGGACATCTTCCATCCGAGGTTCAACCCTTGAAGCAGAGGCTTCAGCCCTCGATGGATGAGAACTCCTAGTTCATACCATGATTTCCCTATAGTTTTCCAAGCATTTGCCTCAGGAATGATTAGTGACTCAATGTCACTGGTCAGATAAGGAAATAAAAAGAGGTCACTAAAGTCACATAAGTAACATAAAAATGTTACTGGCGTGCAAAGGTAACTCGCAATAGTTACCAGGGATCTACGAGTGAATACCTATCACCCGTTGTTCATAGTTAGTCAACTACCATTGGTTAGTATCCTATGGTGTGCATCATTATATCCTCATTTCCAATTGAGACACCTTATCACTCCAATTAAACCTTGCACTAATACCACTCACTGTGGCACCCCTCAATGGCCCCTAATACATTAGCATCACCACAAGTTCCTTTCACTTTGCCCTGAAAGCCTGTTACTCTGATACCATGGAATTTTATTATAATTCAAAAATCCTGGAGGTTTATATCTTTTAGATTGGTCCCTGCACAATTTATATAGCGAAAGTGCATCCAACAACTTCCTTTCCTATAAATAAAATGATGGACACCAACTACACATTTATAAGTTAAAGCCAAACACTTTTATTTACATAATTAGATGGACATCATTCGTCGGTACACCAAAATGCCAAGGTTTTCTACACGTGGCTATTCTTAAAAGATACCCGACTTTTCCAACAAATATCAACACGAGTCCAACAACCAGTGTCGGCGTCCAAAAATGCTTCCTTTACTGTCCTTCGCTCTCGGTCACACCCACCCGTCCGATCCATTTGCTGGGGCGGTGGCAACAGCCCTAGCGTGCATCCATCTTGACGGACGAAGACAATAAGATACTCCTGAAGTACTAGGCTGGCGTGAGGACCGATACCAGACGCACTCGAATAAAAATCAGTCCTCGCACCTTAGGATGGTGATGCTCCGACCATTCGCACTGCAGGTTGATCGGGATTCCATAAAATGTGCCAGGAGGTACGGGTAGCAAAGACATCTTGTCTAGTCTAAAATGTTAGTCTCCAAAAAGGGGTGAGTACAACCACCCAGCAATTGATGATCTACTAAGCTATACTACGAGGCCATCACAATCCAAGTCCATGCAAGATAGACAAAATATGAAATCAAAAGAATAAATGTGCATTAGATAGATAAAAACCCTTTTTAAGAGTAATGTCAACGAAATTTCAAAACCACAATGCACTATTTCAATCACACAGGTCCTGATTATAGGACCAAACTGTTACGACATGTCCCTTGCCAAGCCACACAATTTCGTCCCATAACCAAGCGCAGTTATTAGCGAGGTCGTTATTTTTGGGACTCAGTTCATTTTCATTTTCCTACGTCTATCCTAGAGGATCTATGTTTGCGTCCCTCCAGGCATTTGCATCCCACCTGGCATCGCGAAAGCCTATGGTATTCAGTCACCGAGCATCCAGAGTGTGTCACATTACACCTCTATGCATCTCGCATCCCACCTTGCATCACGAGGAATTGCTGGGGCTCGCCATGAAGATGGTTACCCTTACCCTCTGGAATTACATACCAACATACAACCGGGCATCATGACACTCCCATGGAACCTCTGGGGTACTACGGACCCCAGGCATCCAATGGCATCGACTCATTCGATCCTATGGGCATTCGGACTCCCAGGGCATTGTCGACTTGAGGGTCCGATTGCATCAATTATATATCTCAGCCATAGTATATCATCAAATCATTTCAATGCCAAAACAGTTTTAAAGGAACAACCACATTTGAAATTCCTTTTGAATGCTTGAAAATATTCCTTCATGATATCAAACAATGCAAACTGTCAATACAACAACAGCAGGCTTTGAAATCATATGTCATTTCCATATCAATAGAACCAATGAACAAAACTCGGAAGTAAAATATTAAGCCCGTAGGTCCACTCCCACGGCTAACTTTCCAACGCATTTAAGAAATCACATACAATTTCATAGACCACACTTGCAACTCTCGTCGAAAATTGAAAAGAGTGTGAAAACAAGTAATTTGAATTCGGCACATTGGCAAGTCTAAACCTCACTCCTGGCTTAGTGGTTCATAAAAATTGGTCCACATCAAAGTTCGAGATTTCAAGAGCGCCAAAACCTTTCCCTTTTCTTTTTGAAATGTTGATGAATGGCGTGTCGGTATATAATGTGGCACCCCCACACATACCTTTAACTTGACCTAAAAGTCTAATACTCTGATACCATGGGATTTCATCATTAATCCTAAATCCTAGGGGTTTATATCTTTTAAATCAATCCCTATGCAGTAAATATAGCGGAAACACATTCAACTATTCCCGGTTTTGAAATGTAAAGTGATGCACACCAACTAAAACTTTTATAAGTTAAAGCTAAACACTTTTATTTACATAACTATATGGACATCATTAGTCGATACATCAAAAAGCCAAGTTTTTCTATACTTGGCAACTTTCAAAAGATAACCAACTTCTTTTTCCAACAGCCATCTACAAAGTCCATTAGTCAGCATCGGCGTCGAAAAATACTTCCTCTGCTATCCATCATTCTCGGTCACACCCACCCGTCCGGTTCGTCTGCTGGCAGTGGTGGCAACAGCCCTAGCGTTTGTCCATCTTGGTGGACAAAGACTGATAGGAACTCTTGAAGTACTGGGCCGGCAGGAGGACCAATATCAAATACAATCAATACCCACACTCGAACAAACACCAGGCCTCGTACCTCGAGATGGTGATGCTCTGACCACTCGCATTGTAGGTCGACTGGAATCCCATAGAACATGCCGGGAGTAACAGGCAGCAGAGACATCTTGACTAGTTTGAAATGTTAGTCCTCAAGAAGAGGTTAGTATAGCCACTCAGCAATAAAAGATCTACTAAACTATATCGCACAGAACCATCATTATCTAATTCCGTGCAAGATAGAAAAAACATGTGTTCAAAGGATTGAGTATTCATCAAATCCATAAAACTTTTCAAAGTAATGACAAATGCAGCTTCAAAACCAAAATGCACCATTTCAGTCACATAGGTCCCGATTATAGAGCCAAACTGTTATGACACGTCTCATTCCATGCGACACAATTTAGTCCTATAACCAGAAAACACACACAATTAGTAGAAACCATCAATTTTAATATTCAAAAAGGTTTCACCTCCTAGAGGACCAATGTTTGCGTCCCTTCGGGCATTAGCACCCAACCTGGCATTGCGAAAGCCTCCGGCATTACGCCATTGGGCCACTGAGCATCCAGATCGTGTTACGTCACACCTCTAGGCATCTTGCACCCCACTTGGCATCACAAGGAATCTCCAGGGCTCGCCATGAAAATAGTTATCTCGACCCTTTGGAATTACGTACCGATATACCAGTGGGCATCCCGACATTCCCGAGGAAAACTCTGGGGCTCGCCATGAAAATGGTTACCCCTACCCTCTGGAATTACGTACCGACATACCACCGGGCAACTCCTAGAATTACTTACCAAAATACCACTAGGCATCCCGACACTCCCGGGGCATCGTTGACCCAAGGGTCCAACTGCCGCAGTGTCATTTCATACTATTTCAGTAAAACATTTTCATCAAAACTCATAGTTGAATAATATGTTGAATACCAATGCCATCGTATCAAATGATAAACCAAGATGCATTCACCCTTGAGAAAAATTGAGCAAACTCGAAATAAAACAGCTCAAAAATCAGGATGCACAGTTTTAGTAAAGATTTTGGAATAACCCCTAAATGAACTCAGAAAATTCTAAAATTTTAGTATGTTATAAACAAGATCTAAAGGAAAGAATTTCGTGCAGAACGCTAAGCCAAATTCGTCATGTATAAATCGCAGCAAATCGCACAACTCGGCCCTAAACTTCTTCTATCAACAGAATCTGTACTTTGGCATAAAATACTTCCCATTAAAAGAAATTTGTGCCTCTGTATTGATTTCGAAAAATCTGACCAAAAACACATGTCTTAGTTTAGACAATTCCTTACAACTTTCATGAAGAAATTGGAACCAAAATTTTCCCTAGAACTATCTCTAGAAAATCTACAAAATTGCCGAGTTACACTCGATCTAATTCGGACACTACGGAGTCAATAGGATCCCGCGCCTATACAACGGCTATTTCACTTCCAAAATTTCACCACAGATTGTCCTTTCAATCATAGTTCAACAAAATCAGAATGTATAGAGATATCCAAAGCATTTCCTCAATTTTTTGGTCCCAATCTACTGCAATCACTCAATAATCCAGCATTCAACATCCAATTCAGGCATTTCCCAAGTCTACTTCCACTACCTCAGACAATAACAGCCTTGCATGACATAGATTAGTAGACTTTTACTTGCCTCAAGTCCTAAGCGTCAACGGCAAGTAAAAACAATAAGCTCGGGGTCTTGGGCGCGGCTCGACAGCAGCAAGTGCGAGCGGCGTCAACAGCGCACGAATGGAGGGGCAGTCCTTTCCCTCTTCATTCGCTGTTCTCTCTCGCGCGCGCCCTCTATTCTCTCTCTCTCTCACTCGAATTTCTACTTGGTTAGTCTCTCTCTGTGTTACGAAGCTGTCCCGTTTTCTTTCTTTTAGTTAGTCAACTAATTGGGTCAATAATTCTACAATTCGGTGGCAGCAGGAAACGGTGATACCACATGTAGCCGTGTCCTCATGTGGGGAGCCTTCTTCCCATTTGTGCCACTTGCTGGAACTCATGCACCAACGTGGCCGCACTTCCCTCCAAGAAATCCCCTTTGCTTGCCACGAAAGAAGAAAACGTGGCCTTTTGGTCAACATCTCCTTCCGTAGTTGACCAGCTTCGACGAGGGAGGGAAACATGGCTGCATGACCGTGCATGGCTGAATTTACATTTTACTTGCATGGCCGCATGGTTGCACGGTCCATTTCCTCTCAAAATTGACCCTTAATTTCAGCACGTGTAAGTGCTGAAAAATAATTACTTATATGACTGCACGGGGTCACAATAATGTACACGGAAGGTTCGGTTCATAGGGTACACATGCGGGTAGGAGAGGGTCTCAACCGTGGCATTATGTAAAAGAAAATTTCGACAAAACGATATGTCATGCAATGATCAAATTGTCCTGGCACAAGCAAGGCACGACTATGAAGGTATATCCTAGGATCATCACGTAACGTGACATTGGGGTCAAATGTAATGCCGACCATAACGAATTCCAATAACAATTTCGTCAGTCTGCAATGCATCGTTATATTTTTCCAAGGTCGGCAAAATGCGGATGAGGTCGGTCTCACTTAAACATATAAAAGATTTTCCGGCAAGACTATAATTTACTCGACGATCAGCCCATTACAATACGTAGCGCATCGGTCCAATGATGATAACAAAACAATGTCCGTTGTGTTGTTGATAATACCATCCAACGATGCCTCCGTCAAGACCGTCACATATCCGAGGGTCATCAAAATTTCCGGATGCCGTATATAAAAGTTTCAGCAAGAGTCGGGAAGTTTTCCAAATCAATTTATGGCCAAATTTTGTTCAAAAGCGATAACCAAATTTAAAGACGCGTATAGTAAATCTAAGATATTCAACCCGACCTCCAGTGGTTTGGACAAATTGGTACAAAAGTCGAAATTTGCAAAGCACCGTGCAATTTTTTAAAACATTTGGAATCGGTGGCATAATAAATGAAATATCAAACGCGAGTCGGGAGGTTTTTCTTTTCCAAATGAAAACAATGGCCTAATTTTTCAAAATTTCATAGTCGCCAAATCTGTTTTGACTGAAATTCAAAGGAATCAAAAACATGCATGAGAAAGCCGAGCATTTCATCAACCTTTCAACCTCAAAACAGTCTCGGTTGCTCAGTAAACCACCATTCAACATCAAAATCCAACAATTCAGCCTATCAATACACTTTCTAACACAGGAACAGCTCTACACTATATAGTTTAGTAGACTTCAATTTGCCTTAGGTCCGACGGCTCAATGGCAAGCAAGACGGGAGGCTTGCGGGTTGCGGATGCAGCTCAACGGTGGGAAAGGCGAGCTGTGTCGACGGCGGCAGTGCACGAGCACAGGCAGAGGGCAGTCTCCTAGATAAATTCATTTGCATGTTAAAAACTTGAACTTAAGTTGCGAATTGGTATAGGCTTGGGAAAGCTAGAGCTAAGTCTAGGCTTAGCAGTTCATTAGCCTAAACCCTAGGTGGTGCATCCAAAATTTAGGTCGCGACACACATCAATTGGAACGTCTCAATCAATCACAGGGGTCTTGATTATAGGGCCAAATCATTATGACACGTCTCATTTCATGCCACACAATTTTGTCCCATAATCCGGCACATCAATCTCAATCGATCATGCATTCCAATTGATTAATACTACCCACACAGGCAGTTTTACCCAACACATATCAGTCCTTTAGCGTAGCCAGGATTTGTCTCACTCCTTTAATCACGGCTACATCTTCTGACACATATCAGGGACGACATTCATGACGTTTCCAAAAGAGTTACAGTCCAGAATTTATTGCGAGTGGTGTCCATTGATAGGACGTCCCATATAGAGGTAATGTCCACTAACACACACCGGGGACGAGCTCTCTTAACCAGCACACGATCATTCAATTCCGGCCAAGGACATTGTGCTTTGCACTCACATGCCTCAATTAAGATAACAACCTTGGCCCGTTTCCTTTGTATTTAAAACACTGTGGAAATAATCGTCACTGGGTACACAGTCATATCAAACCTTGAAAATTGGTATCATTTCATTTTAAAGTCCCACTGTTTGATATAGTACTTGAAAACCACTTTCGATGTTAAAACCCGACGACACACAGGGTTTTCTAATTAAATACCATAATTTTCATAATCATCACTCAATTGCACAATCCAACAAGCAATTGCATAAACTGATCACACCACAATAGTCAGCACGAAATTCTAACAACTGGCCATCCCGGCATAATTTCTGGAATTATTAAATAATTAATTTAATTTCGAAAAGTAAATAATATAATATAATATAATATAATATAATATAATATAATATAATATAATTTTATTAAATAATCAAATAAATGCAAGTAATTAATTAAATGCCTAATTAAGATTATAGTAATCTAACCACATAATTAGGCTAATTAATCAACCTATTAAACTAATCAAATCCTTAATCTAATTAACCTTTAATTAAACTAATCTAACCACCTAAACATAGTTAGCCTAATCTAAACACCCCTTAAGCAAAATTAACCTCTTAAGTAAGGTTTAGCAAGTAAACTCACAGGTTTTGTGATTCGAAGAGTTCGCCACGATGAGGACGTGAAGGCAAGTGATAAACCTTTTAGTGGCGACACCCGACAAGGTCGGGAAGAGTTTGAAAACGAACCTCGAAGCTTCAAAGCCTTGGCTGGCTTTTGGTTCTGTCCAACGACTAAAGGCGCTGAACGCATGGCTAGGATGGGCTGGAATCGGCAAGGTTGGTCGGCGATGGTTGTCGCAGGTCCAAGCTGATGCTAGACAATGGCAAAGATAGTCCAAGTGACCAGGGGCTGTGGGCGAAGCTGGATGGTGGACGAGCAGGGCACGGATATGCTCGAGCAAGTGGCAGGCGAGCGGTGGCGTGAACGACGACTCTAGCGAGCATCGAGCGGGCGGGCGTGCGACGAGCAGGGGAGAGGCTGGCCGATTGCTATGGTTTTTCTAAGCTTCCAAGCACACTCAACAATGGGCAAAGCAAGTCCAAGGAGGAAAAAAAGCTGCTGAAGAGAGGGGCTCCCCAAAGGCTTCCTAGCCTTCCAACACTTGTCCATATCTTACTCACAAGCCCCCACCACCTTTAGCTTTATCGTCAGCCGCTTCTCCCTCACAAAACTTCCCCTACAAGCCTTAGATGGCTGTCCAAATGTTGCACCCCACAAGGCCTACGAATTTTGTACCTTTGCTCATCAATTTCATTTAATTCCTCTTCAAATCAACCAAAATTGAAGCCCATAAATCCAACCAAGATGTCTACACTTAATTCCACGCTTTTCCTTTCCAATTGATCCATCTTGACTCCCAAAAATGCGACAAAAATGGGCTACGAGCTTCCCGGTCCAAAATAGCCTTACTTTGGATTTTTGGTCAAAAATCTCGGCTTGCAAAAAAATCTTCTGAGGATGAGTTAACGTTTCTAAAATGACTCGTGACATGACAGAGCTTTCAATTTTAAACTCGGGTTTAAATTCGGTGTTAATTTCAATTTGGCGCAATTTAAGTGATATATAGTCTACCTAGTAGCTTTCAGGAAATTTTAATGCAATTGACCAGTGGTCGATTGTTTTCCAGCCACAATGTACATCTTCAACACATTGACGACTCTCGGTTGTCATGAAAATCTTGAGATTTCAAATACAGACATAGGGTATAGAAAAGACAAAAAAATTGATTTAGTGCCATTCGATAAGAATTTTGCAATCAGGTGGAATCACCCACACTTAATCACATACCTCAGTTGAAACAACCTATCTCCAGTCTCTAATCAATTTTGACAATGCCGTAATGTCCCTTGTAGATTAGCACGGTCGAGCAGTCAATTCTTAGTTAAATTCTCAAGTCTATTGCGTTAAACCCCTTTAACAACTTCACTTAATATACTAGTTATCTCGTGAGTGATCAACTTAGAGAATAGAACTATAGGTGTGTCAATGAAAAGCCCACCTCATTCAATTGAAGACAGAACCTGAAATCAGGATGTCAAACTCTTCCCCTCTTATAAAAATTTCGTCCTCGAAATTTAAACCATTACTATTCCTTAAATAAAAAGGTGGGGGTATAGTCGTCTCATCAAATCTTCACTTTTCTAAGTTGCTCTTTCAGTGCCGTGGTGTTGCTAGACCACTTTGACCAATGGGATTGTCATGCCCCGATCCTCGAGGACGCGCCCATCCTTCTTATTGGTCGATTTTAAAGTGCGATATCCCAGGACTAAGTATCGCTAACCCTTTCATTTTATTATGCAGGCGAAAGCAGTTATAAATCCCCAGACAATAAAACAATGGGATAGAAAAGCAGGCCACATTTTTTTATATTGAAATTCACAACCACACTTTCTTTAACAGCACCACTCATAGTATAATTACAATACTAATCACAACATACTTGTCTCACACCTATCTTCACCAAGATAGGGTTTACAAAAGGGATGGGATCTTAATCCACATCCGGGTTATACTCAAGATCCCCCTCTGGATCATCTGCTTCTTCAAAAGTCTTTCTTCCCTTTAGGTTCCTCCTCCTTAGCTTCTCCTCAGGGTCCTGAAATGGTTATTCAATAACCAATGAGACCACGTCTCAGCGAATTCTACCCCCTAATACCTGATTAGTAAGCCAATACACCTTAGGCTGCCTAAGCACATCACGAGTTAGATGACTTACCTTGGCCTCAGCTCCTTCCTGCAAGTTAGTATATATATCAAATATACATCATCACATCACCTCACCCAATCAGATTAAATCATCGATCAATCGACCTAGTCGATTACATGTCATCCAAATTATCTCTTGATCAACCCCTTCCATACGTTCTAAAAGTCTGATCAACATCCAAGACTACTCACCCTAGGTGATATATAGATAGCATGTTATCTTATCTCTAGACGACATATAGAGTCATCGAGCTATCAAATCATACTGTACTGTCTCCAGATGCTCCGTAGAGTCATCGAGCTGGTAGATCATACCATCCTGTCTCAAGATGCTCTGTGGAGTCATCGAGCCGGTATACACACAATTTATCATACCGTACTGTCTCTAGATGCTCCGTAGAGTCATCGAGTCGGTAGATCATACCGTTCTGTCTCAAGATGCTCCGTGGAGTCATCGAGCCGGTATACACACAATTTATCATACCGTATTGTGTGGCATCCCAAAATTCAAAGCCAAGCCATGAGGTGTGTTAAAGTTCCTAATTAGGTGATAAAAATTTCCATGGCTTATGCTTTAGCCATTAGTCTTTAATTAGATGATTTGTGCATATGATTGTGAAAATTTAAATTTGATAGATTAATAATTTATGCTTGGCCATGTACTTTATAAATTAAATTTCAAAGAACAAAATGTCCCAAGACTTTGGCCAAGATGAAAATGGAAATTTAAAAATATTTATAGAAGGAATTCAAAAAAAAAAGGGAAAAAGGGGTTAATTTTCGAATGGGCCTTAAGCCCATTTGGCCTAAGCTTGATGGGCCAAGCTAGTCGGCCCAAGAGGGAGTTTGACCGGCCCATTAAGGCCCAAAGGAAGAGGTGGCCAGCCCATGATGCATGCAATAGGACAAGTGGCATGGAGGAGGTGAAGCATGGTGGACACTTGTCTTCCTCTACAATTACACTTGTCCCTCATGCAAACCTAGAGTGCATGCAATATAAAAGGGAAGAAGAGGAAAGAGAATGGCTGGTTAGCCATTCGGCCAAGTGAGGGAGAGAGGGAGAGAATCGTGCGAGAGAGAGAGGAAGCCGAGAGGGAGAGAAAGGAGCCCATTCGCCGCCGTGTGCTGTCCGCTCGTGCTGTTCGTGAGGTCTAGAGGCAAGTTGGGAATCCACTTTCTACTCTTGCACCAATGTTTTCGCATGAACAGTTTGGAGTCAGAAACTTGTTTGAGCTTGCATGTGTGTTTAGAGTCCGATTTTGGCTTCGATTTCTTCATCAAAGTTCTAGTTAACATATTGAACTATAACATACTGAAATTTCGTGGAAAATGATGGATATTTGAGGGGTCAAACCCTTATCCTACGGAGATGCTAGATCTGGAATATTTTCGTATGAACTGTTTGAGTCAGAATGTTGTGAGAGCTTTCATGCATGTTTAGAGTTATATTTTGGCTGTGATATCTTCATGAAAGTTGTAGCTAACGTCTTTTATTATAACATACTGAAATTTCGTGGAAAATGATGGAGATATGAGGGGTTAAAGTTCTATTTTTCGGAGACCCTAGATCTGTGAAGTTTTCACTGACTTCTTGTTGGATTCTTGTTTGCATGTTGATTTTTGTTGAAGATTTGACTTTGATGTCTTCATGAAAGTTGTAGGTAACACCTTAAAATACAACATAATCAAATTTGAAGCGAAAAGAACAAGTATAACTTCGTAAATCGGCTAGATCTTGGAGACAGTTATTCTGGTGAAGTATTCCGAGACACCCGAGACTTCATGGACTTAAATGGTGACCATAATTTGGTTATTTGACCTAGATATCTGCATGAAACTTCTAAAGGACACCTTGATACATAACATACTCAAATTTCAGAGGAAACGAAAGAGAATAGATGGGTGAAATCTTAATAATTCGGAGATGTGTATTCTGGACGACGCGGTAGTGGTTCCAGAAGTTTCGTGGGGTTGTATAAATTAATCTAGAAATAATTTTGCTTGGAGTTCTTCATGAAAAATGCACGAAAATGTCTTGGTTATCACCCTGTAAAATTTTGTAATTTTTGGAGGCCGTATGAGTATTTTAATCGAATTTATTTGAAAACTGTGCATTCTGTTCATTATCCGAATATCATGTGCTATTTTGTGGAAATTGTGAAATTATGTGAAATTCAATTTGGCCATGAATTTCGTATGAAATTGTCATCCTATTGGTTTGATTAATGATTTTTTAAATATTATGATTTTGGGAAAATCATAGATATTAAATTTAATATTTATTTATGAAAATAAATAAATATAATAATAAAATAATAAATAAATAAAATGGATTATTTTATTGGCCATAAATTCCATTGAATTTATTAATAAATAATTATGCACTGTTGCATGTATGATGAGATATTGGTGTATGTATGACATTGAATTGTGATGCATGTGTGCCAAGTATGACTTGTTTGATGTCACGCCATATGCCATGTTAAATTGAGATCAAAATAATGGTAAATGTGGATAATGATAAGTGAGGAAGTGGTTGTGGTGGATGATGATGCTCGGTGGCCTAGTGGCGTAATTCCGGAGATTCCCCGGGAGTGTCGGGATGCCCGGTGGTATACGGTATGTAATTCCAAAGGAGGCCTGGTGGTATGTCGGTACATAATTCCGGAAGCCTTGTCGGAGGTTTTTGCCCGAAAGGAATGCCTCGCGCTGCCAGGATTGGGGTGCAAGATGCCTGGCTAGAAGGGTAAAGGCCGGAAGCCCTGTCGAAGGTTTTTGCCTGAAGGGAATGCCTCGTGATGCTAGTTGGGATGCGAGATGCCCGGAATGTGGGGGGTCGGAAGCCTGGTGGCCATGGGATGGCTGGAATGCTGGGAACCCTGTCGGAGGTCTTTGCCCGAAGGGATGATGAAATTGATGATATGAGAAATGGGTGATGTGGTGATCAAATTTAAAGATAAAAGATGAAAATTAACCCATGATATGATATGCATGATGATATGCATGACGATGATGATGATGATATGTGATGTGATATGATAATCACCCATGATATGATATGCATGATGATATGCATGATAATGATGATGATGATATGTGATGTGATATGATGATCACCCATGATATGATATGCATGATGATATGCATGATAATGATGATGATGATATGTGATGTGATATGATGATCACCCATGATATGATATGCATGATGATATGCATGATGATGATGATGATGATGATGATGATGATGATGATGATGATATGTGATATGATGATAACCCATGATATGATATGTATGATAATATGCATGGTGATGATAATGATGATGATATATGATATGGCATGTGTATTGTGATGATGTCATGATGATGATGACATGTATGATGTAATGATGCCATGATGATGATGACATGTATGATGTAAAGATGCCATGATGATGATGACACGTATGATGTAATGATGTTATGACGATGATGACATGTATGATACAATGATGATATATATATGTATGTGTTATAAATTGGTATGATGATGCATGATAGTATGCGCATGGCTTCAAGGTAAGTAACGCCTGCAATGCATGTATGATCTGCCTAATGCATTGAGTTGTTATTGGATTTCCCTATCTGCTGAGTGGTTGTACTCACCCCTTTTGGGGAATAACATTTCAGATTAGTAAATGGTTTGAGCGGTTGGATATGACCGCGAGGAGAAGGATAGCAAAGGAGGGAACCTTTGGACGCCGACACTGGTTGATGGACTTTAAGCATATGATTGTGGGAGGAGATGTCGGTCATCTTTTGAAGTGTAGCCGAGTATAGAAAACTACGGCATTTTGATGTACCAACTAAAGATGTCCATCTGCTCTATGTAAATAAACGTGTTCGGTTTTAACTTATATAAGATATTTAGTAGGTGTGCATTGTTTTCTGAACTTAGGGAAGGGAGTTTGCTAGATGTGCTTCCGTATATGAATTGCGCAAGGGACCTATCAAAGAAAAAAAAGCGTAAACCCCATATGTTGTATGGACCCGCTGCAATTGAAATGGTATCAGAGTGACATGTTATTAGGAAAGTAAATGGTAAGCAAACTGTGGCGACCCAAATCGGATCGGGGGCCGTCGAGGGGTGTCACATACTGTCTCTAGATGCTCCGTAGAGTCATCGAGCCGGTAGATCATACCGTCCTGTCTCAAGATGCTCCGTGGAGTCATCGAGCCGGTATACACATAATTTATCATACCGTACTGTCTCCAGATGCTCCGTAGAGTCATCGAGCCGGTATACATGTCATTCCAAGCAAACAATCAAATAACCAGTTTTATCATTTCCGATAAAATGCCATGAGTGGGTACTCGATCGGCCCTAGCCAAAATATAATAATCTCATTTTTATAAATCCAACCATATTTTATAGTCCACTAAAACATTTTGGGTATCATTAACTGATGCCCGGTTAATTTCCAATTAATTTTCCAAGATTATTTAAAATTAGGGAATAAATCCCAAATTCACAAATAAATCATTTCCACAAAAAATAAAGCTTAATTAAATAAACGGATTGCACCACGACAATCAGCATAAAATTCCGGTCACCGGCCGTCCCGGTTGAATTTCCGGAAAAATAAATAAATAAATACTAAAAATCCAATTTAGGCCCGTAATGCCTGATTGGAAGCCAAATCAGATCGGGAAAAATCCCGCGATACGTTCAATAAATATTAGAAGCTCTCTACTTACTAATGACTAAGTCTAACCACCTAACATGCATCGTTAAGTCACTAATTGAATTGTTCTAGACTAATCTAACCACCTAATTGCATTTAATTAAATCTAACCAACCCCTAAGCATAATTAGCAAACTAATAAAGCATTAGTGAGTAAAACTCACTTGGTACAAGCGGGGACCGGGACACTGCGACGGCGGCCGAAATCCGAATTTTCGGCGACGTCGACAATCACTCGGGCGGGGCCCAAAGGCCTTGCAAGCCCACATCAAATTGCTGGGCTTGAGCCGAACCTAGGCCGACTTGCTTCACGGGCCCAAGATGGGCTGAACTTCAAGACTGAAAATGGGCTACAACTTAAATGGACCAAGCTCAAGCGAGCCTCAAAAACTGGGCTGCCGGACTGAACTTCACTGAAATGGGCTTGCTGAAGTTGCTGGAGATGGGCCCAACTGCTAGGCTAAAAATTCACGTGAGCTGGAGGATGAAGACTCGCTAGATTGCGGGCCGTGTGGGGGTGGACCAACGGCAGCAGCCTCGGTAGATCGTTGGACGAAGACACTGGACTGCTCGACTGCTTCAATTGAGGAAAATTGAAGAAATCGGGGCAACTTCGGTCTTCATGAATGGCCAGAGGAGATGTGGGCTTCGCTGGCTGCTTGATGAACAAACGGGCAGTTGCATGGTCAACCAAAGAGCTAGGTGGAGAGGATTGTTGACCGGTGGGGATGAAAACAAAAGCATGGCAGCTTGGACGTGGCAGAGGAAAATCGGTGGGCGGCTTCACACGAGAAGACTTTGCTGGCCGAACTGCTACTGGGGACGTGCGGAGTCGTCAACAAACGGAGGCCGAGATGGGGCACGCTCGCTGTCAGTGGGAGGAAGAAACGGGGACGAAGCTAGTGACTGCAAGGTCAACAAACCGATTTTGTTGAGCGCTGAGTTGACCGAACATGGGGCGACGAAGATGGAGAGAGAACTCGGTGGGGCGTGTGGCTGCTGCAGGGGAACAAGAGAAA
Source organism: Eucalyptus camaldulensis (assembly GCA_019915185.1). Lineage (NCBI taxonomy): Eukaryota > Viridiplantae > Streptophyta > Magnoliopsida > Myrtales > Myrtaceae > Eucalyptus > Eucalyptus camaldulensis. The sequence goes on from JAHSVA010000008.1 coordinate 32,173,079, forward strand.
GGGAAATGGTGGCAGGGGGGCTTCGGTGGTGAAGAGACGTGAGGAAGAAGGAAGTTCGCGGGGATGTTGGTGTGCAAGAGAAGCTGTTGAAGAGATAAGGGCAAGCAGTGAGCTGGCTTCAAATGAAGAAAGTGACGTGAAGCAGCTGGCGCGGATTGTTGAAGAAGTCACGGATGAGGGAAGAAAATTCAACAAATTCAATCCACTTAATTAATTGCATGTCCCCTAATACTTTATTGTCTTAATACTCACAAAGAATTCAACTTAAATGCAATTGTTGCACCCTCCTTGCCATAATTCCGAATTTCATTGAATGACCTCAATTTCTTTATGTAATTTCCCACATCAACGTCCAATTTAATTGTGGGAAAAGCCCACAAAATTTCCACACTTTCTTGTCGTCAAGTAGCTCGGTCTGGAAGTTAGGATTTCATTCAAATGAGCTCAATTGAATTTCCGATAATTTTATGTGACGTCTGAATCGATTTTTCATAAAAGTCCTGAACTCGATGGAATTTCTCCGAAAGACAAGATGACGTCCTATAAATGAACGTGACATGCTCGAATGTTCGATTCCCGACTCAGAATTCAATTTCATGGTTAAAATTGGTCGAACGCGATTTTAGTCCGATCTGACCTATTGAGTAGCTTTTAGGGATTTTACCGCGGTTATATCCCTTAATGGCTTCCCCCAATAGATTGGTTAACTCGTGAGTGATTAGTTCAGAGAAAAAGGACAATCCGCGTGTCGACAAGATGTCCATTTCATATATTCGGGACGGGGTCGAAATTCTGGATGTCACAGGGATGGTCTTGGTTTGCAGAATCTATTCTTTCCGACCCACAATCTGAATTAGGCTTTCCACGTACGACACTCTGTTGTCCATGTTGGATTCTTCGAGATTTAGCATGTGGGTCAAGTCAGGATTGTACGTCCACAACATCAACAAGTGAAAGACGTCATACACTTGTGCTAGTCTCGGCAGTAATACAAGATGATACGTTAGGATTTCGATTCTTTCCAAAATCTCAAAGGGACCTACATACCTCGGATTTAGTTTCCATTTCTTGTTGAAGTGCGAAGTACCCCTCATTGGTGACACCTTCTGAAAAGACGTGGTCACCAACTTGGAATTGCAATGTTCTCTGACGCTTGTCTACGTAGCTTGTCTGGTAGCTTTGAGCGGTCTTTAATCTATCCCTGACGACGGCAACTGCATTCACTTACTGGTGAACTAGCTCTAGGCATGTGATCTTTCGTTCTTCGACCTTATTCCAACACACTGGCTTTTTGCACGCTCTGCCATACAATGCTTCAAAAGGAGACATCCGAATGCTCTGTTGGAAGCTATTGTTGTAGGCAAACTCGACAAGGTGAAGTTGTTCCTCCCAGCTTGCTTTGAAATCCAACACGCAGGCTCGCAACATGTCTTCAAGGGTTTGAATTGTCCTCTTAGACTGGCCATTCGTCTGCAGACGATAGGCTATACTGTAATGCAGCTTCACTCTTAAAGTAGACTGCAAACTTTTCCATAAGGCAGCTGTGAACCTCGGGTTTCAGTCTGAAGTAATCGTCACCGACACTCCATGTAGACGAACTATCTGATGTACATACAACTTTGCATGCTTGTCCAAATCAAGGTCCTTTCGTACTACAATGAAGTGAGCCGACTTCGTCAGTCTATCGACCACTATCCAAATGGATTCATTACCTCTCTAACTCATTGGTAAGTCTGTCACAAAGTCCATTGTGATGTGCTCCCATTTCCACTTAGGAATCTCGAGAGGTTGCAAAAGTCCTCCTTGCTTACAATGCTATGCCTTCATTTACTGACACATTAGACACTTGGCGACATGCTTGGTGATGTCCGCCTTCATACTAGACCACCAATAATGTTGATGCAGATTCTGATACATCTTCATACTTCCAAGATGAATGCTGTAACTGCTACAATGAGCTTTTAACAAGATCTCCTCCTTAAGCGTTCCATCGTCAGGTACACACAATCATCTTCAAAGCTTTAGTGTTCTATTATCAGAAATCTTAAAGTCAGGTTTTCTCTTTTTTGCATACTCTTGCAGAATCTTCTGAACATCAGGGTCTATCGGCTGAAGCGTCTTAATTCTGATTTGCACTTCTGGTTCAATTCTAAGGGTGGCCATAAGATTCGAAATGTGGCCTACCTTAAACTTGAAAGCCGAATCTCGAGATCCCTCAAGTACAATCCATTCCTTGAGTACCATCTGCACAACTGAAGACTTCTGACTCAAGGCATTTGCGACCTTGTTAGCTTTTCTAGGGTGATATAAGATATCACAATCATAATTCCTCAGAAATTTCATCTAGCGACGCTATCTCATATTTAACTCATTCTGATAGAATAAGTTTTTGAGACTTGGATTGTCTGTGAAAATCTAGAACCTTTCTCCACATAAATAATGTCTCAAAATCTTCAAAGCGAAAATGATTGTTGCGAGTTCTAAGTCATGCGTTGGATAATTCAGCTCATGAGATCTCAACTGACGGGACGCATATGCAACAACTCTGTCATGTTGCATGAGCATGCAACCCGGTCCTCTAAACGACGCATTATTATAGATCTCCTACCCTCCAGGACCATATGGTACAGTCAACACGAGTGTGGTAGTTAGCATTTGCTTAAGCTCTTGGAAACTACACTCGCACTTATCTGTCCACACAAACTTTTCTTCCTTCTTCAGTAATCGAGTCAACGGCGACGCTAAAGCTAAAAATCCTTCCACAAACCTTTTGTAGTAACTTGCCAAACCCAAGAAACATCCGATCTCTATCACTGTCGTCGTCTTGGCCAGTTGATAACTGCTTCAATCTTGGTCAGGTCCACGGAGATTCCTTTTCTTGAAATCATGTGACCTAAGAAAGCAACACGAGTAAACCAAAACAAGCACTTGCTGAACTTAACGTACAGCTCATCATTTCGTAAAGTTTGAAGCATTATCCTTAAATGCCTTTCATGCTCTTTAGGACTTCTCGAGTACACTAGGATATCATCGATGAACATGATAATGAATTGATCCAAGTACTCCTTGAACACACGATTCATTAGATCCATAAAAGTAGCTTGGGTGTTCATCAAACCAAATGACATTACCGTGAAATCATAATGGCTATATCGAGTATGAAACACTAACTTTGGTATGTCCTCATTTCTGATCCTCAGCTGATGAAACCCTATTCTCAAGTCGATCTTCGAAAATATCAACGCTCCCTGCAATTGGTCAAACAAGTCGTTGATCCTCGACAATTGATACTTGTTCTTGATTGTCATCTGATTGAGTTGACGATAGTCGATGCATAAACACAACGAACCATTTTTCTTTTTCACGAACAGAATTGGTGCTCCCCACGGTTATGCATTCGGACGTATCAATCCCTTATCCAACAACTCTTGCATCTGCACCTTCACTTCTTTCAACTTAGACAACACCATCCAGTAAGGAGTCTTAGAGATTGGCTCTGTTCCGGGTGCCAACTCGATCACAAACTCGATTTTTCACTCTAGCGGCAAACTTTGCAATTTTTTCGTAAACACATCTGGAGACTCTTGAACCACAGCGATGTCTTCGCTCTTTAGCTCCTCAACTGTCATATCCACGACGGTCGTCAAGTAACCTTCGCAACCCCCATCTAACAAAATAGGTTGCCTTAAGTGACGAGATTAACGAGATCGAGGGTCCTCCTCAACTTCCGATAAAATTGAAACTTTCATTCGTCAATGGGTCAACTATATTACATTATGACAACAATACATTATAACAAAAAGCTCCTCAAGCCAAACCTTTTTATATATGATATCAAAGTTATACATAAGTAAATTAGTCAAGTACAACTCTAGTCCATGATTCTTCTTTCTACAACATTATTACAACAACTGAGGTTCTACAAACTTAACCAAGATTCTGCTATGCCACTCTGATAAAATCACCCCCAAAAATATTCTTCCTCTGACCAGTGCATCCTTCGTTTCATTCCTGTCCCTTCGCCATCCTAGGGACGTCCTATCTACGGTAATGGTGCTTGTGCTCTCTTGGACCCACGAGGATAGTTCCTCACCTGATGTCCGTGCTGGCCACACTTATAACACACTCCCGTGATACTAGGACACTAGACTACTCCATGCTTTCTTCTGCAAACTTGGCATTCGGTGAGTCCTTTGCCTCCGGTCAAGACAGCACACACCTATCCTTGTGCTAGAGGTCTGTTCATCTACCTTGTGGTGTGTTCTATGGCGCATTTCCTTTGTTCTGTCTCATTGGCAGTGGTGGTGGTGGCGGTAACTACTGTTGTTCCGTCTGCCCAAGCGGACAATCCTTAAATCGGTGGCCTTGTTGGCCATATTAAAAACAAGCTCCCATCCTTTTAAAACACAGGGCAGACCCATGCCTTTTCCTACAAGCACGACACACGCCCTTCAGGTTGAATGTTGGCTTTCCCATTATACTCCTTCAAGTGGGACGACAAAAGCATTTTCCTTTTGTCATTGGCCTCTTCCCCAATCGATTGCTATCTCTACTAGATCTGAACCTCAACTCAAACGCAACGGCTTGCTCCCAAGTCACATCCTCATGTTGGACCTCAACAGGTGTGATAGCAACAACGGCCATGGCACTTGCGGCGGCAGTGACAGAGGTAGCTGTAGCGGCTTGATTCTATGCTTGCTGACCCAAAAAGCTTCCTAGAGTCTCTAGCGCTTGAACGATCCAAGTGTATATAGGACCGCTCAGTGCTGCTACACTCTCAGTACTAGCCTACAACGGTACTCTTACACTTGTGCTGGTATGAGCCGGCGCTCTACCTCTGGTATTGACCCTCGTTAGCATCCTACCTTAAGTGATGGATCCTAACAACCTCCTTCAAGGAGTCCTTTATTCCCAATCGCTCATCTTGTAGACTTTCTACAGGACCTGCTTCCCAATTCCACACAAAATTAGAAGTTGAGTGATCCACACCAAACAATCTACCAAACAGCTATCACTCACATGCATCAGTATAAAACAAATGCCATTCCTACTAACTATCCCATGAATCCCTCGCACCTTATCACTCCAACTATCGACCTGCTCTAATACCACTCTAGGCAAGGATGTCATGCCTCGATCCTCGAGCGCGTGCCCATCCTTTGGTGGTCGATAGAAATTTGTGACGTCCTAGGACGCGTTGCCGATACATTCATTTTATTGCGCATGCGAAAGTAAAACAATACCCCTGACAACAACTATATGGGATAGAAAAGCAGGAAACAATTTCACAACCAAAACACTTCTATAAACCAATTGAGTCATATACAAAAAGAGGTCTACAAAATATCGTCTTACAAAATGAACTGTCATACGACCCACTAGCCAGACACGTTCACCGAACCTTAGGACTTCAACTCTGCAACACCCCGAGACCAACCAAAACGAACTAGCCGCTCCGTCCTCTAGTGACTTGAAAAATTAAGCCCATGACGAGGTGAGATAATGTCTTAGCAAGTCCACCCCATAAACCCTTATTAGGAAGGGAATACACCTCAAGGCATCCTAGCCACACAGCCACACAATCACATAATTAGAACAGAGGACTTACCTCGCCTCAGTTCCTTTTTGCACGTCAACACAGTTCATATCATAACTTTATGCATACAAAAATTTCACACATCAATTCAAACGTCTTAAACAATCACAGGGGTCCTGATTATAGGGCCAAATCATTATGACACATCCCATTCCATGCCACACAATTTTGTCCCGTAATCTAGCACATCAATCTCAATCAATCATGTGTTCCAATTGATTAATACTACCCACGTAGGTAGTTTTACCCGACACACATTGGTCCTTTGGTGTAGCCAGGCTCCGTTTCACTCCTTTGAGCATGGCTACATCCTCCGACACACATCGGGGATAGCATTCCTTACGGCGTTTCCGAAGGAGCTACGGTCCAGAATCTATTGCGACTTACATCCATTGATAGGACGTCTCATATAGGGGTAACGTCCACCGACACACACTGGGGACGGGTTCACTTAACCAGCACATGATCATTCAATTCCGGCCATGGACATAGTGCTTTGCACTCACATGCCTCAATTATGATAACGACCTTAGCTTGTTTCCTTCGTATTAAAAATACTTTGTGAAAAAAATCGTTTATGGGTACATGGTCAGATCAAACCTTGAAAATTGGTATCCTTCCATTTTAAAGTTCCACTATTTGATATAGTACTTAAAAACCACTTTCAATGTTAAAAGCTGACACCCAGGATTTTCTAATTAAATACCATAATTTTCACAATTATCACTCAATTGCACAATCCCGCAAGCAATTGTGTAAACTGATCACACCACAATAGTCAGCACGAAATTCTAATGACCAACCATCTTGGCATAATTTTCGGAATTATTAAATAATTAATTTAATTTCAATAAATAAATAAATTTAAGTAAATATATATTAAATAATTAAATAAATGCAAATAATTAATTAAATAACTAATAAAGATTACACTAATCTAACCACCTAATGAGGCTAATTAATCAACCTACTAAACTAAGAAAATCCTTAATCTAATTAACCTTTAATTAAAATAATCTAACCACCTAAAAATACTTAGCCTAATATAAACACCCCTTAAATGTAATTAACCTCCTAAGCAAGGTTTAGCAAGTAAACTCACCGATTTGGAATCCGATGAGTTCACCACGATGAGGACGCAAAGGCAAAACCTCCTAGCGGTGACACCTAACAAGGCCCATATGAGCTTGAAAATGGGCCTTGAAGCGTCAAAGCCCGTGCTGGCTTTCGGTTTTGTCCAAGGACTGAAGGGGCTGAACACACAACTTGGACGGGCTGGAACTAGCAAGGCTACTTGGCGGTGGTTGTGCGGGTCTAGATGGCTACTGGACAGCGGCAGAGACAGTCCGAGTGACCATGATGGCGACCAAGGGCTGCAGGTGAAGTTGGACGGTGGATGAGCAAGGCACGGGGAGGCGTGGGCAAGCGTGTGAGCAAGCGAGGTGCGCGGGCGAGCGGTGGCACCAGCGGTGGCTTCGACGGGCTTCGAGCGGGCTGGCGTGAGACAGGCAGGGGAGGGGCTGGTTGGTTGCTCTAGTTTTTCTAAGCTTCCAAGCATAGTCAATAATGGGGAAAGCAAGTCCAAGGAGGAAGAAGAAGGCTGCTGAAGAGAGGGGGTCCCCAAAGGCTTCCTAGCCTTCCAACACTTGTCCATCTCTCACTCACAAGCCCCCACCACCTTCAACTCTATCCTCAGCCTCTTCTCCCTCACAAAACTTCCTCTACAAGCCTTAGGTGGCTGTCCAAATGTTGCACCCCACAAGGCCTACCAATTTTGTACCTTTGCTCATCAATTTCATTCAATTCCTCTTCAAATCACCCAAAACTGAAGCCCACAAATCCAACCAAGATGTCTACATTCCGCACTTTTCCTTGCCAATTGATCCATCTCAACTCCCAAAAATGCGACCAAAAAGGGCCTACGAGCGTCCCCATCCAAAATAGCCTTACTTTGGATTTTTCGTCGAAAATCTCGGTTTGCAAAAAAAATCTTCTGAGGATGAATTAACGTTCCTAAAATGCCCCATGACATGACAGAACTTTCAATTTCTGAAATCGAATTTAAATTCGCAGTTAATTTCAATCTGGCTCGATTTTAGCAGTATCTTGCCTACCGAGTCACTTTCAAGAAATTTTAGTGCAGTTAACCCGTGGTCGATTGTTTTTGAGCCACAATGTACATCTTTGATACAATAGCGACTCTCAATTGTTGTGAAAATCTCGAGATTTCAAATACGGACACAGGGTACAAAAATGATAGAAAAACCGATCTAGTGCCGTTTAACGAGAATTTTGCAATTAGGTGGAATCACCCACACTTAATCACATACCTCGGTCGAAATGACCTATCTCCGGTCTCTAATCAATTTTGACAATGTTGAATGACCCTTGTAGATTAGCATGGTTGAGTAGTTGATTCATGGTCGAATCCTCAGGTCTATTGCGTTAAAATCTTTTAACGGCTTCACCTAATAGACTAGTTATCTCGTGAGTGATCAACTTAGAGAATAGAACTATAGGCGCATTGATGAAAAGCTCGCCTCATTCAATCGAACATAGATTCTGAAATTAGGATGTTATAACTTCAATGCCTTGGCCCACCAAGTTCGCATGGTAGCCGAAGGACACTATCTACCACTTTGATTAGGGAGTCGTCTTTCGCAAAAACAACATACATTGTTCTAGTTAGGTACTGACTTTCTAATCCCATCCTCCCTGTTGAGCAAAATGGGATACTTTCCTCTCTGTTGGACCAAAACCGCGACCCAGAGTGGTGGCTTGTTCATTCAAGTTCCTCTCAATTAGCTGTGCCCTTTCATACAAATTGTTGTAACCCTTTAGATTAAATGGCACTAGCGGATCCTTTAGCTACGGCCTCAATCTATCTTGAAATCTCATTTTTCTGTCTACTGGATCCTCTACTAGCCTTGAGGAATATTGGGATAGCTCAGTGAACTTCGTCTCGTACTGGTCCACAGACATTAGACCCTGACGAAGGCGTTGGAACTCCGCCATCTTCCGTTCCTTGGCATTGTCAGAGAAGCACTTCCCATTAAAGGCTTCAACGAAGGCATTCCATAACGGGATCATGCATTTAGGAAACACCTTGTACGATCTCGTCTATTCAAGGATCTTCGGGTGCTGCTACACCAACACTGGCCTACGACAATACTCTCTCATTTGCGCTGGCCTGAGCCTATGCTTTACCTTGGGCACCGGCCCTAGTCGACGTCTTACCTCAAGTGATAGACGCTACTAACCTCTTCCTAGGAGTCCTTTGCTTCTGATCACTCATTCTGCAAACTCTTTATAAAACCTACTTTCCAATTCCACCTAGAATTAGAAACTTGAGCGACCCATGCAAAACAATCAATCAGTCAATCAGTCAATCATAGACATCAACATAAAGGAAAGGTCTTTCCTACTAACTATCCCATAACCCATTGCACCTTATCACTCTAGACACTAACCAGCTCTAATACTACTTTAAGCAGGGATGTCATGTCTCGAACCTTGAGTGCACGCACATCCCTCGGTGTTTGATAGAATTGCGATGTTCCCAAGATACGTCGCCAACCCATTCATTTTATGCACATGCAGAAGCAAACTCATAAAACCCCAGACAATAATTAAACACAAGGATAGTGAAAGCAGGACAACTAATTAACACAAACCTTAATTTACATACATGCCAAGTCAGTCTTACAGGTCTATATATAAAAGCCCATATTCAAAAAGAGGCTATAAGGCTAATCCTCCCCTGACCCTTCCTACTTAGGATTTGGGTCCACTACGACACCATCAGAGATGTTGATGTCTAGAGGATTAGCTACCTCTACTCCGGGCTCTTCAACCTCGGGCCCCTGGTTCGCCTTGATATCTGCCAAAATAGTGGCATCCACGACAGGGTCGAGTACCTCCTCGTACTTAGTATCGATGACAGGTCAGTCAAAACCATACAAAGGGCCCTCTTGGACCCTGTTAGGCTCGATATGGACCCACGCTTTGAATTGATGAGGTACCAATTGAGATAGGCCCTCATTGACCCATTTAGTGGTCATTACGAGCTCATGGGTCCAAGTGGTCCCGTGGAACGGGAGAATAGTATGCTGGGTCTCCACCTCTCGTGGCCACCCAAAATTGACATGGCGCACCTGCATATGAGGGCTTGTAAATTTTTTAACCACAACAGGGTGAGACAATGTCTCAGTGAGTCTACACCCTAAACCCCGATTAGGACGAGAATTCACTTAGAGTGTGGCATCCTAGAATTTCTTGTCAATCCTTAGAGGTGTTCTAATTCATGTCTTGTATTGAGATTTTGGCCATGTGAATTATGGGTTGGAATTTATTAAATTGGGTCACAAAGGTTTTGTGAATTATAAATTTCAATTATGTGTTTATATAATTAAGGAGTACGTGGATTATTAGGATGAGGGTGGGCTGGACATTTAAAGGCCAAACCAGCCCATAGCCTCACCCCTCTTTGCTCGACCGGCCCATGAAGCCAAAGGAGAGGGAGAAGTTGATCGGCCCATGGCTGGCCCAAGCCCATGAGGGGCTGTCGACGTGCAAAGGAGGGGGGGATCCGGTTGCATGCCTCCCCCATTTGTCCCAAGGTGAGGGCCAAGTGTCCTCCATGCATGACCTAATGATGGCTAATGATGGGGGAAAGAAAATTAGAGGAAGATGATGGCCGGTTTAAGCGAGAAAGAGGGAGAGAGAGGGAGTTCACTCGAGAAAGAGACAGAGGAGAGAAAGAGAAGGAAGAAAGGAAGAAAGGGAGAAAGGAAGAGAGGAAGGAGGAGGAACGCATGTCGACTGTCTGTTGTGCGTCCGTCGTCTGTCGCCGCCGTGTCCCATCGCCGTTGTGCTCGCTGCTTACTTGGTTTAGAGGCAAGTGGGATCCTTGATCTACTCTTGCATGTTGTGCCTAGTGTGTGTGATTGAGTGGTGATAAATTTTGGATTGTTTAGGGGGTGAAAAACTGAAGTTTTAAGAGTGGTGTTTTAGGCTAGTAAACTGTTCTTGAGAAAACAGCTCGACCTTGGATGTTCTAGTCACTTGCATGTGATGTTTGAGTTGGATTTTGGCTTTGACTTCTCAATGAAAGTTGTTAAGGACTTTTTTTTTTATAACATACTCAAATTTGGGACTAAAAAAATAAGTATAAGTGAGTGAAATCTTTATACTTTGGAAAGACTGGATCTGGAGATTTCGGTAACTACCTTTGATGAATGAATGGACTGTAAGGAAATATTTTGTTTGAAATTTCACTTCTATTTCTTAACAAAAGATGTAAAGGACATCCTGAGATTTAACATATCAAAAATTTAGAGAAAACCAACAAGAATAGGTAGGTGAAATCATGGTGTTTTGGAGGTAGTTAGATATGGAAATTTAGGTACTAGGAACAGAAGGATTAACCGCCTATATTTAATTAGCTCGGATGAATATGACTTTGATGCCTTCATGAAAAATCTACCTTAGGGTCTTGACTATCGCATAGTCGAATTTCAAAATTTTTTAAGGTCATTCGAGTATTTAATCGGAAATGTTTGTAAAACCGCGTAATCTGATGTGTTCGAACTTGGTCAGTTGCAATTCATGGACTATATCGTTTTGTATGAGGTTCTTTCGGCAATGTGTTCTTGATAAAATATCTCTCTTTATGTATTCCCTACAAGATATTCAAATTTCGTAATTTTTTAAGTTCATTTTCCTATTTAACCAAAAATGTTTCAACAACTGTGCAAGTTGAATTGTAAGAATAGTAGTGCTGTGATGCATGGTCTATACTGAATTGTATGAGGGTCTTTTGGTGTAGTGTTCTGCATGAAATATCTGCCTTTATGTCTTGACTATTACATGTTTGAATTTCATAATTTTTTAAAGTCATTTGGGTATTTAATTAAAATGTTTTCTAAAACTATGCAAGCTGGATTGTGCAATTTTTAAAGCTATAATGCATGGACTATTCTGTTTTGTATGAGCCCCATATATTGTATCGTTTTAAGTGATGGAATCTTGCTGCACATCTGATGATATTTGGCTTTACATATAAAATCAAAAGCTGAAATTGACCTTGTTGCCATCACATCATGTGCCATGTTGATATTGAGACATAAATTGTGAATATGAGTTATGATAAATGAGGATACCGTCGAAGGGGTGAGCCGACGATGCCTCGGGAGTGTCGGGATGCCCGGAAAGGGGAGTGCCGGATGCCCGGGATGTGAGGATGCCGAAAGCCTCGGAGGTGTGTGCCGAGGGGATACCTCGTGATGCCAATTGGGATGCGAGATGGCCGGAATGTGGGGGTGTCAGATGCCCGGAGGTGTGTGCCGGAGGTTCCTCACGATGCCAGGTTGGGTGTGAGCGATAAAATGTGGGATGCAATCACTGGTCCCGGGAAAGAAAAATTTGGTGATCTAATTGAAAGATAAAAAGTTGAAATTGAATCATGCATGGTATGGTGACGTGTATGCATGGCTGTATGATATGATATGTATGAGTGCATGGTTGTATATTCACCTATGACATGATGGCATGTGCATGGATGATTGATGATGAGTGCATGGTTGTATATACTCACCCCTTTGGAGACTAATATTTCATATTAGAAAGATGCCTTTCCCTCGGGTCACGCGGGGTACCTTTTACGGCCTTCCATCTAACGTGGAGGTCGATTGTATGGAGCTCGATTGTTTCACCATACCTGGTCTGACTTTTATATGGGTTCGTGTGCTGGTGATGTATGATGTGAGCCTGGCTGGCGGCCCGGTTATCCAGGAGTTCTTGTCGGTCCACGTCCACCGTGACGGAGTGATGCGGGGGATGTTGCCGCCTCCACCGCCCGATGCACCAGGGTGGGTTTGATGGCCCGCATGAGGAGTGGGAGCTGACACTTTTTGAGGATAGCCGACACTTGTAGATGGAGGATGACACGTGATCGATATAAGGGGTCGAGATCTCTCTTTTGAGCTGTGGCCAAGTTTAGCTAAAAGTCTTGGCTTTTCTTTTTGGTTGTACCGACCCAAGAAATCCATCCTTAAAATATAAATAAAAGTGGCTCGGCTTTATCTTTTCTTATGGTGCGTAGTTGGTGTGCATTGTATTATGGTTATTGGAGGGAGAAATTGTGAGACTTGTTTATGCTTCTGCTAATAAATTGCGTTGGGACTGTTTCAATATATATATATGCCTATGAACTACGGTACTTCTGCTAAGAGATGTAACTAGTATTTTTTAGGTGGAGCAATAGGTATCTGTGGCGACCTTAGGTTTTTGGGGGTGCCACATAGAGGTAGCCTAAACATGCACCATATAGGACTTACCTTGCCTCTGCACCTCCCTACACGTTAGTACATCTCCTATATCATATGCATACAGTAAATGCAATCAATAACTGGAGCACCTCAATTCGTTTCTCAAACAATCATAGGGGTCGCGATTATAAGGCCAAATGGTTATGACATGTCCTATTCCACGCCACACAATTTCGTCCCATAATTAGGCATGGCTATCTCAAGCACTCACACGTGTCCCGGTTATTTACAACCCATTGGCCATTGCCAACTCAACAATCAGCGGTCAAACCGGCATAACTGAGCTTTGTCTCACCCCTTTGAGCACGGCATCGTCCTGCATAAATGCATCGGGGATGGCATTCCATAAAGGAGCATCAATCCAACGCTTACTACGACCGGCATCCGTTGTCAATGGCATCTGAACTTAAATCAGGCATCGTCCCCCGTAAACGTGTCAGGACTGGTTCACAACCCCGCGTAAATGCATCAGGGCACTTAAGTGATCACACACACATCCACACTCGGCCAAGAACATCATGGTTTGTACTAAAATACTTCCATTTCAAATAATGGACTTGGCCAATTTTCTTCATATAAAAAATACCCAGTAAAAATACCTACGATTAATGCTAATCCTTAATTAACCTAAATTAATCCTACTAAGTGTAATTAACTCTCTAATCAAATATTAGAATGCTAATTGACCATATTAGCGAGGAAATGGGATCATGGTGACAGTGGCGTGACAATGATGAGAACTTGTGTCTACAACAACTCCAAAGGAGGCCCATATGAGGTTGAAAGGGGCCCAACAAGCTCACAGCTTGAGCTAGGCTTTCAGTTTTGAGGTGGCTGAATCGAGGGGCTGCCGAGGGACAAGCAGGTTGGCTAGGGTGGCGGATGTGGAGCAGTAGTGGTGCTCGCAGCCAAGCGAGGGGTACCGGACCGAAGGCGGTTGTAGACGGCGTTGGGGCCGGGCTAGACATACGTTGGGCTCAAGCGAACGGCTGGGATGAGGACCAGTGGGACTAGAGGCAAGCTAGACACAGGCGACATCGGGGCTAACTGGCGGTCGCTTGGCTAGACTAAACGGTGTAAGGGATGGCTTGTTGATGGTCTATGTGGGGTTGGGCGAGTGAGGTAGCAACAACAACAATGGAGAAGAAGATTGAGTGAAGAAGAAGAAGAAAGGAAGAAGAAGTTGCTGCTGTCGTTCTGCTGAGGGGGGGGGATGCACACACCAAGGGGGACAAGGGGGAGAGAAAGGGGGACAAAGGGGACAAAAGGAAAGAAAGTCAAGGCTTAAGCCAATCAAATGGCTTGAAAAATATCAAGGTGATGATGAATAAGTCCCCAAAGTGCAAGCCTCATCCACAAGCCAATTTTCGTTACCAAAGGTTCACAAACAAGCCAACTTAAAGGCCAAAACAGACCCCTTCAGCAACCCTACGAATTTCCTTCATTTTCATTCAATTCCTCACCAATTCAAGCCAATTTGGTGACCAAGAAAACCCCTTGAAGCTGCCATACAAATTTCCACCATTTTCTCCACAAAAGAAAACAAATTGGTGGCCAAAAATTCACTCAAAGGTGCCCATCCGAATTTTCAAAATTTATATTTGTCCAATTTGAATTTTTCAACAAAATTCCCGACTCGACGGAATTTTCCCAAAAGAGGAGACGATGTCCTAAAAGTAAATCGTGACACGCTCAAATGTTCAATTCCCGAATTCAAAATTAGTTTCGTGGTTAAAATCAACCGGACATGATTTTAGTACAATATAACATACCAAGTATGTTAGTTAACTCGTGAGTAATCAGCTCAGCGAAAAAAAGACCATAGGTGCGTCGGTCAAAAGCCCATTTCATTTGATCAAGATGGGGTTGAAAATTAGGATGTCATAGCTGAGGTGCTCTGATGAAGACAAGGTAGTCCCGATGGTCTACCAACTGCGAGGAAATGCCAACATTTGATGGGAGCCCATCTGAGGAAACGTGTTTCTAGAAGGCATGGTTCCGATGTGGAACGCCTTCATTGAAGTTTTCAATGGAAAGTACTTCTCTGAGTATGCTAGATAACAAAAGATGGTAGAATTCTAGCGCCTTCTCTAACTGTGCCGAGCTGTCCAAGTACGCCTTGAGACTGATTGAGGGTCAAGTAGACAGAGCAAGGAGATTCTGAGATGGACCGAGACCGAAGTTGAAGGATCTATTAGTGTCGTTTAATCTAAAGGATTACAATGACCTATATGAAAGGGTACAGCTGATCGAATGAAACCTAAATGAATGAGCCGCTGCATCTAGGTCGTAGTTCGGGTCTAATAGACACGGTAATCGGTTTGGGAAGAAATTGATGTAAGGAGGAAGATATCCCATTTTGCCCAACAGGAATGGTGGGATGGGAAAGTGGGCGCCCATCCAGAATGGCGTGTGTCATTTCTGCAGAAGGCGACACGGCTCAGCCCCGTGCTTTAGAAGAATTGAAGCTTGCTTTGGATGTGGTCAGCATGGCCACCAGATCAGGGATTGTCCCCTTAAGCCGATGGGATTGTAGCTGCCGCCACCATCGATGGAATAGAACAGAGGGAAGGCATCGCAAAATGCACCATAGATAGGATTGAACAGGCCTCCGGCGCATGGAAGGGTGTGTGCTGTCACCCGACAAGAGGCCGAGGACCTACTAGATATGGTTACAGGTATGGTCTTACTGAACGACCATGCTGCTTATGTGGCACCCCCAAACACCTAAGGTTGCCACAAATACCTATCGCTCCACCTAATGAATACTAGTTACATCTCTTGGCGGAAGCACCGTAGTTCATAGGCTTTTTTTTTTTTGAAACAGTCCCAGAGCAATTTATTAGCGGAAGCATAAACAAGTCTCACCATTTCTCCCTCCAATAATCATAATGCAATGCACACCAACTACACATCATAAGAAAAGATAAAGCCGAGCCACTTTTATTTATATTTTCACGATGGATTTCTCGGGTCGGTACAACCAAAAAGAAAAGCCAAGACTTTTAGCTAAACTTGGCCACAGCTCAAAAGAGAGATCTAGACCCCCTATATCGATCACGTGTGATCCTCCATCTACAAGTGTCGGCTATCTTAAAAAAATGTCAGCTCCCACTCCTCACGCGGGCCATCAAACCCACCCTAGTGCGTCGGGCGGTGGCAACGGCAACATCCCCCGCACCACTCTGTCATGGCAGACCAGGTATGGTGTGATTATTGTGTGAGGGGTAGAGAGCTGGAGCTTCTTTTTGGGAATAGCCGCCGCTGTTAGATGGAGGACGTCATGTGATTACTTTAGGGGTCATAGTATCTTTTTGGGATTTGGCCAAGTGTGGCTGAAAATCTTGGCTTTCTTTTGTTGTATTGACCCACAAAAAATCCATCAGGAAAATATGTAAATAAAAGTGGCATGGCTTTATCTTTTCCTATGGTATTTAGTGGTGTGCAATTGTATCATGGTTGTTAGGAGGGATAGGCGGCGATAAAATATTTTGCTTCCGCTAATGAGTCGCGCTGGGACCGTTTTAAAAAAAAAAATGTGTCTATGATTTATGATGTTTCTTTCATGAGAGATGTGGCTAGTGGTCCATTAGGTGTAACGTCAGGTGCCTGTGCCGACCCTAGGGAGGGGGTTCAGGGTGTCACACTATTCTTGTTGGTTTTCTCTAAATTTTTTATATGTTAAACCTCAGGATGTCCTTTACATCTTTTTTAAAGAAATCAAAGTGAAATTTCAAACAAAAAATTGCCTTACAGTCCATGCATTCATCAAAGGTAGTTACTGAAATCTCCAGATCCAGTCTTTCCAAAGAATAAATATTTCACCCACTTATACTTGTTTTTTTTGTCCCAAATTTGAGTATGTTATACTCCAAGAAGTCCTTAACGACTTTCATTTAGAAGTCAAAGCCGAAATCCAACTCAAACATCACATGCAAGCCACTAGAACATCCAAGGTCGAGCTGTTTTCTCAAGAACAGTTTACTAGCTTAAAACACCACTCTTAAAAGTTCAGTTTTTCACACCCTAGACATCCGAAATTTGTCACCATTAAATCATATACACTAGGCACAACATGCAAGAGTAGATCAAGGGTCCCACTTGCCTCTAAACCGAGCAAGCAGCGAAGCACAACGGCAATGGGACACGGCGGCGACGGACGATGGACGCACGATGGACGGTCGACGAGCGGTCTTCCTCCTTGCTCTCTTCCTTTTTCCTTCTCTTTCTCTCCTCTCTCTCTTTCTGGGGTGAACTCCCTCTCTCTCTCCCTCTCTCTCGCTTAAACCGGCCATCATCTTCCTCTAATTTTCTTCCCCCCTATCATTAGCCATCATTAGGTCATGCATGGAGGACACTTGGCCCTCACCTTGGGACAAATGGGGGAGGCATCCAACCAGATCCCCCCCTCCTTTGCACGTCGACAGCCCCTCATGGGCTTGGGCCAGCCATGGGTCGAGCAACTTCTCCCTCTCCTTGGGCTTCGCGGGCCGATCGAGCAAAGGTGAGGCTATGGGTTGGTTTGGCCTTTAAATGTCCAACCCACCCTCATCCTAATAATCCACCTAATCCTTAATTATATAAACACCTAATTGAAATTTATAATTCACAAAAATTTTGTGACCCAATTTAATAAATTCCAACCCATAATTCACATGGCCAAAATCTCAATACAAGACATGAATTAGAACACCTCTAAGGATTGGCAAGAAATTCTAGGATGCCACAGCTTATGCTTTATTTGACCCTAGAGCTATGCATTCATTTATTACTAAGTAGTACATTAACTTGGTAGGATTGAGTCTAAAACTGTTGGGGAGAGTCATTAGTATATCCACCTCGTTAAAAGATAGGGTGTTATCTATAGCAAGGTGTCTTGGTTGTAAGTTAGTAATTGGTGAGCGAGAGGAAATGATAGATTTGATTGTGTTAGCCATGTTTGATTTTGATGTGACAAATGGCATGGATTGGCTCACCAAGCAACAAGCCACTGTAGACTATTATCGTAAAGTGATTCAGTTTAACTTGTTAGTGGGTGAAAGTTTCGAGTTTATCGGAAGTCGAGGAGGACCCTAGATTACCTTAATCTTTTTGCTTGAGGCAACCCGTTTATTAAAGGTGGGTTGCCAAGGTTACTTGGCCACTGTCGTGGATATGATAGTTAAGGAGCTGAAGATGGAGAACATTGCCATGGTATAGGGCTTTCCTGATGTGTTTAAGAATTACCTAGTCTACCCTCAGAAGGGGAGATCTAGTTCGTGATTAATATGGCCCCGGGACGAAGCCAATCTCTAAAGCTTCTTACCATATGGCGTTGTCAGAATTGAAGGAACTGAAGGTGTAGATGCAGGAGTTGTTGGATAAGGGATTTATACATCCTAGTGCATCACCTTGGGGAGCACTAGTCCTGTTTATGAGGAAGAAATATGGTGCATTGTGCCTTTGCATCGATTATTGACAATTCAATCAGGTGATGATCAAGAACAAGTATCCATTACCAAGGATTGATGACTTGTTTGACCAATTACAGGGAGCATCAATATTTTCCAAGATCGACTTGAGCATCAAGAACACATACCAAAGATGGCTTTTCGTATGTGATGCGGCCATTATGAGTTCACCGTAATGCCATTTGGTTTGACCAATGCCCCAGCTATTTTTATGGATTTGATGAACCGAGTGTTTAAGGAGTATCTGGATCAATTCGTGATAGTATTTATTGACGATATCCTGGTGCATTTGAGAAGTCCAGGGGAGCACAGAAGACATTTAAGGACAGTGCTTCAAACTCTACCGTATGCCAAGTTTAGTAAGTGCGAGTTTTGGTTGACTCGTGTAGCTTTCTTAGGTCACGTGATTTTTGGTGAAGGGGTTTCTGTGGACTCGACTAAGATTGACGCAATGATCAAACAGAACGCACTCCCTTAGTTAAAACTCTAGAAAAATTAGTAAATGGTATTAATAAATTCTAAAAACTTGACATATTATAGACGAGACCTAAAGGCAATTATCTCATGAAAAACACCATACTAAAAGAATCTCACACAAAACAGTACAGTCCATGTACCACAGTTTTCAAAATTTCAACACTTCAGCTTGCACACTTTCAGAAGTAATTTAAATTAAATATCCAAATGAACTTCAAAAATTATGAAATTTTGATATGTTGTATACAAGTCCTAAAGGTAAATATCTTGTGAAGAAATCGAAACCCAACTAGTTTTAGATTAATAGACATAGACGATTAATTTCTCCTGTTCTCGGTGTCGTTTTTCCAGATTATCTTTTTTTCAAAGGAAACTCGTTTCACCGACCTACATATGTCCGTTTCATCTAAATTTTCAGTATGTTGTTCCTCAAAATATTACCTACAACTTTTATTAAGGACACATTATCAAATTTTAACTGGATAATTTTATAAAAATCACAGAATCATACTAGGTCGAGGTAGCATTTTTCCCAGATCCAGTTTCTTCAAAGGACAACGATTTCACCGATCTATTTTTGTTCATTTCCTATAAATTTTTCATACATTTCACCTCAAGAAGTCCTTTACAAATTTCATTAAAAGATCAAAGTGATATTTTCACAAGAAAGCTACTTTATAGTTCACGAAATCACTAAAGGTCAGCACAACAAATTCCAGATCTAATTTTTCTAAGGAAAAATCGTTTCACCAAGCAAAATTTGTCCGTTTTATCTCAAAATTTAGTATGGTATTCTTCATGATGTTCTCTACAACTTTCATTAAAAGATTAAAGCAATATTTCAACTAAAAAGTCGCATGCTGGTCACAAACTCATAAAGGGTCGGACTGGATTTTCCAGAAGTTTCTCCCCAAAGCTTCGAAATTTCAACACTTCCACCCCAACCGAAGTTCACCATTTCCTATACACACATCACAGCAAGCAAAGGGTAGATTTTAGGACTCTACTTGCCTCAAATTCGTGCACAAAATAGCAACAAAAATGGCGCGCAAAGCGGCGAACGGAGTCCTCCTTCTTCCTCTTCTTCTCTCGCACGCTCGCTCTCTTTCTCTCTTCCTTTCTTTCTCTCGAACGACCACTCTCTCTCTCTTTCTCTCTTCCTTTCTTTCTCTCGAACGACCACTCTCTCTCTCTTTCCCTTTCCTCGCTTAGTCCACCCCCCCTTATGATTAGCTTGTAATCATTTCTTTGCATGCAAGTGAAACTTGGTAATTGCCATGCAAGATGGGCTTTATCCGACTGGGCTTGGGGCCAGCCTTGGTCGACGGCAGCTCCTCCCCCCTTTGGGATTCGCGGGCCAGGCCCAAATGGCTGAATGGTGGGGGCTTGTGGGCTGGTCTTGGCCTAACAGTTTTGGCCCACTTTTCTTTAATTTTTCCCATTTAATCATCACCTAATTTCCCATTCATATAAATACTTAATTTCCCTTATTCACTTGGCCATAAAACTTGAAATCATAAATCAATAATTCCAATTTATAAAACACATGGCCAATGATAGCATTTCTTTCCTATCGAATAATTATCCATCAAAAGCTTGGCTAGAAATCTTATTGCAAATTATGGATTAAGTGCCTACAATACCACTTGAGGGTACTTCCATCACCTATTCATAGGCCTTAATGTATCTGGAGGTGGCCATGAATTTTAGGATGCCACAATTCTCCCCTCCTTAGAGAATTTCGTCCTCGAAATTAGATATCACTTGTGCCTCTTTAAACAAGTAGGGGTACTTTTCCTTTATCAATTCCTCACTCTCCCATGTGGCTTCCTCCACACCGTGATATTGCCATAATATCTTTACCAACGGGATTTTCTTGGCCCTAAGAATTTGCTCTTTTCAATCCAGCACTTGCACAAACTCTTCAATGTACCTCACTTTCTCATCTAATTTGATGGCTTCATGATCGAGTATGTGACTAGGATCCGGCTCGTACTTTCTCAGCATTGACACATGAAACACATTATGTAAATTTCCCAGTTTAGGAGGCAACACCAAACGATAAGCTACATCACCTATTCTTTCAAGTATCTCAAAAGGCCCAACAAATCTAGGGCTTAACTTACCCTTCATTCCAAATCAAGATATTCCTTTCATATTAAATACTTTAAGGAATACATGATCTCCCACTTTAAACTCCAAATGCCTTCTATGCCTATCTGCATAGTCTCTTTGTCGATTCTGGGCTATCTTAAGTCTTTTCCTAATTATTTTGATCGCTTCTGCAGTAACTTGCACTAGCTCGGGTCCGATTAATTTTCTTTCACCTACTTCATTCCAACAGATAGGGGTCCTGCACCTTCTTCCATATAATGCTTCATATGGAGCCATGCCTATAGTTTTATGAAAACTATTGTTATAGGCAAACTCTTTTAGGTGCAAATTTTCATCCCAATTTTCTCTAAAGTCAATAACACAAGCTCTCAGCATATCTTCTAGAGTATGGATCACTCTTTTTGTTTGTCCATTTGTTTGAGGATGAAAAGCAATACTAAATTGAAGCTTTGTCCCTAAGGCATTTTGGAGACTTCGCCAAAAATTTGAAGTGAACCTAGAGTCTCGATCAAAGGTGATCGTTACAGGAATACCATGTAAGTGTATTACCTGGCTTACATACATCTCAGCAAGTTTATTCATTGAATAGTTTATGCGGACAGCTAGGAAATGCGCAGACTTAGTCAAGCGATCCACTATCACCCAAATCGAATTGTGACCATTTGATGTCATTGGCAGTCCTTGCACAAAGTCCATCATTACATGCCCTTACTTCCATTCTAGTATATCTAACGATCTCAACAATCCTGCAGGTTTGCGATGTTCCACCTTCACTTGTTGGCACGTTAAACATTGAGAAACGTGTTTAGCCGTATCTACCTTCATGCCATTCCACCAAAATTGCTAACGGAAATTTTTGTACATCTTTGTACTACCCGGATGAATACTATAATTACTCCTATGTGCCTCCGACAAAATTTCCCTTTTCACTTCTTCATTGTCGGGAACACAAAGTCGTCCTTGGCATCTTACCACTCCATCTTCAGAAACTTGAAATTTCCGTCTTTTTCCTAAAGACATAGCATCTTGTATCTTCAAAATCTCCGGGTCAGATTTTTGTAAAATCTTTACTTTCCAAATGATTTCAGGCTCAATCCTTAATGCAATAAGCATACTAGTAAGGTTGTCCATTTCCAACTTGAAGTCTGAATCCACAATAGACTTTAACAGATTCCACTATGTTATTCTTAGACTAGCCATATCCATAGCCAACTTTCGACGGAGGGCATCTGCCACCTTATTTGCCTTTCCTGGATGGTATCGTATCTCATAGTCATAATCTTTCAATAACTCCATCCACCTCCTTTGTCTCATATTCAACTCTTTTTGTGAAAACAAATACTTCAGGCTCTTATGATCTGTATAGATTTCAAACTTCTCTCCATATAGATATTGTCTCCATATCTTCAAACCAAACACTATAGCTGCCAATTCTAAATCATGTGTTGGGTAATTCAGTTCATGGGGTTTCAATTGTCTCGATGCATAGGCTATGACCTTGCCACGTTGCATCAAAACACATCCCAGTCCTTTGTGAGATGCATTACTATATACTGTAAAACCATCAGACCTAAATGGTATAGTCAGGATTGGAGTCGAAGTCAATTTTCTTTTAAGTTCTTGAAAGCTCCTTTCACATTCCCCACTACATTCAAACTTCACATTCTTTAGAGTTAATTTTGTTAAGGGGCCTGCTAGTCATGAAAACCCTTCAATAAATCTTCTATAATAACCAACCAGTCCTAAGAAACTTCGGATCTTAATGGGTGTTGTCGGTCTCGGCCAATTTATTACCATCTCGACTTTTGCCGAGTCCACCGCAATTCCTCCTCCTGACACCATGTGTCCCAAAAATATTATCCGATCCAGCCAAAATTCACACTTGCTGAATTTAGCATACAACCTATGATCTCTTAGAGTTTGCAAAACTATGCTCAAGTGTTGCTCATGCTCTTTAGGTCCTCTAGAATATACCAGGATATCATCAATAAAAACAATCTTAAACTGATCCAAATAAGGCCTAAATATCCTATTCATTAAATCCATGAATGCGGCTGGTGCATTCGTCAATCCAAAAGACATAACTAAGAACTCAGAATGTTCATAACGAGTCCTAACTGCAGTCTTAGGAATGTCTTCTTTCTTAATCCTTAACTGATGGTATCCCGATCTCAAGTCAATCTTAGAAAAGACCGAACTTCCTTATAGTTGGTCGAATAGATCATCAATTCTAGGTAAAGGATACTTATTCTTTATAGTCACTTGATTCAGTTGTCTATAATCAATACATAGACGTATCTGACCCGTCTTTCTTTTTCACAAATAGAACTGATGCACCCCAAGGAGAAGCACTTAACCTAATGAATCCATTATCAAGCAACTCTTGTAGTTGCACCTACAATTCCTTCAAGTCGACTAAGGCCATCCTATACGGGGCTTTCGATATCGGTCCTGTTCCAGGCATTAGTTCAATTTGAAGCTCAATCTCTTGCTCTAGTGGTAATCCAGGCAACTCCGCAGGAAACACATCCTAAAATTCCTTGACTACTTAAATCTCACAGATTTCAACCTCTTTCTTAGTAAGGTCTCTTACCACTGCTAGGTATCATTGACATCCTTCGTCAAGTAGTTCACAAGCTTCTACCATCGAGATAATGGCTATAGAGGGGTTTGTCTAACCTCCTCAAAATTCAAAACTAAACTGATCAGGCAACATGAACTGGATTACTTTCCTATAGCAATTCACCTTAGCCCTATGCTTATGGAGCCAGTCTATTCCTATGATAACATCAAAGTCATACATAGCCATTACGACTAGGTCTATTTCCATATCCCTTCCTCCTATTGTTATCTTACATTTTGCACACATCATCGTAGATAATACTATATTCTTTAAAGGCGTGGAAACACAAAGAGGCATCTCAAGAGGCGTAGCTTCTATTTCACTCAATTCCCTATATCTTTAAGATATAAATGAATGCGTAGCACCCGTGTCAAACAATGCATATGCCTTCTTGCCATTTATGAAAATCATACCTGATATAACATTTCTAGAAGCTTTCGCTTCCTCTTGGATGACCGCATACAGCCTTCCTTGTGCTGGTGGCCTCTGAGGATTCCTTGGTAAGTTCAGTCTAACAACACTCTATTGTGCCTGTCGCACCGAGCCAACACTCATTTGCGACCTCTCTTGTTGGCTATCTTTCTTAAGGTGACCTACTCGTCCACAACCATAACATCTCAGTCGTCCATTGCAAGGTCCTGGGCCATACCGCCTATCACACCTTTGACAAACATTAGGCTGATAAGGTGCTTTCCCTATATTCAGGCCATCCCTAGCTCTTCCAAAATTTCCAAAATTGCTCTTTTTCTTTGCATCCCACGTCTAACCTTGACCAGGATAAGGTCTCTTACCCACTTCTGATATCACTAAAGCTCCACTGTCTCTTAAACTCTGATCGCTCTCTCACCAGCTCTTGCTCCACTAACTGTGCCTTTTCATAAACTTCATGATAATCCCTTATATTCAAAGGCACCAGTTGTTTCCTAATATCAGTCCTCAATCATTTCAGAAATCTCTTAGCTTTTTCCTCATGATCCTCAATCAATCTAGACAATTCAGAAAATTTTTCCTCATATTGATCCATTATTAGCTCCCTTTGTTCCAACTGAACAAATTCAGTGATCTTCTTATCCTTAGCACAGTCAGAAAAATGTTTCCTATTAAAAGCTCTAACAAACTCATCCCAGTTCACATTAGTACCTAGTGGAAAGATGATATCCCTCGAAGCTCTCCACCAAAACTTTGCATTTCCCTCCAGCTGGTACTCTGCCAAAACTATTTTCTCAGCATCACTGTAGTCCAACAACCAAAAAATATGTTCTATCCCATCAATCCAATGTTCCACCTCCTCAAGACTTCCCATTCCACTATAATTAGGTGGCTTCAACTTCGTAACCTGTTCCACTAGTCCTTGAGGGCGACGTTCCACTCCTTGTTGTTGTTGCACTTGTCTTTTCATCAGATTTCCAATATTGGCCAATGCCTGCAGGATATCTTCCATTCGGGGTTCAGCCCTTGCAGCAGAGGCTTTAGCCCTCGATGGATGAGCACTTCTAGCTCGTACCATGACTTTCTCGCAGTTTCCAAGCATTTGCCTCAGGAATAATCTGAGACTCACTGTCTCCATTCAAAAGCACTACTACTATATAAGTAACATACACATGTCACTGACATCTAAAGACAACTCATACTAACTACTAGGGATCTACAAGTGAATACCCTTCACCTGTTATTCAAAGTTACTCAACTATTCCATTTAATACCCTATGGTGTGCATTGTCATTATATTTCTCAATTTCCAAATGAGGCTCCTTATCACTCCAACTATAACCATTACTCTGATACCACCCGCTGTGGCACCCCCGATTCGCTCGAGGTCGCCACAGGTACTTGTCACTTATCCTACTACATACTAGTAACGTAACTTTTAATTCAAATGAAACCATAGCTCATAGGGGTTGATCAATAGAATACTTTTCCTTCTTTTTTTGTAAAGGTCCCAGCGCAGTTCATCAGCGGCAGCATAAATGTATCTCACCAATCCTCCCTTCAATAACAATAATGCAATGCACACCACCTACGCTCCAAATGAAAAGACAAGCCGAGTCACTTTTTTTTTTATATTTACACGATGGATATTTTGGGTCGGTATAGCAAAAAGGCCAAGATTTTTAACTATACTTGGCTATAACTCAAAAGAGAACTCAACCCCACATCAAACATGTACACCCCTCCATCAACAAGCATCAGCTATCCAAAAAAAGTGTCAGCTCCCACTAGCTATACATGCCATCACACCCAACTTGGTACATCGGGCGGCGGCGGCGGCAGCATCTTTAGCATCACTCCACCATGCCGAACATGAACAGACAAAAACTCCTAGTTGACCGGGCCATCAGCAAGACCCACATCGTACATCACTAAGACACGGACTCGAATAAACACCAGACTAGGCACAATAACACAGGAATGCTCTGTGCACTCCACCTCGAAATCGGATGGCAATCCATAATAAGTACCGCGTGCAACTGGTAGCAAAGGCATCTTTCTAATTTGAAATGTTAATCCCCAAAATGGGTGAGTACAATCACTCAGCAGTAAAGATTCGCCAAACTACACAATGCGTTAAACAAAACAATCAAGGTATCAAGAATAAAACACATATCATTCATGCATTCAAACATACCTCACCTTACGGCCATACATATATCACCATGCAATTGTACTTATATCATCAAGCAGCCTTGCATATCACTATGGAACGTACATATACCACCATGTACTCATTATTAAACAACCATGCATATATCATTATGCAATGTGCATATACCACCATGCACTCATCATGTATCATCAAACAGCCATGCATATATCACCATGCAATGTGCATATACCATGATGCACTCGATGCTTGCATTTCTATGAGGTTCATCCCATGCCATATGATTCAATTTCTTGATCTTTAACTTTCAATTAGATCATATCATTTTATTCCCATGGACCAATGTTTGCATCCCACATTTATCGCTCGCATCCCACCTGGCCTCGCGAGGAGCCTCTGGCACACACCTTCGGGCATCCAGTACACACACTCTGGGTCTCGTACCCCGACTAGCATCACGAGGAATCCCCCCGGCACACACCTCCAGGGCTTTTGGCACACACACTCCGGGCATCCCAACACTCTCGGGGCATCCGGCACACACAGTTCGGGCATCCCAATACTCCCGGGGCTTCGTCAGCTCACACCTTCGACGGTCTCGTTATTATCTCAATTTATATTCATACATGTATCTTAATCTCAACATGGCATTTGATGCAACAATTATCAAGGGTCTCAACCAGGTTTTGATGCCATATAATATGCCAAATGTCACCACATATGCAACAAAATCACAGAATCATACTAGGTCGAGGTAGCATTTTTCCCAGATCCAGTTTCCTCAAAGGACAACGATTTCACCGACCTATTTTTGTTCATTTCCTCTAAATATTTTATATGTTTCACCTCAAGAAGTCCTTTACAACTTTCATTAAGAGATCAAAGTGATATTTTCAATAGAAAGCTACTTTACAATCCACGAAATCACTAAAGGTCAGCACAACAAATTCCAGATCTGATTTCTCCAAAGGAAAAATCGTTTCACCAAGAAAAATTTGTCCGTTTTATCTCAAAATTTAGCATGATATTCCTCAAGATGTTCTCTAAAACTTTCATTAAGATATCCAAGCAAGATTCCAACTAAAAAGTCGCATACAGGTCACAAACTCATAAAGGGTCGGACTGGATTTTCCGGAAAACAGCAACCTAGGCCAACAAGTTTCTCCCCAAAGCTTCGAAATTTCAACACTTCCACCCCAACCGAAGTTCACCATTTTCTATACACACATCACAGCAAGCAAAGGGTAGGTTTTAGGACTCTACTTGCCTCCAATCCGTGCACAAAACATCGACAAAAATGGCGGGCAAGGCAGCGAACGGGCGGCGGCGAGTAGGTGGGGAAGGGACTCCTCCTTCTTCCTCTTCTTCTCTCGCACACTCACTCTCTTTCTCTCTTCCTTTCTTTCTCTCTGACGACCACTCTCTCTCTCTTTCCCTTTCCTCGCTTAATCCGCCCCCTTTCATGATTAACTTGTAATCATTTCTTTTGCATGCAGGTGACGCTTGGTAATTGCCATGCAAGATGGGCTTTATCCGGCTAGGCTTGGGGCCAGTCTTGGTCAACGGCAACTCCTCTCCCCTTTGGGCTTCACGGGCTAGGCCCAAATGGCCGAATGGTGGAGGCTTGTGGGCTGGTCTTGGCTTAAGAGTTTTGGCACACTCTTCTTTAATTTTTCCCATTTAATCATCACCTAATTTCCCATTCATATAAATACTTAATTTCCCTTATTCACTTGGCCATAAAACTTGAAATCATAAATCAATAATTCCAATTTATAAAACACATGGCCAATGATATAATTTCTTTCCTATTGAATAATTATCCATCACCTATTCATAGGCCGTAATGTATCTGGAGGTCGCCATGAATTTTGGGATGCCACAGGCATCCCTAAATTCGTCACTGAGTTGGCAGTAGGATTTGCGCTAACACATTAGCACAACGAAAAGAATTGATTGTCCAGATCAATCGCCTGTTCCTGCAAATAATGAATGACATCTAGCAATATATTATGGCTACCTAGATAGTGTGAAATGTTTTCAGAATACAATGAACTTGTTAGCCTTGGCGACTCTGTAATTTGATCCTTCTGTCTCACAATGTCCCGATCGAACAAACGCCATGGAACTATTGGTGAAGCCACCAATTCAATCATATGCCACATCTAATTGACATGCATTTCTTCAAGATATGAACCATTCATTCTCAATTACAACCCCAATACAATGCCACGATTAGATCGCATAGGACATCAATCTTCTATATCCATATATAACAAGAAGACAGATTCCAAATTGCGCACGCATGTGCCTTCGTATGTGAACAAACTATGATGATCAGACACAAAGATGGTTTGATGAAGCACCACTATGGGCACTTGTAAATCATAGCCATCCATCATACAAGTCAACATTGTGCCTCAAGTCTAAGGATCTTACACCTAACCAAAACATGGACGATTAGACATTGACCCCACTAAAAGCTTCCATGTCACCCAATCATTCTATCTATATCACGTTTAGTGAAATTGTCCAAGACAAGCACCTGTGTTCTAGCTTGGATATCACAATATCCAATG
The DNA here is from genome assembly GCA_019915185.1 of Eucalyptus camaldulensis. Taxonomy (NCBI): domain Eukaryota; kingdom Viridiplantae; phylum Streptophyta; class Magnoliopsida; order Myrtales; family Myrtaceae; genus Eucalyptus; species Eucalyptus camaldulensis. Next base: position 32,201,849 of record JAHSVA010000008.1, read on the forward strand.
ACTTGTGACTCATCATCCTTTCAAGTTTCTAATACTAAATGGTGAAGCTTAATAAGACACTGGTCTCAATAGGATCATCAATATGCTCTTAATGATCCATCAACCGAGAACAAAGATTCAGTATAACTATAAACAGTCACACATATTCTTAACATCATAAGAATATGTTTAGTTGTAGTTGATCTTATAGACTTCATTCATACAAATTGGATGATGAATGCAAAAACTTGTTTGCCATTAAACAATTCCTAACATATAACTATAACATGGTTGCTTTAGGGCATACAACTAACAACAGCAACCACCAAGTGTTGGCAAACTAGCATCAACCAAGGTGGTGGCCATTGGGGCTGTGCCCACCTAGTCCTCCATGGCCGTGATCTCCTTTAGGCTTGCCACCATGGCCTCCTCCATGGTTATTTCCATGTCCACCGCCAGGATCACCATGGCTACCACCATGACCACCACTTGGGCCTCCATGACCTCCACTAGGGCCATGACCGCAATGGCCACCTCCATGGTCATGTTCATGTCCGTCCCCCTAGACCATTATGGCCTTTGCTTAGACCATTGTCGTCATGCCCCGATCCTTCGAGCACGTGCCCATCCCTCGGTGGTCGATTAAATTGCGACGTCCCAAGATGCATTGCCGACCCATTCATTTTAATGTGCATGCAGAAGCGAATAATTAATCCCCAGACAACACAAAGATGGGATAGAAAAGCAGGGTCGCAATTTTTTGACAACCAAACCACACATTTATACATATCAAACCTAGTCATATAAAATATTAGCCGTTCAGTTCTACCATTGCTCCACCAGGAGGGTCTGCTGTGCCTTTTCCAAAAGCAACCTCCAGCATCGACATAAAGATCTCAGATTTCGGTAAGGGACCTTCTCTTTATCCGTTTCGCTCAAAACGATACCACAATTTGTATTGATGGTGTATTATCTAAGATACACCCACATCAACCCAAACAACGGACCTCATAAGTTTATAGACCCATCCCCTTGGGTCCTCATGAAGCAGAATATAAGATACTTGCTTGGTGACCTTCGGCTGTCGAAAACGCTAGGGAGGTACACTCATTGAAAGACTTGAAAAATATTAGCCCACGATGGGGTGAGACAACGTCTCAGCAAGTCCACCCCCTAAACCCCGACTATGAATGAAATATGCCTAAAGACTACCTAAGCACAAGCACAGACTTACCTTTGCCTCAAATCCTTCCTGCAAGTGATTACAATTAATATAATCAACCAATCAGTTCAATTCAATTCACATCAAACATTGAACCGTCGATTCAATCGACTCCATACCATCGATACCACCCACACAATTCGATTAAATCGAACATTGCTCACCCTAAGCTGATATATCAATGCCCTCAAGCTGATATAGTATACTAATGATACTCACTTTAAGTTGCAAATAATATAGCTCACTCTAAGCTGATAAAGTATACTACTCACGCTAAGCTAACATATCAAAGCCTAAAGGTTGATATAGTATACTGATGGTGCTCACTCTAAGGCTACGTTTGGTCATCTAGATTTATAATCGAGATAGGATTGGATATGATAGGATATAAAATCCTAGGATTTGTTTATATTAGGTTCATTCTTTGGTGAATCACAGTATTAAAGTCGAATATATTCACATCATATCATGTACATTTTTTTTTTTATATATAAATGGCATGTCATTATAAATGAACCTAAATGCTCATAAATAGAGATAGTGAAAATCACTCGTAACAATATTCCTTAATTTATTTTATTTTTTTCTTCTTATTTATATTATTTTCATTATTATTTCTTTTTTCCCCTTTCATAATTCTTTTATAAAATTTTATCAAATAGTAAATTGTACTAACATACCTAAAATACAAAAATAACTCAAATATATAATAAATATAAATATTTAATATATAGATTCAATGTTTATTATAAGATATAATTAAAGTTAAATATATAAATTAAAATAAGATAAATTAAAAATAAATTTCTATTTTTTATTTTAAACTTAAATTAGATTTCAACTATTAATTATATTGAAATATCATTTCAACTTTCTTAATTTAATAAGTTTGTTATTCTATAAAAATAACTTTCCTATTGTGGACATTAGAAATCCTATCCACCTTTATCTCACCTCCCTCATGGGATAACTTTATCCTACCTATATCCTCCTTATATACGACTTTATCATATCTTGAGCAAGCACCAAATGTAGGATAGGATAAATCATATCCTATCCCCAAATTTATTTCGACTGCCAAATGCAGCCTAAGCTGATAAGGTATACTATTCACACTAAGCTGACATATCAAGGCTTGTTGGCTAATATAGGATACTGATAATGCTCACTCTAAGCTGATAAAGTATACTGCTCACACTAAGCTGACATATCAAGACCCATAGGCTGATATATTATACTATTCTCACCAACTGAGAATTTCACCATTTTTATCATGCCTGATAAAATAATCATGCATGGGTACACGGTTGACCTTAGCTAAAATACCATATTTTCCCTTTTAAAAATCCCACTGATTATAACAATCCAAAAACATATTTTTGGTGTTGTAAACCCACGCCTAGTCTTTTCTAATTAAATACTGAAAATACGCAATTTTGGGATAAATTCCCAAACTTACAAATTCCACTAAAATCACACAAAATAGCATTCAATTAAATAAACCAATCACATCATTGCAATCAGCACGAACTTTTGATCACTGACTATCTCGATCTAATTTATGGAAAAAAATAATTAATTAAATAAATACATTTAATTACAGTAAAAGCAACTTAGGCCAGAAAAGCCTAATTAAATACCAAAACAAGCCCGGGAAATTCCTGAACCAATCTAGATAAAAACTACCATTTATCTAGTCACTAATTGAGCCAATCTAACCACCTAACATGCATAAACGGGTAATTAATTTGCTAATCCATTCTAACTAACCACCTAATCCCTAATTAACTTAAACTAATCAAATCTTAAGTGTAATTAATTCCCTAAGCAGAGTTTAGTGAGTAAACTCACCAGTTTTGAAATCCAATGAGTCCATGACAATGGGGACGCGATGGCGAGTGACAAACTCCAAAGTGGTGGCACCAAGCGAGGCCGGGAAAGGGTCCAAAGCTAGCCAAATAGTGCTTGGCTTCTTGCTGGGTTTGGATTCTGTATGGTGGGCTAAGAGGGCTGCTGGGATGGTTGTCTTGTGCCGACACAGTGAGAGGCAAGACGACGGGTTGTAGCGGGGTCAGGCGGCCAACAGCGGGCAATGGTAGCGACCTAAACGGCGATCACGACAGCGGAACCAACTCGGGATGGCAGGGCGTGACGGCCAGGGCGCGACAAAGCTACGGGACGATGAGATAAGCAGGTGAGGCTCGTGGAGGCGTGACGGGTGTGCGACGATGGATTGCTAGCGGTCCGACGAGTGGCGGGGGGGTGTCGACGATGGAGGGGGAGCTGCTAGCCGGTTCTCTGCAATTCTTGAGCTCTAAAGTGGATGAAAATGGGGAAAGCAAAGCTATTGGAGAGCAAGAAGACAGCTGCAACAAGTGGAGAGTCCCTCTTAGCTTCTTCCTATCCATTTGTCCTCTTGACCATGCCTCACAACAATTGGCAGATCAACTCAACCAATTTGGCGCACATAATTTCCCCTAGAACAAGTCCCATGTGGTCCAAAAGGATGAGGACCATGGGACCTACGAATTTTAAAGTATTTTCCTTTTAATTGGATCAATCCTCCTCCAATTGAACTAAATTTTGGTCCTATAAAGTCCACCGAGGTGTTCTCAACCAAAATGATATTTTTCCTTGCCAATAGAATCAACTTGCATCCCAAAAACGTGATAAAAAATGATCCTTTGAATTTTCCAGACAAAAACGGCATCACTTTGAATTTCTACCGGAAATCTCGAGTTGCAGAAAAATCTTTGGAGAATGAGTCGACATTCCTAAAATGACTCATGACATGACAGAACTTTCAATTTCTGAAATTGGATTCAAATTCACAGTTAATTTCAATTTAGCGCGATTTTAGCATGACCTAACGTATCGGGTAGCTTTTAGAATTTCTTTAGTACAATTGACTTGCGGTTGATTTATTTCAAGCCATAATGTACCTCTTCAACACATTGGTGACTCTCGGTGGTCATGAAAATTTCCAGGTTTCATAGACGGACACAGGGTACCAAAACGACAGAAAAATCAACATAGTACCGATCGACGAGAATTTTGCAATTTGGTGGAATCACCCACACATCTTAGTCAAACCGACCTATCTCTTATCTATAGTTAATTTTTAACTGTGACGTAATGATCTCTGCAAATAAGCACGATCAAGTAGTCAATTCTTGGTCGAATTCTTAGGTCTATTGCATTAAATAGTACTATAGCTGTGTCAATGAAAGGCCCGATTTATTTAATTAAAAATAGGACTAAATTTTCAGGATGTCACAACTCTTTCCGTCTTATAAAAATTTCGTCCTCGAAGTTTAAACCATTACAATCTTTAAACAAAATTGTGGGGGTATAGTCGTCTCATCGACTCTTGACTTTCCCACATTGCTCCTTCAGTGCCGTGGTGTTGCCAGAACACTTTAACCAACGGGATTGTTTTGGTAAGCAGAATTTGTTCTTTTCGATCCATAGTCTAAACTAGCTTTCCACATACGACAGTTGGTTATCCACATCCAATTCCTCAAAATTAAGCATGTGGATCGAGTCAGGCTCATACTTCCTCAATATCGACATGTGAAAGACGTCATGCAGTTGCGCCAACCTTGGCAGCAATGCAAGATGATATGTTAGCATCACGATTCTTTCAAGAATCTCAAAAGGACCTACATATTTCAGACTCAATTTTACTTTCTTGCCAAAGCGCAAAATTCCCCTCATCGGTGACACGTTTTGAAAAACGTGATCACCCACTTGGAATTCTAAAGGTATCCGGCACTTATCTACGTAACTTTTTTGAGGGCTCTAAATGGTCTTTAGTCTATCCCTGATGACTATAACTGCATCTACTTACTGTTGGACTAACTCTAGGCCTGCGATATTTCATTCTCTGACTTCATCACAACACACTGGCGTTCTACACGCCCTGCCATACAACGCTTCTAAAAGAGCCATCTGAATGCTCTGCTGGTAGCTATTGTTGTAGGTAAACTCGACAAGATAAAGCTGTTCCTCCCAGCTTCCCTTGAAATCCAACACGCAAGCTCGTAACAGGTCTTCAAGGGTTTGAATCGTCCTCTCAGACTGGCCATCCATCTGAGGATGATATGCCATACTATACTGCGGCTTTGTTCATAAGGCAGCCTGCAAACTTTTCCAAAAAGCAATTGTGAATCTTGGGTCTCAGTCTGATGTAACTGTCACTGGCACTATATGTAGACGAACAATTTGATGCACGTACAACTCTATGTGCCTATCCAAATCAAGGTCTTTTTTTACTACGATGAAGTGAGCAGACTTTTTTAGTCTGTCGACCACTACCAAAATGGAATCATTACCTTTCTAACTCATCAGTAAGCCTGTCACAAAATCCATCGTGATGTGCTCCCATTTCCACTCGGGGATCTCAAGAGGTTTTAGAAGCCCTCCTGGCTTACAATATTATGTCTTCACTTACTGACATGTTAGACACTTGACGACATGCTTGGCGATATCTGCCTTCATACCGAACCACTAGCGGTGTTGACGCAAATTTTGATACATCTTCATATTGCCAAGATAAATGCTGTAAATGCTACGATGAGCCTTTGATAATAGCTCCTCTTTAAGCTCTGCATTGTCAGGTATACATAATTGTCCTTGAAACCTTTGTTTTCCATCCTCAGAAATTTGAAAATCAGCCCTTCTCTTATCGGTGTCCTCTTGTAGAATCTTCTGAACATTTGGGTCTATCTGCCGAAGCGTTTTAATTATGATCTGAACATCTGGTTCAATTCTGAAGGTGGCCATAAGATCCGAAAGGTGGCCTACCTCAAATTTGAAAATCGAATCTCGAGCTCTCTCAAGCAAAACCCATTCCTTGACCATCATCTGTGCAAGTAAGGACTTCCAACTCAACACGTCGGCGACCTTATTCACCTTCCCAGGGTGATATAAGATATCACAATCATAATCCTTCATAATATCCATCTAGTGACCCCGTCTCATATTCAACTTCTTCTGAGATTATAAATACTCGAGACTTTGAGAGTTAGTGAAGATCTGGAATCTTTCTCCACATAAAAAATGTCTCTGAATCTTTAAAGCGAAAATGATTGCTGCGAGTTTCAAGTCGTGCATCGGGTAATTAAGCTCATGAGGTCTCAACTAACGGGAGGCATATGCAACAACTCTACCATGTTGCATCAACACGCAACCCAACCCCTAAGCGACGCATCACTATAGATCTTGTATCCTCCTAAGACCAGATGGAATTGTCAGCATAGTGCGGTAGTTAGCTTCTGCTTAAGCTCTTTGAAACTACGCTCGCACTAGTCTATCCATACGAACTTCTCTTCCTTCTTCAACAAGCAAGTCAATGGCGATGCTAAGGTTGAGAACCCTTCCACAAATCTTTTGCAATAACCCGCTAAACCTAAAAAGCTTCTAATCTTTGTTGCGATTGTTGATCTTGGCCAGTTGATCACTGCTTCAATCTTGGTCGGGTCCACAGAGATTCCTTTACTTGAAATCACATGGCCTAGGAACACAAGACGAGTCAGCCAAAACTTGCACTTACTAAACTTAGCATACAACTCATGAATTCTCAGGGTCTGGAGTACCATTCTCAGATGACTCTCGTGCTCCTCAACACTCCTCGAATATACTAGAATATCATCGATGAACATGATCATGAACACTCGGTTCATCAAATCCATGAAAGCAATTGGGGCGTTCATTAAACCAAACGACATTACAGTGAACTCATAATGGCCATATCGAGTACAATATGCTGACTTCAGTATATCCTCGTTTCTGATTCTCAACTGATGATAATATGTTCTTAAGTCAATTTTTGAAAATGTGGACGCTCCTTGTAGCTGGTCAAACAAGTCATCGATCCTTGGGAGTGGATACTTGTTCTTGATCGTCACCTGATTGAGTTGGTGATAGTTGATGCACAGCCACAACAAACCATCTTTATTTTTCGCGAACAGAATTGATGCTCCCCAAGGTGATGCACTGGGACATGTGAATCCCTTATCTAACAATTCCTACATCTTCACCTTCAGTTCATTCAACTTATATAATGACATCTATTAAGGAGCCTTAGAAATTGGCTCTATCCCGGGAGCTAACTCAATCACAAATTCTCTCTCTCTCTCTCTCCATCTCTCTCTCTCTCTCTCTCTCTCTAGCAGTAAACCTAGTAATTCCTTTGTAAACATGTCTAGAAATTCTTGCACCATTCAGATATCTGCAATTTTCAGTTCCTCAATTGTTGTATCCACGACAGTCGCTAAGTAACCTTGGCAACCCTTGTCTAACAAATGGGTTGCCTCAAGCAATGAGATTAGGGTAATCGAGGGTCCTCCTCGACTCCCAATAAACCAGAAACTGTCACCCACTGACGGGTTAAACTGAATCGTTTTACGATAACAGTCCATCTTAGCTTGTTGCTTGGTGAGTTAATCCATGCCAATTATTAAATAAAAAAAAAATACATGGCTAGGATTAATAAGTCTATCCTCCCCTCTCGCTCACCAATAGCTAACTTGTAACTAGAACAACCCTATGCAGACAATACCTTATCCTTTAATAGTGTAGATATGCTAACCACTAACTCTAGCAACTCAGGACTTAATCCTATCAACATAACATATTGCTTAGCAATAAAAGAATGAGTCGTACCAAGGTCGAATAAAGCATAAACAGTATGGTTATTCAGTGAAACCCTACCTGTAATCACATTAGACCAATCCTCTGCCTGACCTCTTATGTTGGCATACACTGTCCCTTGAGCTGGGGGTTTGATCTATCCACCTTACTGTGTGTTCTGCTGCGTGAATCCTCTGATCTGACCCATTGGCGACAGTGGTGGTAACTGCTATTATCCTCTTGGTCCTCTAGGACAATCTCTGGCCATGTGACCTTGCTAGCCACATTCGAAACAAGCGCCCAACCTCTGAGGGCACGGGGCTGTACCATGTCGCCTTCCACAAAAGCAATATAAACCATTCTAGCTTGGCCCTGACTTGCCAACTCCACCCTTCTTATTGGGCGGAATATGGAATCTTCCTCCGGTCATGGGCTTCTTCCCATACCGATTCCCATCTCAATTAGATCCAAATCGTGACCTAGTTGTGACGGCTCATTCGTTCTGATCTGTCTCTATTAGTTGGGCTAGTTCGTAAAGGTCGTTATAGTTCTTCAGATTCAATGGCACCAATGGGCTTCTCACTTCTGGTCTGAGCCCGTCTCTAAACCTTCTAGCTTGGTTTACTGGATTCTCAACCAGTTTGGGGGTGTACTACGATAGTTTAGCAAACTTCGCTTTATATTGATCTACAGTCATTAAACTTTGGCAAAGGTGTTGGAATTCTACCATCTTCTGTTTTCTGGCACTGTTAGAGAAGTACTTGGTTGTTAAAGACTTCGACAAAGGCATTCCACTCCTAAATTTTCTCGACAAAAATGGCCTCACTTTGAATTTTCGCCAGAAATCTCAATTTGCAAGAAAATGTTCGAAGAATGAGCTAATGCTCCTAAAATGACTAGTGACATGATAGAACTTTCAATTTCTGAAATCGGATTCAAATTTGCGGTTAATTTCAATCTAGCGCAATTTTAGGGTGACTTAGCATACCGGGTAGCTTTTAGAATTTTTTAGTGTAATTGACCTGTGGTTGATTTGTTTCAAGCCACAATGTACGTCTTTGACACATTGGCGACTCTCGGTGGTCGTTAAAATCTTGAGATTTCAAATACGGACACAAGGTAACAAAACGACAAAAAAATCAATCTAGTACTAATCGATTAGAATTTTGTAATTTGGTGGAACCACCCATGTTTAACCACACATCTCAATTGAACTGATATATCTCTGAACTCTAATCGATTTTAACTATGCCGTAATGATCTTTGCATATGAGCACGATTGAGTAGTTGATTCCTGGTCGAATTCTTAAGTCTATTACTTTAAAATCCCTTAATGACTTCCCCAGATAGTCTAGTTATCTCATGAGTCATTAGCTCATAGAATAGCACTATAGGCGCATCGACGAAACGCTTGATTTATTTAATTGAAGACAGGACTGAAATTTCAGGATGTCACAACTGTGGCCTCCATCATGGCCACCACCCAGGTCTGCATGACCTCCACTAGGGCCATGACTCCCATAGCCGCTTCCATGGTGATGTCCGTGTCCATCGCCCGAACCACCATGGCCTCCGCTTGGACCACCGTGTCCTCCATCATAACCGCCACTCGGGCCTCTATGGCTTCCACCATCAAGGCCATGCCCATTGTTGCCATGATGGCCGTGATCAGACATATATGTTACTATCTCTCCCCTATCTCGAGGAAATCCTATTCTCCAAAGCTATGGTAATTGAGATTGCCTAGTGATTGAAGGTGGGAGAGACGAGTACTTTTATAGGAAATGAGATTGGGTGAAAATCATCTCGTCAATGACCAAGAAGTCGTGGAGGAAGACTAGTGGTTTGAAGTGTACACCACCCCATGGCGACTGGTTGGTGTCCTTTATATGAAGATGACCATAGTTCATGTTCCCTCACATTTTAGGCATTATCCATTATCCTATCCGCCTTAGGCATGTTGTCTTCTTGTTAGTTGCAAAACGAGCAAATTATTCCACGGACTTCATACACACTTTAAATTGAATTTGAATGATCACTTGAAGTGGGATTGATATGGAATGGAGTCCATCATTTTTTATGACTCAAATTCAGCTTAACGCCATATGGAGTTAAAGTGATGACGTGAAGATTCACAATCCCATCTGATGAATAAAAGTACAATAAGAAGTTCACTGAACAAAACATATTGAAGTCAAATCTAGCCGCCATGGAGGAGCCGTCAAGACTCAATTGTCGAAGAGAGAAAGGGAAGGAACCGACATGGTGGCTGGAGAGTTTGGCCTAGATGACACAACATGGCTTCGTCTACTGTGCTGGTGACTTAGTGTAGGACAGCGGAGGTGATGGTGCAGTGGCTATGGTTGTGACCTAGGTAGAATTGGGTGTTGCTGTTTTTGTGGGGATCTGGAATAGCTTCGTCCAGGGACTAAAGTTAGACATGTATCTGCGATCCGAACAACGCATAATATACATGAACCTCTCTTATTTCTTGCATTACTACTTCGCCCATCTCACATATGCTTTTAAGCACCTCTCAATAGCCAATCCTTATTAGGGAATTTTTGACGAACTTTGCCTGGTCAATTTTTCTAAAGGACAGAGACGCATTTTAGGGCATCGTTGATTCACTGGAGAAAACATATGGATGCAATTGCTTGAGTAGATTGAATTTCATATGACAAATCCCATAGTAAATTCTTTGCCGATAGGCAGAGAAGGGTTCTTTGCAATATGAAATTTTCCTGGATACTTGGTCCAATTTCCCCTTTTTTTAATCTTTATTTTTGTGTGGTAAATTTAAGGTACATGCTAAGAAGAAAGAACATCTAAAATCTACAATTCGAACTTTATCACTAAACAAAACATGAGATAATTCCCTAAGAGGCTGCAAGTGGAATGTAATACCTAAACGCTCTACTATGGCAATATTGGCAAGCATATCAACAGGTCAATTTTTTCTCAAAAAAATGTGACGCATTTTGAACTCAAAATGAGAGCTCAATAGTCTCTTGATATCCTTAAGAAGTGCTGGTCCAGTGTTGTCCGCTATTCTCTCTTGTTTAATAAGTTCTTTAATAAGTTTGGGATCCATCTCAATGATGAGCTTATGGAAACCTTGTTGCCTTACAATGGTAAGTCTCAACCATAGTTCCCATAGTTTTTCTTGTACATATGAACATATTCCAAGAAATAAGGTAAAACCGCCAAGCCAGTCACCCTCTTCATTTCAAAATAACCCTCTGGTTCTTGCATTTTCAAGATTACCTTAAGATATTCCATCCATGTTCAGTGAAATCCATCCCTGAGGTGGAGGATCCCAAGTAACCATAATGGGAGAAGTACGTGATCCACTTTTAGACAAGTTTTTTTTTTGGTAAAATGTGATAAATATAATGAGGAAAGGCCAGATGTACAAATTATCTCGTCACTGGAAACTTACACTCCAAATGAAAGATCATAAGGAGTGGAAGGGTGATGAGATGTAAGAGACACTAGACACGACACACACTACAACACCAGCACCAAAAGAGAGCACAACATGGACAATCGGCTACTAACCAAGCCTCAAGCGAGGGGAAAGGGCACCGTCAGAACCAAAGCAACAGACGCTAGCCATCCTACGGATCCCCTGTGAAAATAATCGGGTCTAGGCCCCAAGTTCTCTGCAACCTTTTGTTTCTAAAATTATCTTATATATTATTGAAGGTGATAGCCTTATCTCATACCACTTTGAAGACGGGGTTCTTCATGGCTGAGATCGTAAGAGGCTAGACCCTGAAGATGATGCTATTCCTATTTTTTCAAATGATATGACAAAGAGCGCCAAAGTAAAAGTGTGGAATGTACTTGTAGAAGTCTTTCCCCATCAAAACAGTAGCAGCCTAATCAGTCATGCACATCGGTCCATCATCCTCTACCAGTCACATGCACAATCACACCCAGCCCGGTGCATCGGCTGGCGGCGGTGGCAGCATCCCCATCATAACCCCATCGCGACAAACATGCACGAACAAGAACTCCTGGACTACAGGGCCATCAGGTAGACCCACATCATACATAACTAAAACTCGAACACGGAGGAACACCAGACCACGAACACCCACACAGGAATGCTTCGAACACTCAACCTCAACGTCGGACGATAGGCCATAGAAAGTACTATGCGTGACCGGTAATAGAGGCATCTTTAAGTATGAAATGTTAGTCCTCAAAAGGGGTGAATACAACCACTCAGCAGTAAAAGATCCATCAAACTACACAATGCAACAAGCAAGACAACCAAAATTTCATGTGAAATGCACATATCATCCATGCAATCATGCTTATATCTCCATGAGATTCATTCATTAAGGCAATATATGTTCCATGCCATATGTACATACATGCAGATGATTCATATCATCCACACAATTATGTATATATCCCCATGAGATCCATTCAATGCCTTCATGATCGCATTCTCAATGCCAAATAGTACCAACTCAGTTTCATAGGCAATTCATGCACCATGCCATATGCACACACATGCGCATGATTCATTTCCCATTTTGATAATCAAAATGATATCATTTCTTTTTCTCTAGGGACCAATCTGTTCATCTTTCGTGACTCTCGCACCTAACCTAGCATCACGAGACCTCTAGCACACACCTCCGGGCATCCCGCACCCCAATTGGCATCACAAGGCTTTCGGCACACACCTCCAGGCATCCTGACACTCCCGGAGCATCATCGACTCAAGGGTCTGACGGTATCATCAACATTACAATGTATATTCACATATACGTCTCATTTTCAAATTAGCATTTGATGCAATAATGTCAAAGTTTTAAACCAGCTTTCTGATGTCATATGATATGCTAAATGTCACCACATATGTAGTACAAATAACAACCCAAGATATCACATCTCATAGAGCAATTCATTTGTTCTTGAAAATAAAACAATTTTCGGATAAAATAGAATGCACTCCTTTAATTAAAATTATGGAAAAATTAATAAACGATCTTAATAAATTATGAAAATTTAATATGTTATAAACCGAATCTAGAGAAAAAGGTTTTATGAAGAAAACCATGTCAAAAGAGCTTCATACGAGTTGCTATGGTCCATGCATCACAGCCTTAAAATTTCAGAACATCACGATTGCACAATTTTTATTCATAAATTCAGTATAAACCCTAAATCAACTCTGAAAATTCTGAAATTTGATATGTTATAGTCAAAACCTAGAGGAAAAAGTTTCGTGCAAAACTCGAAGTTAGATTCGTTATAGATCATGAGCTACATTCACTATAACCCCCCTAACCCTCGGTAACGATTTCCAAATTTAACACTTTCAAAGAAAAATCATTTCCTTACCAATACTTGTCCGTTTCTTCTCAAATTTTAGTATGTTACTCCTCAAGATGTCATCTACAGCTTTTATCAAGAACACTTCCTCACTCACTCCGCCCCTTCTCTCTCCCCTTTTCTTTCTTTAACCCTCATGATTAGCTAGTAATCATGAGGTTTTGCATGGGAATGGACACTTGTAGAGTCCCTCTTGCCACTTGTAATTCTTCATGCAAAGAGGTGGCCTTAATGGGCTAGGTTTGGGCCAGGCCTGGGTCGACCAAATGGGGGAAATCGTGGGCTGGTTTTGGACCGTTTTTAGGGCCTTAAGAAATTAGCCCACATTTGCTCTTAAATGTCGACTATACTCTGGACATTTGACTTGGATCTCTTCACAAAACTTGTAGAGAATATCTTGATGTATGCATGACATTGAATTGAGATGCGTGTGTGAATTCCATGCCAAGTATGACTTGTTGGATGTCACACCATATGCCATGCTAAATTAAGACTAGAATCGGTAAATATGGATAATGATAAGTGAGGAGGTGGTTGTGGTGGAGGATGATGCTCGGAATGTATAGAGATGCATTGCCGGATGGCCTTGGGAGATTCAGGATGCCTGGAACGTGGGGGTGCCGGAAGCCCTGTCGGAGGTTTCTGCCTAAGGGAATACCTCGCGATGCCAGAATTGGGGTGCGAGATGCCCGGCCAAGGAGTGTAAATGCCGGAAGCCCTGTTGGAGGTTTCTGCCCGAGGGGAATGCCTCATGATGCCAGTTGGGATGCGAGATGCCCAGAATGTGGGGGGCCAGATGCCCGGTGGCCTGGAATGGCTGAATGCCGGAGGTTTTTCTCGCATGGGATGCGAGTGCATAATATGAGATGAAATTGATGATCCGAGGAAGGATGATGTGGTGATCAAATTGAAAGTTAAAAGTGGAAATCGAACCATGATGATGATGATATGCATGATATATGATATGCATGATGATATGCATGATGATGATGGTGATGATATATCATATGGCATAATGATATGCATGATGATGATGGTGATGATATATGATATGGCATGATGATATGCATGATGATGATGGTGATGATATATGATGTGGCATGATGATATGCATGATGATATGCATGATGATGATGATGATGATATATGATAAGGCATGATGACATGTGTGATATGATGATGCCATGATGATGATGACATGTGTGATATGATGATGCCATGATGATGATGAAATGTGTGATGTGATGATGTCTTGATGATGAGGACATGTATATGATATGATGATGTATGATAGTATGCGCATGGCTTCAAGGTAAGTAACGCCTGCAATGCATGTATGATTTGCATGATGTATTGAGTTGTTATTGGATTTTTTTACCTGCTGAGTGGTTGTACTCACCCCTTTGGGGACCAACATTTCAGATTAGCAGTATGCTGCTTCCTGCCGTCGCACGGGGTGCATTTTACGGGTTACCGTCCGACGTCAAGGTAGAGTGTGAGGAGTACATCTGTCCTTCTGTGCCTGGACTGACATACATACGTATGCGTTGTTTTGTCACGAACGACATAAGCCTGGTTGGGGGCCCAGTCGTCCAGGAGTTTGTCTCTGTCCACGTTCGCCGCAATGGGGTGATGAGAGGGATGCTGCCACCGCCACCGCCTGATGCACCGGATTGGGTGTGAGGCCCGTGCGTGACGAGTAGGAGATGGTTTTTTTGGATAGTTAGCCGACACTGATGATGGGGACTGTTACATGTGAGATGTAGAGGGTCGAGGGTTCTTTTTGGGGTTTTAGGCCGGACATGGCTTAGTCCCGGCTTTTCCTTTTGATGTATCGACCCAAAGAAGTCCCATCTTGAAATATATGTAAATGAAGTGTCATGGCTTGTCTATAAAATCATGATGATTAGTGGTGTGTATTTGTATCATGGTTGGTAGGGGAGAGATGGTGATGTTTTAATTGCTTCCGCTAATGAGTCGCGCTAGAACTGTTTTGTTTTAAAAAGAAAAAATGTGTCTATGAATTACAACGCTTCTTCTAAGGATAAAGGTAATAAGGTGTAACATTAGTGCTGGTGGCGACCTACGAAGGGTTCGGGGTGCCACACTATATCTTTTAGATATAAATGAATGCATAGCACCCGTGTCAAACAATGCATATGCCTTCTTGCCATTTATAAAAATCGTACCTGAGATAACATTTTTGGAAGCTCCCGCTTCCTCTTGGGTGACCACATACACCCTTCCTTATGCTGGGGGCCTTTGTTGATTCCTTGGTAAATTTGGTCTAACATTACTTTGTTGTACCCGTCGCACCGAGCCGACACTCAGCTGCGACCTCTCTTGTGGACAATCCTTTCTAAGGTGACCTACTTATCCACAACCATAACATTTTAGCCGTCCATTGCAAGGTCTTGGGCCATGTTGCCCATCACATCTTCGACAAGCATCATGCTGGTAGGGTGCTTTTCCTATATTCAGGCCATCCCTGGCTTTCTCAAAATTTTCAAAATTACTATTTTTCTTAGAATCCCAAGTCTGTCCCTAACCAGGATAGGGTCTCTTTCCCCGTCTGATATCACTAAAGGTCAATTGTCTCTTAGACTTTGATTGCTCTCTCACCAATTCTTGCTCTACCAACTATGCTATTTTATAAATCTCATTATAATCTCTTATATTCAAAGGTGCCAATTGTTTCCTGATATTAGTCCTCAACCCTTTAGGAAATCTTTTAACCTTTTCCTCTTGATCCTCAATCAGCCTGGGAGCATATCTAGATAATTCAGAAAATTTTGCCTCATACTGGTTTACTGTCAGCACCCTTTGTTCCAACTGAACAAATTCAGTGATCTTCTTATCCCTAGCACAATCAGAAAAATGCTTTCTATTGAAAGCCCTAACAAATTTGTCCCAATTTATGTCAGTACCTGATGGAAAGACTGTATCTCTTGAAGCTCTCCACCAAAACTTTGCATTTCCCTCCAACTGGTACTTTGCCAAAGTTATTTTCTCAGCATCATTGCAGTCCAACAACCGGAAAATTCGTTCCATTCCATCTATCCATTGTTCTGCCTCCTCATGACTTCCTGTTCCACCAGTCCTTAAGGGCGATGTTCCACTCCAGGTTGTTACTGCGCTTGTCTTTCCATCAGATTTCCTATATTGGCCAATGCCTATAGGATATCTTCTATTCGGGGTTCAGCCCTTGCAGCAGAGGCTTCAGCCCTCGATGGATGAGAACTTCCAGCTCGTACCATGATTTTCCTGCAGTTTCCAAACATTTGCCTCAGGAATAATTTGTGACTCAATGTCTCCATTTAAAAGCAACTATAACTATATATAAGTAACACAAACATGTTACTGGCACCTAAAAGCAACTCATAAAATTACTAGGGATTTACGAGTGAATACCCATCACCCGTTGTTCAAAGTTAGTCAATTATCCTAGTTAGTATCCTACGGTGTGCATTGTCATCACATTCCTCAATTTCCAAATGAGGTTCCTATCACTCCACATATAACCATCGCTTTGATACCAACCGCTCTGTGGCACCCCTCGAACGGACCCCGATCCGTTAGGGTCGCCACAGTTTGCTTACCTATCAATTGTCCTAATAACATGTCACTCTTATATCATTGAATTATAGTGGGTCCATATGTCCTTGAGGTTTATATTATCTCAATCGGTCCCAATACAGTTCATATAACGGAAGCATATTCGATATCTCCCTAACCCATACTCAAACTAAATAATACAATGCAATACACACCAACTACACAATTATGTATATATCCCCATGAGATCCATTCAATGCCTTCATGATCGCATTCTCAATGATAAATAGTACCAACTCAGTTTCATAGGCAATTCATGCACCATGCTGTATGCACACACACACGCATGATTCATTTCCCATTTTGATATGCAAAAGGATCTCATTTTTTTTTTCTCCAGGGACCAACCTTTTCATCTTTCGTGACTCTCGCACCTAACCTGGCATTGCGAGACCTCCGGCAGACACCTCCGGGCATCCGACACTCACCTCCGGGCATCCGGCACACACCTTCGAGCATCTCGCACCCCAACTAACATCACGAGGCTTCTGACACACACTTCCGGGCATCCGGCACACACCTCCGGACATCCCGACACTCCCGGGGCATCGTCGACTCGACCGTCTGACGGTATCATCAACATTACAATGTATATTCACATATATGTCTCATTTTTAAATTAGCATTTAATGCAATAATGTCAAAGGTTTAAACCAGCTTTTTGAAGTCATATGATATGCTAAATGTCACCACATATATAGTACAAATAACAACCCAATATATCACATCTCATAGAGCAATTCATTTGTTCTTGAAAATAAAACAATTTTTGGATAAAACAAAATGCACTCCTTTAATTAAAATTCTGGAAAAATTAGTAAACGATCTTAATAAATTCTGAAAATTTAACATGTTATAAACGGGATCTAGAGAAAAAAGGTTTCATGAAGAACACCATGTCAAAAGAGCCTTGTACTAGTTGCTATGGTCCATGCATCACAGTCTTAAAATTTCAGAACATCATGATTGCACAATTTTATTCATAAATTCGGTGTAAAACCTAACTCAACTCATAAAATTTTGAAAATTTCATATGTCATAGGCAAAAACTAGAGGAAAAAGTTTTGTGCAGAACTCAAAGTCAGATTCGTTATAGATCATGAGCTCATTCACTATAACTCCCCCTAACCCTTGGTAAAGATTTCCAGATTTAACACTTTCAAAGAAAAATCATTTCACCAACCAAATTTGGACTGGATAATTTTATAAAATTCACGGAGTCACAAAGGGTCGGGCTGTTCTTACATGAAACAGCTTGCTTGTTCTAGGAAAGCTACTACCATTCATTCAAATTTCAGCATCCGACATCAAGATACAAACATCTCCAAGATCTACCACATTTCACTAGACTACCACAACATAGCATCAAGTAGATCAATGGACTTCACTTGCCTTAAGTTCACGCAAACACAGCAAGCAAACGGCGACTTGGGGACTTCAGGCGCGGCTCGATCGATGGCAAAGCTAGGCAGCGTTGACAACGGCAGCTGGCACACGCACGATGGGGCTGGTCTCCTTCTAACCTCACCGAAGCACCCTCACTCCCACTCGAACTCTCCTCTCTTTCTCTTGGATTCTCTCTCTTTCTCTCTCTCGCTTGCTCGCCCGCTCGGTCTCCCTCTCTCTCACGAACACTCCCTCGCTCACTCTGCCCCTTCTCTCTCCCCTTTTCTTTCTTTCACCCTCATGATTAGCTAGTAATGATGAGGTTTTGCATGGGAATGGACACTTGTAGAGTCCCTCTTGCCACTTGTAATTCTTCATGCAAAGAGGCAGCCTTAATGGGCCGGGCTTGGGCCAGGCCTTGGTCGACCAAATAGGGGAAATGGTGGGCCGGTTTTGGGCGGTTTTTAGGGCATTAAGAAATCAGCCCACACTTGCTCTTAACTTTTCACCTTAGTCCCCACTCATAATTACTTATTTGACATGGCCATAAAATTTTGCAACATTAATCGATGGTAATTCAATTTATAGGGTACACGGACAAGAATAGAAAATTCTTTATTAATTCATCCTTTAGTACAATCCTGGATCACACATGGACATAGGATAGATTTCCAACGAAACAATTGTCCATTAAATGCTCGGCCTTGTTTAATTGTAATCCGTTGGTCTAATGACTATAATATAGTCCGATGGCGCTTCCATCACCTATTGATGGGTTGCATTATATCTAGGAATTGTTATGAAATTTAGGATGCCACACAGCGCTTGGCAATAAGTCAAAGATTAACCTAATAGTGAGGCACTATGGCATTGTTCCACACAAAGGCGTGCCAAAATACTCGAGATTTATTTTTCCTAATGGAGTTCCATGCCGACGCCACCGTGAACTGGCCTGTGGGACTCTCTCGCTAACAGCAAAGATCCGGGTCACCGGTAAGGACTAAAAGGGGGTGACCCCATGATTCAAGCATCGTCTTGAGTGCCTGGCCATCGTTTGAGAAGAGGTTAGCGACACAATTCTGCCTAGAAAGCCTTAAGCTATAGATAAGTGAGTTTGAGAAGAACATGTTCAAGGGCCCCCTAGGGTGCCAATTATCAAACCACAAAGAGGTTGCTTGGCCATTGCCAATGTTCCAGTAGAAGGCCATTTTGAAATTACTCTTAAGGTTCAACAAACTCTTCCAGGCCTAGGAGCCAAATGTTGGCTTTCTAGTGACCCAAAAGTTCTTGTTTTTTAAGAAGGTGAAATGAATCCGCCTACACCACAGTGCTTCATTGTCTGAGAACAAGAGCCAGATATGCTTTAGCATGGCAGCTTTATTGCAATCTCGGAGTCTCTTGATACCCAGGCCTCCTTTATCTTTTGGAAGGCAAACTTCATCCCAAGCTACCTTAGCACCACCGCTGCCCAGATCCTACCCTTTCCACTGGAATTATCTAAGCATTTTCTCTATCTACTCCAGCACAATTATAGGTAACAAAAATACACTAACCCAATAGGCTTGTATAGCGTGAAGAACTTACTTGATAAGCTGAAGCCATCTAGCAAGAGAGAGGAATCGGTGAGTCCAAGAATGAATCCTTGCAGTGATGCGATTGACAAAGGCATAGCAGTCTACTTTGCTCATCCTCGAAGTAATAATAGGGACCTCTAGGTAACGAACCGGTAGGTTCCCTTCTTCGAAGCCCAACTCATAGAGGATACCATTCCTTAAGGAAGATGGGCCACTCGCCAAAAAATTTTCACTCTTGCACTGGTTAGGACGAAGGCCACTCCACGAGGAAAAGATTTGAAGACCTTCCTTGAGGAGACTCATTGTAGGGATGTCAACCTCACAGAAAAGGAATACATCTTCCTCAAAAAAAAAAAAAAAAAAAGATGTGAGAGACCCATCTTCCTACATCTCCAAAAGAACTTGAAATTAAGCCTCAAAGAGTACCTAGAAATGATCCCTAAAAGCACCTCCATAACCAGAGTGAAAAGGTAGGGAGAGATGGGATCACCTTGACAGAGACCCACTTTTAGACAAGTTGATTATGGGCAAAGCTATAATTTTTGTCACGCCTCGAATCTTAAGCGTGCACACATCCCTCGCTGGTTGATCAAATTGCGACGTTTCTAGAATGCGTCGTCGACCCAATTGATTTTGCACATGCGAAAGTGAAATAAACAATCTCCTGACAACAATTAACATGGGATAGAATAGTAGGACAACAAAATCAAACCAAACATACTTTATAAACACATCGAATCTATACACAAAACTAGTCCATATACAAAGGCCTAACTCCAAAAAGAAGAGCTACTAAGCTATCTAGGCACTAGACTCCTCATCCATAGGCTGGAACGGCTCAAGGGGCTACAGATCCACCATGACGACATTAGGAGTGTTAAGATCCATAGGATGTGTTACTTCCCACTCCTCAGTTCCAACGGGAGGCCCGTCGAAAACCTGTAAGGGACCCTCCCGACCCCTTTGACGGAAGTCAACGAACCATGCTATGAATTGATGAGGTACCAACTGAGGTAAGTCTTCATCGACCCATACCACGGACTCAACTAACTCCCGAGTCAAGGTAGTCCTGGGAATAAGGAGGAAGGTATGCTCAAAATCCATCATCTGCAGAACCCCATATCGTAGGTGACGCTCCTCCATCTAAGGACTTGTAAAATATAACCCATGATGGGATGAGACAATGTCTCAGTGAGTTCACGCCCTAAACCCCGATTAGAAAGATAATACACCTAGATGCGGCCTAATCACACATCCTAGAAGACTTACCTCGCCTCTACACCTTCCTGCACATTAGTACAGCTTATATAACATATACAAGCAGTAATCACACTCAACAATTGGAACAGCTCAACTTATATCTCAAACAATCACAGCAGTCTCGATTATAAGGCCAAATCATTATGACATGTCTCATTTCATGCCACACAATTTTGTCTCATAATCAAACGCTTTTATCTCAATCATCCATGCATTCCAATTGATTACAGCTCCTCAAGCATGGCCAACTCAATAGTCGGCGGTCATTCGGCATTGTCATGTCCTGAACCTTGAGCATGTGCACATTCCTCAGTGGTTGATAAAATTGCAATGTTCCTAGGATGCATTGCCGACCCAAATCAATTCATGCACATGCGGAAGCAAAATAAACAAACCACAGACAACACAAATATGGGATAGCAAAGCATGACAACTAAATCTTATGAGCACACTTATATAAACAAGCAGGTCAGCTTGCAAAGTTATATATACAAAAGTCACGGTCTCAAAAAAAAGTCCCTAGCTGACCTACCCCGGAGCCTATCTACTTGGGGTCCGAATCTACCAGGACATCATCAAGGGGGTCAACTACTCCCTCGCCCGCAACGACGAATACGTCGAAACCCTAAAGGGGACCTTCCCAAACCCCATTAGGCCCATGACGAAACCACGCCCTAAATTGATGAGATACCAATTGTGGTAGGCCCTCATCGACTAAGATAGTGGTCACGATGACTTCATGGAGCGAGGGACTCCTAGGGACAGGGACATAAGTACTCTACTTGGTATACCCCTGCGGCTGTCCAAAACGAACTGGCCTTGCCTCCATTTAAGGACCTAAAAAGATGAAACCCACAACGGGGTGAGTCAATGTCTTGGCGAGTTCACATCCTAACCCCCAATTAGGAAGGTAATATGCCTAGAGGCAGTCTAATCACACATCATACAAAACTCACCTTGCCTCAATTCCTTCCTGCACATCAACACAATTAATAAAATAGATGCATATAATAAATGCACACATCAATTGGAACGACTCACTCATATTTCAATCAATCACAGGGGTCTCGATTATAAGGCCAAATTGTTATGACACGTCTCATTCCTTCCCACACAATTTTGTCCCATAATCAAGCATGTTTATCTTAATCATTTACGCGTTCCAATTGATTTTTTGCTCGCACAGGCAGGACCTACCCGACACACATCGATCTTCTGGCGTAACCGAGCATTGTCTCATCCCTTGAGCACGGCAACGTCTACCTTTAGACGACATTCCTGAAGGAGCTTCGGTCCGGCCTTTATCGCAATCTAGCGTCTATTGTTAGGAGCATTCCATAAAGGAGCATTGTCCACCTGACGCACATTGAGGACGAGTTCTCATACCCATCACACAACCATCCAATCCCAACCAAGGACATTGTTTTTTGCACTCAATTGCCTCAATTAAGATAATGCACTTGGCTTATTTTCTTCATATCAAAAACACCCGGTAAAATAATCGTGTGTGGATACACAATTAGATTGAACCAGAAAAAGTCATATCCTTCTTTTTAAAAATTTCACTATTTGATATAGTAATAAAAAACATTTTTGGTGTCAAAACCCGACACTAGTATTTTCTAATTAAATACCAAAATTTCACAATTTTGAAATAATTAACCAAAAATCATAATCACCATTCAATTGCACAAATTATCATTCAATTGCATAAACTAATCACACCATGACAATCAACACAAAATTCCAGCAATTAGCCATCCCGATATAATTTATCGAATATATTAAATAATTAAAAAAATTACAAAATTAATTAAATAAATGCAAATTAACTCAATAAATGCCTAATTAAGCTGAATATGCTAATCTAACCACCTAATTGGATTTTAAAAAATAATGCATATGACATCCTGAAATCCAAGCCCTCTGAGGGATGAATGAATGTGAATTTCGTCAATGCATTATTGGTTGATCTCACTCGGAATTGATCACTCCTGAGATACTGACCTTGAGGGGAAAGGCTAATGAGGACTAAACTCATGCTACTAAAGAACTTGACTTGAGAAAACAACTTGACCATGAGATTTGCATGAGGACGATCCAGTAGATAGGTAGGCCAATTTTAGGGACGACAATAAGTTTATTCAAGAATATAACATAATGGAACAAGGGGTATTCCGTTGACTATTATCGAACCCGTGAACGACCCTAGATCGATCCTCGGTAATCATGTACTTTGAAATAAGAATCTATCCTTCATAAATTCATGTAGTCAGGGATGTCCATGCGTCGAGATGTCTTGGACGTGGTTTAGACTGAGTCGGTTACACGTGAATCCTCAAAGCTACCTATCAGTTTGAGTTGTACCCAAAATGGCATTGGGCGAAATTAACATGGCATGAGAACTAAAGATTGGACTTCAAATTATCGGGAACGTTCGGGATGGACTTTGGATGATGCTACTTCAATAGTCGACAGAGCAAGTTAAGCCGAGTATTTGGAAAAGGGGTTTATGAACCGAGGAAACGAACCTATGAGGATGTGGGCCAAGCAAAACCAGTGTGGGCCTTAGGCCCAAGGTGGGATGGCCACCATGATGGGCCCAAAGCAAGCAAGTGAGCCCATTGGGCCGAAACCAACTATTCCTTCTTCCAAGTACATGGTCGAATCCTTAGCTCTTTTGAGCCCAATCAATTCCCAAGCCCATTCCAATTCATTTACAAGCCGAATTCTTAGGCCCACCCATCATTTTCAGCCCAAGGGTAGAGTGGGAATTGTGCAAGGTGAAATGACCATTTTGTCCCTAGTTGTAGAGAGACAAAGGCTAAAGAAGACAGAGAAGATGATGATGTCTTGCATGGGGACTTGAAGTAACCATTTAATGGCATTAATGAGGAGTGCTTTTAGCCCTCACTTCACTTTATCTCCCCTCCATCCTCCCCATTTTCGACTGGATCTCTTTCTCCCTTGTTTTCTCTTCTTCTTATTTCTGCTCCAGCTGACCTTTCTCCGAAAAGATCAGTTGTTCGTTGCCTTCTCGTGAGAATCATCCTTCGTGCCAGCCACCATTGCGCTCAGAAGGCCCAAACCGTTCAGGAGGACTCTACTGCTCACCGAACAAAGTTGCTGGCCAAGCCGCCTACTGGCTGAAAGAAATTGGTTGCCGATCCGTTGGTCCGCCTGGTAGCCTGCACTCCTTTGCCTATTTCACCTATTTTAGCCATTTTTCTTTCATTTTGACCCTAACTCCACCCATCCCAACCACCAATAGCTCTCCCTCGACCCCCAGGTGCCACCTGTTGCCGGCCAAGCCCATTCAACTTCGTTTCTCCTTCGACAATCCAATTTTTGGGAGTTTCAATGGGAGGCAAAGCTTGCGGCTGCTATTCCATCCTCGAGGCTTCCTTTGATCGATGTGGTAAAGGTTCCCGGAGCATAGCCACCATTGTTGCTGCCACGTCCGTGTCACCAGCTCGTTTAACAGGTGAGTTTAGCTCCTAATCCTTCGATTAGTGCCTCAACTTTCTTAGGGTTGGTTTAGTTAGTGTTAATTCTAATTTAGGAGATTTAATTAAGTTGTATTATCCATAAGATAGGTGGTTAGATGGATTGATTAGATTAGTTTAGCTTAATCTTGCTTTATTTGCTTAATGTGGCTTATGTGCTTAATTAAGTATGTTTAGCTTTAATTGATTGATTTTACTTTAATTAATGTTTTAATGATTTATGAA
Organism: Eucalyptus camaldulensis; assembly: GCA_019915185.1. Classification (NCBI taxonomy): domain Eukaryota; kingdom Viridiplantae; phylum Streptophyta; class Magnoliopsida; order Myrtales; family Myrtaceae; genus Eucalyptus; species Eucalyptus camaldulensis. Next base: position 32,226,604 of record JAHSVA010000008.1, read on the forward strand.
TTTAATTTATTGTTTATTAAATTCTAGAATTTCAATGACAACGCGACACTGTTCATGTGCATTGTTAATCTAGAATGCAAAAAGTTGTCTAAATTCATGTGTGTTGATTTTATGAAGTGAATGGATGTGTAAATGCATGGGCATCCGCATGAATCGAGTGATTTCCACAAAAAGAAAAATATGCTTTGTCTGAGGGACACCGAAATGGACCACCTTTAGGGGAAAATAACTTAAAATTGTACTTGCAAACATTGTGCATTGGTTAAATGCTCAAAGATAAGAGGGGAGTCTTAGAGGTGTGCTTGCATAATTAAAAATTGAACCGTCACCCAATGGAAGTTTGGGAGCAATACCCAGTGGGAGTTGGAAGCCAGTCACAGTAGATTCTAGACCAATGTCCCTTTTAAGATACCGTCTAAAATGGAAGTTCTAGATATAGCCATGCCCGAAGGGGCGGGACGAAGCTTGATTTTTATTAGTAGCCCGACGGAAGTCGAATGATCATTGACTAGACAGTTAGTTATGGCCAGTAGGTCATTAATAACTGGAACACGCGTGAGTATTTAGAGGGTTGGGCCTTATTATGAGGTAAAATTGTGTGGCGTGGTATGGGACGTGTCATAATGATTTTACCTTATAATTGGGACTTGTGTGATTGATTGATGCATGATAAGTGGTGCACTAAAGTGCAAGAGCGTATGAAAATCATGGCATCATTAGTCCCGGTCATGCATGAGTTGAGCACACTATTTATGGCAAGCACGCATAAATCGATAGCGTGCTGATTATGGCATATTGAGTAAGGTTTCATGCGAATTGACTATTGATTGTTGGTTGTTGATCTTTGTTTTATTTGTGGGGGTGTTCTAATCAGAGGACTACAGGGAGGACTCACTGAGATTTATGACTCGCTAAGATTTATATCTCACTGGTTATTGTATAACCATTTTCAGGTCCCTAGTGTGAAGAACCTGGAGCTTGAAGCGTAAGGATTAAGAGCATAGGTGGCTTAGTAGTTCTTTATGAGATAGACCTTTTATATAAGCATGAAAGTGTATTTGATTTGAAACTGGTTATCCCGCTTTTCTATCCCATGTATGTTGTTGTTAGGGGATTAGTTAATTCGCTTTCGCATGTACAATAAAATGAAAAGGGCAAGTGACGAGCCTTGGGAACGTCACAAAATTTTATCGACCATTGAGGAATGTGCGCGTGTTCATGGTTCAGGGCGTGACAATGTACTATGCTAATTAAATAATACAATCTACCCCCTAAGCGAGGTTTAGTAAGTAAACTCATTGGATTTGTGAGTCAATGAGTTCATAGTGATTGCGATGGTGACGTGGAGTTGAGCAAGACTTAAGCTTACACTGACACCCAATGAAGCTCAGAAGGGGTCCGAAAAAGCCCACAAAGACCCATGACCTTAGTTGGCCTTCGATTATGTGGTTGAAACGAAGGGGCTATTTGGTGGCTAAGACGGCATTGGAAACGGCCAGGTGGGTGGCAAACGATGGTAGCGAGACCAGGCAGAGGCGATGGTGGTTTGGATGGCCGGCGGAGGGAGCTTGACAACTTGGGATGGCGGCTAGGTGATGGGCTGGGCTCATGGATGATGGCGTGCGAACGGGACGTGATTGAGCTGCTTCGATGGGCTTGGGTGGCGCTAGGTGGTGCTCGGACAGCGAGAAAGGGTGGTTGACAACTGTAAGGGGTGTTCTGGTTGGTTTCACTGGTTCTTGGCTTCTAAAACTACAACAATAGAGGCAAAAGGAGGCAATGAGGAAGAAGAAGAGCTGCTACAGCTGGAGGGGGAACAACAAGCCACAAAAGTCTTTAGAAATATCTTGTTTCATCATCGGAAGGCCCCCACTAGCCCTAAGCTTCATCCTTAGCCAATTTCCTTCACCAATCTTCCCTAACAAACCACTCTAGGTGGTCTAAAAGTTGCTGCCCCCATGGCATATGAATTTGTGATGTTCCTCTTCAATTTCAACTAAAGTCCACTTCAATTCAATCCAATTAGCTTCAATTTAATGGCCAACTTGTGAAGGAGGAAGCCCACACTCAAATCCACCATTTTCCTCACCAAATCTTGAATGCCCAAATTTTTCACAAAAACGGCTCTCTGAATTTCCCGGTCCAAAATCGCCCAAACTTGATTTTTCGTCGAAAATCCTAAAATAAATCGTGACATGACAGAACTTTCAATTTCGTGGTTGATTTTAACCGGACGCGATTTTAGCGTGACCTAACCTACTAGGTAGCTTTTAGGAATTTTTAGCGCATTTGACCTGTGGTCGATTACTTTCAAGCCACATTGTGCATCTTTGACTCATAGGTAGCTCTTAATTGTTGTAAAAATCTCGAGATTTCAAATACGGACACAGGGTACAAAAATGACAGAAAAATCGGTTTAGTGCCACTCAACAAGAATTTTGCAATTAAGTGTAATCACCCACACTTTAATCACATGCCTCAATTGTTGCGACCAAATTTTTCGGGTGATCTACCTAAAATTAAGCTAATGGATTACTAAGCCTAGCTTAGCTCGGGCTTTTCCAAGCCCATACCAATTTGCGACTTAAGTTCAAGTTCTTAACATGTAATTGATTTTTTAATTAGGAGTCGTCACTAATCTATTTTCGGTGGGTCAATTAGAAATCCAGGTGAAGTAACGGGAGATTTACTTTACTCCTACGAACCAGAGATTGTGAGTTCGGGAACTTGGTTACACTAAACTTCTCTAATGCCCTTTCGATACCATTTCTTTTTTATTTTAAAAAAACTGTTTTTGCGAGCAATTTGGATTAATTTTAAATTCCCTAACATATAAAGTGATCATGCGGGTGCACAAACCATTAATTTAAGACAAAAAAATGAATAAATTGCAAAACTTGTGGCATCCAAAAATTATGACAACCCTTGGATATGCGACTGTCCAAGATTAAGTGATGAAAGTATCGTCGGATTATGAAATTAACGTTATATACGAGCATTAGTTTGTATCATCATTGGACCGATGTGCTATGTAATCTAATGATCCAATCGTTGAGTAGATTATAGTCTTGCCAAAAAATTTGCATAAGTTCAAGTGAGATTCATCCGCATATTTTTGCAAACCTCATGAGAATAACATCACGTTGTGGATTAACGAATTTCTTATTAGATTTCGTCATCGACACCGATGTTTAACCCTGCCGATTTATGTACATGTTTCATTCGGTGATACCATACAACTATATCATTTAAGTGTATATGGAATAAGGGAGGAATTTGGATTTTTATCAATTGAATTTTGAGAATCAAAGAAATGGAAATTCAGTTATGTATGAGGAGCGTGCATGCCGCATGGAGAGAAGGAAATGTCCACGTCTAATTACTACTCTAATCTCCCTCCATCTAGTCGACACCAGTCAACAATGTGAAAAAATGTTGACTGAAGCTTGATGAATGTTTGGCCACGTTGCTTGGCGTGTGGTTGCTAGCAAAGAGTAGAATTCTCCAACTGAGGACACGCCACCCCCACTTGTCAATTATCCCTGTAGCCACCGTAAATCGTACATGCAAAAGCCATCATTAACTCAATTAACATTTAGACTAAACAATTGGCTCGGTTTTAAGGAGAAAGAGAGAGATTAATTGAGCAGAACTTTTTAGAGAGAGAGATAGAGAATAGGGGATGCGCGCAAGAGGAAACAACGAAGGGAGAGGGAGAGGATTGCTCCTCCGTTCGTGTGCTATCGATGCCACTCGAGATCGCCATCATTGAGCCGCGTCTGAGACCCTGAGTTCTCTGTTTTGCTTGTTGTTGTTGCATAGGACTTGAGGCAAGTGAAAATTCACTAACCTATATAATGTGACGCCCTTATTGTATGAAAAAGTGCAAGTAGATTTGAGAGATGACTGAAATTGGATGTGGAAGACTGGGTATATGAGTTGTTGGAATTCAAGTCAGCGGAAGATGACTTACCTTTATCCAATGCGCAAACAACAATTAGCCCCGGAACGAACGTTGAATTGCCGATGAAACACGAACAATATTACCTCACATTGGTCTGGATGCGATCACGAGAAAAGCACCCGATTTCCACGACGTAAAAGCAAATTGTTCTTGTAAAAGTGAAATGGAACGCCTTCTTCTTTTTGATGGAAAAAGGATAGAAATTTGGTGCATATGTTCTGCCAGCAACAACCTTGAACGGTTGTCTTCAAAAGGCTTTTATATGACTCCATGACACCCCTACAAATGGTGTCCTTCCATCGTACCGTATCAAGGCGAACCGGTGCGATCCAATTGCACCCCATCATGGATGTACTAGCTAAAGTACAACATCTCCCACTCAGACACGATGGGCTTGATAGCTCTCTATCAAGAATATAAAGCATTCAACATTCATCAACTTTACAAAACAATTCATACTAGCAAGTAAGTCGTGCAACTAGTGAGTACACCTGCACTTGGGAGCTCAAATTATGCACCTGTTAGGGATGACATAATGGCTACAACCTCGAAAAGAAATAAACAATTGATGTCTCACAGTGCCCTAGACATATTTTGTTACATCAGTCCAAGTATACATATCCCTTGAAGGCTATAGTTGACTATTCTCAAAAACACCATGTATTTACAATTATATCCACAACCACATAAGGCGATATAATTGGTCGACGGGTAAATACATATGATAGATGTAAAACAACAATAGTCTTCTTTTGCACTCATGTCTATCTCCATTTCAGAACAACTGCTTTCCTAAACACGTCCCATAAGGCCATATCTATTCATGACCGCCGGTAACATGCTAAAGTAGTAACATTAATCTTTCACTTCGAGAACATAGTCAGAAGTAACATAGGGCACAAAAATGAGGTAAATTATAAATTACCTTAAAAGCTCACACGATGAGTAAATAGGGATAATTTTACTCATCTTCCCTTATTGGCCGTACAATGCACATGTAGTATGAATTACATGCTATAGTGGATTACTCTTTCTATAAGAGCGTATGTCATTTATCAAATATATCCACAATATGGATCTTAGCCTAAACATAGTCACATGCTTCTCACGTACTCATGTTTAGCCGAAGTGCTATATCAACTCGCTTTCTATAGCGCCCAATTAAGTACTCGCATCCAGTATCTTATAGGCATACATGATTGTGGAACTATCTTATTTGGTCTTATTATAAACAAATCACAGACCTCATCTTGACTCCAATCAAGGTGACATATTTTATGTACCAGACTTACTCTTCAACATTTATTTGTACATAACGTGTCATCTCAACGTGCTATCTAAAGCACTTGAGGCGATTGCTCGTGTGAGTGAGCCAATCATTGCCTATTGACATACTTTTTAATAATATATGTGTGTAGTGCTAGTCTCATACTGTATTCGTACTTATTGATAAAACATCAAGTCACTAATAAACAAACAAGTACAATACATATGTTCACAAATACATAAACCAATGATCCTCTATAATAACACATATCACATTCTACGCAATCCTAGTGACATCTTGTGGGTCAAAAATATGTCTCTAGGAATAGCCTTCGTAAATGGATCGGCAACCATTCTATTGGTTGAAACATATTGTAGGATCACTTCTTTCTGCCCTATTATATCTCTTATGAAATTGTTCTTTATGTCAATGTGCTTTGTCATTCCATGATACTTGGGATCCTTCACAAAGCCAATGGCTGCTCGACTATCGTAATAAACTATTACCGGTCTTGGAACCTCAATGACAATGATTAAATTTTCTAAGAAACGTTTTAGCCATACTGCTTCTTGTACTGCGGCAGAGCATGCAATAAATTCTGCCTCCATCGTAGATAAGGCCGTGCATGTTTTTTTCTTGCTATTCCAAGAAATCACACCTCCATTGAGCAAGAACGCATATCCAGAAGTCGATTTATGCTCATCTAAGTCTCCACCCCAAACGACATCTGAATAACCCAATAGGCGGAAATCATTCCCTTGGTAACAAAATCGATAGTCCATGATACCTTCAAGTATCTCAGGATCCTCTTCACTGCTTTCCAGTGTGCTTGACCAAGATTTGATTGATATCAACTCACCAATCTCAGGGCATAACATATGTCGGGTCGAGTACACATCATAGCATATACCAAACTTTCGACTGCACTAGAGTAAGGAATAGTTTCCATTAATTTAATTTCTTCTGGAGTCTTAGGACACATCTTAGTACTTAGGCCTTCACCTTGCATGACAGGGGTATCAATGGGATTACAATGCTGCATATTGAAACGCTCAAGAATCTTCATTATATAAGACTCTTGAGATAAAGTAAGGAGTTTCATTGATCGATCTCTTTTGATCTTAACTCCTAATATATAAGCAGCTTCTCCAATGTCTTTCATTTCAAAATTGGAGGACAACCATTCTTTTATGATGATAACCAAAACCTTGTCATTTCCAGCCAATAGAATATCGTCCACATAAAGTGATAAAATCACAAATTTATCTTCGGACCGCTTGACATATGCACAGTGATCCTCTTCGATCATCGTGAAACCAAAAGTTATTATTACTTGATGAAAATGAAGATACTGCTGTCTAGATGATTGCTTAAGGCCATATATTGAGCGATGAAACTTGCAAACTTTATGCTCTTGACTTTTAGCTATGAAACTTATTGGTTGTTTCATATAGATTTCCTCATCTAGTTCTCCATTGAGAAATGCCGTCTTTACATTCATTTGATGTAATTCAATGTCCAAATGTGCAATGATGGTTAGAATAAGGCATATTGAGGCAAACCTTATAACTGGTGAAAATGTTTCCTCATAATCTATACTCTCTTGTTGAGTATAACATTTTGCCATAAGGCGAGCCTTATACTTTTCAATGGATCCATCCGTTCTTCGCTTAATATTAAAGACCCATTTGTTTCCAATGACCTTACGATTGGGTGGTAGATCAACCAAGTCCTAGACATGATTTGCCCTTATTGACTCCATTTCATCTTCCAAAGCTTTTCTCCATTCTTCCTTATCAAAGGATGAGAGAGCCTCTTAAATAGTCTTAGTCTCGGCATCGTCTTTTTGAGCAATCATAAATGCTTCCCCTTCAATCTCAAAACAATGACGAGGAATACTTTTATGATTACTTTTACGCAATTGAATTTCTCTTGAATTCAATTTGTCAAGCGATGCAACACTCCCACTATATGTTATGTGTTGAGGTAAATCTTCATTTCCCTCTACAACATTAGTGGGTGTGTTATTAAGATCTTTCCTCTCATATAATTGGAAGTCCTTATCAATCTCACCTCTACTGGGAAAATCGTTCTCCAAGAACGTGACATCTCGTGACTCCATTTTTGTCACACTTCCATCAGCTTGTTCACTTATAAACACATACCCTTTAGAGCGTTCAAAATATCTTATAAAGATACATTTCTTCCCTCTAGAACCTAATTTGCCATATTTATGGGATTAATAATGAACATAAGCCGCACATCCCCATGGACGTAAACTACTCAAGTCTGGTTTTTACCAATCCATAATTTATAAGGGGTGGGAGTGACCGATTTTGAGGGCACTCGGTTAAGTATATAGGCAATAGTCAATAACGCATCTCCCCAATAGGAGATAGGTAAATTTGCTTGCGCCATCATAGACCTAATTATTTCTAATATGGTTCTATTCCTTCTCTCAGCTACTCCATTTTGTTGTGGAGTACCAGGAATAATCAATTGTCATACAATTCCCTTTTCATGACAAAGAGCCTTGAATTGCTCTGACAGATACTCACGTCCACGATCAGTTCTCAATGCCTTTATTGTTTTGTTCAACTGATTCTCTACCATCGCTATATATCGTCTAAAGTAGTCTAATGCTTCTGACTTATGGGAGATCAGAAAAACATAATCGAGATGTGTGAAGTCATCTATGAAAGTGATGAAATATGAGACTCCATGCCTCGCCCTCACATTCAAAGGACCACAAATGTCAGAATGTATGAGTTGCAATGGAAATTTGGCTCTAGTCCCTTTACCGAATGGTTTTCTAGTTTCTTTTCCCGCTAGACAATGCTCGCATACGGATAGACTAACATCAGTGAGCGACCTTAAAAGGCCTTCTCTAGCTAATCTTTGCATTCTTTGCAATCCAATGTGACCTAATCTAGCATGCCAATTACTCGCACCAATATCTACATTACTAGAAGATGCAATTAAAGAAAAACGACCATCGAAATTAACATTGTACTGGTCATAGTCAATGTCTAACACCATAAAACCATTTGATATATGACTTGAACCATAATAAATTATTCCATACAAAATGTCAACATAATCACTATGAAAATTCAATACATAACCTAAGCTAAGAAGAACAACCACAGAGACCAAGTTTCGTCGAATATCTGGGGCATAAAGGACATCATGTAGGAATATGTTTCGACCACAACGTAAGATTAATTTACATGTGTCGATACCCTTCACTTCAACTATTGAGTTATTCCCAACATATATCCATCTTCTTCTAGATTGCATCCGATGATACTCCACAAATGCTTCTCGGTCTCTAGCTACGTGGTATGTTGCTCCTGAGTCTACAGTCCACATTGGATGAGATTCAGCAAGCATTACAGTACTAGAAACAAAAGCATTACTCAAAGCAATGGAGTAATAGGGTAAATTTTTTCGGCTCAGTACATTCACGAGCAAAGTGACCTATCTTGCCAGAATTGTAGCAATCCATCTTGACATTGTCCTTCTTCCCACCACGCTTCTTGCATCGGAAGGTCTTAGCCCTTTTTGGTGTTTGATCGCTCTTCTTCCCTTTGTTGTTGAACTAAAGATTCCTCTCACCCTTGAAGCTCGAAACTTTGCGTGAACTCGATTCAGCAACATAAGCATGGGTAAAGGATCTTGCAGCCTCTACGCATTCATCCTCTAATTCCAAATGACGTGCAATATTATCAAAAGTGACAATATTCTCATTATGTGTCATATTGATATTCATATGCTCCCAATTGTCAAGAAGATACCTTATAACAGCCTGAACTTGTTGTTCATCAATAAGGGAGTGACCTGCCGACTTCAGCTCACGAATCATATTTGACATCTCCAAAGATGCTGTCTCATCGTTACATTTGCGCGCTTTCAGAATGTGTCAAACTTGATTGTGAGTCTACTTAGCTTAGTGGTAGATGTACCCCCAAACTTATCTTTCAAGGCAACCCACATAGCGTGAGCTTTATCATAACTTTCAAATTCATACATAAGATCATCTTGCATACAACTCAGCAACATGATGTGAGTAATGCTATTTTTCTTTTTCCAAGCTTGATAAGCTTCTAGATCTCTCTTGTGTTAAGCAGAAGTTCAATGCTCAGGTTCATCCATGGTATGATTGAGGGTTTCCAAAACCTCTTGCTTCTCAAAGATGTACTGAACTTTTCGTTGCCAAATGTCATAATTGTCACCGTTTAGCTTCTCACCCTTATTGAGGTCAGCCACAATGGTCTTGGATGTTGAAGCCATAATCAATTGCTATAACACATTTATCCGAGTAACACACATATTTAATTTGAAGCAAAGACGAACTAAATTAATGATAATTCAACAAAAGACACATAAGCAAAAGTTCACTATGTTCCCAGTCAACTTCTATGTACAATTGTTCTATTATCAATAATTAGTTTAATTTGCGCAAATTTTAAGTTCTAGGTGAGAACTCCTTCGAATTTTACCAACCTACGAACTCCCACTAAGAACAATAATTACATGATCTCATGTAATTTCTATATTTTTCCGTTAACACAAAAACATAGCATGATATGAACCAACGTACATACAACAATCATGCTTTAACTATAATTAAAATCACAATTCCACATGTAATGGATTTCCTACCATTGTTCGAATTTTCTAGCAACTAGAAAATTGTAAGCATATTAAACTATACACATGATATCATTGAACCGAGCTCTACATAGCATATATGACATCATTTGCACACAAGCTAGCTACTGTATTTCCTAAACCACAATAAAATACAAGCTACAAATGAATAAACTATGCATTAAAACCCAAAAAAATACGCATACTTAGGGTTTCCTATGCATTTTCATACATTTATAAAATTCAAAAGTATAAAATAATTATACCACAGTGTAGAGAACATTCATATGAACCAAACGCTGTTGACCACGCTCCAATTGGACTTTACACGCGCCCACACGCGCCCCCTGAGTGCGTGGCGCATGTGACGCACACGCTAGCGAGCCTAAAGGCTCCTGGCCGGTTCAACCAGTCTAGCCAGGCCCACCAGTGACCAATCCGACTGGTCCAGTCGGTGACCGGTTCGACTAGTTTGACTGCCGGACCGGTTGACCGGTCTAACTCGTTGACCGGTCAATGGGCAGGTCGGGTTAGGTCAACCTCGAGTTGGATCTCGGGTTGGGTTGGATCACGGTCGGTCGCCGGCCGGCCAACTTCCGCCAACAGTGACATCATCCAAACAGTTACCGACTATTGGGTGACATCATAGTGATGTCATCACGCACCGGTTCACCGATTGGTGCGTGACGCACACCGGTTGGTTTGCTAACCGGCGCATGTCGCGCATGCGCTAGCTTTCCCATTGCTTAAGGCGTGTGGCGCCCACGTGCAGTAGCTTCTGGCCACGCGTGTGAGCGCGTCCAGCGTCCTGCGGCGGCTCTTGACCCATCGACGGAATTGTCTCGACGAGTACTTTCACCTTGTATATTTAAAAATTTATTTTGGTTAAAAAAATATTTCAAAATGGCCAAAACCGCACGGATTCACGTGACCTAGAACCCTTTCTTCGCTTCAGTTCGATTTCAAGTTTTTAGATTGAAATTCTGACCAATAAAAATCAAAGCAATGTAGGATACAATTGTTGGAGAAAACTTCCTTAAGTGTTTTGAAGCTAACAAAACATTTCCATCAGTCTAGTCTGAAGACTTGCAGACTCTTCCATCAAAGTCTGAAGACCTCCAGACTACCAGACTCAAGACTCAAAGTCTATCCTCATTGACAGTTTCCAGTCCGTCAAATAAGACTTATCTAGAACTGGATGTTTCGTCAATGATTTGACATTATCGACTAAAGAAAATCTCCCGGCTGAATATAGCATGTCGGAATCCATTATTTTAATCAAGATTGATTTGGGAATTGTGGATCCTTTGATTAGCGAAGTATACTTGGAAGGTTTTACTTATGGAAACCAAGATCTTGATTGTATGGGCGAGCAGGATTGATGGGCTATCGTCATGTTCCTTAAATAGCTCGAAGATCTTCCTAATTGATTCTGTCCAATGGGTAGATTGGAAGAATTTCTTTGGTAAGTGCCAACGGGTATGATGGCATAAAGGAGTATATAAGGAAGACATTCCAGTTGTTCGAGTGGGTGCACAATAGAAGAATTCCAAAGTCTGAAGCTCCTTGTTCTTAGTCAATTAAACTATTGAGCGAAATCTTGTACACAAAAGAGAGTCTATATCATTGAGAGACTTGAGGAAGTATAGTAGAGTCTCTATACTGTGGAATCAAGGAAGAGCCTAACTGTAATAACTGTTTTGTTGATAGTGAAATCTAGCTGGTGGGCTGTCAGTACGGAAGAGTAAACGTAGGCTTGGATTAAGCCGAACCACTATAATCTCTGTATTCATATTCTCTTCTCTACACTCTTTTACTTTGATCGTAACTCGTTTTGTTTACAAGAGAGAATTTCCTTTTCATAATCTATTGTTGATCAGCACTGCACATATCTCGCGAAATTGTTTCTGCACCTATTCACCCCCCTCTAGGTGCTCATACTAGCTTTCACAATTGGTATCAGAACTTGTGTACTCACTTAAATTGAAGTGTTTTACTTCAGAGTTAAAGATCCATGGCTAGTATGTTGGCCCCAGGACTGGTTGAAGGGCAAAGCAATACCAGACCGCCTTGTTTTGATAGAAAGGAGTACAACATATGGAAAAACAAGATGAAGGCATTTCTAAGATCAAAGGATCCTCTGAAATGGGACATGGTAGAAAAAGGAATCCTTCCTAAAGTTGCATCAGTCTCAAAAAGAGGAAAATGAGCCATTGAGTCTAGCGAAATGATTCAAGAAGAGATAACCAAGAGCAAGCTCTTGATGCAAAAGCTATTTATTCTTTATATTGTGCGTTATCACCTACTGAATATAACATAATATCTTCTTGTGTTACAACTAAAGAAGTCTGGGATAGATTACACATCACCTATGAAGGAACTAACCAAGTGAAAGAAACCGGAATTAACATTCTGCTGGGACAATACAAAGCATTCAAAATGAAAACAAGAGAATCTATCACTGACATGTTTAGTCGTTTTACAGAGATAGTGAATGGTCTTGAAAATCAAGGTCAACCAATTTTTGATCCCATGAAAGTAAACAAGTTACTGCGTGGACTCTCTAAGGATTTGAATTACATAAAGACCTCAATAAGGGAGACACAAAGAATCATGCCACTCTCTGTTGATGAGTTGGTTGGGACTCTTCAGTCTTATGAAATGGAGCGAATCAACGAAGATGAAGATCCTAAAGGCAAGAAATCTATTGCATTAAAATCTAATGATGATTCTGATGTCACAGATTCTGAAGACGATATGGATGATGAAGAGCTTGATCTCATGATAAGAAGATTAAGAAAGCTAAACAGAAAGGGAAGAAGATTCATTCCAAAGAAATAGAGTTTTCGAAAGCAACAGAGTAAGTCTGTTGAGGATGATGAATCCAATAGAGATGTAGTTTGCTTTGAATGTAAGAAAAAAAGACACATCAAACCCAACTGTCCCCTTCTGAAGAAAAAGAAAGGAAAAACTAAGAAGTATCGAAAGGCACTCAAAGCAGAAACTTGGAGTGATATAGAATGTGAAGAAAGCGACGATAATTATGCAAATATTTGTCTCATGGCACAATCAGACTCCAAGACAGACTCAAATTCAGACAGTGAAATTGAGGTAAGTAATTTGAAAATCCCTACTAAAGTCTCTAGATACATTGATGAATTATGTCTTAGTCTTAAAACTTCTCTTAAAAGGATTTCCGAACTTAAAAGAGAAAATTCTGCACTAAAACAACAGGAAAATATTTTGAAAGAAAAGGTCAAAAGTCTAGACAAAAGTGTTTCTACCTTAAAAGAAAATGAAGATAATCTTTCAAAAGAAAATGCATTTTTGAAAAATGACATGTCAAATATTTCTAAAAGATTTTCTATAGGATCTGAGAAACTTGAGAAAATTCTTTCAGCACAAAGAGTTTACTTCAACAAATTAGGTTTAGGAATGACTGCTGAAACCATTCCTCTAATTGATTTTCCTAAAGTAAAAGAAAGAATTGAGCAAAGACCTACGAGAAATGCTTACAAAAATCATTTCCAAAAAGTATTTGTAAAACCAGTAGGTCTCAGTGCTCTTAAATGTTCTATGTGCAATAGTTCATATCATTTTGAAAAAGAATGTTCTATGGTTTGGAAACCCGTTAAGAAGGTATGGGCAAAGACAATATATCATACTAACATCAATGGACCCAAGAAAATATGAGTACCAAAGAAAGCTTGAGTCTCTTTTCTAAATGCAGGTCACTATCAAGAGAAAGATTAAATGGTACCTAGATAGTGGATGCTCAAGGCATATGAGAGGAGATTCAAATTGCTTCATAAAACTTGTTCAAGTTAACAGTGGAAAAGTTTCATTTGGAGGAAACAGCAAAGGAAGAATTGTGGAATTCGGGACTGTAAAGATTGGAAGTCTCACGATCAGTATTGTTTCCTTAGTGGAAGGACTCAACTACAAATTGCTAAGTATTAGTTAGCTGTGCGATACCGGTTTCAAAATCAATTTTCAAGAGAGAATTTGTTCAGGAACCAGTAAAGACTCCTCTCAGTCTTTTACAGGTCAAAGACATGGAAATATCTACGTCTTGGATGTCAAACCATATGTAACCCAATGTCTAACATCAATTCAAGAAGAAGCAAACTTGTGGCACAGAAAACTTGGGCACATCAACATGAAGCAAATAGCCAAAATTTCAGCAAATAAGCTTGTTCGTGGTTTACCCAATATGTCATGCCAAAATTCTGATCTATGCACACCATGTGTGATGGGAAAACAAGTAAGAAACTCATTTAAACCAATAAATCAAGTTTCTACTAATCGTGTACTGCAGCTTCTGCATATAGATCTCTTTGGACCAACCAGAACTCAGAGCATTGGAGGTAAGAAATACTGTTTAGTGATTGTGGATGATTATTCAAGATTCACTTGGGTATATTTCCTGGTAAGTAAGTCTGAAATCTTTTCTTACTTTAAAAAGTTTGCTAAAAATGTTCAAAATGAGAAAGGGTATGTTATTTCAAGTATACGGACAGACCATAGAGGTGCATTTGAAAATCAAGATTTTGCTAAGTTTTGTGATGGATCTGGTTTTCAGCATATGTTCTCTTCTCCATATACTCTAGACCATAATGGAGTTGTGGAAATGAAGAATAGATCTTTGTAAGAGATGGCTAGAACTCTTTTAATTGAAAGTAACATCTCTTTACGTTTTTGGGCTGAAGCAGTTTCTACAGCATGTTATATCATTAATAGAGTTTTTCTAAGGCCTATTATGGAGAAAACTCCTACGGGTTATTCAAAGGTAAGAAGCTCATTGTTTCATATTTTCACGTGTTTGTATGTAAATGTTTTATTTTGAAAAATGCAAAGTTGGAAAGTTTGAAGAAAAATCAGACGAATGGATCTTCCTTGGATATTCGACCATAAGCAAAGCTTACAGAGTATATAACAAAAAGACTCAATCTGTGGAGAAATCAATGAATGTCAAACTTCAAAACTCTATGCAAAACGAATCGATTCAGACTCAACTTGAAGAATCTAAATCTACTCTAGACTCCATAAAGTCTAAATCTCCAGAAGCAGCTCAATCTTCAGAAGACCAGCAACAAATGATAGTAGAAGATTCAAATGAGGAAAAAGAAAGCTCTAACTGATGAAAGCTGGATTGAAGCCATGCAAGAAGAACTCAGGCACAATATCAATGATGTCTGGGAATTGACTCCTAAACTGAAAGGTAAATCCATCATTGGAGCTAAATGGGTTTTCAGGAACAAGATGAACGAGAAAGGAAAGATCGTAAGAAACAAAGCAAGACTCGTGGCCAAGGGATATATGCAAGAAGAAGGGATAGACTATGATGAGACTTACGCACCAGTAGTAAGGTTAGAAGTAAGACTCGTGGCCAAGGGATATATCTATAATAAAAATTTCAAGTTATTCCAAATGGACGTCAAAAGTGCTTTCCTAAATGGATTTATCCAAGAGGAAGTCTATGTGGAACGACCACCCGGTTTTGAAGACCCAAGGAAACTAGACTCTGTTTTCAGACTGAAAAAGGCTCTATATGGTCTAAAGCAAGCACCTTGAGCTTGGTACAATAGACTAAGTAAGTTTTTAATCCAAAATGGCTTTGTCAAAGGTAAAGTAGATACTACATTGTTTATCAAAAGAGAAAGCAAAAGTTTTCTACTTGTTCAAATTTATGTTGATGATATTATTTTTGGATCCTCTAATGAAAGTTTGTGCAAGAAATTCTCTAAGTCTATGCAAGATGGATTTGAAATGAGCATGATAGGTGAGCTAACCTTCTTTCTCAAGCTTCAAGTGAAACAACTGAAGGAATGAACTTTTATTTATCAAGAAAAATATGCCAATGCACTTGTCAAAAAGTTTGGGCTGGAAAATTGCAAAAAGACCGATTTACCAATGTCAAGTTCCTTGAAGCTAGACAAAAATGATGGAGGAAAGAAAGTTGACCAGAAGTTATACATAAGTATCATTGGTTCACTTCTTTATCTTACTACTTCTAGACCTGACATTTTGTTTAGTGTTTGCATTTGTGCCAAATTTCAATCAGATCCTAAAGAATCTCATCTAAGTGCTACAAAGCATATTATCAAATACATTGCCTCAACCTCAAACGTAGGTCTCTAGTATCCTAAAGAATGAGACTTTACTCTTCTTGGATACTCAGACGCAGACCTAGCCGAATGCAGAGTTGATAGAAAGAGCACCTCGGGCACTTGTCAACTACTTGGAAGCAAGACAGTGTCTTAGTTTTCGAGGAAGCAAAGTACAGTAGCTCTTTCTACAGCTGAAGCAGAATATGTAGCTCTTGGAAGTTGTTGTTCACAAATTTTGTGGATAAAACAATAGTTAAGAGACTTTGGAAGTGAAGATTCATGCACTGAAATCAAATGTGACAACACCAACGCAATCAATCTCACCAAAAATCCGATTCTTTACTTAGGAGCAAAACATATAGAGATTCGACATCACTTCATTAGAGATCATGTTCAAAATGGAGAAGTTTCGATTCAGTTTATTGACTCAAAGAATCAACTGGCGGATATATTTACAAAGCCTGTGTAAAAAAATCAATTTGAAGCTATTTGTTCCAGACTCAATATCCTAAAGTCTGAGGACGTTCAGACCCTGAACTGAAAATCTAAAGACACTCAGGCTCAGACAATCAAGATTTTTTACTGTAAGTTTTTTTTATTATCCCTCAAATCAAATCCCAAAAAGGTATGATTATCTATCCTTAATTGATTGTTGCTATTTTCAATTTCCGTGATTATTGCAATTTTTCCTTTTCGAAAAAGAAGTTATTTTTGAAATGACAGTTATCCAAATTTTAAAAAAGGCAATTAATTTTTTAAAAGGCATCTTTACATTTCTTTTACGACGATCCGTATGCCTCGCTTCGACTATCTTATATACTGTTGGTTCTTCTTTGTTTCACTCTCACAAACCCTAAGAGAGCTCCGATCTTCCATTTCTATCTTATTTTCTTGCTTAATCTTCGAAAAGTTGTCATCTTTCTTGGAAAACAAGCTTGGAATCTCTCAAAAACTGTGAAAGATGTCGTCCCAAAGAAAGTCTTCAAGGATCGCAAACAGGGGACCACAGCATATGCGTGAGGGGCCTACACACTTTGATCTCACTGAGGAAGAATAATCCCTTCATCAACAATAGAGCCCACACCATTCTCAGCAGCGCCCATCTTCTCCTCCTAGACCTCAGAATGTTTCACATCAAGAAGGGGAAGAAATCATTGAAGAAGCAGAACCTGTAAGAACTCTTAAACCTGGCTTCACTTATAAGCTTTACCATGCTTTGAAGAGGGGTGGTACTCCTTTGAACTACATTGATGAAATTTTGAAAGAAAAAGGGTATCGAAATGAAACCTATTTTCTACGCACAATGGAACGATTGGGAATTGCCCCTATTGGATCGGCGGAAGAGGCATTGGCAAATATCCCAACTGATCCACGTGTTGGAGGGCTAAGTCAGCCAGATGGGAATGACGATGATAGGATGTATAGTCAATTTAAATCGAGAATGGGTGTTACGGCAAAAATCCGATGTAAAAGGACAGACTTGTTTTGATCGGATGACCAAAAGCAACTGTACTCTAAGTTGCTAAAGCTTGGGGTAATAAACCCTAGAACTGTACTCTGCGGGAAAAATGCACTCTTCTTCAACTCGAACAGTTTTGTTCTGAATCTACAGAAGGTTATGCTGAACTTATTGCTTATTTCTATTCAAATCTAAGTTTCTTGGATGCGAATAGATTTTCTTTTAGTGTTCGAGATCAGGACTATGTGGTTGACATGAATACAATGGCTGATGTGATTGGGGTTGAAAGAGAGAGATATCAACCTATCAGTGTGTCTATTGCTCGTGCAACGTTGGAACTTGTTAAGGATAGAAGAACGGAAGAAAAGATTTCCTATTCGAGGATGAATGCAACCAACATTTTGCTTCACAAGATTGTGATTAACTGCCTCAGACCGAAATCAACTTCAAAAACTAACGTTTCAAACTCGAAGGCAAAGCTGATGTATGCCATCAATGTTGGTAAAAAATTCTCTCTTCCACACACCATTATGTTCCACATGTACAAGGCAGTGGTGAAGGACAAGAGTCAACTCCCGTACGCAGTTCTTGTAACCAAGTTATTCAAACACTTGAATATTCAGCCTCCCCGAATTCTTTGTGGTAGAGCATGCGATCAAATGGTGGTGGGACTGAAAATGGTCTCTAAAATGCGTCTGAAAGAACTCAACAAGGAGTTGGAGAAGTTCAAGGAGAAAACCCCTGTCAAGACTCATCAAATCTCTTCGGCTGCAAAAAGGAAAGGCAAGGAGCCCATGGTTGCTCCATCCAAGAAAAGAAGAGCTCTCATCATTGATGATGAAGAGGATGAGGATGATATCACTATTTCTGCAATGGCATTGAAGAACTTGAGTCGTTTTGCACCAGAATCAACGGAGAGATAGGAAAAAGACACGGCTGAAACAGAACAGAGGACTGGAGAAAGTAACGATTTTGAGAAAGAAGCAAAGGAGAGAGATGCAGAGGAGGAAAGAATTGAAGAAGAAGAAGAAGAAGAGAGAGTAGAAAAAGAACATGAGGAACACTCTTCTCCACCTGAAGGCATGGAAACAGTGGGAGATCCTGAGAAAAGAAGAACATCATCAATCCCTGTCACCAGTGAAGGAGTAAGTCGCTCTCCAGTAGATCCAAAGGACATCTATGCCTCACAATTTCCTGAGGAGGGACACGATGTTTCATCGCCCAATCTAAGTAACAATGCAGATTTGCCATCATCTGCTGATCGTGCAGAAGCAAGTACTCAGACTGATAATTCAGCAGACTTTCGCAGAATTCTTGATGTTCTTTTCGAGATGATAGGTCAAATCTATGCTTTGGGATGCGAACTTCAGAATTTGCATAATGTAGGACAAGCTTCTTTAGTTTCTTTGAATGATCAACTCCAGGCCCTTGCTCTTCAAGTTCAAGCAAATGCTAAGGGTGAAGAAGTAGCGCAACTGAAGGAGGACTTGAAAAAGCTGGAAGGCATTGTTCAGTCAATGGGAGATTTCCAGCTTGTTTGTGTTCCCAAGCCATCTTAATTTCATCTATTTTCATCTCTACCTTTTTAATGATGACAAAAAGGGAGAGAGATGTGCAGATTTGACTGTTTGGATTTAAAACTTTTTTGATTGACTTGATGTTTGTGTTTGGCTGTTTGGATTTGGACTGGATTTGGAATTGATTGTTTAAACATCTGTTTATCTTAAGTATTATTGATATCTCATGGCCTTCTTCATAAGACTAACCTAATTTCTGTGAATGCAGATTCTAGTGTTATTACTAAGCCATTTATCTTTGAGATATCCATATTTGCTTGAGTAATGTTTTGCAGGTCAAAGTTATCCAAATCTGCAGGAAAGTTTTGTCACCATAAAAAAGGGGGAGATTGTTGGAGAAAACTTCCTTGAGTGTTTTGAAGCCGACAAAACATTTCTATCAATCTAGTCTGAAGACTTATAGACTCTTCAAAGTCTGAAGACCTTTGGACTGCTAGATTCAAGACTCAAAGTCTATCCTCATTGACAGTTTCTAGTCCGTTGAACAAGAATTATCCAGAACTGGATGTTTCGTCAAGGATTTGACTTTATCGACTGGAGAAGATCTCTTGGTTGGATATAGCATGTTGGAATCCATTATTCTAATCAAGATTGATTCGAGAATTGTGGATCCGTTGATTGGCGAAGTATACTTAGAAGGTTCTACTTATGGAAACCAAGATCCTGATTGTATGGGCGAGTATGATTGATGGGCTATCGTCATGTTCCTTAAATAGCTCGAAGATCTTCCTAATTGATTCTATCCAACGAGTAGATTGGAAGAATTCCTTTAGTAAGTGCCAACGGGTATGATGGCATAAAGGAGTATATAAGGAAGACGTTCTAGTTGTTCGAGTGCGTGCATGATAGAAGAATTCCAAAGTCTGAAGCTCCTTGTTCTTAGTCAATTAAACTATTGAGTGAAATCTTGTACACAAAAGAGAGTCTATATCATTGAGAGACCTTGAGGAAGTATAGTAGAGTCTCTATACTGTGGAATCAATGAAGAGCCTAATTGTAACAACTCTTTTGTTCATAGTGAAATCCAGTCGGTGGGTTGTCAATGCGGAAGAGTGGACATAGGTTTGGATTAAGCCGAACCACTATAATCTCTATGTTCATATTCTCTTCTCTACTCTCTTTTACTTTGATCGTAACTCGTTTTTTTTTACAAGAGAGAATTTCCGTTTCATAATCTATTGTTGATCAGCACTACACATATCTCGTGAAATTGTTTCTGCACTTATTCACCCCCCTCTAGGTGCTCATACTAACTTTCACAACAATCCCTTGATCTCAATATCAAATGGTAAATGAGAAAACTCGATGAAAAAACAAGGCAAAAATTGCAACATGTCTCTGATACCAATGTTGGAATTCAAGTCGGCGGAAAACGACTTACCTTTATCTGATGTGCAAACAACAATTAGCCTTGGAATGAATGTTGAATTGCCGATGAAACAAGAACAATATTACCTCATGTTGGCCTGGATGTGATCACGAGGAAAGCACGTGATTTCCACGGCGTAAATGCAAATTGTTCTTGTAAAAGTGAAATGGAATGCCTTCTTCTTTTTGATGGAAAAAGGAGAGAAATTTGGTGCGTATGTTCTGCCAGCAACAACCCCGAATGGTTGTCTTCAAAAGGCTTTTATACGGCTCCATGACACCCCTACAAATGGTGTCCTTCCATCGTACCGTATCAAGGTGAACCGGTGAGGTCCAATCGCACCCCATCATTGACATACTAGCTAAAGTACAGCATGAGTAGTTTCGGTAGATTGGGACTAAGGAATTTGAGATACATTGGGCTTTTCTTACATGCATGCTTTGATTTTGTCGAGTAACAATTGGAAAGACTCCATTTCGGTAGGCCCTTGGAAAGTAG